>JAMJFZ010000451.1:8200000-9502500 GCA_026225945.1 Cricetomys ansorgei | reverse complement strand
AGAGGGGCTTCCAGAAACAACCCTAAACCCCAAGAATAGACTCCGTGAGCCCAAAGTAAGACTTCTGCTTCTGCAACCCCAAGTCTTTATTATTGTTGTTATTTAATTCCAGTTCGTTGTAATTTTCTGATGTAAATTTCTTACTAAGTTGTCTGAAACAGAAAACCATGAGCTTAGATATTTATGACGAAACTCTACACAAGCACCCCACCCCTACCCAGTCCCACTGCCACCAAAGAGACAGATCCTAGATAGCACGGTGATTCTCCCCCTGGACATGTGCTAGAATGTGGAGACCAAGTTCACTTTTAACGCTTCCCAGACCAAGCTGAGGGGACTCCAACAGTCCTCCTTGCCAATGCTCCTCTGCAAGATGACCGTCCCTGCTCACCTGCAAGCCCGGCTAACTATGTACCTGTAGCACCGGTCACATCTGTCAGAGCTTTTTGTTTTGTTTTGTTTTTTTCAAGACAGAGTTTGCCTGTTGTAACTCTGGCTGTCCTGGCACTCACTCTGTAGACCAGGATGGCCTCGAACTCACAGAGATCTGTGTGTCTCTGCCTCCCAAGCGCCGGGATTTAAGGCATGCACCACCACCACTGCCCAGCTGTCTGTCACATCTTACCAGCACGTTTGATTCCTTCCTCCACTGACATCCCCTCACACCTTACAAAACTGCAAAATAAGTGGCTCAAGAAATAAAGCTCCTACCATAGATGTCCCTAGACCTGACGCACGCGGGGCAGATGACTTGATAAACCCACAGTGTCCAATTGGCTAGGCCTTCTGTATGCCTTAACAATACTATTCCAAGCCCCAGTTCTCTCCGTAGCCACTCTACACACGCAGTTGTCCTACCATCTTGACCATACGCTACCCTCCTCGCATCTCATTAGATCGTGCTGCCTGTTTCAGAGAACACGGTGCTGCTGGGAGTGATTAATCCACAGCTGTCAGTCCTGACCTTCCATCCAGAAGAAGGGCCTCCTTTCTCACACAATGATAATGTACATGCCACCCCATCCTTCTGCGTCTCCCTACTATGTTCTCTGAAACCGTCTTTACTCTCTCGCTCTCTGCCATTGCCATGATCAATTCACTACCGTCTCAAAATCAAAAGCAAAATAACTCACTTTGCTATCCCCGTCTCTTCACTGCCTATTCAAATTGCAATCCGCAGCTGCCCATTTTCATTATTTATAAATTCACTGACTGGCTCTCAGAAAGCATCACTAAGTCCAAGGAGATCTTAGTGCCTTTCCCTCGCTTCACAACCTTCACCAGTATCTAGTTCCACCCACAATCCCTCCCCCCCTTGTTTCTCAGCCTCTGGCTGCTTCTCGACTCTGTTCTGCAGCTTTTTTTTTAGGCCATCCTGCATGTCTTTGCATTGCCTGTTATTTTTTTCTGACATGACTTAAGGTAATGACTGGCATTCAGCTACAGCTGTTCTCCTGGACATTGCCTCTGGGTCTCCTGCCTTTGCAACCTCCCGCTCTTCCTAAACCTCTCCACAGACCCCTTTTTCCTTCATCTATTTTCATTGTCCCACGGTGGGCTGTCTTGCATGTACACCTGATCTGATCACGCCACTTCTCTGTTCCAAATCCTCCCCCTTGGGAAACTGTAGCCCACTCCTTAATGGGCTACCCGAAACATCAGCCACCTATCTGGCTGGCCTTCGGCAATGAGTTTAATGGCAGTTCGCTAACCACTAAATGCTACAAATTTCCTTTTCTCTCCATTCCCTGAAAGTATTACACCATGAATTCTAACCACCTTTATTACTTAATAAGAGAATTTGTTTGTTTGGTAGCAGCAACTAAGCCTTCGGGCACATTTTCATTGCTTTAGTATATCAGGAGGAAGAACTCTTTAATAAGACTGGGGGGAGAAGATACACAAAAGCAAGCGTTTCTCCTATCATTGTTATCTCTGTGGATGCTAGGCTTTCTTGAAAATTCTGTTTTTATAAGTCATCCTTGAGTTAAACATGATCGCTTTACAAGGCAAGATTTCTCCAGAAAGCAAGAAGCTGGGAGACTGCACTGGCTCTTGCCGGATAATAACGGTAGGACCCTGCTAATACAGCATATCGCTCAAAGGAATGAAGTTATACAAATGTGCAGAATACTGCCATTGGTATTTAGCACCCACTAAGACCTCTAAAGCACAGAATTAATGTCACCTTCTGAGCGTGACCTGTAATCACGCACTCCTGCAATCAGTCCCCCAGCCAAGTAAAACATCCCAAAGAACAATCTGCATGTAAGGCTCTCAGGAACGTCAAGTACAGCTAAGTTCTATTTATGGAAACATAAGAGGTGCCACAATAGAAAGCTTAAAGTCTAATCAATTTTACTCTCTCCAAGGAATGGATGCATTAATAATAGCCAGAGAATGGTTTCCAAAAACAGAAAGCTCAAAGAATGAATTTTTTAAATAAATATTTCTAATATTCCTTCTTCAGCCAAGAGTGATGAGACAGGACCACTGACAGAAAACCCTATGCAGAGGGGTATAGAGGGTTGCCCAGCCTCTGGGACTCAGACCATAATGACTGCCAGGGTCCTAACCCTAAGGTCATCAAGTAGATTTCTTGTGGTGTGCTCCTCTACCTCCTCCTGTGGGTTTCTGAAAGGAGAAGGTCAAGTGTGATAATTAATCTTGACTTGCAACTTGATAGGAACTAGAATCCACTAAGAGACATGCCCCCGGGCAGTCTGTGAGGGATGTTCTCAGGAAGGGTAAACTGATGGAATAAATTCTCCTCCAGAGTGGGCAGAACCTTCCAGAAGGTCCAGATATAAAGAGCTGCAAGGGGGAAGTAGCTCTTTCTTCTTGCTATTCAGTGCCTCTATTCCTTTGTCGTCAGTGTTGCCACCATGTTTTGCTAACATTAGAACCCAACTTCTGCTGAACACAGGAGTTTTCCAGGAATTCTTGAGGTCTTCAGACTTGGACTGGACTACTGATGACCAGGACTGTGGGTGGGGTAGCTGGGTTCTCAGATTCTCCAGCTCACTGACATCCAGTGTTGGCTTAACCGGTCTCTTGGGTGTAAGCCAACCTGATGAATCTTTTATAATAAATGTTCATGCAATCCGTTCTTTTCCTCTAGAGAAGCCTATGCAGCAAGCACCCAGCCCACCATGTAGCTGGTTACTCTCCTCCACAAAGGAGTGTTCTGGCTTATAAGTTCATCCTTAGATGTTTGTTGATGAATGTTGCTTCTGAAATGACCATATTCAAAAACAGATAAGAATGAGACATAGTGCCTACAAAGATGAGGAGCAGAGCCTGGTCTTCCTCTTTGATTGGTCATTCATCATTTATGTGTGGAGTCCACAGGATGTTCCTTAGAGAAGGGTGGCACCTGAGATAATATGGTGGATAGGGACACAGTACTGCTGCCTTGGAGCAAGTCATCCTCTGGGAGGAGCAAGCAAATAAATCCATACATACCATCTGACTTTGTAGCATGCGAGCCAGCTGTTTTCCATAATCATATTAATTTCAAGAAACCATGAACTATGCATTTAATTCAAAATATGGGAACTGCTTTTAAGATGACAACACAGATAAAGACTTATTCTTTTAAACATGAACACTGCTGGCAACTTAAATTGTAAAATATTCTGCAGATTATCTCCATTTTCTTGGCTTTTATCTGTTTCCATTTACCATGGATGAAGATTAATTAGTCATCCTTCAACTATTAAATCGGTTATCAAGGTGCATTCTTGAACATTCTCCTTGTGGAAAGACAGTTTTCAAAACTGGAAAATTGGAATTGTTGTACATATATAAAATGATGTGCACTAAAGATTTTACTTTGGTCATAAAGAACCCAGGTAAAGGAAGAACCCATAGTACCAACACATTTATAAATCAATAATATTGAGATGAATGTGTGGAGATGAAACTGGTTAGAGAGGGGCAAGGTAATATGCATATTTCCAGCCAAAAAAAGTTTTCACAATGTCTACAGATTAGAGTCCTCACATATCTCCCATATGGTCAGACTAAGATACTTCAGAATTGGGGGATCTAAACAAAGCAAACTTACTAATGAACTTTCTGGCTAGCTTTCATGGTTACTAGGGAAGAAAAAGCATCAGCAGACTTATCCAGCTGTAAACCCTAAGAACTATAATGCTAATCTGCCCACCATGATATACCCACAATGGAAATAGTGGCAACATAGTTATGGGGGCAACCAACTACTCTTTGCTTGGATTTAGGGCAAGGTCCATGGGAAAGAATCATGTCTGGAACTATACATTTGGTGACAACCCCTAGCTGGGGAGATCATAGGTCCTATGGCATGCAGGGGTTAACATACTACTGTTGTTGGGCTAAACTGATATGATATCAAACTGCCTTCTATACATGTATACTTACATCCATAGACATATGCTGTTCTCTGCCTTAATGAGAGAAGTTTTACTCTGCAATAACAATGGTGAATGCATAGACTCATAGACTCAGAATCTTAAACAAGATGCTGAGAATAAGAAACAGCTGAGTGTTCAGATCTACACGGGACATTTATGAGCCCTTTTAAAGACCAGCATTCAGACAACGCGGCACCTACAGGATGGGAAAAGATTTTTACCAACTATACATCTGATAGACGGCTAATATCACATAAAGGACTCAAAAAACTATCAAAAAATCAAGAGAACAAATAACCCAATTAAAAATTGGAGTACAGATCTAAACAGAGAATTCTCAAAAGAGGAAACTCAAATGACTGAGAAACACAGAAATGTTCAACATCCTAAATCATCCAGGAAACTCAAATCAAAATTACTTTGAGATTCATCTTACCTCCTTCAGAATGGTGAAGCTCAATAAAACAAATGACAACTCATTATGGTGAGGATGTGGAGTGAGGGAACACTGACTCACTGCTGGTGAGTGTACGAACTTGCATAGCCAGTATGGAAATCTGTGTGGTGGTTCCTCAAGAAGATGGGAATCAATTCACCTCAAGATCCAGCTAAACCACTCTTGGGCATAGACCCAAAGGTCCCTTCACCCCAGCACAGAGACACTTGATCAACCATGCTCTGCTCTATTCATAATAGTCAGAAATTGGAAAAGACCTAGATGTTCCTCAACAGATGAATGAACAAAGAAAATGTGGTACATTTACATAATGGAATATTACTTGGCCATTTAAAAAATGAAATCATTAAATTCACAGGTAAATGAATGGAACTAGAAAAAAACGTCCTGAGTAAGACAACCCAGACCCTGAAAGGCACATATGGTATATATGACCTTATATGTTATGGATATTAGCTGTTAAGTCAATGATAACCAAGCTACAATCTATAGAACCACAGAAGTCAGTTATAGAGTAAGGGACTGGTGGGGTAAAGCATCTCTATAGGAATGGAAAATAGAATAAGTGCATGGATAGGGGACCTGGAATGGGAGGATCAAGTGGGGAGAGGGAGGGGAGACAAGGAAAAGAGAGAGAATATGGGGATAGACAGCTAAAATTAAGGGCCATTTGAGAGATAGATAGCATCTAATAGAGTAGATGCTGCCTAAAATATATATATATATATAAAGGCAATCTAAAGAAATCACCAAATAATGGGGAAGATAGAGCCCCAACTGGACATCTCTTGTCACCAAATGAAGCTTCCAGTGCCTGGAATGGGTTACATCTAATTGAGTTGTTGGCCAAAGGGCTCCCATGGGAAGCCTCAATAGCCCAGGCTGTTACCAAGACTATAGGTTGATCTCCACAAACTGACAGCAGACCCCATTGCTGAAGACAATACCTACACAACTCATTGAACATAGAGGAGTTGAATTGGTCCCTACATAGAGCATCCACCCCTACATTCTACTGTCTTTGGTACAAGAAGGTACACTGCATGCTACCAAAAGAGACACATAAACACCAACTCAGCCACAAATCTTTTAATCTACAATGGTGTTCTGCCTACAAGATATGTTGGAAAAATTGGTAGCACAAAGCTTGTGAGAATAACCAACCAATATCTGATTTGACTTAAGGCCCACTCCATGAGGTGGAACCCATACCTGACACTGCTTGGGTGGCCAAGAACCTGAGACTAGATATCCTAGTCATTTAGGGTAAAGCTAAATACTACTGTTCTATTAAAAGAATATAGCAATAAAATATTCCCTAATGACATTCTGCTATACTCATAGATCAATGCCTTGTTCATCCATCATCAGAGATGGAACTCCTGTAACAGATGGGAACAAATACAGGGACCCACAGCCCGACATTATACAGTGTGAGAGACTTTGGAACACTCAGCCCTATATGGGATGTCTCCATTAAATCCTCTCCCAGGGCTCAGAGAACCCCATTGACGAGGAGGCAGAAAGGATGTAAGAGTCAGAGGGGACAGAGGACACCAAGGAAACAAGGCCCTCTAAATCAACAAGATCCATGCACATATGAACTCACAGAGACTGAGGCAGCATGCACAGGGTCTGCATAGGTCTGTACCAGTTGGAGTCCTAGAGCTGAAAGAAGTAGACACATGCCCCACCCCTAACCCAAAGGCAATCTCCGATTGATAACCACTTGCAAATGAAAATTTACATTTCTCTAAGGGAGTCTAAGGGAAACAAACTACTCTTAAAGGCAGACTGCATGCCCAGCAGTAGACCAACAAAAAATACATTAAGTGGCATCTTTGGAGTTTCCTTATTTCATAAGGTCATTTAAGGTTTCTTTATCTTAATTTTTATTTATACTTTTCCTCTCTTTTTGCCATACAAGTCCTTTGAGTATATATTTTGGCTTCCAGTTTATTGTTTTTATGGGATTCCTGAATGAGTGGGTCTGCTTCTATATATGTTTCTTGTGCCTTTTCTTGGGCTCTTTTCCTTCTGTTTGTCTTGTCCTATTCCTATGTGTTAGTTTTTATTCTACCTTGTTTTATTTTATTTTTATTATCCCTTAGAAGCCTGTTTGTTTTCTAATGAGAAACAGTAGGGAGTGGAGCCAGATGAGAGGGCAGATGGGAGGAACTGGGAGAAGTAGAGGGAGGGGAAACTGTAATCAGGACATATTATGTGAGAAGAAAAGTCTGTCTTCAAGAAGAGGGGGAAACAAGAAGAGGAAAAAAAAACCCACATCTTTAACAACATCATTGCCCATCAACACAAGGTCAAAGGATGGATTCACAGTACTAACCCTAATTGACCTGCTACTTCTGAACTTCAGTTTCCCTCCAACCCTGGGCTTCCCTCAGAGAAAAATGGATGTCCCTGGAATAGTGTGATGAGTTCTCTGGTACAGCCAGGAAGAACTGGTTGACATGAGCCGGCTGAAGTGGGGAGGTTACCAAAGGGACAAGCCTGATATGGAGATTTATGAAAACTTCTAATCCAGTGGACAAGAGGTCTTAAACATAAATGGGTGTATTTAGGCAGTGAGAAAATAAAATGGGAGCAGGTTGGGAATAAGTGGCAAGCCACACTGACTGGTCCAGAAGTGTGAGATCCTTAGGTGCTTGAGGCAAGTGTAAAACTGTCAAGCTGGAAAAGAGTCTGCCCACAATGCAAAAGTTTTTGTTCCTCCAGATCTCAGAATAATTCTAGAATAAAATAGCCTTTTTAATGACCTACCTCCAACAATATTTTCTTACTCTATAACCAGGATTGTTTTACCTTTAATTAGGATACTTTGATTTAGAAAATTTTTGATATGCTGAGGATATTTTAATGTTAATATCTATATTCTCTCTCTCTCTCTCTCTCTCTCTCTCTCTCTCTCTCTTTCTCTCTGTATGCATGTGTATAGACATAGATGTATGTGAGGGTGCATGTAGATGTGTGTGCACATGTGTGCATACAGAAGCCAGAGTGCAACCTTAAGTGTCATTCCTCAAGAGCCAACCATCTCATTTTTTAAAGACAGGGTCTTTCACTGGCATGATGCCTGTCAAGTAGGCTGAACTAGATGAGCAGTGAACCCCAAAGATCCATGCGTCTCTGCCTCCTCACCATTGGGATGACAAGTATGGACCACTACAACTGGCTGGATGCTAAAGATGAAACTCATTTCCTCATTCTTGTGAGGCAAGTAGTTTACCAATGGAACTATCTCTTCCACCCTGTATCAACACGCTCTGATGCAAAAATGCACATGTTAGCATAGTTAAGAATGAAGGACATAGGAGACACATGTATGGTATGGTTATTAGGTGCTGAGCAATCTGAACACCTTCCCTATGTCTGTCTCATTTATTCCTTACCAGAAACGTTTAAGTTAGGTGCTGGGTACATTTCAGTAAACAGAAAGAAGGCATCTCCAAAACCACTCTAACTTAAGAATGGATTTTTGAATACATATACTATGATTCTGTGTGCTTAACCACCACACTGTCCCCATCTCCCTTCAATGGAGGACTGTTTCACTGTAGTATCACTGCTTTCACATTCTGATTATCTCATCTGAGTTCATGGGAGGTGACAAGGGTTCTCTTTTTGCAAACTCTGTTAAGCCTTACCCTGATCTCTAATCTTTTCAACTAGTTCCTATTATTGGGCATGCCCTTAAGAGCCCAATTCTAGCAATAACCTTGTTAAGTCAGGTTATCCTGAATCCCTCACCCTTGCTAAGTATTCTCAGTACCTGATCACTGTCTGCTGTCCTAGTTAGTATAACTTACAACTTGACATAGCCTAGAGTCACCCAAAAACAGAGGCTCCATTGAGGTATTTCTCGGATAAGATTGAACTGTGAGCATATCTGTGGGAGCTTGTCTTGGTTGTTAGTTGTTGGAGGAGGACCCAGCCCACTGTGGGCAGCACCATCCCTAGGCAAGTCGTCCTGGGCCATATAAGAAACTAAGTATAAGCCTGTGAGAGAGCCAGCAAATAACTTTTTCCATGGTTTCTGGTTTGTGTTCCTTCCTTGATTTCCTACCCTGACTTTCTTCAGTGATGGAAGATGATCTGGAAGTGGAAGTCAAATAAACTTTTCCACCCCTAAGTTCCTGTTGTGGAAGTTTATTTTTAGTTATGTTTAAAATAGTTTATGCACTGTTGGGTGAGGGGCTATCCTAAGTCTTGGAGTTTTGTATTGTCTGCAGGTGCTGGATTTCTGTGGGGGATGTTTAATTGCTTATGATCTGCACGTGGTATCTGTAGAACATCTAAGGAGTTCTGAATCAATGAAAGGGCCTGAGCTCAGATGCTTGAGGTTCCACTGTTGATGGAGTATGGTGTTGGCCATGACAGTGGTTCCCTCTGCTGAGGTCTGGAAGGGCTTCCACGTATGAAAATGCCTCCTTGTCCAGCATGATGAGCTGCCCCGTAGGTGTACTACTACAAGTGGCACCTGCAACATGGGGCCTGAAGTCACGCTAATTCAATGTGGAGACAAGAAAGAAGAGAAAGGAACTCCAGATCTCACAGAGTCCAGTAAAGTATGCTCAGAAAAGTTACCAGAGGATGGAGATTAAGGTATTAATTGAAAGCTACTGAAGGAAGAGGAGAGAGAGAAAGGAAATAGGCCTCTATGAAGAGAAAAGGATATGAAATTAACAAATAAATGAGGAAAAGAGCTCCAAGGGGAAAGCCACAGAATGGAAGCCCTTAGAGATAAAGAATTCAGGTGGGAGAGAAAAAGCAAGGTTCTAATCGATTTTCCTTATCATGGAGCCAATGTTCCCTCCCGCAGCTGATGGTAGCATACTGTTTCATAAACTGTTTTCTGATAGCTGCGTTGTATCAGTGTGAAGCTCAAGATGCTGTGTTTGAGGTCTATGAAGAAGGGTTTATGTTTCCCGTTAGTGGTGGTGGAAAAAGAATGCCGAATGGCCAGAATGTTTCAACCGGAGATTCTTCCCACTGCCCAGGACCTCCTGTTGTGGAAGCCACTGCTAAGAGCCAAAAAGCTGTTTAGTTAAACTGAACAGTTTTTTTTTTCCCTTACAAACCTGTCTACAAGCGGTAACTCCACTCCATGAGGGAACCCTTCCTACAGACAAGGACCCGCTATTTTTCCAGCAAACCAGATTCTATCTTAAAAGTCTGGAAGTGTTTCCTCAGGGTCAACACACAGAAACTTGTCTTCCAGAATTGGCCAAGGTTGTATCTCATGCTGGCAGTCAAACATGGTACTTTAAGAGTCACCCAGCTGGTGCTGGTTTTAAAGGCATGAAGAGGTCTTTGGAGAGCAGCTGAGGCTTGGCACTGTGAGAGACCAGGAGAGGCCATTGGTAAAAGTGCAGCCTCAGTAGCAGTTGAAGGCCTAAATTGTAGGGGTCATATAAAGAAGTTGAGGCTTGGCACCATGAAGAAAGCCTAGGAGAGGCTATTAGTGAAAGTGACAAGGGACCCCAGCATTCTAAAGATGCCAGTACCATGAGAGCACCACCACGAACAACAGCATCAGTGGAGTAGAGCCAAAACCTGGAGGACAAGCTGTGTGTGCTGCAGAGGACAGAGCCAGGACATTTGGAGGAGCCCAGAAGATCGTGAATGAGTTCCAGATAATTGGACACTGATGTTTATCTGCTGTCCAAAGACATTGTGAAAGCTTGATAGATGTTTGGTTTCATTTGGTTTTGTGCATTAGCAACCCTTGTGATTGTTCCTCTTGTAAATGGTTTTGCTGGTGTAGTTTTAAATTGTGTTGTAAAAGTAAAGTGAAAAAATTTATACAGAAAAAGGGAAATGTTGTGGAAGTTTATTTTTAGTTATGTTTAAAATGTTTTATGCACTGTTAGGTGAGGGGCTATCCTAGGTCTTGGAGTTTTGTATTGTCTGCAGGTGTTGGATTTCTGTGAAGAATGTTTAATTGCTTATGATCTGCATGTGGTATCCATAGAATACCTAACGAGTTCTGAATCAATAAAATGACCTGAGCTCAGATGCTCGGGGTTCCACTGTCAAAGGAGTATGGTGTTGGCCATGACAGTGCTTCTCTCTGTAGAGTCCAGCAGGGCTTGCAGTTATGAAAAATGCCTCCTTGTCTCCTTGCTGAACTGCCGCTGCAGTGTACTGCTACAAGTTCCTCCAGTTAGTGTTTTATAACAGCAACAGAAAAGTAACTAGAATATCTGATCACTCAGATCTGCCTTCAGCAAAATTCCAAACATGAGCTCTCCTCGCCTTTCTAATTTCCCATCCATTGGCATCTCCACACATACGCAAGTCTCCTCGTCTTTAGTTATAAATTTCTGCTTTTCCTTCTGCTTGGAGTTGAACCCAGGTTGGTCTGCTGTAAAACTCCATGGCAATAACACCTACCATGAATAATAGTCTGCTTTACCACTGTAACAAGTGTTATAGATGATTTTGTTCCTTAAAGCCATTTTTCACTTTTGTACATTGTGGATGACGACGGCAACACGAAACCATTCTTGCTTATAGGCATGCACATGAATTATCTCCAGTGGAGAGACGACTCTTGCCATACATACACAGAGGAAAAAATTAGCTTTGCCTTGGCTTAATACTCACCTCTCTCCCTAATTCATAATATGTCTGTTGTGTAAACTCTCCTTTAAATAGGCTACAACACCCCACAAGTTTCCCCATTCGTAAGTTACACAGAGTATTTACAGTGTTCATTGTCCTATCTGTGTGAGATGCGGTCTTACCTTCTTATAAGCATTATCTTTTAGCACCCTGTGTAATCATGCTGAAATCATTTCTGGATTGAATAAACAGAGTATACAGACCAAGAAGATTAACATCGGTAGGGAAAAGACACGAACTCCAACCTCCACTGTGCTATATATTGCACTATTAACCGCAGGAAAGTTACTTAGCCTTTCGCTATCTGGGGATAATGCTATCACTCACATGGAAGTGATGTACGATCTGTAGGAGATAACGCATGAAAAAGCTCAGCACAATGATGGGAATGGACAGCCCACGTAATAAGTGCATTCGTGACCAGCAGCCACACTGCACTGCTCGTCGCTGTGTTCCCCATCCCCACCCCCACCCCCGTCCCTCTTGAAGTGGAGAAACTCCAACTGCAACATGCCCTTGGATCTTCTAGAAATTTTTATTAAGACACAAATCTTGGTTCAGTAAATGGGGGTGGGACCTAATGTGTTGCATTTCTAATAGACTCCCAGTGGTACCAATCTGCTGGACTGATTAATATTTTGAGTAATAAGGTCTTAAAAGTCTCAGAGTCAAGTTCTTCTGCCTTTGTAGTCTCTTTCTTAATAGGCCATGATGGTTAAAATTTTGGTTGCCAACTTGATGGGATTTATAAGCACCACAGGAAAACTTTCTGAGCCTGAGAATGTCTACACAGGATTATCTAGATGAGGTTAATTGGTGTGGAAAGATCTAGTCTAATATGGGGTACCATTCCATGGATTGGTGTCCTGAATTAAATGAAAAGGACAATGTGAGCTGAGCAAAAGCATCTGCCAGCCTTTGTTTCCTGACTGTGGGTGCAAAATGAATAGCCACCTCAAGTTCCCCATCATAACCAGTGACCTCTCTCAAACTGTGACCATCGAACAATCCTTTCTCCCTTAACTTGCTATTGCCAGGTATCACAGCAATCAGAAAAGCTACTAAAACACAGCCTATAGTGAGACTTCCCAGACCAGTAATGTGAAAGATCTTTACAGCTCAAGTGCAGTGTTGGTAGAAAAAGCAATAAAATAATTTGAAAATCACCAGAGTAAAATGAGCTAAATCACATATCACTAAATGGGGATGGTTTTTTCCATATGAAAAAAGTACAACAAAGGAAAAAGTGTAAGAGGAGTCTTACTTGCTGAGCTTAACATAATTGCTTTTCTAACTCAACTGCAAGACTCTGTCTCCCAGCAGCTCTGCTACAGAGAACACAGGGTAACCTGCATCAAGGCAAAACCTCCAGACAGTCTTGCATGGCATCTGGCCCTATGATTGCAGCCCTTGAGTGTCCATTATGCAAAACGCTTGGTGACAGCTAAGGGATGCAGGTTACCTCTGAGAAATCATAAAGGGATGCAAGCACTGGCAGTACCTTTAGATGTCAGTTATGTCCACACTGAAGCATCCCTCCTGTCTCTCTAATAACAATCAGCACCTTCTTTTCAACCAAATGAGTGTATTTCTGTGCTAACTGAATAGTTTTTCATTCAACCTCAGAGAATCAAACTTTGAGACAAGAACATGTGAGAAGATACCTTGTTTTTGTTTTTTTTTCCCCTCCCCTTTTTGTTGCTCAGACTGGTCTCAAACATGTTATTTCACTCAGGCCAGTCTCAGACTTGGATGCTCCCCTCCTCGATCTCGTGGGTGCTGGGGTTACAAACGTGCACCCCTACAATACTGACTCTGTGTTACTATTGGAAGTTTCTGTGAGTAGAGTACTCATCCTTGCGTCATCGTTAGAAAAGATGGAAACAATGTAACAGGTGGGAAGCTGAAAGCCAACCTCATGGGGCTGCCTAAGGAAGGTAGAGACTTAGGGAAGTCCCGTGTTGCAGAAGTTATAACACTACAAGAACTAGCTGCTGAGCTCCAGTGTCTGCAAATCTTCTCCTGACTGTTTGTGTTTATTTGAAGAGTTCAGAACAATGATAAGAAAGAAAAAAAAAAAACCCAATCTTTCAGAAATAATGTGATAACATTTCAGGGCATACCTTATGTCCCAAGTAAAATAGTAAGAGCTCATCACAAAGAAAAATTAATAAAAATAGCAAATAGAACATCTTGCCTTCCTGTGATTTCGGAAGTATCGAATGACATGAAAGATCTGAAAAATGATGCCTTGCAGATTCTGGAATACAAAGAGGGAGACTACCTTATTCAGTTTATGGGAAACCTGCCAATCCTGAATGAGATTTCTGTTTTTCCCCTGCAACCCATATTTTATAAGACAATGATAGAAACAAAATTTGTTGAAGAAGAATCCCCATCTTGTCTCAAGCTTTTGCTTAGAATCGGATGTAAGGAGAGATTTCCAGCATGTCTGTGGGTCACTGTGTCCCCATGCCTGCCTCTGGTGTGACTGTTTTATCACCTCCCCTAACTCTCTAATAAATCCAAGCCAGTGAGTGAATAAATTGCCAAATGAACACGAGAAGTCAAGATTGTAACTCATATAAGGAAAAGTAAACTCTGTGGCCAGTCACAATTAAAATTTGAACATTCTAGAAAAAATAAAAAAGGAAGAACTCTTAGAACCACAAGGATCTCCTGATGAATCCTTCACTAATTATAAGAATTAGTTAATCGGATGGACCCAATCTCTCTTAGCTCTATTTAATTGAGATTTTGTGATATTTAAAGAGATGCTATTTAAATTTTCTCATTAATATTTAATGAAAGTCTAAGAGAAGTGCATAGTCAAATTTACAGTGCTTAGGTATACTGTAATTATGAGAGGTTAGGAGGGTGTCCCAAGAGACCTATCACTCACAGCCTGAAGCAATATAATTACAGATGAAATTCGACCAGGAAATGGCACAAAGACATAATCTTTGAAAGGATGGAATAGAAGTGACTCGAATGTGGTATTAGGTTCTGAGAGGGGCAGTCAATCAAGTGTCATTTCAGGCAACTCAGGAGCAATAAACCCCCTTGGCAAATCTGAATCACATTCAAATGTATTGATTTCTTACCCACTTATTCACAATTTCCCAGCTGATATAGTGTCCTAGTGTGACTTCCCTTACGATCTGGGTTAATCTGACTCTAGGTAAACTGGAGCTACTTTGTCCTGTTATGGCTTTATGTGGGGGTGGGCGAGGTTTTACCTTTCAGCCTTGCTGTCTCCCCTTCTAAGCTGGCAGAGCCCAGAAGCTGTCACCATTGGCCATCAAGACCTCTTTTTAAGTCCTCTCAGGTTGGCCTGTAAAGCACCTCGTACCAGGATGGGCTCTATTCTTCAACTGCTTACTGCCCAGTAATGAGTTCTAATGTGCATTAATGTCTCATGCCTCCAGATGAACAGATTTGCATTTCAAAAACCGCTCTTAAGGAATTTTTTTCTACTCCCATTCCCTGATGCTTTAAAGCAAAACGAAAAAAAGAGCTCCAGCTGATCTGTTTAGAGCCACGCCATCCTTAGGGCTTCTCTCTTCTGTACCACATCATGCTCCTCCCCCAACCTGCCTGAGTCTCTACTGCCAGACCTTCAGCCGAAAAACTTTCTCAGCTTTCACTAATGAAGGATGTTTTTGTTTTTGTTTTTAATTTAGGAGATGCTTTTCCTTGTGTAGCCTAGGCTAGCCTAGAATTCACGACTGTCTTGCCTCAGCCTTCTGAACACTGGGATCACAGGAGGACACCACCATGCTCAGATGAAGACCAGGCTTGGTGATCTACAGCCATTACTCCATTGGATCTTGCTGTCCTGGAAGACACCCACTTCACATGCCCCACATGGATCATGACCTCATGCTGTCTCATTCCATCTGCCTACTGACCAGCTATCCAGATGAGCCCCGATCCCTTGCCTAAGGCTAGGGGAGATTACTACTCCAATGAGAAGCCCCAAAGTGGAGGCTCTAATTGGGAAACTGTTCCTAAACTTGAGGACAGAGAGCAGCTCTTCAAACCATGCTATTTCTGCAACAGGTATCAGGGCCTAGGTAGAAGAGATGGTGTAAAATGACAAGGCCATACGCTGGGACTGGCTTAAGCCAGTTTGCTGCCATCCTCTGAAGGTTAATGCTTTCCTGAGCCTGGGGAACATATCACTGCTATATCAAATGACTGTAGCATCATGTCCAAATTTGAACCAAACCTGTACTCTCCTGACATATGGGGTTCTTAAATAATTTTACATAAATTGACCTGTGGTCGAAGCAAATGTATATTCATAAAAGAGAATTAAGGAGAATTTGAGATAAATGTTGAAAGTGCTAGCATTTTATCTAAAATAACCCCCTCCCTCCCACCGCCAACTGTCAAAAACAGAATAATTTTTTTCAATTCAACAAATAAAATACTCATGATGATAATTTTTATTACAGCTCTAAATTTTTCCTTCAGTGCTGAATGCTTTCATCTACTTCAACTACTTATTCTCCTTTTTGGTTCTTAACTCTGTTTCTTTCCCAGTAATAATATATATTTGCTCAAATTCTTAAATCTCTTTCCTAAGATACAATTGAAGGTAATTCGGAATTTACAAGTCTTATCACATTCTCCTTCTGCCTGAGAAATACTGGATGTACGAAGCACTGGCTGTCCATATATTTCTTCGGAGTTCCTGTAACCCCTTCCTTACAGTTGTGGGGACTGAGATGATGGTTCTCAGAGGGCCTTCCATCTAGAAGACATCGAATGTCTTTCTTATCTAGTATCCCACTCTGTAATGGTTTGACAGGCCTCGAACACAGAGCAAGATATTTGATCAAAACAATGGCCTGCAGTTAAAATAGCAGAATCAAATTGTTTCAAAGTTCACAGGTGTGGGCAGGAAAGGCTCACTCTAGTCCAGGCAGGCCAAGTAGCCAGGTAGCTATGGCTGGCTTCCCACTCAGCAACTCTCCTGTCACCTTTAAGCTTGGTAGTACAGGTATATAATCCAGTATATGGGATGCAGAGGCAGGAAGACCAACATTTTCAAGGCCATCCTCAGTTCCTTAGTGTTGTTTGAAGTTAGCCCAGGTTACATAAGCACCTTATTTCAAAAATAAAATGCACAATAAATAAATGATGAATAAATAAAAAGACTCCATTTTTAAGCATAATCATACTGGAAAATTATAGTTTCAATATGAATTTGGTGTCGGGAACATATGATTCTGACATAATCATGCCAATGTCTGTATCTTTCATCTTGTTCTAACACATTACAACAAAAGAGATGTCCCTGATCTCATAACACAATGTTAGCCATCCCCAGTGTGTTTTGGACCTTGGACCCCCTGGTCTTTTTGTTTGTACTGTTCTGAAACAAGATCTCATGTAGCTCAGGCTAGCCTCAAATTCACTATGGAGCTGAGGATGACCTTGAACTCTTGAGCTTCCCACCTCCATCTCTCACGTTCTGGGATTACAGGCTTTCTTAAACACTTTATTACCTCATCTCTTCCTCTTTGTATAACCAGAATCTTCCTGTCCCCTGGCTTGTTCTCACATCATACAAACATATTTCTCCACTGATTTCACAAACTCTCCCCATCTTCCTACTTATCTCTTTTTTATTATTCCCTTTGAAACTTCTAGGGAATTATTTGAAGCCCGAGCCTTCCCTTCCTCAACAACTCACACAGTTTATCAGAACACTGCAATCTGGATAAAACTCCTTATCTCAAACTCAACAGCCCAATGTTCTAAGTTCCTCCTTCTCCATCTTTCCTAAGAGCTAACCAGAAGACCATTCCCTTGTCTGAAAACTCTCCTGTAGGGTGCACAGAATCATGCTCTCCCAGTTTCCCCACCTACTGACTGGTCACTCTTTTTCCTTTGCCAACTCCTGCTTTACTTCCTAAACCTCTAAATCTTGGGAAACCCTAGAACTTACTCCCAAGCCCCTTTCTCTCCCGTGACTGTGCCTAGTGCTAAAGGAGCCCATCTATCCTCTGCTTTGAACACTCCTCCTGGCAATGACACCTAAGTACATCCATGCAGCTCTGACCTCTCCGTTGAACTCCTTGAGCTTCAGATTCATCGGGGTAGTCCCCAGCCTCTCAGGCATTTCCATTCGGTGTCTGGCAGACTTGTCAAATGTAGCACTAATCCAAGCACAACCCTTGACTTCCTTCTCCCTTTTCTGATCATTTCTATCTCCATGGATAACAAAGAACATCTTAAACCAAAAATTTATTACCCATGATCCCTCTATTTCTTCCCAGCTCTGAACCATTCTATCTCCAGTCTGCATTTGTTACTTTGTCTTTTTTTCTGCCTTACTCAGACCTTGTCTGGACAACCCCCTAACTAGTCTTTCAGCTCCCATGTGCCCCCTACAACTGTCCTTTCTCTGTGCAGTGTTCATGCCCACCTTTAAAACTTGCTCTGAATTCTTACTGAAATAAAATGAAGATCTTCATCAAGGCTTCCATCCATCCCATCATACACCCTGGCTTAAGAACTGCTTTTACTATACCCCCCTCTTTTCCTCTGTGGCCCCACTCTTTTTATTTCTCATACACCCTAGCTGCAGGGTTGGAGCATTCATTTGTTCTTTTATCTTGAACGTTCCTTTTCATCCTGTAGGTCTTATCCCAAATGTCAGCCTGTGGCTTTTCTTCCTTCCTGTCTAAGGCTGATCTCTGCACACACCTGAGCATCTTCCTTTTGCTTCTTATACTAACCACAATTACTCAAGCAGGCATGGTTTTGTCTGCCCTGATCCTTGCTGCGACTCCAGCACCGAGCTCAGCCCTGGCATAGGACTGCTCACTGCGAGAATGAAACTGATCTCAGACTCTGCCTCCATCAGACTCCAAAAGAAGTCTACAACTGCCTTCCCCCAACTCTCCAATTGTTCCCCCACCCCTGGTTATCTCCTAAGGAGAGCTGGCTCAGCAAGACTGGTCCTGGACTGTTTGTCCATCAGAGGTAAAGAGTTGATGGAATTAATAGAGGAAGATGGAACGTGAAAGCCTTAGGAGGAGACAGACTTGGAGAAATTGCTCATCGGTGGAAAGTAATAAAGGAACACGGTGAAAGAGTAGGCAGAGGAAGAGAGCACTGGAGAGGGAAAAAAAATCTACAGAGTCCAGGTGGAAACAAGAGTGCTATTTCTCAAATTTGAATCTCCACACTTATGGGAGAGAAAAAGGAAAAAGGAAGTGGGATAAAAACAGCGCCATTGGCCAGTGGTACCAGTGGTGTATGCCTTTAAAACCCACCACTGGTCAGTGGTGCTGGTATGTCTTTAAAACTCTGTCTTAAACAAACAAAAATAAAAACAAACAAAACAAAAACAGCACCACTAAAGATTATTAGTTGAATCACTTTCTATGTATTTTAATGAGAAAAGTAATAGAATTCCTATTTGTGTGGTTGGTTTTCGTACCAAGTTCAGCTTCCTAGGGCTGAACTGTATGCTCCACATCAAGAGACTGTAGTTCTAAGAAGTGACTTGGCCTGGCCAGTTACTCAGTAAATGTGAAAGACAGGATTCAAAGGTGAAGTTTCTGCTTTGTTCATATTGTACCCTACCTGTTCCTCCCAAAACCAGAAATGAGGACTGGGATATACAGCCTCTTGTTTGCTACTATTTTCCTTTCTGCTTTTCCATACTAGTTCAAATCAAGATCATCAATTTCTGGTTTCCAAAGTAGATTTTTAAAAATCTTTATGGGGCTGGAAAGATGGCTCAATGGTTAAGAGCACTAGCTGTTTTTCCAGAGGGTCCAGGTTCAATTCTCAATACCCACATGGCAGCTCACAGTTGTCTGTAACTTCAGTTTCAGGGCTTCTAACATCTTCACATAGACATACAGGCAGGCAAAACATCAATGTACACAAAATAAAAATAGATTTTAAAGTCTTTATTGTCCCTATAGATATCACCATTTCTCTTCTTTTAGTTAAGCATTTTACTTGGGTCATAGGGTATTGTTTGTTTTTAGGGTCTCATGTACCCCAGGCTGACCTTGAATTTCCTATGTTCCTCTGCATCCAACTCCTGAGTGCTAGGACCAAAGGTGTGCACCACCATGAAGAGTTTATGGAGTGCTAGGGATTGAACTCGGAGCTCCGTGCACATTTGGTGGGCATCCTACAAACTGAGCCACACACCCAGCTCATTTAGTTATCCGTATCCTCTCCTCTGTGGTTCCTCTCAGCTCACCAGCAGTGAGTGTCCAATGTTCCTTGTAAAGAACAGTCAGTTCTTGGCACCCAGTTTGTCTCGATAAGAAGGACGGAAATTAATTACAATGGAGGGAACCTGACTCTTTTATCACTATCTTAGATTCTCATTCTCTCTCTTCTTCACCTTCATATTTTCTATTTGAGGAGCATTGTACTCAAAAAAGAAGTCGAAGACAGAAGAGGGACAGCATATTTCTGATTTCCTCACCAACAAGGATTGATATCCAATATATCCCAAGTGGAGAACACATCTGCTTTCCTTGTTTTTTCTTAAGGGCTCTCTATCAAAACCATCAGACCAGAAGTTAGAGAGGTGTCTCAGTGGTCAAGAACACATGATGCTGTTGCAGAGGACCCAGGTTCAATTCCCAGCATCCATATGGTGATGCACATCTATCTGTATCTTCAGTTCCAAGAGATCCAATACCCTAGTCTGCCTTTTATATGCTCTTTCACGCACGTGGTGCACATACACTCATGCAAACGTGCATGCACACAAATTGAAAATTAAAAAAAAAAATCAGAATTTTATTACTTGACTTTCTTACACAATCTTTTCACTCTTCAGTACCGTGCTATATGTGCCCTATACCTGCCCACCTGTGCTTTTCTGAATAGGAGATCATGCAATCATTCTACATTCAAATGCACATACTCCTATCTACATTTGCATTTATATTATCAGAATTCATCTGGAAGAATTTTTTGGGTTTTTTTTTTTGTTGTTTATTTGGTTGGTTGGTTTTTGCTTTTTAAATCTAGAAAGTCTTAAATGTACAGGATTTCCACACAAATAAGAATGAGGTACCAAGAAAATAACCAACATAGTTAATTTCTTACAATTATAACCTCTGAGACTGAAGATTCCAGTATGTGTTATAAAAGAGATAGTGTGATTTTCTGCTTTGGTGAAAGATTTATGACTATCTGTGTTTCTTGGGACCATTCCCAGGAATTCCATGAGAATCACTCATGGAGATGCCCATCGCTTCTTCCTGGAGCCGAGTGAGATGCCACACAGGGATAACATAGGACGCTGTGTATGCATTCCACACCTCTTCTCCGTTCCTGCGGCTGCGGGCATCTGTCTGACAAGGCCCACACTGGCTTTATCCCCACGGGCCTCAGGAGGAAGAGTTGCTCCCTCCAGGGTCTCACAGCCTGGGAAACAGCCACAAACAGTGAGTGATCAATACTGGGCTCCTCCCCTCAACTTGGCCTAACACAAAAATGCCTTTCCAACTACCCAAATCCTGGCGAAACAAATGTGTCCCTTTGCAGGCTGGACTTTCACTTCCTTTTCCTTTTCCTGGCATTCTAAAAAGTTAATAATATTTTAGACTTAAAAAAAAAACATTTGGTGACCATGAGATAACATCACAATGTATCCATTTCCTCCTCGTTCCAATTCTGCTGGTCAACACACACCATGTACACTGCTGTGAGGTTTAACTTGCACAAAAGGAATGTTCGTCTCAAGAATTATAGAAATTATTCTGAGGAGGTCAAAGTCAATTCCAAGTTCTGGCCACTTTGGAAGGGGTAGAAATACATGCCCTAAATGAGGAGGACACCAAGCCAGTCCCAGTCTTCCAGCCCCACTGCCCCTGAGCTTCTTTCACCTCTCTATAAGAGCCCCTTCTCATGCCCGAATTACTAAGATGGTCTTGGTAAAAGAGGTCCCTTCCTGTCTTCTTTGATTTCCTCCCCGCCAGCTCTAGTCTCTGAAGGAGTCCAGTGACACCTCTGGAATTGGAACTGCCTATCACAATGCATTACAGTCTATCTTCTTCCAGGACCCAGTTCTGCTTCCTCCCTAGGTACTGTTCCTAAAGACACTTTCTAATCCGTTTCCTACACCAAACTCCATCCCAGAATCTGTTTCTTAGGGAACCCAACTCACAGCACACCCATACATTGTACTGAACACAGTTTGTTTACTTGGGCTGCTAACAGACATATAAAAATTGTGCATACAAGTTGTTCAATTAGCTACCCCAGAATAAGCAAGATCTATAAACAAATCATAATTGTAGTCATTTTAGGACAAACATTTTCCATAAACACACAGCTCTCTACATACAACAGAAGCAAACAGAAATAAAAAGGGCCTGTACACTCTATTTTATATAGTCCTTTTCAGATATGTTTTAGGGTAACATATAAAATTTTATACTTTTTATTCCATGATAACTTCCATCTTAAGTATATTTACTTTAAAATACTACACCTAACAGTAATGGTAAGTCTTTTTTTCCATTTTAAACAAAATAACTAAAACCTTTAAAGCCTATAGCAAGAAACAATATTAATTTATGTGGCAAAAGGAGAGTCTTGGGGCTGGAGAAACAGCTCAATGGTTAAGTGTATTTGCTGTTATTACAGAGGACCAGGGTTTGATTCCCAGAACCCACGTCAGGTGGCTCTCAACCACCTGTAACTACAGTTTTAGGGGATTTGATGCCCTCTTCTGGCCTCTTAGGGGGCGTGTGCATGCACACACACACACACACACACACACACACACACACACACACACACACGGGGGGGGGGAGGAAGAGACAGAGAGAGAGAGAGAAAGTGTTAAAATAAATCTTTTAAAAAGGAAAATCTTGATATTTACAAAACAACATAAACCATAAAAATACCTTTAGGAGAAAGCTTACTCTTGACAGAGTTACTACGCCTAAGCTTTCATGAGATATCTTCTATTTTGCTAATTAATGAATTTCTGCTCTGGGGTTAGCATTTTGCCTAAAGCATCCCAGTAAGTAATTAAGAATGGCTTTGTGGGATAGGATTTAGCCCATAAGGTCTAATTATTGTGAACCAAAAAAGCAATGTTTCCATATTCCTGTCTTCCTGTCTGTCCTCCCACAACAGCAATCTTCTCTTTCTCCGAAGGCGGCCAGCAGCTACTTTAATCATGAACTTGACAATGTACTGCTCCGTGGCAAACAGAGCCTTGAATAATTCTGCTCCTCTCTTACTGTCCCTGCACTGAATACTGAAAATCCATTGACTTTGTCATGGTTCATGACACATTGATTAATCAGGTAATACACAGTCTAAACACTTAGTGAAATGGACTGTAAAAAAAACTATTTTACTGACTCTTAGGGGCAACAATTTATCTTCCTCCACTCTAATGATGAGGTAGTGTCTATGCCTTTATAGTCAGCGGTACTTAGAAATTGTCTAAAATGCCTGGTTTCATTGATTTAATACCACTTAAAGTCAACTGGGCTTTGTTAAGATTTTTCAACAATTAAACGGGAAAACCTGGACAGTATTAAGCACCCTGAGAGATGGAAAATGAATGCTAGAAAACACAGAAATATGTCACACAATATGTGATCGACAGTATGATAGACAGTGGTAATTTCACTTTGAATATAGCCAAAGAGAAAAGCATGAAAACCCGTTTCATCGGGGCAGAAAATAAATATGCGTCTGAGCAATTTCTACCCAAATACTGGCGACATTCACTGGGCAGCACCAGAGCCAAGGAGATATTCAGAGAGAGTGCTGGGTAACAACAACAAAAATATGTGTCTGATATATTATGCAGCCAAATTAGCAAGTAATTACACAGAAATATTGACACTGCACCAGAAACAGCAGCCACCCTGCAAATTCCAACCAATGGAAAGCTCCAATCAGTGGGAAAGCTTATGAAAGGCTCTCTGTGCATGAGTGCTCTTTCCTGTTTTCCCAACCAGAAGAGCTTCCTTAGGGAAATTTCCAGTCCCTCAGAGCTGCTCCCCCGGTATATGTTTTCACGGTGTCTTATTTTCTCTCCCTTCATGTAACTTAACATTCCTGGGTTCACTAATTAATATTTCCCTTTCCTGACAAGACTGACAGACAGCCCCACGAGGCCAAGGAACCCACATCTGTCTGAGTCCTGGCATGCCTGGTATATTGTGAGGCATGATTATATATGCTCCATAAATACTTTTTAAATGAATGAGTAATCATTCATTTAATGAATTAATAATATATCTAAAACAATTTTTTTTGTTACCCAGCATTCCCTGAATATCTCCTTGGCTCTGGTGCTGCCCAGTGAATGTTGACACATCAACAGTCTTCTTCATTTTTCACTCTCGTTTTTGTCATTTGCATTGTCTGTAGACATTGGTACTTTCTTTACTGCTACCACCCTGATGGGAATACAATACCAACGTCATTGCTAGAACAATGTGACATTTACAGAAAGGGGGCAGCTCCTTCCACTCCTCTGTATTATGCACAGCAAAATAGATCCCTTGTCCCAGTGTGTTCAACATCCGCAACAGGTCCTGAAGTACATTAGCAATAATCTTCAGGGGACTTCAACCCCTCTTCCCCCCACCCCTCGCCATCTCTCTAGCAGAAATCATCCTGAGAACAATACCATGCATATTCTGCAAGTCCCCATAGGGAAGGAAAGTGGTGCTGAATCCAAGGCAGTTATCACACAATCACTCAACAGCAGACATCTAACAACTTCCGTTGTGTCTGTCCAGCTATTCTTGATGAGGCTCGTACATTTCCATCTTTTTGCTTTGAATCAACATTCTTCCCAGCATCCTCACCCACTGCTCTATGCTGATGTTTTTTTAGCCTTAACAAGGGTAAAGTGCCACCTATAGCATAGCTTCTGTCTGTCTGTTTTGTCTGCATTATGCATGTGTGTAAGTGTGCACCTGCATTACGCATGTGTGTAAGTGTGTAAGTGTGTATGCCCATGCAGGTGTGTTTGCATGTGACGGTCAAAGGACGAACCTGAACATCCTCTTCAGAAAGCCATCTATCTCTTTTGCAAACAAGGTATCTTACCGGGCTGACACCCACCAATTAAACCGGACTGGCTGGTCAGTGAGTCCCAAGACTCTGTCCCCAACAGCCTCAGCCCTGAGGTCACAGGCACACACCAGCACTTACAGCATTTTGGGGGATTCTGGCGATTGAATGTGGATCCTCAAGCTTGCAAGGCAGGTGCTTTGCTAACTTGGTCAGCCCCCTCTCTCCACAGAGCCCTGCCTTGGCATGTCTGCCGTTGTAACGAACGCCACAGTTCAATCCTGAGTATACCCAGTAGGGTGGGGGAGGTCAGCCCTGCTACCTCTTAATGTATTCATTGAAACTTCTTTTTCCTTTCTTGACAATTATAAAAGGAAAACCAGATTCCCATTACAGAGGACACTTTGACAGGTTTAACATAAATTTTCCACTCAGTCCATTTATTCATACTCACTCCATTATCTCCCTTGTTAAATTTTTACTGGCAGCTTATATTTGTGAGCCACTGATCATTCTTCTTTTTCACTCTTAAGGAGGGATAACATGTTACTTCACCAGCAATGCTCTCTGTCAGCTGTGCTCACCTCACCTCACCTCTACCTCAACTCTACCTCACCTCAGTTCCAACTGACCTTACCCCTACCTCATTTCTACCTTACCTCACCTCCAGTTGTTTGGAATCCAAATCTGAAGTAATGATAATCTAAGGATTTGTTCTGCTTTGTTTGCTTTTTTTGGGGGGATGGGGGGATGGAGTCTCACCCTGGAGCCCATGCTGGGCTCCAGCTTCAGCTCCGAATCCTGCTGCCTGATTACCGAGTGCTGGGGTTACAGGCCTATACCCCACTCCTAGAGCCCTAGGAATACGTTCTAAAAAAAAAAAAAAAGCTCTCAGAAATTACGAATGTGTGTGTGTGTGTGTGTATGTGTGTGTATACACATATATATGCATATATACACGTGTGCATTTCTGGTAGCAGGATGTGCTTCCAAGTGTACCTGGTGTCATCTTAATTTGGGTTCTACTGAAAACGGACCATAAGGCAAAGACTGAAGTTGGAGGAAGATGTTTGGGAGGTGATCCCAGGGAAGACGGGAAGGAGAAAGATAATTTAGTATAAAGCTTAACCCTGAAGCCCAATATTGTACATCCCTTGATATCTAGGACAAGCTAAAAAGCTTTGCTGACCTGACCACAAGCCCCTGTCATCTCTCTGCTCCACAGATGAGGCTCCCTATACAAGGTCCCCCTTCCTCTCTGCTCCATTAATGAAGTTTCCCTATCCAATGTCCCCTTCCTATCACAAGTGTGAGGCCCAGCTCCTGCAGAACCCAAGTAGTAATCTTCAGTTCCCAGCAAGCTTATGAAGTTACACAAATAGAACAATCAGATCCTCATGAAAGAGCTCAGGGAAACCCCACCCTCTCACTCCTGGACATTACAAAGCCTACCTCCTATACTCATGCTCACTCTGGTCACAAGCACGGTCTCCACATGACCCCATGTGGTACGCAGTGTCCTCCCCTGTGTTCTGAATATGTGGCCAACAAATTAGCATCAATCATCTCTATGGAAGATTGAGTACTGCATAGGCATCTCTGAAATACTGAGGTGGGAATCCCTGCCTCACCAATGGGGTGAGTATGAAGCAATTAAAACACATGTGGAAGGAAAAGCATGGAATAACACTCAACTTCATGAGTTACTGCTGTGGCTTGCTGAATAACTGGAGCAAAAACCCTCTCGAGAATTCTGGCAGCTGTCAGAACCTGCCTCAGAGACCCCAAGGAGTCAAGGAACTAGGGATTTTTAAATCCCAACTCTTGTCAGTCATGAATTGATGGCTGCTTCCAGGGTCATTCACTTTCTCACAAAGGGATGCTGAGGCTGTCAGGGAGAAGTTGGCCTGTAACACCCCAGCTACACTTAGATCTGATGGATGGGATACATGCAGAACCCTGGCTGACCCCATGCAAAAGGGTGGTGGTCCATTAAGTCAAATTCTTTTTTTTTTTCACAATCTTTTTCTATAAAATTCACTAATCTACATACAGATATTCTATTCCTTAGTTAAAAGTGAAGTTCTATATATGAAAAGAGAAGACAAGAAAAAGAAAGACGTTTAGTGTCAAGGTTGGGACAGAGTACAGTGTTGATCTATCTTTAACTCCTAGCATTTAGTAGTGAGATGAGTCTGATCGGGGCATGTACCAAAGCCTTTGGAGAATCTGAGTCTCAGTCCCAGAGGCTCTCAGAAGGCTACTGACACTAATGCATTAGTAAAATGGAAAGTCTTCCAAGGTGGACTGTGCTGAGTGATACGGATAGGATGGTCAGAATGAAGTCACAGTAGGCTTCTTCCATGGTAAATAGGCCATCAAAGCATGAGGGAAAGTCAGAAAAACACTCAGCAGCTTTGTCTGTACTGTCTTCTGTCCCATGATACTATACATACATTCTTATTCCATGAGACTATTCCATACATCAAGGTCAGTGATATACTTAATTCCCCAGTGAATGGCAGACCACATAGACAATGGTGAACCCATGAGATTATAATAAAGCTGAAAGTCACTATTGCCTGGTAAAGATCTGGCTAGTGTAATTTAACAGTGTGCGTAGTGGTGCTTGTCCAAACAAACCTTCCCCATTGCTGTTCATCCAAGAGTACAGCACACTCAATTATGTCCCATGCATAATACCTGAGAATGAAACACTATATTACTACTGCCCTTATTTGCTGTATGTTGCTATGATAAAACAATGACCAAAAAGCAATTTGGAAAAAAAGGGCGCATTTAGCTTACAAGTCACAGTCCATCACTGAGGGAAGCCGCAGCAGGAACTCACGCAGAGACCTGGGAGGAATGCCGCTTACTGGCTTGCTTTCCATGGCCTGCTCAAATTGATTTCTATATAACCCAGGACTACCTGCTCAGAAGTGGTACCACCCACCACGGGCAGGACCCTCCCATGTCAAAAAATTAATCAAGAAAATGTCCCATCCATGTGCTCACAAGCCAATCTGGTGGAGGAAATTCTTCAGTTGAGTTTTCCTCTTCCCAGGTGACTCGAATTTAGGTCAGGTTGACTAAAACTAAATAGAACAATTACTTTATGTACTTATTATGCTACATTTCTGTGTGTGGATCTTGTATATGTGTGTGTGTACAGTCTTGTGTGCAGGTATGCTCAACCACAGGTGCATGTGTGGAGGCCAGAGGTCAACATCGGATATCTCCATTCTGTGGGTTTCCACCTTATTATTTTCTCTCTTGCGGAATCTCAAATACCCATTTTGGCTAACTTGGATGATCAGTGAATCCCAGAGATCTGTCTGTCTCCACCCCTAGTAATGGGGTTACATACATGCCCCACCACACCTGGATTTTACATTGGGTGCTAAGGATCTAAACTCAGGCCCTCATGCTTACATAGCGAGTACTTTACCCCTGAGCCATCTCCCGAGAGCACACCGTGCTACGCTTTGATCATAGATGATTGGAGAATGTTTGCCTTCTACAATGTGATGGTAAAACACTGCACTGTGTTATATGATGGCAGCCCCGGGGCATCTGTGTTTATGTTGTCACTTGACTGCATTGAGAACCCAGGTCAGGTGAGCAACTCACAACCCATAAGCTTGTGTAAATACACTCTGTGATGTTTACACGGTGGCCAAACAGCCTAAGAACATGTCTGTCGGAATGGGTCCTTGTGGTTAGGTGACACATAATTATGCTCAGGGATATCAGGTGAACGAGATCAGCCAAGATGCTGATGGCCGTGGCTGTTCCCCTCTGGAAACAGAGTGACAGGAGGCTTCCAGAGGAGGACTGGAGTAAGTGTCCCGCTTATTCTCAGAAAAAAAGCTCTTCTTGGTGGCTTGGGGGACAACACGCACTTTCATCCTTTACTCCAAAAATGACAGACAGGAATGTCTGTTAAAATTGGTCTGGTACCTAAGCTTCGTGGGGGGTCAGTTACTCATGAAGAGAGGACACCCCTGAGCGGTACTCTGTCTCTTTGCTTCTAAATTCAACTTGAAAGGGGGGATGGAAGAGCCCTTTCACTTGTGTGTGTGGGGGAAGGAATGAGATCATTTTGCTGATCTTCAGTGTGTGGAGACATTGTTTTGGCTTCATTTTAAGCCCTATTAACTTTTATTATTATCTCTATCAGTTCTTCTCACTTACTAGCTGAGTGGCTAAATTTCCTTCCATGTCCATTTCTTTTAATACCATAATATAAATGTTATAGCATGTAACCTATGGGTTGCCACAATAGTAAAATTGCACGCATCAAATGGCTATCTAGGTCTGTCTCACTGTAGCCTCTTCGGTCCATCCCCTTCCCTGGACTCTGTCCTCCTCCTTAGTCATCTTGAGGATTGTGTCTCATTGTAGAATTATATGCATTATAAATCCCAACACTTTCATTCATCCACTGACTTCACAAACATTGACTTTTATTTGTTAGATGACACTCAGTAAATGCTGGAGCTATAAAACTGGTATGCAGTCCTTGATGTTGCATAACTCTCAGGACACTCAAGATGTACAGAAATGAAGACTCGTTTCTTCTACTGCGATGTATTCCTTACAATTCCCAGCACTGTTACAAAATACCCAAAAGCAGCAACTGAAAGGAGGAAGGATTATTTTGGCTCACATTTTCAGAGGGATTGCAGTCCATCATGGTGGGGAAATCATACTTGAACTCATGGGGGCAGATTGTGTGGGAAGGATCCACACATCTTGACGGAGCGGAAAGAAGAGACTACAGTCAAAACCACAAGTAGTATCATCTTCAAAGTCCTACCCCTAGTTGCTTTCTACCAACCAGGCCTTACTTCCTAAAGATGATAAACCTTCAAAATAATGCCACATGCTGGAGGCCAAGCATTAAAAGCATGGGCCTGTCAGGGGGACACTTCAGATCCTAACCATAACATGTATTAATGAGCTCTGCAGAGAAGCACAAAGGGAAAGTATTAGCAGGATGAAAACCATAAGATTTTATAAGGGGAAATGAAACTGAGCTAGGCCTCCAAAACCAGTGGGACAGAGGAAGAAGTAGCCAGCAAGATGAGTAAGAAACACAGAACAAGCATTCAGAGGCCAACAACCAGACTCTATCTGCATCTGTAGAATAGGAGTCAGAGCAACACCAACAAAAGGGCAAATAAGAGAGGTTGCAAAACTTCACATCGTGGGAGCCCAAGAAAACTAGTTTTGGGCTGAATTCAAGGCAACAAGTGATACAGGGGTTAATAAGCATTGGTTGACTATGTCACAACACCTCTGCAAAGATGGACGATGCAGTGAGAGAGAGCAGAAGTCAGCTTGGAATGACTTGAGGAATGAACTTCATTTGAACATAAACATGCTCTGTGGTTTCTGTGGCTTGAGCTGCACCAACAGCCCTTTCCTGTTGCCTTGGTGTTTTCACAATCCCAGCAAATGAGTGTCTAGAGATCAAAGAGGCTCGCTGTCATTGGAGTATGCCTAGCATGTGCCACTCAGCCTCTGTGTACCTGGATTTCATGGCCTTGGAGTCCATCTATTATCCCTAAAGCTACCCTGCCAGTTATTTACCTTAAGAACACAATATCAACATCAACAGTTCTCTCATGTAGATTCTTGTGCTTTTGAACTTTTATCTGTTCCTCACACTTTATGATGTAGGGCAATATTTAGCATCCCGTGCTTGGTGCTGTAGTGACCCTACATTTCCAAGCATCTCTGTTATTTAAACAGGGTTGTATTATTAGGTTACCCTAATGATGTACTAGCTCAATGTGATCAGGAACTCCCCCTTGTGGTAGAGCAGGGCTTAGAACCCCAAGGCCATCCACAGACCCTTTCCTTTCCTTTGTCTTCCTCTAGAACACAAGCTACAAATGCTAGATCACTTCTTTTTTAGGCTGTTCCACAGCTGGGTAGATGGCAATTATGACCAAAAGGATTTAGGAAGAGATCTTGGGGTTAGAATTTCTTTGCAACTAAAGCAAAGCCTCACTATTAGTTACTTTTCTCATTGCAGTAGGAAGATCCCTGGGTCTTATTGGTGGTTTCATGAAACTCACTTGCTCACGAACAGAGGACAGCCCTAATTAGTGCTTTATCTTCTGATTCCTGAAGGCTTAGTTTGTCTCACAGTTTGAAGGCACAGTCCATCATGGCAGACAGCAGGGTAGCAGAATGGAGGAGGATGGTCACATTCATAGCAATAGTCAGAGAGCAGAGAGGTGAATGCCCAGCTTACATTCTCATGTTCAGTCAGTCTAGAACCTCAGCCCATCGTGGTATGGTGCAGCCCACATTGAAGGCAGGCCTTCTTACTTCAGTTCAACCTCTCTGGAAATGTTCTCCTATGTTAGCCTGGAGGTGGATCTCCTGGGTGTAATGTCAACTTGACATAAGCAAAAAGTATCTGAAAGGAGGGAACCTCAATTGAGAAAATATTTCTGTAAGATCTGGCTATCTAGAATTTTCTTAATTAGTGATCGACAAGGGAGGGTCCAGCCCACTGTGGGTTGTGCCATCTCTGTGCTGGTGGTCCTGAGTCCTATAAGAAAGCAGGCAAAACAAGCTCTGGGGAGCAAGCCAATAAGCAGCACCCCTCCGTGGCCTCTACAACAGCTCCTACCTCCAGATTCCTGCTCTGTTTGAGGTCCTGTCCTGACTTCCTTTCAACAGTGATATGGAAATGTAATCCAACTAAACCCTTTCCTCCCCAACTTGCTTTTTGGTCATGGCATTTCATTGCAGCAATAGAAACCCTAAGACACTGATGATCAAGATAAACCATCACGGCATTTTTATGAAAAAAAAAATCCTGTGCCCTCGCTGGCCTCTCCTTTTTCCTCCTTGTGTACCATGGACTGTACAGCACACAGAAACACCTAGTTGACGGGAAGATGAGAAGCTCTGCTGGGCACAGTACAGCAAAACTGAGGAATGAGGATACTAACATGGGAGCTGTAATGCTAGCCTAGGCTAGCTCAGGACTACTTGCTAAGAGAGCCATAAACACCACCTGTTATGTCTCCCATCACTCCTTGTTCAAAAGGCCCGAGATGGATCATGGATGATACTGCTCTTGAAAGCATCACAAACAGGAACTTGATTGGTACTTGTTGCTATGGGGCCCCTGAAGCTGGGGAGAGCTGGAGCTATCATCTTGTGGCCATGGCTAACCAACTCCAAGTTTGTGCAGAGTAAACTGCCCCTCCTGCAACGCTGCTTCCAACACCACTCCTGCTGGAAGGCATCCTACCGGACAACCCCCACAGAACAATATGATAGATTTCTGGACCAGATGGACTCCTCAACACACAGTCCCAAAGAGTCCAGGAACTTGGCAGCACTGGAAAGTGTCAAATGGCATGTTCACACCAGTAAACATAGATGAACATCCCCTGGTTCACAAAATGACTGATGGAGAGGAACAGGAGAGGAACTGGGGAAAGGTCAGTGGGCAATGATAAGGGTAAGATGCTTTGGGAAGAAGGGAGAGCACACAAGCTGAGCGGTGAGTGCATGACTTAGTGGTACAACTTGTGTAAAACCTAAGATGCAGGAGACATAGTGCCATGCACACTGATGCTAGAGTTGTTAAGAGGACCTAAGAATTCTCAAGTTTCATGAATACACCAGGTAAGGCTATAAGACCATGTGCTACTAAAGGAAGCCTGGACTGAGCAGTGGACGAAACTGTTAAATAAATAGCTTCTCCGGAACTTGCCTATAAAATGACTAGGCAAGTGGCTTGCAAATATTTTTCTGTGGCACTCTCCTGCTTTTGATTTTCTCCCCAAATGGTGTTGGAGATTAAACCCGGGGCAATTGTTCTACCTCTGAACAAGATCCTCAGCCTGAACCTTCTATCTCAACTAAGAAGATTTAATATATCACTGATCAATATGTACCAAATTGATAGATCTTATGCATCTCTGAGTGAACCCGAATGGGAGCCTGAAGGGTCACCTGCCACCTTCCTTCGAGAAAGCTGAGGCTCTTAATATCACAAGACTAGATGGCCTCCTGAGGCCATTCCAGCTATGAATGATGCTTTGACAGGATAATACAATTATAGAACATATGAATGATGTTTATCCTGATGGCCAGATGCAGGTAGAGAGCAGACAGGAAAAGTCAGGGCATGGATTTTAGTTCACTTTTGTTATCTTCGTATAGAAAGAGTTTCTTCACAGTGCTATTTCGAAGGTATTTTAAGGGCATCGCTTCAGTGTGTGACCAGAATAATGATATACTGTTTTGAAAACAGTCATTTTGTTGAATACTAAACATTTCATTTTAAGAGGGAGGGGCATGATTGCAATATAGATTTATTTGGATTGTGAACTATATAGGCTGCCAAGACTACAGTGAAAAAAGGATTAGCTTGCAAAGCATTGATGAAGAACCTGCTGTAAAAACAAGGAAAGAATTTAGAAAGCCAGTGTTGATCTTATAGACCTCTTAGAAATAGCCATGGAAAGTGTCCTGAGTTCAAGTCCTATGTGTGTGTGTGTGTGTGTGTGTGTGTGAAGATAGATATAGGATTGGATTTCTCCACGCCTCACTTTCTTCTGTGAAGAAGTGACTGACATAACAAACACTGATGAATTTTTTCTGTGTCTCAGGTATTATTTGAGGCACAGCTATAAACGAAACAGGCAAACAACCATGCCCACGTAGAACATCCTGCCTAGTGGGTGAAGATAGATAACAACTGATATGAAGTATATCTCATGTCACAGGGTGAACAGTGAGATGCTGAAACTAAAGCAAGAGGCGGGTGAGCCATGAGAGTGGACAGGAAGTCGGGTGTGAAGTCTCCTAAGCCCACGACTTGAAGAAAGATGCAGGTTAGATGAGTATTTGGGGTGAAGGGTAGGAAGCAGTAGTCTAGGGAGAGAACATGGTCAGAGACGAGACACAGAATGCTCTAGAAACAGTCTCATGCTCTTTATGGCTCAACCACAGGAGTGAGTAGGAGAGCTAAAGGAATGAGGTCAGACAGGCAGCTGGGCCAGATTTTGTAATGACTTGGGCTGCAGAGTGGACTTTGGCTCTCGCTGTGAGTGCTTCAGGGGCTCTCTAAAGAGAGTGACAGGCTGGAGTTCGTATTTAAAAAGACTTTTGCATATATTAAGTGTAGACACTGAAGGGCATGAGCTCTGAGACAAGTGCAACAATCTGGAAGGCCAATGGTTATGAGCCCTTTCTGGTCCACCAGTTCCATATGATGTCATGCCTATGAATCTAAGCTGCAATTGAAGATGCGTTTCTATTGTCAGAGTATGACCTTTATGCTTTAAAATATGTAAGTAGGAAAAATGGAGTCAGCAAATACAGCTACATAGTATGAACTCGGGGACAGTGAAAAAGACACTTGGGTGTTATTTTCTGGGTCTGCTTTATGACCTAAGGACACGGACGAGCTAAGCTGTGGCCAGCTCACACTCCAATTCCTCTGGCTTCTTTTGAGCTTTTTCCCTTTCCAATTTAGTGATGTTTTTACTGTGATGTTTCTGTTTTATATGTTAATTATACACAATGGGTTTCACTGTGATGTTTTCAGATATGTATGTAGTACACTTTGATCATATTCACCAGCCATTACCTGGATTCTCTGTGTAACTTGAGGATCGTATGATCAGAACTTGAAAGCAGAAAACTAGTTAAGACAATTTTGGGGTCCTCCAGACCCAGAGTTCTCAAAGAATCTTCTGACAATCACTTACTTAGAACACTCTGATGCAACTGCTGAGCGCAGATCAGTGAGCCCCACCTTCAGAGTCCAGCCTCTTAGTTAGGGTTATGGAAATCCACACGCATCAGTACTTTCCCCAAGATGATCTAAGTCTCAGCATAAACCCCCAACTCATGGTGCAGGGTGGGAACCCTGGAAGTAGAGAATGGGCAGTTCCATTTCCGTGTTTGATTTCTATTTCAAAGACCTCAGTTGGTCCTCCATGTCACCATCTTTTGCTTTAAATGGTATGAACGAGAATAAGATGATAGTTTCAGCCAGAACAGTGAGTACCATTTTCGACATTTTCTGTAACGATGGAGGATTAGTACTGATATCATCCAATAAAAAAGCCATATTAGCCTTAGATGCTAAATTAACAGGGAAACATAGAGGAGGCTTTGGAGTAACCCTATAAAAATCTATGCATAGATGGTAAATGGGAGACCCTTAAACCCTCCTCTCACTGGATCCCAGAATGCCAATAGGCTCGGACCCCAAGTCAGAGAGGGGCTGGAATGTCATCTGGAGAGAAGGGAGGGAAAATATGAATTGATCACATACAAATAATTAGTTGAATGATGTAAAACTAGAAACATTTATCTATTCCATTGTTGCTTGTACCCTAAAAGGGGCCTGGCTACACAGAAAAGGCAAAAGCCACTTCTACGGATACTTGTTGGGTAAATAAACGAATGAGAAATCTGAATGGTGCCAGAAACTCAACAGCAGCCCAAGAAGTGAGATGTATAAAGGCTTAATGAGTTTACTTCCATTATATCCTTTCCGAGACTCTCTTAGGGATTATGTTACTTAGTTATCCATCAGAAAGTCATGATCCAGACATCTGAGGTCTTGACTGACAGGGAAGTTTTTAGGGATTTCAGGTGATTGTGAAATGTAAATCCAACCACCCCATGGAAACTGGAGTGGAGACTGTTCCGATCGGAGCAGGAAAACACGTGGGCTCTAGAGCAGTAGGTTTTCTAGGAAAAACAAAGAAAGAAATTGAACTGATAGGTTATTTGGGTGAATGACTGTGCTGGGTGGGATTTTATAGCTCTTTTGGAGAATTTGGGATAAAATTTATTTCAGCTATTCATAATACCAAATAAACAAAAATTAAGCTGGAGAAAAACAAAGGGAACAAAGATGAGATGTAATCAGTGCATGGTTCATCTATGAACAATATTTACACTCAAAGTAATGCAGCTGAATTCAGAATTAATTGGAAATTGGCATGACAAAGTTAGAAAACGTGGAGAATAACAATACGTGCATATGAGAGCACGTTCATCTGACTGTCCTTTAATGGTGGCAACGCAGAGAAAAACTGACTCTGCCCCCACTGGCTAGCATTAGTCCAAGTGTCAAATGCATGTGTTGTTTTTTTTCTCCTAGAAAAAAATTAATCATACTTTTTGGCTTTCTAACCATTTAATGGATTACTTAGCAAAAAATGATACCATGAAAATAAAGTAAAATAGCTTAAACTGTGTAATTTAAGTGCACAGGATTCAGATATTCTAAATATAAAGTGCAATTATGTTTAGCTTAGTTTAGTTTTAGATAGAAGTTTATATAGCCAAGGCCAGTGTTGAATTTCTTATGTATCTAGGGCTGGTCTTGGACATCTGATCCTCCTGCCTCAGTCTCCCAATCTCTGCTGGGATTATAAGTTTATGACAACATACTCAGCATCATGAAGGGTAATTTTTAAAAAATATTCACGTTGTGTTAGGGGGTCTACTTTTCTGTCTGTGCAGACATGCACACGCTGTGGCTCACATGTGGAGGCCAGAGGACAACTCATGAAAGTTGGTTCTCTCCTTTCACCATGTCTGTTGTTTCCAAGAATTGAACTCAGACCGTTAGGTTTGGTGGCAGCTGCCTACCTGCTCACCTACCTCACCAGCCCATGGAGGATAATTCTTACACCAACACCACAGACAGAGGTGAAATAGATGGAGACAGCGTTTGCTTTGAGGTATAAGCAGGAGCTCTCACTGGTGGGAACTCTCCATTACTCCAGGCACTGGGGATCCTGAATTTACTTCTTTTACCCCTGTCTACCACAAGAGATGGAGAAGCAGTGACCACGAAGGCGTGGCTCAGTTTCCCAAGGCCGCATGTACAAGAAGGAGCCATGACATGAGTGCCTGAATCCTCAAATCCATAATTAAAAGCTGATCACCAACCCAACAGAAGTAAGAAGTGGGGTCATCAGGCAGTTAGCTGAATCCGCATGTTGGGATTGGTGCTTGTCCTGCCCTGAATCTGCAATGCTACCCACGGCTTCATGTCCTAAATGCTCGTTTCCTAGCCAAAGTACTATTTTAGGAAGCTGTGGCACCTCTCAGAGGAGGAGCTGAGCCAGCAGAGTCACAAGGGGTGGAACTTCAAAATTTCCATCCTATCTCTGTTTCAGCCCAAATCTCTTCCCTAGTCTAGCAGGATATGAGAAGCCTCTGCCACAAGCTCCTCCACCATTATAATCAGCTGACCCGCCATGATGGACTGAGACCCTCTGAAACCACATTCCAAAATAAATCTTTCATCTGGAAGCTGTTTCTGTCAGGTATTTGGCCATAGCAAAGCAACAGTAACTGAATTGGAGCCTTTACAAGAGACCAGAAGCATCTTGTTTAGCTTTACTGGCACAAAGGAATGAAGCAAGAAGTTATCTCCCTTGAGGAAAGATTCTCACCAGACAGAACAATGGGAAATAAAACTCTGCTCTTTATAATTACCCAAAAGTATTTGTTATAGCAGTCCAATAGTCTCAGATAACAAAGAAATTTCCTGAGGCCAGTGTTATGAGCTTGTCTTGCGTCCCTCAAAATTCACAGGCTAAAGGGCCCTATCACAATATGACACTGACTTTTGGAAAGGATTAGGGTTAGAAGAGGACATGGAGGTGGAGTTCCCTCTCTTTATGTATCCCTCCCTCCTCCTTCTTCCTTTCTTCCTCCCCCCTATCCTTTTATCTCCCTCTCTGACTCATCTCCATCTCTAACCCTCTTCACCACATGAGCAAACATGAAAAAGACAGATTCTTGGGAGCCATGGGGAAGTCCCCCCCCCCAAGGAATGAACCACACTGACATCTTGACCTTGAGCCTAGCCTCCAAATCTATACTAAGATGTATTTCCATTGTGTAAGCCGCTCCAGTTGTGGTGTTTCGTTTTGATGACCTGAGTAAGAGGCTGTGGAGGCTAAAAACAGAAGAGTCTCAGCTCATCTTGTTCCATCCTGTCCTTCTAAGCATGCTCATTTCTTCTGCCCCCAAGAACCCCCCTCCTCTCTCCTGCACACACACATGCTTAGATGCAGGAGCTCTACACACTGTCCAGAGCCTTTGGCTATGGCCAGAAACACTGCACTAAAGTCCACAGATATGTGGCTTTTCTTTCCTCACACAGCTCCCCTTGTGAGTAAATCTGAATTCCCCAGATCAGATGACTTACTTAGGTCAAGGGACTCTTTCTCTGAAATCCTGTGTGAAACAACCAGTTCAGCTCAGAACTTGATAGAACCTTGTCTATCATGCTTCAGGTCCTGAATCAACTTTAATAACGCCCCCCCACACCCAAATAATAATCTAAAAGCTTTGCCAGGCATGGCAGTACATGCTTGTAAATCTCAGGACTCAGACAGCCGAGCCTGAAGGATCACCACAAGTTCAAGGCCGCTCTGAGCTACACAGTGAGTTCAAAGCCAATTGTAGATAAAGAAAATTGCAAGAACCTGTCTCAGAAAGAAAAAAGAAAAGAATGTTTGCCTAAAATTTGTCTACTACCACCATATAAATAATGCATCAATTCCACTCACGGGAAGTACAGGCAAGCCAATCACGCTGCTCCTCAGAACAGACAACTTTCAAAAGCTTATCTATACTGTCTTATGTTTGTGTTGTGGGCTAAACTATGCCTGCTAAAAGTATATGTGCTAATGTCCTGATACCTCAACATATAACCATAATGGGGCAAAAACCTTAAGGATATACTTAAGTTAAAATGAGATCAAAGCATAACCCTAGGCTAACTGACGGGAGTCATCGTAAGGAAGGGAAACCTGGGCACAGGCACAGAAGGAAGATGATATGAAGTCCCAGGGGGATACAGCCATTCAGAAACCAAGGAGAAAGACTAGAATAGACCTCAACCTTGAGTTTCCAGCCCCCAGAACAGAAACAAGAAGTTACTGCTTCAGAAATCCAGTCCAAGGTGCTTTGTTACAGCTGCTGAAGGAAACCAATACAGTCTATTAGACGCTTATCCCCAAACTTGATTGTGCTCCTTTTGCAAACCAATTCTGTCCAATCACCAACAAATGAAGACTGAAACACCCTCAAGTGACTCCTTAAAGCCACACTCCAATCCTCAGATCACGGGTGATAACTCAGGCCTGCCTTCATTTCTGGCTATGACGATCTCCTGAGTGTTTTTTCAACCTTCAGTTCCTTCCCCTTTTGGTACAATTTCTGATTATGTTCACAAGATAGCCCAACTGATCCCAAACAGATGCTGTACAGTGTAGGCACCTGCTTAACCAGGTACTCACTCCATAGGAGAGGAGTCAGATACAGCACCTGGTCTCAGGCCTGTGGCTTTCCTGGGTGACTATCCCAGTGGGCGGCTTCACACAAGCAAATCACCTCTGCAAATTAGACTGAATCTTGCTGTTACTTTTGAAAACCCTCCAATGGGTTGGTATAGCCTGCAAAAGAATGCCTGAATTATTTCATAATGATCACCCATTGTTTTCCTAACCATTGCCTGATTTTCCATCTTGGGTCCATTGATCCTCAGCGGGTATCCTAGATGCAAGCTGTATTAGTTACTTTTGTGCAACCATGAGCAAATCCAGGGGAAAAGGTTGGCTTGGCTCATGACTTCAGAGGGTTTTCATCCATCACAGTAGGAAAGGTGTGGAAGAACGGGAGAGGGAACCTGTGGAGGAGGCTGTTCACATCTCATCTGACCAGGGAACAGAAGAGCAAAATGGGAACCAAGGGCAGAGCTATAACCTTGGAAAATGGACCTCTGATGAGCTACTGCCATTCAGGCCCACCTTCTAAAGGCTCCCTGAATAGCACCACCCCTGGGAAACAGCATTCGAAAGAGGAGCTAGTAGGGGACACTTTATAATCAAACCACACCACCAGGCACCCTGAACAGTTTCATTCTCAAACGCATCTTGTCCTTCATGTTCAGTCTTTTATGTGTAAGCATCTAGTTCCCTCTGATCTGTATGTGGAACTTTCCAGTTCTGAGACTTGATCAGCTCCCCTGGCTTGCCTTTCTTGGTCTTTCCACTTTCTATGCTTGGACAGGTTACTAGGATAGTACTGGCTCTGGGTGGTCACTGCATGTCCTGCATTTTGTTCCCCACACATGGGTGGGGTCCCTTTCTGAACAGGGAGGGACACTCCTTCAGGAGTAGGTCACAGGTCCTGCCACTCTTGCTGACTGTGTCACAGCCTCATGAGATCTCTAGAGATTAAGTGACTGTTGTGTTCTGCTGGAAATGCTGTGGAGTGAACCTGGCAATCACCTCCCTAAGGCAAGAGAGATGTTTTTCCCAAAATCGAATCAGGTCCTACCTGCATAGCCACTCTCCTGCAGTCTAGGCTCTAAGATAACAGCCCAGGTCTCCAGCAGCATAAATATCTCTGAAGGGATGAATGAAGTCATTAATAACCTTTGACTGTGTGCTGGAGTCAGTGCTCTGCTGGGAAGAACATTTCCAAAAGAAAAAGGGAAATCACCCCTTTGAGTCTGGATAGAATTGTGTGGTCACAAATCATTCTTTCCTTAGGGGACTGGCTTTTAATGAAAAGCACAGTGAATGGGGTGGACATGCTTGTTCGTTGGACCAGGCTAAAAGGACGGTGTAGTCATGCACAAAACTGCTACTCAGTGAAACAATGGGATCTCAGAGTAACATAACCAGCTCGTTTAACAATTATTTTGTAGCAAAAGAGGGTTACCTGAAGTGGACACCAGAAACATGGTCCAGTTTTTTAAGGGTTTGTAAAGCTTTTCAGGGTCAGTCAGGACTCAGGCAAGGCAACTCTCACCTCCTAGGTTCAGCAAGGACTCCTGTGCCGAACCCTCAAGTGGACTCTGTTGAAGGTTACCCCAAGTTGTATGCAGAAGATGCAGACAGCCCTACGAAATACCCCTCTCCCTGTGGGCTGTTCTGTATTCTCTGCTGCTGTTTTGCATCTGATTCATTAAGTCTGACTTCAGAGTCAGAAAGGATTCAAAAATCTCTGGGCTGATCAGCCAGCTCCAGGATGATATCTGACACCCAGACCAAGTGTCCTCACCCCTACCTCTCCTCCCAAATCTTCTGTCCCTGCAAGCCTAAGTCACTCATGATCACTAACCACCACCCACTCAGACGCCATAGATGCCTTGGGAAATCACCCTGCGTGTTTCATGCAACTCAGTGCTGTTGCTCCGATCTGAAGCTTAAACAGGAGCTTAAATAGGCACATAAAATAGCATGAGACTTGTGTGCTCACAGGTATCAATGTAGATAAGGTTATGCTTTACTATAAATGTTCCTTCGTATAATAAGTATTACAGCATAGTTAATATTTAGTGACTTTATAGTGAAAGCATCAGCATTGCATGGATTTCATAATAGTCCCATCTTCCTAAATAGATCCCTTAAACTCACTCCCACTCAACCCCAGGTCTACCCTTGAGCCCTCAAGCAAGGGCCGATCTGCTTTTTATCTTGTACAATATTTTATGTGTGGCTCCTTTCTCTTAGTACGATGTTTCAAAAGTCTATGTCTTTGTACAGTTGCAGCATGTGTCAGTCCTCTGTTCCTTTTTCCTGCTGACGAAAATGCCATGAACAGATAAATATGCCACATTTTGTTTATCTATTCACCGATACGCACTGCTCCCATTATCTGTTTACTATAAATATTATTTCTCTATATGCTCACAAGTAAGTCTTTCATACATCAGCATGCATTTGCAGTTATCGTCAACAGACACCTGAGAGTGAATCATATGACAGGTTTAACTTTTTAAAGAAACTTCCAACTGTAGTAGTGTGCTGCTGTGGTGGCTCAACAAGGAAGACACAGAGGTATAATCATAGGTGCAAACCATGTCAGACCTCAGCAGAAGGAAACATTATCATGGCAAGCACCATACTGAACCGTGGAACCCTGATCATCTCATCTCAAGGGTTTTTATTTATGCCTGAGTTCCTGAGGTGTTCTGTTGATAACATGTGTAGATCATGAACAATTGATCATCTTTTAGGTAAAACCAATACCTGCAGACAATATAAATGCCAAGGCTTAGGCAGCCCTTCACCCAACAATGTACAAAATAACTATTTTAAATATAACCAAAATTAAACTTCTACAACATTTCCCCTTTTCTGTATAAGCCAATCCAAAAAAATTTTTTTTTAAAAATCTTCTTTATCTCTACAACACAATTTAACACCACACCAGCAAAACTATTTACAAGAGGAGCAACCACAAGGACAGGACCAAATGAAACCAAACATCTATCAAGCTTTTCACAATGTCTTTGGACAGCAGAAAAACATTATCTGGAATTCACTTACAATCTTCTGGCCTCCCCCAAAGGGCTTGGGTCACTTTTCTGGCTCTGCCCTCTGCAGCACACACAACTTGTCCTCCAGGTTCTGGCTCCCTTGCACCACCACTGCTACTGTCCTTGGTGGTCATCCCAAGGTACTGGCATCTCCAAAACTGCTGGGGTCCCTTACTGCAACTGGGCTTCACTTCATGGTGCCAACAGCCTCAACTTCACTTCAATAGCCTCTCCTGAGCTCTCTTCATGCTGTTAAACCTCAACTTATTTGTATTACCCCTTCAATCTGGGCCTTCAACTGCCACTAAGGCTGCACCTTTCCAATGGCCTCTCCTGGTCTTTCACAGTGCCAACCCTCAGCTGCTCTCTAAATATCCCTTCATGCCTTCAAAACCAGTACTATCTGGGTGACTCTTACTGTACCAAGTTCGGCTACCAGCATGAGATACAACCTTGGCCAGTTCTGCAAGACAGCTTCTATGAGGTGACCCTGAGGAAACATTTTCCAGATTTTAGGATAGAGTCTGATTTGCATGAAAAAAATAACTGTTCAGTTTAAATAAGTGGCTTCTTGGCTCCAAGCCCAGCTTCCATAGCGTGGGGTTCTGAGTCAGTGGGAAGAGTATCCAGTGGAAATATCCTGATGTTTTGGTGGTCCCCTCTGCCACTACTACAGGGAAATATACAGCCTTCTCCATAGATCCCAACACAAGACTCTGAGCTTCACACACACACACACACACACACACACACACACACACACACACACACACACACGGCAGCTATCAGAAAACTCAGTTTTTAGAACAGTATGCTCTGGCTTCCGTTTCCCATGCCCTGGCTACTGCTGTCAGCAGAAAGGAGAGTAGGCACCATGAGCAGGAAAAAGGGTTAGAACCTTGCTTTGTCTCTGCTCCCAGCTGAATTCTGTTTTTACCATGAAAATTTCTTTCTCTTTCCCTAAAGGCCTCTGTTCTGTGGCTCTCTCTTAGGAGCTTTCTTTCACAACCTTTGCTCTTCATAGAGGTTTATTTCCTTTCTGACTCTCCTCTTCCTTCAGGAGACTTCTACTCAGTATTTTTGTATATATATAATCTCTGTTGCCAGAGACCAGCCTCAGCAACAGGAAAAATGGATTGGTGAAAAGAAAGAGGTGAAAGCACTCTTGATTAAAGTGAAAGTTGCTAATAATTCAGCCAGGGAGTTCGCTAGTGCTCACTCACTTTTGGCCGAGATCACCCCAGTCTTATATTTTGTACAGAACTTTTTCAAAGTCATCTCTAACAACATCACATTAGTCACATAAGCTATCAATTGTTTTACTTTAAAATTTTAGAAGCAGACTAACAACATCACATTAGTTATACAAGCTGTCAATTCTTTTACTTTACACTTTCAGAAGCAGACCATGGAGCTTGGTGTCAGTCTCAGGCTGGTGTCTTACAGTTACAGTTACAAAATGCAGTTACAAAATCCAACAGGCGATTTTATTTTTATTAAAGTGTGAGCAAACTATTAAGGTTTTACTTTACATTCTCAGGGGTGATTATCTGTGTGTCCTTGTCTTTCCAGACATGCTAACTCCCCTATCCAGGCTCCTCAGTCCCTGTCTTTACTGGGGAATCAGTGCCTTTTGTGCCAGGAATAATTTCTCTGTGCATGTCGGTCAGAGATGTTAAACATGAAACAACTCTCACATTTACTTAGGACTTCCTGGACTTGAGGGTCAGTAAGTTTGTTATTACTTTTAGTGCTAGAATCACCATGTCCTTGTTTTCTACAATGTGTCCCTTTCCCAATTAGTAAGAGCCGAATTAAAGATTATTTCCAGTTTTACCAATAAGCAAAACAGATACCATGACCAATAAGACTATTAGCAGCTGTACAGTAGAAAGGAGTGGAGAGAGGCAACGACCTCCTGGCATTCCAGCAGTCGGACCTTGCTAGGCAGCTACTTTCTCTGCCATGGTGGTGTACTCGCTGGTACTCTGTCCTCATGGAGCTGCCTGAGTATACTTTACCAGACTTTACAAGTTCTACAGTTTCTTTCTTGTTCTTCTTTGTCTCCACATTTGATGAGCTGGCATGACTTTGGGCCCCACATTGCAGGTGCCACTTGTAGCAGTTCCCTGCTGTGTGGCTCAACAAGGAAGACAGGAAGGCATATTCATAGATGCAAACCCTGCCAGATCTCAGCAGAGGGAACCACTATCATGGCAAGCACCATACTGGACAATGGAAACTTGAGCATTTCATCTCAGGGGTTTTTATTGACACCTAAGCTCCTCTGTTGTCCTACTGATAGCACATGCAGATCATGAAGAATCAAACAACTTTTACATAAAACCAACACCTGCAGAGAATACAAATGCCAAGGACTAGCCAACAATGCATAAAACAACTATTTTATACATAACTAAAATTAAACTTCTACAACATCCAACCTTAGCCAAATTAGGTGCACTTGGACCTGTGCTGGGGTCCTGATGAGCAACCTCGAAGCCTTGTATCCAACCCATATCTGTCATGCCTGAAAACTCTTAACACGGCCTGTTCCTTCCCCATCCCTCAGTGCACTGGTGTGGGTGGAAAGCATGTGAAACAGAGATATCATCACATGCTGGGCTGAGGCTCATTCTCCCAAGGGGACCCATTCATTAGGACTCAGAAGGTGCTGAAACATTGCTGCAGCTTCCCTGCAGTACAAGGGCACCAGTGTAGACATCTTCAGCCATGTCACAGGGACTCAAACCTTTCCAGATCTGCGAGTCCTCCCTCTGCCAACACTCTTCTTAAATGTGATTCTGGCTCTGCTTCCACTCCACAGTGGGCGCTCAGATAGGGGATTACTTTAGGATTTGGAGACAATGCTTATGATTTTCAAATGATAAGACATAGGAAAATATTCCACCAAAGAGTATTGATTTTTTTAGTCACTTCTGTAATAATTTCTTAAATATAAAACCTTGCTTCAAGGTCTTAGGGCTCCCCATGGGCTCCTAAAGAAGATATAAAACTACTGGTCCTTGACTTCTTTTCACTGTGTGTCCAGAACCTGGACTGTCCTACTCCCTCCATCTCTAGGTCTGCCTTCCTGCATAAGTAACAAGCCTTTCTGTAATCCTATCAAAGCACTACCTTCCTAAGTAAGGTTCATCACCAGAACCTCAGCTAAGGAAGCAACTTCTGCCTGTCATGGTGGAATGCCAAATACCATTCTTAAAAAAACAAAAAACAAAAAACTATAGCTTTTATTTGCATTTCCCTAATGACTAGTGATGTTAAACATTTTTACATGGGTGTATTAGTGTGTGTGTGAGTGTGTGTGTGCATGTGTGTGTGTGTGTGTGTGTGTGTGTGTGTGTGTTTATTCATGTATTTCTTGCTAAAATGTCATTCAAACCTTCTGTCCCCCTATTTTTAGCCATGGGGTTAAAACCCAGGACTTTGTTAGAGCTAGGCAAATACATACTACTGAGATAGAGTCTTAGTCCACAGATGTTTTTGATGTAGGTCTCACTCTATATTCGGGGTGACCTTGTCTTCATGCTTCCTCCGTCTCCACAGTGCTGGGATTTGAGTGTGCCACCATATCTGTCTCTTCTGTCCATTTTTAAACTAAGTTGTGTTCATATAATTGAATTTTAAGAGCTCTTTATGTATTCTAGATACATGTCAGTTGCCAGATAAACAATTTACAAGAACTTTCTACAGTCTGTGGCTTTCTTTTATCGGTATGTTGAGCCATGAAGTATTTAACTTAGGTAAACTACAAATCACCCATCTTTTCTCTTGTACTATTAGTGTTGTATGCAAGAACTCTAGCTGCTCCAGCGTTATTTTCTCTTGCTCGCTTCTCAGAATCTTAGATGTTCATGCTTATGTCTGTGTTTTGTGTTCTTTTTAAAAATCTTTTGTGTATATCTGTGTGTATGTATGTGTTCGTGTGTGTGAATGCAGACACACGTGTGCCACCGCATTCACATGTAGAGATGAAACGAAAGCAGCCTCAGGTATCAGTCTTTGCCTTCCACCCTGTTTGAGACAGTGTCTCTTTGTTGTTTGGTGCTATGTACACCAGGTGTGTACACCAGGCTGGAGCCCAGGAGCATCCAGGACTTCTGTCAGTCTTCCCATCTCAGGACAGGAGGTCTGGGATTACCAAGCATCTATCTGTATATGTGTTCTGAACTGAGGTCCCTCAGGAATGCATTAATCGTTTTACCTACTGAACCATTTCTCAACTTAAGATTATAGATAGACAGACAGACAGACAGACAAATAGATATAGATACAGATATAGATAAAGATATAGTCTAAATTTACTGCTTTGGTTTGGATGTTTACCCCAAATTCATGTGTTGGAAACTAAATCCTCAGTGCAAAAGTGTTGGAAGTTGAGGCCCAACAAGAGCTGATTGGGTCATGAGGGCAGTCTCCATGGACAGATCCCTGTCAATGTCAAGGGAGTAGGTTAGTTATCATGAAAGTGGTCGTGACAAAAGCAAACCCATCCTCATCCTTTGGCTTCCACATATACTTGCTTGCAATTCCACTTCCCACCATGAGATGACACGGCAGGAAGTCCTTGGACTTTCCAGCCTAGCGAGGTGTCTATTCTTTATACATGACCAAAGCTGTGCTGTTCTGGTACAAAGGAAGAAAACTGATAGACGTTTATATCTTTGCATCAGGTGATCCAAATGTACCACAATTATTTGTTTAAAAGACTATCCTCTCTCCACCATCTGGAAATCTCACTTCCAAATGTGTTCATTTGTTTAATTAATTTCACTTGAAAGACTGTTGTACCCAACAAAACACATTTATATAAAAAAAAAAAAAATCTTATCTGAATGTTCCACATTTATGATGATCTCTAAACAGCATCTGTATTCTGATTTTAATTGTTTCCATAGTAAAGATAGTATAAAAACTTTAATGTGATGTACTGTCTTATTATCACCAACAAATACTTGTGGAAAATGGATGTCTCTATCAAGGCAGGGTCATCAACGGTACAGATTGTGGGGACTCGAGAGATGGCTCAGTGGTTAAGGCTGCTATTCCAGAGGAGCTGGGTTCAATTCTCAGCACCCTCTTTGCAGCTCACAATTGGCTGTAATTCCAGTTCCAGGAGATCTGACACCCTTGCATAGACATATACGCAGGCAAAACACCAATGCACACAGAATAAAAATAGGTGAAATCATTGTTTTAAAAGCCCAGCCCTCAAGAAGAGACTGGGAACAAAATACAACAAAGAAAACAGAAAAAAAAAATGGAAATAGTCTCCTGTAATATTCAAAATATTATAAAATAATGATTTTTCTTTCGGGATTCAGCTTTTTCCAAGAAGACAGACTAAGGTTAAAAATGTAAGTACAGTATGCATGCAGCAGTAATATACTGAAAACCCGAAAGGTGTATGTGGACACCTCCCAGTTTAAATATGTCATTTTTGTCTGAAATGGTATTCTATCAGTCATGCAGCATAAATCCAAGTAACACTAGTACTTCACTCTGAGGATGCATTTTATCACTATTCATCTCACGTTACATTTCAACCAAGGATTTCTAGTGATCTGTGGTTTCTCAGAGAATTTTTCAAAAACTTAACGGAAGCAAGGAAGGTTAGCATTAACTGATTGCTAATCTCTACAGTTTTTTTTTTAACTTAAATAGGAAATGGGGAAATCATAGAGGGGAGCTTTAACTGGGGAGGAAGGAAGCAGGGTAATATGGAAGAAGAGGGAGAAAGGAGGGACAAGTAAAACCAAGGTTGCTTGATAAGGTCTCAAGGAATCACTGTTTTATATTTGTCTTAAGTTATATAATACATAAGAGTATTATACAACTTACATGAAATTATGCCACTTGGGCTGACAAATACTCCCTTAAGAGCCTTAGACTATCTGGGGAGAAAAAAAAACACAAAACAGAACCAGGCGTGAGAAATCTCCATTCGTGTTCTTGGTCAGGGTTGTCCAAGAAACTCCTTAGCCAGTGTAAGCTGTCGTTTGTTGCCAACGGTTGCCTCCCAGAGCTTGAAGGTAAGCCCCTCTTGCTGAAGGCATTACCTACTTCAGAAGACTCGAGCTGGATCTAACCCGAAAGCCTCCTTCCTTCCATCCCATTTTCGTAGTACTAGCAGGTGCTGTGCAAGCTGCAAAGTGGCAGGAAGCAGTCAAAGGTCCCCTCCAGATGCGACACCTATGGACCGAAACAATGAGCAGCCTGCCAAGACCACCCCTGGTTAGTGAGGTCACAGATCTTAGGGAAGGACCTACGAATGCCGCTTTACTAGACCGGCGTCATCCCTAACTGGATTCTAAAGCATATACTCACAGAAAAGTCCAGCTCTCACCCCACATCGAAGAGCTTTCTCTTCTCAGCAAAGAAGACTATTACAGACAGCCAAAACTGGTCGTAATGAAGAGATCAACTGATCGTGGGAGCCAGGCCCCCAACAGATGCAGCTGCAGCACAGCCCCTGCACCTAAAGCTCAGGGGACACGCGTGATAGAAAGGTTGCAGGTCTGGAGGACCAAGAGAGCTGGTGTGAATGACAGGGAGGCTGCACTCTCTGTAGTCCAATAGCATTGCTGCCTAAACCAGGCCTGAACAGTGACAGCAACAATAAACACGTAAATTCGAAAGGAGAGATTTTCATGAGGTCCCACCCCTAAACAAAGAACTCCAGGCAACTAATGACTTCTGAAAGAGGAAGAATTCATCTCTCCCAGGGATGAGCCTCCTAATTGGTTATCCAACACAAGGTGGTCAGCTCTGAAGTTATACAAAAAAGCAACACTAAACAGACTCAGCAGGTTCATACACACACACACACACACACACACACACACACACATATGTATGGCACCATGAATCTGAGAGTGGAGGGATATAGGATGGGTTGAATGGGGAAAACAGAAGGGGCAAAGTGATATAGTTACATGTTAATTAAAAAAATAAGAATCATCTTATGTATAAATGCTATATATATATATATATGTATATTTATATATATATATGTATATTTATATATATATATGGCACACACATGCATGTATATAGAGGCTTGAGGTTGACTTTGAGTATTTTCCTCCATCTCTCCCCACTTTGTTTATAGAGGTGTGTTTCCAGATAGTCTAGCTAGACGGCTTGCCCCAAGGATCCCCTCTTTCTGCATCCTGAATAATGGATTACAGGCAGCTGCCACCTTTACCTGAAGTTTACATAGGTTCTGGAGATGCAAACCCCTGTGCTCCCACTCATGTGACAGTGCATTTTCCCCCCGGAACCATCATTGCCCCAGTCCCCTAGATATGAATTTCAACTTTCCAGGATTAATTCTTCCTCTTCCAACTATTAAGTTATTCTATGTATCCATAGGCAAACTAGAAACTTGGCTTTTGTTGTCACTCATATTTTGCCATGCAAATCTCATCACGGGTCTCTTTTGCATCACTGAGTGATGAAGTTTAATTCCTTTGTGAAGACAAAGCGATAGGACAAATCCCAGCATGCTGCTGTTGCAGATCAGGGAAGAGATACGGTGACAAAAGAGGAAGTAGACCCAGTGGAGACTACACAGTACCACTATCAGCTGCATGAAGAGCGTTTCTCAGACATGAGCAGCACAGTTCTTTGGCATCCCCCAAAATAATCAGGAGTATTAAGTGAAGCCTCAAATCAAAAAAACCACAAAACTATGTCAATAAGATTAATGTAAAAACAGTAAGTCTGTGCTTATAAATAGGGTCGCATTGCATTCTCTTGACATAAGAGAGTACAGAAGATATTATCAGGGCTATGGAGATGGCTTAGTCAGTAAAGTTCTTGCTGGGAAGACTTGTGGACCTGGGTCCCAGCAGCTATATATAGCAGCCAGGCATGGCGGCACATGTGTTTAATTGCAGTGCTGAGGAGTTCAAAACGGGAGGATGTCTCTGGCTTCCTGGCCAGTCAGACTAGTCAAATCAGTGAGTTCCAGGGGCAGTGAGTCATCCTCTCTAAAACTAAGGTAGAGAGCAATTGAGGAAGATATCTGATGCCCATTTCTGTCCTCCACATGCATTCATGCCTTCACACATGTGCATGTACATGCAAACACACACATATCATATATATATATATATATATATATACATACTTATATATGTTTATATGCATATATACTATATATATACCATAACAGCAAGTTTGGGAATTATGCATTATACTTCATAAAATAAGAGCAAATGAGATATAATCTCAAAAAGGAATATACAAAATATTCCATCTTCCAAAGGTAGCATGGTAAAGTGTCACCTGTGCCCCCAAAGGCCCCAGGCTGCAGTGAGAGACTTCAGTCATTGGCAGAATTAATGATGCGACCTCAACTTCACAGAATGTTACAGCTTAAAAAATTATATGTTAAAGAATTATAGTGTACTTTACAATAACAACTAACTAGCAAGGGAAGATCACACAATCACTTCACAACCACTGCAAAAGAAAAGGTTGTGCCCTATAAAAATTATCTTCAGAAATAATTATAGTCATGGATATGAATGTTCTCAAGAATTTCTGACAGATTATCTAGAGTCTATAAATCATTCACCATGCTTGGTGAAAAACAGTTTTGTTTTGTTTTTTTAAGAAATGTAAAAGTACAGCAAAGGCAGACTTAACTGTCTGGGCAAACTAACAGCCTAAGTGTGCACCAATGAGTACACTTCAGAACAGTCATCTGTTGTGGTTTGAACCCAGAACTATCCCTGAAGGCTTCGATACCTAGGACTTGGTTGTTAGCTGATGGGCTTTTAAGAGGTGACTGGATCATAGGGGGATTAATTCATCATGAAATAGACTAGAAGGTGGGCCTGGCTGGAAGAAGCAGCTCACTAGTGGGCAAGCCTTTGAAGCTTTTCCCAAGATTAATATTTTCCCAAGATGGCGTCCTCTGTGGCTCTGTTCTTCCTGGCTGCCATGAGCTGAGCAGACATCTCACCACATCTCCAGCATGCTGCTATGCCTCACTTCAGGTCTAAAACAAGAGAGCCAAGATGACCACGTACTGAACCCTCCAAATCATGAACTGAAATGTCTCTTCCTCCTTCACCCATTTTTCTTGACCATTTTGTCAGCAACAGAAGGCTAGCTCACATCATAAGGACAAAAGAAGCCATTAGACAAGGCATCAGGAATAAGAGCCCTTCCCTGCAGTGTATCTCAAAAACCTCAGGGGCTCTGAGGTGACTTCTTTTTCTGACCCAAAGCCACACAGTATCTAAAGACTGACTAAAAGCAATCACTGCACTTGATATACATGTCTCTCCTTTCCTCTCTTCAGGTCCTTTCTCGGTGTCGAAGCCTCTGCTTATTACTTCTGCTATCAGCCAATAATCTCCAAACCCCATTGTGTCCGTACCTCTTCCGATATTCCATTCATCCAAGAGCACTCTTTCACCACTCACAGGTAACCAGGGTTTTCACTCTTTCAAATTCATCCCAATCCCTGCTAGTTCAAGGACATGGCTATTAATGGGACGGTGAGCTAAGAAACATGGCCACAGAACACAAAGGCAGTCTGGATTGAGAACAGAGATGCTATCAGCCCTCACTCTGCCATTCATGTGACCAGAATGGTCTGATGAATGTTGCCTAGCAAGCCATAGGAAACCATCCCACTCCCTTTGTTGAAAGAAGCATACTCAAGCCAGCACAGCCAGCCCTCCCTAACTGTGGGTTCCATGTCTGTGGACCCTACCAAACACAGACAGAAAATATTCATGGGCAGGCTGGGGTTTATGGCTCACCGAGTAAAAGAACTTGTTACACAAGGGTGAGGACCTGAGTCTAAATTCCTATAACTCACATAAAAATCCAGACACACTGCATGGCCATCTGTAACCCCAGCGTTCCTATGGGGAGATGGAAGTTAGAGACAGAATACCCAGCAGCTTAACTGGACAGCCTCGCATAGTCGGTGGAAAAACAACACAAATGACAGCCTCAAATAAGGTGGAAGGTGAAGAGTGATACTCAGGGCTGCCCTCTGCCTTCCGTGTGAATGATGTGTCAGGTGTGCCTGCACTCACACAAACACCCCCCTACACACACACACACACACACACACACACACACACACACACACGAGGGGAGGGGATGCGTCTGTATTAAATATGCACACTTTTTTTCCCTTGCCGTTGCTCTCTAGGCAGTACAGTGTAACAACTGCATCCAGCATCTGCATTGCATTAAGCACTCCTAAGTCCCGGCGAGATGATTTAGGAATCCAGAAGACGGGCATGCACTGTGCACAAACACTACACTTTTGCATAAGGAACTTGAGCATCTAAACTGTGATATTCACTGGATTTCTGGGAACCCGTTTCCCTTGGACATCACGGGACAATTATAGTGAAGTTCTGTAAACGTGATGAAGAATAAAATGCTTATTTTCAACACCAACAGCGTCTGGGGACAGATGGTCATAGAGACACCATTTCTTCATGAACTCCTGCTCTGCATCCACCCATCTAACAAAGGAATAAACAATAGGACATTCCTTCCTGTCCTTCAAGCTCCCCTGGCACTTCTGCCATGGATGAACTGACCCAAAGAACCCAGGAGGGATGTCAGCCCAAGCTCCAAAGCCTCAATGTGGACCAGCTTCTTGGGACACATGCTCAGAAGCTTTCCGAAACAGGACAGCTTACGTAGAGACACTGAGGTCAAAGAATGGACGTGAAAGAAGATGCCTGTCAGGGAAGCAAAGAAGCAAAGACACTAAAGTGATAGAGCTGTACTGCGCTTGGAAGTAAAATCCAGTAGCCTTCGTCTGTGAGGTGGGCTACAGTGGTGTTTAATTACAGTTTCCTGCCTGCACCTTCTTGTTCACACTGGTCTTGAGTGGTCTACAGCCTGCAGTTATGATGCCAGTTTGAACAGATACAACAAAATGTCAAGTGAAACACATTGAAACATTGTTACAAACTCTCAGGACACAACAATAAAGGGTAGACAGTAAGTGATTTTCCCCTCTTCCGAACTGTTTACATTCTTCCCAAGACACACACAGGTCTACCCAAAACGACAATCCCAAGGATGGGTGCCAACTGTCAGCTGCTTCAAAACTGCATTTCCTTCAGAGAAGAAATGCTTACTCTATACATGAGCTGTGGGGATGGAGCTTGCAGGGAAAGTGCCAGCAGGAGGCGTATATTTCACCTGAGAAATAGAGTAAAGTCCCAGAGAAAAATATTAGCAAGGCTGAGATTTGCTTCCTACCCCCTGGTATGCCTCTCTTTCCTGACCAAACCAGAAAATCAGGTCCCTCTTCCCACATAAGGACCTGCTTCCTTCCTCAGGAAGAGGGTTGTTCGGAGGCTATCATAGCTAAGGGCCATTCCTTGCTCTCTTTCCATATCCCCTTCCGTCATGCCTCGATTATAAGGTATTATGTTATATATTAATTATGTGCATGCTATTGTCATTACATATTATGTTATGCAGCAACAATAAAGCTGTGGAAAGAATTGTAAAGGAAATCAATCAGTTAGAAGACGCTGGCATGTGAAGGTGCTGTCAGGTAGCCACGGAGCTGGTTGAGTTCAGTCCTCTAGGGACTTAAATGACTTTTGTCATTCATTCCCGGCAGTCGCAGGCAGGTGAGGGTCACCCAGGGAAGCATGCAAGTGACTGGCATTAAGGGCATTTTCCATGAGTGTAAAAGGCAGTGTTGGGCTCTAGAGCTTAAAAGTTCATAATTAGCAAACTATTTTCCTGTATTTTTTTTTCCAAATTCACACTTTTAAAATTTAGAAATTTGTTGGAGAGCTTTATGGCTCAACCTTGCATTGGTATATGCCCTGAGAAGGGGCTCTCGATTGAGACAAAGGAGTCCTAATGTCTCTGGCCTGGTGACACAAAGAGGGGGAAAGACCTCATCCTTCGGTAGTACCTAAACTAAAAGCAAACTGTTTTTTTTTTTTTAAAAAAATTTTAATGTAAGACTACATTGTAGGAACAAATGATTGCTTTTAAAATGCAAGGGAAAGCCAGAATTTAAAAAAAATATTCACTATGAGAAACAGGGGTTTTGTGTTCTCAATTGAAAAAGCAAAATGGGACTTTGGGGAGGAGCTTGGTCATCGGCACTCCCAGGAATGCTGGGTATGGCTGTGTGTCCCTGGGTAACAGGACGAGGAGGCTGAGGCAGGAAGACTCCCTGAGCTCACCCGCCAGCTGGTCTAACCGAATCAGTGAGCTCCAGGTTCATCCAGAGACCCTGTCTCAAAAAACAATACGGAAAGTGACTAAGGAAGACACTCCACACTGACCTCTGGCCTACGCACACACTCATAAACACATATGCATACACAAACACATACAGATGAATACACACAGAGAAATAATATTTTAAGAAATAAATAAATAAATAAATAAGACAAGCTTTCTGTGACAGAAGCTTTCATGTTATGGTACAGCCTGAAGGAAAAAAAGTATTAAAGAACAAAAATGTAATCCACTTACTAATTTAGATAGGACAAACATGAGAGTTGATGCTGTGGATAAATAATTCAGTAACACCAGGAACACATCTCCAGAGGCAGGGCAAAGGGCAGAGAAAGCAGATCTGTGAAGGAGAAGTCAAGGGGTCTGCATGAGGCAGAAGACAATGACAGAAACAGGAGATGGAAGTTGAAGAACCAGACACACCCCAGAGTTCAGGCAGACATGAGGACTCCAGCAATGGTCACACATAAACACACCCTGGCGCATAAAGAGATAGCATTAATCTAAAGAGAGTACTGTGTAGCATATCATTGTGAGGGATTTGGGAGTTTGGTTTTTGGTCCTTTTGAGGGTTTTGCTTGTTTGTTTTTCTTCTTTTCTTCCTTCCTTCCTTCCTTCCTTCCTTCCTTTTTTTTTTTTTTTTTTTTTGCCAAACTCTCATGTAGCCCAGATTGGCATCCAACTCATGATCCTCCTGTCTCCACTTTCCAATGGCTGAGATTACAGGTGGGAAACCACAACTCGATTGTGATTTTGGATTTTGTTTGTTTGTTTATGTGTGTGTGTATGTGTGTGTTTGAGCCCAGAGCTCATCAATACAGTTAGTCTACCTAACCAGCTTGATCTGGGAATCCCGTCCCTGCCTTCTGAGAACTGGAAATACAGGCAACCACCATGTCCATCCAGTATGTATGTGAGGTCTGGGGACCCAAACTCCGGTCTTTGTGCTAGAACAACAGGTACTTACTCATGGAGCCATCTCGCCAGCCTGTAAGCTCTGTTGTCAGGATCAAGTGAAACAAATAAGTAAACAAATTACTTCCTAATCAATTAAAATAAGACTGTTCAGATCTAGTGATTCCTAGGTCTAAATGTCAGAAAACGGAACAATGTCTACAAAGTTTTAGAAGGTTTTTTTTTTTTTTTGGTAAGTTTTAAAAGAAGATGTGAGAGAGTACATCCCTAGAATTCACAAAGCTTTAAATTCCCAAACGGCAACAACCGAAAGTGTTATGAAGGGGGAAAACAAACAAACAAAGTGAAATTGTCATCCGGGACCTGAATACCAGGGTTTCAGAAAGATTGGCATGCATGCTCCATGGCTGTAGGTACTGACAACTTTATGGCAACTGACCAAGAAAGAAACGAAAGCAAAGTTTAAGACGATACATTTCATTCAGGCTTTTACAAGGGAATCTAAACGATGCTTCTAGATTTTTAAGCGACAACTACACTGAAATCAGAAAATAATTTTCAAAAAAGAAAGCATTTATAAAAATAATAGCAACACTCAAAATCCGCACCAAAATAAGCTCTAACAGATCAGTTTAAGTAGAGTCAAGTATTTTTAAACTAGAGCTATACACTTATTTTGGCCCAAAGATTCATACACACATTCAAAGGTAGAATTGGAGAGAGACGTTAAAGATGAAAGACAGCAACAGAAAGACTGGAAAATTCTACTGAGTGAAAACAACTGCAAATGCAATCAGGTGTTGGTGAAAACTAGAAAATGCTGTGCGCACAGAGCATAAATCTTGTATGTGTGATACACATAAGCTCATTAATCAGAAAGGAAGATAGAACGCCAATGGAAAGAGAGTAGATGTTTAAAAATCAATTTAGAAAAGAAAAATGTAAATGTCAAAAATACCAAAAAAAAAAATCTAGCACAACTGGTAAACAAGTACCGATTAAGGCACCGATTTTGTTCCTTAAGGATGAAGTTTTCAAAATGGGGGGTGGTGGGGGGTGACGCAAACCACGGAAATTAAGAGTCAGCTGTCACTATCACAGGCTGCTAACATTAGAAGAGGCATGTGACAGGTTGTCAGACCAATCCGAGCAGCCTTTTCAACGCTCTGCGACGAAGCACCTCTGCTTCTAGGAATTTATCCAAATAATCAGAGGCCCAAACACGCTCAGGATACGTGCCAAAATCAAAGACAATAAATAACAAACATGGTTAAAGGACAAAATAAGTACATTGAGGAAACATCTCTACATGCTACTACTGAGTCTCAAAATACATGTTGCAGGAGAAAAGGCATGATATTCACAGTAGTTCAGACGTTGTTTCATGTTGTCACGCTGTACCAGAAAAATTCATAGCAAAATTGCTAGGTATATGCGTATAAACACATTGAGAAGGAAACAAAATATGAGTGTTGATAGGACTGGGAATTTTTTATTCTGTGCATTCATCTAAAACATGTTATAAGATTTCTCACAAATACCCCCTAGGGTCGTGTGAATAGAAGCATAATACACTAGACATCTGAATTCTGCCTACTCCAGTTCTCACCCGGGCACAAGGCAAGGTCACAATAATCAAAAGAAAGGTCATTAAACCGAGAAGCAGGCAAACCAGAGGTGAAGGTGAAGGTGGAGGCCCCAGACTCTGGAAAATTCATTGCCCAAATATTCCAAATGGCCCAAGACAGACACCAACTAACCAGAACATTCATAGAATAGCTGGGATGGGCAGAAAATCCCAGGAAGCCCCAGGACCCCAGCTCATCACCACTGATGCTGGAGCCTTGGTGGAAACTGCTACAAATGGGTACCAAGCCACAGTGAGCATCTGTATAGTTCCTGAAAAGGATGCTGGGAACTCCAGACAGACCAGACGCAGAGGCCTGTGCTAACTATCCAGATTCTCGCTTCTAATAATTGATTATTTGGGAACTCATGTATTGATACTGTAACAGAATTTTACTAGATTTCTCCTATAATCCAAAATGGAATGAATATCATTTAAAAAACTAGTATTTAAGAAAAAAATTCAACTACTTAAAATTTTAAAATTAATACTGTAATCAGGAGACAAAACAAAACTGATTTAAGTGTTACTGCAAATAAATGTTCCTATCCCCAATTGAGACTATACTTAAGATTTGCTTTACTATTTTTAATCATGTGGTGAGGGGGCAGGAATACATGCATGGGTATGTGCTTGTGAGTGCTGATGCTCACAGAGGCCAGAGGATCCCCAAGGACCTGAAGTTAGAGGTGGCTATGAGACACCCAAAATGGGTATCAAGAGCCCAGCTTGGGTCCTCTGCAAAAGCAGCACATGCTCTTAACCACTGAGTCCACCCTTCAAACACCTGGAATATATGTATAATTATTATATATATAATTATATATTATTATTATTAAAAATTATATATAATTATCATATATATTTAAAGTCTGAATAGTATGTATTAAAACCTAAGAAATGAGTCTATGGCTAAGGATGTAGCTCAGTGGTGCAATCAAACATGCATGAAGCTATGAATTCAGTCCACAAAAATATTATCACACAAAAAATATTTTTTAAAGTGAACCCAAAGCTGCATTCAAAGGAAAATTCATAGTATTAATTATTTTTATTATAAGGTTAAAGGAAAAAGCAAATAAGTAAGTCAAGCCTGCACTATTTTTTAACACAAAGAAAATTAACTAATTTTTTGATACAAAGAAAATAGCACACAGAAATACATTAGAGGAGAAATAAATCCAAGAGCTCATTGCATGACCCAAAAAACCATGGACAGACTTTAACAAACTTTGTGTGGAAAAAAAAAAGAAAGAATCCATTGCTACATTTTGAAAACTCTTAGTACATCTTCTCTTCTGTGTTTAATGCATGGCCTTCTCCAATCTGAAATATCCTGGGGGCAAACGGATGGGGGCTTGGGGAACTTGAGGAGTTTTTACTGAAGGTCACAGTGAGAAAGGAGCATGTTTCCCCTTTAGACCACAGATCTTGCTGCAGTACCAGAGAATTTTCCAGATGGCGCTTGTATGCCTCTTTCTGTACTCAACCACCTCACTGGAAAGACACTTCCCCAGTGCCTTCCCTTTGCTTCCCATAACTTACGATTAAAGTTTCTGCTTCAATCAAGACTGGATTTGCACTGGGGCAAAAAGGGCGGGCAGGAGTTCGGGCTTAATGAGAGAAGATTGGGACAACGCCAGGGTAAATTCAAGATGGAAATGACAGAGGGGGGTTGTCACCTCCTCTAATTTTGGCTGTGGTGCTAGCTGGCTGGATCTGAGTAACAGAAGCAGACTAGTAACAGACTAGGACACGAATGGACGAAAATACTCAGCAGATCCCAGAGAAGCAGCAGCAAGATGCTCTCAGGCTTCTGGGACTCCAACAAAGGCCATGCCTAAAGAGAAAGAAGGAGCTGCAAGCTGAAATTCTTATAACATCATTGACAGGAAGCTGGCCACCAAACAGAAAGGGGACTGGGTGACTGACCACCAGACAGAAAAGGGACATCACTTTGGAGATAGAGGAGTTAAAATATACCGTGCTCCTGAACTCCACCTCTCAGCTCCATAAACTCCAGCTTCTACACCCCCTGCCCCATGTATCTAGATGGCTTCCTGGGCTAACAAGAAGAGGTAAAAAGCACTCTGATTATGAGTGTGTAATTCAAGAGAGAACGGATGTTATCAGAAAGAGTTGTTTAAACTGTCTCACACACACACGCCACCACCACCTTGCCCCACCACCTATTTAAAAAAGAAAAAAAAAAAAAAAAAAAAAAAAAAAACCACAGGAAGGAGTTTGAGAATAGGCTTTTGGTTCCATGTGGCCTGGGTTTAGACTCTTGGTTTCACATCTCTATGACATCAGGAAATTAATTTGTATGTTTCAATTTCTTAATCTATTAAAAGAGGATATAACCTTTTAGCATTTAGAAGGCACAAATGAGTTAATAAAAATAAAATGCTTAGATCAGTTTCTGCTACACAAGAAGCGTCCGTGGCATGTTGGCTATTCTAGTTGTTGCTAACATCAGTAATAAGGAAGAGCAGACCAGCCACAGAGAAATGAAAAAATGGCAATTTCTCTACAGAGCCAAGCAGCACTGAGTAAAATTTGCTCCTCTGCTCCATGAATAATAAAAATCATGAATGAGAAATATATAAAATAGATCAAAGGACAAAGAGGTTTTTTTTAAACAAACACAGCAGTCTGATTTGAATGAGAAGATCTTAATAAAATGGACCACATTCAATAAAAATATGAATTATCTATATTAGTTCAAGAAGTGTGCCAAGTAGAAGGATGCCAAAGAAATAGAAATCCATCAGTGGCCTCAGGAAAGATCTGGGACCAGACAACTGAAGGAGTACATGGTTTTGAACTTCCCAAAAGGACAACCCAGGATGAACAGTAGTTGAATACTTACAGAGAGAATGCCTCCCTCACCTCAGTTCATAGGGAAAGCAACGCCTCCTGTGCACACAAAGTTGAGCAAAATCAAGCTACAGACCAGTGGTTTTCTCAAAAGTCTCATTACTCCAGCATTTCCCGGTGCCCCTGCCAGACTATGGAATTCAAATGGAGTATCTGTGGCAGCCTGTAATAGTTCCTCACTGCACAGTTTCTTCCGGGTACTTCCAAATCTTTCTGAGGATCAGGCCCAGAGCCTTGTGGGAAGGAACGTCCAGTCATGCAACCCGAAGAATAAGGTGGATCCAAGTGGAGAATATATGGAAGGATGGGAGGGAAAGGGCTACACAGAGAGAAGAAGGACAGTACACAGAATTGCCATCTACATAATAGCAAAACAGAGCATGGCATGTTCTGCTTGTGAAAGCAGAAATTGATTCAACCTTTCTAGGAAGCAATTGGCAAGAAATGTGATTTGGAACATTACATGCATGTTCACTTTGACATAACAATCTGCCTTTCTATCAGTCCTTCTTAGGAAATAGGTCTGAAATGAAGCTATATATTTACAAAAAGGATGGATTTAATAGGGTATCTCCAAGCAAACAAAACAAAATGAAAACAGGAAAGAATTTAAGTGAGCCAAGGTGAAATTGTTTAAATAGACTATAGATTATTAATATGGTGAATAACTAATAACAAGCAACCTGGAGGGGGAAGACTAAAATTATGTCAGCCTCTATGACCCTTTAGGGAAAAAAGATGATACACAAACTACAAAGTACAATGTGACATGTATTTTTCACATATAGAAAACAAATATTATAGTGGTATAAAACAAACCAACCTTAAAATGATATGTATCTGGGTCTCTGAGTAAATATTCATTTTTTTATATATTTCCCTATGTCTTTCTGCACTATTTCTATAATGAGAAACATAGACATCAAATAATTACTGTACATAGACACTCCTATAGTAAAGAACAATTTAAGTCGTCATTCACCCAGGACAAACACATTCATAACACAGGAAAGAATCGCATCCCTCCAAGCCTGAATCTCAACACAGATGCACTTTAAAACACGCAATACAAAAAGCATACCAAACAAATCCCTCAGTAAAGACAGGCCAGTGTCTTCTCTGGGGTTTTTCACTCACTATTATCTACAGAATTCAGCACCCATCTTTGAAAGTGTGGCTGTTTTAGTGTCTAGATTGGAAGAATACTGACATGGAGAGATGGGTTTTATAGGGTTAACATTCATAGCGCCCCCCCCCCACCCCACCCCCGCCACACACACACACTCACAGTAGTGCGGTCCCAGGCAGATCACTCCTATGGGTCCCACGGGTGTAGCCTTGCCCCGCCCTTGCCCACCCGCCCCTAAGGGCCCTGGTACCTGTTCTTGGTGCACAGCGGCCGGAGCGTCCTCGGCGCGGCCGGGATGCTGCGGGTGCCCTCCCTGCTTTCCTCCGACAGCCTGCACAGCCGGTGAGAAAACTAAGTTACTACACGCGTCGGGAGCCACTGGTTGGAAGGCTGGGCATCGCGCTCTGAACCTAACCAGGGCACCTTTGTGCACCCCGATTCCCGGGATGGGTCCCCAATCTTGGAGTTAGGGAAGGGGAAAAAAAAACCTTAGGAGGGTAAACAGGGAGCAGAATGGAGGAGTCCTGGAGCCTGGCGGGAAACCTCGACGGCAGGTCATGCTCCGCAGCTGACTCTAGCTAGCTAGAGCCCTCCCAGCCCAGACCGGTCCCTTTCCACTTAGATGCCTGCCTTCCAACCAAGTGTCTCCTCCCTGAGACCCCCCAAGCTGTACACCCCCGTCAAGGAGCTGGGTGGCCAAAAGTCTGCGAGCGTCCAGCCACACGGATCTGAGCCAGTGTGTGTGTGTGATGGAGGGGGTGGGGGTCTCCCCAGGAAGCAGCGACTGGCACGCTGAGCGGGTGAGCCGGACCTTGCAGGTGGGATGAGCTGAGGCCGGGGAATTACCTGGAGCGGGCGGGCGCTTCTGCCGGGCACCAGAGCAGACGCATCAGGAGCAGCAGCATCAGGCTGGCTAGCAGGGCGAGCGGCGCGCCCCCCGGCCGCATCCTAAGCCACTGGCGCCGGGGCCAGAGCTGCGGCGGCGAAGCGCAGCCCGGGCGGCACCGGCTCGCAGCTCCGGTCGCCGCCGCCACCGCCGCCGCCACGGCGGCCGCAGCCACGCACACCCCCAGCGTTCAAAGGCGGCGGCGCGGGCGGGCCCGCACTCTCAGGGACTGACCGGAGCCCAGGCTGCAACAGTGTTGCCGGGCACCGAGCCGAGGAAGCCGAGTCCCGGCTCGCTCGCTTCTTCCAAGCCAGCCCCCGGCCGCCGATGCTCTCGTTCAGCTGGCCGATGACGATCCTCCGAGCTCGCCGCCCGTCCTCCCGGAGGCGCTCCGAGCCGCCGTGGGCTCTGGTCTCTGCAGCCGCCGCTGCCTCTGCCTCCCGCCGCCGCCGCCGCCGCTGCCGCGCGGGGTCACCTGAAGGTTGGGGCGCGATATTCCAACTCCGCGCTGATTGGGCTGCAACTTTTGGGCGCTCTCACCTTCGCGGGAGAGCGCACGTGGCTCTTTGGAAGCTCCACGCGGCCCACCCAATCACGCGGCGATTCTGCGGCGTTGCTGCCCACCCCCAACCCCCAACACCCCTATCTGGGACCTGGAGGGCCGAAGAGGAGAGCAGGAAGAAACTACTTTTAAAAGTTTGCAAACGGGGAGTCGCTCGGCTGGATCCTCCCACATGCCCGAAAGCTGCCAAGGACTTGGTGATGGCTGGGTGCACTTTGGCACTATACGGAGTACGGAGTACTTACCTTCCCTCGGGGAAATTGCAGACCAGGGACTGATGGCTGACACCAGTTACCAGGAAATCTTTAAGGGCCGATTAGTCTATATACATTTGGACAGGTCTACCCCGCCTGTCTTTTATAGCTGTTTTATTGAACCTTTTCGCACTCAGTACGTGTATTGTCCATGACCTTGCGATTGTGTGACTTCTTTTACATTATTAAGGTAATATTGAATACTGGTGACAGGGAGCCTATAGCTCTCAAAACCGAGGTATTTACTGTCCCATAATTTCCAGGAAAACAAACAAACAAACAGTTTTGCCTGCTACCAATTGACTGGAGGCAATGTCTGTATTTTGAATTCTTGCCTAACCCAGAACCTAATTATAAATATAATGAACAGAAGAATTTCAACCAATAATAGGAGCATGCATCAACCAATCATAGGCAGCCAATTCATCATACCATGCAAATAAGTCAGCTACCAAGACGTAGCCAATCAGGTAATCCCTCTACTAAGTCTCTTTGTGCCCACCCACCAAAATCTTGCAGTGGATGTCCCCCAAACTCTTCCGTTTAAACTGTTAGGAGTGCTGCCTAATTCATGAACCTTTCTTCGTTCAAGTGAATAATTGAAATTAATTTGTCTAAAATATTTAGTTTCTCATTGTGATCGGTTGATAACCAGTTTGTGTGTTGAAACTCTAGTCTCCAGTGTGATTGGATCCAAAGAGTGGATTTCTCAAGATGTGAGTAGCAGCCTTCTCAGAAGAAGCACGAGGCTGGAGAGATGGCTCAGGGAGCGCATGAGTTGGATGTCCAGCATCCACAAAGAAGCAGGGGGGAAAGGGGTGTATCTGTAACCCTAGCGCAAAAAGGCAGATCATAGAGTTCACTGACCAGCCAGTGGAGCTGAACTGGCCAGCTCAATCAAGGTTTGGGGGGAGTGGACACACACACACACACACACACACACACACATGGGGGGGGGGGGGGGGTGGAGAGGCAGGAGTTTACTTTCGCACTATTCTGAGGGTACAGCCAAAGGCCAACTGACTGCCCACCAAGAGGTGAGCCTCACCATGAACTTCACAGGATCTTGAACTCCCCCAGTGTGGGAAGCCCCCTGATTCTGGGCCTAGATTCTGCTGAGAGCCTCTGGCTGTGCGCCTATTCTTTTACTGGGAGATTTTCTGAGCAAAGCTAGAGTCACAAAGCAAGACTGTCCTAAGTCTTCAGGGAAGTCAAAAGATTACCTAAGGAACATTCCTTCTTTGGGTGGGCGTCCAGCCCCACCCAGTGAGATCACAGCTCTAGGTGAGCGTTTAGCCCTACTGAGTAAGATGATTGCTTTGGGTGAGTGTTCAGCTCTGGCTAGTAAGATGAAAGCTTACATTTGACTATAGAATAAGTTGCTTCAATCATATATTGTTTTACCTTGTGATTAATACTCTCATTGTATATCTGCTGTTTCCCTGGTGATTATTAACCTTGTAACTGCTGTAACTGCCCATAGACCCTTGAGTAAAAAGTGTATAAAAACTGAGACAAAAATTAAACCTCGGCTCCATCCCATCTGAGCTCAATGATACTGTGTGAGCCTGGTCTCTTCCCTTCCCTTTTTGTCTCTTTTCCCCTTTCCTCATAAGGCCCTTCAGTCCCACCCCCCCATTCAGATACCTTCCGACTTGTCAGGCTGGCTCTGACACCCCAGATCTTTGAAAATTAGGTTGTGTCATCCTCCCAGGCAAAAGTGTTTCTGCACAGCTATAATCGGCCAGGACAAGGACACTCGCTTTGGATGATTTTGAGTAGTATCTCGCTCATTTGTTAGCATCGAATTTATTGATTAGACCCTCACTTGTTGCAGAACAGTGAGCCAATGATGAGCTGATGTAGTCTGGCTTTCCCGTTATTCGTTTGGAACTATCCCTCTGTCAGCCTTGAGCTATCCTGTCCAAGCATGGATCACTGTCTGCCCTAGCCGCCAAGGTTAGACAAGGTTTCCTGTGCTATGCTGTAACTCCAGATCCCTGAAGCACACCAACAGAGCAGAAACCTCACAGCATTTGTCAAGTGGGAGCTTATTTTGACTATTCATTCTACCTTTCAACAGATGAGACTATTTGAAAAGCAGTCTTAGTGGTCGTGGGAGCACCTTGATTTTAAAACATTTTGGATAGCCATAGAAATGACTCAGTAGGTAAAGTGGAGTGCTGGGCATGGGAGGCCACGCCTATAATCCGAACACTGGAACAGGGTTCAGAATGGCAGGTATCTAGGACTCACTGGCCAGCCCTTGTAACCAGGTTTACTTAGAGACCTTATCTCATAAACAAGGTAGAGAGCAATAAAGGAAGATACCTATTGTTGTTTTCCAGCCTATACACACACAGAGACAGAGAGAGAGAGAGAGACTGAGACTCTTAAGGATTCCTAGTTCCCATGCACTAATCTGAATCTACTGTAAAAAAACTGCTTGATTGAAACCAAACCAGAAATTTGTACAGAATAGTTGTTCAGTAAATGAGCAAGGAATGAAACCGCTTTCAAAATAATGTTATTCTTAAAGCGAAAAAGGATCATGAAACTGAAATAAATGTGGCTAAAGATATGATTCCCTTCTATAGCGCACCACTGCCATTAAAATAAGAACTAATCAAGAAAGAAAAAGCTGCTGCTTTCACACAGCGCTGACATTTTTAGGGATTCAGTTGCTTATTCTGCCTATGATACCGGAGCAATGCTGCATTCTGACACTGCTAAGAAGATGTTGTAGGGCTGGAGAGATAGCTCAATGAATAAATACACTCACTGTACAAGCCCGACAGTCGGGGGTTAATCTGTGAACTCCTTGGTGGAAGGAGAGAACCAACTCCTAAGGGTTGACCTCTGACCTCCAGACACACACTGTGGCACATGTGTGTCTACACTCAGGCACACACAGCATGTGACTTGCATATACACAAAATAACAATAAGATCCAAATTTTAAAGAATAAAGACAAAATAAAGAGAAACAAAATGCGATACAATTCTACATAGTTAAAAATTTACTCCATCTCTTAACTGCAGAGGTGGAGTACAATTATCCTCAAGGTGCAGGGATTGTCTGGCTTTGGAAGATATCCTGAATTTTATTTCTGTACAGACAACTCATACTTACAGCGATCTGCAGAAAAAGAAGGGGGCATTATGGTTTCAGCCAGGAAGCTGCAATTTTACCTAATTTACTAAAGTTTAATATTTCAGCACAGCTGGGCTCAAGGCAACTGCAAGAATCATCCCTGCACTGGGTTCCCTACACACTCTCACTGCAAATGGAGTTGCTTTTTATCATGCCAATGGCTACAGTCAGGGGACTCACAAAAGCTCGTTTTAATTGGAAAACCAAGTGTGAATTTGCAAGGGGAATTCAGAGCTGAGCCTTAAAACAGTGGAGAACTTTACCATAGGTTTTGTAGTTTAGGACTTGTATTGGTAAGATATGAATTATCTTGCTTATCCTTGAGAGATAAGCAATGGGTGAAAACATGTAGTCTTAGATATTGTTTAGAAGTTGAAAACTGTTACCAGAGAAGCTATGTGCTTGGTACCTTTTCTACTTGCAGGTTTGACCACAAAGATCTCTGCCAGGTAAAATGTGGGCTATGACAAGTCCAGGAATGCAGACCGGAGCTCAAGCCTCTGTGTCAAACTAGTGTTCGAGTAGACAGAACTCAGCAAATTTGAGTTCATCCAGCCTGCTATGGATGGATAGTGGAGTCCAGAGCTCACTCTCTAGAATTTCCAGGTTTCTTGTGTATCAGAACAAGGAATTGAACCGGGAATGTATGAATAGGGACAGAAACAAAGTTCACTAAGAAGGAGAATATATGGGGGACTAGAGAACAGGAAAGGCTGAAAGCTCAGTGAGTCGTGCTCCTTTATGAATTGTTTGCACAATGGCTGCCTTCTCCCACATTTATATACCTATCGTGCATGCTCTCTCCCTTGGTAGTGGTTTCCAGTCTTTTCATCTGTCACTGGGTTTCTTCACATGGTAATTGTATGTGTGTTGTATGTGTGTGTGTCTGTGTGTGTATGTGTGTGTGTGTATGTGTGTGTATGTGTGTGTGTATATCTGTGCATGTGTTGTATGTGTGTGTATGTGTGTATGTATGTATGTGTATGTGTGTGTATGTGTGTGTGTATATATGTGCATGTGGTGTGTGTGTGTGTGTGTGTGTATGCATGTGTGCTGTATGCATGTATTGTGTATATGCACATATGTGCCTATGGGTGGAAGCCTGAAGAGAACATCAGGATGTCCTGCTCTATCACTGTGTGCCTTATTTCTCTGAGATAGGGTCTCTCACTGAACATGGAGCAAGACAGTTGGCCCACCAGCAAGCCCCAGTGATCCTCCTACCTCAGACCCCCACAGTGCTAGGGTTACAAGCACAGATGTGGCCACACTCAGCTTTTTACGTGAGTGCCTGGGATCTGAACTCAGGTCCTCAAGCTTTCGCAGCAATCACTGTTACCCACCAAGGCACCTCCCCAGCTCTCATAGGTTATTTTTGATTCTCCTTCACTATCTTACTATCCTGCCATGTGGCCAACGTTTGCTTCTTACATGGTCTTTATTATTCTTTATTCATTTCCCCCCGCCCCGTGTGCTCTTACTTCCAGTAAATGACTTAAAAGGAAGATTGGAATATTTTTATATGTAAAAGTTGTCTGAATAATTGAAAATCTTCCAGAAACCTGAAGGTGTTTCCATTAGGGGTATACGGTTTTATATAATAATAACAAGCAGCATTCAGCAACACCACAAAAGAGAGTTTAAGGCAAACTAGAGATACGTACAATTTCCATAGGCATGGATTTCAAGATTCATGAAAATGGATACCAAGTACTTAGTGTCTAAATAATGTGTGTACAATGGATGGCTGGATGGGTAGATGATGGGTAGATGATGATAGATGGATAGATAGAAAGATAGATACATAATACATACGTACATACATAGATACATAGATATATACATATATAGATTCAAAAATATATCTATCTACATCTAGGCAGCAGATAGATGAAGAAATCTCCATGGATATACGAATAGGGATCATCAATATAAGGAAAGGAATAAATGTTGTGAGGTAAAAAGAACTGACACGCCAGGGACTCTGTTCCCTCATTTGGGTGACATTTTTACCTCTCTGTCTAGAAAGGAAAGTACCTGATGTCTCCAGACTGCTTGATTGGTTTTTGCAATATTAAAGATCTGTGAGGACTGCAGGACAATACCACATTCATAACATTAAAGCTACTCCTTAGAGAGGAAATTCATAAGAATAGTATAACAAAGGCTGCATATTTCCAATAAATCATAGGGTGTAAATAAAAGCAAAAATAACTTGAAGAAATCGACCTTGTATGGGGGACACCTCTTCAATTCTGTCATCGCAGATTTTCGTCCACTGCTAATTGAGTATAAAATACAGAAGGAATTCTCAGGATAAAGCTGTTTCAACTTATTTAAAAATAGCTAAAATTGCACAAGAAAATAAGGACTATTATTCACTTTACAAAATACGTTCTTAATGTAAACACATTCAAAATTCGAGAACATTGCTCTCTGAAATCCACTTAAGAGAACATAAAGGACCAAATAGAAATGGAAGCCAGTTATCAAAAACCTGTAAGACTGATACTAGGCTCTTAGGTCTGTGAACCTGCTGCCCAACGTCTCTGTGTTCTATATGGAACAGGGAAGCAGAAGTCAGTAAAGGAAAACAGATATTCTACAGTTTGACTTAGAGGAAGAAGTATCTAATCCCTCCCATGGTGAGCCTCTGTCCAGAGTACAACGTATAGAAAGCCTGGAGACAAAGGATATATGTAAATCTAACTCTGGGGCTATTCAGTCCTTTTCTGGGAAGAAGGAACCTGTACCTGGTGTTACCTCCTCTATTGGTTACAGACGTTTTTAATACACATCCAGGCAGAAGGATATTGGATCTAAAGATCCTCCATTTTTAAAAGAGGAAAAGTAAAATTCTCCATCCCAGGCCTATCAAGAGTTCTTTGCTCATTAGTCCATTTCTTTGATAGTGTTTAGAAACCTTTTCTCTACTGTGAGGGTCAACTTCAAGATGAAGACTCCTAGGCCCCTATTAAACACACTCATTTTGCAAAGCAGTCTGAAAGCTAAAGGGAGGGGCACAAGTGTCTCTCTTTAGAATATTTCTTCTCCTGCCAGGGCTTCAAATATGGTCAGAGTTACAGAAAGGTCACAACCCATACCCCAAACTCCTCAAACACTTAAAGAATGTCCATCGAAATTGAATTAATTGGACAAGAATGTCAGGTTCAAGATGTATTTCTTATTTGTGACTTTAAATCTTTGGGAATGATGTAGAGGAGTTTTCGAAGCCCTGTAATCCTCAATTTGAAAGACCATAGGCCCAGGGAAACACACCACCGAAAAGTCAAAACTGTCTAACAGAGCAGGGGCTGGGCTATATGGCAGAGAGTTGAGTCACTTGCTATGGGAAGGGGAGGGAGAAACAACCCACACAAGAAAGTTCAGAAGAAAACTTAGGCAACAATCAATTCATGATCTCCAGGTAACAGATAGGATGTAAGCACTTTGAGACTACAGGAAGAAATATCAATGGAAAGAAAAGTTTATACGGCAATGGAAGACAGTAATAAATGAACTGCCAACAGTAACAAAACCACCATTCTAGAACTCAGAATTATCAGCCAGGTGGTGGTGGCTCACACCTTTAATCCTGGCACTTGGGAGGCAGAGGCAGGGATCTCTGTGAGTTCGAGGCCAGTCTGGTCTACAGAGTGAGTTCCAGGACAGTCAGAGTTACAACAGAGAAAGCTTGTATCACAAAAACAAAACAAACAAAAACAAAATAATTCAGAATTATCATGGAAATCTAAGAAGAAGAAATACTATGACAAAATCTGAGGCAATGTCATAGAGATTAGACTAGGGACCATCACATACTCAAACCACAAAGAATGAGACAAGAAAAACACATTAATTAGGGGGAGAAGTATATGCACCAGAGATAGATACTAAATATAGATGTTTAGGTACTAGATGATTCTTTAAAATTATGCATTAAAAATTAAACATTGGAAACTTTCTAGAGGCCAAAAATATAGGAATCTGAGATGTTTTCTATTCCCTTTGTCTGAACTTATGTGAAATCACAGTGTTAGTGAAAAATTTAATAAAGAGTGACTAAAGGTATACTGAACTGGCTGCCACCTTCATCCAGGTACAGCAGACACAAAAGGAACACAACTGTTTCCTTGTTGTTTTGTTTTGTTCTGCTTTGTTTTGGTTGGTATGGCCTGGCATTAAAAACAGGATTTTACCAAGTATCCCAGAATGACTTTGAACTTGAAATACCTTCTGTCTTAGCCCCTCACACACTGAGATTATTGGTATATTTTACCACAATTGGCTATTTACAGAGCTTTAAAGCAGAGGTCACTTAGTATAGCTTCTATACTAAGAAAAGGTAATTTTCATAAGTAAAAGTTATGTTTTCACATATTCAAACGCTCAGGAGGTGACATCCATGTGTGTCTCCCAGAAAAAGAAAATCAACCTGAGTCCTCACCTAACCATAAAACACAAATCAAAATAACTTGAGTCAGACATTGTATAAGAATGTTTCGGCCATCAGTGGACCGGATACACCAACATGGTTCCACAAGATTATACTGAAATTTAAAAATCTGTATCATCTAAAATTTTATCATACATTCTCTGCGCTTAAACTCACAAACTCTTGTCACTGTGCTAAAATTACACACTTTGTCCAATGCAGGAGATAGACTATATGTTAAGGTCTAGGTGCATTATTATAGGATAATCATCTAAGCTTATGTTCTCACACTAATAATATTGCCCAGTGACACATTTCCCACAATGCAGCCCTACTGAAACTGATTTGTGACTATAATTCACAATGAAGTTTTGATCACAAAGATTTCAAGTGATTTTTTTATGTAGAATTATGAATAAATAATAGAGTTAAACTATGAAAACATTGTGATTTCTTTAAAAGTAGCTACAGAAAGGCTGGAGATGTAACTCAGTTGGTAAAGTGCTTGCTTAACACAGATGAGCCCAGTTTGGTCCCCAGCATCTCATAAAACCAGGCTTCTCGGCTCATGCCTGGAATCCCAGCACTCAGGAGGGAGAGGCAGGGATCAGAATTTTAAGATCATCTTCAACTACATATTAAGTTTGATGCCATCCTGGACTATATGAGACCCTGTCCCATTTCCTCTGAAATATGGATAGGTAAGTATGAGATTTGCAGATGCAATGTCTTGGAAAGAAAATTCCAGTTCCTGATGAATGATGAAAGGGAAGAAAGAAAAAGAATGAAAGATGGAGTGAAAGCGTGCACATTGCTTTTCTCTCCTTTCAGGATGAATAGATATGATTAAACCATTAAAAACTTATCAATAAAAAAGCAATAGCTCTCTTACTAAGAATATATTAAAAGAGATAATATCTAAACATCCATCAAATAAAAGGAAAGAGAAAGAAAGCCTCAGACTTCTTAGCCAAGAGACAGAATAACTTGTTTTGGCAATGTTTGGATCTCACACATTTAGCCATGTTTTACAAAATACAACAAAAACCTAGTGTGTACCAACTACATTGGATGTTATTATAATCCCAGCACTAGGAGTAGCTGAGGCAGGAGAATCATGAATAGAAAGACAAGCTGGACTATATAGTGAATTATAGTCCAGGCTGAGCTCCCTAACAAGACCTTTTCTCAAAAGAGTACTGAAGAGATGACTCTGCAGTTTAAGAGGACTGGTTGCTCTTGAAAGGGCCCAGGTTCAGTTCCCAATATTCATGATGCTCACAACCCCTTGTTAACTCCAGTTCCAGGGAATCGGCTGCCCTCTCCTGGCTTCTGTGGTTACCAGGCACTCACATAGTATACATACATATATGCAGACATAACTCTTGTGCACATAAAATCTTTTAAAATATTAAATAGATTTCTGAATAAACTTAATAAAAAGAGGAACTCAATTAAAAAAACTCCCAGGAGTTGGGGAGACAGCTCAGTGGCTAAAGTACTTGCTGCGTAAGCATGAGAAGTTAATTTCAGTCCCCAGGACCTGCATTTAAAAGTTGAGTGTGTCTCCATATTATTTTCTACCTCCATCCCTTTCCTCTTCCTGGTCTCTTCCGCTCCCATTCTCATCCTCCCACAGCCCACCTTCACCATCTACTCTATTTCCATTTTACCAGGGAGATCCTGTGTTCTGACTGGGGCCCTCCTTATTGAATAGTTTCTCTTTGTGTGTGGATATTAGTACCTTTCTCCTTTGCTTAACAGTTAATATCCACATATAAGTGCGTGCATACCATGTTTGTCTTTCTGGGACTGGGTTACCTCACTCAGGATGATTTTTTTCTATCATTAGAGAATGGATAACCTGGACAGAGATGATTTCTAATGATGTCAGTCTTTACTCATAGATCGGTGCCTAGCTCAGTCCTCATTAGAGAGGCCCCTCTAGCAGCTGATGGGAGCATATGGAGAAGCCCAGGACCAAATATTATGAAGAGATCGAAGAACTCCGGTGGAAGAAGGGGAGGAGGGATTTCATACCAGAGGATACCAGGAGAACAAACCCCACAATGTCAAATGACTAACACTCTTAGGGGCTCACAGAGACTGAAGGGGTAGACACACAACCTGCAGAGTCCCTCAAATAAATCTTATGGCTGTCTGGATTGGTGTTTTTGCAAAATTCCTACAGGCTGAAGTAGGTAGTCTAATCCTTTTATTTGTCCTTGGGACCCTTTTGTACCTGCTGGGTTGCCTGGCCCATCCTTGATGTAGGGACTAGTGCCTGCCCTTGCTATACCACACCCTGTTTGAGTGGTAACCCTGGGGGGACTGTTCTTTTCTGGGGAGAAGGGAGGGATGGTGGTTTGTGGGTAGGGGCAGAGGTAGATCTGAGGAGAAGGGTAGATGGGAGGACCGAGAGGGTGAAGGAAGGGGAGGAGGGGGTGGGATATATTGTATGAGTTATATGAGAGAAGAAAGATAAAAAGTAAATAAAAAATATATGTGTACTTGACTTAGAAAAAAAAAAGTTAAGTGTGGGGAAGAAAACTCTGTTGTGATCCTAGCTCTGGGAAGGCAGAGCTCAGCAGACCCCTAGGGCCCGTGGTAGCTTACTCCACTGGGCAAGAGATGGAAAATGTGAACAGGAAGCCAACAGCCCTGCAAATAGGAAGAAGAACCTCCACGCCTTCGTCATCTATTGCCTCACAGCTGTGCACCCCAACATCTAGTGATTTAAAACAGCAACTACTTTGTTACATCTAAATACACTGGGCCAGGAATTCAGGCAGCACTCGGCTAAGTGACTGCAGGGTCGAGTACAGTTTCGTTGCGCAGATGGCTAAAAAGCCAGGCTCACCAAATACTGCCAACTAGTGTCAGCATCAGCATCATGGGGTAGCCAGACTCCTTACACAGCGGCTCATGGTTCCCAACAAAAATATTCGAAGAAACCTATGGAGGAGCCACAAGATTCTTAGAACCCCTAACAGTGCCAGCACCTTCCTTCTGCTGTATTTGATTACTTATGTGAGTCCCTAAACCTGACTGGATTAGACTCACCTCTGATATACATAAGTAGCTGGCGGCTATCTTTAATCTACCACAGTCCAGTATTTATGTAACAGGAATTCTGGAGAGAAAAAAAGGGGACTAGAGAACAGGGATAGTTGGTGACTGCAAAACAGGGCCAATGAGACAACCGGGATAGAAAGACAGGGGCATGCCGGGAGAAATGGATAGTGTGACTGCAAAACAGGGCCAATGAGATGACCAGGATAGAAAGACAAGGGCATGCCGGGAGAAATGAGAGTGACTGCAGAAGAAGAAGAGATGAAAAAGTAAAGTGAAGAAGGGCAATGGTAAACACGGACTGCATAAAATAAAAGGATGACCACTGATCTATAAAGGAAACCATAAAACAGTCTGAAGTACAACAGGAGAGAGCAGCATGAAAGCAGAGCAGGCGTCAGTCAAAGCGTCCGTTAGGTGGGCAGAGAAAGTAGTCACATTTGTTCCTTAAATACATACTTCTAAAATGCTACAGCATCTAATAAAAATATTCTTAAATGACTTTTAAAACAACAACAGGGAAAATACAATGAAAGAAAACCAGAAAATCAATTCATTCATTAGAAAACAGGAAGGGAAGGGAGAGGAGGGAGGGTGTTGCTGTTGTTGTTATTTTGTTGTTTGAGACAGGGTTTCTCTGCTGTAACTCTGGCTGTTGGAACTCACTCTGTAGACCAGGCTGGCCTCGAATTCACAGAGCTCACCTGCCTCTGCCTCCTGAGTGCTGGGATTAAAGGTGTGTGACACCATCGCCTGGCATGAGAAGGGTTTTCTTTAAAGCACAAAACAGACGGTATAAATAAATCCAGCTATATCAGTTATTTTGTGATACAAATAAGCTAGAATTACCAGTTAAAATGGAGGAATTCACAGACTAGAGACCTATAAATAAAAATTACGTGTAAGGTTACAAAGTCATCTGTAAAATTATATACAAAGGAACCACTACAAAAAAGAAAGCTAAAGCAGACAAGGAAGTAAAAAAACACAGCTAGGAATGAAGAGGTCTCTCCACAACGAGAGGCACAACTGGTCGGGTGGAGATAATGATGCTGAACCCTGTGGACTGGCAGACAACACAGACTCAAACTACACACAAAACAGGTTCCACGGAGTCAAACTTCTTCTTTCTCAAGGAGACAAGAGATGTAGGGGGAAAATGGAGTTCACAGCACAATCTGAAAGAAAACATTCTTCTCAAGCTGACCTGTTCAGCTTGTTCCTGAAATAATGTTCCTGAAAACTAGCCATGTTTCAATCTCTAAAGCAAGCCCCAACATATAATGAATATATATGTGGATAGATGATAGATAGATAGATCACATAAGAAAACATATATGCTAATTTTTAAAATATTAATAAAACTATCCTCATTCTTAAATGCACTTTCTAATAATTTGTAGGTTTAGAGAAGTCATCTTAATTAAGTTAGGAAACTGTTCAAACAAAACTAGTTATGGAAATAACATATTAAGTTACAGACCGTAGGGAAAGCAGGGAGATGAAGTATTTGAATGTATGCATTAAAATTCAACATCGAAAGCCAACAGGTCAACCATTCAACTTGGACTCAAAAAATATGGCAGGGTAATCCCAGATAGTATGAAACGCAGCACCCCAAACTGACTCTAAATGAGAAGGACAGTAGATGAGTCCGTGAAGCCTTTGTCTTTTCTTTTTTTCTAAACAATAGGCTGCCTTCCCCAATCCTTGGTCTTTCTCCCACGTCTGAAAGCAGACCTGAATCAAGTGCTTTTTATTCAGTAGCTTATTTTTAAAAATATATCTCCAGGAGAAAGGACTTTTAATAAAAGACCTGAAAGAAGGAAAGCAAAAGAAAAAAGCCAGTATAAAAATACATCATCAAGTTAGACGCTTTGTGAGTGAGCCTCGCTGGGGACTCTGGGATAAGCCTGGCATTTCTCTGTTGGCTCTTGTTGCATATTGCATTTTCAGGTTGCACAAGGATGACTGACAGGTGTCCTGCCGTGTGCCGTATCCCTAGATCAGACTTTGGTTCACGGAAGAGTGTGCTTTTATAAAAAAAAATTCTCCCTTCTTCCATCTTATATTCTGCTTCGTCTGCCCTAGCACTTTTGAGATCCAAACCCAGATGCGCACTGCTGGCGAGTGGCACTGCTGTGGGCTGTCAGCGCTTCCCTCCGACAGTGCAGATGGCATTGTCTTGTGCAAGGTATGCTGCGGCCTGGCCCTAGTAATTGATCTTAAGGCACTGAAGAAGGTGAGGGTAGATCCACAAGAAGATGCTACAGTATTAATACCTCCCTTTGAGGACTTTGCTGTGGATGAGGCAAAAAGAAGCTGCTCTCTCTTAGCAGTGGGAAGGAGCTGCGCTAGGCAGCCCCCAAGAAGGCAGATGTGCTCGGCTTTTTCAAGGGTCCAAATGTGCCTAGCTTTTTAACACTGCCTCATGATGTTACCACCTACAATGCTCACACTCAAGGAAATGCAATCCTCTCTCTCTCTCTCTATCTCTATCTCTCTCGCTCTATCTCGCTCTCTCTCTCATTATTCTAAACAAGATTAAGATTTTGTTTGGGGATGCATTCATAGCTATTCTTGGCTCCATGAGTCCATAGACCACAGGTTAGACACAACTTAAGGTAGGGTCCCCTGGGAGTCCAAGATCCTTGACTAATCCTCTCAAATATCCCCAAGACAGCTTCAAAGTCCCACTGACTGGGAAAATCCTCTGGCTGGGAAAGAAGTAGCGAGGTAAAACCCCTGAGTTCCTACCTGAACTGTTCCATTTACCTGCTATGGAAGTTCTTAATATCTTTGTAAAAAGGGAGCTAATGATAAAAGTACTCACTTCCTAATTCAGCCAGAAATCCTTGAGATTTCCAAGCCAAAACTGTTAGAATTCATTGGCATGATGCAAGGATGGTTCAATGTAAGAAAATCTCATTTCTTGCCATGATTAAAGTGAAATTGTGACCATTTTAACAAAGGGCTTCTCTGAATTGAAACAAATGTTTGGTAACTGAAGATAAATTTAATAGCAGATTCTAATGAAATAGTAAAATAAATATCTAAAGTTGAAAGGCAGTCTCATGCTTACTTCCTTTTAACAATAATGCCTTTCAAATCAGGAATTAATGTCTCAGTATGCTTGTGTAATGAAATGGTCCACACAGGTTCTTCATAGGCCATGAGGAAACTCAACATTCTAAAAATAAGTTTCTCAATATCATTAAAACCTTAAGCCTAAGTGAGGCTGTGTAAAATACTCAAAACCTTCATTCATATTCTAAGAATCAGTATAATTGAATGACCATCAATTGTTCTGTCCGTATATTTAGTCTTCGGGGTTAGGATTAATGTTATAGATATCGTATGTAGAGAGGAGAAAATTAGAACATGTCTGACTGTACAAGTCCGTGGCAATGAACCAGAGTGAACACTCCACAGCATTCAATTACAAGGCAATTGGTCCCAAGGAGTTGAAATAGAATTTAGATTTAGATGAGCGTTTGTAGTTCTCTTGGCATAAGTAATTCAACTTTTTTTTTTCACCAAGGACATCTTTCTTCCAGACATCCCTCCACTTCATGGTCTTATCTTTTCAGACTGAGGAAAACCACCCAGAAACACGTGGAAAGGAGTCATGAATCCTAGGTAATTTTTTTTCTTTACTTCTGTCTTTCTGGCTCCATAATGGGAAGAATGCATGAGGCACATGGGAAATGAAAGCAGCATGGTTTTTGCAACAGCCCCTCTGCATCCGATGTCCCATTCTCTCTTCCAGAAATGTTATGCGGACTTACTCTCTCCCCTTTAGTCTGGTAAGATATTACATGAAAACTGCCCTTCAGACTTAGATGGCCAGGTCTTCCTACCTCCTTTTCGTGCTTCGCGCCTCCTCCAGTGCTTACAATACCAATTACCTTCTGAATTTAGTTCCGTATTCCCAGTCTTCCCCGATTACATGAAAACATTACAAAGGCACAAAGCACTGTGTCCTGTACTCGGTGCTTAGAACACTTGGAAGGTGAAAACACGGGTATGTGCTAAATAAAGAAACCAATGTGAATTCCTGCATGTTTATCATACGTAAATGACTCCCCCAATACTGGTTTTTCCATAGATATTCCAATGGTCTTTTGCAACGCTAGGTGGAGTAAGAGTTAGGATGAAAGAGTCAAGACAAGGAGAAGTTTCCATCACTGAATGATGCAGAAGAAAATATAGTTGAAAACCAGAAACGAAGCATTTGAGCCGAAGACTGAAAAGTCCTAGCAGGTCATTTTTCCAAGAAAACACTTCTTTTCACTAAAAATTTGGGTTGTATATATTTTCTTCTGACAAAATGGGATACAAAAACGGAGTGGTGCAGTTTTAATAGCCTGTGCCATTGCCTGCCTGGGCCAACACTCAAGCACCTTGTTTAGAGGAAAAGCCTTGAGGCTTCCATCCCTGTGGGTCCAATGTTGCCCTGGCTGGGTGTGTGGTACTCAGGAGGGTGCCTGTTTGGCCCCTCTGAAGTTCCTCATTGGCAAAGACCCTGCCAGAGACTCTCTTCATCTTCCCGGGACCTCTAAACAGAGAACCGTCCACACACACGTGTTTGTGTGTAAATTTAGCAAGTGGGAATCACAGTATTTGGCCCTATGTCCTTTTGAGTTAAGACTGATACTCCTTTCCAAAATATAAAGGTGCTTACTTACAAAAATAAAGATTAAAAGAGCAACATCCATCCTTTCCATTCCCGAATACCGAGTCTAATACCAAATACCGATCTAAAGATTGGAAGACTGGGGGACGGGATTAATCAGTCAGTGAGGTGCTTGCTGGCACTAGGACAAGTCATCATTCTTAGAACTTCAATTAAAAATTTCAGAGCGCAGTGATCAGGAGACAAGCAGCACCCTGGGGCTCACATTCCAGCTCAGCCTAATCAAAGAGTTCTAAGCCAGTGAGAGACCCTGTCTCTAAAAAGAAAGCTAGACAATTCCTGAAAAAAATGGCTTTAGGTTGGTTGTCCTCTGGCCTTTACAAGCATGAACACAGAGAGAGAGACAGACAGACAGACAGACAGACAGACAGACAGTGACAGACAGAGACAGACTGAAAGGTCTGTTTGAGCACTCCCAGGATAAACCTACAATTCTGCACATTAGAAAGCACGTCCTTCATTTTCAATCACCTGCTGAATCTCTGTCAAGCATCCCCGAAGGTCACCCTCATGCCTTCAACTCCATCTCCACATCAACAATAATGTTTGTCTACTTGTCCATGTTTCTATTTCCAGAAAAAAAAAACACACGAACGTGCAGAAGAAAGCAAGGTTCTTTTGAAAAAAATATACTGATCCAGAGTGACCGGTATGATGTGAAAATCACCGCTGCTTACCAGCTGCTCTGATGAATAGAAGCGAGCACAAAAGATGTGTGGTGGCCATAAGTACCTGTAAAAGGTTGTCGGGAGTAATGGCCCAGAAACCTATCGAATATTTATGCCGTTTTGATAAATACTGTACACATTTCATTTACTATTAGATATAAAATATTCACTTTTTTTTCTTAAAAAGATTCTGTAAATTATTCAAAGTGCAGTACATTTCACCATTTCTCCCCCACAGGTAAAATAAGTTTCTTGAATCGGTAGCAAAGTTTTTAAAAAAACAAGCTAGGGAGACCAGAAAAGGCACAATAGAGGAAAATCAAATACCCACAAGGCGTCTTAATTGTTCCAACAGCTAAAAATGGGAAATTGGCTATCCAAATGGAAAATCAGAGGTAGTCATTTAGGGATTAACAAATAGCCTTATTGTGATTGGAAAATAGCACAGAAATTAGATATCCCTTCTTTCGTGCCCACTGAGGTAGAAGACGAAAATTAAGGTTTGAAGGCATTTTGAGTTGAATCACATGAATGACACTCGAATTCTGATATGTAAGAAAATCTTTATTGTTATATTTTAAATCTGAGACAGGGTTTCAATGTTGCTGGGACTAGTCTGAAACTTACTATGTAGCCAAGGATGGCCTTAAACTCCTGATCCTCCTGCTGGGTCATGACTACCTAAGAAAACCCTTGATAATGATATATGTCAGACCTTCTTATAGCTTTTATGAATGGCATAAGCAGCATTACCCTGAGAGAGTGGTTGATAAGAACATCCACTTTTGATTGGTCATGCTTCAGGGAATATTTTCTTATACTCTTTCTGTCATTCACTGTCTGAGGATCAATGATTCCACACCAGATACACTGATCTCTGCAATATTCCAAAGAACATACATTATAAACTAGAATTCTTATTCTCTTGGAGTCTCCATGATGTACAAAGTGGCAATTTTACATTTAAGTTATGAGATAACCCATATGTTTACTCAGTTTAATTAATTTTCCCTTGGAAAATGTTCCTTTAATTATGTTTTGCATATTTGAACGATTCTCATTTTCTACCTGTGTTCAAAGGCACCTGAATTTAATGGCTCCACTCTCTGGGTTACGGAAAGGGTACCACTGCATTGTCTCTGTTTTGATAATAGACCTTACAAGTCTGACCTAGCTAGAATTCTGTGCCCTATTTTCTCACCTCATTAACTCGATTAAGATGTTTCAGTGACATTTAACATCTTACGACTATCTAATTAAGACACAAATTTAATTAAAGTTCCTTCATAACCAAAATGATAGAACCAAGACAATTCAGCCTTCTCTTTCTGCTTTCTCTGGGGGACTTAAACTTGGATCTTTTCTCAGCCAGTGTTCTTCGCCATTCCCTGACTCTCCTCGGCGGTGCTCAGGCTTGTTTGGTTTTTACAATTTTTATTTAAGTGTCCCTTGCTTTCCTTCCATTGAGCTTGCAGCGTGAACATGAAGTACGAATGACTTATTAAGAACATTTGAGCCCACGTCATGCTTTTTGTTTGGATTGCTGCAAAACAGTGATCAGAGCTAGAATTTTCTTTCCTGTCTCATCCAAACAAAAGCCTCATTACCCTTTCTATTCCAGCTGTGAAAGCCTAACCAGTAGGAAGTGAAATGATTTCTTTTCCTGGTCCCAGAGCAAGCTATTAGCAGCAAAGGACTCTGTGTCTCTGTTGTCTCCTTGGGTACCCTTTGTGTCCACTGACTTGGAGGAAGATATCTTTTTCTTCTTCCTAGGAACAACTACCTGTGTGTTACCAAGGTCCTGTGATTTCATCCTGCCTTAGAATTACTAATGTCCTAATTATTCTGAATGCATTCTTAGAAATAACTTAACATGGATGCAATAATGTTGGTATATTATTGAGGCCCATACTTTCAGTGAAAATGCATAAAAATTAAAGAATATTACTTAGAGATTTTTGGGTACATTCATACAAATTGGAGGAATTTGTTGGTAGCGTAGAGATAGGGAGATCAGAACAGACAAGTGCTTCCAAAAAACTGTTTAGACATTTAATTAAAGGCAAGGACAGCTGGGGAATTAATTTTTAATAACAAGGATTGCAAAAATCTAAAGTTACAGGGGGAGGACAAGTTGCCATTTTAAGAAACCATGACTTTATAGAGTCAGTGATGAGGTTTGAGAAGAGATGAGTGGCTGGATGTCACCCCACACAGGTAAGCTCCCCCACACCCAGAAGCAGGAGGCTCCTCTGTTTCTTTTCTTATGAGCTCATTTTTAAACCACCCACATTCCAGAATGTATAGCATTTCAATGATAAAATCAGTATAATATAACTTATTTGGAGACACACATTTCAACTTTTCTGTCCTTTCTCCCCTACTGTGTGTGTGTGTGTGTGTGTGTGTGTTGTGGGGGGGGGTGGTATCTAACCCTCTGAGTAACCCAGGACCATTCACAGATAGAAAAGTGCTTGTCCACTGAGCTACACTTTTATTTCCTTTTTCATAAGTCATTTCACTTAAGGAACTTGGCTAAATTTTGGAAATCAAACATCTCTGGAGATGAGAATGTTGACTGTCTCATTTGCATTATCTTCATCACTCAAGACTGCACTGTTACTAAAAGGGATGATACTAAATGCTTGCAGAATGAGTGAATAAATGACATGAGATGTGCTTTGTTAAACAGACTGTCTGTTCCCTTGTAAAATATGCAGATCTCTGGGTATGGGGGCACACAATTGTAAATTCGGCACTCATGATGTAGAGGCAGGGATCATGAATTTAAGGCCAGCCTAGGCTAGATTGTGAGACCTTATCCCCCCAAATAGATGTGCATTATTATAGTTTCTTATAAATAAATTTTGCATTATTTATATGTTTAAATTATATGAGTTTTTATTTATTTATATGTTAACATATAAATAAACATATAAATAAACATAAAACATATAATTTATGTGTTTAAATTATAAGTTATATGAATCTCACAATGGCAGAACCTATGAGAATCCCCTCTCTGGCAGATACAAACAATATAACATTTTCTTTTGAGACCATGGGCAAGTCTGACTAAAACATTACTTTTTCTAGTGAAAAGAGACAAGTTCTATTGCAACGTGGTGACACCTACATATGAAGGATATTGTCAGAAACAGGAACCCCATAAAGCATGAAATAAGAGCTTATTCATGAAAATCTGCAGCTAGAAGAGGTGGGTGGTTTGACCGGTTGTGTATACACCCATACATACCGTAGGAATGAGCCATAGAAAGCAGAAAGTATGATTCCTTCATAGAAGAGAGAAGAGGTAGAGTCTCTGTGAGAGACCTTGTCCTAAACTCACACAAGACACATCCTGGTCAGTTAAAGGGTCTGTTAGTGAAGTGGGTGAAAGGAGAAAGAAATATGGGAACTCATAAGAAAACTTGGGCATTTTCCTCCAAGCCCATCCCTCTGCTATGATTCTTGGGGGACATCCTTTCTGTTTGATAGGTCCCTTCTACTTTTGTCTTCTTGAATAAGTAGGAATTCCTGTTTCAAATTTCCTCACCTTGATTTTCCATCAGTATCTACCTCTGGTAAAGCTCCTAAACTTGCCTGCTGCTCTTCCCCAAGCTGACGGCCTCCCTAGTTCGCAGGATTCCATGTCTGTTGGCACTCTTGTACATTTCCCAAGTTCCTCTTTAATGGCTCTCACTCTCTTCCCACCAAGTCCCTCTCCACCATGTCCCTCCTCCTCTCTTAAAGCATCAAAACAGGTCCCTTGACTTCTGTCCTATCTGACCCATTTCACATTCAGCTACCAAAACATGTTTCACTAAAAGCCATGTCCTGTGAATGACCTGAGATCAATATATCAACATCTCTCAACTGCTGATCAATTGGGAACAAACCTGGTGATCTACAACCAACTTTCACTTTCTTGTATTGATTGGGACTCACCTGTGTTCAACATTCTCTGTTTGTCACTATCTGTGTTGCTCCAGATGCTAACTCTTTGTCAGTTTCTACACCAGAGAATTTCTTCTAAGAGCTGTGTAAAGCAGTACCAGCTATTTAGTTCTTGTCATATCACTGTTCCTTATGATGGCCAAATTTATAACCTAAATAATAGAATCATTTCTGAACTTTCCTTCAAATTGATCCCTCTGCACTAAATGCTCTTGTCATACTCGCAAGGCTACCTACTTTTCTAAATCTACCTCATATACCAGATCTTCTCTTGAACTCTCGCTTAAAAGACTTGTCATTTTCTGAATTCAAGATAGCATGTGTTCCTTACCTGCCTGTATTTAACGATGGAGTGATACACATTTCGGCATCTTTAGATGTCGGTAGGAGATGATAGTCTAGAGTTTCTGTGCTCTTCCACTGGTCTTTTTTGCAGCCATGTTCCGTAATCTTTATGATGTTACTTGGTTTCATATGTTTAAAACTTTCAATGTGAGATTGTTTTCAATAACAAAATCAAAAACAAAATCAAGCTCTAGGAAGAGCCTTCCAGAATTATAACACTTTGGGGTTTAGGAATATTTTAAAAAGAAGACGTAAATGCTTTTTAAAGTATAGACATGTGAAGAGTTTGTGGAAAGTTAAGCACTGTGCCTGTATTGTGCCATTTAATGTTATTTCACTGATGAATTTTAAAATTAGAGGACTGTGTTTTCCTTCCAACCCTTTTTTTCTCCTGCTGTATTTGATCCCTTGTAAAACTTTAAAGATTGATCTCTCATGGTTAGACAAATTATACCCGGGGAAATTAGTCCAGGTGCAGCCAATTAATTGTGGAGCCAGAAACTCCCCGATGAGGCAGGATGAGCTTCCCCACTGTCTTATGAACTCCAGGCTTCCATGTTAGATCTTTTCTTTTAAAGAAACAAAATGACCCTGTGTGGTTTTGTACTTGACCTTGGATTTTTTTTTTCAATCTAAAGATAATGTACTCTTCTTAGGACAAGGGGGAAGAAGGTAATATTCATCTTAGCTTATGGTTCCCTCCTTGTCATGTGACTTTTCCTGGGGAACAATTAAAAAATACCTATCCACCCCAGATAGTGTACTTATAGTGGGGGGGAAAAAAAAACAAAAAACTCCAGCCAAGTCTATCTTAGTGAACCAGTGAGTTTACTGGGATTACTTATAGGAGTATGGGCAAGGGATTACTTATAGGTGTATGGATAAATCAAAGGCAGATGCACTGTCTACCTTAACTGCATCAATGGAGCTTCCTTCATAGCTTGAAGGCAGTTCAACCTATTGGAGAGTCTCCTCCCAAGAAACTGTTACTGCTCATATAATCTTGAGAAAGTATCTATGAGTCTTGTAAGTTTCAGGAACTTCCTGTGAGTTGTTTACTTCCTGAGTCTTAACTGTAAGCCTTTCTCCAGTTGAAATGTTTGAATTCGGAGGAAACTGTTACACAGTCTCCTCACTGGGGTTCTTATGAGTGACAGATATTCTGGTCTCAAATTAATATGTTTGTACCATCCCCTATCCATCTGCACTTTGTTTCTTCAGAACTAGGAACTTTTGATGAACCAATCCATTCAGCTATGTCTGTGTAGACTTTCTCTTTCCATCTGTTTATTGTCATTGTTTTCCTTGCCCACTCTCTTTTCCCTACAATCACCCTCTCAACTTTTCTAATGTCTCTGATGAATACTCTCCTTGTGTTTATCTTATAAATTATTGATTTTAAATTTGTATGTATTTATGGCTTTACATAAGTAGTACTAAATATCAAAACTACTGATTGCCATTTTTTCTTATGCTAGCTATTCAGAACTCTGTCTTTAAGACTTATTGGCATTGTTCCATGTTCATACAGTGCCTTGCTCTAGCCATTCCTCTAAATATCATCGTGAACATATAAAACATTATCCCTGTCCTCTAACCTAGAGCTAGATACCTGCATTGCTTCCAGCACTAAGGGAAAAAATACAAAACACCATGATGAACAACAACAGTCATGTTCCCAAGTAACACTATGCATGAGCTTCTTTAGGAAATCATAAGGAATAGTAGCCTGAAACTTGGAGTGCACATATGGTTAATTTGATTGTTTCCTTCTAGAATGTTTGGTACCATGGTTTTGCCAATTTACATTCCCATCAGCCATGCATAATCACAGGACTCCACATCCCTATTGTTTTTCAAGGCTATTGTGTGTGAAATCTTCATTGTAATGTAACTTAAATGCTGATGAATAATGAATTAAAGCAGCTTTTTAGTGTGTGTCAACCTTTAGGGCTTTCTGTTCTGTAAATTGCCTATTCATAGTCTCAGTCGGTTTTTATGTTAGGGTTCCTCCCTTCTAGTTGATTTGCAAAAATCCTGAATTCATTCTGTATTCTAGGTGTTGGTCTCTTGTCAGTCTGGGACATTGTCAAACAATTTTTTAATACCTGTCACTTCTACTTTTGTTCATGGCATCTTTCATGCAATGAAAACCTTGTGTTATCCAATTTGCATGTTCTTTCAGAAAAGAACAGTACTCAGTGAAGCTAAAAAATAACCAGTTCTGGCAGAAAATTGTATCTGTTGGCCAATGAGCACAGAAGGGAAGCTTTAGAGACACCGTTTCCCCAAGCAGGCCTGGTGTCTGGCACACATGCTATCATCAGAGCTGTGCATGGGAGGTGAAGAGAAGCCCAAGGATCAGAACAGCTTCTGTACCGTTAGCAGCTATGTCATGGCGATAGTGAGTCTCTCCATGTAGCTCAGGCAGGCTTTCAGCTTGCACCTCTGCTGCTTCTGCCCAAGTAGCTGGCTGTTGTTTGCTCTTTTGTTTTGTCACACACACTGTGCTTGACACTTTGCTAGAGCCTCTTCTGGTTAGATTCATCTGTAGACTACTTGAAAGAATAAGTACCATGAGTTAGCACCATCCTTGGCCACAATCACCTGCTCCATGGATTCACAAGGACAGGAATGAAGAGACTGTGGCTGGTCACTCCTCACCTAATTTTATAAATATCTCACTCCTGCAAGGATCTTTATGTACATTGGTATTCCCCACAAAGATCCCACCTAACACCACAGGACTGTTTTACAAAGAGCTGATGTCTGCAGCAGAGTATCTGCAACCACTCACCCAAGATCAAGAAAGGAGGAAGCAATAACAGCTGGAGTGCTATTCTCCAACCCATGCGCCCACAGAGTTCTCCGCAGGCTGACTCTTTTTTACCAACCTCCTTCCCATTTGATTCCATGTTCCCAGTGGGTTTTACTCTCAGGAGGTTTGAGCTAACACTGCACTTGCTTCTCAGATCTACACTTTCTTTTTTTTCTCCAAAGCTGGAGAAGAAGCAGCAAACCCATCCCATTCCACTCTCCCAACAGGAAGCCAAAGTCACGAGAGTTTTAAAGCAGCTTTGTGGAGACAGTGGCATTCAGCAGTCCCCTCTTACCTGCACTTGACTTTCCCTGTTTTCAGTTACCAGTGGTGAACAAGTAGAAGAAATGTTATAGAGGGAAACCCTAAATAAGCCCTTTAGCATTACTAGCTCCTAGTTGGCTTCTAAAAATCACGGATTTTGGAAGCCACACAGCTTGACAATACATGATTAGTTCGCTACAGACTTTCATGTAGACAATATCTCTGCTGTGTGGGTCATCATGATGATGGTTGCCTGAGCGACTTTCCAGGGACTCACAGTCCACTCCTCCCTTGGGCCGACAAGCGCTACCGTGTGACTGAAGACTTTGAGAAGGATTGCTGTCTTGCCTTTGTACTGATTACTTCTCTTCTTGCTGTGAAAAAAAAAATTCCAGAGAAGAGAAACTTAGGAAGAGAAAGGTTTACAGTGCATCCTTTGAGTGTCCAGGGAAGTCACACCAGTTAGAGCTAAGCCAGCTGGTGACATGACATCTGCAGTGAAGCAGCAGAGGCATGCACCCTGTCCCTCGGGTCACTGTCCTTTTTATTCAGTCTGGGACCCCAGCCCATAAGATGGTGCTGCCTGAATTTAGGGTAGGTTTTCCGCGCTCAGTCAAACCTTTTTGCAAACATTCTCACAGACACATGTGTTTCCATGGTCATTCTAAATCCCATCAAATTGACAATGAAAGTTAAGCATCACAGCCTTCATAATACGTTCGCCTTCTTTGCTGCCTGAACCCTTGGATCAGATCCCACTCAGCTCTGTGTGGAAACGTATTGCTCAGGTGGGAAAAGTTCTGCCGTCTAGAAGTTTAATACAGTGTTAGCTTGACCTATACTTGTCTACTCTCTCTCCTTCCCCTTCAAAAACTTAAGGGGGATGTCTACCCGATGCCACGATTGGAAGATCTCCTCCTCTTGCGGGAAAAGACCTGAATATCCTTACCATTTACTGGCCTATGTGTCCCTTGTTATTCCTGTCCCACTGTAGTCCCACCATGCCTGCCTGGAATCGGAGGACCCCAGGGACTACACCCCATACCTGTCTTTTCTTAGCCCCATGGAGCTGCTAAGTTGGTTTGTAAGCCCAGCACCCTCTCCATTCTTCAACCACTGACTGGAGCCTATCTTCTCCTCGATGCTCTTCTTTTGGACATTGGATGAGAGTCCGGACCTCAGGGAACAGAACATAAGAAGATACTTTGAGAAAGAGAAAAACAACAGCCACATAGCTGTTAGGGCAATGTTATAGCAATTGTCCTGTTTTGTTGTAGTTGTTGCTGTCAATCTCTCACTGCACCTAGTTTAGATACTAAACTGTATCACCAGAGATTCTGAAATGCATCCCCTGGAGTTAGTAGAAAGGACAATTCTTACGTTAGTGAAACTTTTAGGCTAAGAAGGGAAGTGAGGATGCTATCACTAGGGCCTGGAGAAAAACGAAAATTCAGTCTGATAAAACGTTGCTGACCACTTTATTCAAAGATGGATACACATTAATCGAAACCATCTATGACCATGTTTGAGAAAGAGTAACATTTAAAAATCCCCTAGATGGCCACCTAACCAGGCTTTACCTTAGCTGTTACGGTTAGCAATGTGTGGGGGGGAAGAGCGGTCTGATACACCTTTCTTCCCTATCACCCATCAGTGAATCTTAGAAACTTGTTACGTATTGAACACTGCCAGAACAAGACTGTCCTGGATGTGCTGTGGGTGTTTTCTGAAATCTCTGTAGGTTGCTCATTATCTACACAGAAATGGTGCAAGGAGTCTGGGAGAAAGTCATCATTCAGACCACCTTTTAGCACACAGAAATGCAAGGTGAAGCAGTCAAAGGATTATGAAAGCCTGCATCAGTCAGTGCTGCTGAGACAACTTGACTTTGATTGAGCCCAAGGACCATGTAGAAATCAAGCCTCTGGGTACTGTCATAGCACCTGTCTGAGACAGGGATGAAACTGATGGATGTCAAGAATTGGAGAAACAGTCCTAAAATATTGCATAAGAAACTTAATGAGTTTAAGAGTGGTTTTCCTACCTTTTCCAAATAAAACATAGAGCTGTCTATGGTCTTTTAAAATGAGCATTAAAAAAATATATACCACAGAAGAGCCCTTCTTAAAAAACAAATATGGGAAAATATCAACAGGGGATAATACTATTAACTACCAGACCGATTGATGTAGAAGTAATATGTTCATACACTACCTTTATTATCTGCTTCCCAGACTTTATCCTCTCCATCACATCATCTCCCTCTAGAGACAGCTTTGCCTATTAGTATTAATTAAATGTAAATGTTAACATGTAGGAAGATTTATAACTTCCTTGCCTGACAGCTGTGCAGTAGCTGAAATGCGTCCGAGAGGATGAGTGGCCTGTCTGCCACACATGAATTACGACCCACTTCTCCAAATTGGCCAGAGAGTTCTTAAAAGTATTTTGGGGAACTTGCCAAACAAGCCTCTTCAACCCCATTGCCTTGTTCCGTTCTAAGCACTACCACCATCATAAATGGACCACATCTACATGAAGCCATGGGTAAAATCAGGGCTCCAGTTTTACAAGGGAAAAAAAAAAAACCCTACAGGGGTTAGGGGCAAAGGTCCCACCTTGAGGTCAGCCTGGGTGACATGGTAAGGTCAAGCTTAGGCTATTTAGTGACATTCTGTTTCAAAAAAAACAAAAAAACAAAATTTGTCAATATAAAAAAGTTTAAAAAGTACTGCCACAGTGATCTAATGGTAAATAGTTTAGCTTCAAATCAAATCTGTTTGAACCACAATCAATTTGAAAGAATAAGGCAATACATTTTCGTATACCTTAGTACTTGATTTCTATATATTTAGGATGGATGGGGCAGAAGCAAAATTCTTGTCCTATTTTCTACTGTAAAGGCTCCTGACAAAAAGGATGGATGCCAAAATATTACTGAAGTGTAAAGACAGAAACTGACAGTCATTTATAATCCTGACATCGCATGTAGTTTCCAACCCTGACTCTTTAAAACTTTAAAAATTTAGCCCATACTATGATTTTGGGGAGTCACGCAAAGCTTTCTTCAAATTCTAGTTTCGTTGGGGATATAGCCCAGTGGCAAAGTGCTTGCCTAACAGCCCAATGCCCTAGTCTCAATCCCCACTACAAAAAATAAATAGGCTGGTCTGACTACGTATTCAATTTGCTATCATAAGCAGAGTAATCTCATTAACACACATCTTATTATTTAATTGTCTTTACAACTTAATTAGCATAACTTTATTATTCCAGAGTACTCCTACCCTGGTAAATGATTTGATTGCTCATGACTAAAATTTCAACACTTCACAGGAAACACCAAGAGGAAGGTTTATGATTCCCCAAACACTTGAGCCTCTTGTCTCAAGTCTCCTGCTTTGCATATCCATCAATCCTAAATTGTTACACACTATCCAGTATCCAGATCAGGCTCTGGAAGCCTCACCTTAAACCAGACTTCCAGCTCTCCATAGAAATTGATAGTTTCCCTCTCCAGAAGACCTTTAGGAACTTGGTGGAGGAAGTACCCTTTCTTCCTGGGCAGAACAGCCAACTTGGCCTTGTCTAACATGCAGGCTGTATTGCTGAAGTTTGAGGAGCATCGACAGCAGGTACCGCAACATGCAACGACATCAGGAAGGTACTTAACAGTTTACAGAGAAAAGAATGTCTTAAAGGACACACTGTTCATATAGTTAAAAACAGATGTGGAAGAGGAGCTGATGAAAGGTTAAGTTGTTGGAAATGGTAAATGTGTGGGTCTTGTGCCCCAGCACTCCTGGTTCCCCAAATCTAGCTGTCATGGCTGGGGGTAGCTTCAGCATGTACCTGTCTGACAAGCTGATCACACACAGACATATTTTCTTGTTTATTTTATATCTGTCCTAAGCCAAACATAAACTTCTTAAGGACAGAATCTTGGCTTATTCTCAGCATCGTAAACAGTAGAATGGGAAGAAAGGAAAGAAAAAGAGGAGGGAGGGAGGGAAGGGAAGAAATGCTCCCTCTTCTGTATATTATATGACTGGATCCATACATTTAGACTGACAAGACACAGATGAACAAGAAAAGGATTTTGAATATTGTATGTACCCACAAAGAGCTCCATGGAGATAGCATCACACAGGTAAATCACACATCTAGGTGTGCACAGCACCTTAACAAACAACAATAATTTTGTAGAAAGTGAAAAGAGTTTTTGTGATTTGTTTTTGTAACTTGATTGCATGGTTATTAAATGTGAACTTTGTAGATGACAGGATTGTATTGCAGTATCCAAAGTTTGGACATACTTACTAAAGTGTCACACTGTGTTCTGAATAGGGGGGAGAGGGAGAGAAAGACAAAGTGAGAAATTCCCTAGGGCAGGAACAATGTCATTTATTATTCAGTGCAGGTTCTGAAGTCTTGTGTGCTATCCTCTTCTGTTATTTTAAACCTTTCGTGGAAGTCGACTCTAGACACCTGTATTATGCTAGTGACAGTCTGGGGATTTTAGGTATGAGCAGTGAAAGGAAGTGTAGCTGTCCCAGGTCCTCCAGGCTTAGATGCTCAAGTGGCTTTGAGATGTTTGAGATGCATTTCATAAACGGAGGATGGTGCTTGGGAGTTCTAGAGGCAGCAGGTAAAGATGCTCCAGCCTCTATTGACTCTGGAACAGACAAAACCAAGCTCTACATGCTCAAAAGGAGCAGTAGAAGGCCAGAGCCTACCACCATACTGATCCTGGTATTGGAAGGTATGGCTTGAATATGCAACATTTCCCACAGGTTCTGTGCTTGAATACCAGGTCCCTGTTTGGATAAGATGTGAAAGCCTGAGGAAATGGGACCTCACTGGAGAAACTTGGATGCTGCATTGTGGGATTAGATTATAGGTTATAGGCCCTCTTGCTTCTGGCCTATGCGCTCTGCTTCTGGGTTTGCTTCAATGTAAGCAAGGTGCATCCTGGGAACTGGTGTTGCCCTGCAGTGACAAACTGATCTTCTCTGAAGCCATTAGCCACAATAAGTTCTTCCTCTCTTAAATCACATTTGTCCGTTATTTGGTCACAGTGATGAAAAGGGTAACTTATCCAGGAAGACAGGTGTGCTGAGAGGGGGAGGAAGTGTTAAATGACTGTAGCAGTTTCAGGACAAGGATGAGGTCAGTGAAGTACTCTATTCAGCCGCCAAAATTTCAGGGTGCTTCAAAAACACTTGGCAATTCAGGAAATAAGCATTTCATACAGGATTTTAATACATTGAAATTAATGCAGAGCAACCGTGACAAACAAATATCCAATTTTTAAACAAAGACAGAATCATTGTGAACGATTAGTTTTCCCTATTGCCTCAGGCTCCAACATGGCTCACCATGGGACTGTGACTGATTCCGACTTTATCTAAAATGTTGATATTTTGTTCATGGTGGATATTTTTGCATTAGTGTTGAAACTTGAAAATAGGAGATGGCTCAGTTGACAATGTGCTTGCCATACAACTGCGAAGACCTGAGTTCAGCCCCCATCCTCCACAAAGTAACTGGGCAGGGTGACATGTACCTAGAATCTAGGCACCAGGGAGGTAGAGACAGGATAAGCCCTGGAACTCACTGGCCAGTCGGTCAAATCAGTGAGCTGCAGGTTCAGTGAGAGACCCTGTCTTAAAAAATAAAGTGTAGAGTGACTGGTGAAATCACCTGTTGTTGATTTCTGGTCTACATGAGAACACACACAGACACAAACACATGCGTGCACACACACAAAAACTGCATTTGTCATATTTTATCAAAATGAGAGCACGAATAGAAAGTACACTGGAACAATGAATATCTGAAGAGATTTGTTATGAAGCAATAGCTGATGTGATTACAGGGATAGGAAGTACTGTGATCCGCTTTCTGCATCTAGAGATGCAGAGGAGCCAGCGTATTAGTTTATTTTCCTGTTGTTGTGATAAAATACGTTGACAAAAGCAACTTAAAGGAGAAAGGGCTTATTTTGGCTTACAGTTCTGGAGGGACACAGTCCATCATGGAGGAGAAGACATGGCAGCAGGCAGGGAAGGTGTGGTCGCAGGAACAAGAAGTTGGCGAGTCACTTTGCATTCATACTCAAGGAATGGAACACGAACAGAAAGTAGGGATGGGTTATAAAGCCTGAACACACACACTGACCCACTTCCTCCAGCAAACCTCCATCTCCTAAATGTTCTTCCACCTTCCTAAACAGCACCATCAGCTTAGGATCAAGTGTTCAAACAAGTAAGACAGTGGGAAGATTTCACATTCAAACCACAACAGTGTCAGCAAGTCTGAAAGCCACAGAACTAATGGTGTAGAGTACATTCTGAATCTAAGGCCTAAGAACCAGTATGCCAATAGCTGGAGAAAGCTTGTGTTCTAGTCCCCAGAAGCTAGGCAGAAAGAGAGCGTGTTCTACCGTTTTGTTCTCTCCCGGCCTTCAAAGCTTTTGGTAACGCCTGTGGTGCTGCAGTATAGCTCAGTTGGTTAAGGGCTTGCTTAGCATGTGCAAGGCTCTTCAGTACTGCAATAAATAAAAAAATATGCACACTGGGAGAACCACCTGTTGTATTCACTACCTTGACACACAGAAACACCTAGAAATAATATTTAGCCAGCGTGCTGGTTAGTTTTTTGTCAACATGACACAAACTAGAGCCTCCTGGGAAGAGAGAACCTCAATTGAGGAATTATCTCCTTCAGATTGGTCTGTGGGCATATCTGTGGGGCATTTTCTTGATTGCCATAATTCTCAGAATTTACTTGGAAGGGGATTGGAGGATTAGTTCCAATGGCCTTTTCTCCTAAATCCTTGAAGTTTTCCAGATCCTATCCAATGGATTTGACTGTATTTTCAAAACAGCACCTTATTTATTATCTGATAAGTTTCTTAGAGGAAAGGATGATTCTATTATTAAAGAAAAACAAATAAATTCTGACCTTGGGTTTTACATGCTTTAAAATGTCCACAGCACCACAACTGTTGCAAAATCACCCACAGACAAGAGGCATCCTCAGCAGCCCCAATGACTGCCTTTTAATCTCTTTAATCATTATGGTAGGAATGGTTTAGTTATCCAGGGAAAGGGAGTCTCACAAAGGAATAACATTAGACCCATTTTTCTGTTTTGCTCATACTCTTGTTTGCTTTTCCAGTATGACAAAGCACAGAGAATACTCTTGTGAGACTGCAGAGGGACACTCTTGGACTTCAGAGCCTCCTAAGTTACAAGTCAAGTAAACACCTGTTCTCTAAAAATTACTCGGCCCCATGTATTCTGTTATAGCAACACAAACTTAAGATCCTTACACATTAACATATATCTGCAATAAGAGTCTTTGAAGAAAATAAAGGCAGTGGTAGCAAACACAAACTGAAAATATTCCTGGTGTACTGAAGATCCAAATCTATGTGTTTACAGAGCACAGAATCTATAGGACTGAAATCCACATTGGCCAAAATGAGACGCATTTTTACAAATCTCTTGAACATAAGAAAGGGAAAAACTCAAGCGAACGTTTAAACAGCAAAGCAAAATAACCAAGTCACTTATCAAGAAAAATCAGACAGGTGGTGACATTTCTCAATAACATTTCCCCATCGTGTGCGTGAGAAATGCAGCAACTCTGCAAGAGTTACAAAATGTAGGCAAGGGTTCTGCACCCAGCCAAATAGACATTTAGGTTTAAAGTCATATACAATAAAAAATAAGTTGAAACTGTTATACTAACACTCAGTTGGGAATGTGCAGAATTAACTATGGGTACAACTGACGAAGTCCCTTGAGTTCGTACAAGTACCAGTTGTGCCCACTCACCTGTGTAGCAGTGAGCGCCCACAGTGCCCAAACTGTAGAACATAAATAGCATTTTGTTTTCAAAGAAACCTCAACTGCTCATATAAATGTCTGACTTGGGGTCTAGAGCAAACGATGTCCAAGGTATGCCTAAAATATTCTTGATGCTTAAAATAGCCCTAAGATATCATTCCAAAAAAGACTTCAAGGGACAAGTTGAAGAATCTCCAACTGGCCAATGATGGGATGATTTGAACAGCAAAAAAAATAGCAGCTGTAATTAATTGAAACACATCAAATGCATGTTAGGCCATTAGTCAATGCTGAGTCTTAAAAGAATGCCATTGGCTGCATGTAGAAGATGCTGGGCATCAACTTGTTAATTTGAAAACTGATGAAGGTACTGTGAAATCAAAGAACTATTTTGGCTTACATGTTTTAACTGTACCTCATGCTTATAACTAAAGAGGGGGAAATTTGGAAGTGTTATGGCTAATCCATGGAGAAAAATCAGAATTAGAACATCATGCCGCTAGCAAATCTTGGTTTTTAACTGAGGATGCGTTTTCCTTTTGTTTTCTCATGTTTTAGACAAACAAAACAAGAAACTGAGAGATGCGTAACAGCACTGCAACGGCCGGTTGGACAGTTTGTAGGAAACAGACCACAGAACCACATCTAACCTCAAACAACTCAACAATCCTCTGTATTCTTCAAAAACCATCACCCATGACAGAAAGTAATCCCTAGTTAAAGCAACTACTTGAGTCATGTTTTCACAGAAATCTGGGTTCTCAGTACGGGACATGGTAAGCACTATTCCTTCGTTAAAACAACAAAAAAAGATTTTTATTATTTTTTATTAGTTAAGCAGCCATTTATAAATCTATAATGAATACATGTGGATCCTGGCATTATTAATGTCTGCTGATATCACAGAGCACCTCCTAGTGGAGACGTGCAAAGACATTTAAAAAGTGTTAGGCTCAAAACATTGAATGTGAACCTCGGGAGCTTCTGCTCCTTTCTCACTGGGTCATGGGAAATGCAAAGATGAGAAGCACGTTACAGCAGACACTATGAAGATGCAATCAGGACATTTTTGATATGGAAGCTTAACAAATGAGTAATCTGGTTACCTTAAGAAGTAATTTATAGGTAGGCATGTTGTCAGACTCTTTTAATCCCAGCTTTTGCAAAGCAGAGTCAGGAGAGCAGTGATTTGAGGCAAGCCTGGGGGAAAGTGAAATACCAATAGATTAAAAGAATAAGAGATTAGGCCGAAGAGATGGCTCAGCAGCTGAGAGCACTGGCTGCTCTTCCAGTGGATCCAGGTTCAATTCCCAGCACCCACATGGCAGCTCACAACTTTCTATAACTCCAGTTCCAGGGGATCTGACACCTCCCACAGATATAAATGCAGGCAAAACACCAAGGCACATATAATAAAAACAAATAAATATAAGAAAAGAATAAGAGATATGTCAATAAATTCTATAGACCTTATTTGGATCTCAACTAAACAAGTCAACTATTTAAAATTATGATATAACCAGATTAATTTGAACACTAAGAACTGTTAAAATTAAGAGACTGGGGCTGGGGACACCGCTCTGTTTGTAAAGTGCTTGCCACACAAATATGAGGACCTGAATTCTATCCCCAGAACCCATGTAAAAATCTAAGCATAGTACATGTGTTTCTAATTCCAGCACTGGGGAGGCAAATACAGAGCCATCCTTTGGGCTCACTTGCCAACCTGCTTGCCCTAATTGGTGAACCCCTGGGTCCAGTGAGGACTTTGTCTCAAAAGACAGGGTGGGTGACATCTGAGGAATGACATCTGAGATTGACTTCTGACTGCACATACACACACACACACACACACACACACACACACACACATGCACACACACACACACACCATTATTTTCAGTGTGCTTAGGTTTAATAATGATGTTCCAGTTATATTTCAAGAGTTCTTATGTTTTAAGAATGAATACTAATATACTTTGGGGTCAAAACATAAATAAATGATTTGCTTTATTGCAAAGTGAGTTTGAAACAACAAAACTATCAATGAGCCAAAATTGGCCTTGAGCTGGTAATTGTTACAAGCAAATGACGAAATGTGGGGTTTGTTACATACTGTCCTCTATGCTTGAAGTTGTGCCTCAGGCAGCCTGTGCTGGTTAGTTTGTGTTTGTTTGTTTTGTTTGTTTTTTGTTTTGTTGTTATGTTTTGTTTGTCAACTTGACACAAACCAAGGATACCTGGGAAAAGAGACCCCAACTGAAGAATTGACCCCATCACGTTGGCTTGTAGATACATCTGTGGAGCACTGTCTTGATTAACGATTGGTGGAATAGCCTGGACCACTGTGGACAGTGCCACCTCTGGGAAGGTAGTCCTTGACTGTGTAAATAAATGAACCTGGAAGCAAGCCAGGAAGCAGTGTTCTTTCTGTCTTGGTTTCTGCTTCAGTTCCCACGTCCAGTTTCCTGCCTTACGTTCTTACCTCGACTTACCTCAAAGAAGGACTGCGATCAGGAGGTCTAAGCCAAACAAATCCACTTTCTCCCCAAGTTGCTTTTGGTCAGAGTGGTTTATCGGAGTAACAGAAAGCAAGCTAGTACAGTGTTTTAAGTCCACAGGTGCATGCCCCCATTTTACTATTCATAGTTTGCTTCAGTCGGTGCACCTCTAATGAGCATGTTAGATTAATGGTCTGGGTTACCAAGCCATTTGAAAATGGGCCCTCCATTGGAGGAATAAATCACACTGTAAGTGTGACATATTTCCCTTGATGATGTTGTATATCATTTGTCAATGAATTTTAATAAACGCTAGGTGGCATAGTGATTGCTTTATACTAAATGGGCAAAGGAGAAACTGAATTATCTCACTGGCATGAGTAACACTATCTATCACCACTGTGGCATGATGACATCACTTTTGAAATTATGTCATCTCTTAATAGATGAAAATATCCTTTTTTTCATTTTAAAACGACAGTATTGCCAACATATTACAGTTCATCTAAACTTAATCTTTTAAAACTTTTCTTTATATAATAATAATTATTCTTGTGTTTGTTCATCTTCCAACATGTTACAGCATGGCTGTAGGTGAAAATATCTTTTTCATTTTAAAATTACAGGGTTGCCTTCATATTACAGTTCATCCAAACTTTTTTTTTCAAACGTATCTTTACATTAAAATAATTATTCTTGCATTTTGTTCACTTTCCAACATTTTACAACATGGCTGTACCCTGGCAGAATAAAACTGAAATTGAACTCTGCATAGCTAAGTAGGAAGGAGAATTTTGTATTCTTCAAACTACATTGACACAAAATATTCCATATGCTGCAAAATTAATATGAAGTAGCCCCGAGTCTATTCTCTAATATTTGCATATTGCTTCCAGCTTCTAACTCTCATACCATTAATTGGTCCCAACTCTCATTTTAGTGTTCCTTCCAGCTGATATTTTTCATGACCAAAATGATATATCATTCTATTTTTATAGTACATGACTAATTTAGGAAACCACTGAGATTTTAATTAATGGCTTTTGATTTAAATACTCCAATTCCAAGTACATTATTTTAGACAAAAAAAAAAAGGCAAAAAAACCATAGATTCAAGTGATACCATAGGAAGGCCAGTATATTTGGGTGTCTAGAGATTCATTCTGCCTGGTGGTATTGGCCCACTCGCTTCATTTCTCCGGGTTTCAGTATACTTCATTCAATCCCTCATTGACCAGATATCTATGTGCTTCCCAAGCGACCAGATTCAGGCAGAAGCCAGGAATACAGAGGTGAACACAACACTGGATCTCCACATAGGGACCTGAAGGAGAAATCGTAAAGGGTTGATGGGGTGGAGTGGGGCAGACTTGTTAGGAGCAAAGATAAATCGGTGGTGCTGAGGAAGAGAGCCAGCGCACAGTGCAGAAACGTGGTTTAGAATAAAGAAGGAATGAAAGTGGAGAGGCACATCACAGCATGGTGAGATTGAATGTGATGACCCATTAGATTAGCACGTTCTCAACCTGCAAGTCACAACCCCTTTGGATGTCTAAAGACCTTTTCCCAGGGACCACCTAAGACCATCTGCATATCAGATATTTACGTTACAATTCACAACAGTAGCAAAATAACAGTTACGAAGTAACAATGAAAATGTTTTTTATGATCGGGGGTCACCTCAACAGGGGAAATGTATTACAGGGCCGCAGCATTAGGAAGGGTGAGAACCACTGCGTTAGATCCTTCCATATACCTAATTTGTGTAGCAGTGGTTCTGGTTCAGTCAGAGAATCTTGGCTTCACCGTTTGCCATTTCCAAGATTATTTGTAGATTCTTTTCCTCTCTAAGCTTCAGTGTCCGAATCCATCAAATAATCGTGTTTAAGAGGACACACTTCCAGCCTGTGACTGGCATGTACTAAGTGTTCTGTTCCTAACCAATGACGACTAATATTTGTTTATGCATTTCCCTTCTCAAAACAGTTCCTGTATGTGCTCTTATTTTATTCCAACAAAATCCCTAGGAGATTTATAGCAGCCTTTATCATTTTTGTATTTACAGAAGAGAAGACTCAGACTCAAACAGGATACATCTGACATGAATGCGGAATTCCCCTCTGCTGACCATCGCACACAGGATTCTATTTTAGCTGCTGTTTGAACAGGCCAGGAACTTCAGGCCCTACTGGGAACTTGTACAGATTTGTTCATCTCACAGCTCGAGATGTCAGGTTCCCCTTTGGGTTTTTCCTACTTTTCCAATGGATCGATCTTACACTGAAGCAGTTTCTCTCCTGCTAAGCTTTCTGTTTCAGAGGTTCAAGGTTATGAATGTCCTGCCAGTCACCGACCTGTTTGAACGAAGACTGGTAAGCACTTTTAATCATTTTTATGTGCACTACAGTCTCTCTCCCTTCTTTCTTCCATTACGTTGGATTTCCTGGACTAAAGATTTCTCTACAAGCTGTTTCTCAGGAAATCCTTAAAGCTTCCGCTGGAAATCGCCTCAATGGGATGACATGCCTCAAATAAAAAGTCACACCGTCCTTTCTTCTTCATCCTTTCTCGAAAATTCAGTCACAAAGCCTTGCCTAGCCTACTTTTTACTTGAATTGCAGATAATAAAGAGAAACCTAAAAAATCCATCGTGGCTTTAGGAGACAGAGAAGAGGAGGGTGACAGTTCCCTGGGGACACTGTGCAACAGCCTCTCCTCCATTTAAACACTACAGCTGACCTCTCTGCTAGCTAAAAATGTCAGGAAGGGGCTTGCTGTCTCCAGCTGCTGCACACGTGGGTGTTTAATGGCTCTTTAATTCTCTCCCAGACAGTTCCTATGTGATCCAGAAGGAGCAATAAGATATTTCCTTTCTGGCAGTCGCTGGAAGGTTGTGCTAGACGACATTCTATAACTCTTTAGGACATATCTATGCCAGTCACCTAATATCAGATTATGTGAAATCTGTGGCATAGTTGAAGACATCTCCTAATGCTACATATCTATTTCGACTGTAGAGAGTGCACTTTAATTTTAGTGATGTCCCTGCTCCTGTTTGTGTATGTCAAACTCTCCCACCGTCCCAACACAGGGTCTTTCCCCTTAATTCTCCCTATCCTTTTTGGGACGAGATAATGCCTGGAACATGGGCCTGCTGCCTACACTCCTGGCTCTGTAGCTCTCCTTTAAGATCTGCTTTCCCTTCCTCAACCATGCCAGTGCTATCTCTCTTCTTCTCTATCTTAGCATAGCTCTCTGCATATGGTCAGCAGGGGCAATGAAAATGTAAATAGAGTCGAATTCTCCTATTGGAAATCCAAAGCATTTTATATACCAGAAAGACAACGCTTGGGAAAAAAATACTGCATTCCTTCGAAGCCTCTGGGACCGGATAGAAAGATATTAGTAATGGCACAATATACTTCAAATTATGGATCTCAGAATCCTAAGCTTTTAATTCAAGCCATAAATTTAGGCACCAAATCGTTCATGCTACAAAATGAAAGAGAGAATGGGATGGGTGTTATATGCTGATGATCTGGGTGCTTTTGTGATGGGAGAAACCTGTCTATCACGGGGCTCAGACCGCTGTATTACCACTCAGCACAAAGCTGTCAGAGGTCTTGCTTTAAGTGTGTTTCTCTGAAAATTATCTCTGGCCATTTGTCTTGAACAGTTATATTTCAAAAACAAGATCTCTGCTGGAAAAAAATGAACTAAAGTGAGAAGAAATGAATATTGATGCCAGGCATCAATACTGACAAGAGATTCCCAGGGCAGGAGCACGATGCCTGGCATTGTGGTTTCCTGACTTCTCGGGAACCTTGGAATGGTTTATTCTAGAAAGATAAAATTTCCAGCTAGGATACAAATCAGTTAAGCCAGACGGTCCTTTACAACCTTATACTGTTAATGGTTTGGTCGAAGACCACTAGAGGCAGAGTAATGCTTAAAAGATGAGCCATCGCATAAGGAAATGAGGTCACGGGAAGTGTCCTCGCAGTCGATATGGAGACGCTAGCCCCTTCTCTGTCTCTCTTTGATTACTGGCTGCCATGAGGTAAACAATTTTCTTCTGTCCCATGTTCCCACCACAGTGCACTATGCCGTGACAGGGCCCAAGCCACCATGAGCTGAAACTCCTGCAACTGTGAGCCAAAACATCGATTTCTTATAAGTGGTTTATCTCAGGATGTTTATCATGACTGTGGAAAGTTAGTACATGGATATGTATCGTATTGTGTATTAGTAAATATTATACACCCGTGCATAATACATGCGATACATATGTATGTGTATTGTAAATTAAATAGGCACATAGTAAGAGGTTTATAGACTTCCTTGGAATACCTTTTAACATGTTTTAAAACTGATGATTCTTCAAGACATGGTGGGCCAGGTCCTTAACTCTAGCCCTCAGGACGCAGGGGCAGCAGATCTCTACGAGTTCCATGTGAGATATGAGCCATGATTTCAGAGTCACAAAGATTCATGACTTACAAATCTGAAATTCTTGGTTCCTCCTGTCTTTCATACCATGATAATTTGAATTTTGGAGCAGTGTGAGTTTCCCTTTTTGTACAAGCAACCTGGATTCTGTGTCCATTTATAGTTTAAAACCTCAATATTATTTCATCTTAAAGGAAATGTTGAGCAGTTGAGATAAATCTAAATTCAATTGTTTCTGCAATCCAATCTCCAAATATGCTAGGCTGCACTTTGAGGCTAAAGAACACAGTCCTTAAAGTAAAGTGGGGCAGGGGGAGGGGTAAAACAAGACTTGATGATGATAATAAAAAGAAGTTTGTTTTGTTGTTATAAAATAAAGTATTCATGATCACTAGTGAGTCGACCTTCTTAAAATTAACCCAGTCTGGGAAATATACTAGGACAGAAAGAAAGTCAACCAGAATTATTCTTTTATGCTTTTAAGTGTTTCTTAGCTGGTCTTACATTACCAGTGAACTTGTACTTGTTCTTGCATTTGTCTTGACCTTTAGTTTTAAGACTACACCACATTATATATTGCTTTTCAGCCACATTCAAATCATTATACATTATAGAATAAATAGTGGTACAAATTTATAAATAATTCCAGCTGTTAGACAATGCAGTTGAGATAGAGCTTTTCCAGAAGGGTAAAACTCAGACAAAAAATAATAGAAAAATAGATCATAAGTGAAATAGATCATGCTTAATAACTGTCCGCTAGGAGTTTGCCTGCAATCTTACCACACGATAATCCATCTAGTACCTTGAAATTAATTATCTGTCTTAATCACAGATTAGATCACATTACTTACCTAATTTAATCATATTGCTTATGTAATTATCTGACTTAAACAAAGATGAGATCATTTTGTCTGTCTGCTCAGAAACTATAGCAGCCACTGTTACAGAATGAAGTGCAAGTTCCTAAACATGACATTCAAAGCCAGGCTTTAGCTCCTTCAACTCTCATCTCCAGTGCTCTGTCCCACCCCCTATAAAACTTCCATCAGGTATTCCTGAGCATGCCCTGTCCTGTGTCCCACTTTTAAAACTCCCCCCTCCCCTCCTTCTCCACCACACAAAAGTTATAGTTGCTGACTTTCTTTCTGACCTAGAACACTTCCCAGCCTAAGTTCATATTAAGTCAAGTTATCAGTATCTAGAAGTAGAGTACAAGATACTGAAAAACCTTCTGGGTCTGACAGCAAAAGGTCTGTAAGGCCAGCTATCCAGAAGGCTGAGGCAGGAAGACTACAAGTTCAAATGCCTGCCCCTGAAACAGAATCAAACCCTGTTTCAAAATAAAAAGCAAAAAGAGAGCTGGAGAGGGGGTACAGCTCAGTGTAGGGTAGCTGCCTAGTGTTCTGGTTTTAACTGGATTAAGACACTCCTATGATAGAAGCGCCTGTGCAGGACTTTCCAGGGAGCACTAACTGAGGGCAGGGGATCTACGCTAACATTTGGGTGGGTCCATCCCATGGACTGGATGAAGAAAGAAAAGGAGACTGTCAGCAGAGTGCCCATGTTCCTCTTTCTCTGCTTTCTGATCCATCAAGACATGAGCAAGTAGCACCCTCCACCATAAATAGGAACTGGTACAATGCCATGCCTTCCCTACCGTGCACCATGAGCCAAAATAAACTGTTCCTCCCTTAAGTTGATTCTTCTCTGGCAGTCACTGTGATGGGAAAAGTCACTAAGGAGCTCGGAATGCAGGAAGCCTCTGGTGCAATCCCAAGCACAGAAAAGAGGAAGAAAGAAAGGAAGAAAGAAAGAAAGAGAGAAAGAAAGAGACAGAGATGGAAACCTAAAGCATGAGACATTGGTGTTGAGGCCCCTGCTTGGCAGTGAGAGCGTGGGTCCTAAAGAGACTGTTAAGGGAACCCTGACAATGCAGGAGAAGTCATTAGTAGATTAATGGGAGGTTAAAGAGATGCCAGGGAACGCTTCTAAGGAGGTAGAAGATTAAAACAAACAAATAAACAAACAAAACCCTTGTAACCTAGCTGTAGAGAGTTGGGCCTAAGTGTTCACATATGGTAGTGAACCACCCCCCAAAAAAATACCTAAGAAACATTCCTAAGGAATTTGATGACCTACTTACACAGATTTTTCTGTGAAATATTAAAAGAGCCACCTGTGTTCTTCTTGCTGCCTATGATAAGAACACAAAAATATTCAGTTGAGCTAAAATATAAACTGTTTTAGTTTGTAAACAAAAGCTTAGGAATTAAAAAAAAAAGAGGCAGAAATTGCTGGGTGCAAAAGTAAAACTACTTCTAATTCCTCATATGTCTAAAGGGCAAGAAGCGGTTTAAGTGCAAGACTCCACCTGAAATCAAAGCTGGGAAAGCATTTGTTACATTCTCAAAAAGATATAAAGCAATGCTTAGTGGGACCTTACAGGTATAAACAAAGAATCTCTAAGCTGGGGACTGGAGATGTGGCCCAGTGGTTTAGAGTGCTTGCTGCTTTTCCACAGGACCAGGATGTGTGTGTGTGTGTGTGTGTGTGTGTGTGTGTGTGTGTGTGTGTACGTGCACACGCACAGAGGGTGTAGGAGGTGTGCCTGTAGAGTCCAGAAGAGGGCATCAGATCTCTCTGGAACTGAACTTACTAGTGTTTGTGAACCCTAAAATGAGCACTAGAAACTGAACTCTGGCCTTCTGGTAAAACATCAAGTACCTTTAACTGCGGAACCAGCTCTCCAACCCCAATCCATGAAGTTGCAAGGGAATCGTATTGCTGGAAGCATGTCAATTTCTCCTAAGAGGGACAGAAACAATACATGGTGAAGGGAAACTCTTGCCCTAGAACCATAACTTCTATGAACAGAAAATACTACCACTCATTTGCAAACATTGGTTAAGTCTAAAGAAGAGGAAGGATATCTCAAAGGTGGAGCCAAAAGCTCGGATGGTAAAGTTCGGACCTGGAGATGCAAACTCGAAAAGTAGAACTGAGCTCTAGTCGGGTAGCAGCGCCGTGTGCCCAGCTGCTTCTCAGAGCTGTGTGTGCTAGTGTATCATTAGTTCCTGCTCTGGTGATGTCACAAAATGCCTTACAAAAGGAAACGAAGGCAGAAAAACTTTATTTTATTTTTGGCTTGTGATTTCAGCTTGTTACACTGGGGAAGGGATGGTGGAAGGGCTCTGCTATGATGGGAACATGCAACAGACCCTCCTTACACCTTAGTGGACCAGGAACAAAGACTCTAGCCCCGAGCAATATGTTGTCTGGTGACAACATCCAGAGGCCTCCTTTGTTGACCTGCCTCCACCACCCGTGCCTAACCTCCTAGAGGTTCCACAGGCTTCAAAATAGCACCACAGGTGGGGACAAGCATTCAGAACATGAGGTGCACAGGACTGGAAGACGATATCATTTAAAAGTGGAGGCTGTTCACCATGCTGTACCTAAGAAGCGAAGACAGGAAAGCAAGAAGAGGCTCAGACCTGAGTATCCACTTCAAGCGCACTCTCACAGGGACCCAACTTCCTTCTACTAAGCCCCACCTCCCAAAGGTCCACCTTTGGACCTTTCAACACATGAGTCTCTGGGAGAAAAGTCATGATTCAAGCTAGGATCCACTTAGATTCTTCTTGGTACCTGCAGACTGTGCTAGCTATGACAGATCTCTATTCTCCTAAGAATCTACAACTAAGAGTCCTTGAGTTACTAAGAGCAGTCTTCTCATCTGAGCACACTGGTGCTTTTGTCAGATGCCTGCCTCCCTGTTAGCTCGCAGTCCACATTCCCACGGAACACTCTCTTCTGCCAATACAGAGGTTTCTTCCAGCATCCAAGGGATAAGACCCGTTTTGTTATAGTTAAGCAAATCATGTGAAGTGAAGTGTTAGGGATGAGATGTAGAAAACTTCAGCTCCTTAGAAGGATCCACTCCATACATATAACATGACAAAATTAAATATGCAAATGCCTTTGCTCCTTGAACCAATCCTTTGGAGATGAGATTCCAAAAATATCTATAAATTGAAGCCAGAGGACATAGCTTCTGGTCATCTGAATAATGATTTCCCTGCTGAGGAAAGGGCAGACGGTAAATAATTTCCTTTCATTTAATACTAAAGATACAGAAAATAGGACTTTTACATTTATCTCTAAAATACTGTCCAAAAATTGGCTTGGCTCTAGGGAAGGATTTTAAATGCAACCAATAAATAACAAAAAGGGAAAAAGACTCCAAAGATTGGTTTTTATGCTTATTTCGAATTCAAGAAGCACTCTCTGAGGAGAGGGGCTTAGGGAAGGGAGAATAAATGAAAAGTCCATAGACCTTTCCCATCAGGGAGACCTCTTGGAGATAATGGGACAGAGATGGTTTCCAGGTCTCCCCAAGGAGAAAGCCAATAACCCCCTTCAGCAGCAGCTGCAGAAGCCTAACAGCAAATTCCTTAGATTTCTCACCCACTAAAACTCTAGGAAAATGAAGTAAAATTTGCAAGCTGCTAATTCTAACTTCCAGTCTTCCATTGCACTTATCAAATGCCAGAAATGGATTAGAGTGACCTGAATACTCGATGAGCTAAAGATGTGTTTCCAGTTACATATAAATATTTAGTAGATTTAATACATATTATCTACAATAACTGATTTCAAAAATTAATTAGGATGTCAAGCACAGAAGTACTACTGAAATCAATGTAATTATATAGGATATTCCTCCGCTTCTGTAGCTACAGATTCTGCAGTTCTCTGGGGAGTCTGTGTGGAAGACGGCTATAGCATAGGATCAACACCAATAGACTGAACATTCCATGAAAATGGAGAGAAAAACTCTGGCAAATGTGAGATGAATAATTAAGATAGCAGAAAACACAGGCTACTGACCACCAGTGAAAGTGATTAGATATTAGGATATATAATTTTCAGCAATTTTCCCTCTTCTTGTAGATACAAGCAGCTCTTCCCATCAAGAGGAAGAATCTGCTATCTTATCCCTTAAATTAGGGCTGTCTAAAAATTTAGTTTCGAAGCAAAGGCACTGAGAGGACTGCCTTTCACCAGGACTTCAGAGCAACAACCCCAAGATCCTTTGCAGCTCCCACATTTACTGTCTTGGAAGTAAGCTGCTCTAGGGTCACGAGACACCACAGGAAAAAAGTGATATTGTTGTGGCTTGGATGTAAAAAAATGTCCCTCCAAGTCTCATGTGTTTGATCACTGGGTCTCCAGCTGACAGTGTTGTTTTGGGGAGTTGTGGAACTCTTGAGAATAGGTTTCTAACTGGAGGAAATTGGTTGCTAATGGGAGAATCAGGAAGTTTATGTCTTGGCCCTGCTTGAGAACCAGGAAGTGTATGGCTTAGCCCTGCTTTCTGTCCTATCTCTGCTTCCTGGTCCACTAAATTGTTAACAGGCACCACAAAGCCTCCTGCTGCCAAGCAGTAGAGGACTGTATCACCTCAAACCATGAGACAAAATAAGTATTTCACCCTTTAAGCTATTACTTGCCAGGCATTTTGTCATAACAATGTGAAAAGAGAGAGGAAAAAAAAACTAATACAGAAAACTAGTGCCAAGAGTTGGGGTCTTTGCCAGAGTGAACCTGTTCATAGGCCTTCTGAACTGATTTAAAGTTCAGAGCTGTGGGCTAGAGAAGCCCTAGAATGCTGTAAAGAGCTTAATGGGCAATTCTGGAAAACCAAAATGCCTGTAGAAAAGTGGCCAGTAAAAGGTATGCTCATGAAGTTTTAGGGACGAACAAGGAGTCTGTCAGGAAGTAAACTAGGGACCGCCCATGTTATATTCTGGAAAAACATCCGCTTGAGTTCTGTCTGTGCCCTCAAACGTGAGTGAGGCTGGATTCAGGAATAACGGACCAATTCCTGCGGTGGCGTAAGTTTCAGGACAGAGTAACATTCAGGCTGTTCTACAGCTACTGCTTGCTACTTTTTGTCATCTGTACAGTGGCAGGGCAGAAAATACCCTACCCCGAAATAATGTGCGGTTCGGCGAGGAAAGGCACATGAGTAGGGTAACACTGTGCACAGACCATTTGTAATTCTGAAAGAGAGTAGTGTCACAGTTAAAGAGCAACCACGGACTTTGCGTTGAAACAACAAAAATATAAAACTATATATAACAAATATGAACTAACAAGACTATACCCATGGAGAGCTCCAGGATCCAACCATAAAAACACACGAAAGAAAAGTGCCTACAAAGATAGAAACTCCAAGGTATGCCACTGGAAAATGTCCACGCTGGGAAAATGCTTTTCCAGGCTCAGCCGCAGGGGCACAAAAAGGCTAAAGTGCTTTACCCCAAAGGGCTCATTCTACACCTAGAGCTGTCAGCAGGCCTTGGCTCTGGTGTCTGAGTAGTGTTGGTTTACAAGCATGCGAGAATGGAGAGGGTCGTGGAGGCTTATACCAGAGTTCAAAAAAACTGCTGAGGTCAGATAATGCATACTGTAGCTGAGTTCTCTGCGTGGAAATCCTGAGCAGGTTGTGTATGAAGCTGTGAGGGTGAAGCTTAGGTGATAACAGAGAGCAACTGGGATTGATTTTCATGGCACCTCTACAGTCGGGCCATGGGAAGGCTAATCTTAGCAGTCAACTTGACTGTATTAAGAAGTACCTAGAAGTAAGTTAAGTTCAAGGCCATCTTGGTCTACAGAGTGAGTTCCAGGACAGCCGGAGTCTTGAAAACCACAACAATAACAACAACAACAAAAAAAAAAAACCCAAAACAACAACAAAAAGAAAATGAAAAAAGAAAAAGTACCTAGAGGATTTGGGAAGCACACCTCTGGGTATATCTGTGAGGGCTTATCCAGAGACAAGTAGATCTTCATGGCTCTCATTCAGTGAGTGAATTGGTACCTTGATGGATTTGTACAACAACCAGTTGAAGAAATAACATTGTAAGCCCATCCCTGAGAACTGCATCTTGCCCTGTGTCTGTCCTATATTTTCTTGTTGGGTTCCAGGCTGCTGCCCTAATGTAAACTGCTCTGCTCTGTCATGCCCTTCCCATTGTGATGGACTGACACCTCTGAAATCATGCATCAGAATAAATATTCCATATTTTAAGTTGCCTTTCTTGCGTGTGTGGTCATAGTGAAGCAAAATCTTGATTAACACATTCCACATGGTGGAATCCCAGGCACAATGTAACAAGAATTGTTTCCCAAAGTCAATCATACAGCTATGGGTAGAATGAAGACATAGAATGGCAGTGTATTGTGGATCCGGAGAAAAAAGAAGAGAAACTGATAAGTAGGCTTGAAGGTAACCAAAAGTATTAACCCAGTTACTAGAGCCAGTGATTAAAGATTACCAGGCAACTTCAGGAAGTATACCTCAGAGCCATCCAAGCCACACTGGAATGAGTAAATGTGCTCACACACACACACCAACATGCATACAAGCACACACACAGCTATCAGTGGCTTTTCAGGAGCACTGGGAAGAAACTGGAATATGCTTCTTGATATGTTTCAGGTACCTAACATCTGGAGAAAGACACATATACTGATAAAGGTTTACAGTAGCTCTATAGACCTTCTCAGTGAGCTAGACCTCACAAGTTGTATTTTTGCCAAGTGAGACTCATTGAGACTAGACAAACAGTAACCTTATCTCAAAATTGAAGCAAATTCCACAACAGTAAAGATAAGTACAAGGCTAATGTATGTGAGGTTCTGAACAGAGGAAGCTATATCTCACTTCTGTATGCCACAAGATTCTATAGGCTGTCAGGTGACAAATTAATTAACACATCAAAGTCCTCAGAAACTGGTAGGACAATAAAAACTGTGTTTCATGAGGACATAAATTGTATTTGGTAATGAGATAAAATATAATAACCACAGAAGCCTGCAATTTCAAAACACTTGTCAAATGAATTACTGTTTTCATGACAGAAATCTTCAAGGTGACAAGAAAGAAATTGAGTATTAAGCAACTTTAATAAAACATTCTGCATACAATAAAATAAAAAAGAAACTCAGGATTGGAATTTGCATTTCCTAGTGCTTGTTTCTAAATTGACAGTTTGATCAATCAACGTATGCATTTGATAATCACTAAAATATAATATAGCTTTTACATATTTACCCACTAGGATGTTCATAATTTTTAGATATTTACATGGTTGTATTGTCAAAAGCACATGGTTAGATTCTAATGAGTCTATAAAACTTTCCATAATTGTATTCTCCCTACTGTATTTGTGCAATGATTAATTCATTCATTAGGTAGATAACATTGCCTTAGAGAAGAGATTAAAGTATGTGACGTAACTGGATGAAAATTAAGTGATGGCCAGTTGCTCTATTGTTTTCATTCTTTCAGTCTTTCTGTATCTAAAATGTAACTATTCTAATAAGAGCATCTCAAAGAACCGAAATAGAGCCAGCATCCTACGGTGCTACTAAGACTTGAGTCTAGTGCATATTGAAAATTACTACAAACACAAAACCCCCTATTTTGATACTCTGTAGTCAGGATGATAGAAACAATAAAACTATTTTTGTAGGAAGCAAAACTATTGAAGAGAAGAATTTATTATGACCAATTGATTAATATCAGTGTTTTATAGCCTTTCACAGACTATAAGCAGACGTGGTTATGATACTATACCTAGAAATGTATTTTTTAGATGAAAACAAGGAATGAGAAACTAAGAAAACAGGCAGGGGACAAGTAACAAAGTATATGCTGATCATTTCAAAACAAAACAAGAATTTTGGAGGTCTTTGTAACATTGGAAATTCCTTCTGTATTCCGGAGCATCAGGTAGACATATTCCCAAGAATTTAGGATCAAAGTCATACTTTTTTAAATAATCTAGAATCCAGAATAATGTGAACAAAATTTTTTTTAATTTGCTAATGCTAACCTTTTGGCAATTCTTTAGTTAGGATATGAAAGTACTAATGGTACAAATTCCTTATTAAATAATTTCAATTAGCAATAAATGTTCCTTCTGTGGTATATCTTTTGTACTCAAAGACATAATGCATTTTAACAACTGTATAGACCCTTTACAGTTATTTGGTTTATACAGCTTAAATAGTTAAGGCATAGTTTATCACGTGATGCTCACTGATCACATGGTCAACAAGAGAAGACAGGGACCCCAGTCCAGTCTCTTGCTTCTCCATTTACTACTCCTTTCTCTACTTAATGACTATGATTGTTTGAACCTGAAATGTCTCCCACAGGCTTATGTTTAAGTGCTTTATCCCTAAGTAACTGCACTATTTGGAAAGGCTTTAGATCTTCTAGAAGATTCTAGGTAGTATAAGTAAGACTCTATGGGTGGCCATTCAATTCCAGCCTCTTCCTCTTCCTAGTTGTCTGTGATGTGAACAGCTTCAGCCACATGTTCCCACCGCATGTTCTCTGCCATGACTTCTAAATCCAAGAGCCAAAATAAGCCTTCTTTCTTCCTTTAAGTTCTCTGTCAGGACACGGCGATGCAAAATAGTCAACACAGTGTCATCCCCCTTTAACTTTGGTACATCAGGTGGTCCAAGGCTTACAGAGCAGATTCTCATGAAAAGCCACTGATTGCCGGCTAACAAAATCATGGCAGCCCTGAAAGGAAGGCTTACAGCTCACAGAGCAGAGTTGTGTTATTTATCATATGCATTAAAAGAAACCTGCAAATCAAGAATGTTCTTTAGAAGGACAAGCTTCAACTTGACCAAACGCATAGGCCATCAGATGAGTGGCTATGAGTTATGTCAGCCTACCTTCCTGATTGTAACGCATCTGATAAGATTCAACGCCACTTCAGAAAGTTATCTACTACAGTTTGAATTTCTGTATCTATTTTTGAAAGTTTGTAGGGGAAATTTTAATTAACTTTAGACTTTTGGCACTTCTGCAAATGACTACAAAATGGTTTGCAGTATTTTTACACAAGGCTTAATATAAAATTACTTATAAAATAATTATTAAGTATACGTTTGCACACATATACACAATTATATATTAAACACATAAATAAATGCATCTCTCTCTCTCGCTCTCTCTCTCTGTTGGGGAGAGTGTGGTTGGTGGCAGTGATGGTGATAAGGACTAAACCAAGAGCCTCGAGCAGGCTAGACAATTGCTTTACCATCTACTAACCACCTAAGTCCTCAAGCATATTTTAAATGGCAAGTTGGCTTCCTCCTTTATTCTCCAACCTCAGTACTGCTTCCAAGCCTAAATGTACTCATATCATTAAACTAATTCCAATATCTGAGGTTGGTAGGATTGCTCAGTGATTAAGATCATGCACTACCATTGCAGAGGACCAAAGTTTGGTTCCCAGCCATCTATACAAGTGATTCAGCTGAAGAGAGAGCTGATGCCTCTGAGCTCTGCAGACACCTGCACACATGCGTGTACCCACACTCAGACACACATACATACACACAATTTAAAATAAAAAATAAATCTTTTGAAATCATTATAATATCAGTTAAAATATTTTTGCAAACATGATCATATTGCCACCTCCAGGCACAAATAGGGCTATATCACTTTCCTTTTCAAATGCACTGCTCAGATAGCCATGTGGTGATTCACCTTCATAGTTAACTTGACAGGATTTACAATCACCATTGAGGACATACTCTTTGTGTGTCCTCAAGAATGTTTCTCAAAAAAGTTCAGTTAAGGTGGGAAGATCCATGAGGCGAGACTTCCAACCGAATAAAAATGAAAACAAGCTGAGCAGAAGCAATCATCTCTCTCTGCTTCTTGACTGATACAATGTGACCAGCTGCCTGATGTTCCCACTGCTATGTCCTCAAACTTGGAGGGATCACGCACACATATTTACATACACATACATACACACATATATACATGCATACACATAAATACATGTATACATGCAAACGTATACATACAGATCTACCTCCAGAATTCTGGGATCAAAGGCATGCACCACCACCACCTAACTCTTCTTTCTTTCTTAAGTTGTTTTTGTCATGTAATTTGACACAACAGTGAGAAAAGTAGCTAACACAGAAAATTGGTACATAAACTTGACTATGTGGGTTTGAGGCCTTCAGACTTGGTTTGTGGGAGAAATGCCTAAGAGCTTGGAACTGTGCAGTAAAGAAACCACAAGATGCTCTAAACAGAGTTTAATGGGTCAGTCTGATGGGACTTCAGACCAGAATGTCAAGAAAAATGTGAACAGTGGAAGCAGTTCATGGGATTTCAGAGGGGAGCAAAGACTCTCCTGGGATCTCGACAAGAGTCATTCCTGTTATATTTTGGCAAAGGATCTGGCCACCTTCTGTCTGTATCCTTGAGTTATGCTGTCCCCACTACAATGAACTATACATTCAAACTGTGAGCCAAAACAAATCCTTTCTTCAATTGCTTTTGTTAGGCATTTTGTCCTGTCAGTGAGAACAATAACTCAAACAACCCACTGTATCATAAGATCCAAGAATTCTGGGAAAAAAATATCTTCAACCCAAAGTGACCAACCTGGCTTCCCAAGAGCAGGTATAGAGAAAGCACTGAGCCTAATAAGTCCTATATTTATTATTTTTCTTAGCACTGTGACCAAATACTCAACAAAGCAACTTAAGGAAGCAAATATTTGTTTGGGCTCACATTTTAAAGGATACAAAACACCGCAGTGAAAGGAGCACCTCACCATCTCAGCACTGAACACTGAACATTCAAACTATAGCAGTTCCTGACATTCATTGTCATCTTTTTGAGTTGCTGACAGCAAATTTTTTCAAGGCTGTGTGCCACTCTCTAAAGTGATTCCACTACTCTGGTCACGTAGTTTCTTAAAGATGCCTCCAGGTGTACTTCTTTTTCTTGTTTGCATCGATCTGTTCAGTCATGGTGCTCCAAACTCAGATAGAATAATGGAAGCAAGAAAGATCTCCAGCCTTATCTGAACATTGTGGTTGGACCAATAAGCAGTGTTGTATGTGGATTCATGGCCCAAGCCCAGACATCCTTTTTCTGTTCTGTCTTAGAAATCCTTCTCATCCTTGCAAGCCAGCCAGACAGCACTCAGTTAACCACCTTCGTCCTCAGCTATGCACCAACAAGTTGACTTTTGATAATAGCTAATGTTTAAGAGTCTGTTCTATGCATGTTATTTAACCCTTATAGGGATCCTTTGAAGTAAATACTAATTTTATCCCAATTTTTTTCTGACAAAGAAGAGAGAAGCAAAGGGTGATATGATATAGCTAGTAACAATATATATTATATAGTAGTAATAATATAGTAGTATAATATAGATATAATAGTAATTGGGGATGAAGATTTGAGCCTAAGAAGGCTGGCTATAGAGCCTGTGTTCTTGCTCACATCTCCCTTAAACTCAGAGAAAGTAAGGAAGTCTTTGTTCTTCCTGGAAGTGTCATAAGTTGTATGTAAGAGGGCCCCTTCTTCAGCAGTCTCTACCTAATATCCAAAGTGTGGATCAGAGACTTTTTTTCACACAAGACAAGGATAATGCACTCTGCAGAGTGCTCCAACACTTATGTGTCCTTGTAGGTAGAGACCACCCTAATGATCCTTTCATAGATACAGAATTAGAGAGCCACTTTAAGGCTCTTTGATCTCCACCTGGATGAGAAATGTCTGGAAACTTTTAAAACAGTAGTTCATAACATGCATCCTTGATTACTATACAAAGAAAAATGAATCTTCATATTCACTGTCCTTTGACTGTAACCCAGCATTTTCTTCAGTTATAAATATTGTTGACAAGCTGAAGCAGTATCATCAAAAGCTGTGACGCTGTGACCAATTGAAATCACTTCTATTCTCATACCAGCACAGTTTGCAGACTCCTCAAAAAGATCCCATACATCCAGCCACTGTTTTCAAATTTCTGCTAGTTAACTGGACTTAGTGCAAAATTTTGTTATTAGCATGCAATAAAAATATCTATATTGCTAAATCAGAAATACATGTTAGATGTGTCCAGTGGTGCTATTTCAATGTAATTAGTGTCTTTTTGGAATGCTATTTATTTATTTTTATTCTATGCAAGTGCTTGCCTGCTTGTGCTTAAGTGCAATTTATACATGGCTGGTGCCCTCCAAGGCCAGACCATGGTGTAGTAGCCCTGGAACAGAAGTTAACAGAACTGCTGTGCAAGTCTCGGAATCAAGTTAGGGTCCCCTGAAAGAGAAGCAAGAGCTCTTGACCACTCAGTGGCCTCTCCAGCCCCAGTGCTGTGTATTTTATATAATAGATTTAGTAAGATCATCTGAGAAGAGATCTATAGACATAGAAAGATTCAGAAATCAATTTCACGTTATTTTCTTTCAGGGCAGTGTACATGCTAAGTTAACACCTATTACTGAATTACACCCTTAGCCCCATATCGCTGTTGTAAATAGATTTATCTCTTCTGATGCATAACCTCAGTCTCTTTCGATCTATGGCACACCTTAGATTTCATTTGTTCAGCACAACAGTTCCTGCAGTCCATTTTTAAGGTCAACTGCAGACCTTGTCAGAATCCAGAGAAAGCATAACAAATCTGAAGTTTCTTTCAGAAAGTTTCAGAACCTAGGCTTGGAAATCAAAGCACAATCCTTATGAAGAAAGAGGAAGACCTAGATGGAGCACATGTAAGATGCTTTTATTTTCTTCCCTTCTTCCCTCCCTCCCTTCCTTCCCTCTCTCCTCCTTCTGTGGGTACCAAGCCTATTATTTCTTCCTCCTCCTCATCCTTTATATACATTTCACCCAGTGAGTCTCAGGCCTATCTAAGATCATCCTGAGACCTACTTTTCAGAGGACCTGAAATGACCTAATTTATTTATGCCCTGTTACTTTTAGAGAATCATTATTGCTGTGGCTACATCCCTTATTCTTTATAACTAGGAAACATACCTCCTGGTTTGCCCAAGATAGTCCAGGTATATTTTCTGTCAGGCATAATTACTTATAGTCCCCTGCACACTCTCAAAGTCTCCCATGTTGTGTAACAAATTCTCCAGTTATCTCAGCCATAACCTATTTGCAAAGACTTGCCCAATAAAATGTTTCCCACAACATATTTTGTGAAACACAACTCTTAAAAGATGCTCCAGGAAGAAACAAATGGCTCACTGGATGAATCAACATGGGAAATGAAATAAGCCTATAAATTCACAATTACTATCAGTGTGTTAAAATCTGGAAGAGGACTTGAGGTAGAAAATCTTTTTTAACTCTGCTATTACTCAGTGTTTTCTAGAGCTCATTTAACCACAAACCAGTTTTCCCTTGAATCCATAATGTATCGTGGGTGGATCTTTGCCAGGATTGGATTCTCCCTATTAGTAGCTGCCCTTCAGTACAGCTGTGGGTGCTGGGAGGTTCAGAGGGAAGCAGCTCGCTCACTTAGAAGCTCTGGCTGGATGCACAAGGCAACTGGGTTCCAGTCTGTTCCGGTTCCCAGTTCACCACTGAGTGCAATTCACATTAGCAACTGTGATCCACAAAGCCATTTTGGCCCTTGGTTAAGTGAAGTCATTTGGATCTCAGTAGTGCTTTTAATGGCTTCTAATTTCCACTCATAAAATTTTTCAATCATAAAAATCCTCATTTTTAGTACTGAGTGGGGAATTTTGTCAGCAAATCACTTGATCTACGGTCACTAAGGTAATTTCAAAGCACCCCTTCCATCTGGCCAGTTCTCCTGCTCCTAGTCTTGCCAAGACCACACCATATACTCAGCTTTTCTGTTTGGAAGCAGGGGCTAGATGCTTCTATATTCAGCACGTATTGAGCTCACTCAATCTCTTGGATTTACCTGCTATATTAAATTCCCACTAGATGCAGGTCCTTAAAGGATAAACAACACACTATAGGTATATACATGCTCCCTGGGTGCTGTGGTTTGAATCTACATCTCCCTGACACGTTACGTGTTAGAACTTGAACTATAATGTAGTGATATTACAAAGGAGCATCTCTGGGGGAAATTAAGTAGCTTCCATCTTGGTAAGTGATTGAGTCTGTCTTTACAGATGGGATCAATGTCATTACAGAAGAGATTGCAGACAGCTACTTCACTCTTCCCATAAGACCCCTGATTTTGTTCTGTTTGCTCTTCTGTCCTTTTCACTATTTGAGGACACAGTTTCCCTCTGCAGAATGCTGCGGCAATGACACATCGCCTGGAAAGCAGAGAGAAGCCCCCACCAGACAATGCATCTGTAAGAACCTAGGACTGGACTTCCTGGTCTCCAGACCCATGAGAAATAAATTCCTGTTCTTTGTAAATTGTAATTTGTAAATTGTAAGATATTGTTGTTATATCAGCAGCAATAAACTAAAGATACCAAATATTTGATCAAATGATTTAAGCTTGGTGCTTGGTGTTTTGTTTTGTTTTGGTTTTGGTTTTTCGAGACAGGGTTTCTCTGTTGTAACTCTGGCTGTCCTGGAACTCACTCTGTAGACCAGGCTGGCCTCGAACTCACAGAGATCCGCCTGCCTCTGCCTCCCTCCTGAGTACTTGGATTAAAGGTGTGCACCGCAACTTTTTGTTTTGTTTTGTTTTGACTTTGTTTTTGTTTTTAAGGAAGAAAGGTAGAAGAGGAAGGGAGAAAGAAAGAAGACAGAATAAAAGAAAGAGTGTGGAAGAGGACATAGGATATTGCTGGTAGAAATTAAAATAAAACATGGCCTCTACTTACAATTAAATGACTAATGACACTTGGTCAAAATGGTACTTGTGGGCTTTTGTCCCATATTTTATAAATTATATTGGTGGGGGAACCTGTTTTCATAAGTGTTTATAAAGCATAGAAAAAAAAGGTTAATGAATGAAGTACTAGGGCCCACTGGGTTTTTATTGAAGGAACTCTGAATTAACTCACATTTGCTTCATGCTACCTTTTGCCATCTCCCAAACTAGTAAGTAGACAAAGTATGAATTAGAAGGAAAGCTATGTTGCATACTATTGATATATACACTGTTGATATGTGTACTGTTATATGTGTAGTATTGATGTGTGTGCTATTGATATGTGTACTGTGATATGTGTACTGTTGATATGTGTACTGTTGATATGTATACTATTGTTATGTGTACTGTTGATGTGTGTACTGTTGATATGTGTACTATTGGTATATGTACTATTGATATGTGTACCATTGTTATGTGTACTGTTGATATGCAGGAAGGGCCATGTGCTGAATAACACAGTTTTTAATCCACGGTTTTTAATAACACAGTTTTTAAGGAAAGTTCTTGTGATGCTATACAAATAACAAGACCTTCATTTGAAAAATACAGAAATTCAAGGGGGCCCTTTGTGAGGAGGAAGAGGATGGTGAGAGGGAAGAGAAAGGGCAGGGAAAGCACTGGGAGGATTAATATGATCGAAGCACATTGGCACGCTGCCAGAATGGGATCCATTATTTGGTGTGCTAACTAAAACAATTAGTAAGATATTGACAAAAATATAATGCCACACTCCTTGCTTTGAAAAAAACATCCCAATACACCACAATATTATTTCTTTAACTCTGAATCCTCTGATAAAACAAAAGGATTCATGTATGCTAAGTACACTTGAACCCATCAAAGTGTAAACTGAAAAGCAAAGGATATAAACCAAAACAGATGGATCACGCCTGTAATGTCAACAAAAAATAGAGACAGGAGGATTATGGCCAGTTCCAGGCCAGCCTAGGCTATGTAGTTAGCTCTAGGCCAGCCTGAGCTATACAACAAGATGCTCTGCATGCTAGGCAAGCAGCCTACCAACTGAGCTACGTCTTCAGTCCCAGGACGTCAATCCATATCATCACTTTTCGTCTTCTGCCTTTAAATTGCTTAAACTACAGAACTATTTTTCATGCAGCATTTAAAAAAGTCAGAAAGCAGGAAAGTTGACCACTCGATGCACAATGATGTCCCTCTAACAGAGTCCAGCCTGACTTCCTGAGCTCCCCTTAAAGCATGTGGTGCTGAGCTGGAGAGATGGTTCAGTAGTTAACAGCATGTGTTGCTTTTAAAAGATTCTAATTCAATTCCCATGCACCATGTACATGGTACACTTACATACATGCATGCAAAACACATTAAATTAATAAAACTAATTAAAAAATTAAAGTATTATGTAACAAGGAGAAAATAAAATGAAGACCTTCCAGCCCTCTAGGTCATCGTGTTCAGTGCCTCCCATGTTCACCACCACCGTTACCTTCTCTTGTCCCTGTTACTGCCTCTTGCTGCCCTATTTTCTCCCTATAAATAGTCCCTCCTTCTACATTATTACCTTTTTTCAATACGTAGGTCACTCTATTGAATATGAGCCCAGTGGAACTGCAACATAATTAAGCTAGCAACTGAAGACAATAAGCAAATTCTCTGTCTGACTCAGTGTCTCTCCCAGGTCCTAGATGCAAGGCCTGGGCCAGGATGCCATATGTGCAGCAGCTGCTCCCACTCTGCATGAGTCCACTTTAGAGACAGAAGATGCTATTGGGCTCTCTCACCTCCACCGCATCCCTCCCCGGGTGTTGCCGAGTCCCATCTTCCAATGTCCATCCGGAGGTTGTGACCCTAAAATCAACTCCGTGGAAATGCAAACTGCAGGCTGGAAGTGGTGCCTTCCATTTTCGAAAAGTTGTCAGCTCAGATTTGGAAAGGGAAAAAAAAAAAAAAGCATCTTCGAGGGAACAGCCAGACCTCAGACCTCACTCCAAATTGTGTACTTGATACCACTCCACTTAGTAGTGCTGTTGACATCCAGAGTTCAGAGTGAGCTGAAAGCCTTCGTTCTCTAGCTTGCTAACCCAGGGGTGCATCTCTCTCACCAAAAGGCACCACTTTTCACCCAGCTAATCATGCTGCAGGGCAGGAACTCTTTACTCCCTCTCTGTCAGAATCAGTACATCTCTGTTGAAGGTACCTCCTGCCCCTCATCATGCCACTTCCAGCCAGCACCCTCTCTCCTCTTCAGTAGTGACCCCCTGATGTATTATATGCTAATTTGACTGGGCTACCAGCTGCTCAAACATCTGGTCAAATGTTATTCCAAGAGTATCTGGAAGGGTATTTCTGAACAGTATCAGCATTTATATCAGTATGCCAAATAAGACACAGAGCCCTCTCTGGTGGAGGTGGAAGCCATCTCTTCAATTGAAGGTCTAGATAGAATTGAACAGTTAACTCTTTTAATAAAATAATGCCTTCTACCTGAATGCCTCAGTTGGGATGTGGTATTTTTTTGCCTTTGGGTTCGAATTGAAATGTCGGCTTTTCTTAGGCCTCCACCTACCAGACTTTACAGTAGAGCTTGAACCATTGGCTCTGCTGGGTCTCAGACCTGTGGGAAGAGACTGGGACTCCAGCAGCGAGCAGCAGCTGTCCTCAGTCTCCGGCTTCTGACTGGAGACCTGGAGATATGTCAGCCTGATTAACCAGAGGAACCACTCCTTAACACACCTCTCTCAGTGCATGTGTGCGCTTCCTGTTTTCTGCTCCTCTGGAGCACCTGGCCACTCCAGTTAGCCTCCTGTCTCAGGGCCTCCACCACCTCTCACGGTTCCACTTTTACTAGAGCACCGAGCAGGAGTGATCTCAGACTACACATCCAACACAACACCACCTACCTAAATCCTCATAGGTTTCTGGTTCATCTCAGGGAAGGGCCCCCAAGGCTCCACCAAGCCTGCATGGTCTGTGCAGCTGGGTCCCTTCACTTGACTTCAGTCACATTTGGTTTCCTTTGTCTAATGGTCCTACCTCAGAAATGGCACTAAATATAATCCGTCCTTTATTGTCCTGCTTAAAGACATGTCCACAACAGCCCAAACCCACAGTTCCAGGACAATGATGCTGTTATACAGTGCATGTTGCTGTCTCCATCCCAATCACATGCAACTATATATATATATATATATGAGGCAGAGGTCAATGTTGGGTGTCTTCCCCAACTACTTCCCATCTATTTTTTGAAACAGGGTCTTGAGGCTAAACTGGCTAGGCAATGAGCCATGAGAATCTCCTGTCTCCACTTCCCAGTACAAGGTTACAGGTGCATGGCATCCGGCCTGATTTTTAATAAGGCCCACAGGTTTTTACAGCAACACTCGGCCATCTCCTCTGTGCCAAGGTGCATGTTTTTAAAATAAAGAATCAACATTTTTAAAGCAATTAGTATATACTGTTTTAGTATATGGCTCACTCACAATAAAAAAACTAAAACAAAATATCTAAAGGCAATAGACTAACATTAGAGGCAGAAACAATCTTTAGAGACATATTTTTTCTTTCTTAGCTTTCTTATCATTTGACTAATTTTTTATTTTTTGGTGTGGAAGAACATTAACTTTATTTTTAAGATAAAGTAAGGATGTTTTCTATCCAGACTTATCTTCCCTTCTTAAATAATTGCATACAGTACCTGACAGTTTTGACAGATGCAATGCAAAGTCCCCGTGACAATTCCCACTCAGGCACTGAAAATAACCCCGGGCAAGGCTGTGATGACTGGGAAACAGTTTTTGATTTATCCCTGTCTCCAACATTCTCCTTCGGTTAGGTTCATCTTCTTCTGTGGGCTTGGATTCCTCCATCCTACCCCTCCCCCTTTTCCATGCATCATCTTTTTCTGCTTTTAGGTCCTTTACTCCTCTCGAAACAGACCCATGGTATTGTTTCGCTTTTATCGAGGTGATTCGCATCCAAGGGTCCGCTCCCCTTATGCCCAGAGCAAACACGGCTGCCCTGACCTTCTCTCCTCCGTGCTTGCTTGCTTCCTTGGACAGAAATAAGATGTCTACAATTTCTCCTCTTATCCCCAGCACTCGCTGCTGGCCCACGACTACAGACGTCTCAGGAAAAAACCTCATTTCTTCTTTTGTCCTTTGCCTGGTCTGCACACAGCCCTGGACACACACCTTCTGTCCGCAGCTTACAACCTTACAACCTTACAGTTTTACAAATACCTTTCTGTTTTCTACTCCTTCTCCACATTCTTGCCCAAAACCCTGCACAAGGAAAGGAACTTAATGGCCTATTCTTTGGCACAGCCCTTTAAAGCTCAGTCTCTCTCTAAATACAGTCCATTATATTAAAACTCAGTGTAGATACTACAGAAGATCCCCGACACTGTTCAAAATTACCTCACGTTGGTCCACTTTCCGTGCCTATGACAAATGCCTGAGAGAACCACCATGACGGAAGAAAGGTTTGCTTTGTTTCACAGGTTCAGGTTTCACTGACACTCAATTTATCCCAGTGCTCTGAGGCCCGAGGTGGGGAGAACGTTATAGCAGAGAACACAGGGCAGACCACAGCAGCTTGCCTCTTCATGGGTAAGAAGCAATGAGAGGAAGAGAGGGAGGAAGGAACGGGATTAACCCCTTAGGAACACTGCTAGCGATTCCAGTCAGGCTCTGCCTCCTAATGTCTCACCACCTTCCAAGAGGATTGTCAACTGGCAACCAAGCTCCTAGGACATGTTATTGGGTACACAGTCCAGATCCCAAACACACCCTATGAAAGTGAATCAGCTTTTGTGAAGAATATTGGATCTAACAGTCAAAACACTCATCAGTGAGTTTTTCTAAAGGTAGTGAAAACAGTGCTGTCCTTTTACGGATAACTATGACGTTTAAATAACTATGAAGGATACTGCAAGAGAAATGGTTCTTTACCTTGAAAAAAATCTGAATTGCGCCTGCGGAGCCGGTTACAGAAAAATCAGACCCCAAATCAATGAGGTAACTAGAAAATTCCGTGAATAACTGAAAATCACATAGCACACTTTGCTGGGTAAGCCATGGATCCAAGAAGAAATCACAATAGACAACAGAAACTGTTCTGAACACAGTGATAGTAAAGTGCGCTAACTCAGTATCTGCGGGACACAAGGAAAGTGGTGCATAGGGAAAGTTCTACAGTAAAGAGCCAGCTGCGTAAAGGACCTGAGCCCAGGGCTGCAGTGCCCGCATAGAAAGCCAGGCTGAGTGGCACATGCATGTAATCCAATAACTGGGGAGGCAGAAACAGGCAATCCTTAGGGCTTGCTGGTCAACCAGGCTAGAAAGTCGGTGAGCTCCATGTTAAGTTAGAGACCCCGAAGAAGAAAGGAAAGTGAAGGAAGGAAGGAAGGAAGGAAGGAAGGAAGGAAGGAAGGAAGGAAGGAAGGAAGGAAGGAAAGAAGGAGAGAAAGGGAGAGAGAGAGAGAGAAAGAGAGAGAAAGAGAGAGAGAAAGGAAAGAAAATTATATAGAATGTGATCAGTATTATATAATGATGTCTTAGCCAATAGCACACCACATATATAATGGTGGCCCGATAAGATTACATCACTTAACGACACTGTATCATTCTGGTCTGTGTAGGGTACACTATGATTTTCACACAACGGCAACATCACAATGCGTCTCTCAACAATGTGTCACCATGGCTGAATGACCCACATATCTGCTTCAAATAAAATACCTGAAGTCAATAGGATAAAATTTCTCCCAAAGAAGCTAGAATCATAACAGTAAAATGTGCCACAGACACTAAGGGAATAGCAGATGTGGATAAGAAGAACCTTGTAGAAAAAGGGAAAGAGAAGAGGGCAGAGAAACCAATAAAGCAAAAGTTGTTTTTGTTTAAGATTATTAAGGCCGATAAAGCTTAGAAAGAAAAAGAAAAACAACCATAACTGACATGTGGGTCTTACGATGCTAACACAAAATTGAAATTTTGTGGAAAAATTGTGAAAACCCTGCTGTCAGGACACTTGAGAAATTCTCTGGAATTGCACAAAACCCTTTAAAAACAGAATTCTGGAGGAAGTGTCACACGAAAAAACAAAAACCTTTGAGAATATAACTCTGTTAAAGAAATTGAATGTTGATTTAAAGAAAATCCAGGGCCCACAATTCACTAGTTGAATTCTAATAAACTTTTAGGGAAGAAATAATTCCAACAATATTCAAACCCATTTAGTGTGTGAAGAGAAAACATTTCCTAGACTCGTTCATAAAACCAGTGCAAACATTGAGGAAAAAACATTCAAGGAGCTACAGATGGATATTCCTCATAAACAGAAAGAGAAAAATCTTTAATAAAATATTTAAAAATCAATTCAGCAATATATCAAAAGGATAATATCTCAATGCAAAGTGAGATTTATTCGAGGAATGCAAATCAATTTAACATTCAAAAGGCAAATTATGTGTAATGTCATTTGAACAGATCTACTCCTGAACTTACATGTTCTACATTAATCTGCAGTGGCGCAGATGGTATGCCAGGAGAGACATGAGGTCATGAGGGCTCCACCCCATGAGTGAATGAATGTTGCTGTGAAATGGGTTTTCGAGAGTGGATTATCTTTCCCTTGCCCTTCCCCCTCCCACCATATGAGTGTGCACCAACAAGGCTGGCACTTTGATCTCGAACACGCCAGCTTCCAGAATAGTGAGAATAAATTCTTGTTCTCTTTCAATACTAGCCAATGGCAATCTGTTATAACTGCAAAGACAAAGACATTGCAATTCATCAAGTTAATAAAATAAATGATCAGAACATGCAGTGAGCTCAGAACATTAAGAAAAGGCCTTTGAGAAAAGGCAATGCTAGGCTATAGATAAAAGTATTAACAAGCCAGTAAGAAGAAAGTAACTTTTCAATTAGATAAAATATTTAATTAATTAATTATTAATAATCTATTTAAAAAATCTTCAGTTACTATCATTCCTAATGTTGGACTTTTAAATGTTCTCCCTCTAAGATAGGAATATAAAAAAATGTAATGATGTCTATTCTTATCAGGTCTGTTCAATATTGGACTAAATCAAGTAAGATAGATAGATAGATAGATAGATAGATAGATAGATAGGAAAATTAGAAATTTTAAAAAAATTTAAAACACAGATAAAGTAATTTTGTGCATAGATAGCCAAAGGAGTCAACAAACTGCTAGAACTGATTCAGTTTAACATGATTGTTGGCTACAAGGTCAATTTACAAAACTCAATTGTATTTCTCTATACCAGAAACAAACAATTGAAAAAATTAAATTTTAGAAAGCTACTGTGTATAAGAGTATCACATAACATAAAATGTTTCTGAATAAATTTAATTTAAAAAGTATGTAAAGGCTCTAAAAGAAAAACAGTGCTGATATAAACACGATATGACAGATGGAGACATACACATTGTTCTGTGGAATGTAAACTTCAGTGGTAATGAGATCTCATTCTCCCCAAGTTGGTCTTCAGTTTTGATACACACCCAACAGATATTGGGAGAGTTAGGTATCTACTTCCATTACTTTAATAAGCACCCGAGAGAATCAACCTATAATGAGAGAAGGTTTATTTTGGCTCACAGTTTTAGAGTATCTAGTCCATTGTGAGTTGGCTCTATGTCTTTAGGCCCATAGCAAGGCAGTATATCATCATGGCAACACATGTCAGAACTCTAATCATGGACATGGAGCCAAAAAAGAAGAAGGGGGAGGAGGAGGAGGAGGAGGGGGAGGAGGAAGGGAAGGAGGAGGGGGAGGAGGAAGGGAAGGAGGAGGGGAAGGAGGAGGATCCAGTCCAGGGTCCCAAAATATACCCACGAATTCGTTCCCACTACCTGAAGATCTCTACAAAACCCCCCTCTTAGAGACCCCTTTACTACCCAAGAGCACCATACTGACTTCAAACCTTCAACATGCCAACCTTTACAAGACATGGAAGATGGATGAATATTGGTGATAGGATTAAGACCCCTTTACTGCCCAAGAGCACCATACTGACTTCAAACCTTCAACATGCCAACCTTTATAAGACATGGAAGATGGATGAATACTGGTGATAGGATTATAAGGTGATATAAATCCATTTGGTTGTTTATAATAAAGTTAGAAAAGAGTTTTCCTAGGACTCAGAATTCTACTCCTTTCCAAAAGAAGCAAATAAGTGTATTCACTAAGACTCCTCCAGAACTACTCATTCATGCTTTCTACATAATGGGTCAAACTGGAAATGACTAAATTGTCCATTTACAAAAGAATATATAAACCAATATGGCGTATTCTCATAATGGGATAATGCTCAATGTTAAAAATATGATGGCCCATGACAGAATATGAATCAACCTCAGTTCAGTGAAATTAGCTCAATGGGTAAAGAAACTTGCTACCAGACCTAATGACCTGAGTTCAAACCCAGAACTCATGTGGTCAAAGGAGAAAATGAAGCGCTATAGTTTTCCTCTGACCTCCACCACTCTCTCCCCTTGGCAATGTGTGCATACACACACACACACACACACACACACACACACAGAAAGAGAGAGAATAAATAAATGCGATGTAAAATGGAAAATAATAATTAACATCAAAACATTGTTTATGATAGTTAAAAGAAGCCAGACACAAAAAATACACACTGCTCTTAAGGCTTACAGTAGACCCATCAAAACCTCTAGGCAGAAAATTTCACTGCCATAAACATCCAGTGCAGTGAACAGGCAACACCCCCCGAAAGAGAACAGAATTACAAAGGCCAATTCTGGGATGGAATCTCAGCCCTTGGGTGAAGATGCAGAGGACATGTTGGGGACCTCTCCACCATCGCCTTTCCAAAGGAAGACTGTCCGGTGACTGGATGGAAAAGGGAGAGGAACAATGATTTTCATTCTGATTACAGACTCAGGAGGACTGCAAAAACAAAAAGCAGAAAGCAACTGTTTTAAAATGGCTCGTTGTGCAAATAATACCAATTATAGTCATTCACACAAACTAATAGCCATTTCCGTAATCACCATGCAGCCTATTAACAATAATCTGCACCAGCCCATATGTGTGGATTAAGTTTAATTGAACATTGTGAACTGGATCATTACAGTCTGTAGCTTATGTAGCCTAACCTAGCCTATTTGCCCATAGGGTTAAAGATTTTTCAGGGAACAGTAACCCCATAATTTCTTTTACCTCCAGTGAAATTTGAATGTTAGGAAGCTTTGGGCTTTCCACAGTTGGGAAGTTAATCACTGTTCGCTTGTGTTTACAATCGTCTCCACACGGCCATCCTTTGCAACTGCTGCTGGGCTCCCATCTGTTGAGACTCAGGATAACTTCAAGAGACACAACAGAAACTGATGGTATTCAAACAAGAAATTTGTTGGTGTGATAATTAATCAATGAAACAAATGCAAGTTCTGCCCTCAGCCTTGATTATGTAATTACCCATCAACTCGGGCAATTATAAGTTATGGCGTGCTGGGCTGTATGGATGGCAAGAGATTCCAGATTTCCCCAAACTGAAGATTTCAAGTATTCCCATCCTCCACTCTTTGACTTGAGAAGTGTGGTTTCCGTACTCTGTGTTTGTGTTTGTCTTTCTCTGTTTCTTAAGTAATGGTACTTAAGAAGATAATGAGTTTTTACTCTGCTGTAGAGCAGAGTGCTCTGTGATGCTATTCAGTGGTAAGCCTTTTCATGGAGAGGAAAGGAAGGGTGAGGTTGGTAGACTCATCCCAGGGCTACCTTGATGGCTAGGTCATAGAAACTGGTTCTACTCTGCATTCGTGGGCTGGACTTTAATCCATGCAGATTTGGCTGCCTTGATTCAGTTGCTAGTTCAGAAACCTTACTCTTGGGAAACAAAGAAATGGATTGGGAAATTATGGTTCTTCAGGTCAACAGTCAAGCACGTTTTACCATAGCTGCACGTACTGCTTCTTGCTACTGTATCAAATTAGCACAAATCAGTGGCTAAAGACAACAGTTGTTCTTGTGGTCAGAAGTCTAAAATTGGTCAGTAGAGCTGATTTTCTCATGCAAAGTCTAGAATACAATCTGCTTCCTAACTTTGAGTTTCAGATACTCCCCACATTCCTCAGTCCTTGGTCTCCATTTCACTCTGCTCTCTGCTTCCAGTGACCACATTCTCCTGCCTCCTTGAGTTGTTTATTTGTTGGGTTGGTTGGTTGGTTGGTTGGTTGGTTGGTTGGATGGGTTTGATGGTGTTGAGGTTGGAACCCAGAGCAAGGTGCATGCTAGCAATTCCCTACCACTCACTCACACCCTGACCCTTCATAAAGACCCTTGTTGTTCCGTCAGGCCCAGGCACATTATCAGGATAAGCTGTCTATCTCAAAACCCATACTGTAATTTGGATCTTTAATGCCCCTATTTGTTAAAAGTGTGGTAACCAGAGTACCATCATTAAGAGGTGGGGCCTACAGAAGGTGCTTAGGTCACTGGTCTCTGCTCTTGAAGGGGACAGTGGACCATGACCTCTTCACAATCCCTTTGACTTCTTAATTTTTAAACCTCTGTTGGGTATTGAACCCAGAAACTCTCACACGCTGAGAAAGTGCTCTACCACTGAGCTACACCCCTTACCCAGTCTCTTTTACTCTTAAACCATGAAATGAGTAGATCCATTCTGCTGAAAACCAAAGAAATGGGTCCAACCAATCATATACTGAAGCCTCTAAACCCATGAGCCAAAGATAAATCTTTTTTTCTTTTAAAAAATATTAATTTTGAAAAACTTATTTACTTCTATGTGTGTGGGTATTTTGCCTGCATGTAAATCTGTGCAGTATCTATGCATTGCCTGTAGAGGCCAGAAGAAGCTGTCAGCCCCCCTGGGATTGAAGTTACAGACAGTTGTGAGCCACCATGTGGGTACTAGGAATTGAACCTGAATTCACTAGAAGAGCAGTCAGTGCTCTTAATCACCAAGCCATCTCTCCAGTCCCTAAATTTTTTTTACTTTGTAAGTTGAGTATAACATGCATCTGTTATTCTAATGGGAATCTAGCATAATGCCCAATTTAGCTATATTTGAAAAGTCTTTACTGTGTAAGGTAACAGTCCCAGACCTGGGATTCAGACATAAAACATCTTGGAGCCCAGAATTCAAAAATAGGCCCCTACTATAAAGAAACCAGAAATATAGGGTGATAAAGGAGGCCAATATATACCCTCTTCTGGCATCTGCGAATTCCCACCCACTACACACACACACACACACACACAGAGAGAGAGAGAGAGAGAGAGAGAGAGAGAGAGAGAGAGAGGGAGAGAGACACATAAGACAATTTTTTATGAATTTAAAATTTATATCAACATAAAAATAACATCCCTGATGCAAGGTTACTTGAACTGAAGTAGAAATAGTTTGACAATCTGACATATGCAAAAATGTACATGAATGATGTGCTCAGGTTAAATGTGTGGAAAGCTCTATGAAAAAAGTACAACCATGTTTTCTCTCTACCCTCCCTCCTCCTCCTCTGGAGAGGATATTTTCTTTCCTTCCACCATGAAGGTCCCAGGGATCAAATTCAGGTTGTCAAGCCTGGTGGCAGGTGCTTTATCTGCTAAGCCATCTGGACCAAAGCATTGAATCGTCTTAAAATTGCATGTTCTAAAAAATGTTAGCCATCTATCAGAGCACCAAAAGAACAGTAGTAATTAAAATTCACAAATAGTGTGTTTTCTTCATCTTGACAAAGTCTCACTGTCCCTCTTAATTTTAAGAAAATTTTAAAAAAAATGAACAAAAAGTGAGGATTAGGTTGGTCAGATATTCAGTCAAATAAGCAACGCTAGTGCAGTAATTTGCAAGATTAGAAAACAAAGAGTGGCTAATACATGGCTCTAGAACCTTCGCTCTGCATTGCTTCTCTAGACATTGTTTATAGTCTAAGTATTCTTATCTTCCTCACAGTCTTCTCAGAATATAATCCACATACCACAAAAATCTATATTTATAGATTGTATGGTTCCTGGTTCTGAGCATATTCCTAAAGTTCAAGCATGATCAATATTTCATTTTAGAACATTTTCATTACTTGCAAAAAAAAAAAAAAAAACACAGGCTCACCCATGAAATATAACATTCACGGAACTGGTGTTTACTTAGTACTTTCAAGATTCATCCATGGATTTGAACTTTGTTCCTGTTTATGGCTCAATGGTATTCCATTCTAACAAAAATATCCTTGCATCTGCCCACTACCACTGATGGACGTCTGGGTGCTTCTTTTGGGGGACTGTTATGCAGTGTTACTATGAATATTTATATACAATTATTTATGCGACATCATTTTGATTTCTCTTGGGCAAATATCTAGAAGTGGAATTGTTGATGTTTCACATCTTGAGAAACTGATAAAATGTTTTAAAAGCGGCTTATGTAATTTAAGTTCCTCAGCAATATATGAGGGATCTCAGACCCTCTCCATTACTTGTTATCACCCAGCTTTTTTTTAACATTCTAGCCACAGAGCAGGTGCAAATAGGCATCTCACTCTGGCTTTGGTGTCTTCCTGAGATCATAATGTTTAAACATCTTTCCTTGCGGCTATTGGCCATTTGCATGCATTCTTCTGAGAACTGTTAATCTAAAGATCCCAATCATATGTCCATTTTTAAATGGAATTTTCTTATCATTAATGAGTTTTAGAATTCTTCATGGGACCTGGAGAGATCAGCAGTTAAGAGCATTGGCTGCTCTTCCAGAGGTTCTGAGTTTAATTCCCCGCTCGCACATGGCGACTCATAACCATCTATAATTGTAGTTCCATGGGATCCAGTGCCCTCTTCTGATGTACAGACGTACATGCAGACAAAACACCCATATACATAAAATGAATAAACAAAATGTAAGCTATTACAAAAGCTTCATATATCCTAAATTGAATTATCTGACCAGATATATGATTTGCATGTATTTTTCATTCTATGGATGTGTTATAATTTGTAATAAAACCAAGTGACATATCCTGGGTGCTTGTTCAAAATTATAAAAATGTCAGCTAACTCACACTTGAATGTTATTCTTTTTACTCTTAGGTTTTTCTCTCCAATTCTTCCCTTCCCATTTAAAGTTCTGTGCTGTCATTCTATATTATTTAACACAGGCCTGTCAAAAGCAAGCATTACTTTGACATTCCACACGTAGTGGAAGTACTCCCTATGAAACACTCCTTCTTTTCATCTACAGGTTTTGTTTCTCTATATCAGTAACTGACTGAAAGAGCAAGGGGGAAGGATGCTTCTAACAACGGCTGTCATCTTTTATCTCTTGCTTGCAGAACTGAGGCTAACACCCCCATCTTACAGCTCTAGGTAGTCCCCACAGGTTGCAGCCGACACGTTCTGAACAACTGAGGATGAACTTTCTGCCCTACTTGGTAAGGCTGCTTTTCACTTCTTTCCTGCTGTGCTTTACAAACATGAAAATCTTTTGAGGAGTCATAATCCTTAATTGTGCAGGGGATAATCTCTATCTAGGCTGCCTTGGTATTTTAATAACCTAAAAATTTATATGAAAGGGAACATCAACAAAAATAATTGTCATAGAAGAAAGGAGCTATTATTGTATGTACATGTCTGCGATTATCATTGCCTGCCCATTACCACCCTCCCTTTCTTCTCTGAGCTTTGCCCACTATTCTCCTTCATCATCAGAAAGCTACCAACAAGGTGCCACATCTAATCCCCATTTCTTTCTCTTGCTATTTCTATAGAAAGGCCTGACCTGCGTCTTTCATTCTGCTTTTAATGCTTTTTCACTCCCGGAGAATTTCTTAAAACCCCAACTGTTCCTCTCTTAGGTCCTCTCTTAGCATTTAAGGAGTCATTGAGAATTCTGTGCATTCTCTAGTGGCCATACAGCATGAGCTCAGATATTTGATAAGGCTAAGGAAAAGTTCTTTCTGTATTGAAAAGTGCCTGACGTGCTACAATTCAATTTCTTAACTGTTACTAAGAGTTTTAAGAACATTTAATTTCCTGGAGGAAACATCTGAAAGCCTGTAGGTGATCACATTGTCCTTTCTCTCCCTTTGTTCCTTATTCACATAAAATATGTCTGGGAGTTAAGTTGTGGTGGCTAATGGATTTGATTTGCTAAATTATCAATGAGATAACAAGTACCTTGTTAGATATCCCTCAAATGGGAAATTTCATATCTAATAAATGTGTGTCAAAATAAAAAAGCAGGATACACAATTGTAGACTGTGTGATTGTAATTATATAAATAAAGTTAGGGGTGGGGAACCTAAGGATGTAGTTCATTGGTAGAGCATTTATCTACCATGCACAAGAGCCTGAGTTCAATCTCCAGTAGTACCAAAAAAAAAACTTTATTTTTGTTTTTTTGAGACAGGGTTTGTCTCCTGTAACTTGGGCAGCCCTAGAACTCACTCTGTAGACCAGGCTGGTTTCAAATCACAGAGATGCACCTGCCTCTTTTTCCTGCATGCTGGGATTAAAGGCATGTTCTACCACTGCCTGGATACAAAAAAAAACTTAAGACAAAGAAAATATGAATCCGGAGAGCTGTCCAGCAATTAAGAGCACCTGATGCTCTTCAAAAGGACCCAAGTTTGGTTCCCAACACCAATGTGGGGTGGTTCACAAACTTCTATAACTCCATCTCCAGGGGATCTGACACCCTCTTGACCTCTGCAGGTACCTGCACACCTATTCCCCATCCCCTATTTAAAAATCATAAAAATAAATATTTTAAAAACAAAGGAAATACAGTAAAGTAGTCATGTAGTTGACAGTACACATGTTTCCTTGTCAATAATTACTAAATCTCCACAAATGCACATTTAATGGCTTTAGAGCACGGTTTGTAAGGACCCATTTTAACAAGAAAATGACCATTCTCACTCAGTTATTACTGGGTAGCATCCGGACCACCAGGTGATCCTGACCTTCATCCCAAGTGTATTACTCGGGGTTCTACTGAATATATATATTCATATATCCTATATGTGTATATAAAATTGGATTATATTATATTATTTAAATGACTTATGTGCTGTGGTCCAGGTGACCCAACAATAGATGGCTGTCTATTAATGGAAGGTCCAAGAACCCAGTAGTTGTTCAGTCCATGAGACTGGATGTCTCAGCTGGTCTTCAGTATATGCCAGAATCCTGAAGAAGTAAGTTCTAATGCTAGTGAAGGAATGAACTTGAAAGTGAAAGCAAGCAGGCAAAGAGAGCAGGCTTCCTTCTTCCATGTCCTTTATACAGGCTCCCAGCAGAAGGTGTGGTCCAGATTAAAGGTAGATCTTTCCATCTCAAAGATCTGAATTAAAGTTCATTTCCCCACCTCAGAAGATCCGGATTAAAAGTGGGTCTTCCCACTTCAAATGATTTACTCAAGAAAAAAATTCTTCAGGGGTGTACTCAGCCACTTGCGTTTTAGTTAATTCTAGATGTAGTCAAGTTGACGACTAAGAAGAGCCAACACACCAAGCTATAAGACAGAGATGTTAAACTAGTCTGTGAATCATTTTGTATCAACCACTGATGCTTGAACTGTTTATTAACTAGTTAATAAATTAACTAGTTAAGTATATTGATTGCCTTGAGGGAAAGGTCAAGATATTGTAACTAGCTGTGGCCTACTTTTGTCTAGCTTAGCATACAAACCCCTTCTTCCAACCTTAGGTGTGTGGATCCGAGTGTTTTTGCCAAAGAGCAAGACACACTTTTATGTTCATACAGCCATATGCATACATTATAAACAGATTCACAGCTATTCTCCTGGTATTGCTTTTCTGTTTTGATTTAATCAAGGGGCCTATGTTAAAGTAAACTAGGAGGTTTTAGATAGGATTATGGATCACTAGTGAGAATCTTCATAAAATTAGAAGATAACCTTAAAAAGTGAGTGCAAACCAACTAAGCTTAGAGATAACAAAATAGAAGTCCCATGACATTCAGAAACCTGGAATCAAGTTTGCCCAGGTGTTTACTATCCATTTACCTCCTTGCTAAATTCTTTGCATGAGTAAAGTCCTGTATGGTTGAGGAATTAGGTCCCTGAACAACGATTGTGGCTTTGTAAGATAATTGTGTTAGCCAGGGATTCTCCATAGTGGCAGAATGAATGGGTATGGATGTATACACAGAAAAAGGGAGAAGCTGATTTTGAAGAATTGGTTCCTGTTATTATAGAAGTACGAAATTTTCAAAGAAGGCCAGGCTGGCTGGGAGTCAGAAGACAGCTAAGAAGCAGAATTCCTTCCCTTTCTGGGGAAATCTGTCTCTTTCTCTTATGACCTTTAATTAGATGAGGTCTGTGCACATTGTCTACTTTACTCAGAGTCTACAGACTGAAGGACTAATCGCATTTTTAAACATTGTTTCATAGAAACATCTAGACTGGTGGTAAATCAAATATCTGGGTGCCAGATTGACACAGGCAATCAAATATCAGGATAAGCAAACAGAGCTTGGAGCAAAGGATTGGAATTAGATTTGGGCTCCTGGAAACTCATTCTCATATTCTCTCTCTCTCTCTCTCTCTCTCTCTCTCTCTCTCTCTCTCTCTCAACTGAAAACAAACTTCTGTCTAAGTCTAAATTAGAAGATACACATGAGACCCACAGACTTTATTGAGACACACATACTTTATTGAGATGAGAACAGAATTCTTAGAGTCAGACAAGTTATCAGGAGCCTTCTGTCGTGTTTCTTTGGGGCATAGCAGAGTGGTCCAAGACTAAGATCATCAGGCCTCAGTGTTTTTCAGAGTTTAATCCTGAGGGTGGCAGACTATTTTCCAAAGAGGTGTCTTGCTGAAGGCCCAGTCCCTTTTGTGTTGTTGGAGAAGGCCCCTAGCTATGTTGCCCAGGCCAAACTCACATTCCTGAACACGTGCAGTTCTTCTATGGCAGGCTACAGGTATGCACCATCACATTTGGATCTCTCTTCTCATCCCCTGAAACTCATCTCTTGAATTTAACCAGAGTGAGTTAAACCCTAATGTTTAGGAGATTGCAAACGTTCCAATTCCTACCTGGGGAGACATTGCTGTAGAAAGATGTGCTGTATAAGATGAGTGCGAATGGCACAGAGGAATCCAGTATAATCGTACATATCCTAGGAGAGGAAAACAAAGAAAAAGGTGCTGGACTCTCAGCGAAAAGCACACTGAGTGCTTTGTTGGCAGATATACAGATATTTATGGTGTCAAGTTCCTCAACTTATAGGAGAGAGATGCTGCCCCTTTAGCTCATGGAAAACCTTTTATCTAATTGTTCTTTTGTTTGAGGTTAGGCCTGTATGTGTGTGTTTGCATGTGGGGATGTATTTGTGAGTGCAGTACTCACAAGGACCAAAAGAGGGCGTCAGATCCTATAGAGCTGGAGTTGCAGTTGTGAGCCCCTCAACAGGAGTACTGACAACCAAAGATGGTCCTTCTGAAGTGCAATAAAGGCTCTTAATCACTGAAACATCTCTCCAGCCTCCAGGCTGGTCATTCTGAACATTCTAATATGTGAAGAACACTGGCCTTAAGGTGTGAACTGACCATGCTCAGGGATGTGCCTGCTTCTATATCTGCTGACAAGTCTTCCTACATGAACGTGTGTTACATTTCCCCAGTAAGTGCCTCTTCCTTCCTTTTTCGGATGTGAGGCACCACTTTGAGATGCCCTAGAAGTCCCATATTTGCTGTGATTATTCTTTCACTGTATCTGGTCATTGTGATTTGGCTTTGCACTCTCCCAATGAACCCATTGTGCTCAATTACATCATCTGTAAACTAAAAACACTTTAATCATAATGCATACGATGGTATTCAAGTTCTTTGGCTCTGGGGAAGGTTTATTTTTTAGGAAGAAGGTAACATGAAAGACAAAATAATATTTACTGGATATTTGGTATCTGTCAATCAAGAGGCTAAGCAATTTGTATGTGTTAGTTCAACTCCATCTTTAATTATTAGCATATTTATATGTAATTTATTTTTATACATAATTCTTTTTTAAAGATTTATTTATCTTGTTTAGATTAGTATTCTATCTGCATGTACAACTGCATGCAAGAAGAGAACATCTAATCCAATTACAGATGGTTGTGAGCCATCATGCAGATGTTGGGAATTGAACTCAGAACCTCTGAAAGATCACTCAGTGCTCTTAACTGCTGAGCCATTTCTTGAGCCTTATATAGAATTCTTACATGTTACTTTATCCTTATATAACTTAGTTTTATTATTAATTCAGGATGAGCTGAAGTTCACAGAAAAAAAAAAAGCTGCACCTGTGTTAAACTTCTCCAAGGCTGATTGACTGATCAGAACATATGTGGTTATGGGGAGCTGGAACGTTGCGGGTCCAGAGCCAAATTATCTTGGGCTATCTTTAGTTCCATGGGAGCCACTCACTTCACACAGTGACCTAACATCCATCCTTGAGACTATTAGATAAACCCTTTGGAATGTAAAAGCAAATCCCTTAGCTTCCAGCAACCCAAAGGTTTAGAATGTCACCAGAAAACATCTGAGAACTAACAAAAACTTCCATGATTTGCTGTAAGTTGGCTATCCGGTATTCCCATGAATGTGTTTTTAAAACACCATGATTTATGACCTTCTTTCTTCTATCATTGTGAAAAATTAATTAACAGTTACCATGTTGAAACATGTATTTGAGTAACATCAATCTATGCTCTGAGCTGCAGTCTCTCGTATATATTGCTCCAGGATATATGATCTCTTTTTCCTTTTGGAGGGAGAGCTGTGTTTTGTGTTGACACTTTTCGGTGCCTGAATGTGGGGCCCCAAAGATGATCCACTTTCACTGGAGAAGTCACCTGGATTGGCCCCAGATGCCAGCACGGGCTATTGTGCCCAACCCTCCAGCATTGCCTCCTTGGGTAGAAGCTGATGAGTTTTTCTGGGGTCCATACCTCACTTGGTTTGATTGAGTGTTCATCAGTGCAATCTGGTTGGTAGGATGCAATTCTAGGCTTCAAAGTCCTTTATTTTTAAGTTTTAAGGAATCCATGTTGCTTGCTTTTTGCTTTATTCTCTCCCAGAATAAGTGGATTTAGAGCATTTGGTTTGTTTTTGTTTGCTTCCAAAACTCTCAATTTGTTAATTTTCTATCATTCAGCCTTTTTTCTTCCTGCCACTTCTCCAATATATCGAGGAGAAATATAAATACAAAAGAGAAAACATGCCATTTGGTACTCCAGCTGGTTTTGTTTTTGATAATTATGTTAATTCCACTCTATTGGGGGAGGATTAGAAAATCTAACTAGAGATAAGTTGGCTTTATGCTTCCTTCAGCTGAAAACATTTGATCCTAAATTGGTTCTCTTTCTATACACACACACCATACTAAACTGGAACTCCTAGGTAATAAAATTAAAGATAATTGTTCTGGTTGTCAGTTTTGTCAACTTGACACAAACTAAGGTCATCTGTGAAGAGGAAACCTCAACTGAGAAAATGTCCCAGTCAGATTGGCCTATGGGGAAAACTGTGGAGCATTTTCTTGATTGATGGCTAATGTGGAGAGCCATGCCTCCTGTGGGCGGTGATACCCCTGGACAGGTGGTCCTGCATTGTATAAAATGGAAAGGGAGTGAACCACAGAGAGCCAGCTAGTAAACCCCGTTGCCCCACGACCTCCACTTCAGATCCTGACTTCCCTCTGATGGACTATGGTCAGGATGTACGATACAAATAAACCCTTTCATCCCCCAACTGTTTTTGGTCAGCGTTTTATCAATTTAGAAATTCACTGTACCCATTCTTTGTTCAGAAAGATATACAAGCATACATACAGCAATATGAAGCATTTGCTTAACTTTCTGGCCCTATCCTTAGATTGCGGTACTCTAACTGGTTGCCTGCTTAATTAACACACTTCTGCAGGAAACAGGGTTTGACTTGGCTGCTAGCTCAATAATGGGGCAGGAGACAAGGGACTGGAGAAATTACACCAAGATTAAGATATGAAATGAGCCAATTGGCAAAGAAAGACTGGGAACCATACAATAAGCAGAGCAAACACACACACACCACACACACACACACGCACACACACACACACACACCCCTGCAAAGCCTGGGATATAGAAACATGGGAGAGGCAGGAGCTATGTAAATGACTTGCAGCAGAAGATGAGTCTTGCAGTCCACCACTTCTGAGTGATGTTTTAGCTTCAGCTCACTACCTCTCTCTCATTCTTAGTGAGCCTTTTCCTTTCTCAATAAACTGTCCTTACTTCTCTTTCTAAATATGTGACCTTGATCCAATTCTTTGTCTCAAGACATAACAATCTGGAAAATTTCAGCAGGTGCTCCAAGATGCAGTTCTATACCAATAATGCTAAGAATGCGCAATATAATATCTATAAAAATAAGGAGTGATTATTTTCACACTTTAGTAATAAAGTAGCCCAAATTCTTCAAATAGATACATGGCATGCTCTTGTATGTGTTATTGGCCTTTCCTAACAAGAGCTACAGGATAGTAGATGGAAGAGAAAAAGAGGAAGGATTATTTGGTAAAATGCACTTCTTTTGTAGAAGAGAAGAGACAACCATTGAAAGAGTCACTTTCAGCAAAGTAGCCAGATACAAAATCAACTCACAAAAATTAATAGCCCGTCTATAAAAAAATGACAAATAGACTTAGAAAGAAATAATAAAAGCAACACCTTTCAAAATAGCCTCCAATAAAATATCTTGGGGGTAACTCTAACCAAGCAAGTGAAATACTTGTATGATAAAAATGTTAAGACATTGAAGAAAGAAATTGATAACAATCTCAGAAGATGGGAAGATCTCCCACGCTTATGGATCAGTAGGGTTAACATAGTAAAAATGGCCATCCTACCAAAATCAATCTACAGATTCAACACAATCCCCATCAAAATTCCAACACAATTGTTCACAAATCTTGAAAGAACAATTTTCAGCTTCATATTAAAACACAAAAAACATAGGATGTCTAAAACAATCCTGAATAATTAAAGAACCAGAGGTTATAACTATCCCAGACTTCACATTGTACTAGAAAGCTATAGTAACAGCATGGAATTGGCACAAACAGACGTATTGATCAATGGAATCCAAGTGAAGACCCAGACATAATTCAGCACACTTATGGACACCTTTATTAAAAAGCCAGAAATATACACAGTAAAAAAGACAGCATCTTCAACAAATGGTGCTGGTCAAACCAAATGGCTGCATGTGGAAGAATGCAAATAGATTCATACCTGTAACCCTGCACAAAACTCAATTACAAATGGATCAAATGCCTCAACGTAAAACTAGATACACTGAGAATGATAGAAGAGAAAGTGGGAAATAGCCTTGAACTCATTGCTACAGGAAAAGACTTTCTGAACAGAACACAGCACAGGCACTAAAATCAACTTTGGTACCATGGAAACAGGTCAAAACCTCATGTGGCCAGTTGAAGGCAATAACGGCTCCTGCTATCAAAATGGAAGAAAGCCACTCCCCCCTCCCATGCGTCACTGCATCCTTACCTTGGCCCGCTCTGAACAGGTGATTAGCAGATTGGCTACCTGTTTCCCCGCCCTTGCGCCCCTCTATACATTTATCTACGCCCTCGAAATTAAGTGACTTTTGACCATCCCTGAATGGAAGTCCCAGGGTAAATTCATTAGCCTGCCTGGCTCTCAGCGCCCCAATGGGTCTCTGGCCTCTTGATCCAGACCTCCATTCCTTCCTTCTGTGAGAAGCAATTCTACTGTCTGGCTGATGAGGGGATTGCAACAGGTGGGGCAGGAACAAGGGAGCTAGAGAGAGTCCAGACCAGCAGAACGACAATCAACAATTTAACAAATGGGACCTTACAAAACAAGAAACTTCTGCATGGCAGAGGGCACTATCATTCAAAGTGGCAACCTACCTAATGGGTATGTTCATATATATATATATATATATATATATATATATATATATATATATATATATGATAAAGAACTCAAGAAACTAGATATCAATAAACAAATAACCCAATTTAAAGATGGGTTACTGATCTAAACAGAAAATTCTTAATAGAGGAAACTCAAATGGCTGAGAAACACTTAAAGAAATGTTCAACATCTTTAGCCATCAGGGAAATGCAAGTCTAAACTACCATGAGATTTCATCTTACACCTGACAGAATGTTTAAGATAAACAGAACAAGTGACCACTCGTGCTGGCAAGGATGTGGACAAAGGGGAACACTCATACTTTGCTGGTGGAAGTGCAAACTTGTACAGCCACTATGGAAATCAGTGTGGTGGTTCCTCAGAAAGATGGGAATTGATCCACCCCAAGATTCAGTTATATCTTTATTGGGCATATACCCAAAGGATGCTTCATCCTATCACACAGACACTTGATCAGCCATGTTTGTGCTGCTTTCCTTATAATCAGCTTTAAAAGATGGTGTGATGAAATGTGCAGGCAAATGGATGGAACCTGAAAAAAAATCGTCTTGAGTGAGGTATCACAGACCCAGAAAGACAAATATGGTACACATGTGGATATTAGCCATTAAGTCAATGACAATCAAGTTACAATCCATAGAACCACAGAGGGTAAGTGTAGAGTAAAGGACTAGAGGAAACAGATCTCATTAGAAAAGGGAAATAGATAAGGATGGAGGGGCTGTAATGGGAGGATCTCATGCAGAGGGGGAAGGGAAGGGGTCATGTGAGGAAAAATGAGGAGAGACAGCTAAAATAAAGGGTATTTGAGGGATAGTATTAAAAACTAATGCAGTGGAAACTTCCTAAAATATATACATATATGAAGGCAATCTAAATGAAATCATCAAATAATACTGGTCTAAAAAAAGCAAACAAATGTAGTGATAAAATGACTCCTGATGATACTCTGCAATACTCATAGATCAGAGCCTTGTTCAGCCATCATCAGAGAAGATTCCTCCTGCAGCAGATGAAAATAATATAGAGACCCACAGTCAGACATTATGCTGAGAGTAAGAGGCCTTGGAATACCCAGCCCTAAATAGTATGACTCAGTCAAATTCCTCCCCGCAGAGCTCAGGGAATCTGCAAAAGAGGAAGCAGAAAGTGTAAGAGCCAGAGGGGGGGACGGGGGACATCAGGAGAACAAGGCCCTATGAATCAACATGAGCAAAGCTCAGATGAACTCAGAGACTGAGGAAGCATGCACAGAGCCTGCATAGTTCTGGTCTGGGTCCTCTGAACATACGTTATGACTTCCAGTCCTGAGTGCACCAAGAAGTGGATCTCTGTTCCTTGTGCCTTCTCTTATGTTCTTTACCTTCTGTTGGTTTGTCTTGTTCAACCCCAAAGTGATAGTTTTTGTTTCATCTTATTATATTTTATTTTTGCTGTATTTAAAAATGAATGAATGAATGTCTAGTTTTAGGATAAATGTTAACAACCAAACTGTTACTTATACTTGTTGGGAGAGGGAAAATCAGTTTTCTCCGACAGAGTGACACTGGTTGTATCAGCCACTTCAAGACAAGCCTTGTGTTCAGGAGCAGTTGGCCAACAAATAATGGACTCCACAGTTTTTTGCGTATGCTTTTATTTGATTATTGTTTGTTTGTTTGTTTTCTTTTTTTCTTTGGGGGTATGGTTTCATTTTGTTTTCTTGGTTTTAAGGGGTTTTGTTGTTGCATTGGATTTTTGGTTTTTGTTTTTTTAAGAAAACTTAAAAAATATGGGCACTTCACACTTCCATTAGTGACTTTCATTAAAAGGAAAAAGAAGAATGTTTTTTCAGAGGAATTAAATCTAATGCCATCCACTGCAGGCTGGCCAGGAATGCAAATAAAATTCTCTACAGAAGTGTCCAGTGACTTGGAAACTCGTCAAAGACTGAGCTCTTAGACAGCACGGGTACTGTGCTGAACAGTTAAGTAAATCAGTAGCTATGACCTACCAGAGAGTGAAAGCTTAACCACTACCAAAGCACGGATTCTCGTGTAAGGGAAGATAAGAGTGGACAGATAGGAGGCTTCCTCCCGGCAATTACATATGGAATTCCATAACTGATAGAACCCAGGGTCTCAATAACAGAGGCCTGGAGACCACACTACAGAAATTAAGCCTCTCACTATGAATTATTGATGATGACCCACACAGAATATAGTTTTTAGCCCTGTGCATCAGATTTAAAACATTTTTAAATGGAATGGTATCGAGTAAAGTAAAAGTCAAGGCACTAAGTATCTACAAGTCATATTCAGAAGAATATGCAAAAGAAATATTGGACCTGGAGGAATGAATTCACTGTCTTCCACCATTTGAAGGGATCTCGTGTAGAAGAACTAGACTTCTGAAAAAAAGGAGTCAGTATGTGAAACAGAAGGATAGATTATTTTTTTTTAATATTGGAGATGAAGAAACGCTAGGTTTCAAAAAGAAAGCAAGAGATACCTGGGTGAAGTTTAGAAGGACATACATTTCCTGTTACTGCTGTACATGGGAGACTTTCCTTTTTTTTTTCTTTTTTCTTTTCTTTCTTTTTTCTTTTTCTTTTTTTCTTGTTTTCTTTTTTTTTGTTGTTTGTTTTTTTGAGACAGGATTTCTCTGTTGTAACTCTGGCTGTCCTGGAACTCACTCTGTAGACCAGGCTGGCCTGGTCTGCCTGCCTCTGCCTCCTAAGTGCTGGGATTAAAGGTGTGAGCCACCCCCCCCCCACACACACACACAGGGAGACTTTCTAAAGATGGTGCATGGTATCATCATGGATAGTCCCCCCCCCCACTTGAAATGTCTACGCAGAGACTGGATAGTAACCCGCCGGGCTGCCCCAGCACTGGAACAAATTGTCCCAATGATCTTCACATTCCAGGTCTCCTCCCACATCTAGGATTTATATCTAATGGTTTCTTATGCCGTCCAGTTTCTAACTTGGTTCCTCTTTTTTAATTTCCGTGACTGTCAATGTTGTTCCTCCATTTAGTAGACGGTATCCACAAACAATGTCTTCTGTGTATTTGGTGAGAAGAAATAATACACATACATAATTGTTTTACAAGGTTATTATTATTATTTTGTGATGTTGAGAACTATTTAAGACTATCTGGTCAGATTCTTATCATATTTAAACATTATTTCTTCCAGATGGTTGTCCTGGATTCTTGAGTTTGTTCTTTGATTCACTGATAGTGAATTTACTGCCACAGCATTTTGGGGGCAACTTTCCCACCAATTTCTTTGTGGTAGTTATCTTTGGCTGAGTAAGAAACTGTGCCCAGATGAATGTCTAAAAGTTCCAATGAATTTTATTTCTGTGGATTGACTAAGCAAATCCTCTGCCTGGGATCGATAATGCAACTGTATGAACTGAAAGAGTGTCTGAGCTAGAAAATGGAGTATGGGCTTATGCACCTGTCTAGCAGGTGGTGCTGGGGGTTATCAGGAGCACTGTGGCTCCCTGCTTCATGGCTGCCTTCCTTCCCTGAACTGGACCGACTTTGTCACATGTCTTAGGACAGTGTTCCAAAAGGGCAAAGACACAACTGCTGGTCCTCTTGAAACCTAGGTCCCAGGACTCATATAGCATTAATCATTCCTGTCTATGCTTTTGGTCAAAGTCACAGTGGTGGCTGAGATACCAGTGGATGAAGAAAATGCTTCCACTTCTGGAAGGAAGGAATGACAAAGTCATATTGTGTGGGACCGACTGTACTAGAATGAGTGAATGTGTAGATTTTATGTGATCTATATAATATTTAAAGCAATTTTCTGGATTCCAGCATCTTATCCTTAAACTTTGATGAAGAATCATACAAAGCTGGATGTAGTGGGCATGCCCATAATGCACCATACAACACTGGATGTAGGGGGGCAAGCCCATAATGCCAACACTTCAGATACTGAGGCCGGAGGTTTGTTCTAAGTTCTATGTCAGTGTGGTCCCATAGCAAGTTGCAGGCTAACTTGGCCACAAAATGATGGTCTGTCTCAATTGAGTAGAGGACAGTACAAGACACTGCCAATTCTGATGGCCTGAGTTTAATCTCACGCATCTCCGTGGTATAAGAAGAGAAACAACTCCAGTAAATTGTCCTCTGACCTCCACACATGTTGTGAACTGCATGTGAGTGAGAGAAAGAGAGAGAGAGAGAGAGAGAGAGAGAGAGAGAGAGAGAGAGAGAGAGAGAGAGAAAAGGAGGAGGAGGAGGAGGAGGAGGAGGAGGAGGAGGAGAAGAAGAAGAAGAAGAAGAAGAAGAAGAAGAAGAAGAAGAAGAAGAAGAAGAAGAAGAAGAAGAAGAAGAAGAAGAAGAGTAATTTTTTAAAAGGAGGAAGAGAGCTGAGGAAATGGTTCAGTCAGTAAAATTCTTTCCATGAAAGCATGAGGACCTGAGTTCTGATCCCCATCACTCGTTTTTTTTTTTAAAGCAGCATATATCTGTAATCCTAGCCCTGGGAAGGCAGAGACAGGAGGATCCCAGGGGCTTAAAGGTCAGCTAGTCTAGCCAATTGACATACTCCAGGTTCAGTGAAAGATCCTGTCATAAAAAAATATAAGAAACAATGAAAGAAGGCACCCAGTGTCATTTTTTGGCTTTCACGTGCATGTACACACTTGTACATACATAGTTGCATACATACATGCATGTACGTATACACAAAAAAAGGAAAAAAGAAAGAAGAAAAATGTTGAAAGGAGAACTCCACCCCATCCAGTGGGGCCTTGGACTTTCCAGAAAATGTCTTCCCTCTGTGCCTATTTTGAGACACTGAAGATTAGAGATTGAAAGCATTACTTACTTTAACTAAACTAAGGAGTCTGAAGCAAAATGAACACCACATCGTAGGTCTTGAGAGTACAGCCCACCCTTGCATAGCCCACGGTGGAATATAGATTGGATCAGGTGATTGAGAGGAGCCATTCCTGAACCCTATCCCGCCTTTAGAATTTTCACCTAGAAATTGGATAACTGACCTTTGTGACTAGCCTGAGACTGTTGAGTTTCCCAGGAGAAAAGACTTTCAGAGCTCAGATCCACAAGGTCTGGAGCAAACTGAAACACACTGGTCTTTCTAGATGCAAGAAATACTCAGAATAGTGATAGACTTACATTTTATCATCAAGAATTGCTTATGAGGGACTGGAGAAATGGCTCAGTGGTTAAGAGCACTCACTGCTCTCACAGAGGACTGGGGTTCATGTCTCAGCACCCACATGGCAGATTACAGCTCCAGTTTTATAAGGTCTGACACCCTCCTCTGGTCTCCACAGTAACCAGTCACATATACAAGTGAAAATCATGCCCACAAAATAAAAATAAATAAATCTTAACTTAAAAAGTCGCATGTGAATTGTCACTTCAGGAAAAGAGCTAGCTGCCCTTAGATATTCATTTCCTCTTGTTCATCCCAACCTTTAGGGATGTGATACATTGTAAACAAGTCACAGATTTTCTGTTTTCTGTTGCAAAATTGTTACATGGCTTTGAGACAGACTAATCTATTTATCCGTCTATCAAAATGATGAGTGGATAGAAACACATTTAAAGCACACCATCAACAGTCTTCTGGAAAGATCGTATAGAGAAATTGAGTTCTCTGGGGAGTAATGAACTAAGAATGAACAAATTAATTTAATATTAATAACTGCACTTTGCATAATGTCTTGTAAAAAGTCCTTTCACAATGCATGAAGTAATGTTTATGAGGTATATGGAAATAGGGGAAGTTGCATACATTTATTAAATTAAATGTTAAGGACTATCATTCCAATTTTTCTTGTCAATAATATGACTTACCTGCATTTTTTACACACGTATCTTTAGATTTTAAAGAGAAATACTATTTATGATGTATTGAATTTCTTCATCATGAAGAGAAAACCAAGATGGTGTGCTATAAATCATAAAGATAGCTACTACAAATTGCTAGCTGACATTAGCCTGTGGCTTTCAGTAGCTTGTCACCTGAAGTTTATGACACTACCTCCTAGAAGTCTTTTGGAAACTGACTGAGAAAAATAGCAATGTAAGTCAAAAGTGTAATGTTGCAAACAGTGTGGCTTTTGGAGCATGATTTGAATGTAGAAACCTTCCCCTTCCCCTTTAAGCCACACAGCTGACATCTGTGCTCAGGTCGTGGCTGCTCATTTGGCCTATGGCTCCTTAGTTTCCAGCTGAGCAAAAGAAGCTATAGTTCATTAAAATCCATTTCCCCATTCAAACAACTGCCAGCCATACAAACTGTCCCTGCGATTAAGGAAATTGTAATGTAATCCTCCACCAGGAGGAATGGGGTCAAGTTAGAAGCTTAGCCAGCAAATCATTTTCTACATACAGCTTCCCAGAAAAGCTTTGGCAGAGACAGGACCTGAGCACGCACTGCAATAAATAGATGAAGATTTGTTTGTGCCAGCCTCTGCATATATACTACACAAAAGAACTTTTTCCCCTGGATTGTACTTGATTCTGGATTCTGTCCACCTTCTACATACTGCCAGTAACTCTGCTGTAAACAACTTTTATGTGATCAAGAAATCTGATAAGGTTTAGGAATGATCATATTGGGCACAGTAAAGCTACCCACTTAACTTCTGAATTACCTTCATTAGGTATTCAAATGAACCTTGGGAAGTTGTACCTCTTCTTTTTAGTGCATTCTCATAGCTGAATTACGAAGTTCTTTGTGCTTGAAGTGTTGCTTTTGTCTTTCAGTGTGAGACAATGTGAATTCTTTGTACAATTACTGCAGCATTGTTTTAAAATCATTTTTCTTATGTCTTTCTGAAAAACAAAGCTATTTTTTAAAATACCATACTACTGCCTCCGATGGCATTTTACTCATTCTCAGCTTTGATTCCTTGCTAGGTGGCATGCTCAATTCTTTTTAGGGAAAAATAATCCAAGAACCTGAATTTAATTCATTGTCACTAATGATTCCTTTTTCCAACTTGGAAGCAAACACCAAGAAGCAAGGATGGAATTATCTGTCAAGACAGACAGTTCAGACATTTGGAGTCTATGAAATCAATAGATGTGTGGAATCGCTTGGCCAGTGGAACCTAGAGAAGGCCATAGTTTTGCATTGAGCTCCTATATTAGATTCTAGAATACCACACCAAAACCAGAAATGACCCACACAATCAAACTAAGCTTGAAAATGGGCCAGTTCTCCAAATCATGGAAGATTCGTAGTGATTATCACAGTCTCATTCAACCTTCTGATCAGAAAGCCCACTATGCTTTAACCCTATGGAGTTCAACTGAAACAACCAGTTTGATCTTTGCTGTAGGTCTCTTTCCTCACTCAGTCTTTCCTTCTCTCTCTGTCTGCTCAGCCATCAATGAAATGGTGCTCAGCTCATGACTGACCCACACCTATTAGGTTTTTATAGCACAAACCCTGATTTACCAGCTCACTAGCTCTATCTCACCCCCCACCCCAAATCTCTCACTATTTTCTTTGGTCCATCTTTATCTATCCTCACTATCTATAGACACATAGACACACGCTTGCCTCTTCTTAGAGGGACTCCAATCAGTTGAGTAAGAAAAGTAGGTTCAGAAGATTAGCTGGTTACCTTTGCTTTTTTCTCGCTCTCGTCTCTGTAATATGCTCCTACTTATCTCGCGTGTAAGATTGAGGCAGATGCCCACAGCGTGAAGCACAAAGCCACACAGATCCTACGGTTGATGGATTTCTGTGCTTTCAAATTACAGGAAGAAGCATCACAACAAAAAATAAAGACAGCTGTGTACACCAAAGCACCTGTGTCTGAGAAGGAGGGGATCTGAAAAGTCTTGTATTTGGAAATTAATAGAGAGGAAGATAAATTACAGCCAACACAATAGACAAACGATCAATCTCTTTATCAGATAAACAATTCTTTCAAGAGATACAAGAAACACATCATGGATATAAAAAATGAAAACAGATGTTCACTTTAGTAATCAAGGTTAAGGCAAGTGTAAGTATCATTTTGCATTAAATACACTAAGTGAAGGAAATGTTTTATAATGATGGTGATACCTGAATAGAAGAGTAAATTTAATACTAATAGAAATTGTTATAAACTTCTAGATAAAAAGTATGTGAGAGATTGTTAAAATATTCATACTATTGAATCTAGTAATATAATTGGCCAATATTAAGTCTAAAGAGATATTCAATAGAAAAACCTATCTGCTGAAATGTACTTGCTTCAGAATTACTTGTACAATAATTCAAAAGTGCAGCCATAAGAAACCAATTTAAGAGAGGCAAAAACTATCTCAAAAAAATTCTAACTGAAGTCTTGCATATGGGACAAAACTATCTAGAATTAAATTAGCATTTACAAAAGTGAAACTGTCTGAATAAATATATGGGACCAGGAAAATGTGATACATCTATTCCAAACAATAATTTTAACTGCTATACAGATGTCTGAAAGTGTTATTTTTTTCATGTGCTTGTGTGTGGTGTGCATGTTTGTATGTGTGGTGGCACACATGTGTGCAGATGTGTGTGTGGAGACCCAAGTGTCTCCTTTGACCCCCTCTCTACTTTACCTATTGAGGCATGGTCTCTTGCTGAACCAGTGAGCTAGGCTAGGACTGCTAGCTTCCCAAAGGCATCCTTTGTCTCCCCCTCCCAAGGTGGCCACCACATCCACACAGCTTTCATGTGGCTTCTTGGGTTCTGAACTCAGGTCCTCATAGTTGATCAGCAAGTTCTTTATCTACTGAGCCATCTACCTAGCCTCACGTTGCACTGTTTTTTGTTTATGTGTTTGCTTTGCATTTTTAAGTGAAAAATTATTCAATCACAAAGTTATGAAATTAAATAATGCAACCATGCTTTTTTTCTTCACATCTTAATTTTTTAGCATGTCACTTAAAACAAAAACGATGGACACTTTTATAAGTAGCTAACAGATCACAGGCTCCAGGCAAACACATCCCAGTGAGAGTAAATGAGTGGGGTGTCGGGCATTCCTAGGCGAGTTCCTTCCTGGACACCAGCATCCCTTCGGTTTGTTTTGGCACTATGACTAAGTTTTGTCACTACAGCACCTTTGAATGCTACTCCCACACTGGGTCCATTAAAACTCTCCACATACAAACTTGTATGTCCCTTCTGATGTTGTAGCTTGACACAGACGGCACATGAGCTATTTATTTCTTATTGCTGTGACAAAACATACCCGACCATACCAACTCCAGGGAGGGAAGGTTGATTTGGGCCCAAGGTTTCAGAGATTTCCCAGATCTTAATCCATCCTGACAGAGATGCTGTAGCGTGGTCTCTGGAGTATCTCGCATCACGGAAGGCAGGAAGCAAAGAGCCAGTGCCTGCCCTGGCTGGCTTTCTCCTCTTTCTGTTTTTATTCCGATGGTACTCACAGCCTGATGCATGATGCTGTGTGCATTCAGCATGGGACCTTCCCATCTTAGTTAATGTTCTCTACAATGACCTCACAGGTGCATAGAGAGGTGAGTTTGCTGTTTGAGATGCATCTTAATCCAATCAGGTTGTCAATGAAGATCAACCACCGCACGCTACAACATTTCACCTTGGCCCCCACAAAGTTCACAAGCATCCGGTAATGCAGATTAATCCAGGCCCTCTCCCAAGACTCTCCATGATCTCAATAATTTCAACACTGTTCAAACATGTAAGTTCAAACCTTTGATACTCAGAGAAACCTCCCATTTCAAAAAAGTAGAGATGGGGCCATAGAAATGAGGGGTGGGAATAAAGGAAGACCAAACTTAGTAAGACATATGTTAAATCCTAGAGGTCCACGTCAATGACATGAGATCCAAAGGGCATGGCTGCCCCACTGTTGTGCCCTCTTATAGCTCACATGCCTCTCTTGGGCCGGTCTCACTTGCTGCCTGCAGCTTCCAAAGCAGATGTTCCATGTCACTGGCCTTTCTACTCTATGGGATCTCTCCAACTGCATCTTTAGCTTCACCCTCACAATTTCATGCCTCAGCCTCTGAAGAGCCACCACCGGGGCTTCTGACCCTTATACATATGTTCTGGCCTCACAGGACCTCCTTTGAAATCTGGATAGAAGTCTCCATAACCCTGTGACTCTTGCATTCCATCTACTTGTATGGCCAGCATTGTGGTGTCTTGAGTGGAAAGGCCCTCACAGGCTCATATGCTTGAATTACTGGTCCCAGTTGGTGGAACAGCCAGAGAAGGATCATGACATGTGTTGGAGGAGGTATGTCACTGGGGGTTGGCGGGGGAGATAGGTTTTGAGGCTTCAGAGCCCACAGCATTCCCAATCAGCTATCTATCTATCTATCTATCTATCTATCTATCTATCTATCTATCTATCTATCTATCATCTATCTATGATTCATGCTTTGTGCCTGTGAATAAAGATGCAGTCTCTCAGCTATTGATCTTGCACCATGCTTGTGCCTTCTATCATGCTCCCTATCATGATGGTCATGGACTCTAACCCTCTGAAATTGTGAGCCTCAAATTAAACTCTTTCTTCTATAAGTTGCCTTGACCATGGTGTCTTATCATAACAATAGAAAAGAAACTAAAACAAGTATCAAGTAGAAAATTCCAAGATCTGCTGTCGTCTAGAGTGGAGTTGAGCTCCCTTGTGTTATGACTATAGCGGCTTCTCAGTGTCTCTATAGGTAGATGTAGGGGAAACCTCCCTAGATGGGCCAGAATGAGAATGGAGCCCTACAGCTTTCATTGCAAAGCAAAGTCTTCCAGATGATATAAAATATTCACGCTCTTGCACCTACTATAAGTGGTGTCCAGCCAATTCCCAAGATGCCCATTGTCCCAGTGCTTGTTTTGTTTGTTTGAGATAAAGTCTCACTGTGTGGCCCTGGATGGCCCAGAACTTGCTATGTAGACTCACAGAGCACTGCCTGACTATCTTCTAAATAATGGGATTAATGGTATATGCTACCACATTCAGATTTCTTGGCTTCTTTGTAATGACCCAAATCTCTTCATCAGACACATTTTTGTTGGCCCAAACTTTCCATGCACTTCTTTTGTAGGTAAATGACAATTCCTTAAAGTCTTTTCCATTCTGATTTTTTAAATCTTAATATACATCATAAACTTGGCAAAAAGTAGCCAGCATTAACCACATCCAAATCTAAATGCTAGGCTGCCTTTAAACGTTTCTCCACTAATTAGTTTGTTCCCTTCAAACTCAATCCCCCACCGTTTTAGAGCATGAACAAAATGAATGCAAGTTATTTGCAGCAATTTAACACAACCCCTATTCCCATTTCTGATCAAGTTTCTATTCTCATCGTGACCTCATGATCATGATCTTTATTCTCAGCATTTCTATAGACATTCTGCTCTTGTGAGATCACCAGAATTTGCACTAATTTCTGTTTGAAGCATTATAGGGTTCTCTAACCTACATTTCAAGATTTATTTCCGTCAATTTCCTCCCAGAATCCAAGTCAAAGACTTCTTCTGAACCACATGATTGAGTAGTCACAATAACAACTCCACTTTCCTGCTACCATTTTCTGTGTTCGCTTTTCATCACCATGACAAAATGCATGTGCAAAACTGCATAAGGGTGGAAAGATTCATTTTGGCTCATAGTTCAGAAGTTTCTGTCCATAATGACGGGGAGGAGAGGAAGCATGGCCGAACAAAACAGAGCAACTCACAGCATGGGTCCAGTAAGCAGAGAGAGAGAATGCCTGTACAATAATCTTTCTCCTTTGTTCCTTTTGTTCCATCATGGGCCCCAACCTATGAGATTCTGTGACTCACTTTTATGGTGGATTTCTCCCCTTAGTTAATGCTCTTGGGAAATGCCCTCACAGACATACTCAGAAATGTGCCTACTAATCTCCTAGGTTTTTGTCAATAAAATAAAATTGACCATCAAGATTAACCATCACACTACCCTTGGAAGTCGTGTTAAAGATGGTATGTTTGGAAGACAGAAGGAGTCTATATTCTTGAATCCCTATTTGGAGTTGAATATCATACCTAATCATTTTAGCTCTATGGTCACTGTTAAGCCTGCTTGATATAATGCTTAGATAAGCTTTCTCTGTCTACTACTCTTTGACCTTTAATTTGAGTATTTCTAATCATCCTTAGTAAGAAATTAGAAAGGAAGAAAGTGGAGACTTATTGGAAATTTTCCAAATTAGAACTTCCTGGTTTCTACACAGATAACCCAGACTGTGTTATTTCTTTCTCAGTTTAAACTCTTACCATCTCTGACCTGTCATCTCAATTTTTTTTCTATTTAAATTTTATAATTTTATCTAAGGAAAATATCATAATCTTTTTCATATTATTGTGCCAATATAAGAACTTAGAAACATCTTACCCCATACCATAGAAAAGGAGAATTATTGACTGACTACAGCCAATCACATCAGGTAGGGTTTGGTGAGCTCTCTACTGCCCAAAGTGGAAGCCAAGGAAAGCAAAGTTTGAGAGCTGAGAGAGGCATTTATATGCCACTATTTATTTTTGTCTTGTGTGGTTCAAATAAACAAGGAACTCTAAAAATTCAGAGTGGATAACAAAAATTCACCCAGAAGATTCTTAAAGCTCAAACATTTCAAGGAAACACTCCAGAAGAGTTGCCAAATCTCCTGCCGCTGGTACAGGATTGATTGTCAGTTCCTCGGCAGGTGTAGGTGCCCACACAGGGTATCACTAATGATTAGGGTTCTGTTTTCGGCTGATCCTGAGTCCTCTACACAATTTTTAACAGCCACTACTCATGGTTAGATGAGATGAGGGACCACTGCACTTGTTCCAATAGCTAGGTATGCTCTTTAGATGTTCTATGACTGCAGTACCGGCTTCTTGCTCTTCAATATGGAAACCCTCTAGAGCTGATACAGTGATTTAAGTTAAATCAAAGATAAGCGATCTAAAATCTAAATTCTTGTGTGTGTGTGTGTGTGTGTGTGTGTGTGTGTGTTGTGTGTGTGTGCATGCATAGGAAGTGTGAGTGTGTGTCTATGCACATTTATGTAGAGGGCAGAGAACTGTCTTACATGACAGTCCTCAGGAACTGTCTGACTGATTTCTGGATCTGGTTTGGTTTGGTTTGGGGCAGATACAAGTCTCTCATTGGTCTGGAACCCATCAAGTAGTCATGGCTGGCTGGGCCAGGGATTTACCTGTTCTCCTTTCTCAGCACTTGGATTACGAGTGTGCACCGCTGTGCCCATCCTCGAGTATGCGTGACAAGCACTGTACCGAAAAAGTTATCTCCCTAGCCCTCTAGAAATATGAATTTTTGAACAAAAATATAATTTGAGATAGAATCCCATTTATAGCCCAGGGTGGCCTGGACCTCGTGAGCCTCCTGTGCTGTGATTACAGGTGTGTAGAACCATGACAGGCTCAGAAAAAAAATAAATAATTTGTACACTATTCAAACATCACAAATCATTAATTTGCCATAAATAAAACATCAATGTGCCAGTCTGGGCCTATAATTACCTCACATATCTAAAGAATTTAGTGAAAATTCATGTGTGATCACAGAAAAAAGTTTATTTTTAAATTGAACTCACAGTTCTTTCGAGTATTTTATGAAAAACCATTGAACTTCTCCTGAACTGAAAGTTAACTGTATACATGGTTCACGTGTCTCATCAGAATGGGTCTCAGCCCTCCAGAATTACATGTATTTTCTTTGGTCCATTCCTGTTGCTATCACAAAATGCCTTAGACTGGATAATGAACAATAGCGATGTACTTCTTACAGTTATATAGAGTGGGAAGGCCAGTGTAAGATCCTGGCGGATTGAGTTCCGGATGAAGGCTTGTACTCGATTTACAAGGTGGATCGTCCCTGCCGCATCTTTGCGTGTGGCAGAGGTGCTAAAGGAGGCAGAAGAGGGCAACCTCGTTCTTCACGCTCTTTATAAAGAGCTCACTCTCAGCCCTGGGGGCAGAGCCGGCTCAGCTTCGCCACCTTCCGAAGACCCATCTTCAGAGAGCTTTAGGCTCTAGCATATGGATTTGGGAGGTACGCAGACATTCAAACAACCGCATTTTTCTCATGAGTGCATCGCACTCCTTCAGAACTGAGCCTTTCCGCAGGACACAGTTACCAAGAATTCCCAACACCTAGGTAAGATCCCCATAATCCTTCAAGACTCAATTTCAGCCTGGCCTTCTCTACAAACTCCTTCCTGGGTTAGCGTCCCCTTCGTGTGCTCCAAGAGCAGACGCCCAAAGCACTTGCCAGGCTCAATTTATCTTAATTCAAACTCTCTCTCCCCCTCTCCCCTCTCCCTCCCTCTCCCTCTCCCTCTCCCTCTCCCTCTCCCTCTCCCTCTCCCTCTCCCTCTCCCTCTCCCTCTCCCTCTCCCTCTCCCTCTCCCCCCCCCCCATTCTGTTCATGTGCATCTACATAAGTATATGTGTACATGTATGCAAAGGCCAGAGTTTCATGTCAGGTTCTTTCCTCTATTGCTTTCCTCCTAAATCCTTTAGTCAGGGTCTCTCACTGAAGCTGGAGTTCCTAAGTTTGGCAAGACTTGGTGGCAGCAAGCCCCAGGGACCTGGGTATCTCTGCTTCCTCAGCTCTAGGAGTATAGTCATATACCACCATGTACAATTGTTTACCCGGGAACAGGGGAGTCAAGCTCGGGCCTTCTTGCTTGCATGGCGAACGTTTTACTGACTCAGCAATTTCCCTGGTTTCCTTTTTCCTTTCTTGTTTTTTTTCTTTATTCTTTCATAGACTGTAAGTTCTTAAGGACTGAAACAGCCTTTCATCTTGGCACCCTGCTGCACAGAGTTGGCATCTGTGGTTAAGACAGTTGTTATTCCGTCATTTAGGTGAATTCTGCATCTTAAGTCCATTTTTTAAAAAAATAATACCATGATCACTTGCTTACCTAACACCTTAAACAGGACCTGAGAACGAGGCCATGTGCCATGTCACTAGAGCACTGTAGCGACTAGGCTTTGGGTTTGTTTATTCCCTTCGCTTTGTTGGTTTTGTTTTTCATTTTTGCCAGTTATGATTTATAAATAATTTACAGGAAATTCCTAGTAATCTACTCTTCTCTCTACATCAAAGGCTGTCAGCAAGCGTGAATGATAGGAGGTTCTGGCACATGATCCCATAATGCAACCTTCTGCTGAGAGAACTTGCTCGCTCAGAGCTGGGGATGTAGAACAGTGGTAGGGCATTTGCTTAGGATGTGGGTGGTTCTGGGTTCGATCCCCAGAAACCACTGCAAAATACAAGTACAAGAACCCATTCATTCTCTTATTCGGCAGATGTTTCAGCATTTACTGTATCCCTAGCTGTTCTGGACATTGGAGACGGGTCAATCAAAGAAAAATGAAAAGACCAATAGGTTCATCCTCTTTCGGTCTATATTCCAGACTCTCAGAAACGTGAACTGAATAAATGTGTTTTGTCGAGTGTTCTAGAAACGATTACCTGGATATAAAATACAGTGGAGCGACAAGGTTTGCTACCTCACAGAGCAATCAGGGAAGACCTCGCTGATGAAGTGACTTTCTCTTTACATGTGTACACATTTGTGTGTGTGCACATGAGGTCGACATTGGGTGTATATATCAGTTGCTTTCTACCTTATTTTTCAGGCAAGATCTCTCACTGAATCTAGAGCTCACCAATTGCCCAAACCTGCCATCTGGAAAAACCAAAGGATTCTCTGGTCTCTGTGGCCCTCTTGCTGGAGTTACAGACAAGCACTGATTTACCTGATTCTTATAGAGGTGCTAGAGGTCAAACTTGAGTCCTTATGCTTGTGGGGCAAGCACTTTACCTACTGAGCAAGCCTGCAAAGTGGCATTTTGAGCATAAATCCAATAGGAAGAGGTAATGAATGCAAGTGTCCTGGGGCAGAACCATGTTTGACATTTTCCAGTGTAGCTAGAGCACAGAAACAAATGAAATGAGGTAGAAGGTGATTGTGACTTCATGATCAGAGGAACAGGACAGATTGACACGCAGTGATACATTAGATTCAATTATTGTTCATCTTCAGAACCCAGTGTCTTTATTCTCAGCTCTTTTGCATTCATACATGTGTACGGTTTGCATGTGCACAGTGTGTGTTTATATTTGTGGGGGCATGTGCATGTCGTATGTGCATGCGGAGACCAGAGGTTGATACTGGGTGTCTTCCTCGATTGGTTTTTCACAATATATAATGATTGCCCTCTCAAGATATAAATATTGAGGCAGCATTCTTGGTGAACTCAGAGACCATGGTTTTGACTAGTCTGGCTAGCCATCTTGCTCTTGGGATTGTCTGTCTCTCTCTCCTGAGCACACTAGGATTAAAGGCATGCTGTCACACATTTTCATGGGTTTAGGGGAACTGAACTTTGGTCCTTACACTTGCATGGCAAGCACTTTACCCACCGCACCACGTCCCCATCACTCATTTCCATTTTCTCTCAGGTGACAAAGTCCTCTTGGTAATTTGTACACTACAGGGTTATTTCAAGGCATTCTGTTTCCTCTGTCATTTCTTCCCAGTCACCAAACCCAGAGGCCTCTTTCTCAGTGCTAGCTTCACTGCCACGCCCATCTTTATATTCTCCACTCATGTCTTCCCCGTTTAGGCTTCCAGAACAGCTCATCTGTAACAATGCAGCAAAGCAGCCTCCTAACTGGTCTCCTGCCTTTGGTCTTTGATGTCTCTGTGACAATAAAGCAGGGGTGGAATTCCTCACATGTTCAAAGAGCCCGTATGGTCTTGGTCTTCCTATCATATCTTCCTAAGAGACAAGAATCCACATAGCATCCTTTTTTAGGGGTTCTATGCCATTTCCTGACTTACTCATGACCATTTGTGATATAAGACATATTGGTAAATCACATGTGCTATTTGTGCTTGCTGCGTCGGAGACTAAGGACAGATTTAAGTCTCAGATTTAAGCATGTTCATCTGAACCTCCTTGTCCTGCAGCAGGCTGGTCCCCCAGACCCTGTAACAGGGAAGGAGGACAACAGCAAACAGCTTGGTGCATGAAAAACACTGTACCCTTTAGAACAGCTAGGAGGTACATTGCTTCCAACTGAGGCTATTGTTGTTTATCCCATCATTTAAATGTTCCTGTAGAAAAAAGAGAAGTTGGAAGCTCATCTGTGAAGAACCCCTCTGCTCAGAACCCCTCAGAAATCTCTCTATCTGGAACTCCAGAAAACTGTTTCAACAGGTCTCCCCTGATAAGTTCTTGTAGGATATTCTAAATGCCTGATTTGATATGTTTTATTCTCATCTGCTACTATCTGCTCTTTTACTTTTGTTAGCTATATACTGAATAAACTCTCTCTTTCAAAATCAAAAGCACAGATATCCATAGACCATTCTCCAGCAGAACACCACTGTCATGCTGAAATCAAAGCAGGTATGATCACCCACAAGTAACCCTCATGAGATCTGGGCTATTAAGATGCCCTTGTGGAGGGTCATGAGTCTTTATGAGATGCTCACATATCCCCCTCTCCCTTCCAAGGTGATACAGGAGGAAGGTTGGCTGGGGCCTGGGACTCCTGGGTAGCCTAGCTGCCAATGTTGCCCAGGTGGCCTCTTCAGTAGAACAGCTTCCGACAAGTCATTCATGCTGCAAGCAGGACTCTTCATGGTGAGATGGCTATAATTTCCCAAGGGACTTCTGAGTGCTAGAGCTGCTTTTGAGTCATTCATGTTCTGATGAGTAGCCCCAGTAAACTCATTTCATTCACTAAGGTGCACATAGAATCCTTCATTTGGTCTGTTGGGGGCTCTCCTCATCTGGGGAGAGTAAACATTTATGTTTCCCCAGTAAAAGTCGTAGACACCGGCTTTGTCTCTTGTTATGGATGGATGTTAAATGTTCCCTGCAAAGGCCATGTGCCATTATTGAGAGGTGGTGGGAGTCTCTGGAGATAAGATCTAGAGGAGGGAAGTCGGGTCCTTGATAAGAACATTGGGACTTTAACTGTCACTTTCCTGTAACACAGGTGAGCATCTTTGCTCTGCCGTGCCCTCTGCCACGATGCGATGCTTTGCCTAGCCACAGGTCCCAAATCAACAAGCCAAGCAATCATGTATCAAAACCTCTAAAACCATGGGCCAAAATAAACCTTCCTTTTTAGTGGATATTCTTGGTTACTTAGTCACAAGGACAGAAACCAGACAACTTTTGGTCCATGGCCCACCATGTCTGTGTCCTTTGTCTGTGTTCTGAATGCTCCAGTTCTTTGTTTCTGTAGGGTCCATATCCGGCTTATCCCAAATTTGCCCCAGACTCAAGCTCGTTTCTCACTGTGCATGCCAAAATATTACCAACCCTTTGATATCCAAATCCCTCCTGTATCACCGGGGGTGGGGCAGGGGGGAGGATTAATCTTTTCCTCATCTGCATGTCCACAACCCTTTGGAACTCTACTTAACACATTTTAGTGTTATTTATTAAGACTTTTACATGTTGAATCCTTATGCATATGAGTCCACGTGTTCTTCAAGGCAATGACTTACTGTATAACAGAGAATTTGTCTTACAAACCTGTTCTTACACAGTGTTCTGCAGAGTACCTCTTGTAATAGGTCCCCAATAAATATTCACAGTGGGTCTTAACAGCAAATTGCTGCTGCAATGAGAGCAGTCTTAATATTGAAGAAAGATTTGCAAGATTTGTGGCTAGTCTGCACACATAAGCATTTGCACCCCTTTTATTTTTCCAAATGCATTTTCTTTTATGGGGTATTATTATTATCATTGACTGCTTAGAACAAAACTACCAATGTATTTTAAAGGTCATAGTCAGATACTATCCATAAACATAAGCTTCTCTGGAGAAATATTTAGAAAACATTGTAAAATAAATTAGATGTTTTGCTCCTTGGAGGCCAAGTATGTTTTCATTTTCTTGCACAAATAAAAATATATCGATTTTTCTTTTTCATTTATGGAGTAAAAAAAAAAACCCACAGTTTTTTAAAACATACTAGCAAAAGCCTTATGCATTGCAAAGGCCAGTTGTCTAAGGACAATGAAATAGAAAAATTAGCTCTGTATCTCATAACTTAAGGGCATCTTAAGGGAAATGCGATAAATGTTGATTTGGAGCTGGAGGCTAGCGAGTTCTATTCTGTTTAATATCAGTAATGCCTCCGGACCTCGCTACACTGCTGTATATTACTGCTATTGGAATACATGTCTTTTACTCACTAGATTACTGTCTCTAAAGCCCCACCTCACTCGTGTGTGCTAACTTTACGGATATAAGGCTGGGAGTGTGGTGCTGTGGCAGAGCGAGAGCTTAGCGTGCACCCAGGGGCCCGAGTTCAGCCTCAGGACCAAAGATAACACATAATTAACAGTTGTGCAAATATATTTTCACTAGAGTATAAATTCCTTAACTGCTATTGTCCCTAGGCCCTCATATATTGTTACAAATGCATTTTTTTCTCTGTAGGTTGAAGTACCTGAGGGTGTTGGGGGGAGAACTGTCCATTCTTATATTTCCAACTCCCCCTCCCCCTCTTCTTCTTCTTTTGAGACAGGGTATCTCTGTTGTAACTCTGGCTGTCCTGGAACTCACTCTGTAGACCACACTGGCCTCAAAATCACAGAGATTCTCCTGTCTCTGCCTCCGGAGTTCTGGGATTAAAAGCGTGCACCTCCACTGTCCTGCTTTTCCACACTTCTTATCATAAAACATCGCAGTTTCTGCTCACAAGATCTTAACCTCACCATTTGCCCATCGCTCCTTCCAACATCCCCAGGGCAAGAGACTATTGGAAATATCCAAGTTATTGTCTCTGATTGAGACCCTTGTGTTGTTCATAATATAGACTCAAATTACCTCCATGTGGATGTTCCCCAAGATTTATTCCTGCAAAATGTCCTGTGTGCACCAGTGCCTCATGGGCACTTCATGTAGTTGTGCAGACTGTGCTCTTGTGGTCCCGTCCCCACTGGTGTGTGGAAATAGCATCTAATGCAGTGTATACCTGCAGTGCAGTTCCCAGTCTGCTTCCTGCAGGCACAGGCTACACTTGCTTATCATATTGCTCTACTATTTCTAGGACATTTTAAGATCTATCCTGTTCCAAGCTGGACTACCATCAGCACATTCACATTCCATTAAAAATCTGATTTTGTGGGGCTGGAAAGATGGCTCAGTGGTTAAGAGCACAGTTGCTCTTTCTGAGGACCCTGGTTTGGTTCCCAGCAACCACATGGTGGGAAATAACCATCTGTAATTCCATTTCCAGGGGATCTGACACCCTCTTCTGGCTTCCATGGGCACCAGGCACACATGTCCTGAACAGACATACACATACAATAAAAATAAATCATAAGAACAAAAAAAAATGGTCATAAGGAATCATTTCATCATATCCCACTGGCTAAGGCTTAGTCATACAACTATGCCTAACTATTGAAGGGACTAGAAAACATCTTTATTCTCAATGATAACTTAAAACCATAGGGTTCCATAGATTAGTGCCTCATCAGAGATGCTTCTTCTTGTAGTAAATAAGACTTAACACCGAGACTCACAACTGGACAGTGTTCAGAGAGTGAAAGACCTTGGAGCACTCAGTCCTAAATGGGATGTCTTCATCAGGTCCCTCCCCTCAAGGCTCGGGGAGCTATGCAGAAGAGGAGGCTGAAAGATTATAACAGCCAGAAGTGATGGGTGACTCCAAGGAACAGTGTTCCAGACACAATGGATTGATGTACAAATGAACACAGAGACTGTGGCCACACACACAAGACCTGCATAGGCTCAAGCCAGATGGGGTCCCAGCACTAGGAAGGAGAAGTGGACATGGAAACCCAATCCTTACCAAGAAATATCTGCTGCTGATACACACTGGCAAAGGAAAAATCAGTTTTCTCCAATGAAGTCTAACTGAGTGTATTAACCACACTCCAGGGAAGGCCATAACCAGAAGCAGTTGCCCAACACAAAACAAAATCAACAATATTTATGTGGACTTTTTCAAAGTTTGCTGTTTGTTTGCTTTTTTGTTATTGTTCTTTTTGTGTGTGTGTTTTTGTGTGGGGGGTATTTTTGTGTTTCTCATCATTTTTTTGTTTCTATTTGTTTTATTATTTGAAAGAAAGAGAGAGAACATAAAGTTGGGTGGATAGGAAGGTAGAGAGAAACTTGGGGGAACTGAGGAGGAGGGGAATATGATCGAAATATATTGCACAAAAAGTGTTTTTAAAAAACTGAAGTATTCAATTACTACCAAAGTGGAGAACAGATTTAGAAGACAAACCACCCTACTAACCACAATGCTGCCTTCCATTTTATGATGTTACTTCCATTTCCATGTGTGTGGTACTTGCTACAGCTAGCAAAACCCCTTTATAACTGGTGACATGCTGTTTGCTGCCTGAACCACCTTCTAATATCGCCTGGACTCCAGTGCCTCAGGTCCAGCCCATGGTTGATGTCAAATACCAGTGAAGCTGATGCTAAGCCGTCTCTCCTCCCAGAGCGTTTCCTGCTGCCTGTTCCATGACCTTTCATTGGTTCCCACTCATCTCCTTGCTGCCCCTTGCACATGTTCTGTATTTTCCCACACCAGGAATTTTTATGATCACTCACCTTCCAGAGCTTGCTTTCCTGCTCCTATTTCCTGTCCCCATTATGACTGTCCTCTGGGTCCCACCTCAAAAGTCACTCCCCTTAGTGACTTGATCCCTAGCCAGTCTTATTTCTCTTACATATCCACATACTAATCTTTTGTTTAATTTATGTATACATGCTTATGTGTGCATGTTGAGACAGGCGTGGGTGTATAGAAGACAAGTACCTTTCTCCATTATCCTCTACCTTACATTTTGAGACAAGTCTCTCAATGAACCTGACTCTCATTGATTTGGTTAGGCTGGCTGGCATTAAGCCCTAGGGACCCTTCTGTCTCTGCTTTCACAGGGATTACAAGTGAACACCCCTATACTTGGGCTTTACATGAATGCTAGGAGATCCAAACTCCGATCCTCATGCTTGTGCAGTGAGCACTTTGCCTTTGATTTGTATCTCCAGACCTTAACTCAACGTAAACATGGTGAACTGAGCTGATGTAAGGATCCCAGCAGAATGAACTTCTACACTTGTATATGCCTATAAGTCTAGTTATACAGTATCCCTCCCCAAGTTGAAGGACTTCACTCTCAGCTTGAGGATCCAATCACTGAGAGGTGGTAGGACGCTGGAGATTCTGATCACACCAAGGGACTGGGTTCAGTTTGACAGCATTATCAAGGTGATGATGAAACTCTCAATGCTGGGGGCTAGTTGAGGGAAGTAGGTCACTGGGAGTGGGCCTTTGGAAATGCATGTTGTCTCAGACCCTTCTCCGTGTCTGTTTCCCAGCCGCTGTGAAATGAGCAGCCCCACTATACCCTGTCTGCCACGTTCCACCTCACAATGGGCCCAGAAACAATGCAAACAAACGACCAAAAACAGAAACTTCTGATACAGTGAGCCAGTGATCCTCCTTCTAAAACTAACACAGTGTCCGTGATGGAAGGCTACATTTTGGCCCAAACGATGTTTATGTTCTGCTGTCAGGTGGGTGAATATGCCAAGTGTGAGGAGGATTTGATGTGCTACCACTGCTTGGAAGACAGATGGGACAATGTGAGAAAGAGTAAGCTTTCAGGGACTGAGATCAGCCCTGAAATGAGTCACTAGGAAAAGGGGAACCTCTGTACTAAGAAACTTGGTAACCTCCCATCCAACAAAGGTCACTGCTATTATGATTTCAATCATTATAATTGAGTTCTGCTCATTTTGAGCTCTAAGTGGAATCACACTGAACCGTATGGTCTCTTTTATTGACTTTCTTCATGCAACATTATGTCCATATGACTCTTCATTATTACTGCACACAGCAGTGGGTAATTTTTAGTTAATGATGGATAACACTTCATTAATGCTTTTACTCATTATTCTTGAAGGACAGTTGCATTGTATTCAGTTTGGGGTTGTAATGAAGAATGCTGTCATTAAGTATTCTTGCATGTATCTTTTGGTAAACACATGCACTATTTCTCCTGGGTATATATCTAGAAGTTATGGATATATATATCATATATATGATATATATATGATATATATATATATATATATATATATTATATGTATATTGTATAACACACACACTAACCATTGCCAAATTTCCAACTTCACTTTTCCACTATCAGTATATGTGACTTCCTGGTGTTCTACAACTTTACAGTGAATTTTAATTTTTAGCCATCTTTGCACATCATATCTCAGATTTAGATTCATCTGTGCTAACTAACCATGTGTAACTACCATTTGGATACGTTTTGGTGACATATACAGTCTCTTTCTCATTCTAAATATATTTTTCATTTTGTAAAGGCTTATATGGCTAGCGTTTTACCCACTGAACCCATAATAATTTTTATATGTAACTTTTTGTTGTATTTAGTACATACAACATATACTCGCTTTGACTATTTACCTTGTTTTCAGTGAACTTGATGAATTTACTAGTGAATGCTATTTATCTAAGAGTTATCTATCTGTATGTTGTCAATATCACCTGTGAGTAATGAGTTTTCTTTCTTTATCCTCATTTTATATTCCCTTCTTTACTAAGTAAAATTCCCATAAGGTTGAATTGACCACAGTGGAGTGCTTGTTGCTATGAATATTATTTCCCCACTTAGTATGATGCCCACAATAGGCTCCCTCTGAATGTTATAATATATATACTATATATATAATATATAATAATATAATATAATAATATCCCCTCTTAGCCAAGAGGTGGTAGCTTACACCTTTAATCCCAGCACTCAGGAGGTAGAGGCAGGCGGATCTCTGTGAGTTTGAGGCCAGCCTGGTCTGCAGAGTGAGTTCCAGGACAGCCAGAGTTACAACAGAGAAACCCTGTCTCAAAAACAAACAAACAAAAAAAAAGATTATTCCCTTTTGTTATTTCCAAAGCAGGGAAATATAGAAGTTTGTGACTTCCATCCAGGATGACCTTTCTAACCACTTGAGACTTTTCAGGTACTTGGGAGATCTGATATCCTTCTGTTCTGGCCTGTGTCCTACAAACTCATGCATTCAGTCCTCGGAGTATAAATTCAAATATATATCTCCATCAGTGAATACAGTGTCTTCACTATTTATGAATTAGTTTCTTTACAAAAGACTTTAGATTTAAGAACAATAGAATAAGCTTATAAAAATGGGCATATATAAAAATTAATTCTGTAGAAATATAGTTAGTGTGCAAAGGCAGGGAACATGGAGTTCATGCAGGTCATAATTCACATCATCATTAAATTCACCTGAAAAGTTTTATCATTTCTAATCTAATATTTGTAGATTTAGTATTGACTACAAAAATACTTTAGTATTGACTACAAAAAACAATCATATCAATTCTTCACAGGCCATAGGAATTTCTTAGCACTATGATTTGAAAAAAACAACAAAAACCTCTTTAATGCATTAGTGGCCATCACATAGGCCACAGAAAGGGCATATCCAGGACTCTGAAACACAGCAGTAGGTTGCTGGTGATTGCTTATTTTGTTTCCCATTGGTAAGCAGAGAGCAGAGTTCCAAAGCAGAACACAATGAACACAACGGTCCAAACTCCCAAATAAGTCTAAGTATCCTGTACCAATGATGGTCTTTAACACATCAGGGGTAAGGAAAGGGAGGTTTGTTTCTGGGAATGGTCTTAACTTCTTCATATACATCTATAATTCTCTAGCTGGAGTTTGTTTTCTCCAATGAGTCGTTCAGTGCATACTTTAATTATATTTAATTTCCAGTAAAGACTTCCTTGATTCTTGGTTGTTCAGCACTTTCCCCTCACAGAGGTGGCTTCATTTTCTTTAAGTCTCGCTGGCCCTGGGTCAGCCTAATCCATAGAATGCGGCACAAGTAACATACGTCTGGTTCTGGGGTGGGCACTCAGGACGATTTTCCATTCCTTCTTTGACATCCAGCTTCTCAGAACCCAGATATTTTGGAGAAGACTGAGCCAGAGAGAAAGACCGTGTACAGATAATCCAACTGAGATGCCGGCCAGCATCAGATGCCAGCCACATGTGTGAGTTATCATGGATGGTCCAGGCCCACTGAGTCCCAAGCACGAGAGCCTCACTTGGTGCCACAGAGAGAAAACACAAGACCACTTGCTGGCCAGTTCTATTCGGCATGATGGTGGGAGATGGTGGTCAACAGGTGTTTTAAAACAAGTTTGGTTTTGCTTCTTAACTTGGTTATGTCTATATAAACGTATACATGGTGTGTGCACATAAACACAATTCACAGGACAACAGATTTTCCTCTTAGTAGGAGACCTACACGATGAATGTTGTTAGGGTACTATGGATCCCAAGTAAAAGGACAAAATAAAACAGATTCCTATAAATCTCCAAGATCTCAAAATAAAATTACACACACTATATAAAGAATAAAATAAAATGAGCACAAAAGGTTGAAGTGTTTAGACTTCCTTAAGTAAAACTCAAAGGCTAAAAGGTTGTATATCACCAAATTTAAATAACACATAGGACAAAAATCGTTATGAACAAAGCTGAACACAGGCATCAGACAGCAACATGAAAAATTGCAACAAATACAATCATGTTACTTACATATGCCCTTATAAACCATTTTTTTAAATAAAAAAGCATGGCTGTAAGAGAACAGAAGGCCAACAGTATTGAAAGACAATTCAAAGAAAAATACTAATAACCAACAAACACAGAAATCTGTACAGTTTTAATAATCAGGTCCTAGAGCTGGGGGAAAATGAGGCGATTTATACGTTACTACAAGGACATGAGGATGATCCTCTACCTTAATGTTGAGAATAGTGCAGTACAGATGCTTCTGGAGCACAATTTAGCAGCATCTAAGAGTTCACAATACGTTCCCTTCCGCCAAATAATTTTTACATTTAGGAATCTGTCTCCTGTGTGCATGTCTGGGAAAAGATACAATCTACTGGGCCTGATACTTCTTCATTGTTAAAGTGCTTTTAAAAATACAGCCTAGCTGGGCGGTGGTGGCACATATCTTTAAGCCCAGCACTCAAGAGGCAGAGGCAGGCAGATTTCTGTGAGTTCAAAGCCAGCTTGGTCTACAGAGTAAGTTCCAGGACAGCTAGACTTACAACAAAGAAACCCTGCCTTGAAAAACCAAAAGGGGGAGAGAGGTTCTAGTGGAATTGGAGAGGTAGCTGCACATAGATCCATGCAGGTCAAATATTTTTAATTAAATTAGGATATATCTTATTTTTAATGAGAAAAATAATATCTGGCCTAGAACAATCAGTTTCAATGAACACATAAATACCATATATTATTAACAACCTCATTTCATTATATGTTGTTATTTTGTGTAGCTATATATATAACAAACCATAACTAGAAATTCCTACGATGAAAAAATCTGTATTAGGAAACAGCATGTATATAACTCCTCACATATGCACACTTATTTTCTAGATATAAGGACAAAATTTCTAGATTTGAGGACAAATTAGTGAAATCATAAAATATGCATTTAGCATGCTTGAGAAAGTCAAAGAAAGTCCCCTTGAGGAATGTCAATGGACACCCTCAGAACAATAAGGCTATTATTGCATTGTTCTTGGTTGCCCACCAGGACTTGATTGTAAGACCCTATTGCTCAAGACACCACGCACAATGGTTACAGGATATGCAGAAAGCAAGTTGGTACTGACTAGGAAGGTACTGTCTAGCTAGTGTAGTACTGGAAAGTGCTCTGTAGGCTGCCAGCACAAAATGGCATCAACAGTCTTACCTATCTGAGAACCCTGCAAACTACAATAATGACCTGCATTGCAACACGTGTCAATGGGTACGATAGTGGCATGAATATTTGGGGAGTTAACCAACCACTTCCTGATTGGATTTAAGGCCTGGTACCCAGAAAGAAACACATGTCTGGTACTATACATCTGGCCAAGAACTTATTGTTAGTAAGTGCTCAGTCCCCAAAGCTGAACCTGCTGCTATCATTCTGCTACTAGGACACAGTATCAAATTGCCTTCTAAATATGTGTCTCTCTAATCATAAATTGGTACAGCTCCCAGACCTCAGCAGAGAAGTTTCTTTGTACAGTGGATGGCAATTTACGAAAAAACTCACAACAGTCAAAGTGTAGAGAGTAAGTGTCAGTGGAGTTTTCAGTCACAAATGAAACATCTACAGCACACCCTCCCTGACAAGCTCAGGGTCCAGTGCAGAATAGGGGGCAGAAAGACTGTAAGAGCCAGAGGTCAGGGAGGACCAGAGAAAACAGTTTTCTGGACATGATGGACTGCCTGCACTCATGAACTCATGGCAGCTATGGCTGTCTTCACAAGATCAAGGCAGTCACTATTCCAGCGCAGAAGGAGAAGGGGTTTACAAGCCCCCAACCTTAAGTGAGAAGCTATGATCAGTTGATGGCTTCCGCAGGAGGGAAAGTGTGTGACCCCGGCAGGTTAACCACACTCCAGTGGATGGCCCCTCAAACAGAAGTATGTGGGAAGCACAAGTTGGACTCAATGGGTTATTTAAAACACACACACAAAGTAGGAAGTGGGAGGAGTTACAGAGAGGAGTGGAGGTGAATACAATCAAAATGCATTTTCAGTGAATTGATACAATATTTAAAAAAACAAAAATAGCATTGTCTCATAAGACTAAAAAGATATGAATCTGTCATCAACACATCGGGTGTTGACATGAAGGGAAGAGCTGAAGAGGAACTCAGACTTGCTTTACTGTTTCCTTCCTTGTTTTAATTCTGTCCTTTCTAAACAGCCAACAAAACTCCATGATCTCATTCATTATAACCGACAAATTCTACACATCCAGTCACACCTACTGGACCATTTGGCTTCAGTCATTTTGAACCAATCTACTAGACCGGTTTTTCAGGTTGCAAATGACAAAAGATGTCTTATGAGCTACATTTTGCATAGCATTAAAGAGATTTGCATTTATTCTTTAATGGGGATGGTATTCTTTAATGACAATGAGCTGTTTTTTTTTTTTTTTTTTTTTTTTTTTTTTTAAGAAAATCATCTTATTGCTGGCAATGACAGATTAATGAAGCAGTTCTGACCAAAATGATTTCAGCAGATTCTGATTAAGGAACTCATTTGGGAAATCCATAAAGTCTTTATAATCGTCGATTAATGGCACATACACAAATTATTAACAATGTGAACAGTGAGCTGACACCATAGAATTCTGTAAAAGGGTCCATAGGGTAACAGTCCATGGGGTCCTGGCAGCGGGTCAAATCCCTTGTGTTTTCCCTGGAAACACTGCCGTGGGTGGGGCATGGGATGGCTGGAAATGCCTCACCACACTTCTGCCCCCTCCAGTTTCACACCCAAGCCCCAGCATATGCCACCATAGCTCTACTACATGTGTCTGATGAGAATTTGTAAAAACCTGGCACCAGAATCCACAAACATCCTAAGGTACTGTCTGTAACTTTAAAATGTTGTTAATAATGTCTTAAGAAGTAAATCTATATATTTTGGGTAGTGCAGGTGGTTCTGGAGGTTGAGCCCAGGCTCTTATACATACTAAGTGTGTATTCTACTATTGAGCTACACGCTCAGTCAAAGCCTGCATTTCATCCCTAAATAAATATTTATAGCCTTAAAAGAGTCCATTTCATTCACCTTGAGATTAGAACTAGGTATGTGTGGGCAGGGTAGAGAGATAGCTCAGAGGTTAATACTTCCTGGCAAGAGGAACCAAGCTTGGTACCTAGCACCCTCCCAATCACCAGAGGATCAGATAACATTTTCTGGATCCTAAGGCACCAGGCACATATATAAGGTACATTCATATGTAAGGCAAACACACACATAAAAAAGCAATTCATTTTTCTGTTATAAATGTAATTTATTTATGTTAAACGTTAATATCTGAACTGAAACAAGAAGAAAATTTAGGCTTGAGAGAAAACTTTCTGCAAGGCAAGCTGCAAATAAAGTTGCAACTTTATAAAAAGTTGATCTTTGATGTCCCTCCAAAACTACATTCTCCAAGCTAAAAACTGTTTGAGCTTTTTGGTTTTGTTTTGTTTTTTAGCTCACTTACTATAAAGTAATCTATCAATTTCTTTAGTTCTTAAGATTGATTGATTTCTGTTGTAAGGGTTTCAGTAAAGTTCAGGTAAAGTTTAGCTCAATAAAAACAGGTTCTGAGCACATTGATGAAGGCACAAATCTATTCTATTCAATTTGTGAAATTAGAAATTATCCAGGCAAATCAGAATTACTCTCCATCACACATTTCTCAAAAGCACATACATTTCCACAATCTTGATATATTCATTCCTCTCTAAGATGGGTGGTGTGGGAAGAAAGCTTATTTAAAAAGGAAGGAAGGAAGGGAGGGCGGGAGGGCGGGATGAGGGAGGAAACATCAGAAGTTCTCTCTGGTCCTATTTAGTTAACAATACTGTGTGAAGTGTCTTTTGATTGATGCCTGTTATTCATGTCATCAAATGCAGTGCTAGGGAAAGTGAACTAAATTTCTCTATTGTTATCTGTTTTTAAAAGCATATACAAAATGTCTTACTTCTTCATGCTGTGAAAATATTGTTTTTTTAAACTTAAAACAATGATGTTCATTTTGACAAGAAACGATGAGGAATGACTGTAAAAATGCTGATTTTTCATTCTATTGGGTACATAAGCATTTGTAAAACATTATCTTTCCTTGATCTTGATAGCTGTCTACTGCCATGTTTTTCCTTACATTATTGTTTTTTGCTTATTATGGCATGTGTGTATGTGATACACACTTTACAAGAGACTGATCTAGGTGCTTGTGTATGTTTAGCAAACATTCTATCACCAAGTTACAACTCCAGCCCATTTTATTTTGAAACAGAACATCACAGTTACCTAGGATGGCCTTGAAATCACTCTATAGTCCAGGCAGATGTAGAACTCAGTATCCTTCTGGCTCATCCTCCTAAGTGGAAGTTACATCACAGGCCAGGCTATTAAGTATTTCTTAAAGGATATGGAATGATTTAACCATCTGCACCAAAAGCATCACGTAACACCTGGTAAAAGTGCACATTTCTGGCTTTATAGTCACTGATTCAAACATCTCTGAGGGAAGGACTCTAAAGTATGGATGGAAAAACAATTCTGTTGTCACTAGCCTCAAAGTTCAACCACAATGTGAATTTCAGATCATTTTAAAATTTCTACTTGTATAAACTACATTTTAAAAAGAGGAGAGAGAGAACATCATCATAAGAGAAGAAATAAACTATATCTTACAGTAATCTCAACCTTAAATGATATAATGTCAGCACAGTGCTAACATGGAAAGAATGTATAATAACAGAACAGAATGTTGTAGTCAAGAATATCCAAGCAAAATCAAAATTGCAGAATTTAACAGACTGTAATCTAGAAGCATAAAAGTCAATATAAAGGTTGAGTTCAAAACCTGTCAGAAAATCACATATATATAAAGAGTTGAGTGCTTTTTCATTCCTTAGACATTAATGTTCATGCATTGTACCCCTGCCACATTAATCTGGCTAAAAACAAACACAATAAATAAAATAAATAATTAAATAAATAAAACACAATAAATAAAATATAATAAAATAAATTTAAAAGACTATAAAAATAAAATAAACACAAAACCTTGATGCCTTATTTCACAAACTCCCAAGAATCAGAACAAAAGATTTTCTACGGAATTTGGTGTGGTGGCACACACCTGTAATCCCAGCATTTGGGAGCTGAGGCAGGAGGACTGCTACAAGTTTGAAGCTAGCCCGGGCCCCATTGCAAGGCCCTATCTCAAAAACAGAACAATGACTTTCCATCACTAAAATCATTAGAGGAAATACTCTGGAAAAAAAAATTACAGGACAAAAATCTGAATGCATCAAAGCTAGTAACACTGAAAGAGCAGAAAGAAATATTCCTGCCAAAAGTCACATAAACTAATCAAGAAGAAACACTGTATAACCCCTAAAATGAAGGACTCTCTCTAAAGTAAACTTCCTACACTATTGAAAAACATCTAAGTCACAAGGAGCCAGGGACATGTCTCAGAAGGTAAAGGTGTTTTTCATGTAAGTCTAGCAATCTGGGTTCTGTCTGGGGACCTATACAAAAGTGGGAGGAATCAGCCACACAATTGTCCTCTGACCTCCATATGTACACTGTAGCACACGTGCCCACATATACACCACACACACACACACACACACACACACACACATACACACTAAGTCCGTAGACCAAAAGGGGTAACAACTACATGTATTTCTTTAACCTTTTGTGGAAGTTGACCCAGAATGCACACACGTGCCTGCACACCAAGACTGGAAACAGTGGTAGACTGCACATATGACATCAACATGGGTGGCCTAAGTGTGGTCACTAAGCTGGGGAAATGTAAGAGAAATGTTCCTAGGAAATACACACTAAGAAAATCAGGCACTGACATTTCCAGCTTACTCTGAAATACAGAGAGAACACTGTGCCAGATGAATAGGGAGCCACCAATGGGAATTCTATGAAGGCTTTAAGAAGCTCGTTCTGCTGCCCTTGCAGCCTGCCTGTAAGTTTGAAATGATTTCAAAGGAAAAAATAAAGCAAGCAATATATTCTTTAAGCTGGCATGGGAATAATAAAAATCAAAACCTTTGGAATATTTAAGCTTCATCTCTAAAGGAACCACTTTTGTCTAAGGATTTCATACAACTATACAAAAACATGAACAAATCTAATTGTTCTCTTAATGCTTTCCTCCCAGGAATTATACCATTGTGTTGCCATTTTTTAAGGGAGAAATCTTTCATTTTTACATTTTACTTGAAGGTTGCCATGTGTATACCACTGCAGATGTGTGGAGGTCAGAGGACAACTTTTGAGTTGATGCTCACCTTTCCCTGCATCGAGGCCAGGCCCATCCTCCATGCTGTGTACTCCAGGCTCACGGCCTGAGAGCTAGCAGGTGGGTTTCCTGTTTCCATCTAGCTATAGGAATGTTGCAGTGACAGACGCATGCCACTCCATCAGGATCCAACTTGGGTCTTCAGGCTTTCGCAGCTAGCTCTCTGACCCAATGAGTCCCTCCACTGCTTTTTGCTTGTTTTGTTTTTTACCAATTGTATGTATAATCCACACCTATAAGTGTGCGTCAGAAAAATATCTCAAGAGCCTGGGTACTTGCTTGAAAACTCACTTGAAAATACTTAAAATGCTGCTTTTTGCAGTTACCCTTTCCTTCCATGGTCCCTTAATGGTTGATTTTCTTTGTCATATAGCTGCCTTTCAGTTTGTTCTCAAGTAGCTCAAATTCAGAATGGTGCCCTGATATGCAGATCAAGAACCCTGCTGCAGCATCAAAGTAACAGCACACTATGTTGAAAGCTATACAATAGTCCTCAATGTGACCTAACAACTATGCCAAAGGGTTTCTGTGCAGGACAGAGAAAGAAGAGTGCTGGTTGCCCTGGCAGTCCTGAACATGTAAAAGGCTCAACATAACATTTGGAACATGGGAAAGGTTACTGAAACCATGTAGTAACAACATGAGCAATAGATACACAGAAACCTCAACATGCAAAAGCACTTCTGAAAGTGAACAGATCTCAGGCAACAAAGGCTTTCAGTGAAGAAGTTGTGTTCATATTTATTTTGACATTTTTGAAAGTTGTAACTCTCAAGGGATTTTACTGTACTAAATCAACATTAATAAATTGAAAGTCTTTTCAATTTGCATTTTGTATAATTTATGAAATTATCAAGCTTGTATAAACAATTGTCTGAATTTTAGTGACTGTCACCAAATGTACTTGAATATTGCTGGCATCAAATTTTGTGGTGTGTGTTTTTCAAATGCCAATGGAATTCAGATTCTCCTTGCTTCAAGTCTTGGTTCACAGGTCAGGGTGACTTCAGGAGAAATTCAGAGTTGTAGTCATAGTACAATGACTTTCAAATAGTTTTTTTCTCCTAAAATCAAGCCACCATTTAGCACTTTACTACACAAATTGAAGTTTTAAGGTTGCTTGATTCTAGGAGATACCAAACTAAATCTAAAGCTTACATATTTTGAGTTTATAAATATAAGTCACTAAATAGTTTAATAATTTTTATTAAAATTAATTATAATTCCGATTTCAAAAGTCTACAACTGGAAGGGGAAGTATTACAGCTTCTTGGAGGGAGTGCAGATTGAATGAATGCATGGCTTAGGAATGTGATTAAAGATATTTTCATAAGACAGGTGTTTAATAAATGTGAATGTCTTATAATACATCATTCAAAGTGGGGAAGTTCCCAAAAAATTCTTTGTCAGAAAAATTCAAGATGAAAACTGACCAAGCAGTGTCAGAGCAGACTGATGAGCAGCATTTGAGAATTAGTGACCTAACACAGCACTCATCCAGACATTCAGCAGCAGAGGGAACAAAACACAATGCAACAAAAATAGCACCTTTGAGAAAAATCAAATCACTGATAACAAATCTATAAAACTGTTCTGAACTCCAAATCTCTATAAGAATAATTCCTTTAGGAGTGATTACACACCAACAAGCCAATCTGAAAAGAGTTACATGTTAACTGTAAAAACACACAGACACAACACTGACAGCTACAGTTGCACCTGTGTAACTACAATAGGCAAAGGTTCCTTTTTTAACCACATCTACATTGCCCTAAACCTGACTGGCAAAACAGCATATTTTACCATAGGAGGGAAACCTCTAAAGACTCTTTAATTAAAACAGTAGTGAAATATGCTCAGTATGTCTTTCTATTACACATGGGGTCAAGGGCTTTATCATGAGACTTTTGATCCTCAGTATGATTCAGAATAAAGAAAGTGTTTCAGATGACAGCTAGAAACATTTAGTTATGAAGTACCACAAAAGATGGTTATACCATGGTTTCATGAGATAATTCTGTAGTTTAGATTAGCTTTCTCAACCAAATATCTGAAAACAATTTTTCTCACTTCTTAAAATTCTTGTAATTGGGAAGCCTGTCCTTGGGTGTTTAGTGCAAATAAAAGTTAGTTTGCTCAATAAATAATTTTAACAGTCTAGAAAGATCTCCAAACAATATTTCCCTGGAACTGAGGATGCCACTCGGTGACAGAGTACTGGCCAGGCATGCACAAGACCCTTGGCTGTGTCTGCAGCAACCTTAATCCTCTCCCAATGGGAAGAAAATGGTTTCTAACTGTCGCATTTACTTAAATACGCTCCTTCACATCAGAAGTTTACCACAGAAAATTATGTCCACATTTCCACATGTTGACATTAATCTTAAATGTTACCCTACAATTTGAGGGAAAAAAATGAATTGTGGGTTCTAATACATTATTAATCAGGTGTTACAATTTTGTGTTGGCTTTCATTTATAAATAAAATATAAATGCCATTGGCAGGTATCCTGTTAAATGAAACCAGTTTCTCCCTATTGATTTTAAAAGCCTTGAGCATATGTTGTAAAAAAAAAAAAAAAAAATGAGTAAAGGTAACAAAAAGCTCTTTTTCCTGGGTAATATATCCAACTGTTGTCTGAATGACTAATCCGCATCCCTTGCCCACCAGTTTCAAATATCTGCAGTTACTGTCAAAAATGGATGCAGCACAATACAAAGACAAATACTGGCAAACACCATGTTTTTTCCTTATGTTTCAAGAAACAATACGATCCATGGTATTTCATGAAGTTGTTTATTCTCGTTATTAAAACTTGGACTCAAGTAATCCGGGTTTTTCTGAAAAAGCACCTTGTTCGTAGGGACCATTCAGTCGTCCTTTTCCACCACCACCTCGCCATGAAGCACCTTTCTTCTTTGACGTAACATATGAAAATAGAGTTGAGGAAATACTGAATGGGAAGAAGAAAACAAAGAAGGGTAAGCTGTTGCTTTAAACTACGCTTGAAACCTGTAGAATGTGAGAGCTCCGCACTTTAGATAAGAGTATTACCCACAACCCACCCAGGGCTTATGGAACTCAGGCTAAGGGCAAAAATGGAGGTCACACACATGTAATACATAATCCGCTGGAGGTTTTGCTGTCCTGGCAAGTTCACGTAACTTGATAAACATATTTTCCGTAAGGACCTAACGAACATGTTTATTTTAAGAAATAAGAAACCCTGAAATAAATCAGAACCAAGGGCAGCAGGCCCCACATTGCCTGCTTTGTTATGTTGACTGGATCTGCCTCCACGAGCGCCTCCATGCACATGCAGGTGAATGTCCCAACATGCATCCAACCTTCATCCATACCCTCTGTGAGCAGTTGCCCCATGCTCCCAGCACAAAACACACTAGTGACGCGGTTAACCATGTCAGGCAAGAGACTGGCCCTGGGCCATGGTCCCAGATGTGGTGTCTAGGAAAGAGCCAGAACAGAGTCCTGATCAGACACTCCCCACAGCTCGACCTAGGCACTTCTGTCCTGCATGCACACAAAGATGCGCGTAGATCACACCAGTTGGGTACGTGATTATCTGTGCAGCATATTTAGAGAAAATTTTTAGCCAATATGGATCAAGACTTTCAGTCACAGCATCAAGGCTGGTGTCTGAACAAATATACATCAGCTGTATCAGCTATATACTCCAAATATAAAAAATCTCAGAATAATGAAACCAAGGAAATTAACCACAAAAACTTCCAATATCTTCTTCAGGCAACTTTGGGTTGTGTATACACACACACACACACACACACACACACACACACACACATATGCATACATAAATAAAAACAATTTTTGAAAACATATTTTTTTTTGTTTTCAAAAATTGTTTGTTCTTTATTTATGTATGCCCCACCTTGATAAATGCAGTCAGAGTATATCTAGTGGTCTAAACATTCAGGCCATGTATATTTAAAGCAAACCAGGCAATTGTGTTGAATTCCCATATAAAATCTTGAGTAGTTTCATAGAAGGCACTACATCATGAGTACTTTTTCAACGTGTCACTGAAATTCTCCCACCAGGAATGGCCTTATAGGTGAGTGAGAAATGCAACTTCTCAGTTCTAAAGTAAGTACTCAGATGTTAATTTTAATTATCAAAGTAAAATCAGTTATATCTCTGTTAATATCAGTAAAGAAGCAGAAACACAGGCCTCTGACGGACTAGCCTTTTGGGCGAGTGAGACCTCAGTGACCACAAGAACAATGAGCTAGGTCCTAGCGGTTCTCAACCTGGAGTCGAGACTCTTTTGGGGGTGGAATGACCCTTTCCCAGGGGAGGCCTAAGATCACCTGCGTATCAGATATTTACATTAAAATTCCCAACAGTAACAAAATTACAGTTATGAAGTATTAACAAAAATGATTTTATGGTTGGGGGTCATTACAACATGAGGAACTGTATTAAAAGGCATAGTATTAGGAAGGTTGGGAACCACTGACAGGAAGTTGCTCCTGGCAGAGGTCAGACTTAGGTCTCCCGGATACCTGAAAAGCAGGAGTTCAGAAGTTACAGGTTTGAAGCTTTAAATCGCATTCTCTTAAGACCATGGTTTCTATGGAATAACCTCAAAGGTCACAAGAGAGGTGACCACAAGAGAGGTCGCCTCTGTGACCGCAAACAGCCTACACGAGCTCTCATTCTGCATGCCGCCCTTACTCTTATAAAGCAAGGGGTATGGCAAACAATGTCTGTCCATGTTTCTTAGTGCCCCGGCACTGATGAGGTGGTAAATCAGGCTGATGTGGTAAAAGACAAGGAGGAAGCATCCTCTGAACTGTTAGTTTATTTTGGTTCCAGAAAAGCTCCAAAGTTGGAGCTCTCACTGTCTGGCCAAATTGTATGCACATCGCCATGAAATAAGAAGCCTTATGGCCTGTCCATGTAGAGTTCAGACTCAGATTTCTCAGTTCTTCTACTTCCCACTGACATTTATCTCTGATTCTATTAAGAAGATGGATTAATCCTGTTTTCCTCTTTTATTTGCTGCTAGTGACACAAAATGACTTTAAAGTACATCACTATTAGTATGTAAGAGAACAAAGTCACTGAATCACTGAATCAACTCACTGAATCTGCTGAAAGACAGTGAGACATTAGTGAAGAGGCTAAATTATTCAAAACATTCAAAAAATTATTAGGAAAAGCAGCTTTATTCCTTCCAAGTACATAGAACAACACAAGTAAGACTAAAAAGCACTTGTAATAAATCTCCAGGTAAGCCAAATGGGTAGAAATAATCTCAGGTTTTCTTGATAGAATGCTTAGGACTCACACACAGAAGTCTAGATGTTTGTCAATAGTTCAACTGATGCATGCTTTTGGAATGATTTAGTTTTTCTTTTAACCATACCAAGCATTTAAATATAAATAAATGCTTTGGATAAAGCAATCGCTTGCATATTACTTTACTTACCTTTTTACATAATCAGAAAAAAAAAATCAGACTCACTTTCCTTCAGTTGTTCTAAAGATAGAAGTGTTAATGTACTCGTGAGCAAATATTGCCATTTCCCTTTGCTTTTTAAATTAGTTGAAGGTGCATTCCAAACACTTGCATATCATACGTTAAATCAAAGTACTAAGAAACCTATACTTACACGGTATATATGAGGCCATGGTTATGAGAAGAAAATAGTAGTAGTCAAAAGAGACATTGTATTTGTTAGGAAGCCTTACTGAAAACATTCCTGATTTCTTCACGTAAGGCAAGGCAGCATATATTGTGAGAAGTTCCCCAGCAACTCCAACAGGATATAAGATGATAAAAAAATTATATCTAGAAAAAGAAAAAACACAGATGATTGTTTTTCTACAATTGTATTTTATAGCACAGCTCTTCCATTACAATTGTATTTAAACTTGGAAATCTCAGCAAGGCAATGGTGGCGCACACCTTTAATCCCAGGAGGGAGGCAGAGGCAGGCAGATCTCAGTGGGTTTGAGACCAGCCTGGTCTACAGAGTGAGATCCAGGACAGCCAGAGCTACAACAGAGAAACTCTGTCTCAAAAAACAATACTACTACTATGACTACTACTACTACTACTAATAATAACAATAATAATAAATATTAAACTTAGATATCTCTCTATGCATTTACAGTATCACACACAGGTTGTTGACTTAATCATATGCTTGCTATCACTTTTTTTTCTAATAGTAATTTCATTTCCATTCTAAATGACAACATAGGAATAAAATAAGTCAGTTTACTCTATATAGTATTAAAATATTTTTATAATTTATTTTAAAAGTATATATACGGATTTTGTCTGTTTGCTTTGAGATGTGGGCTTGCTGTGTTGGCCAGGCTGATCTTGAACTCATCCTGGCCTCAAGTGACCCTCCTGCTTCACCTCCAAGTAATTGACACCACAGACAGGGTCACCATGCCTAACTACACAGCTCTTTCTGTTTCAAGTGTTTAAAAAAAAAAATCACTTCTTTGAGGTATGTAGTCATAACTGGTCCTTTTTCTCAGTAGCTGGTCATTTACTGATGAGTGCTATGCCTCAGAAAGGTCAAATAGGACCCTGATTTGATAGTTTAATCTTCAACCAACTAAAGCAGATATTTTAGGTAGTTTGGAAAACTGTGATTACTGACTGTATACCTACTATTGCAGGAAAGTGACAATCACCAGCCACTAGTAATTAGTACACTCTGCACAACCACCATCACAACAAGCAAAGTTAAAGACAAATCACCTGCATTTGATTTAATCCCCCAGTTGACATGAAGAAACATCCATAAAGAAGTCATGTAGCTCAGCTGGTGAAGTGCTTGCCAAGCATGCATGAGGCCCTGAGTTCAATCCCCAGCACTGCATAAATCAGGCATGGTAAGGCACACCTGTAATACCATCCATTTGGAAATAGAGACAGGAGGAGCTGGAGTTCAGGGTCATCTTCCACTACACATTGTGTTCAAGGCCAGCCTGGGACACATAACATCCTGGGGGTGTGTGTGGTGGTGGTAGGGGTATTAAGAGACTGATAGACAGAGTGACAGAGACAGGCAGATAGATAGATAGATAGATAGATAGATAGATAGATAGATAGATAGATAGATAGATCGCCTAATACCCATGTACTGCAGACAGATAAAGGGCTGAAGAAGAAAGGCAGAACTACAGAGTAATGAAGGGTAAAGGGCCCTTTGCTGTTCCTACTTGTTCCGCCCTTGCTGGGTTATGCTCCTGTTCTCTTCCCAGTCTTGTATAATTTTTGTGTATTATTTACATCAGTATTTTCCCACTTCACCTTTTAAAATTCTATAACCAAATATTTTATAATATTTTCTCAAACAAAATACCTAGCCTAATTTACTTTTTTTAACCTCACGAAGCTATTATATATAGATATAGATATAGATATAGATATAGATATAGATAGATATAGATATCTTTCATTCACTAGTGGGTTGGTAAGATGAAGCAGTGGGTAAAGGTGCTTGCTGCAAAGCCTGACAACCTGAGCTCAGTACCCAGGACCCACATGGTAGAAGGAGAAAACTTGTAAGTTGTCCTCTGACTTCACAGGAACATCTGGGATATACAAACACTCAAACACACTCACACACACACACACACACACACACACACATACAGTCAATCAATCAACAAAATATAATTAAAATTATCACTTTTTTTTGTTTTTCAAAACAGGGTTTCTCTGTGTAGCCCTGGCTCTCCTGGAACTTTCTCTGTAGACCAGGCTGGCCTCAAACTCAATCCGCCTGTCTCTGCCTCTGCCTCCCGAGTGCTGGGATTAAAGGGATACACCACCACTGCCCAGCCATTATTCTTAAATTAAATAAAATAAAATTTAAAAACAGGGTGAAAGGCTTAAGGTCAGTGAAAATGCATAATGAGATGGGAATAAATTGTCTAATTTATTTGACCTTACTTGCACCATGGAAAGCCTTGCTACCTTGAAGATTCCCATTTGTTACCTAAAATTTCTTAGAGGAAATGAACTTCTGAAATTAAAATGGAAATTAGTATGAAAACATAACCCAACATAAAACTATCCAGGAATACTTTCAACTCATAAATAGGATCAAGATAGCCAACTTTGATATTAGGTCAAACTATAAATAGGAAGCCATTTCTAAAGTGAACTTTCATTTGAGAATTATAGCTTCCACATTTGAACTTAAATATGAGAATTATTTTAGGTTTTTTAATGAAGTTGGAAAATACATTTAGATAACAGAAATTTTCAAGAGTGTTTGGACATGAAGCATAATTATTGATGATTTTGGCAAGGTGGTACATACCTTAAATCCCAGCATTCAGGAGACAAAGGCAGGCCTGTAATTTCAAGGCCAGCCTGGTCTACAGAGAAAATTCTAAGCCATCTAGGTCTACACAGTGAGACTCGGTCTTAAAACAATATTAATGATGATTATAAGTAAATGATACACATATTAGGATACATATTTCAATGTTGAAAGATTTAATGTAAAACCTTCTGTTGTTAGAAATGGTCTCAAATAACAAGGCCTGGCCTTGAATTCACTATGTAGTAGAAGCTGGCCCTGAACTCCTAACCTTTTTGCTCCACTTCCCAGGAGCTAGGACTATGGTTACACACCACCATGCCCAGTTACTAAACCCTTAACACTAATGAAATGAAAAATGATTTCAATATAGCAAGTCAAAGCACAAAATAGCAGAGTCCGTACTTCTACAGAAATTGATAACATGCAAATACATTAAAACAAGAGTCAAGACACTAAAGGCTAATGGGCCTGACTTAAGCAGATGTGCAGTATACATAGTTACCTTCTTCAAGGAAACTTTGTAAATACAGTTCATGAGCAGAGACGATGTGCTGAGTTAGTACTTTTAGAAGGAGCACAGGTTCAGAGACTATCACGGAAAATGGAACTGACATGTATCCAAAGACTAGGTTCAGCTGCATGCAAAACTGCAAACCTCTTAAAAAGCCTAACCTTAAATGTGAATATATTTTCATGTAGAGCCAGAATAAAATGAACCTAACACATAACAGTGCAACCTTCTTATGACAAACGATGAATCAAGATGTAATTTCAGAGCATTTTATTTTATGTAAAATGGTAAGCCACAAATATCTAAAAAGGAACCAGAAGAATATTTTCAGAGTCTAAGAGTCATGAAAATACAATCAACAGTGACACCCCTGTGTAACAAGATCACGAATATTTTTTAAAGTTTTATTTCCTTCTTTTTTATTTATATATTCTAATGCATCATTGAACATTATAATATTTTAGTTATTAAAAAAGAATAATCACCTAAGGAAAAGTTGGGTATTTAATATATGGGGATCTAGAACAAGTATGAAAGCAGCTAGCAATTAAACATGTATTAACGCAAATATCAGAGGTTGTTTTGTTTTCGAGACAGGTCTCCCAATGTAGTGCTGGAAGGCTTGGGATTCACTAGTTTGACCAGGATGGCTGTGAACTCCCAGAGACCCACCTGCCTCCACTTCTCAAGTGCTGGAATGAAAGGCGTGTGCACCACCACTTTGGCTAAAATATCAAAGTTTTTTTTTTTTAAAGCAGAAATAAGAGATAGGATGTTTTCTCTAATACCTTGTGGCATTATTTACAATATCGGGAGGCTGGGAAGGACCTGAAGCCCATCGATAGAGAGGTTCCGCTGTCCAGGCACCACTGAATACTGCGTGTCAGAGGCTGGACTAGAGCTGAAGTGCTAGACTGACACACACTTGTGCTGATTTGAAAATACACAAAAGAGGTCTGCCTCGTCGGTTACTCTGCTTGCTGCCCTTGAAGAGGACCAGAGTTTAGTTCCAGTGCCTACTTCAAGGGGCTCACAAACACCTGTATCTACAACTCCAGGGGAATCTGCAAGGGCACCTGCACTCACACTCAGACACACGTGTGTGTACGTAATTAAAAATAACAATAAATCTTCACATAATAGTACTTTAGAGCAATCAGTTAGCTATATTTGAATAAACTTCATTTCATATAATTCCAAAAATATACATGATACTTTCCAAAAAATAAATAAATAAAATGAATGTCCAACTGAGATTATGTGAGGATGTGAGGATTTGTTGCAGGCTGTTTTTATGTAGGATATATTTTGGTATTATTATTTGCCTGTGACCATTACAATTAAGCTTTTGGAATACGTTAGAACGCTGCTAGTGACTTAAGCGGCAGCACTCGGGCGTTGTGGAGCTGTGACACAAACTGCAACTCTCCAGTGTTAGCTCAGCACACAAAGGCGGCATGCGCAGGGCAGTGCGAAACTAAGAGGCAAGACAATGCCACCTGGCCCATTTAATGAAGTGCGGCAAGTGGTCGAGGAGACTGAATGTGTAGAAGGAATAGCGAGTGATCTCGGTCACAGTCCAGGAGACCAGAAAAAGCACCACGCTCTCTTCGTTCTGGATCTGCAGATTAGAGAAAGCCACAGCGCTGTTCAACCTTGGGCTCCTTGTTTGGTGAGATAAGCAGGTTTTTTTTTTCGTCTTATTTGTTGCCTTTTATTATAATGGATACAGGATACGATGCAGTCACCATTAGTTATAAGCATGAAACTTAACTATGTCTTGTAGTCAGAGTGGCCGACCACTTACTGATTTTTTCCCCCTCATTCTTCAGTCCAGGCCAACACCGGAAGCTTTGAAAGCTGAATGGGAACAATCTACCCTTGCAACTTCCTATTTAGTCATCAAATCACACACACTCTTCTATGTGATGCTGTGGCGGTTTGAATGAGCATGGCCACCGTAGGCTCATATATTTAAAGCTTGGACTCTAGTTGGTAGAAGGTGTAGCCAGGAGGTGTGGCCTTGTTAGAAGAGGTGTGTCACTGGGGGTGGGCTTTGTGGTTTCAAAAGCCCACACCAGGCCCAGTGTCAGTCTCTCCCTCTGCCTGCTGCCTATGGATCAGGATGTAAAGTTCTCAGCAACTACTACTCAGCACCATGCCTGCCTGTTTTCTGTTGAGATGATGATGAACTAACCCTCTGAAGCTATAAGCAAGCCCCCAGTTAAAGACTTTCTTTTATAAGAGTAGCCTTGGTCTTGATGTCTCTTCACAGCAATAGAATGGTAACTAAGATACCAACTCTCTAATCTAGCCATTCGCCTTTGTTCCTCACAGTTGTATTTCAATTCAGGTCTTATCATGTCTCAGCTGGACCACTACAACCATTTCCTAAGTGTTTTTTCCTTTCTTTACTCTTCTCTCAGATGAAAATTTTCTTAAAAATAAAACAAAACAAATAATAATAGCGATGATGATGATGATGATGCTGATGCTGATGAAACCAGATTTGAAACTTAACATTGATCTCTCATTGCTTTCCAGGCTAAAACAGCAAATTCTAACTCCTGGATACTACATAAAGGTCCTTACAGCCCATGCTCAGACATCTCTACTACTTCATCTGCAGTTACTCAGCCCTCTCTGTTTCTCACTGTGGTGATGCTATATTTTGTATTATTTCTAGACTACGCTTGGAACTTCTGTGTCTTTACATATGCTTGACCCCTCTAATTAGATTTATTGTTTGCTATACAAAACCCCTTCTTGTCTCTCAAGACCCAGCTGGAAAATCACAGTCCCTGCAAACTCTCCTGTGATGGGTTGAATCTGAAATGTCCCCTCAGGCTCATGTGTTGAATATTTCAGATGGTGCTACTACTTGGGGAGGCAATGGAAACCAGCAGGTGGGACCTAACTGGAGGACATAAGTCTCTGGGGGTAGACCTGATCCCTGATCCCTTATTCTCTCTGCCTCCTGTCTACTTAACATTGAGTTACGTAGATGAGCTGAGTAACTTGTATCATGTTCCTGCTGCCAGGGTGCTCTCCCTCCCCAGGACCCATAATTAGTGGAGCCAAGGACTATGTACTGAAACTCCTAAAACCATGATCAAAAATGAATCTCTTCACCGTTTAGTTGTTCATGTCAAATATATTGTAGCAATGACTCAGGTCTAACGCATGTCCCAAACCTCCAGTGCTTGCTCAGCTACTTGCTCACCTTCCCATTCTGACATTACTTTTTGGATTAACACTCACCGATCTGCACTAAAATTTTTCTCGATCTTATACATCAGTCAGTGTTGTGTTCAGCTTACATATACCTTGTCTATGGAAACCTTCAATCACTTCCTAGAAGAGACTAAACTCTAGGTATACAATGTAACACGTACTGTGCTCTTGTCTCAAAGCACTTAAAGCAAATGCATATAAGTCAGCATTTGCATAACTACTCATTTAGCTATTCTCCATCACAGGATCCAGAGAGTAGGGACCACATTGGTCTCACTGATAGTCATATCCTCAGCACAACGGCAAGCACAGAGTGGCTGCAGAGCTGCTACCTCCTGCATGACCAACGCCAACATCCAGCACTGTGACAGCTGTACTTTCCTTATTTATTTTTGGAAATCCAGGAATTAGCACTTCCAGATGTGTAGAATATGTTCAATACATTTTGGCTGAATTAATTAAGGAGATGTTGATGAGTGTCAATGAGAAGCTACCATTGGATAAAGTCAAACAATAAAATAAAGGGAGAGAGCCTCTGGGGGATGAAAGGGCCAGGAGGTTCTTTTCCCCTTTGGGAACTCCTCATGCTTAGCTTCTCTTTAATAGCTCCCCTCCAGGTAGGGTTGCAACCCAACTGCCTTTCTTCTCCCTCCTTCTTCAGATTCTCTGTAGGCCTGGCTCAGTTATTATAGTCATTCACTGCCTGGAACCATCTTCCTGCTGTCCTTTCAATATGGTAGTCCTGCTTTTAAACTAGTAAGCAATTTGAGTGAAACCCTGGGCTGTGTGTAAGGAGTGTGCTCAGTACTGTCTGTACTGCAGTCTTGTTAGGGACAGGCGGTTCAGGTCAGTTGAGCGAAAGATCTCAGTCAGGAGGGCTAAAGTGCAGAGTACTGAGAGGGCACAAGGTCAGCCGTCTGTCCCCACACAGACAAGAGGCCAGTGAGGCTCAGAGGAAATGGAGAGAAGGTTAGGTGTCAGTCCCAGAGCGCAGAGGAGACGAGAAAGGCATCTGCGAGATGGAAAGGGGGCCAGAGATCTGTCCTCAAGTGGACAGGAGACTGCGGAGGCTGTCAAGAAGGTCAGAAGGGTTGAGCTGAGAAATGTTTCTGACACGGGTTTAAAAGGCCCAACATCCTCAGAGAGACTTGCATGGTGTTTGTTTTGTCTACATGGTTGAAACCACTAATTAGATTCAGTAATTAAGTCAGTCTCCTGTCGTGCCTCCATAAATAATGTGTCTATTTTACTCCAAGTTCCTCAACCCTAACTTTCAAAGTTTATTTTAATTGGCAAATTAAAACTGCATATATTTATGGTACATAACATGCTGTTCTGAAATATGTGTGCATTACAGAATGGCTAAATGAAGCTAATTGTCTTACACTTTACCTTGGCATGTTCCTCATTTATTTGGGGTAAACACTCACAATCTACTGTCAACAACTTTCAAGTAGACATTGTCATCATCTGTAGTCACCATGTACAACAGCTCTGTTAAAGTTACTCTTTCTGTCTGAGATTTTCTATCTTTGGATTTAAAAAATACAAGCTTTAATTCAGGTCTTTTCTATCTGTTCAGGTGTATGGAACTATATTTACGTTTTGCCTGTTGTTATAGTACCTTGTGCTAAACAAGGAAAAGCAAATGAGTCATTTACACTGACAACTTCAAATACAAAAAAAGTATTACTTAGGTTAAGAGTAAACCTAATAGAAAAGAAAATCTTCTATTTGATATAAATCGGTGTTTACCTTAAAATACAGAAAACACAGGAGAAGAGGATGCTAGGGACAGAAAATACTACCCATACCTCACCATGGAGCATGACATTTAAAGCCCACCTCCTCTTTGCCCAATCATTCTCCTCCCCAAACACTGCAGTGTTAACACTTCAGGTTTCTAAGAATGAAAAGCTCCCCTGTGGCTCAAGTAGACAACATGTCTGCATCACTTACGGGTTTTATACTGTGAGTAACGAGCCATACCATGAAGATTCTTGAACTCACTTGGACCCCGGTCACAAGCACAGAAGTTGGTACAATTCCTGGAAGAGAAATCAAGTCAATGATTGCCTTATAAGGCAGCTTATAACAGCAGTATAAAATTAAAGCAAGAACTCACCAATCAGACAGTGGACTACCTGCAGGGAAATTGAGAAATCACGAATCAGTGATATGCACATTAAATACTCATCGGCAGTGGTAGCTAACATAGGTGTTATGCAGTTAGCAAATTAGGATTCACACTGTTCATCTGAAATATTTAAAAATAAATATGATAGCGGACTAACAACATATTGAAAAACTTACCTCAAGCAGAGCAAATGTTTGGAAAAATTTAAGTGTCTTCTGAATGCTTTTATATAAACCTTTGTGCGTTCCTTTTTCCATATAAAAGCGTACCATAGCAATAGCTAGAACCAACCACCTAGAGGGAAATAAAAGTATTTTACAAAGTTCTGTCAAACGTAATGTTACTGATATTTGCATGAATTTATAGCAGTATTATTTACCATTAGTAATAGCTAAAAGGTAGAAGCAACCAAGACGTCTATCACTGACCGGATACTTTATGCGGCCTATCTGAACTTTTTTTATGTTTCAAAGTCATTCTGCTGCAGCACTAAGTCAGTCCACAATGATACCTAAATTCAGGCCCACCTTTCTTTTCCACCTATTTTTCTGTCTGAAGTATGCCAACATTCATATTTTACATTCCTATCCACGAGAAGCTTCCCTACAGGCCCAGAATATTATTCAATCTGTAAAAAGAAGGGACTGCAAAACGTGCTATGACACAGATGGACTCTGAAGATACTGTACTGAGGGTCACGGTCCAGTCACAAAAGGGCAAGTGCTGTATTTCATCTACACGAGGCACCAGGAGTTATCAGAGTCAGAGGCATGGAGAGCCTGGTGGCTGCAAGGAGCTAGGCGGAAGGTATGGATAGGAGTTAGTGTTTAATGGGTACAGAGTTTTGTTTCACAATAGGAAGTTAGGGGTGTGAATGGTAATTACAGCTGCACATATTGTGAATGTTCTTAGTGCTACAAGCCTATGTACATTACAAAGTTTAAGGCAGTCTATGTCATGAGTGTTTACCCCAATTTTCAAAAGAATGCCAAAAACTGTACAATAATATTTGTGTTTTATCATTCTCTTAGTTCATTATGTTTTAAAAAAAAAACAGCCCCCAGGTAAAAGATAACGAAGGGCATTCTATAGAGTATACAGGGGTGGAGATGCGGATGGGGATGGGAGTGGGCGTGGGGGCAACACAACAAAACCATGGCTAGGATATTTTTGTTTAGAAACAGGGTCTTATTAGGTAGTCCTGGCAGGCCCGGAACTCACTATGTAGACTAGTCTGCCCTCAGACTCACAGAGATCTGTCTGCCTCTGTCTTCCACACGCTAGGTGCACGCCACCACACCCAGCCAAAAGTTGAGTATTTAAAAGAGACAAGAGAAGAACATAATTGCACCTTGTCGACATAAAGATGTATGTTAAATATGAACTCTCCTCCATGAAATAACACTTAACAAAAGCTGTGATCGTGGACAGCAGCTTTCTGGTACACATCTCACCTTTCCCACAGTTCCTGGTGAGAGCTAACTTCTTCCTGGTTTCCCTCTCCACTCCGAAACTATGCCAAAGTTTAAGAAAATCGGTAGCTTTTAAAAGCCTGAAACACTCCATCTATGGACTCCATCTAAGTTGGGGGGGGTATCAAAGTGTACAGTCAAATGGATTTCTGAACCATATGATTATTAGAGTTTAACTTTTTTTCTTTACTAAATGGCTTAAACAGATTCCTACAAAGACAGCAGTGACTCATGCAGGCTTAACAGCTCAGAAGGCCAAAGTGACAGGATCACTCTCCCCTTCCCCTGCTCGGTACATAATGCATTGAACAAAACGACAGGAAGTCAAGCAACTGTCTAAAGCCATCAGACTTTTGAGATGCAGAAATACTAATGACTACAGCAAAGACAGTAAGGAGATCTTCAGATCTATGTTTCAGACACTGCCACATACGAATGCTTGGTTCTTGCAGTAAACTTCTGAAGTATTATTCTTCTTTACTGTTAAGGAAGCAGACACAGACGGACACAAAGGTGAGCCAGCTGAGACCTAAAGCTCCCACTAAGCTCAGTCCTCTCCTAAGCTACGATGCTGCCTTGGACTGGCTCCAATCACTATGACCACAGAATAACCCATCTTTACCTTACATTGTAAAAGTCACAGGGAGAAACTGGCTCAAAGATTTTGATAGTGTGATTTCAAAACAGTTTGCAGGCCACTCTGAGTAAAGGTGTTAATTTGCTAAGCCAACCACTAAAACCACAGCTCAGTGGTAGATGGCCTACCTAGTATATATGACGCCCTAGACTCAATCCTCAGCACTGCTGGGGGGGTTGGGGGGAGAGGCAGGGTGTTACTGAAAGCACCTTGGAAGATAATGGACAAGGCTGGAATGGGGCCTCGAAAGTCCTCAAACCTCTGTGCTACCACATCACAGCTTTACTTGAGTCATCTCATGAGTCTGCCTTCTGTAAGGGCCATTTCTGGAATCAGTACTGAACTAATAACCCTAAAGCACTGAGTTGGTGGTGGTCAACCTCAGTTCTAAGTTCCCATGGTTCTAAGAAGAAAACCAAAAGCTTAGTGAAGACATATTCATTTGCACTTTCCATACACCTGTCTTTTGGAGGCAGAGACAGGTCAGTCATCTATAAAATTGAAGTCATCGAAGCATTAAGTGTGCTTTGACATTTTAAACAGCATTTACATGGCATTTCAAGCTTGGTACTATCCCATAGGTGGCAGCATTGTACCAGCTACACACCACACAGCTCAAATCAAATGAACAAGACTGTACAGGAGCTGAAAGGGACCACCGGGGCATTTTATTCTGAATCCATATGCTTTCTCAGTAAACAAGGCCAAGACCTTATATAAACTAATCAGCTCATTTCCCAAGCATTCCTTCACAAAGAATGTCCAAAGTTTCTCTAAGGGTCCTACATTTAACAAATTTTTAGTATACACTTAGTACAAAAAAAAAAAAAATCCGTAAGTAACTGGAATTTCTCCCATTAGGAATTAGTTTGGGAAATGTTCTGTTTTGCTTTTAAATGTGACAGGATATTGACTACATGAACTCAAATAGATTCAATCAGTCCTTGACAAAACAGATTCTCAAGTCAAGAGAATGGTTATGTGCAATGTGTAATGTGTAATGGTTCACACCTGCAATGCTAGCACTCCAGAGGCAGAGGGAAGAGGACGGCTTCAAGTTCAAGGCCAGTTGGGTCTACAAAGCAAGTTCCAGGCCAGCCAGGTCTACATAGTAAAGATTGTCTCAAACAAACAAACAAACAAACAAACAAAACCACCAGATTCTCTTTGGGTAAAAACTAACAAAAAACTGTTTCAAAGAATCTTTTGCTTGATTGTTTTCACTCACTCATTCACTTTTCATTCATTCATTCATCTTGAACAAACATTACTAAGATAGGTAGGTGCTAAAGGAAGCGCTGGGGACTAAAGATAAACAGGACATGATTTATTTTGCCTCGGGCAGTAAATTAGCAAGTAAAGATAAGAGGACAGTGCTGAAACAAGAAATGTACGCTGGAACCTACAAAATGTCTTTTTATGTCACCCTGGCTACAATGTCCTTGAAAAGCTTACCTCTTTCTTCTAGGCATCTGTTTGCATTTCCTTTTCTTCTAGATTTCTTAGATACAGCACCTGTTCTTTGAAAAATTTGGTTATCTACATCTTCTTTGAAAAACTTCCACTAAAATTTTTACTCTAAGCAGATTCAAATTTACACAATGTTATAGAGAATAATAAAACAGAGCAAATGTGTGCCTACTATCCAGCTTCAGGGATTACCGTGCTGTGGTAAGTCTTGTTCCACCCAAGCCTCTACTCCTTGTATTCTGCTGATTAAATTGAATTAGATCCTCCATGATACTCTCTAATATGGGCCACAATGTTTTATTTATGTCTCTAAAAGTATGACCTTTATATGCAAAACTATTATCACAGTACCTACATGAAAACAATAGCTTCTGGAAATTGTAAAACATTGAGGGGCTAGCAAGGTGCCCAAAACAGTGCCTACCACTAAACTTGATGTGCGTTTGGTCCCTGGATCCCACATGGTGGAAGGAAAGAACTGACTCCTGAACATTGTCCTCTGACCACATGCAAAAGACACACTTACGTCCACGTCCTCACACGTTCATACACAGACAGACAGACAGACACATACACACACACAGACTAAATGTTATTTTAATTTAAAAAAATGAGCTAGGGTATGAATCTCCTTAATTGCCTCTTTTTTTTTTTTTAATCATGATTGAAACACATTCATATACTCTAATTATTTGGTGTATCTGTTGTTACTCTACAGGCCTCCTTCTCTCCCCCTTCCCTTCATCCCTTTCTTTCAAGTTGTCTGTTGAACAATGGGTGACTGGATGTTGAACATTGGGCAGAATGTCCCATTGTCTAGATCTTACTAATTGGATACTTTGGACATTTACTATGTTCTGTGTCCTGCATTCCTGTAAACTGGCAGTGAGTTCTAGGGGCTCCATCAGAATCTGACAAGGCTACTTAACAAGTTGTTTGGTGTATTTCTAAAGCATCAAACTATTTCTGGCTATTCTTTCTTTGTGATGTTAGTAGCTATTGATGCTCATTGCCTAGACCCACCATTTCAACCATTGTTGGAAACTGACATTCTAACTTGAAATTTTTTTCCTTGTACCTCCTTTCAGTTAACAACTAGGTCTGCAGGAGAGATGGCCTCCAATTCTCATACAGCTGTATTTTCATATATGATCCATTAACACCTCTTAATTGCATTTCCTAGACTAAATACTTTCTTTTGCAGCCAACACTGAATGCATTCACTGACAACAAATAGGCACTCGTGCTGATAAAGAGTTAAGCTGAAAGGTTTAGACAAAACTAGATCACCTGCTTAGGACCACCTTCTCTTTGAGAGCCACTGTTAGGAGATGAAAGTCAAGATATAACCAGGAAATATTTGCAAGTCACATACCTGGCAGGGGCTATATAAAGAATTCTTAGAAGTTATTATTAGGTAACCAAACAACTGACAAAGGAAGATGACTGGCAAAAGAATTGAACAGATATTAAACCCAAGAAGACATACAAGCTTGTCGGCAAGTAAGCCCATGAAAACATATCCAATACCATTAGTCATGAAAATGAAAATTAAATTCACAATGAGAATATACGATATACTTACTGTGGTGGCTAGTTTTATGTCAACTTGACACAGGTTAGAGTCATTTGAGAGATGGGAACCTTAACTGAGAAAATGCTCCCATAAGATCAGGTTGTAAGCAAGCCTGTAGGGTATTTTCTTAATTAGTGATTGATGGGGAAGGGCCCAGCCTGTTGAAGGTGCAGCCACCTGGGCTGGGTTCTAGAAGAAAGCAGGCTGACCAAGTCAGGAGGCGCAAGCCAGTAAGCAGCACCCCTCTGTGGCCTCTACATCAGCTCCTGCCTCCAGGTTCCTGCCCTGTTTGAGTTCCTATCCTGGCTTCCTTCAATGATGAACAGTGATGTGTAAGGATAAGACAAATGAACCCTTTCCTCCACAGTTTGCTTTTGGTCATTGTGTTTCATAACAGCAATAGTAATCCTACCTAAGACACTGGGTGTCTAAAAGAAGATAATTGGCCACATTAATGGTTGGCAATGACATGCATCAACTAGAAGTCTCATTTATTGTCAGTGGTAAGGTAAAATGGTATAACACTTTGGGAAAGAGCTCAGTGGCTTGAGACATTACACATATGACTACACTATGATGGAGCAACCACATTTGTAGATATTTATCCAAGTCAAATGAAAACATAAATCTACACACAGACCTGCACATGAATGTTCACAGTTGTGCTTATAATAGCCCCACACCAGAAATACCCACCAACTAAATGGATAAGCCAACTGTGGTATATCCGTCCACTCAATCTACCATCCTTAGGAATCAAATGCTATCTAAAAGATATGGCTCTTACTTAACAGTTGGGAAATGAAATTTGACTTATTGTTCTATCAAAGCACATTCAATATAACAGTGAAAAAAATCTCAAATAGTTTCTCTTTTTTCCAAGAAGTATAAACTAAAATAAGCCACTAGGGATATATATAGGAATTAGTATCTTGAAGCATCCGCTGTAAAGCAAACACCTATGCTAAGAACTTCAGATCTATTATCTCTTTACTGCTCCTAATAATCTAGCCAAGTAGTTATGTTGTTCCAGTTTTACACATGAGAAAACAAAGGGTCGGAGAGGTCAAACAATTCATCCAACTTTACTCTGATACAGAACAATGAAATGGGCCCTTTAGTCAACAGTTTCATACTGTTTACGAAATAAAATCCGCACATCACAAGGCAGCCGGGGCTTTGCAGTGGATGGGCCCAGACACCTATCTATCTGTACTTCAGGCCCATTATGGCTTAACTGATGTCTCCCAACCTCCTGGCTCTATACCAACACACACTGTAGACTCATCCATGTCTAATCAGTCCTACTTAACCCTTCAAAGACCCATTCAAATGCTTTCATCTCCTTCATAGAGGTTTTTCTGTCTCCCTCCTCTCTCAGTCCTCTGGCACCTGCTTTGTATATGCATTTAACTATTCTATCTTTACTGCAATATATACATACATATATATATACATATATATATAGATATATACACACACATATACATATATGTGTGTACATATATACATATATATACATGTACATGTGTAAATATATTATTTTGCATACATATTTGCATAGATGCAATACATTGCATATATTGCAATATATATACATATATGTATATATATGTGCATGCTTCTTCACGGGTGAGCCTGGAATGTTCTCAACTTGACCTAAGACAATAAAATAGGATCTATAGCAGTGTGGTTCTCAACCTGTGGGCCACGACCCCTTTGGGAGTCAGATGACCCTTTCACAGGGATTACCTAAAACTATCTGCATATCAGATATTTACATATTAAGATATTAAGATTCATAATAGTAGCAAAATTATAGTTATGAAGTAGCAACGAAAATAATTTTATGGTTGGGGGGTCACCACAACATGAGGAACTGTATTAAAGGGTCCCAGCGTTAGGAAGGTTGAGGACCACTGTCTATAGGTTCTACAGAGTTTGTTGAAAAGCAAGGCATGGATGTTCACTTCTCTAGTTAAGAACCTATTATGAGTAAGCCACATACATATGCACCATAAAAATCCTTCCATCCTTCAAAGGTGCTCTGTCCCCGCCCCCTCTGGATTTACCTAAAGTCACTAATTCCACAGGGTTGAGGAGGGTGGCTTTAAGTGTCACTAGGAGCCTGAGTTAATCTGTGATTGTACATTACTTCTATAAAAGCATAATTATGAAAATTAGAATGACTAATACTAAGTAGGAGTTTATACAGTAAATATTCATCACTACTGTTTTACATGATATTGATTCACTCAGTAAGTATTTATTGCTTCCTGGAATTTACAGTGAAGAATTAGTAGAATACATAGTAAGTTAAATGACAGTAAGTGGGATGGAGACAAATCAAGCAGGCAAGGTGTGCTAGTACGTCAGCGAAGATGCCCAGCGTCAAGTGTCCCTGAGGACAGAGATTTGAGCATAAACTTGAAGGAAATCAGACACTCAAATGATAGTAAGGAAAGCTGAAATATTATCTATAGGAGGCTTATAGAATTACATGGATTACTCCATCTGGGTACTCTGCCTTGATAAAAAAAAGATAACACTGGACCCTCTCAGTACAAGCAGACAGACACATTTAGGACAAGCACTGGCTTGCTGGAAGGGGCAGAGGAGGAGTGAAGTGTGAGAACATGAAGCACAAGGCATTTTAGTTTGTCTCCTGTGAGGCAGGAAACCTCACGTAAGTTCAAACAAGCTGACTCAGTCGTGAGACGAAGGATGACATTATAGACAGGGTGAACAGCCTATGCAAAGATGGAGAGAGCTGTAAAATGCACATTGAGAAATAGTGAATTGGGGATTTCAAATGCAAGAAAATATGGAAAGGTAAATTGGGGAGTACGGTCTTCAAAGACCTAAGGCCCTTAAGGACAGGATGGGGTCATTGGGGTCATTTTAAACTAATTGTTCATTAGGAATTTTAAACTGGGATTGAGCAGTGACTTTTCACTTTTGAAATGGTAACGTGGCCTAAAATATGGAGAGTGGGCTGGACAGGGAAGAGATAGCTAATCAACTAAGATAAGGTGGGTATTCCAAAAACATTTCCTAATTGGATGAGATTATCTCAGAGGATCTCTCAGCCCCTGATGCATTTTAAGGCAACAGAGCACGGTGGGCAGTTGTTTTAAGTCTGTTAGTTTTCTGAAGTTTTAAAGGTTATGGAATCCAGGGCAGTAAAAAGAAGAAGTTGCATAGAGCTCTAGAGTCAGTCACTGTGGAAATCCATGCCCGACACTTGTGATCTCCAGCCAGTGACTTAAAGTCTCTCCATGCCTCACTGTAAGATACTGTTCTGTACCCCTCATGGGATTGCAGAAAACTAAGAATAGAATGATATAGTCAAAAGAAACAGCACAGTCCCTGGCACACAGTGACCCCCAATAAATACATATTTATGAACTGCACTTACTGTTCAACACCATAAATATTTAATAGATGATCAATAGGAACATTTGCTAAATAAGACAACCACATTTTCCCACACTTGATATTAGCCAAGAAATCGACTCAGTCACTTTTTCTATAAACCTCAGAGACGGTTTAAGATACTAATCACTTCCACACGATCATATAAGTCAAAACTTCCGAGGATATTAAGAAAGTAACTCTTTCTAAAGGCAAGATAGCAAAGAACATTGTCATAATGGGTAGATATCTAAGTCATTTGACAGCTCTTTGAAGACTGATCTTGTATACTTCTAACTTCGAAGTCACACTAGGCCAGAAATTAAATAGATAGACAGACAGATATATAAATGGACCGGGAATCTGGAAAGGATGATAAGGCTGTAACGATGGCGGACACCTGCCTTGTTCCAATCAGGTTAGGTGTTCGAACAAAGTCCCACGTAAGCATTTCTAAGAGTCATGCTTAAAAAGGAACAGCAGGTGAAGATTCTGCTCAGCGATCTGCAGCACCAGGAACCACAAGGTCCGGTGTGCACAGCCCGCGGACAGCTCCCGTCGTCGGGGATGAACAGATCTGGACGTTTCTCCAACATCCGCCAAGAAGTGACGGGACGGCCAGGCCGCAGTCGCCTACCCCGTGGGTCGGCCCCGCATTCCTGGCCCCAGTCTATACTTAACCTCCGGCCCGCGCCCCGCGCCGCTGCGGCACGCTGTGCACCGTATTAGGCAATGCCCAGCGAGCGGCGGCCGGCCGCCCCGCCCCGCTCCATTCAACCGAGCTGCGCCCCTCCCCCACCGCGCCGCGCCGCGACCCCCGGGGGCCCAGCACGCGCGCTCCCGCTCCACGCGCGCCCGCCGCGCCGCTCCTCTCCACGACCCCCAGGTGCCCGGCCCGCGCGCTCTCGCTCCACGAGCCCCCATGTCGCGCGCCTCCGCCTCGACCCCTGAGCGCTTTTCCCCCCGCGCGCTCCCGTTCCGCTTCTCCCCCCCCCCCGCCACCCTCCCGCGCCACGCGCGCGCCCTCGGCGCGGCTCGACCCCCCAGCAGCCCCGCGAGCGCGCGCTCCCCGCGTCCCCGAGGCCGGACGGCGGAGGAGGCACGGCACGACCGCGCGCGGAGCGTGGAGGGAACCTTCGCGCGTACGTACCCCGCGGTCATGGCGATGTTGTAGAAGGTGAGCCAGGCGGTGGCCAGGAAGCCTAGGCGTCTCCGCTTGCCGGGGGCTTCCTTCTCGTCGCCGGCCTCGGAGGCGCCGCCGTTGGTGCCGTCCTCCTCACTGGACGCCATGGTGACCGCGCGCGCGGGCCTGGAGGAGCCGAGCACGGGAGCGGGAGGGGCCGGCCGAGTTGGCCGCGGAAGCGCCGCCGCCCGCTGCCGCCGCCTCGGCCCGGCGCTCCATGTGCGGCGCGCGGGGGGTCGGCGCAGCCAGCCCGGCCGTCCGGGGGGGGGGGGGGAGGGGCGCGCGCCCGGCGCCGCCTCTCGGGAGCGCGCGCTCGGGGCTCGGGCCCGAGGTGGGCCAACCGGGGTCACGGCTTCCAGGCGGAGCCGCGCCGCGCGCTCCCGCGGAGGAGCCGGCTGCACTGGCTGCGACCTCTTCCTAGAGAGACGCGGGCGACGCGCGTCCTGGCAGTGGGAGCCGGCCCGGTGCGCCTCGTCAGCACAGAGCGAGTGCGCCCGGGGTGGCGGGGGTTCTGCCCCGGGAGCAGGGGCTCCCAACCGAAGACTCGGTCTAAAGAGCTAATGGAGAAGCAGCGCCCGGCTAGCCTTGTCCTGTGTCGTTGCTGAACCAGACATGGCTTCTAGGGGGCTTGTTCTAAAGTTGCATGCCAGAGGGAAGCTGGGGGAAAGGACGTGTCAAAGCACGCCTCGGTGTTAGGGTGCACACAGGAAACCCAGCTGCGAGGCTAACAAGTTCCATGACCCCACCTTGCTCTCCACACTTAAGCTCTCATTTTTTTCCCCTCTCTTCCTCTCAAGAACCAAGCCTCTGATAGCCCCTTTCCCTTTATAGCTTGCGGCTCAGAAAGCAGGCTCCCGAGTCAGCTTACCGAAATTCAACTCCCAAATTCCTGACTCCACCTGTCCCTGAATTGGATGGTTTATGTATACCTAAGTTTCCGCAAATGAAAATAAAATAATATACCTCGCAGTGGGTTAGGGTTAAGTAAACTATCCATCAAAAGCAGGTACTGGCTTGCTACAGTTTGTCACATCAGATGTGCGGCGTGTCAGTAGTTTTTCTGGCGACCTTGCTCATAACCCAGAGAAAGAAGACATTTTGCAGAGGGCAACCGAACGTGTTAGGCAGTTCAAGAATGGGAGTCCAGACACTGCCAGAGGGGATGAACGACTCTGCTGGCCAGGCCATGAGTTCCTCTTGGTGTGAAGTTAAGAGTAGAATAGGGCCTGGGAGAGCGTACCATGGCCGGGTGCACACCTGCCCATTTTGGGAAATGCAGGGGGGAAAAAAAATCAAGTAAAACCCTCCCAACCGGAAAGTGTAATCGCGATAAGTTTATTAAAGCATGTGCTAGGCCTGTGCGATTGTATTATTTGACAAGCTAAAATCTAAAAATCCATGAAGTAGAGAGAGAGAGAGCAAAGAGCATGCTCATTCCCTATTTTAAAACTTACTATGAGACTACAAATGTCAACAGAGTAAGCAAAAGGGAGGTGTGAACCAGTGTGACTGCAGAGTCCAAACACACTAACTAAAAGCTGAGGTAATTCAGTGTGGGAATTACAGTCTTTTCAGCAAGTGAAACAACAGGACAGCCACACGAAAATGAATCTTATACCATACATACGTGCTGACTTAAAACTGATCTTAGAATTAAACACAGAAGCAAGTGCTATAAAACTTCTAGAATCTAGAAGAAAACAGAATCTGTGAACTTAGAGAAGACAAGGACCTCTTAAGTATTGCTAACACAAAATGAGAGAGAGAGAATATGAGAATATAAGACTGAAAAGAAAAAAATGAACATCAAAATGTAAAAAATCATTCCAAAAACATTTTAAAAATGAAAATTCACAATACATTCATCTAACAAGGAAGTCATATCCAGATTATATAATAAATCTTTATAATTTAATAAGGCAGGGGTCGAAGAGATGGCTCAACAGTTTAAAATGCTTGTTGCTCTTCCAAAGGACCTGAGTTTGGTTCCTAGCACCTAGGTGGGGTGTTTCACAGCCCAGTAACTCCAGCTCGTGGGGATCCAAGCCCCTTTTCTGACCTCCTTGGGTACCCACACTTGGCACATGCGTGTGCGCGCGCGCACACACACACACACATACACACAACACATACGAATAACATAAAGTATTTTTTAATTCAGTAAAAGAGTCTTGATTTTTTTTTTTCAAATAAAACAGTGTTTCTCAATCTTCCTAATGCTTTAACCCTTTAACAGAGTTCCTCATGTTGTGGTGACCCCAACCATAAAATCATTTTTGTTGCTACTTTCTAACTGTAATTTTACTACTGTTATAAATCTCAGTGTAAAAATCTGATATGCAGATGGTCTTAGGCGATCCCTGTGAAAGGACTGTGAAAGGACCCCAAAGGGGTCGCAACCCACAGGTTGAGAGCCTGTTTAAAGAAAAGACTGTTGCCCACAAGGAGAATGTAGAAATCACCGGTGGTACACGTATAAGTGTTTTCCCTTATTAGTTGTGAAATTTGAATTAAATCCACAGAGCAAACGAGAACGCCATTAAAGTGGATAACATTTCAACGAGCTGGCAAGGATGTGTGGCTCTCTCCACAAGGCTAAAGAGAACACTGCTCTGGAAAACAATTTATCAACTTCTTTAAAGATCAACACATTTAGTTGTCATATGGCCCAGCAATTTCCTCCTTTGTATTTAACCAAGGCAAATAAAGCCATGTGCCCACACAAAGACTCAGGCATGGATATTCATAACAGCTTTAGTCATGGTAGCCCCAAACTAAAAATAGCCCACGTGTCCATTAACACATGAATGAATATACAAATGGTAGTGATTTCAGGTAATAGGGTATTACTCAGTGGTGTAAAGAGATAAGCAGCCAGCTATTCAACATAAATGAATCTCATAAAGTTAATCCTGTGCTAAAGCAGCCAAACAAAATATATAACGTATTTTTATGAAGCTAGAAAGGAAAAACCTACAGTGACAGCATTGCTTGAAGCTAATGAATGGTGTCTGTGGGGAGGAAAGACTAAAACTAAACAGGGACCCTGTTCATTGTGATTACACATTTTCACACTAAATGAAAAATGGATTCATTTATGTATGAAGTATTACTTGGGGATGATCTTAAAATATCTTGCATAGCATTTTAAGTGTACATTTACATATTATTGATGGCATGAAACTCAATATTATGGCAGAAGTGTGTTTTAATAAAATTTTATGGTAAATAGTCTCCCTTCCAAATATCCCTTTAAAGCATTGAATTTGAGTCACTGCTGAGCCCTTTGGCTGAGGTCAGTGCGAAATATGGAACTTGAAGCACAGATTGTACCTCGTTTTCACAATAGTAGTGATGCTTCTTACAAAGTTGGAAATATAACATTTTGGGAAAAATACTAAATACTTAGGAGTAAATAACATCAACAGATTTATTAAACCATCTATGTGCTAGTTGTGAATAGATTGTACTGATGAGTGGAAAATCTGATGAAACAGTATTTTGGAGTGGATAATGGAAAATAGTCTTACTAATAAACTTAAGATACATTCTATATCTTGGAGTAATAAAATGTGTTAGTTGTATAACACCTCCTCTTCCAGAAAGTTGATTTAATAATCTCTCTACCTTTTATGGTGGTCAAGAAGAAGGCACTTTAAGTTCTAGACAAGATCTAGAATCTCCTTCAGAATGGAATCAGTCATACAGATTGATAGTCTGAGAGTTGGAAACCAAGACTTTCCAAGCAAAAAACCTTTTGCTCTATAGATATTTTGCCATATAAGAACTTTGAGCTTAAGAATTGTCTCATACATAGCAAAATCGATCATGAAAACATTCACATGCTATGATAAACAGTCATTATTCATGATTGAGTTTAACATCAGAAGAAGTATTTTAAATCTCCCTTTAGGAAAAGTGTCCAAATAAGCAGAGATAAAGTCCAGGGAACTTTAGAATGAAGATTTTTTTTTTCTTGTGAATCTCCCTACAGCAGTGGTTCTCAACCTTCCTAATGCTGTGACCCTTTAATACACTTTTCATGTTGTGGTGACCCCAGGCATAAAATTATTTTCATTGCTACTTTATAACTCTAATTTTGCTACTGTTATGAATCGTTATATAAATATCTGATATGCAGATGGTCTGTGAAAGTGTTGGTTGACCCCCTAAAAGGGGTCACAACCCACAGGTGGAGAACCTCTGCCCTGCAGTAACATCTGCATGTTTCAGTGTTAAACTCTGAGTTCCTTCAAAACTGAACTTAATTTAAAAAAACAAAAAACAAAAAACTTTGCATGGCAAATTGCTTTGGAGAAGCAGATTCCTTGGTGAGATCTTCTTTTCAAAGGTTCTTCACAATGTATCAGCTGTAGATCCAAACAGAGGAATCGCCCTAAGCCCAGACTAACTGGCAGATGCTGGTTATCTACTTCTCCAACCTGTGGCAGTTATTAGGTGTTAGATCTGATCACTGTTACAGGAAAGGGGGAAGTCTCAAGACAAACTGCTATAAACTGAGCAAGTTTATATTATAAAACCATCATTGCTTACAAAGAGGCTATTTACAAACTTTGGCATTATAAACCTTAGTTCAACCTACCTCATCTCCCCGCAAAAGAACATGTTAGAAAAAGCAACAGTTATTCAAAAGTAACTGTTAGGAAAAGGAAAGTGATTTAGATATTAGAGAATGGTCTGAGACTGTCGTTTTCAAACATTTTTTTGTTTGGGGGGGGGAGTGTTTACAGTTTACTTTTCCTTCTGCATTGATTAACATTCTAACATATAAAGTCACACCACAGTGTTAAAATATAGTAAGTTGAGTACATACAAAGTGTCTCATGGGTAAATGGGCAAAAGTCGTCGATTATTTCAACATTTTCCTTTTTATCTTTTAATAATATTTTTGTTAATTCTTCAAGGATTTCATATAATGTGTTTTGAGCATATCAGCCCTCCAGACCCACTGACTTCCAAACCCGTCCAACTTACAGGCCTCATTTTTTAAACTTATTTTTTTCCTGATCAAACTATAATTACACCATTTCTCTCTTTTCTCTCCTTCCTCCAGTCCCTCCATGCCCTCCTGCCCTGCTTTCTCTCAAATTCATGATCTGTTTTTTATTATTGTTACATATATATATATCATAATAAATATAAAAATACAACCTACAGAGCCGGTTTCGTGTTGCTTGTATGCATATTTTAGTGCTGACCACAGATATTGGATAACCAACGGGGTGTGGGGGGGTTCATCCTTGGAGAAGACTAATTTACCCTGCCTCCACAGATATTTATTCCCTGTAGCTCTTCATCTATGGGCAGGGTTCTGTGAAATTTCCTTGCATTCATTTTTGCATTTCAACTGGTATTGCCATTGTTGAGAGTTCACAGGTATAGCTTTCCTATTATAGCTAGAAGATACAATCCTTCAGAAGGCTTTCTGATTTCCTGGCTCTTATGATTTTTCTGCTCCCTCTTCCATAATGTTCCCTAGGTCTTAGGTATCGGTGTTGTATTGTAGATGTGTCAATTGATCCTGAGAACCCCACAGTCATCTGTTCTCTGAAATTTGACCAGTTGTGGCTTTTTGTATGGACTCCATCTTCGGCAAAGAAGAAGCCTCTTTGATGCTGGGGAAGTGACACATTTGTGGGTCTAAAGGTGAGTATTATGAATGCAGTTGGGAAGGTAGGTAATTTAGAAACGTGGTGGTAGTAGGTGCTCCTCTAAGATCTATTACCTCACTAGCCGTGAGTAATTGACTAGGTTTACAATACTAAGTATGATTTCCCTCCTGTGAGTCACAAGACCAAGTAAGCAGCTGTTCATTACCACCAAGCTGTGAGTGAAACTACTGCATCTTTAGGGACACCCTGTCACGCTGGTTCATTGTGGCTCGTAAGTGTCACAGTGTGATATGAGTGTTGATTGCTTTCTTCCCTTTGGCAGCTTGCATAGCACCTATGAAAGCTGGCGTTCCTTGAGTCCTGTGTGTGCAGTGCAACTTGCAGACTCCATCTTACTCCAGTCGTATTGGCTGAGATTAAGAGAACAACCGAGAACAGGTGCTGGTGAGGATGTGGGGAAGGGAAACGTTTATTCAGTGTTTAGGATTGCAAACGGCTGCAGCCACTCAGAAAATCAGTGTGGAGAGTTCTCAGATCTGCCAAAAGACCTGTCTAGACCACTCCTTGGCATATGCCCGAAGGACTGGACGTCTGACTCCACAGATACATACTCAGATGTGTCCCTCGCCACTCTGTTTACAATGGCTAGGAAATGGAAGCAGCATAAAGGTCTTTCAGCTGATGACTGGATAATGAAAATGTACATATACACAATGGAATACTATTTGGCTTTAAATAAAAAAGAAATAGTAGTGACTGGATAAAGAGAATGTGGTACATAGTGATACATTTACACAATAGAATATTATTAGCCATCAAAAAAATGAAATTTGCAGGTAAATGGATGGAACTAGAAAAAATCATCCTGAGCGAGGTAACCCAGACCCAGAAGACATATAGTATGTATTACCTTATGTGTGGGTATTAGCTGTTAAATCAATGATAACTAAGTTACATTCTATAGAATCACAGAAGTTATTTATGGAGTAAGGGACTGGGGGGCGGGGGAATAGATCTGTAGGAAAGGGACTGGAATGGGAGGATCAAGTGGGGAGGGGGAGGGAAGGAGAGGACAAGGGAGGGAATACAAAGAGAGATAGCTAAAATTAAGGGCCATTTGAGGAGTAGTGGAAACCTAATACAGTAGAAGCTTTGCTATGTAGTCTCAGCCCTCCACATACTGGGACTGCAGGAATATTGCAATTATAAGCATGTCTACGTTGTGCAGCTTGGGATTTTATTGTTAAAAATACCCAGAGGCAAAAACATCTAACTCATCTGCCTACAAAGTTGTGTTGACTCATCTTTAATCAAGAAGATTATGGATTGAATCTAGCCAGGGAAGCATATCAGTGCCATCATCAGAGAAGCTTCTTCCTGCAGCAGATGGGAACAAATTTGGAGGCCACAGCCAGACACTATGCAGAGAATGAATGAGAGACCTTGTTACACCTAGCTCTTACATGGAATGTCTTCATCCAGTCCCTCCCCTCAGGCCTCAGAGAAATCTGCAGAAGAAAACAAACTCAACAGCATCTTTGGAGGTTCCTTGTCTCATAATGTAGTGTCAGGACTTTTTTTTTTCTCTTAATTTTATCTTTTTTATTTTATTTATATATTTACTTATTCAGCCCCCCTCTCTACTCTAGAGATCCTTTGTATGTATATTATGGCTTACAGTTTAGTGTTTTTATGGGTTTCTGAGTGTGCAAATAAGTAGATCTCTGCATCTATATCTGCTTCTTGTGACTTTTCTTGGGCTCTCTTCCTTCTGTTTGTTTTGTCCTATTCCAGTGTGTTGGGTTTTGTTTGGTCTTATTATATTTTATTATTAATCACTTATTAATATACATTTAAAAAGAAGTAATGAACTTTTCAGGTAAATGGATGGAACTAGAACTATATTGAGTGAGCTGGCACAGACCCAGAAAGAAGGCCACATGATCTTGCTCATCTGTTGTTCCTTAGCTCCAGATCTTCAGATGTGAGTATATATAACTAAGTAACTGCAGAAACCAGGAAAGTAAAGATGAACCAACAGGTTGGAGAAAGGAGCTTTAGAGGGGAATAGTAGGATGCAGATGATGTGTGTGTGTGTGTGAGGAGGGGAGGGATAATGCTCCCCTTAAAGAGCCATAGGCTATCTAACAAAAACCCCAGTACCGGGTATGAGAAACAGGCTTTCAAGTTTATCAAGAGAGTCCTAGAAACTCCCAAAACAATTTAGGCCATTGCTGTTGGCCTTGGAGGCCTCTCAGAGGGTGAAGATAAGTTCCTATTGCTGAAGGCATCAATGTTTTCATTTTTAAATTATTTTTTTTAGTTGGAGTACAAAACAATTAGTTTATGACACTTTTTTTTTTTTTTTTTTTTTTTTGCTTTTTGGGACAGGGTTTCTCTGTTGTAACTCTGGCTGTCCTGGAATCCACGCTGGAGACCAGGCTGGCCTTCAACTCACAGAGATCTGCCTGCCTCTGCCTCCCAAGTGCTGGGATTAAAGGCATGTGCCACCACTGCCCAGCTAGTTTATGATACTTTTATACATCATGACATTGTTCTTTGTTCATATCAACCCACGCATTAGACCCCCCCCTTCTCTCTCCTCTCTTTGGGGGTAGGTGTGTATGTGTGTGTTTATGTATGTGCAAGTACAAACGGAGGACAGATTTTAATGTCAATTGTCTTCCTCTTTTGTGTGCTGTTGTGGAAGTTTTAGTTTGTTTAAAATAATCATTTTTTGTGCACTGTTGGAAAAAGGGATGCATAGGCCTTGGCCTTTTGTATTGTCTGTGGGTGTTGGAGCTCTGTAAGGGATGGTTGGTTGCTCATGATCTGCACCTGAGGAGTTCTGAATGAATAAAAACACCTGAGCTCAGACGCTCAGGGTTCCACTGTCCAGGATGGCACAGGCCATGAGGGTGGTTCCATCTGCTGAGGTCTGGCAGGGTTTGAGCCTATGAGTATGCCTCCGTGTCTCTCTCGGTGAGCCACCCTAGCAGCGTACAACTACAGTGTGCCACCTTATTTTTTGACGTAGGGTCTTACTGAGTCTGAAACTCTGTATTTTGGCTAGCCTGTGGCCCAGTGAGCTCCAAATACCTGTTCTCTGCCTCCTCTGAGCTGATACTATCGATATGTGTTCCCATATCAACTCTTTATGTGGGTTCTGGGAACCCAACTCAGGTTCTCATGCTTTGATGACAACAAGCTCTTTGTGACTGAGCCTTCAACAGCACCAGCATTTTTACTTTTTTGAGACATGGTCTCACCTATGTAGCTTTGACTGGCTTTTAGCAATGTACTAGGCTGGTCTTGGACTCACAGAGATCTCCCCCTGGCTCTGCCTTCTGAGTGCTAGGATTAAAGTCCTACATCACCATGACTGTCGGGAGCCATTTTGACAAGGAGCTGTTTTGAGACAAGGAACTGTTGACCTTGTTTTGCAGATTTAGCAAGCTGGTTTATCTGCTAAGCAGGAGGAGGTGCCTTGGAGCCCAAGGCAAGGATCTGAGCATTCTCTGACCTTGTAAAGGCGGATAATAAGATAACAGCTGACTTCCTTGGTAAATACCAGCTATTATTTACATAACTTGTTGGTTTTGCTTCTCATTCCTTTTGAAGGGTATAAATATGCTGTGCTAAATAAACATGGGGCTGCAGTATTTATTCACTGTATGCCCTCCGAATCTATCTCTTGTCTCTGTCTTTTTTTCTTAATCCTAGCTCCCCCTCTCAGGTACTGTCTGACTTGAGGACCAAAAGAAAACTCCAGGGACCCTCATGGTCTCTGCCAATCCAAAGCTGTGATTACAGCATACACCGCTATATCTGTTTTTTATGTAGGCATTGGGGAATGAATTCAGCTTCTGATGCTTGCACTTTAGCAACCAAGTCATCTCCCAGCCCATGTTCCAGCATATATTTTTTTATGAGATACTCACCAGAGAAGACTACTGGGATATGGATTTAAGGCAATAGAAAGTCATTATCAGCCAGCCATCGACTACTCTGGATATTCAGGATCCCAGTGTAGCCCTGAGCCTTTCTCAGGATGAGCTTTTAAGCACAAAAAACATTCTGGGTTGACATACTTAATTATCAATAACAACTAGCCAGAAGTAGAAGTACAGAAGCTAAAAAGCAAGGTCAGTACATTTTGAGACTTTCCCAGAACTGTAGGGACTTGATGGATTAGACCTTTGTTTTACCTTTGGCAGGTGGCGCTGTCTACATGCTGAGTCTTACAGCCTGAATGGCACTTCCATCATGGAGTCAGCTGTGCTAAGGTCTCAGGGCCTACTTGAAATGGTATGAAATGGCAGAACCAACTCCATCTTAAACTGCAAAGTCCATTTTAGATCAGAGACACAGAGTTCAGTTTCCCAGAAAAATGAGAAAAGCCCTTAGCATTCAGAGCCCACCAGTAAAGCCAAAACAAAATGATTGTCAGGTACTCATTTTGGGAAGTGAGATGTGTCATTTTTGGGTTATAGTGACTCTGACCGTTATGGTTAGTGAGTTTCTGATTTGTTAAAAATTATGACTAACTTTTGTTTATGGTGGTACAAAATGTTTATGGTTTTCAAGCTTAAATAGTTTGTAAAAATTTGAGTCGGGGTTGTAGCTCTGAGCTTTCATTTCAGACCACATCTCTGGCTGGTCCAGATTCCTTTCTTTCTCTCCCCTTTTCTTTTTTTTCTTTTTATGCTTGAACTCAATAAAATTTTCTTTTCTTTCAACAAGTTGTGTGTCAGTATAACTGGATCAAAAGGAACCCACAACGTACTAAGGTCTGGGGCCCTGTTACATATTCTTATATTTAAAGTGAGTTTCTTGTAATCTGGTAATTTATGATTAGATGAGACATTATTTTACTTTGTTGGATACTGTAATTGTGGTTCATGTACTCAAGACTTTAGACTCTCCTATAACTTTACTTTCTAAATTTTTTTATAGATTTATTTATTTTTATGGGCATTAGTTTGGCCTGTATGTATGGCTATCTGAGGGTGCCAGATCCCCTGGAACTGGAGTTACGGACAGTTGTGAGCTGCCATGTGGGTGCTGGGAATTGAACTGGGTCCTCTGGAAGAGCAGCCAGTAGTCTTAACCACCGAGTCATCTCTTCAGCCCTCGCTTTTTTTTTTTTTTTTAATTGGATCTTACTCTATAATCCAAGCTGTCCTCAAACTCAAAATAATTCTCTGGCCTTAGCCTCTCACTGCTGGGATTATAGGCATGAGACACAACGATTGGCTTATTTCTTTATTTTCTCTGGAACTTCACACATGCTATTTTTTATTTTTCTATAGATAATTGATGTTCTGATGTATCAGTCTGCTTTGATTTGTGTTCTTTTTTTCCTGTTAATTACATCTAATTTACATTTTCTCTAAGATACTGGTTTCCATTTGTAGGATTTTCATTTGTTCATTTTGATAAAATTTATTTCTCTTTTTCTCTTTATTATATTTCTGTAAAGTCTGGAACAAATAGACATGTCTATATATATTGCCGGTGACCAGACCAGCTCTAGTCCACAACTGGGTCCTCTGACTCTACCAAAGATGATAGACAGTGAGAAAGTTATAGCAAACAAACACAGTAGTTTGTTCGTCTATGGAACCCGATTTGACACGCTATAATGTCACGCATAGAACATGCTTTTTGAGATAATGGCATGCAGGAACCCTTCTTTTAATAAATGAAATGAAAGAGATAAATAAAAGGACAGTGTGCACACTAGGGGAATCATACAAAGGTACTTTCTAGACAGAGACTTTTCTGTGGTTTAAATAGCAAACTGCAGGAGGAGTCAAACATACATCAAAGGAACCAATACGAGGTGTCCTTCCTCTCACAGCTACAGGCTTCAAGGTTTTTTCATTTACCATCAGACAGTATATGATACAATGGCCAATTAGCACATGGTTGGGATGTCACTGCTAATTGAATTATATCCCCATTTGCCTTGCACAGATAGTTCAAGGTGCCATGGAGGCACCAGAGAGGGATTTTTATGTTTTTTAGTTCCTTGGTATATTTTTATTCTGGGTCACAGCTGTAAATTTCTGTTCCTATCTATTGGTCTGAGTTAGTTTGAAGGTTATCTTTCTCTTTAAGTCCTGGGAATGTTTACTTTTAGGTTGGTGCAGGCTTGCTATATTCTTCATTAGTGAAGGGCGAACTATCTGTTTTTCCAGGTGCACTAACTTTCTAACAAAGCTCCTTTTTCTTCTATCTATTAAAGGCTTATCTCTTCCTGGGAAGATCAGCATTTACTCTAGGAATAGTTTTTATGATGCACTTGTAATAAACCTGGGTAGTTCTCACACGTGCCAGGACTTGAAAGTCCAGGACGTGATTGCAATTTACTTTTGAATAGAATGGCAGTGTCCCTTTCCCAGCCAGCAATAGCCAGCTCAGGGATTTGGATATCACTACTAGGCCATGCAGACATTATTATTATTGATGAGAGACTTTTTGCCACTGTACAGTAAAGATGAGAAGGGGGCAAAGCAGTTGGTGAGGCAAAGGAAGCCAGGAATTTTGTCATGCTGGCACCGTCCATTGCCTGGATATTATTGGGCCTCAACAATATATATACATATATATATTTCAGGGTCAGTTTTTGTAGACTGTTCTTATTGTTTCATGACACAGGTTGTGAGCCGCATTTCTCTTCATGTTAAGTAAGTTGTTTTTTTAATTGAAACCCAACCATTATAGAGTTTTAAATTTTAAAGAACATTGCATCTAGAAGGGTGGTGGTGGCACACATACTTAATCCTAGCACTTGGGAGGCAGAGGCAAGTGGATATCTGTTAGTTTGAAGCCACCCTGGTCTACAGAGTGAGTTCTAGGACAGCCAGAATTACAATAGAGAAACCTTGTCTCCCCCGTCCCCCAAGTGGGAATGTGTTAAAGCACTGGTTCTCATTATTTATTGGGGGGGGTGTGGAAATGTCAGGAAGTGGGTCCTATCAGGAGATGTTTATGTCACTGGGTCCCTGGAGAGGAGATAGTAGGACTCCAGATACTTCCTGTCTTTTACTTTCTCACAATGAAGTATGTGATTGTTTTGCCACCTGCTTTTGCCAAAACATGCTACCTCAAAAGAAGGATGAGCGAACATGTGCTGAAACAGCTACACTGGGTGCTAGCCTAATGGCCTTACCCGATTCTGATTTCCTACTCTTCAGTACACTGTTAAAATATTCTTTCAGGTGCTTAATGAGAGTTCAGCATTGAATTTTCCAATGCTCTTTATTAATCACAAACCATGTCAAATCTCAGGGAATTCAATACCCTGGCCGCTAGGCAGAGAGCTCACTCCAATGCTTCCTCATCCCATGTTCTCCTCTAGGTTCTCTTCCTGCTCCTAGCTTCTTCCTTGTTCTCTGCTGTCTATTTCTTTCTGCCCTTGCCCTAGTTCTTTTTTATTCCAAATCCTCTGTCTCCACCCAGCCCTCCAATATACAAATCAATGGAGCCTAACCTTCATCTGCCTTAAGGCTAAGGAATGTCCTATTCATGTGGAGAGCCGGATAGCCACTCCTTTGTTTACTGGTAGGAAGTGAATCCTTTACGTGTTTCAAGGACAGCTTACTGGAACATTATCAATAACTAAAATCTCCCACAACAGTACACTATGGCCCTTTTGGGTTATTTTTGAGTTCTATGCTACAGTTCAGAAACTAGTTCTGGGCTGAGCGCTATTGGCTGTTATGTGTCTGAATGCACATTTCCTGCCTCCGTGGGATCAGTTTTGTACTGCTGTTCCAGACTGTGTTACTTTTTCACTACTGTGACAAAATGCTTGGCACAAGCAACTTAAAAAGAAAAAAGATTTGTTTTGGTTCACACTCTCAGAGGTTTCAGCCCATAGTTATGTGGCTCTACTGTTCCTGGGCTGGGAGAAGCTGGACACAAAGGTGGAAAATCAGAGCTATGGTTTCACAGTGGCCATGAAGCAAGCTAGAGCAATAAAGGGGTTTTGAAGATGTACTTCCTCCAACCAGACTTCACTTCCTAGTGGCCCATTCAGCTATGATCATTATCCACTGATGAAGTTAGCATCCTCATGATCCAATCATCTTCAGTAGCATCACCAGCTGGGAATACATGAGCCTTCTAGGCGCTTTTCATATCTAATTCACAACACAAGTTATTTGTCCCAGTTTTCTTCTGCTTACAATAAAGTCCAGATGTTGTTACCTTTGTATGGCCAGTAAATAGTAGTATGCCATTTTAATCATAGCAGATTGCATTTATTTCATTTTGAAAGGATTTAAGAAATATGAAGCCTAGGAATGCAGTCACATATAGGGGGAAATGCCTCCTATTGAGAAATGCTTTCCCAAGTACAGCCATTAACAGTACTCTTCAGTCTCCTCCCCACCCACAGGGAAATGACCATTAGGCTTATCAGCAGGATTCGTCCTTCCCCAGCATACCAGAAGCCACCCTGTCTCAAGGACGGCTAGTCCAAGGGCACAGGTTGACCACGCCCCCCCCGGATCCCGCGTGCACGAAACTCCCAACCAATGAGTTTAACAGAGAGCTCTGAGCCAATCAAAGCTGCACGAGCCCCCATCTCCAGACCCCTTTCCCCTGAACCCCATAAAAGGGCTGGGGGGGGGAAGGGATCGGGGCCCCACCATGCTCATCTCCTGCGTGGGATAGGTGGGACCCGGAGCGCGCCGGTTATCAATAAATGCCTCATGCCTGTTGCAGCGGTTCGTGTCTCGTGGTTCCTTAGAAACCCGCCCGGCTTGCCCTAACAATTTAACAAACATCTATGGAACAACTATGAAGAGTACACATACAGATAATCAATAATAGAATTCCTACATAAACAAAGGTTACAATATTTAAACATGCCCCCTACTCCAATTACCTGAAAGCTATTTCACCAGAAGATGAATTTTGCTCTCTGTCCTTGAGTGTAGTTACTCAGACTGCAATGGAGTATGATTGAAGTGATGCAAACCCCATTTCCTGGTCCACACCTTTAGGAATTGGTAGCTTCCTGTTCCTATCTCCTGAAATATTCTGTCTTATGTCCATCCAGTATGCTGGGGAAAGCCAAGCAGATACATAACAGCCCCAGTGACTCGCCAACTTCCAGCATTATTGCCAGACACACACTGAGCAACCTTTTAAAACACTGAAATGTACTGTAGTCATCACAGGCATTGAACTACTTGTGCTGATGCTGTATGGAGGAGAGGCAAACTGTCCCTGCTGAGGTCTGATCAAAGTTTTCATTGTAAACAAAAGAAATTATGTTTACACGACGAGGCTACATTTAGATGGTGTTTCGTAGTAATCAATATTTGGAACAAATATTACACCACTGAGTGCTTTGATAGAAGTGACCACTCAGCCAATTAATTAACAAAAATTTATTAAGTACCATTACTGGTCAGGTCCTGAGTCAGGAAAGGCTTTTGTCAGTGAAATCTAAGTGGGGATTCAGAGACGGTCCAGAGATTTCTAAATAAAACAAGAGTGATAAAAGTTGTTTGTTTCAGGACATGAAAAGTATGGGACATTTGGACAGCTGTGGTAGTTCAGAAAAAAACTAGAATAGATGAAGTGGTGGGGTGATCTGGGTCAAGTTCTTAAGGATATAATAGTAGACTTAAGGTTAGGAATTCTCTTGTGGACCTCCTCCCTCTCTTAAACATTCTTTCTCACCTTTTCTGAACCATGTTTGTTCTATTTTAAAGATATGGATTGATTCTGAAGGCAGGAGACTCTGCACACCCACAATCAGGCAATAACTTAATTATCTAAGGACTATCTTCCTGATTGTACCCATAATATTTCCAGTATATAGAATGATACCTAGAATATATATGGAGTTAATAAATATTTTTGAATGGTAAACAGAATGAACAATCATAATAGAGTTGTAAGGGAATGATATCACAGTTATGTTAGAGAAATCACTCTGGCTGAAGGATAGAGAATGGTTTACAGATAGATAGATAGATATAGATAAAGTGTATTAATCAGCTTGAGCTACTAGGACAACAGAAAATTTTCTAGGAGCAACTCCATTTTGTACACAGGTATCTGGTTTTTGTTTGTTTTTTTTAAATAGAACAGTTTTAAAAATAAAATAGAATAAAGGGATATAACATTTCAAAATTAACCATGGAACTTATTAAACACATTACAGAAACATTTTAATGTAAAATCTAAGTCTCTAAAATATCTTTAAGAAACTGATATTAAAAATAAAACTAGTAGTTTCGGAATATTGCAAACTAACCTCAAAATACAAATCCCATGCCATCTTTTGTATTTGGCTTTTCTTGTACATATAACATTTCTTATTTTAAAAAACCTCTATTTATAGTGTATTACATCATTAAGATCCCTAATAGCTGAAGTCACTCTTCTAGGTCAGAATACATGGCTAAATGTTATCAATACTAATGTATGATATTCCTAATACACACATATTGATGATTAAGGCTTGAATAATAGCTTTTTGCTAACAACATAACCACTCACTCTCATTACTGGAGCATATAGCATGCCCAAATATATTTTCATAACCATATGGCCCTGAAAAGGGGCAATTATGATAAGTACAGAATGTAGAGGCCCATCATTTTAAGTGGATAAGTTGACACCTAATTCTGTCAGCCCAATAATCAGAAGCAAGTCTATTGAGAGACAGTGATCTCTTCCCACATCAATAGTGGAAAGATTTTATCCTTGGCATAATGACACAAGCATTTGATTATTGGCTTTTCAAAATGTTAAGAAAATGGTGGCTTTAACATATGACATTTGTTGCATTGTTATAGCTCAAATGTCTCCCCCTGCTCATCATTAAAATATTTGGAAAATATAAACTGCATGAACAGAAAATTATCTAGAGTGATCCTACCCAGAGATAATCATATCACTCATATTTTTGTTCAGAATGTTAAAAATCGTCAGAATTTATTGTAGGCTTTCTTTCGGTGCTAAGGACTGAACTCAGGGCCTCTTGCATTCCAGGCAAGTACTCCATCATTGAGCCACATCCTCAGCCAGTCTTACAACCTTTAAAAATTTTATGTACTCAGATGTCTATGTAAACACAGGTCTATCGTGTTACTTTCAATGGCTAAATACTTTTTATATCATGGGCACTCTAACTTATTTGACCAGTACAATTGTATAACTATTGATGCACGTGAATGAGTGCTTACTATATGCCAGGCATTATTACAGGGGATTGGCATCTACTAAACTATTTAATCCTTGTTAATGTGTTATTATTTCCATTTCTTATAAATGAAACATCACTAAGAGATGAGTTTGTTCAAGCTCTTTAATGTCGGGCATTTTAGTGGTCATCAGTACTTTGGTATTATAAAGAATGTGACATTAATATCTTGGTTCATGTTTTTAAAGAATGTCTTTAGGTAAGTTCTAAATATCAGAATTGATGGGACCAAAGGTACATTTCCAAAAACACGTTATATATTTCCCATTGTTTCTCTTAGGAGTACTATGTTAACTTACACCTCACCCAACAACATCACAGACGCCATCCCTTGGATTCTTTTACCTTTAAATGAATGAAAACATTAACTGCTAACTGCTATTTTAATTTGCTCCCCTCTTTTCAAAATTCGACTTCATTTTAAGCTGAGCTGTTAGCAAGCTTTTTGTATTGTCATACTAATCTTGTTGACATGTACCTGTTTATAAGCTACATTTATAAGTGTTCCTATTTGGGCATACTTAAATTTCACTGTATGTGCAAGAAGAGCTTGCTAACTTTATGTAATATTTCCGAGATGATCCTTAAGATTTCCACATTATTTAGAGGGCATTTGTGTGTGTGTGTGTGTGTCAGTGTCACACACACACATGTACAAATCAGATTACCAAGTCAACATTTTAAATTGCCAAGATCAATGTCTGGCTCACCCATCCCCCCGCCGTTTTTTCCCGGCTGTTGGGTGTGTGTGGTTATCTCGAGCTGCGAAGGACTCATCTTCCTGTCACCCTAGCGGCTCAGTGACTGCACGTTTAGTCAGAAAGCTTCCCTCTGATCTCAGGCTGGGGAAGGAGCCAGTGTCTGCCTCAACCTCTCCAGAGGCTGCGCGCCCTGACACTCCCCTCCAAGGGATCCCAGCCAGTTCCACCAGCTCACATGACTCCATCCCAGCAACTTCCTCGTCCCCTCACACCAGCGCGCCGAACACTCTCCCGGAACAACTCAAAGGACTGTCTGACCTTCTAGAGGGACCTCAGTATTACAAACAATCCAAAGAATGAACGCAAGGTGTTGAAATAAACGGCTTGGCTGAACCCAAACCAAACCCTCTTTCTTTCCCAGTCTCTGATTCACTCCGGAGGCGCTTTAGTCGTCTTCGGCGCGCCTGAAGGACCTCGTCCTCCCGAGACGCCCGAGCAACAGAAACACCTAGAACGTAGCCGTTAACCCTACGGACACGTTGGAGATCGACAGAGAAAGCGGCAGAGGCGGCTCCTGGCGCAGGCCAGGGCGGAATGGCCGAGTTGTGGTCAGACCCTGAGCAGGCAGCGCTCGGGTCTCCTAGATTCCCGACACGCCCCGCGCGGGGGCCTGTGGGGCTTCTCCGCTGTTGCCGCCGCCGCCTGTGTTGCTGGGGGTGGGTGAGAGGAGGGGCTGAGGAGGACCCTGTGTGGTCAGTCTCTGTTGCTGTTTTTGTACCTGAGGGGCCGCCTTTCTCCGTCACACCTTGAGCGCCGCGGTGTCTAGGGGCAGTCCCCGGGGACACCTCGGCACGCAGCGGACATGCCTCTCTTCGCCACCAATCCCTTCGACCAGGATGTTGGTAAGTGTTTTCGCCGTCCTCCGTCGGTTCCCCGCCGGACTGCAAGCCCACGCCGCCCACCCTCTGCGTCCACCCTGGGCTCCGAGGCCGAGACCACGTTCCTCACTCTCTCGCTCTCTCCCGGGGCCCCTGCCTTCAGAGTCGGGAGAGGGTTGAGGGCTGGGCGCATCCTCTTTGAAAGAAATGGGACTCAGAACCTCTCTATTGGGCCTCGGTTCGGGACTCCCGGAGGCCTCGAAGGAATTGCTCCAGGGATTTGGGGTAAAGGGTTGCCTTGCGGGGAGCAGCCAGTGTAGCCCTTTGCCGCCCAGACTTGGCTTCTGGGAAAAGAGCGTAGGGCTGAGAGGCGCATCTTGGCTTGGGCAGATAGATTATAAGCCCTATCGCCTAAGTATTTGCCTGGCCTAATGGAAAGCGTCAGGAACTGGCAAAATGTTCTCGGTAAGGTTAAAGAGTTTAAAAATCGCTCTTCTAACGGTCCCCAGAGGAGAGAGAGGTCTGGTTAAGGGTAGATTGAAATGTCTGGAGAGATGAAAATGGACGACTTGGCGACAATTGAAACGCTGTAGACATGAGCCTTTGGAATGCCTTTCTCAGACTGGGCCTCTGCCTTTAGGGAAGTGTGGAAGAGGATTTTGCATCTAGGAAGGGGTCTGAAATGCTAATTTTTTGTTGTTTTCTGAATCTTTGGTATTAGATACCGATCAGACCAGTTTAATAGGTGAACCTCTCTTGTTTTCCTGGCCTGAAGGTGATTAATGGGATTTGAATTTCTTGAAGGAATTTTGAGGTGACTTGAATGCAATATGGAACTACGCTAGTACCACAGTATAGCATGAAAGCGAACCAGTACCATATCCAATCCCACAAGACTGAATTTAACCATCACTGTAATAGAAGAATGTAGAGATACAACTTGTGAGAGTGGCTTTATGAATTTTGTTTATTCGAGGCGAATTTAAAATTTTGCTCTTTGAACTGGCTTTTACAGTACCTCACTGGAAATCCTGTTACTGCCACGACTTGCCTAGTTCATAAGTGACTTAAATGAATGTCCTGAATCTGAGCATTGGATGGAACTTTAGAAAAATCAATAATGCTAAATAAGTAATGAATTGGAAAATTGTGTTTAATAAGTGCTTAGCACCAGTACATACTGAACGCAATGTTCATTGACTTACACAACCATGAAGACCATTGTATTGCTGCTCTTCTGCAGTTTCACAACTTATTACGTTAAGTCTCTAGGACAAATGCTTATAATAAAACAATCCTCGCTGCTTCTGTTCCCAGCACCTGTTCCTATATCTAGTTGTAATGGTCCTATATAATCTCGCTTCTTGCTAACCAGTCACATTTATATTCCCTTGGCTTGTTTATTTTTGTGATGTTGGAAATGGAACCCAGGGCCTAATGTGTGTTCCTTCTGGTTTTTTGAACCTACATTTGCACTGGACTCAGATGTATTTCTTAATGTTAAATTTGTTCTTGCTACCTGTGCCACCTGTTCCAAACACAGGCTCCTTCTTGCCTTTATGCTTTTGTTTCTATGATTTCATCTGTCTTTCTACATCTCTGTCCTCATGTTTTAAGGTCTACCGAGAATCCAACTTGTTCTACCTGAATTATTTGCTTATTCCTGCAACCTAGAGTTTCTTAATAGCAACATTATTGACAGTTTGGAATAGATAAAATTCTTTAGGGGGTTATGCTGTGTACAATGAAGGGTGTTAGCTTTGTTTTTGCCTTTTACTCAGTAGAAGCCAGTAACATCTCATAGCCAGTCATGATTTTAAAAATCTCTAGGCATTATATTATGTCTCTTGAGGTGTTTAAATACTTCCTCATTAAGAACTATTGTGATTTTTCACCTTCCCCAAACAACTACAAATTTCAGCATTTTTGTCTTTACTAAATTAAACATTAGATATCACCATGTTCTTGATTTTGCTCCTTGCTTGATGGTTGCTACATAGTCAACTTTGAATAAGTGTTTGCTGAGTTGAAAATATGTTAAACCTGTTGCGGATTTTTTAAAAATTCAACTTGAATTATAAAGATTATCTATACCATCAAGCACCCTACTGATTGGTATTTACCAAATCCAACAGTTCCTTATTCATTTTTTTTTTTTAAATTGATGTCTTAAGTTTTTCTTCTTTATTTTATCCATAGGATTCTAGGTCACCAAACTAACTTTTTCTGGTTTTCTGCTAAGCTTTTTAGTCTATTGCTTTTTTTTTTTTTTCAGTGTTCAAATGTTGAACAACCTGAGCTCAGTAATAAAACCTCTCTTCTCTATTGGCACTTGGTTCTCTTTAGAGCCTTAAAAGGCTTAGTGTTAAGAAGAATTTGGAGTGATTTGCTGGAATTTAAGTTTTAGGCTTGGTGTTTATCAGCAGTGTGCTTTGAGCTAGTTGGTTATATATTTTGTACCTTTGTATCCTTGAATTTAAATAAGGAGTATAAGAACTATAATGTTTTTTTTAGCTTACAGCACTGGTGAAGGAATTGAATCAGTGTTTAAAAAGCACTTAGAAAAATTTTATTTATTTACTTATTTTGTGAAGTAAGATTTAAAACAAAGATGCTACTCTCTAAGCTTTAAACACTTGTGTATTCCAGTACTCACAAGTTTAAATAGTCTCCATCTGTATTGGAGATTTAAGTATCCAGCTACTCGATATTTCCACTGAATTTTGATAGGAGTCTAGGAACAAGCATGTCAAAAGCTCATTTGTTCCCCTCCAACTCTTCACTCTGTTATCCTAGCCCATATCAGTAGATTGTGCCACTAATATTTCCTGTTAGTCAGTTCTGATGTCTAAGAGTCATCCTTGATTCTTTCATACTCCGCACCATTCTATCAGTAGGATCTTTTGGCTCTACTTAACTTCTATCCAGAATTTTGCTCCTTCAGTGTTAGCATACTCAGACATCTCAACCCCTTTCAGAGACTATAGCAGGCGCTTTGTGGTAGGACTCCTTGTTCATTTGCCCCTCCAATAAGGATTCATTTATAAAAGCCTAGTCTTTTAACAAATACTGGATGAGGTCACTTACCTGTGCAGGAATCTCTGGTCGTTTTCTGCATTTACACACAAATATGATTGTGATCTTCAGACTCACTGTCAAGCCAAGCTTCTTGGACCTGAGCATTCCAAGCATTTCTGCCTCTGTATCTTCTTAGGCTATTTCCTTTGGTTATGTTACTATTCCTGTAGGTATTTTCATCATTTGGAGGCTCTATTAAAAATTCACTTTCTAAGAGAGGCTTTCTTTAGTTGCCTTCTCTTAAAACAAATGACCCATCCATTGTTACTTTACTACTTACTGCTTGTTAATTTTCTTGATAATATTCAACTACTGATATTAAGTTGATCATTGGATGATCTTGTATGGTATAAACTTCATAAAGATGAGAATTTTTCTTTTCCGTCCCTAGAACAATTCCTAGAACATACTAAACACACAATTTATCTAGTAATGAATTACTAATAATTTCCTAGATTGACAGTTTGGTGTTCTGTTATCACTATAAAATCAATTTATCAGAAAACTGAATTACCTTTCTATGTTCATTTCATTGTGTGATTATTTTGTAATGTTCCAGTTATCTTGACTTTTAAAATATAAAAATGCTGGTCTCCACTCCCTTCTGTGTTGGATATCCAACCCAGGTCCTTGCACGTGCCAGGGAAGCAATTTATGTCTTACCCACACCTTGTTGTAGTCCTTGCCCTTGATTTCTGAGATGGGGTCTCACTGTGTTTCCCAGACTGGCCTTGAATTGAGATGCTCCTACCTCTTCCTCTTGTGTGCAGAGATGACAGGTGTGCAACAACCCTCCTTGTGCCTATGGGAAATGTCTTTGAATTGTTCCTTTATTTCTGCTAAATGTTGCTTTTAATTTCTATAATAGTAAGCATCTGGGTGTGGTGGTCCACACCTTTAATCCCATCTCTCAGAAGGTGGAGGCAGGCGGATCTCTACTGCTTACGGGGCAGCCTGTTAAGAGTAAGTTCCAGGCCAGCCAAAAGTACATAGCAAGACCTTGCCTAAATAAAAATAAATAAATAAATAAACATACAAGTTAGTTTTTAAAGTGTAAGCCTTCTCAGTTTGTATTCAACATACTCTTATTCCACTATACATACTTTTTAGTCATTTTACTTAGTCCAGTCAGCATCATAAACCACAGTCAGATTAGTTTTTCTCCTAAAATGTGCAGAGATCTTGGCTTTGGCCTTAAATTGCACCTGTAGCATTTACAGGTGGGAAAGTTTTATACTGAAGAGGATCAAACCCCTTTGAATCCATTTCCCAATTATAAGTAATTATAAGAATATCTCACTCATAAGATTGCTGCCAGGATTATTTGACAAAAAAATTGATATTCTAATTCTTTGCTAGTGTTTAATATGCTTCATATACCACAAATTCAGTATGTTCAAAACTGTATTGAAAAATTTTATTAATTAACATTTCCCCCTTTATTTTTATAGCTGGACATCAGTTGTTTATTTTGTTACACAGGTTGGTAGCTTGTGTGACATCTTGATGTCAACGGTTGTAATTCTCTACATTCTTAACAACAAATATGTGCCGTTGACTGTGTAGTAGACAAATCCTTCAGGATGCTGGTATTGTAATAGTATGTATGCTTTATCTTAATTGCTTTTGAATCCATTCCTCTATTCCTGCAACTAGGAAGGTATTTACTATTGTAAGTAACTTTCAGATTAGTACAGAAGCTTCTAGTTGTTTTCTTCTTTCTCTAGTAATAGTTGATAGTTGTGTTTTAAGAATGTAAATGTAATTCTTTTGATTAAATATTTTTTAATTGAATCTACAACCTAACATGAATTCCACATGATAGTTTATAACAACTGGGATTACCGACGTGGAGCTCCTGTGTCTGACCTGACTCCCCCTGCCTTGCTGTGAAAACTTGGCAGGCCAGAAATGCTCTGTGTATTGAAGCAATCTTCCTGCCTTGGCATCTAAATACTGGGGTTACAAGTGTGGATCTCCTGTGTCTAACTTGGTTACTTTTTAGTATTGCAACCTCATCTTCCATTCCCTTTTTAAAGATGTATTTCTACTCCTTGTTTTTATGGAACTCTCTTTGGTCCGATATATCTCTTTTATGGCCTGAAATACCTTTCTCTTCACTTAACTTTTTTTTTTTTCTCCTTTGAATGTTGAGGATTGAGTCCAGTGTCTGAAACATAATAAGCATACACTTTAATACTGAGCCTTAGTCTCCATTGTCTAGTTTTAAAGAACTATAACATCTTGAAGCTGACTAATGACAATCCTTTCCCTATAGAATTATTGTTTAGAGTAATCATCCTGTCCCCATTTCTTTACTTCTCACATGTTCAACAGTTAAATTTTAGTAAATTAAATTATCAGTAAAAAGTTGTTTAACCTGTTGAGAAGACATAATTCAGTTGAAGCATTCATGCTATTCTTCTGAGTACTATTTAGAAAATTCTGAATCTCTGTCTATTGTCTTAGGATTTCTGTTGCTGTAAAGAGACACCATGTCTAGGGCATTTAATTGGGCCTGGCTTATAGTTCAGAGGCTTAGTCCATTGTCATCATGGTGGGAAGCATAGCCGCACACAGGAAGGTATGGTAATGGAGAGAGATAGCTTAGAGTTTTACATCTGAATCAGCAGGCAGCAGGAAGAGAGGGGGATGGTGGTGGAGAGGGATAGGGAGAGGGAGAGGGAAAGACTGGGCCTGGCTTGAGCATCTGAAACCTCAAAGCCTACCCAGTGACACACTTTCTCCAACAAGGCCATACTTCCTAATAGTGCCACTCCTATGAGCCTATAGGGGGGCATTTTCATCCAATCTACCACAACTGTAGAAAAAATGAGATCATAAGCTTTGAATTCTTTAGAAACAGGTCTTTTTTCTTTTCTTTTTTTCTCTTTCTTTCCTTTTTTTTTTTTTTTTTTTTGTGTGTGTGTGTCCTGTGCTCTGGTTTTATCTTAGAAATAAATAATTTGATTTTTTTTTTTTTTTGGATCTGAGAAGAATTGTGCCATTTGGTTGATCTTGAGACAGCATCAGAAATGATATGATCAGTCCAGAATTGTAGGATGCATCGTTGTTTTGTTTGCTTGTTCGTTTGGCTTTGTTTTTTTGAGACAAAATTTTGCTTGTGTAGCCCTTGCTGCCCTGGAAATTGCTTTATAGACCAGGCTGGCCTTGAACTCAGATTTTGCCTCTTAAGTGGTAGGATTAAAGACATGCACCAGCATGTCTCCTGCTGCATACATTGCAAGCTTTTCTGATTTACTTGAACAAATTTGAGTCAGAGGCTGATTCTCTGTATGCACAGAAAGGAAGAAGGGAGTTCATTGTGTTCAGCATGTTTGCAAAGGATGATGCCATATATGCTGGTTGAACAAGCTTAGACATATCTGGGAAAGAAGGAACCTTCATCCAAGAAAATTCATCATCCAGATGTGCCTGTAAGCAAGTCTGTAAGGGATTTTCTTGGTTAGTGATGTGGTGTGAGTCCTGGGCAGGTATTTCTGGGGTGTATAAGAAAGCAAATTGAGCAAGCCTTGGAGAACAAAGCCAGTAAGTAGCATTCCTCCATTCTCTCCTTCAGTTCCTACCTCCAAGTCCTGGTTTAGCTTTGCTCAGAGTACCATGACCAGGATATGTAAGCCAAAAAAACCTTTTCCTCCCCAAATTTCATTTGGCCATGGTGTTTTATCACAGCAACAGAGATGAAACTAAGATAAAATACATTCTTGGAAATGTCAATTAGGATTCCTAAATGTCAAATTTAGGAACTGTGAAGTCTTAATTATGATAATAGGCAATTTATAGTTGATTAGAATATAGGTCTATTACTTTCATTTAGCTGGTAACTTACAGTTTTCATTTTGGATTTGTTTTTAATTAGTTTTAAAGATTTAAATATTTTAATTACATGTAGGCATCTTTTTAAAAAAGAGCCTGCTTGGCTACCAGTCCAAGATGAATTAATTATTAAAATGTACTACCAAATCAAAGTAACAAATTTGGGCTTTCCTTTCCAAAGATAAAGTAAATGTTTGTCTGAGAGATCAGGCTGATCTCTCACTCTTTCTGGGATTCAGAGCAGCTGAGGACCTGACCTACAGAGCTCTAGATACTGACATTTTATTTGTGGGGGGCTGTGAGCTTTGCAGCCTAAGCAACCAACTTAGTTATGACAGAAACATCAGTGTTTTCATGTTTTCTTATTTTCCCTCTTCTAAGCTGCTTTTATATTGGTAGAGAATAATTCTTTTTATAAAGCCCAGATCTGATTGTATTATTTGCTTGTTCAAGGTTCTTGGCTCTCTGATGTTTCTTGAATTAATACAAATACTTCTTCTAATGGGTTACATCTTATTGTAGATGTGTTTTACTATTTTTTTTTCAACTGTTTAAAGTGGTCTGTACAATAGCCAGCTTGGATTCATCATTATGCCTTTTCATTTTTATCACTTTATGTTTTATCATGTAAGTAGAAAGAAAAGAGATCATTCTATTTCTTTTTAGTTTCTAAATGCATCCAACATCCTTTTTGATTTTTCTTTCTTCATCACTCTTTCAGATTGATTTGGTCTTTATATTATTTCTGTGACACCTCTCTTTCTTATATTAGGTCTGTATCTATAATTTCATTTGTCATTGTAGTTGTAAGCCACTTCAGATATATGACCTAGAAATGGGCCAGAAATCCCATTTTCTTGAATATGTAGTTAAATTTTATAATTTTGTATAAAATCAACTTATCAATATAAAATGTGATAGGGATCCTATTTCTGAAATAGTACCACGGTCTATATACCTGTATCAGAAGACAGATTAAGCTGGGCATGGTGGTGCTCAATTAATCTTCCTAGTATTCAGGTGGCTGAGGCAGGAGGATTATGCATTCAAGCCACCTGGGCTCTATAATGAATTCAAGGGTTGCCTAGACTACATAGCAAGACCCTATCATAAAAAGGAAATCAATTAACAGGTTTACAGGAGAAAAACATAACAAATTTATGTGATCAGAGTTTTTCCTGACACAGGAGCTTTCTTATTGAAGTCTCAGACATCTTGGGTGCTTGGTTCATTTTTTTGCTTAAATTTGATGTTTGCACAGTTCTGTAGAAAAGTGATTGGATAGAAAAGCTGTGAGCTCATGGTAATGGACTGAGTGAAGAAACCTACCAAGACATACCTGTTGAGATGATTCTTCTCTCTGCTGTAGAGGTACTTTCTTCTGAGTGTGCAGCAAGACACCTCTGGAATGAGGGTCTTAATTTTTTCATGGCCAGCTGCTAGACAGAAAGACAGAGAAAAATTAGAGTAATCCTAGTTTTTAAGGCTGACTATAGAAAGAATGGCTTGTAGTTACTAGAATGCACCCTTGGAAATAGAATTCTAATTGTATGGCTTGGGACATGGGTGAATGAGGGATAGGAGAGACAAGAGGGCAGTAGAAATTAAAAAATTTCATATGAGGCCTTTATTTTTGAGGTATCATTTTCAAAAACAAAAACCCCAAAACCACACATGGAAGGTTCTGATAATATAGTTCTTGACCTTGAACTTCATCATAGTAGGTCTTTCTGGTCTGTATACTATAGAGTCTCTTCCTCAACTCTCTATATTTTGTTTTTAGTATCATCTTTCGTCTTGAGGTGAGCAGAGCACATAAAGAAGAATCTTCTAATCATGTCTCAAAAGTTGATTGTGTTGATGTTTAGCCAGCCTTTCATAATTAGAATACAACTTACTTGATCAAAGTGTGTAATTCTTCTAAACATTGTTGAATTCAGTTTGTTTTATATTTTGCTGGGAGTTTTTTGGGTTTATAATTATGGAAAGGATTTATTCATAGTTTTCAAGTAATACTGTTGCCTGGCTTGAGTATTACAATAATATTGGAAGCAGTCGTAAGGACGTATTCTCCCTGCTTCTGTCTTTTGCAAATGATTGTAGAGAATTGGTGTAACACATTGGTGTGTGTGTGTGTGTGTGTATGTGTGTGTGTGTGTGTACATGCGTGCACAGGGCAACTTTCAAGAGTCAGTTCCCATTTTTCATTGATCCAGAGATCAAACTCAGTGTCATAAGTGCCTTTACCCTCTGAGCTATCTTACCGGCTCTAATGGGTCAGATCTTATTTAAGGAAAAACAGTAAAAGCTTGATCTGTTTCTTCGATCCTTCTCTTTTCTCCATCCTGACAAAACAAAATCAACAAATGTAGCTAAATAATTTAATTACCTGAAACATTTTGATAGTGGTCAGTTCTTGGTCTATGTCCCTTTCTAACAATTTTCTGAAAATAAAAATATTTCTTTTGAAGAAAAATCAGTGACTTACGTACAAAGTAGAAAGCACCTGAAGTGGGAGTGGACAAGATTTTTGTGATAGTTTAAATCTGCCCCTCTGAAAGGTGGATAGCAGAATCCGATCAACTATTTGGGTTGATGTTGAGACTTGATTATGTTAGTTTGTTGATTTGAATGTGATAATATCTTATAACAATTTTTACTTTAATGCTTCTGTGATTCTCTTATAATCTACAGAGAAAGCAACTAGTGAGATGAACACTGCTGAGGACTGGGGCCTCATCTTGGATATTTGTGACAAGGTTGGCCAGTCCCGCACCGGGTGAGTATTCAAAGACTCGAGAGTTTCGTCCATTCTTACAATTAAGAAAATTAGAAAAAAGTAAAGCATATTACAATTCTAAATTATTTTTTAAAGAGAATGTTTTTAACTAGAAAGATTTGGAGAATTGTCTTATTTAGACCTTCCCTTATTGTGGTTTCAATGTGAAATACCCCTTAGGCCGCCTGTGTTTGAACACTTGGTTTCCTGTTGGTGGTGCTGTTTGGATCTCTTGTAGAACCTTTTGAAGCTGGAACCCTATTGGAGAAATGGGTCACAGAGAGTGTGCCCTGTGGGATTGTCCCTGGCCTTACATCCTGTCCCTCTCTGCTTACTGAATTCAGATACAGTGTGATCAGCTGCCTCTTGCTTCTATCGTATGTCTTTCATACCATAATGAACAGTAGCCATTCTTGAACTGTAGCCAGAATAAGCTCTTAAGTTGCTTCTGGTCAAGATCTGGTTGTAGCCATAAGAAAATCAACTAATATAACCCCTTATGGCTTGTGAGGGTGATAGGACTGTTAGAAAGATGGAGCTTTATTACTCACTCTGTTGCATCATTTTCTTTCTTAAATCCACCTTTCCACTCACTTGGTCATTAATTATTTCTTAGTTACCAAATATCATGGTTATATTTGATTCTTTTCACATGTCTCAAGTGATAATGACTGAAAGAGATAAGCAAAATAGAATCTTAAGCCTTAACATAAATTACAAGCTTTCCAAACAGTTCAGAGTGGATTAACTGATGTGTATATAAATGATTTCTTCAGCTTCTGGGCTAATATCATTTATCTCATAGCAGTATCATTTACCACATTTTGCCACACAAATAGTATTATCTTATTCATGTGGGAATTATTCAGAATCACTGTCAGAGATGTGCTTCACTCTTCAGTGGTAATCCTAACAGTTTTAGCCATTACTCAGTTCTGCCATGCAGCCTTCATAGTTTCTTTCAAAATGTCTTGGTAACAAAATTTCCATAATCTATAAGCCTGTCTAGACAGAAGCAGTTTGTGGCCAGGGCCAGTCTATGCCTTTATTCCAGCCCTTTCAGCCTTTGGCTTGCTGTTTTTATTTGGGCTCCAAGATTGTCTGAAACGTATCCTCTGCTTATTTACTAAAAAAATATTTTTAAAAATTTAAATTTAATTTTTGTCACGTGTGTGTACATGGGTGCTTACATGCTACAACTTACATGTGGACTTCAGAAGACAACTTTTGAGGAGTGAGTTCTCTCCATCCACTTTTACATGGGTTCCAGGGATTGAACTTAGTTCTTCAGGTTTGCATGGCAACACTTGTACCCTCTGTGCCATCTCCTCAGCCTCTACCTCTTTCATTTTTTATCTTTATCTCTTAATGTATTAAGACTATGCTTTCTGGTCCAGCTCATTAACTTAACTGAAATTTGAGTAACTACTATGTTACTTAGCCGTTCCCCCTCCTCCACATTTCATTTGACCCACTGTATTCGGGATATTCCTAATTGTGATCAGTGATTAGCTTTAAGTGTAACTTGACCCAGTGGAGAAGAGAGTCTCAGTGGGGGATTGTCTAGGTTGGTTGGCATGTGTGCATTTCTGTGGAAGATTGTCTTAAGTTAGTTGACATAGGAAGACTCAGGCCACCACTCAGGGTGAGTTGGAGGTGGAGATGGGTGGAGGCCCTGAGAAGAAGGAGAAATTGAGCCAAACAGCAAGCAGACAACCCACTGAGCATGCATGAGTTAATTTTTGCTCTGTTTACCTTCAGTTCCTGTCCTGATTTTTTTTCCTGATGATGTTGGACTGTGACCTGGACTTGTGAACCAAATAAACCTTTTCCCTCCCTAAGTTGCTTTTTTGTAGGGGTATTTTGTTACAGCAACAGAACTACAAGTAGAACACTTACGTTGACTGCAGTAATACATTAACCAGCTTTTTCTTTTGTGCCTAGTCTGGTACCCAGTTGCCATATAAAAACTGTTCTTGTCACTCTTGCCTTCTGTAGTGACTTTTCTTTTCTTCTTTATTTCTTAACTATAATGACATTGACTTCGGTGCAGTTAATTGCTGGAGTTGCCAGTGGGTGTTTGTTTGATTTTTGGTTGTTGGTTGGTTGTTTCATTGGTTGGTTTTTGGTTTTTCAAGACAGGGTTTCTCTGTGTAGCATTGGCTGCCCTGAAACTTGTTATGTAGTCCAGGCTGGCCTCAAACTCAGAGATCTGCCTGCCTCTGCCTCCCCAGTGTTGGGATTAAAGGCGTGTGCTACCACCACCCAGCTCTCCCTGATGAATTATGGTCTCTAGTTCTTCTAAAGTATCATTATTTTCTATGCATTTATTTGCTTGTATACATAAAACATTTTGTTAAAGCCTCTGTTAATTAATGGTTTGGAAATTAAATAATAACAGAGGTTCTGTTTCAGTATTGATGTTTAAAAATCGTGTGTGAGTCTCTCCCTGGCCCAAATAAGATGTTTTGTGAGCCAGAGTTGCTCACACATGCCTATAATTCCAGTACGCAGTAGGCAGAGGCAGGAAGATCTATGGGCATTCAAAGCCAGCCTGTGGCTACATAGAGAGTTCTGGGTCTGCCTGGGTTATACAATGATGAGTGAATGTGTGTTTTATGTGTCTGTACATACATATGTTTTTATTTATTTATTTATTGCTGTACGTTAGTATTCTCATTGCAGGGAATGGTAAGCATAAGGTACCACTCTGACTTCCTGACCCTTAAGGCACTTTTACTTTTATGGGATACTTTCTCCATTAAAAAAGTAATAAATGCAACATTTATCATTGAGTTGAAGGAAGAAATTTACATATATGCTAAACCATTTTCATGTAAAGATTCCCTTATTAAATCTTTATGAGGTTAACAGTTTCGTGTGCATCTAAAATTATTGTGAGCCAGAGTTACCATGTGTCTACATGCTCAGAGGATTAGCATTATAGAAACAGTTTATAGGTTCCCAGATCAAGTCTCTAATAGAAAGTTATTAAGCTTCTTTTTAAAATGAAAGCTTTATTTTGTGTGTGTTTGTGTCTTATGTGAGATGTATGCTTGCTCACATTCAGAAACCAGAAAAGGATGTCAGGTGTCCTGCTTTACCACTGTGTACTGTGCTTTACTCTGTTGCCATAGTGTCTTTCACTGCAACTGGAACTAGACTGATGGTCAGCAAGCCCCAGTGACCCTCATGTCTCTGCCCCTATAGTACTAGGTTTCTGGTGTGTGCCACACCCAACTTTTTAGACAGATGCTGGGATTTCACTTCAGGTTCTTAATGCTTGCATAGGAGGTGTTCTTACCTGTCAAGCTATCTCTCTATCCCACTAGGTTTCTTTTCAAGAGAGCAATAAGCTGGAATATAGGATGGCCTTGTACTCTGCATCTTCCTACCTCAGCCTCAGGTGCTGGGGTTGTAAGCATGTATCAGTACACCTGTCTACAAGAGAACAATTGACAAATCTTACTCCTATCCCCGTTTCTTATACTCACCTCCTGTAGGTAAAAATATTTTACTTTACATTTTCATTGTATCTTTATACAAATATGAATGTATGTTCTCCATTCATATGCAATGAGTATTTTATATACACTGCTCTGTGCTTAGTACATAATCCCTTAGTACATAATCCTTAGCCAGTCACTCTTAGTAATGTACTTTTTGAAATGTCTGTTAGTATTGGAACTAACTAGAAAAATTCTCATTTAACATCAGTTTTGGTTATAAACAATATTTGACAAAGTTCAATCACTAATAAATAAAAATTAATTTTTAGTAACTGTATCAATCTCGGAAAACTACTCATGTGCTCCCTATTTGCTTAGATAGATTATGTGATTTTTATAAAGATAAAACCACACTTATTTGGTTATACTAAACATAAAACTTGATGTTTTGAAAAATACTTCAGATTTCTCAAAATACTCACATGTTTTTTAGTGTGCAGCTCCAGTGTATGAGTCAGTAGTAAGGAATGCCAAGTCAGTCATATGATGAGCTGAACAGCCTCTGTTTGTTTAGAAATCAAGAGAACTTTCAGAATACCAGTTTTCTTTAAAATGTCTTCTTAAATAGCTTCTTTTGTGTGTTTTGTTAATTGCTCATGTAATAGATGTGGGGGTAGGTATTTGTCTTAATTAGGGTTTGTATTGCTGTGATAAAACACCAAAAGCAACACTTCTACATTATAGTCCACCACCACAGAAAGAAGTCAGGGCAGGAACACAAAAAGGGGCAGAACCTGAAGATAGGAACTGAGGTAGATGTCATGAAAGAGTGCTCCTTCTTGGCTTGCTTTCTATGGCTTGCTCACATAGCATCCAGGATCACCTGCCCATAGTGAAAGACTTAATTCCAGCACTTGGGAGGCAGAGGCAGGCAGATCTCTGTGAGTTCAAGGTCGGCCTGGTCTACAGAGTGAGTTCCAGGACAGCCGGAGTTACAACAGAGAAACCCTATCTTGAAAAACCAAAAAAAAAAAAGAAAAGAAAAGAAAAAAAGAGGCAGAGAGGGAGAGAGAGAGAGACAGAGAGAGAGAGAGAGAGAGACAGAGAGAAAGAGAGAGAAAGAAAATGCATCACAGGTTTGCCCACAGACGAATTTGGTAGGAGCATTTCTTCATTTGAGTCTGTCAAGTTGTCATAACTGGCCAGTGCAGTAATGATTATCCTCATTAGTTGAAGTTGTATAATGATTCTGGATTAACTTGTGCTGTTTTATTTGTTAATTAATTGTTTGACTTTAGTCATGAAGAGGCTGGAAAACGTGATTTCATTCTTTAGTTAGCTAATGTTATATTTAGCTAGTAAGTCAATCTTAACATTTCTGAAACAAGAGTTAAAAGATAAAATGATAGTCATTTTATCTGATATTTTGTGAGAAATTAAAATGTAAGTTCTTGGGAAGTTTATTAATTTATTGAATGAATACCTAGGAACTCTAGTGTGTTCTATGTTTAACTTTGTAAGAAGATCACACCATGTCTAGTCACTATATTGTTTCATCTTTTACATAGCAGTCTTTAGTCTGGTTTGGTATTTATTGCAGTATTTATTAAGCACTATGAGATTCTATTCCAACTTTTTGTTTTTTTCACTCAGCATCAACAGTGTTGATAGTCTAGTTACCTGTTTCCAAACACCCCAGTACCATTTACTAAACAGTTCTATTTTATTTCTTTCTGATTTGAAATACTACCTTTCTATAGTGAATTCCAGTCCGTATTTGGATATATCTTTGAATTTTCTCTTTCGTCTAGTTGATACTATGTCTGCTATGGGTGTGTTACTTATGGATTTAATTAATAAAGCTTTGTAATGTGCTTTAATAGTTGGTAGGACTAGTCTTGCTTGTTGTTTTCTTTAATTTTAAAAAATTTAATTAAAATATAATTACATAATTTCCCCCTTCCCTTTTCTTCTTCCAACCTCTCTCATGTTCCTGCCTTGCTCCTTCCCAAATCATGGTCTCTTTTTCTTTGATTGTTCTTGTTTTACATACACATACACAACATGTTTACTCTGTTTAGTGTTGGTTATATATTCAAGGCTAACCACTTGTTATTGGATAACTAGTTAAGGGACTCTTCCCTGGGGAAGACTCATTCTCCCCTTCTCAGCATTCCTTATTTGCCTGTCTTTTCATTCCCTCCCTCCCTCCCTTCCTTCCTTCCTTCCTTCCTTCCTTCCTTCCTTCCTTCCTTCCTTCCTTCCTTCCTTCCTTCCTTCCTTCCTCTTTCTTTTGTCTAGGAGTTGGGCCATGTGGGATTTCCCTCCTTTCATGTTACCATACCTGTTGGTGCTTTCATTGTTTGGATCTTGTTTAGGCAGCCATAGTGTTGAGGTATGGGTATAGGTGGTTTCTCTTTCTAAGAGATAGGGCCTCACAGCCAACTTCCTAGTCCTCTGGTTTTTACGATCTTTTCTCCTCCTCATCCTTGAGGTTCCCTGAGCCTTGGGTACCCATGTACCTATCAATTGGGGCTGAGCAACCTATGACCAGTTGCTTTCTGCATTTTGACTGGTTGTGGTTTTCTTTGGTGGTTTCTTTTTGCTGCAAAGATAAGCTTTGGTGAAGAAGGAGAGCTAAACTTATTTGTGAGTGTAAGATAAATGTTTAGATGCAATTAGACGTTAGTACTGGTCTAATAAAGTAATGGTGGCAGGTCCTCCTCTAAGATCCATTGTCTCCTTACCATGGGTAGTTGGCTAGGTTTTCAGTAATAAACATGATTTCCCATCCAATGGGACATACATAAGTCCAGTTAGAGAACTTTTGGTTTCCACTCATGAGTACCACTGTTGCACCTTTAGGATATTTTGCCATACTGGTTATTGTTGTCATTCATATACATCACAGCTGTGTAGGACTGTTGATTGCTTCCCTTCCTCAGCAGTTTGAATAGAACCTTCTGGTACTATGAAAGCTATTCCTCAAGGAGAAGGTTTTTAGATAATCCAGATTGAATCTTCCAGGTCCTGTCTCCAAAGTACATGGTACCTTCAGCAATAATAGGGACTCTCATTCAACCTCTGAGAGGCAAGCAAGGGCAACTATAGCATCCTATATTGTTTTAGGAGTTTCTTGGACTCCCCTGACCAACAACTCAAAGGAGGTTTCTCATGTTGGGTTGTGGGGTTTTATTAGATGGTCTTGAGGGAAGTATGGTTGGCTCTTGGGGAAAACATTGTTAGCTCAAGTGGCATAACCTCATTTAAGATACTCACATACAGACACACACCCATTTAGATATATATAAAATGTCTCCCTAAGGTGTTTTCTGTAGAGGAACATTTGGGAGAAGTTTTTGTTATTTTGGTTTCTTTAAAAATGCAAAATGTCGTTTGGATTAGGTTTGTGTTCCCACCCCAGCTGTGGAATAGTTGTTTATGAGTTGGATTTGGAATGCTTGATGTAGGTGGCTATAATTTGGATAGGTGCAGTCATTCTGGTACCTGTAGCTTGTTTTGGGGATTGTGTGCTGCATGGACTTAGGGGAACTTTTGGCTCAGGGTATAAAAAGTCCGACAGTTGGGGTGGGTGTTGGTTGGTGGTTCATTGGTTGGGTTGCTGGCGTTATTAGTTTGTTAATTCCTAAAAAAACAAAGGTTGGAGAGATTGAGTTTATAGACCATGAGCTGAGACACTTGTCTGACTCACAGTCCTCTTCAAGCTTTGGACAGCCTAAAAAAAGCCTGTGACAATTTCTACCTTTCTCTAATTCTTTATCAAGGCCACTTGCAAAAGTGGTGAAGATATCTTTCTTTTCTTCCTTTCTCTTTCCCTAAGTTGAGGGTAAAAGATTGTAGTGTACTGCTACAAGTGGTGCCCAACGTGGTAGGCAGAAAGTAAAGGGCACAGTATCATGCCAGCTCATCCAACGTGGAGACAAGGAAGAAGACAAAGAAACTCCAGATCTCACAGAGTCTGGTAAAGTACGCTCAGGGCAGCTCTTAGAGGACAGGTATTATATATATGCAAAAATAGTAAGAAGTCTTCTGAAGGAAGTGGAAAAGAAATAAGCCTCTGTGAAGAGAAAAGGCTGTGAAATTAATACATAGATGAGGGGAAAAGTTCCAAGGTGACAGCCATGTTTGAGATGAATGTTCATGGTGAAAGCTGGGAGCAGGAAAAAGCAAGGTTCTTACTGCTTTTCCTGATCATGAAGCTCCCTCCTGCGCTGGTGGTAGCATGCTGTTTAACAGATTGAGTTTTCTGATAGCTGCTTTGTATGTGTGTGAAGCTCAGGATGTTGTATTTGAGATCTATGAAAGGGATTGTATGTTTCCTCTTAGCAGTGGTGGGAAAGTACACCAACCAAACAATCAGGATATTTCAACCAGAGATTCTTCCCACAGGACTCACTGTTATTGTGGAATCTGTCTTAGAGCCAAAAAGCCTCTTAAACTAAACAGGTTTTTTTTTTTTTTTCCTACAAACCTGACTACAAGCAGTCTAGATACTGGTGATGATGATAACTCCACCCACAAGGTAACACTTCCTGCAGGCAAGAAGTTGTTTTTCTGCAATCCAGACTCTGTCTTAAAATCTGGAAAGTGTTTCCTCAGGGTTAGCACACAGAAACTATCTTCTAGAACTGGCCAAGGTTGAATCTTGTGCAGGCAGCCAAACTTTGGTACTGTAAGAGTCACCCAACTGGTGCTGGTTTTGAAAGCGTGAAAGAGTTTCTGGAGAGCAACTGAGGTTTGATACTGTGAGAGGCCAGGAGAGGCCATTGGTGAAGGTACAGCCTCAGTGGCAGTTGAAAGCCTGGATGTAGGTGTCATGTAAAGAAGTTGAGGCTTGGCACCATGAAGAGAGCCGAGGAGAGACTATTGGTGAAAGTGCAGCCCAGTTGCAGCCAGGGACCCCAGCAGATTTTGAGATGCCAGTACCATAGGACAACCACCAAGAACAGCAGCAGCAGTGGAGTGGAGCCAGCCAGAGCGTGGAGGACAAGGTGTGTGTGCTTCAGAGGTCAGAACCAGAGAAGTGACCCAAACACTTCGGAGGAGCTTAGAAGATCATAAGTGAATTCCAGATAATTGGACATTGATAATGTTTTTCTGCTGTCCAAAGACATTGTGAAAAGTTTGAAAGATGTTTGGTATCATTTGGTCCTGTACGTTAACAACCCTTGTGATTGTTCCTCTTATAAATAGTTTTGCTAGTGTAATGTTGAATTGTGTTGTAAAGGTAAAGCAATTTTTTTATACAGAAAAGGGGAAATGTTGTGGAAGTTTGTTTTTAGTTCTAAAAATAATTGTTTTTGTTCACTGTTTGAAAGGGGATGCATAGGCTTCGGCGTTTTTGTATTGTCTGCAGGTGTTGATTTCTGTGGTGAAAGTTTGATTGCTTATCATCTGTACCTGAGGAGTTCTGAATCAAATAAAACACCTGAGCTCAGTCGTTTGGGATTCCACTGTTGATTGAGTGTTGCACTGGCCACACTGGTGGTTCCCTCTGCTGAGGTCTGGCAGCATTTGCAGTTCTGAAATATGTCTCCTTGCCTTCCTTGCTGAGCTCCCAAACATCCTTAGTGTTATTTTTCTCTCCTTCTAACTTTTACTTCTGTTTTGATCTCCCCCTTCCCAATTAAAGCCTCTCTCTCCATTCCCTTTTTATATCACTTGTATCCTGTTCCCTTCTCTGCTTCTCCTACCTGCTTTTGCCCTTTTCTTCTGTCCCCATATATATTTTTAAATTGGCTTGATTACTTTAAAGTCAAAACTTTTCCACATTTTTTGGTCATTAAATTTGTTCTTTGATAATTTAATGCATTTATATAATGTATTATGACTGTTCTCACCTCCACATCCTCATACTCTGGTATGTTCTTTTGTTTTGCTGTTTTGTTTTCTTTGAACAGGGCTATCTGCATGGCCATGAGGTTGAAACTATCCATTAGAGCCTTGGTGGTTCACCAGTGGGTACACAACTGAAGACAATGACTCTCCCTCTCCCAGAGTTTTATCAATAGCCTAAATGGGGTATAGTCTATGATTCTCTCTTCTATTCACAACTGATTGTTGAGAGGGTTTGTCTTATACAGGTTCAGTACCAGTGTCTGTATCTGCTGTGAGATCATGATTTCATTCAGGACTAGATGATGAGATTTCACTGTCTTTCTCTCCGTTTCCCAGCTCTTAATTGCCTTTTGTCTGCTCTATCACAGTGTTCACTGAGCACTAGAGCAGATTGTATAAATGAATTTTTAAAGACTGAACCCTCATCTGTTACTTATTCTCAGCATCTTGAGCCTCTGTATTCACCGGTGTTTACTATTTACTGTTTACGTAGGCTTCTCTCATTAAGATTGAGAGTAGCCTTTGTCTAAAGGCATAATACAGATATTTAGAAAGCAGCTTAACATTATGTCAGTTTAGCTTAACATCAGTAGTAATTGCCCACATGGAGCCTATGATATCCCAAGGCATGGGTTTTCTCTTCTGTAGAGTGGGCCTCAGATCCAATCAGAAAATGGTTGGTTAACCCCACGTAACAATTGGGCACATTCTGCCTGGCAGACTAGTGTTGTAGTGTGTGAACTGCTGAGTAAGATTGTTGTTTTTTTTTCCCTCAGTGGCCTGATAGCCCCTCCTGCAGTTTGAAAGCTAGCCATCAGGGAAGTTTCTAGCTCAGTTCTAGCTTGATTTCTCTATATTTTGCAACCAAAATGTATAATGTCTTAAGCAATAAGTCCTGCTCTCGTGGTAAGGCAGGAGATTGTATTGTTTTGGGGCCTCTGGAACCTCAATGACCAACTACTCTTAAGGAGATTTCCTGCACCTAGCACTTGGATTTTTGTTTAGTATCTTGCCATACAGGGTATTGTCCTTCAGAATTTTTTTTCTATTTTTTAATTGATTAGAAGATTGTAGGTTTTCATATGGCCTTTCCATACCACCATATGTTTTTGTTTATTTCTGTTCCCCTGTTTTCTCCATCCCCTCCCTCCTCCTCTAACTCTTTCTGCCTCCACTAATTCACCTCTATACTTTCATTTTTACCTGTGTTCTACAATCCTCCCTAAGGACCTTGTCGTATTCCCACCTCTGACCTCTTTCTAGTTTGATGGCTTCTACAAGTACTCCAAGCTAAACACAAAAACCATAGAGTTGAAGCTAGGATCTTTTATAAAAGAAAACTTGTGACATCTGTTTTTCTGGGATTGGGTTAACTCACTCAATTACCCTACCCCCACCCCCAATTTCGTCCATTTACCTGAAAAATTCAAATTTAATTTTTCTTTACATTTGAATAGAATTTCATTGTGCATTTGTAATACATTTTACTATCCACCAATTGATGGGCATCTAGGCTGATGCCATTTTCTGGCTTGACAACAGGGTAGTGGTGAATGTGGATGTGTAAGTATCTCTGTAATAGGACACAGATTTCTTTGGGTACATGCCCAGGAGTGGTACAGTTGAGTTATGGTAATTTTATTTCTAGTTTTTTGAGGACCCACCAGGTTTTCAAAAGTGGCCGCACTATTTTACATTTCTACCAACAGTATAAAAAGATACTCTGTGCTACATAAGCATCTGTTGCCATTATTCTTGATGATGGCCATTCTGAAATGATATGAAATTTTAAGGTAGTTGTGTTAGGTCTGAAGTCGCTCAAGTAGACACTGAGAGATATGTATGGCCATACAAAAAGCAGTTTGTTATTGCAAAACACAGACCAGCATGTGGGGTCTACCTTTCAAAAAAAAAAAAATCACAACCACAAAATTCAGGCATGGGTTTTTTAAGCGAAACAGGCACTTGCTTGGAGATCTCTCAGATTGGTCAGGACCTGAACACGGGTTACCATCCTATGTCAAATGTATAACTGGCAAATATTTTCTTCCATTCAATGAGAAGGCCCACCATGGCCTTTGCATTGCTGTCACATGGCCTCTCTTAGGTTGACTGCACTTACTGCCTGTAGCTTCCTTTGACATTCATTCTACATTCCTGGCATCTCTGACTTCTTAGGATCTTCATTGCATCATTTAGCTCTCACTGTCAGATTTACAAATCACAATCTTGGCTGCTGCAGTGATCTTGACTCTTTCCCTGGATTCCCAAGCATTTCTTTGAAGTCTGGGGGGGAAGCTTACATGACCATGTAACTCTCAGATTTGTATGTTTGCAAAACCAGTACCATGTGGACAATGCCAAGCTTGAGGAGTCACTGGATCCCCTTGGACCACAGCTGTAGAGTGTCTGGATGTCTGGTGTGGTTTCTTGGGCTGCCTGCCCTCTGTGAGCAGGATGCCCTAGAGCTCTCTTAAAACAGAGCCAAATGCAAATGTACTGATGTAGAACATTTGACTTACATTTTTTAATGGCTTTAATATCTTCAGCAACCAGTTTTCTTAGCCCCAACTTTACCCACAGTTCCTTTTTGAGCAAATTGCAAACCTTCCAGGCTTTTCTCTTGTGTTTTCCTCCGTGATTCTATGTAAACTTGGCTAAAAGCAGCTAGCAGCCTGAATGGTGGGCTGGCTTGACATATCCTCAAGCAGCTTAAGTGCTCTACCCCTTTGAAGTTCAGTCTTCCACTAAGCCTCAGGACAAGACTTAATGTAGACAAGTTCTTTGCCAGAATGTAACACAAATGGCCTCTGATTCAATACCAGTGGAGTCTCTAGTTCTTATTTGAAACTTCTTGAGCACCTTTACTGTCTGGCATTCTAACCTCACGTCTGAACTTCCCATTGAGCTCTGCTTATTGCATCATGGATCTCTCTAACTTGTATTGCCAAGCTTTTTCAGATTTTTACCACAGATCCATTCTGAAGACTTCTGAATCATTTATCACCAGAAAAACTCATAGCAACAACCCTACTTCTCTGGTACCAGTTTTCTCTTGCTGTTAGAAAGCTAAGGCAGGGAGAAGCAGCTCACATTGTAGCTGATTAAGAAATCTAGTCTATTTCAATTATTTCCTTAAATTCTACAATTTGTGTGTGTTTTGTATGTGTTGCACAGGTACGTGATGTTTATGTGTGTGCATGCATTGAAGGCCAGAGATTAATGTCAGGTATCTTCTGTAATCATTCTCCACCTTATCTTAGACAGGGTCCTTACTGAACCCAGAGTCACCAATTTTGCTAGGCTGGCTGGTCATTGAGCTCAGGTCTTCATGCTATAAGTGGCAAACACTTTGTGAACTAAATCATCTCTCAAGCTTTAGAATTCTTTCTTGTGTTGTAGTACCTTCTATTCCATCCTATGGTTTTTAAATTTCTTAGACTTCCTGTATTCTAAATGATTTAATTTACTGCTCGATTCAGTGAAGTCACTCTATTGTCAGAATTACCTTTCTTGTGCTGTGATCTAGAAATTGTTTAAATAACAAGTGTGCATGCACTAAAATTTGGAAAGTATCTGGAGAAAGAAAGTTGAGACAAACTGTGGCTTATCTGCCTCATTTCCTTTTTGTGAATTATTATTCATTATTGGTGGGCTTGATGTCACCAAACACCTCAATATATATTAATTTGCAGTGATGGAGGTCAAACTCTGTCACTCACCTACATGCATATTCGTTTATTTTAAATTTATAACAATTTTATTTGTTTTAATGGATTGAGAGGGGAAAAAATCAAGGCAGAGAAAAAGAATAGAAGGTAAATTCAAATGTAGACTTCAGATGTATCTCAGTGATAAAGTGCTTTCCTATATTGTAAAAGTCATGGGATCATTCCCCAGCACCTCTGAAACAGAACACAAATGTCAGCTGTTTCCTTGATTGCCTTAAATAATCAGAACTACTATACATCTTACAAGTTCAAAGAATTAAGATGTGGTTAAGATGGCTAATGATTTTTGTATGTAGTGTCTGGTGGTTAGCCTAAATCCTTTTTGGATAGATCACTTTAGGCAGTCATTTTAGGCAGACCTGAACAGAAAATTGGCCACTTAGCCCAGGGAAAAGTAGTCACAGTGTTCTGTTTCTTAGCCATAGCTGAGAAGTTCCTTTTTATGATATAATGCTTCTCCTTGGCGGGTTATACAAGCTCCCCATATGTACTCATTCCTCATTAGACAGACCATGACTACTCCTACACTCCTGTAAATAAGACTTTGGTGTAGGCGTCAATGTGCTTTCCTACATCATGATTCTCCTTGCGTGAGGAGAGTACTCTGCCAATTCCTGTTGGCATCTCCTTGGACCTGTCTACTTTTGATCATTACTTTTCCCATGCTCACAGTTGTATGGAGCAAGTCAAGCTGGGTCTACTTGGGTCAGGCCCGGAGGGAGATGCTGTCTCTACCAAAGCTATGGGGCAGTATCTTGCAGTACATATTTCAATATGTATATTCTAGTTTTGTAATTGTTTAAGGCAGGAACAAAAATCTTGCTGCATTTATTCCATTAGGACTTGAAATGTCTTAGCCTTCCATTTTACCCACATTTTTTAATGCAGAATTAGCTTTAAATGCCTTATCTATGTCGCTAAGCAAGAGAACTCATTACCTTTTGAAATTTTAAAGGAACTAGTATAGTCATTAATGTCATTAATAATGTCATTAATAATCAAATTCTTATACTGTATTTTCCTTTTATACACCAAGTGGAGGGAGCTAGAAGTATTATTAATTGTTAAACTTCTCATTTTTTAAGACCCAAAGACTGTCTCCGTTCTATTATGAGAAGAGTGAACCATAAAGATCCCCATGTTGCTATGCAGGCTTTAACTGTAAGTAGCCTCACTTAAGTAAGCAGCACCACTTAATTATCTTTCAACACTGAGCCTGTTTAATTTCTTACTTTATTCTTGTAGCTTCTAGGAGCATGTGTATCAAACTGTGGCAAAATTTTTCACTTAGAAGTATGTTCAAGAGATTTTGCTAGTGAAGTAAGCAACGTATTAAATAAGGTAAGGAACCTTATGTCCAGAAATCAAAGAAGTCTTCTTTTTTCATGTATTTTACTGTTATGTTCGTCCCATTTTAAATTCCAAATAATGTGTGTGTGTGTGTTCGTGTATGTGTGTGTATGTTCGTTCCTAGATTATAAGTAACAACTGGGTTTCCTTGAAAAGACCACAAATCTACGTAAGTTTTAGGCTTGCTTCTTCTTTGCAAGCCACATTTAAAATAAGTTTAACCTCCTTCTGTCCTTTTATCTGATAAGAAAACATACATTCTTATATTTAATGAAATAATACCAATCTACTTTAGGTACCTTTTTGGTAACCATATTTGTACCCACAAAGGTATTTCTCTAATGTAGAATCCTTCAGAAGAAACTGCCAGAATTTAAGGTCCTGTTAAACTGTTGGCTTGTGTGAAGATGGACACTACCTGACTGGCCATCACAGAGTTTTTTACTATATTATTGTTCTTTTGGTCCAGATGAAGTTGCCCCTAAGGTTGTGGCAGAGAAGTTCTTACTAGGGACTGCCCCTAAGCCAAGACTGCTCCAGTTGTGATTCCAAACTAAGGAGCACTCAGTTTCTGAGTTATCAGCCCATAGCACTTATTATTGGAGCTCAGTTACAAAGGATAGTAGTGTCCTCATGATGGACATGGAGAAAAGAGATACTCTTTCCAGATACATCTGTAATAAAGGTGGTTGGGTAGAGAATTATATGAGGACTACACTATAGACTTGAAGAAGTTGGTTAAAGCCAGGCCTGGATTCTGCATGTTTACCTGCATTTATAATCTTTAGTATTTCAGCCAAGAATTTATACAAGGCTGGCTTTCTCTTCTCAAGTCTATAGCGGAAAACATGCAGCTGTTCTGGCCACACAGGCATCCAGGTATTTATGTTTTTCTGTCAGGACAAAGAAAGAAAGCAGGAGAACTGGTAACTCTTGATACTGCCTACTTAAGTACATGTCAGAAAAAATTCAGTGCAAAATTTAAGGAGTCTAAAAACAGAATAGTAAGTACTAGTTTTTTTAGTAAAAAATTTCATATTCTATCAGTATTTCTGGCTTAAAGTATTTGGTATTGTATATTAAAATATTTGGTATTGTATATTAAGAAAAGAGTTTTATTGTGTTTTTTGTTTTTAGTTTTTGCTTGTTTGTTTGTTTGTTTGTTTGTTTGTTTTGAGACAGGGTTTCTCTGTTGTAACTCTGGCTATCCTGGAACTCATTCTGTAGACCAGGCTGGCCTCAAACTCACAGAGATCCACTGGCCTCTGTCACCCAGCTGGAATTAAAAGCATGTGCCACCACCATTGGGGGCAGGGAGATGCTTAATGTTAATAGGCGAATTCTTCAGACAATTTTTGAAGGATATGAGTATGTCAAAGTTGTATTAGGAAAAAAAACCCTACAGAAATGTGAAAGGAAATAAAAAATGTATAGGTCTCAATCATGATTCCCTTTTCTGTTTCAAAGAATTGTGGTTTGTTTGTTTTTTTATCTAATGAATGAACATATCTTGTTATATCCTGAGTGTCTAGTAAAAGGACTGCTTGTTTAAGGTGACAGTTCGCTGTCTTTTTTTTTTTTTTTTTTGTAATTTTAATTACAATACAGAAAAGAAAGTTACCTAGTATTGTAAACAGCTGTTTTGAAAGACAGAAACATATGGTAAGAGGACTTTAAATGCTTTTAGCCTCATTCTCAAGGGCGAGGTGGGTGCTCTTTGGAAGAAATGAAGCTCCTAAGATGATTAGCATGTAGTGTACCTCACACAGACCTTAGTTGAGAGTCATGGGAAAACATGGGTGGGAAACTGAAAGGAATTAATTAAGAAAAAAGGGACTATACATTTATTCTCTCTTTGCAGTTTTTTGTTTGTTTGAATATAAATAGCAGTGCAAAATAGGTGATTTTTCTTTGTTGTGCTGATTATAAAGCATGCAGGGTTGTAAAATGCACAGAAAAGACCTGTTATTCTGATCTCCATAATAAGTAATAATAATACATTTAATGTTTCAGTTTTGAAGTGAGATACAGGAAATAATATCTTTCATTATTTTTTCATGGTATGAAAGTAACGTTAGTTGATTTATAGATGTTAACTATATTTTCTTATAATCACATGTATAGTCTTGCTGTATTACAAAAGAAATACATATATGTACAAAATGTATATATTTAATTTTATATTTAAAAGGGTATCTCTTATAAAGGGTCAATTTGTGATATTTAAAAGACACCTGTAATATTTTAGAATTTTTTATCTCAACTATACCAGAAAACTGGTACCTTTTCATTATTTTTTTTTGTCTCCTGTTCCTTAGGGTCATCCTAAAGTATGTGAAAAACTAAAGGCTCTTATGGTTGAATGGACAGATGAGTTTAAGAATGATCCACAGCTTAGTCTGATATCGGCAATGATTAAGAACCTTAAGGAACAAGGTGTTACATTCCCAGCTGTTGGCTCTCAGGTATTTTGTGAAGTTGTGTGGGCTACAGTTTATTTTTTCTTCTAAAGTAGCTTTGTCTGTCTGAATTTTTCTCTGTTTTTCATTTAAAAAAATGAAAGTTAGCTTTTACTGCTATAGAGTGTACAGAGTGGTTTACTGATAACATTATTTTACTTAGAGATTTTTTAAAAAGTTGTAGTAGAATATGAATGTGCTACAGCCTCTTCTTTGCTACAACCTCTTCTTCAGAAAGGAATTGCTTTAACATTTTTAAATTTAAATTCTTTATTAATTTTATGGTAAACAAAATTGAATGGACAATCTTGTTACAAATGCTCTTAATGCTGTTATCTACGAAGATTGATAGCTCAAAAATTAGGGTACCTTTGTTGGGAAATTTATGAATACCTTTATTAAAAATGAGACATGAGAGGTCAGTGGAAAAGGAAGCAAACGAGATGACCCTTTTTTTAAGAAGGCTAAGTAGAGCCTGAGTCTTCTGCTTTCCCTGTAAAAGCTGTGACTGGCTGCAAGATTGAGTATTCTTGCACTCACAATTACCTATATAATGCAATGAATTTCTAATTTGTGTCATACAGGAAAGTCAAGGGATGTCTTCTATATGTCTTTTCTATTTTAGATAACCATCCTTAAGGGCGTTTAATGTAGAGTGCCTAAAGTGTGTAGTAATTTAGTATATTCTCTTTTCCTGCTATATGATCAGAACAAATTCTAACAAGTTATGTGAAACCATGAATGGAATGATCTCTTCTGTGAAGAGCTTACCTTCTGACTGTTGACCACTTTAAGGGGTTATATTAGATATTATACTTTTGTCTAGAGCTATCGAGATTTTCTTCCAAAGGCATTTTCATTTTATCTGAGTGTTCTGTAGATGTGAAGACCCAGAAAGATATTCAAGAGTATCTTGGTTAGCTAACAGCCTTTATGATAGGAACCAAAGAGCAAATAGCTCAGAAACACAATGCGCAATATGGCTTCTTTCTGCACTTCCTTCTCAGTTGGTAAAGTTTTTTCAAAGAATGTAAAATACCAGTTTATCTGTGTGTTCAGCAAATAACGAAAAATTCGTATAAATTATAGAGGCTGTTTCTGACCAAGTATACTTATAACTTAGAGATGTGCAGAGATTCTGTAATTCTGGGTCAGAATTAAGACTGTTTAAAATTGTGTTTAAATGAACATATGGAACTCAAAAAAAAAAAAACTACAGTACAGTAAGTGACAATCTACAGCCATATTTTATTGTCATGTTGACTATTTGCCTTACACTCAACGTACTTTTTATTAATAGCTTGTAATAGTCAGATACATTATCTCAAGGAACATATACTCTGGTAGGAGAGTCTGACACAATAGAAGCTAATATTTAATACCTTTCGCTGTGTGTCAGCTATTGTTCTGAGTACTGTACATGTGATAGTTTGAAAAATTCTTAGAATTTCACTTTTCTTAATAGATTGCAGTAATTTCTTTATTGATTTGTAATCAAATCAGTGTTATATCATTTACTATTTCTTTTACTCCTCTCAACATCTCTTGTATTATAGTTATAGTTGTCATATGAATTACCTGTAATATATATTATTGTAAGCCCCTGAATATAAATGCTGTTCTCCTGCTTTGAACCAGCTACACATGCTAACCTGGCCTCTAAATATGTTACAATGCACCCATAAGAAGCAGATGTTGTAATACATTCTTGCTTTATTGGAAAGTTGAGGCACAAGAGTATCAGTCATACAGCTAGAGAGGCACCTAGTGTCATATGGCTAGATGTTGAATTTGCACATTTTTCAATTTGTATTTTTAACCACCCATCTCATACTAACTTGTTCCAAGTCCTTGTTTAAGTACCAGAGGTCACAAGGGATACTTAACTAAGGGTTTAGGAATGTTTCATTGAGAAAGTGATTTGCTAGCTACTGACTGACTGACAAGTTGGAACCCAGTAGGGACCAAAAAAAGAAAAACAAAAAAGAAACACAATGAGCCACAGGGAATATTATAAATAGAAGCAAATATGGGCGTTGGTGTAGAAGCTGCAGTGTATAGTCAGCTCAGGAACCACTGTTAGCTTCTGAAAACTGGAAGACTGACAAAATAGGCTGCATTGAGCACTTGCAAACCCCAAGAGGCCATGAAGGTCATGAGGCTTAGAAGCTTATAATTCCAGGCATGTGAATTAGCACATATTTTTAACTGCACATTGTCTTATATACAAAATAATTGTAAACATTAACACATGGCCAAAGTTGCTTACATTTTAGTTCATAAAAAGGTGATTTAAAGACTATCTTTATTGTTACTTATAAATATGAGTTCATATAGATTACTTTCTGCCGTTTCACCTGAAAAGAACCAGTAAAATACAAATATTGAATTTGTATTTAAAATTTCTAAAGCTGTTTGTTTTTAAATTAATCTGCTTTCTTCTGGCCTCTTTTCTGGTTCTGGAATTTTTCTAAAATTATAAAATACTATTTTTCTTTCATTTCTGACTTGTATTTTTTTTAGTTTATCATCTTTATATTAATCTGGGGAAATGCGGTGGTCTGTCAACCAGTTGCTTTTTATTTTTCTATTTCTTATTCTCCTTCCTATTTAAAATGGAAGGCTCTCCAGATTGGGTATCTTTCTTCTTCAGAAACCTGTAGTAGACTGATGAAGGGTCTTGTGGGATTTCAGGTTAGATACACTTTGGACAATTTGGGAACAACCTTTACACCTTGTGTTTCTTTTTCTGTGTGTGTTAGGCTGCAGAACAAGCGAAAGCAAGCCCAGCTCTGGTAGCCAAGGACCCTGGCACTGTGGCTAACAAAAAGGAAGAGGAAGATTTAGCAAAAGGTGAGTTTGTAAGTCCTGGAAGTGGAGGAAAGATGATAGGTTTCTGACTGAATAACATTTCCTTAGCTATTTACAGATAGAGGAAATTACTTCAGATGAAGCAGGACTACTTTATTTCCCTCTGCAATGTCATGGCCTTACTCTCTTTTTAGAAGCAACAATCATGAGTCCTTTCAGCACTATAGTTTCTATGTCAACATATATAAAATAAAAATCCAGTACTTTCTCTAACAGATTGTTTTTTGTTTGCTTTTCCATAAAACACACCCCTTCTGCAACTTAACTTAACTTTTGTCAACCTTATGTTGAAGTCTGCGTGTGGAAAGGCATTTAAATTCCTAATGTTAATATTCAGTGTACTAATGGGACATGCTTTCTCTAGTCTACTGGTAGATATAAGTGTTTTGATTTAAAAACATATTATGTGTGACTAAATGGTTTTATTGGATCATAGGATAGGTAAATTGTCTACTTTCTTTAAAAGCTGTGATTTTTTTTCTTTTCCTATTAATAGTGTACAGAAATTATGATTTTAATTTTTAAAAAAGCTTGCTTGGTTGGAGTTTAATTTTTGTGACTCTTTATGGGTCCAACTTGTGCATAAGAATTTTAATTTTTATTTCCATGATTTCTAGTAAATTTGAGTTCTTTTTATGTAAATATTGACTATTGGTTTCCTTTAAAATTAATTTAACTTTTGTTTGTTTTGAGATATGTGTGTGTATGTATTATGTAGACGTTTTTAAGATATGACCTGTATGGTCATATCTATTATAAACATCTACACCTGTTCTTGCTTGTTTGGTTTTTGTTTGTCTTATATTTTAACTTTTATTGTGTGTTTTACCAGAAGTTTTAAAGGCAGGAAGTGTATATAGGTTAGTGATAGACCATGAAAGGTTCTAGGGTTTGTTCTTTACCACTAACTACATCACCAAAAAAGGTTGAATTTTTGGTGTTAATTTTTTGTTATGATTTTAACTTTTAAAGGATATATGCCCTACCTCACGATCCTAAGAAATATTTTCCTGTATTGTCTTTTAATAATTTAAAGTTTTGTTTGCAGATTAGAACAAGGGTAGAGGAGCTGGAAGGGTTATGGACCAAGTTGAAAGCTGGGTGATAGGTGCATTAAGATTACATTACAGAATTAATTAGTAATTGTGTTACTGAGAGGTATGTGGTAATGGTTTATATCAGGATTAGTGGTGGAGATAAAGTAGCCATATCTGAGTTCTACTTTAGAGGATTTATTGGATGAGTCTTGACTGATAATGTAAGAAATACTTTTCAACAGTAAAATCTAGCTGGTCAGGTACTACCTACCAATGAGACTAAGAAAGTTCACAAGGAGGCCTGGTGCTCTTGACTTCTCAGGTGAATTTTGGTTGTGAGCCTAGCCTCCAGCCCCCAGGTGATTTGATTTATCATTTTGGTAACTTAAGCTAGCCACATATAATAAAAGAGTAAAAGAAAATATAAAGTATCATTTGCTAAATACTTTTTAGATGAAGTTTATGTCTTTTTATTACCCAGAATAACTTAAATTGTATTTTTTCAATAAAAATTACATTAATTTTTAAAAAATTATTTTTATTCTTTCAGAGTGTGTGTGTGTGTGTGTGTGTGTGTGTGTGTGTGTGTGTGTGTGTAACTGCTAATGATTTGTTATTGTATCAGGATATGCCCTGGTCTCCTATTACACTATTAACAAATAATACTTTCAGTGTTGTGATGCCTTTTTGTGCTTCTTTGTATTATTGGCTGCATTAATATTAGATCTTTAAAATCTCACTGTTTTGCAGCTATTGAGTTGTCCCTCAAGGAACAAAGGCAGCAGTCAACTACTCTTTCCACTTTGTATCCAAGCACATCTAATCTTTTAACTAACCATCAACACGAAGGCAGAAAAGTCCGTGCTATATATGATTTTGAGGCTGCTGAAGATAATGAACTTACTTTTAAAGCTGGAGAAATTATTACTGTCCTTGATGACAGGTAATGGTTAATTATACATTAAACACTTTTGTGAAAATAACTTATATAATACCTGTGTTTTAATATTATCTTATTGAGTGTAATTACCAAACATAATCAAAATATTGACTACATGTTTTAGATGATGATTAATTAACTTTCCTTATACTATATAGACTGATTTTGTAGTGTCACTTCCCCCAGATTTTTGTTATTTAAATAATTTTTGTTTTGGAAACCTGGTTTTTCTAGGTTTTTTTTTTTTTTCCCCATCCAATAATTTGCATTAAACTTTTTAAAAAGGTTAAAAAGTTTTACAACAGGGAAACTCTGTCTCGAAAAACACCACCAACCAAAAAATAAATAAAAATAGGTTAAAGTTTTAGAAAATACAGTGGATTGATTTGAAGGCAGTTCATGATCTATTTATTGATAATATCTATATAGAACATATATCCATGTAAACCACTTTTATACCTGTAGTGTTGTGGGGTACAGAACATACATCCACGTAAAACACTTTTATACCTATGGTGTCGTGGGGTAAGCACTGCATAGCATTAGTTTTTAAACCTTATCTATGTAATGTTATGGATGAAGGACTTCGATGTAAGAGCTCTTTCTAATAAGATGTGGAAGTGGACTCTGACCACATCTCCATTCCTACACCACTACAATCTCAAGCATACACCAACAAGGACTTCTTTTCTCCTCCCAACCAGTCACATACAGAAGAGACTACCTATAGTATAAACTTGAAATAGCATTGTCTCCAGGGTTCACTAGATAGAAAGTCAGCAGTGCTTAATAGACCAAGACGCAATTCTAGCTAACCAGCTTGAATTTTACATCATTTTGTCTTCTTCAAGAAAACATTAAAATATAAATGACATAGACTGAATGTTGTCCTCCTAAAATTCTCATGATGAAATCTTGTCAGTGTCAGAGGAGCCCCTTGGAAGGAGATTAACTTAATGATGGCAGAACTTTCCTGAATGGGACTGGTGACCTTATAAAAGGGATTTCTGATTGCTTCTTTGCTCCTGTTATGTGAGACACCACAGTGAACACACATTGTGTGTGTGAACCAAAAAGGGTTCTCACCATGTGCCAAATCTGACAGATCTTGGACTTTCTGGTCTTAGAACTAAAGAAATACATTTCTGCAATTGCTTAATAAACACTTATGAGAAATGAATTGTTAACCATAGGTATTAAAATTTGCAACAACTTTTTAAAAATATATTCAGATTGATTTAAGGTCATTTCTATAGACTTTAAAAAAAAATTGCTTTAGTCTTTTTGTGTTGCCAAACAGACCATTAAACAACAGAAATGTAGTTCTCAGATCCTCAGACTAACTGATGGTGCGGCTGGAATTCCTCACTTCCTGTATGTAAAGACAGGCTGCTATCTCTTAATGGATTGTTGTAGGATTCCAGTCTGATAATGCAAGTACTATGAAAGGTAAAGTCTTATAGAAAGAAAAGTTTTTCTTATGGTAAAGCATTCTTGTTTTTGTTTGTTGCAGTGATCCCAACTGGTGGAAAGGTGAGACCCATCAAGGCATAGGGCTTTTTCCTTCTAATTTCGTGACTGCAGATCTCACTGCTGAGCCAGAAATGAGTGAGTACTTTTCATTCTGTTACCTCTAAAAGCAGATAAATAAAATAAAAATCCTTATCAGAAATAATCTAAGAATTAAAGTCCTTTGTCTGCCAGTCGTTGTTATATGTATAGGTGCCACTGTGACACAAATACATGAAGTATTGTGGAATTCATACATACCATGCATTTTTCTTAGGAGCTGATAAAGTGTGGCAAATGCAATACAACCTCATAGATTCCGTTTTCTTAAGGTGGGGCAGGTTTCTAGATTTGACAGTGAGAGCCCCTAACAGCAATATAATGGCCACAGGACCCTGGCATATTTGCAAAAGACGCCAGGAAAAAAATTTTATTTAATTAATCACACCAAGATTTTTGTTTGTTTGATTTCAAATCTTTACAAAAAAAGAAAGAAAAGGAAAGAAAGAACAAAAGAACAAGTGGGTTTCTACAGGAAAAGCAGTACTAGTGGCAGCTATAATAGATGTAGATCTCACTGCCAGCGCCCTTTCAAAATGCTGTGTCCTTGTCTGTAGAGTTCTGTAGATATCTGTGCTGTAATGAATCTTTATATTGAGTTAAGAAGCCTCAAAGAAACAGGTAAGTCAAAATTCTCTGCTTCTTAAGGAAGCAGAAAAATATGTTTGAGTATGGACAGACTGTTAGTGATTGAAAGATTCGGAATCTTGAACTTTTATATATAAATTGCTAAGCTGTGCTTATCTGGCAGAATGCCTCATTTTGTCTTTCTGTAACAATACATAGAAGGAATTGCAGTAAGTTAAATGCCACAAGATCTGTAGTTGTTTTTAGTTCATAAGAATCTTAAGAAAGAATCTTTGTCCTAGAATCTTTGTTTTGTACTTGGTACTGAATCTTAACCACTATATATATACTGTATAAATACTCATAGAATATGACATGGATATGTTATCAGTGAAGAAAATCCTTTAACAGCAATTACAGATCTTTAATAAAATGGTTCTCTCTCCTAGCTACTGACTTGTCTTATATTGTAGAAACAGATCTTGATACTCATTCTTTTAATACAGTTCTTCATTGTTAGAACTAAAAAGGCATTGGAACTCAAAAGTGCATTAACTTGGGGACTGGAGATATGGCTTGGTAGTGAAGAGCTTATGCTGTTCTTCCAGAGGACCCAAGTTCATGACTACCTGCAACTCCAGCTCCAGGGGATCCAATACCTCTGCCCTTTTAGGGTACCTGCACTTCCATGCACAAACTCTGACACACAGGCAGGCATGTGTACATAGTTTTAAAAAATACATTTAAAAAGCCCATATAACTCTATTTGAATGGTGTTACATGGTGTATCATCTTTTTCCAGTAATCTGATCTGCTTGGAGGTGTTTATGTTTTAGGTCTTTTGGTCTTCATGTCAGCTGTTAGCAAGTTTTCTTTGGACTTCCATTTAAGACAAGAGTCTAGATCTTTATGTAGCCATTTCATCCTTGTTTTTCATATGACAATGCAGTTGAGTTCTCTGATTCTTGTAGTTTTTACTCTGCACAGCATGTAGGAGATATGGGAGGATCAGAGCTTATGTAATGCAGTAATAGTCCTCAGATTTAGAAAACATGCTAGCAGGATTCCTTTAGCATCATTCTTTTACAGGAAATAGAAGCCAGTTTCACTTGACCTGTCACACAGACTCATATACCTCATGTTATTTTATTTTGGAGACAAAGTTAGATATTGTGAAAATATACCATCATGTATGTAAATATCATTTTTTACATATCATACAAATATAGTATTAGTTCCTATGAGAAAAAGGGCTGCAAACTTGTACTTTATCAGTTCTGTGAAGTCTGCCATGTGTTTTCTTTTGGGTAACAGCCAATGAATGAAGAGCTGTCCCAGCTTTCTACTTGTTAATAATGCAAGATAGCAGAATGTCTGTAGCAGATGTCTCTTTTCCCCGTGGGAAAATGAATCAGCCAAAACTTTGTTTCTGTTGTTGTTGTTTTGGTATGTAGAATGTTGCTTTATGATGACTTGAACAGTTGAATGGAATGATTAAGTTCCTTACATTTGCAATTAAGTAGACAGTACTCAAAACCCATAATACATAACAACAACAACTCCTTTTCAAAGTCAAGTCACAAGCTAGATTCCTACAGTAGGGCTAAAAGACAAGACCAATTGACATTAAAATTCAGTCTTATTTTTCTTTTGTGAAGAGATTTTTTTTTTAATTTAGAACTTTAAAAATTGTTTTCTTCTCTCATACAACTTATCGAATACATCCATGACCCCCCTCCCCTCCCTCCACCCCCATCCTTTTTTCCTATCTCCTCCAGATCTACCCCCGCATCATCACCCACTAATGTCCCCCCTTCTCCCCAGAAAAGAACTGTCCACTCAGGTAATAGCAAAATTAGGGCAAGCATAGCAGAATGGAACAAGGGAAGGAACTAATCCATACATCAAGGGTGGACCAGGTAGCCTAGAAGGAGAAAAAGAGTCTCATAGGTTGGTAAAATAGAGACACCTCCACTCCAGCCTGTAAGAGTTTTTCAAGGACATCAATCTAGACAGCAATATGATGTATTTAGGGGATCCTATGGGTTCCATGTCTATGTCTTCAGTCTTTGTGGGCCCTAGGAGTGCTGGTCAGTTGACTTTGTGGGGCTTGTTCTCTTGGTGTCCCCAGCCCCTCTGCCATTGCTCCACTCCCTCTTCCTTGGGGTTCCCCTATCTCTGCAAGGTGTTTGGCCCTGGGCCTGTCCAGATGTTCCTCTCAGTTGCTGATGGGGGCCTTTCTGGTGAGAATTGTTAGGTACCAGTCTGTGAGCAGGGTATGACATTGGGAGTTGTCTCCAGGTTATCCAGTCTCTAGTTCCTGGCCTGTCCTGCAGTTTCAGGCAGGGGTTCCCTCCTTTAGCATGGAGTTCTATCTTGTCAGTTGTCAATAAGGATCTTGCAGGGTGGATAGACCATAAGTCAGAGGTTTTGTTACTGGGATGGTGTCCCACTTTCACCACTGGAAACCTTACCTGGCCACAGGAGATGGCCTGCATGTTCAGGCTCCCTTTCCCTGATTACTAGGGAACCTTGCTAGAGTCTCCCTCATAGATTCCTGAGAGTTACCACCACACTAGGTGTAGTGCCCTCTAATTCTTTCCCAATTCTTATCGTCTCTCCATATATTTTCACCCTTCGTTCCTGTCCTCCTCCTGGTCCTCTCCACTCCCTTCCTGTCTTCTCCCACCCCACCTACACCCTCTGTTCAGTTTCCACCCTACCAGGTAGATACCTGTATTTCAACTAGGACCCTTGTTGTTGCATGATTTTCCTATGTCTCTGGATACTAGTACCTTTCTCCTTTGCTTAGCAGTTAGTATCCACATAAAAGTGAGTACATACCATGTTTTTCTGTGAAAGAGTAGGCACACCATATAGGAAATTTTTGAAATTCACCAGAACAAATTTAATATTCCATCAAGCATATTAAGTAGTGTAATTAATATTATTTCTGTTCTTAGTTCCTCCTACTGTGACATCTCCCCTTTCATCTTTATTCCTAACATTTTCATGTGTGATTGACCTCATTGATACAAGGGCCAAAAATCAAGAAGTGATCGCTCTATAGAACTCTCTGTGATTTTTGGTATTATTTGGAGGTAACCATATTAACATTAAACATCCTTAAAATTTTAGTTGTATTAAGTAATTTTCAAAGATTGCTTTGTTGAACAAGAGAAATCTATGCTTACGGCCAGTCGTTTGCTGAATTTTACTGACCACATTTCACTTTAAAGTACAGTGAAACTAGAAAATCAGGCTCATTTCTGCTGAGGCCACTTATATAGTTTTTTGCTGGCCTTGATGCTGTTCTCTGGGTAGAGAGCCCCAGTGCCATGCCAAAGGGCGTGCATGATTTTCCAGTTCATTATGTTGCAGTGTGACATTTCTATCAAAGAAAATTCTTCTTTTGAATTGTCTAGTTATTTAAAAAGAGTTGTTTTAAGTTACAGAATTCATTTATGGCAATATTTAGCTTTATTTTTGTAAAAGTTCATTGAATTCTGAAGTAGGTAATATTTATTTCAGAAGCATAACTTTTAGTGAGATCACTTATAGGAAACAAATTTTTGCAGGAGAAAATTAGAAAATCTAGACAGTTTCATAAAGTAATGTTCTGTCATTTTCTAAGAAGTTTACAGTTCAGTTATTCCTTATATCAAGTTTCTAAAGTTCATGTTCTCTATTAGGACTTCAAGTTTTAGGTCTAGTTTAAGGAAAATATAACTTCTATGTTTTTTGGGTTTTTTTTTTGTTTGTTTGTTTGTTTTGTTTTGTTTTTTTTTTTTTTTCAGTTAAAACAGAGAAGAAGACGGTACAATTCAGTGATGATGTTCAGATAGAGACAATAGAGCCAGAACCAGAACCAGCCTTTATTGATGAGGTAAGTGGTTTCCTTATTGCCAGTGATGGGCACTTATAGAAGCTGGATTACTTGTTTTCTTGTTCTGAAATGTTAACAATATAGACAAAGCATATATTGTTGTTACAACTTTGGTGCCATCCTGCTAAGGGTTGAAGATACTGCTCAATAGTTAAACATTTGCCTAGCATGTATGAGACTCTGAGTTTGATTTCCAGTGCTATAGAAAGAGGAAGGGCAGGGGTAATATTAGAATACAATATGAATTTCTATCTAGCATTTTATAGATTGAATTTATATTGATGTATTTAATCATTGAGCACATAGGCAGTTTTCCAATTTTAATTGCTATCACAATATTATAGTAGGGATTTTTGTTTTGTTTTGTTTTGATTTTAACATTTAATTTGTTTTTCTTAGCTTAGATATCCAGGAATGGACCTTCCAAACTGAAGGATCTGTGTGTTTTTCATGTTAATAGGTACTGTGAAATTGTTGAACAGAAAGGAGATTTTTACAGTTTTGTTGATGCTCTGTGAGAATACCCACTTTTCCATTGTAAATCCCAAATTGGTCAAGGAAAAAACCAAAAACCAAAAAACAACACAAAAAAAAAAGCCATTGACACAAAGTTCAGTTGAATTTTAAGCAAGCTTTTAATCCTGGCCAGTAATTATGGAAGCTGGCCAGGACCACGTGGAGGCCCACCCTGGGATCCCTCCATGATGGCCATGGAGGTCCCCTGGGATGCTACCATGATGGCTCCAAGCTGTAGCTCGTGAGCCTTATTTTAAAGGCAGATCCCATGAGGCTATGGGCTTTCATTAGGCCCAATCAGGGTGAGCACATATCTTGATGTATTTTCTACATCTCCCGCCTACATGTTTCTTATCTAGGTATTCCTGACCTCTCCTACCTGAATATCTCCTGCCCATATCCAATCAGGGGCAAGTATATATCCTGTGTCATTAATTAAGTTTGGACCCAGATTTACACCATATACTAAACAAGCATTAAAATTGATTGTACAATACAGAGGATGAGATAATTATTAACTATCTGTTGAAAAAATAAAACAAATTTGTTGGTTTTTCAAAATGAAGCTATAATTAAATTACTATTACATAAACCAGTTCCATGAAATGAATTGTGCTTCTTCCTTGGATTGAACACATTTGAGTGTTTCCCAAAGCTTATGTTAATGTTATGTTAAATCTGTCTATATATCATTGTTATATCTGAAACAGTGATTGTATTTGAAAATACACTTAGTGGTAATTGTAACAGTATTATTGGAGTCAGGTCAACTTGGTGGGTTGTTTTCTTGTTTTGCAGTTCTGGAGACCTAGCCTAGAGCTTTGTGCATGCAAGGCCAGCTCTCTAACACTGGGCCGTGTCTCCAACCCAATCTTGGTGTCTCTGAAGTTAAATTAGTATGTTATGGTTACCTAGGTTGCATAGAAATCTCTGCTATCGTTCATATGAAGAAAAGATTAAAATTAGTTATATTTTTATCTTGAATCATGTTTACAGCTGTATATTTTTAAAAGTTATTATTATTTTTATTTGTATGAGTGTTTTTTGCTTGCATGTAAATCTCTGCACCATGTGCATATTTGGTGCCCATGGAGGCCAGAAGAGGGCTTCTATCTCCTTAGAACTGGAGTTACAGGCAGTTGTGAGCTGCCATGTGGGTGCTGGGAATTGAACCCCAGTCCTCTGGAAGAGCAACCATTCTCTACCACTGAGCCATCTTTCTAAACCCTTACAGTTATATTTTTATATTCGGATCTATTAATAGTATTGCTGTTTTGAATAGCAATATCAATATTGTATTGGATTAACTTAGTAAATTAGTATTAAATGGTGAAACTAGGAAGCCATTCAGGATGCTATCCCCAGCAGGCCACATTTGAAATACAATCATGTTCTGCCACATCTTTTCTTGCTGTTACTGAAGAGATTGTATAGTCCTCGTGTCTGTCTGGCCCCTGGCATAGAGCAGTGTAGAACACTCTTTTCAGACTTCATTTGCTTGTAATAATTTCTGAAGTTGATGTGTTTGACATACTTCCTGCCATCATTTTTTTTTTCTCTTTTACAACTTCTTTCTTTACTGTACAGATTAAAGCCTCATCCTGTGTCCATACTGAACCTTACTGTGGTTGGTGTATTAGTTTCCAAAGACAGTTCTAAATATTGGTGGTAATGACTAGTCAGCACAGTTTAAATGGCTTCATACATTTTGCAATAATTGAAAAAGGACAAGCACAGTGAATTATCAGCTAGTAGATTATTAAAAACAATTTTAATTTTTTTAAAATTTTATTTCACCTCACAAGTATGGATCTTTTGCCTGGATTTATGTCTGTGCACCACCTGCATGCATGGTGCCCACAGAGGCCAGAAAAGAGCATTGGGTTTCCTCTGGAACTGCAATAACAGATGGTTGCAAGCTTCCACATTGGTGCTAGGAATCAAACCTGGGTTCTCTGTAAGAGCTGCAAGTGTTCTCAACTGCTGAGCCATGTCTTTAGCCCCTAAAAATAATTTTTAGTGAGAAGCCATTTATGATTCTTGTTGTAACACTTACAAGCTGTGGAAATAATTCAGTGATACTGCTCTAATAGCTTGAACTATATAAACATGGCTTCCCATCAGTTTAACCTATAACAAAATAAAATAGGAATATGAATGACCTTGAATCCCAGCTCATCTCATTCTTTTAAATTTGAACTTTGTTTCTTCAACTCATTATATGTTAGTAGAAATCATTCATGTATATAAATGAATTTAACACAGTATTGCCAATGTACATACATATTTTCATTGCATAGTAGTTTGACATAGTCTTCTAGAAGACTTTTATTTAGATAAAATGTTGTAGGAGATAATGGATAGAAATATAATTAGTCTAAGGAGAAAAATGATCAATTTTAAATTACTGATTTTAAAAAACAGTTATTTGTTTTTGTGGTCTTGGAGATAGAACCCAGAGTTTTGTACATGTCAGGGTCTGCTAGTGAGCCACATCTCCAGCCTGGTTTAAAGGAAGTGATGCTACTTTCTCTTATAGAGAAACAGGAGTATGGGAGATTGCTAAGGACCAAGGATTGCTAAGGTCCAGCTGGGTCGGGGACATCCTGTTTGGCCAGATTACGCTATGGAAGGAAATGTTTGAGTACTTAGCTGTGGTCTGTATAGGAACCATATTGCATTAACAGGAGGCAAACATTTCTACTGCCTTTTTAAATGTCTTAAGGTGAAAATTAATCTTTTACTGAAAGAATATCCATTTAAAATTCAGAATTTATTTGGCTTGACAGGAGCTTGCCTCTGCTTCCAATCTAACAATCTCTCAAACAGTCTGTGCTTGAAGTAGTTTTACTTAGAATGTGTAATTTTTAAATTATTAGCCCTGTGTACCTATGTGTAGTACCATCACTACATAGAAAATGTGTAAGACAAGTTTGTAATAATTTTCATAGAATTTGGTCAATGAAAAAAAAATACATCTTCTATAATGCTTGGGTTTTCTATGCAAATACCTTTTTTTAGCTCCTTTATAGTCCTAAGTATTAAAGGATTTGGAAATAGACCCAAGTAAGTAATTTGCGATATTAGCCATCCTTTCCCACAAAAAAAAAAGAATAAACTACAAGATTCTTTCTTCCTTTATGACCAACTGAAATGTTGATGGAAAGAGAACAGAATAAGTCCTAGAGCCTCGCTTAGAAGAACAGCTGAAAAAGGCCTGAGCTCTGCTTGTGGAAACAGCTGCCATATTCACTACCAGCAAGAAGTAATGAGTTGTTAGTCATAGCAGGCCATAGTGAGAGGGAAGTTCCAACTGTTGTGTGGCTAAACTACAGCTGCTACAAAACAGACCGAAATTCTTGAACATGATGTAAGAGGCTGGGGAAATCATACCCTGTAAGCTTAAATGGATGGTCCTATTCTAATTTGAACATTTAAAAGAATACCTTAGAATAGCAAGCAAAGAACTGATTTTGCATGGTACTAAAGTGAACACATAAGATGCTAAAAACATACAAGGAAAGTTTACTTTCCTAACTGTGAACTGTATTAATCTTCTGTCCATGATCAAGTTATCAAAGTGAGAAGATAGTGTTTAATAGAGATTGGCTGCTTTTGACATTAACTGTTTTATATTTTAATTCCTATAGGATAAAATGGACCAGTTGTTACAGATGTTGCAAAGTACAGATCCCAGTGATAATCAGCCAGACTTACCAGAGCTACTTCATCTCGAAGGTAAACCTCATTTTGTGTCTATCTTGCAAGCAAAGATAACCAGAGATTTTTTTTACTGAACTGCTCCAGGGTGGGTTTTGAAGTAATCTTAGAAATGGAACATTGCACATTCTTCCTGTGTCCCATCTTGCCTTTCATGTGCTATTTAAATCTTGATTAGATGTTTAAATCACAGACCTTAATAAGTGTAGTAAATATTTTATTCAGCATCTTAAAGTCTTCCAAAATGAAAAAAATAACATTTAGAAATCAGTATTTTAAATTGTCATCATTATACTTTTAAGAAAATCAATTTTAGGGCCTATTAACTAAGGATAATTGATATTTTTATTACTCTACATTAATTGTTACTCCATTTAATAATTATATGTTCATATAAAATTTTGTTTATATATTTACATTTATAATTAATCACTCGACATTTATTACTCCATTTTATTTCTTTAATTGTGCAAATATTTTTTAAAAGTTTACCTTTTTGTTGTGTTTTCTTATTTCTTCAAAAATTGTCATCTTAGCAATGTGTCACCAGATGGGACCACTCATTGATGAGAAGCTGGAAGATATTGATAGGTAAAGAACTTGTACTGTATTTAAATTGCGTATCTTTCTTTCTGAAACCATTTTAATAAACTCCATTTTAAAAAAGGTACTCTAGGGCTGCAGAGATGGTTGAGCTGGCAAAGTCCCTGCCACACAACAAGAACCTGAGTCTGGCTCCTTGAAGCCCACATAAAAGCAGGCCATGGTGGTGCATGCCTGTAGACACAGCCAGGACTGAGAGGGGGGAGAGGTTTGGTGCAAATATGCAGATCTTGGAGGGGCACTGCCCAGCAAGCCTAGGTGAAACTTGAGCTTCAGTAAGAGACTCCGTCTCCGAACTGAAGATGGGGAGTTGTAGAGAAAAGACACCCAATGTGTCTCAGGCCTTTATGTGTGCATGCAGTTGTCACATACACAACACACTGACCATACTTCAAAGAACCTTTCTTGGTTCACCATTTTTACTTTGATATGAGAATTTGGACTCCTTTGCCCTTTCTTGAAAAGCAAGGCTGCAATAGGCCTTCACTGTCTTCCTCTTTTTTATATAATTGTGCTTTACTAAGGTGAGCATTACCAGAGTCCACAGCCTGGCCATCTGTTGACAAATGGGGAAATCTAGACAGTTCCAGGTATAGTCAGGTACGTCAGTATGGTATCTTAACCTGAAAACAGTTTTTATTCCCTCGGGGCCAAAGGACAACACCTTTTTGTCCCAAGTCTATTAGTATTACTTTTTATTACTTTGATGAGTCATTATTTAGAGCATTGTATAATTTAGCAACCAAATTATTGTGTAATGTTTCAGAAAACATTCAGAACTCTCAGAACTAAATGTGAAGGTGATGGAAGCTCTTTCATTGTATACGAAGTTAATGAATGAAGATCCAATGTATTCTATGTATGCAAAATTACAGAATCAGCAGTATTATATGCAGGCATCTGGAGTTTCTGGTTCCCAGGTATGTTGGTAAAGTTCAGGAGTATTGTGTAAATTCTTGAATGTACTTGAGATGATTTGGAATGTCTGTTTTTGTAAAAGCATGCATATGTATGTATCTTTGTAAGCATATACTACATGTGTACTGGGCCCTTTAATTGCCAGAGAGGGCATCAGATCCCCTGGAGCTGAATTTACATGTGACTTTGAGGCTGTCTGATGTGGGTGCTGGGAACTGAACTCAGAAGAACTTAGGAGCAGGAAGTGCTTTTAACCAGACCCATCCCTCCAGCCCCAAATGTGTAATTTCTTCAGCATAATAAATTTAAAAACAACAACAAAAAGAACAGTTTTCGGGTATAGGAATTGGCAAACAAATCCAGCCTGCTGCTTGTTTTTGTCTAGATTGACACAACCACTTCATTTGGCTCACAGCCACTCCATTTATTTTTTTGTAGCTGCATTCCAAACCTACAGGATTGAGTACTTAAAACAAACTCTCTGGGTCTTATGAGAAAATTTACTGACCCTATTTGGGTTAGTCAGTGTATTCTCCATTCATTCATTAGATTACAGTTTAAAAAATGTGAGTAGTAAATACAGTCTGGGCTTACAGAGCAATGAATTCAAGTATACTTCCAGAGTGTTGAGATTCATATATATTAATTGAATATCAATTCATATAATATATTCTGATCATGGTTTTCCCTTCTCCAACTCCTCCCAGATCCTCCACACTCCCTCAACTCCAGTCCCCCCCCTTCTCAAATAAGTAGGTAAACAAAAAAACAAGCAAACCAGAGTTGTTTTTTTTAAACAACCTTTTAAAAGATCAATATGTAAAGTATATTATAAATTTAATATTGAGATTATGAATATAAAATTTCTTTAATACTTCTATATGAAAGTAAATCTGTTCATGTAATGCTTAAACATAGAAATGTAGCCTAGGAAGATGGGTCAGTGGTTAAGGTGCTTGCCAGACTGGAGTTTGGATTCCTAACTCTCTTGTAAATGACAGTTGGGCATGGTGGCCTGCCTGAAATCCCAGCATGTAGAAATACAGAAGAAATTCCCAGAGCAAGCTGGCTAGCTATAATAGAAAATAGGTAAGCTTTGGGTTTAAGGGAGAGATCCTGGCTGAATATATAAGGTAGAAGATAGTCCAGGAAGACAGCTGACATCAACCTTTGGCCTTCACATGTTCCCACATGCACATAGATTCATGTAAACACACATGTAGTTTTCAAAAATTACAATAAATATTATCAGTCTACTATAAAGTGCTTTTCATAAAGTTCCAATTGATTGAAGTAACATTCAAAAGAAGTTGTAAAGAAGCAATGTTTACTATTTTTGTAACTGAATGCCTCTGCTGAGTAAATTTGGAACACACATTAAAGTTTTATAATGAAATGTTTTCTTATCATTTCTTGTAGGTGTATCCAGGACCTGCTCAAAGTGGTACCTACCTGGTTGCAGGGAGTGCACAGATGAGCCATCTCCAGGGCTACAGTCTTCCCCCAGAGCAGCTGTCTTCCATCAGCCAAGGAGCAGTTCCACAATCTGCAAACACAGCTCTTCCTAGTCAGCAGACCCAGGCTTCTTACCCGAAGTAATTTGGTTATTGATGGTTGTTTGGGGATAATGTTAAATTCTTTAATAGGGTTCAGTGGTCTGTAAGCATAATCCTGGATAAGATAAACTGGAGGTGGGCATGTTTGTGGTACAGAGTGGGTTTTGTAAGAACCCAATCTAATCTTTTCCGTGAAGCAAGTAAGGACAGGCTTTAAGAGTTCACTAATACAGCTAGCACAGGCACACTTTCCAGAAAGCAGCAGTGTCTGCAAATACTCCTTGTATATTGCTCACTATTTTAGTATCCATCCACCAAAAGTTGTATTTGGAAGTGTGTGAGCTTTTAAAAACATTGTTATGTTGTCACGTGTACGCTAAAGTGACTTTAAAGAAGGTGTGAGGAAGCCTGACACTCATGGGCTGTATGGTATGGACCAAGTACTATGCTTTATGTTTAACACATGCTAACTAACTTGCTTCTTATAATAACCCATGAGAGAGATACATTGACACCCCCATTTTATTAATGGGAAACTGAGATGCAGACTAAAGTCCACTTAACTAAAATCCAAAAGCAGGCATTCTGGCTCCAGAGATTTTCACATCATCTGTATACTGAAATTTAACTTCCTTTCCAATGTGCAGCACATTTGGGGTGATAATGGGTGGTGTGTATACCATTAATAGGCTCTGGGCACATACTAAATATCCTGTAAACGCTGTCTCTCTTTGTGTTATACTTCTTATCTCAGTTCACATTTCCACTATCTTCCTGGTAACCAAGGCTAAACCCTACATTTCATACAAACTACTTTTTCTTATCTCTCCTCTGCATTGTCTGTTTATCAGCTAATATATAATTATCTACTCATCTCCAAAGTAAATCTTTCCCATTAGTATCATGATATATTAGCTGGATACTAATAATTTCTTACCTAATCTACATGGCAACACAGCTTTGTCCTTATGAATCAGTCTGACCAATTACTACATAAAGACGAGTTTCACATCAACTAAGACTTGGTCCATTCATTCTGCAGTCCTCATCATTTTCTCCAGGAATATCTCTCTCTGATCCTTTCATCCACTTTAGTCCCTTGGTAACTTGCTACTAATGCTGTGCTCTAGCACATTTCAAGCCTTTTGCCCCTCCTGCCTGCTCCTGCCACAGGTACAATGCCGTGCTATACTACCACATTTTTGTTAGTTATGGAACATCTTTCCTGTTTTTGCTTCTAGGAAAGATACTAGTTGGATATATTTTCTTGGAAAATATCCTCAAATCTTGAGACACCTTAATGCAGGTACAAGCCTGTATTTCTAATTTATTGTACAATAAACAGCATATTTTTATAGGTTTTCCCCAACTAGACAGGATCTTGAAACTAAGAAACTAAATCATATTTGTATAGAAAGTATTCAGCATATGTTCACTAAATTTGCCTTTTCATTTTTGATTGATTTTGCTTTTCTTTTTGATCAGTGTTTCCACATTTGTTGAATTTGTCACTCATTTCATATTATCATTGAAGGCTTTCTGTTGAATGGTTGCCTTTTAAAGTTAAATTCTCTTTATTGTTTCTGTATTTTTATTATTTTTAATTTATCATTTTTCCTGACTTTGGAAATACATGCCTATATCAAAGATTCTTTTCTCTCAGCGAGACCTTTCTTGACTACCCCTTTTCAAATCGAAACAACCTCATATAAGTCACACAAAAGAAATTGCATTTGTCCATGTCCCACCCCCAGATGCATACATTCTTCACAGTGCTAGGGATCAAGCCTAAGACCTTATATATGTAGGAAGTGTTCTGCCACCAGCTTGGACTTCATCTCATTAAATTCTAAACACCTATTTAACAGATGAGATATTTGATAACTAGATCCATAAGCTGTGGTGGCTCCATCACTTACTCTCCTCAAAATACTGTCGCCACTACAGGTGGCTTTTGGAAACTGCCTGAGTACCATCTCTTAAGTGAGCACCTTCCAGATGTCCTACGGGACAGATGTCTGAAAAGCTGATAATTCTAAAACTAAAACTGTATGAGGAATAAGAAATGGCTTTCTGTCAGTTCCCTTATTGGTTTTCCAGTACAAAGTTGTCAGCCCTGAAACAACATATATACAAACAACAAAAATTGACTCAGCAGGTTGCAGTCATGTATTAGTGCATACATATAAGTGCATGCGTGCACACATGTACACACACACACACACGTATGTAACAATCAGAAAAAGTGCTATCAGTTTGAGAGTAGGGGGATATGAGAAGGACGGGAGGGAGGAAAGAGGGAAAATTATGTAATTCTATTTAAAATGTATAAAAATTTTATAAAAAGCAATGATTAATAGTCTCCTAGGTGTGTGCTGTAGAGGGCTAGGAAAACCTGCCTGTCAATCAGTGAAAATCATCATGGCCTTAAATTGCAGCTGGAATGCTCAATCATAGATACAGTAGCCCTGACTCACCCTGGGCCTTGCTTTTTTTTTTCCATTTTGCTTTTTTTTAAATTCCCCATTTGCTTTGCGAGCAATTGTTTTATTTCTCCTTGTAAGCATGTATTTCTTACATGTGCTTTTATACATTACGTTTTATACATATATATAAGTATATATGTATATAAATTCTTGTATTACCTCAGTCTTTGTGATACCCTTTCAAGGAATTGAAAAGCAGCAACCCATCTTTATCTTAATGTATTTGAAATTGTCATCATTAATGATTTAACGTTTAAATATTACACTGAGTTCCTGGTATAATGTTGTGTCCTACATATATGGCTGTAGAAAGGTGGACAAAAAAAACTCAGTTCTAGCTTTTTAATCTACTGCAGTTATAGGTGTAGACATAAAAAGGCAGAATACCAGGACAGATGCAAATGTAGGGTCTCATGGCACCCAGGAGCAACAGATAGAGATACAGAAAGGGAAAGATGTCCTAGACCAAACGAAGCCAAGCTAAGAATTAACTAGAGAACAGATAGAGGCCAAACATTTTAAGGACGTGACCTACAGAAAGCACCTGTATGCACAGGTGTTCATTCAGAGTCAACATTAGTGTTTCCCTATATGTAAGGTTGGTCAGGCACATACAGCTATAGATGCAAATCTGAACTGATACAGTTACAGGTAATTGGTAGAAGCAGTTGTACTTTAGAGAAATAGGGAGATGATAGCATCTCACTGGTACATTGCAACTCTTCTGTCAAGATGCTGCTGGTGTCCATGTTGCCATATCCTGTGGTCATTTCCCAGGATTCCTACGCTACTTTACAGTTCATTCCCTTCCCTCTTTTTGTTGTGTTTCACTAGATCAGACCATTGTCACTTGGTTTTCCTTTTTGTTTACTCCTCCTCACAAGCCCCTGCCAAATGCACCTTTATATTCCTGACATCAAGAAGTCTAGGGCCCATTGTATGGACTGCTCTGTTCTGTTCAGTCAATTCTTGAAGACCTTCATTTGACTCTGAATGAGGACTCTTAATGTCCATTTCAACTCCTGCTCTCCTCTGGGACTCCAGACTGCATGTGCATTGTTTCCTTACGTGTTTTCTAGACATCTCACTTGAGGTGTCCAAAACCATTCTTCTTGCCCATGCCTCTCTTGTTCAAGTCAACTATAGTCTCATGTGTAGTTTTCTCCTTTTAGTAAGTAGCCATTCCAGTTATTTTTATCAGTTATAAAACCAGACATTCTAGACCACTTGGTCCATATCAGATTTCAGTGGCACTTTCTTCAAAGTAGGGTGTGATCCTTCTCTCCTGTCTCCACTATGGCTCTGGGCACCTGCCATTTCTCACATCTGTTCCTGTTCCCATGTGAGCCTGTCAAAATACAAGTCATATCTCATTACCTTTCTCCAACCAACCAGCATTTATTTCACTTCACTCACAAGCATAGCCCTGTGGCTTCTGAGGAACTCACTAGAACTTCTGCAGCCCTTCCCCTTAACTGCCACTTTATTTCCTACACCAACTATGATTTTGCTCAGGCTGCTACAACTGCTTTGGCTTTTTTTCTCTTCCTTGAACATAATCTGGTTTTATAAAACCCCAAAGTCATCTTTTTCTCAGCCTAATGTATGCGTTTCCTAAACTGCTGATACAGTTCTTCTGCCTTCTTAAGATCTTTCGTTGAATGAAGCCTTAGCTGAAAGGCCTCCCTCTACCGCCCTAAATAAACAAGAAGACTTTCTCCCAGGTACTTCTGGTACTATTTGCCATGCTCTGTTTTTTTTTCACCATGATTTTAACCATTGATATACTATAATTTTATTAACCGTCTTTTTTTTCCTCCTACCAATATACAAGCTTTGTATAATGGTAGACACTTACTTTTTTTCTTTTGTCATAGCATCCCAGTGCTTAAATAACAGTTTTACACTTTGTATATACTTAATAAATTATCAAGTGAATATAAATGGATGTTTAATAGTAATTTTCCTGTTCATCTCTGAATGAGTGCATAATTGATTATTTAGCTAATTAAATGTTTTTTTTTTCCCTCCACAGTGCAATGGTTAATTCTGTTCAAGGAAATTCATATCCTAGCCAGGCTTCAATATATAGTACTCCTGCTGCTGCCGCCGCCGCTGCTGCCGCTGCTGCTGCTGCTGCTATACCTGTACCTGTACCCGTACCTGCTGATGTCACCATATACCAGAATGCAGGACCTAATATGTCCCAGGTGCCAAACTATACTCTAACATCATCAACCCTGCCTCAAGCAGGAGGCAGCCAACAGCCACCTCAGTCACAGCAAGCATATTCTCAGAAGGCTCTGCTATAGGACTTGATGTTCTTCTTGGTGGCATGTTTCTGCTGATTGCCACTTACAATGTTAGGAGATTCATTAACATCCTAAGATTTGTTTATCCTCAGCTTATAGGAATCTATCTTGGTCAACAAATTCAAATATTCAAGAAGGTAGAACTGTCTTCAATTTGCACTGACTTTTTAGAGGTTTGCCCCTCTCCCAGAGGAATGAAACTACTTACAACATTTATTTCTTTTCATAATATGAAGAATTGTCACAAGATTATTGTCTTGTAAAATTACCTGGTCTGCAACACTCAAAAGTTCGAAAACTACTATGGTAAATGTTATGTACATATGTTGACATGTAACTTCATTAGTGGCCATTTGAATTACAGTGATGATCATGTGAATATATTTAACACTGTGTTAAATTAATTTACATTGCTGTTTCATTTTAATCATGAACAACTACCATGTTTGCTAATTTTTGTGTAAATTTAAGATAAGTACACTATCTTTTTAAGCTGCAAGAGAACCAAGTTGTAGCACGTAGACCTGAATGTTGTCCTGTTGTAGTGTCATATTAAATTGAACTTTTCATTTACTAATTTTGAGCTAAACCTATGTATGTTACGTTCTTCTGTAACTTCTGCCCACTACTGGCTGTCATCACACCAGCATACAGTAGTCAAATTTTTGGTGCAGTTAGAAGAGAATAATGTTCCCTTTAAATTTTTATGTTTTGGCATGATGTTCCAGGTATGTGGACCATGAGACAAAAATTAGTCTTTATATCTTATTTTTAAAGAAGTAATGCTGATTTACTTTTCCCTAGTTGAACATGGTGATTAGATTTTAAAGCTGTGTACTGTGTTTATTGGTAGCAGTGACACCAAAGATAGGGGTAATGCATAGAAAGTTTTCAACTAGGAAAACAAAACAAAACATGAACTAACACAAAACAAAACAAAACATGAACTAACACTACATTTTGAAAGTCTCTTGCAATTTTTAGGGTATAAACAAAATTTGATTCACTTGTCTTACCCCACTAGTTTTTTAAAATGTCTTTGACACATTGTATCTTTTAATTCTCATTAAAATGGATATAAGTAGGTGTTTCAAAGTAATTTATATTCCTGATTTTGTTTAATACTGTATATATTTATTGTTAAGTTTCAAACTGGAGTTTTTAAGGTATTTCCTGTCTGTCATTGTCTCAATTGAGGTTCTAATAGTATTATTTTTGCTTCTTATTTAGAAGTAATCTTAATGAATTATTTTAATCCATACAAAAAGGTTTTCCACTGGCATTTGAGTCATAAATATTTATAATTTCCATGGTTGTACTATACTGTTATTTAAATAACCTAAAATTTGAGTACCATGTTTAACTAATGTACTTAAATTTTCCTTCTATGAATGCAAATTAGGTTTGCATTTCAAAGACTTCTGTTTCCTTTTTGACGAAGGACTTCAACTTTGGCATCTTAAGCATGATTAATTTCACAGGTTCATATTTAAGCACCGTTTTTCATCCTTAAGTTTACTTGAGTTTAAAGTATGTCACTATCAAATAGTAATGTTTAAATTTTAATTCTGGTGTCACATTTTAGTATTTTTTTTTTATAAAAACTTGTAAGCACTTAGATTATAGGCTTGTGTTCCAATTTAAATATTATGGTTTATGTGATATACTTTCCTCCAAGTCATACTTTTTTTTTTTTTTTGCATTTCAGTAAGTTCCTGTTTACAACTATATTCCCATTTAATTTTAATATCTTCATGTTAAAAAATCAACATAAATTCTCTAGTATGTTTCTTACCCTATCAGCCCATCAGTGGTGAAATGGAAAAAAATTACCCATTTTAAAATGCATATATATTTTTTATTATGTACTAGATTGTCTAGTGTATAAAGAGTTAAATGAGTGATTGGCGTGGATTCTGTCCTGGTGACTTTTTACTTGGTTAAGCATGCAAGTACCTAGTAGAAAAATTCCAGGGAAAATGAAGCACTGGCTTTCATCCTTCAAGTGGCATGACAAGGGTAGAAAACGGGGCTAATTGGTATCACAAGTAGTTTTGTTTTAAATCCTATGCAAGTTGCACTCCGAGAAATTTTTTGCTTGGTGTGATGATGCACACATTTGATCCCAGCACTTAGGAGGCAGAGGCAGGTGGATCTCTGTGAGTTTGAGGCCAGCCAGGGCTCCACAGTGAGACCCTGCCTCAAAAACCAAACAGCAACAACAAAAAGAAAATTTCATTCACAGCTGTCTATATTTTGATGAAACAGACTTACTTAAAAAACAAAGTATCTGTAGCATAAAGTCTGTGAAGGAAATTTTCTGTTTATTCCTTTTTGAAGTTTGAGAAACATTTCCATAAAAGTGGCAACTAAATGAAACAGAATACAACTTTTGTTCTTATGCTGCAGTCTCCATGCATAATTGGCTGTGATAATACATCAGAGCCCTGAAATATCTAGGTATGGCTTGTGCTGTGTGCTAATCGGATTTAATAGACTCTTCTGACCCTTTGACATTCTGTCACTGTTAACCTGTTACCCCTTAACTTGGGGAGGGGTATTTTTCTAATTTGTGCCCAGAGATGCCCTTCTTACAAATTACTTCTGGAGCATATTTTCTTTCCTCTTTGCTTTTAATAAAGCAGCATCATTCATTTCTAGTATAGAGGGCTTTCACATGTGACATCTCTCTCATTGAACTTGAAAATATCCTTTGTCCAGTGCTTAAGTTTGTGTTAGGTATGCCCTGCATAGTAAACTGTGCAGCTCTAATTCTAATTGTAGAAATTATTTCCTAATATGAGGTTTATTGATATAATTGCTCAGATTTTTACCCAATATACATTAAAATCGTTTTATCTTTTCTATTTCCTTGTTTTACTTAAAATTATAATAGTGATAACTTCCTGTTATAGCTCCTTTTTATGTTAATAACAAAACTTAAATTGAAAGTTTTATTTCTCATCTTCCAAAGATTTTTTTTTTTTGGCTTTAAAATTTTGTTTCTTTGTTCATGGTTGATAACTGCTTATATCTCTGAGTGTCTAAGGTCTTATTTTCACTTATCTTTCATCTTGGAAGGGGAGTAGGAACAGTAGTAAATTGGATGATGTTATGGGTGGTGCTTTCCCCAACAGCAGTCTGAACTGAGAAGTTTCAGGTTTATAGAAACTCTGCTTCACCAGAGACTGTAAAGCATTGACAACTCAAATATTCCTCATCTAGATTCACTGATCTGTAACATTTTGCTTTATCTCCTTGTGTATATTTATATACATGTGTATTTGTATGTAGATATACATGTGCACATACATATACCTACTTCATTGAATGGAAAAGCTAGTTACAGATAGAAGCTGTATATATGATCACTTCATGCTTCCTGTAGAGATAACAGTCTCCTATATAGCCTAAACCACTGTCATTTCTAGGAAAATCCAACAGTGATTTTTAAGGTATTATCACTATTAAATGTCCTCCAAGCTGTATATATATATGCACACATACACACACAAAAATAATATACATATATTATTTTCCAGGATCTGTTTCAGGAATATATGCTGCCTATATTATATCTCTTTATTCTGTTATTAATCTAGATTAGCCCCCATTGTCATTTTTCTCTATTCTCATACTGACTTGGTTTTGGTTTTTTTGAGACGGGTTTTCTCTGTTGTAACCCTGGTGTCCTGGGACTTACTGTGTAAACCAGACTGGCCTCAAACTAACAGATCCACCTGCCTCTGCCTCCCAAGTGCTGGGATTAAAGGCGTGTACTACCAATGCCTAGATCTCATATTGACTTTTTAAGATCCATACCATGTTACAGAATCCACACTCTGGATTTATCTTTTTTTTTTTTTTTTTTTTTTTGTAGTATCCTTTAAACTTGATTTTTTTAATGTCCAATGGAAAATTTAATTATTTATTTTTTTAGTATAAAAAAATTGTAATAAAAAGCACATACTAAGATTACCCAGACCAAAATACTATGCAACGAAATTAACTAATACATCGTTAAAATGGGCAATTGGAACGGACGCTGTAGAGCTTCCTATTGATTTTACATTTTTCACTATCAAATACATTTTTATGTACTTATCCACCATTCAGATCTGCAAATCCATTCCCATTAAAGGGACTCTTATTCCTAAAAGATATATAATTAGAATCCACACGACTTGTGCTTAGAAGTAATGAAACTACAGACTAGGAAATGGCTCAGCAAGTAACGTTTACTGCACAGGCTTGTGATCTTAGTTCAAATCCCCGGAACCTACATTTAACACTAGGTGTAGTCATGTTTGCATATACCCAGGACTGAGAGGATGACATCAGCAGGTTCCCTAGGGCTTGCTGGTTGTCAGCCTAGTTTCAGTTTCCGTGTGAGCTCTGATCTTAAGGGAATGAGGCAGTGAGTAGTAGAGCAGGACACCTGACAGTCTGGCTTGAGTGTGCATAGGTACACATGCACGAGTACGTGAACTACCCACAGACCTGTGCGTGCAGGAAAGTAGTGAAACTTACTTTTCAGGCTTATTTCAGGAACTACATAAAAATAAACTTGGTTAATGTTACAGTTTCTGTTTGCTGTGTATAACCTAACTAAGCTTAGGTCATGAGACCAAAAGAGGGCGGTGCAGTTTTGTTTTCATTTTCAGTAAAGTTCAGGTAGCTGAAAAAAAAAATGTGCTAAAAGAAAATAGCTCCTTACATCAAAGTGAGCTTTTCTCAGTGACTCACAGATTGTGGACTCAGGATGGATAGCTTAAATGCTGTATTGTATGAGTACTGTATTTTCAGATATATTTGGTTTGTAAAAGATTTCTCCTTACCCCATTGTCAATATCAAGATGCTGAAAGGGCAAGAAGTTCTTTCTTTTTATTTATTTTTAATATTTTATTTCGCATATTGGTGTTGTGCCTGCATATATATCTGTGTGAGAGTGTCACATCCCCTGGAGCAGGAGTTACAGACAGCTGTGAGCTGCCATGTGAGTACTAGGAATTGAACCCAGGTCCTCTGGAAGACCAGACAATGCTTTTAATCATGGCACCATTTCTCCAGTTCCCAGTTCTTCCTTCTTAAAAATCAGAATTGCAATTTCCTCCAGTTGATTACAAAATTAGAGTCAGGTTGAGTTAAGTTAAAAATATGTACACGATACAATAACAAACATCCTTAGATTGTTAGGATACCGGATCCAACTGCAGTTGGTTAATGGATTTTTTAAAAAAGTCAACAAATACACTACTGTTTCTTGAAGGATGTGCGTGTTCTTCATCATAGACCTTTGTGTATTTTAAAGACAAACATGATCCCCTAGGTAGGTCAGATCCCACGTGGAGAATTTATATAAAACATATATAAGGTTACTTTTTCTCCAAACCAAAATTACTGAAAAACTGATGAACACATACTGAAAGGAGTTGCTAACAGTGACTGAAGAGGTAAACAAAGGTATAGATAAAATGACTCTTTTTGAGGCCTTCTAATGACAAGTTTATCATATAATTGGATAGCGCAAGGGAAGATAGTGTCATTAACTTTGTAAACATGGTATGGTTTGTTGCTGTAAAAGATTTGGAAAGGACGTGCTTGGTGGTAGTGATAGTATTTTGTACTGAAGATAAGAGTAAGAAATACTCACATATTCATTCTATTAAGTGGAAATTTCAGGTTCTTATCCTAGATATTCAGAAGACTATAACACAGACACAGCTTTTCTCAAAGGAATGTGTTTGGTCAATAAATGATCTTGGGCAGCTCAGTAATTCCTCCAAGACCTGCCTTCCACTTATCTGTAGGTGCTGGTGTACCTACAGAATCAGTGGTAGTTTCTGCTCCCTCTCTTCTACTTCTGTCTGAAATACCCAGCCATTCGGCCTGAGTAACTTACTTGTGGTGTAAGTTAACCTGCATTAGATGAGAGAATGTGGGGTGGCGCTGGGTACTGTGGCACTGGTGGGTGCTGTGGCACTTAGAATTGGCATATTTCTAGCATAGCTGTGAGGACTTGCTTTCTGAGCATAATCTGAGGTTACTGATGCTCTCAGTAAGCCAGTGAGCCTTTTCCCATGAGATTACCCTGCCAAAACGTAAGCTCTCTGGCAAAAATGCTTCCATTAGTAATCCTTTCTGTTTTATTGGTTCTAGACTGGCAGCAATCATAATCAGTGCAGGACTGGGGGATATAGTGTGTATGTATACTTCAACCAAAGAAGAAAGGTGACATAAGACAATGAGATTTTACTGTCTGTGTTCTTGTGTGTGGTGTGGTATTCTTGGTCCTGTTGGTCCTAAAACAAAGTGGAAGCATTACCTCCTTCAGGTCTTTGGTTAGTAAGCAAGTTGCTCAGATACATTCTGTGACATGACGCTTCCATCTTTGACGCTAGTTAAGATGTCCTGAAAACATTCCAGATGAAGTACAAGGCCAGTGCTCTCAATAACTAGTCCAGAAAAAAATGCCAGTACATACCATTTAGTTCTGAGTTACCAATAACAAAATTTAGCATTTGCTGTTAGGTTATTGTTAACCCTTGCCTTGTATTTGTGTCTCACGCAGTAATCATACAAATACTGGGGTTTTGTTGTGAATTTCCTACTTACCTGTTTGTACATTGGCTGTATTCGTTCTCCATTACCTACCCACGACTGCCCTCAGAGTTACCCTTCTGAGTTCATGTTATCTTTTATAAATGTTCTTTTCTTTCCTTTTTTTTTTTTCCAGCTACATAAAACAATTCTAAGGGTAACAACATATTTTTATCTTTAGTTTTTCTGCTTGGCTTTAGGAGATAAGATACCTGTTGGCATTATTTTTTTTCAATTATTATCTGTTAGAATGGAGTTTGGTAGAGATATAATGGCTTATGTCAAGTACAGAGTAAACTGACAGTTTCATATACGTATTGGGTGTCAGTTATTTATCACAGATTACATTTCCTCTTGGTAAGCAGATGATTTGGAGGAGGAGAATTTTTTTTTTTTACATCTTATAATCCAGGCTAGCCTTAAGACTAGCTGGTGTGCCACCATGCCCAGGCCAGCCTGTTTTGTTGTTGTTGTTGTTTGGTTTTGTTTTTTTCTGACTCATAAATTCTTTCAGAAACAGTGCCCGAATGAAATACTCATGGGGCTTATTCTTCAATGGCAAAATGCTTCTGTATCATGTTAAATACTGACTTTACATTTGCTTTTTCAAGACAAGTTTACTCTTTTGTAACTTTGGCTGTCCTCGAACTCACCTCTGCTTCCCCAAGTGCTGGGATTAAAGGTGTGTGCCACCACCGCCCCAGCAGCAGTTTGTATTCTAATGGAGCTTGGTGAGATATTTTAACATCAAAATGAATGTCAGGGCCATCTTTTATATATGTAGTTGCCAAACATTAATTCAAATAGAGGGGTCCTGTGGATTCTCTTAAAGTATGTGCTTGAAGTGGGAAGACCTGTCTAAATGGATGGACTTTGCTAGGCAATAGGTCCAAGTTTTCCTGTTTGCTAAGGGTAGATAAAATAGAGGAGTACAAGTTTTTACTTTTAAATTTACTTTCTCAAAATTATTCGCATTATGGGAGAAAATTTTGTTTCTGATGTTCATGCACAGTTTATAGTGGTTTGTACATTTGGAACACACCAAAATACCGTCTTATAAAAGCTTTTTGAAGAATATTAAAATGATTCTGTTTATCCTGGCTATGGGAAAATTTAAATTGATTAGTGATTCAGCTCATGCTAAATGTTTGTTTTATGTATAACTCAAAATAGCCCAGAAAACTGTTTTAAAAACCAAACCCCAAAAAGGATCACACTGAGTTGGTGATGAGTGAAAGAAACTGAGCTCAGATCTCTGAGTTTGAGGACAGCCTGGTCTACAGAGTGAGTTCCAGGATGGCTAGAGTTAGAACAGAGAAGCCTGTCTTGGAAAAAACAGACAACAACGACAAAACTTGGGTATCTTAATGTAATAACTGTATTTGGTGTCTTCTTAAAGATAGACCCTTTTTTACTTATTTGTGACTTACAAGTCATGTACTATTTTTAACTCCTTAGTTTCTCCTTGTTAATTCCAAGAGCTGTCTTCTGAGGAGGGCTCTTCAGAGTGTTCACGACCCTGAAGCAAAACGTAGACAGTGGTGGTCCTTTACAGCAGTGAGATTGTGTGGATTGTTTTTTGATTCTTATGATGATCCAGTAAGTTCTGCTTTAATGCATATAGTGTGTCCTAAAAATCACTGTTTGGGGAAAAATCATGGAATTAAAAAAAAAAGCTTAGGATTTATGGGGAAATTAGACTAGAAACACAACTTTAAAAAACCAGCAATGAATAAATGTGGGAACTTGAGAAAACCAGCACAGTGCCGCACATGTTAAACAGCTTGTGGGAATGGCTTTCATGGAAATACATAAGCATGACACTAAATACAGCACGTTACCTTGGGAAAGAGCCGTGGTGTGCCTGTGGAAGAGGGCACAGCAAGAGTTACAGCTGCGGCTATGTGGAGCTGGTAAAGCTTCAGGAGAAGTTGGCTGAAATAAGAGAAGGAACCCAGCTATGGGTGAGTGTGACTAAGCACTCCTGAGGTCGCTGGTGAGGGTTTAAAGTGTTGGCGTGTGTGTTTTGTGTATTCTAATGGTGGCCACAATTTCCCACATTTCACCGTGTCTTTTTCTTGTAGTCATGCGTAAGCAAATGCAAATTTACATTTTATTCTTACTAGCCCACTATATGTCTGCTTCCTGGAGCAAACTTGTGTTTTTAAGCAAATACATTATCAATATTGACTCTGTAGGGACAGAAGGATTGGCTCATTACCACTTAACTTCCTATTTTAGGAAAATATCCTTTATCTGTTTAAGTAATGGATGAGAATTACAGTTAACAGCTAGGATCCAAAATGTTCTTTCCTCTTAGCAGGTAAGAAACAGTCCAGTTAAATATGAACATTTCAGAGAATTATTTTATGTTTTGTCTAAATATAGTCTTGGAGAAATAATACCCTCCAGTTATTACCCTCTCATTCAAAAATGGGTGGAACAGAAGAAAATTCGAAAATTGGGATTTTTTTTTTTTTTTTTTGGCTTGCTTAAGCAAGTATGACCCTTACGCTGCTGTTTTAATTTTGTAATTGTTAGACTGTTCGTTTTGTTGACTAGAATGAGTACAGGATTTTCGGGATTTATTAACTGCTCTAAAATTTTTGTTTCCTGGTTGCGTATCTATAGATCAGGCAGTTTGAATCCATGTCCTTACAAGCTCATTTTGATATTAGAAGAACCTAAGTACTGAGTGCATCCTCCCTCAAATCCCTTAGAGTATACTCTGAAGTCTTTTACAGAAGTCCCAATCAGGTGTTCCCCAAGCTCATTTTTAGTATAGTTTTGGATGTTTAGGAATGCTACTGCTACGGTTTGAGTGTGAAACAGGTACATACAAGCTCGTATGTTTGGATAAATGGTCTTGACTGGTGACTGTTTTAGGAGGTTGTAGTACTTTGAGAGGTCAGATCTAGTTGGAGGAAGTGGGATGCTGGGGATTGGGACTTGGGCGTAGCCCTGCCCTGTGGTCTGCTTGATATCTCTCTACTCTGACTGGTGTCATATATCAAGCAGCTTCCTCCTGCTCCTGTGCCACCTAGCCACCTAGCCACCCAGCAGCAGTTCTTCCCCCACTATGAGGGACTGAGTCTTCTCAAACTGAAAAATTTTCCCCCCTGAAGTTGTTTGTCAGGAATTTATTCATAGTATGCAGGAAAATTACCAAATACAGGTGCTGAACTTACTGATAAGGATGCAAGACTTCAGTCTGCAGTGTTCAATCCAGGCTATAAGCAAAGTGCAGCATTGTTTCAATGGTGTTGGGAATGTGTATGCAATAAATGTTCTATGAAAAGACATTCCTAGTCCAGACTGGTTTGCCAGCAGTCCGTCTCCTAGTGCTGAGCTGATCAACAGTTCCACGATGCCTCTGTCTCCCAAATCCAGTCCTAGGCACAGTCCATGATAGCCTGCTGTCTCCTTTTGAGTCCCAGAGATCAGTCTACCTTCCTTCTTTTTGCAGCCTCAGAGCCACACTTTTTTGTTTCCTGATCTGTGTGATGATTGTGAATGGTCTCTCAGCTTCTTTTTTCAGAGCAGCCTGTCTTGGTGACGTTCTAGCATACCAAGGTTGAGCCAAAGAAGTTTTGACAGATAATATCTAGGTCTTGGGTCCCTACATGTCTGTCTGAGTCTAGCTGATTTTGCTTTAACATACTTTCCAGAAGCTCATTTACCTGCAAACAGCATACTTACATTCTTAATTGTAGCCGAACAGACCTCTCTATATAATGTTTATCCAGACATGTGCTGACAGACCTCTGAGCCAATGGACACCTGAGCTGATTGCATAGCTTACTTGGCTATTGTGAACAGTGACTTGGTTCCATTTCACCCCAGTCAGAATGGCTATCAAGAAAATAGTAAAAAGTGTTAAAGGTATGATGGGGCAGAAGGAGCCTGTATGCACTCATTGTTGGTGATGTAAATTGATCCAGCCATTATGAAAATCAGTGTGGAGGTTCCTCAGTAAATCAAAAATAGCAATACCATTTGATTCAACTCTTCCATTCCTGGGTATATGTCCCAAAGAATCAAGTCAGCACACAGTTGATGTATCTGTTCATCCATGTTTATGATGGAGCTGCTACCAATAACTAACTTCTGGAATCAGCATGTGGCTTGGCAGCACCATGGTAAACTAGCTCCTACCTCTACCCTTATTTTAACTGAGAATTGAGAAAAATACAGATACACAAAAAATGAAAATTTTACCAGAAAAACATGCCTATTCTTGGCATTGGAGAGTTCAAGAAGAAAATAAGATGAAAAATCATTTTCCTCCTCCTCCTCACACTGCCTTTAAAAGAAAATGGAGCTCTCTTACAAAAAAATGCTAGTAGGGGTGGGGAGGAAGAAAAGAAAACCTCAGGCCTAAGATAAGGCCTAAGCTCTTCTGGAAGGCACGGTTAGTTCTTAAACTTGGAGTGATGTCACTCCCCCGAACTCCAAAGGAAATCAATTTTCCCTTTATCGTTGAGGCTCTAGCATCACCACCAACAGAAGACAGGCACCTTGAAACACATTGAAAGTTGGGAGTTAGATCCAGCCTGACATATTTGGCCTGCAGAAAATTAATTTTATGACTAGGTGATTTCTTCTCAAATGCTGAGGTTTGGTGTTTTTTTGTTTTAAGATTTACTCTGTGTGTGTGTGTGTGTGTGTGTGTGTGTGTGTGTTGTTGTATATATGCGTATACATGAGTACAGGAGCCCATGGAAGCCAGAAGCATTGAATACCCCTGGATCTAGAGTTAAAAGTGGTAGCAAGCCTCTTGACCTGGACAGTGGGAACCGAATCAGGCCCTCTAGCTCTAGAGCCATCTCTCCAGCCACTGGCGTTTGGTTTCTTGCAAACTCAGACCTAACATCACTGCCCTGTGTTTCCTTCATCTAACCACTGAGCCCTCTGGGAACTCTGCCCTCTCAATGGTGAGGAACAACCAGTGCTAACATTATCTGAAGTGGGAAGATAGATTTATTCTGAAACCTCTATAGTCTGTGCAGACCTGGTCTGTGGGGTAAAGGAGATGGGTGGGAGGGAATATAGTCAGTGGATGAGAAATTCCTAAGAGGAGGCACCAAAGGTAGGGAGAATTCTGGGGAGTCCAGGCTGGGGCAGTCAGCTGCCAAGAGTGGGAGGGAATTGTTTCTAAACCAATTCAGCAGAAATCATCCTTTTATTTTTAGATTTTTTTTTTTTTTTTAAGTGCTTGTGGCAATTTATTTTTAGTTGTGTTTAAAATATTGTTCTGTGCACTGCTGAGTTTGGGGCTATCTGGGTCTTGGCGTTTTGTATTGTCTGCATGTGTTGGATTTCTGTGGGGGATGTTTGATTGCTTGTGATCTGCACCTGAGGAGTTCTGAATCAGTAAAAACTGGTTCAGTTCACCCTGAGCTCAGATGCATGGGGTTCCACTGTCCAGTCTGGCACTGGCCAGGATGGTGATTCCCTCTGCTGAGGTCTGGCAGGTTTTGCAACTCTGAAAAATGCCTCCTTACCCTCCTTGGAGGGGGAGGGGGGCGCAAGGGGTACCACAGCAGCATACAACTACAAGCGTGTATGAAAGTTGGCCTGCATGTGTGTATGTGTACCACCTGCATGCCCAGTACTAACGGAGGCCAGAAGAGGATGTTGGATACCCTGAAACTACAGTTATAAAAGTTATGAGCTGCTCTGTGGGGGTTGGGAACTGAACCTGGGTCTGCAGCAAGAACAGTAAGTGCTCTTAATCACTGAGCTAGTTCTCCTGCTTCAACAGGAATCTTTAAGACTGGCCTATGCAGACCAGCAAGGATGTGGTCAAGGCCAAGGAAATGATGGTTCGGAACACCTGGCTGAAGATTGAATCAGGAGAGCCTGCTCTCCATCTCCTCCATGTTGCCTCACTCCAAACAATACTCAAAGCTGTGATTCCTGCTTAAGGGAAGGTAGATGCAAAGCTGCACTGCCCATTTGGACCACTGAGCATTTGTAATGACTTAGTGTTATTGTGGAACTGAACTTGTTATTTTTAACTTAGAAAATTTAGAAAGATTAATATAAAGTAATCACTGTTTTGATGGGACTTTATTTCACTGTTGCAATTGTATCACAAAAACTAGCATTGTGGTGATCTGTGTTCTTTATGTTTTCTGATATGGCTACTAGAAAATTGAATCATGTGACTCACGTCTGGTTTGGGGGTTTGGTTTTTCATTTGTTATTTCATGTTGGGGATAGAACTTCAGGCCTTTCGTGGGGCAAGGCATTTTATAGGGGCTTTATACAGATTGGGAAAATCTGACAGAACCTAAATGGAAACATGGGATCAGATTTGTTAGGAGGTGGTTCTCTACAGTTCTCTCGTGTGTCTGAGCATCTCGCAGGCAGAGGCACTGACTTCAGGAGCAGAGAGCAAATTCTCACGCAGCCTTAGAAGATGTGGTTAGTGTTTCTGAGCCAGAGGCAGGCCGTGCCCAGAAGACGATGCTGATATTCTGGCTACTGCCAGTGCTGTGAGTAAATGGTCTTGTGTCTTCAAGCTGTGTGTCTGCATCATCTGTCACCGCAAGCTTTCGTTTGCAAGTAGAATAAAATCTCGATCCTTCTTCATAGGTCTTGGCAACGAGTTGGGTAATTATAATAAAAAGTCAAGAAATTGTTTGTTATGTAACAGAATTTAACATACTCACGACTAAACTTTTTCAGAATGGATTTGGATGCCTATGGGTTTTCAATTATAAGGAGGAAGATTTTTGTTTTTTGGCTAATCTTGCTTCATCTATTTCTAAATGTGCTGTGTCTGTGAACACATCCTCCTGGGAGCAAGGCTCTCCGCTGTGTTTCACCATATCCGTTTTATTCTTCACGGTGTCTTTCTGCACTTAACTTTTTCTGGGCCTCGGTTTAATCACCAACAAAATAAGAGTATTGTATCCCTTAGTGTCCAGGTACATTACCTCAAAGTGACAAGAGAAAGACACCCTATGTTGATCTCTTGCCACCCTATGTCCTTACTCAGGGAAGCATCTGTACACGCACACACATGCACGTATGCATACATCACTCACACATAGAGACAAACTGTTGTAGTATGCTGTTGTGTGGGTTACCAGGAAGGAGACGAGTCATTCTCATACATGGAAGCCCTGTCTGACCTCTACAGAGGGTATCCTGGCCAGTGCCCTACTCAATCGACAGTGGAACCCTGAGCGTCTGAGCTCAGGTGTTTTATTCATTCCAAACTCCTCTGGTGCAGATCATTAGCAACCAACCATCCCCCACAGAAATCCAGCACCTGCAGACAATACAAAAGACCAAGGCCTATGCATCCCTTTTTTCCAACAGTGCACAAAAACAATTATTTTAAACAACTGAAATATAAACATCCACAACAACTCCTCTTTTCTGTATTTAAAAAAAAAAATGCTTTACCTTTACAACACAATTTAACACTATACCAGCAAAATGATTTCCAAGAACAATCATGAGGCTTCTAATGTACATGACCAAACATCTATCAAGCTTTTCATAATGTCAATGTGCAATTACTGGAATTCACTCATGATATTCTGGGCTCCTCCAAAGGGCTTGGATCACTTCTCTGTCTCTGACCTCTACAGCACACATAGTTTGTCCTTCAGGCTGCGGCTGGCTCCACTCTGCTGCTGCTGCCGTTCTTGGCAGTTATCCCATGGTACTGGCATCTCAAAACTGCTGGGGGTCCCTTGCTGCAACTGGGCTGCACTTTCACCAATAGTCTCTCCTGGGGTCTTTTCATGGTTCCAAGCCTCAACTTTTCTGTATGACCTCTTCAATAGGGGCCTTCAATTACCACTGAGGCTGCAACTTCATTAATGGCCTCTCCTGGGCTCTCTTCATGGTGCCAAGGTTCAACTTTTTTACAGGACCCCTTCATTCTGGGCCTTCAACTACTACTGAGGCTGTATCTTCACTCCTTAACTCCTTGCCTCTCACAGTGCCAAGCCTCAGCTGCTCTCTAAAGACCCCTTCATGCCTTCAAACCTTCAAAACCAGTTGGATAACTCTTACCTCAGCCAGTTCTGGAAGACAGCTCTGTGTGCTGACCCTAAGGAAACAGTTTCCAGATTTTAAGATGGAATCTTGTTTGCTGGAAAAATAACTGGTCACTGTGACTGCAGTAAGGGTTCCCACATGGTGTAGAGTTACTGCTTGTGGACAGGTTTGCAAGGATTTAAAAAAAAAAAAAAACAGTTTAAGCTTTTTCGTTCCAAGCTTCAGTTTCCACAATAGCAGTGGGTCCTGGGCTGATGGGAAGAATATTTGGCAAAGTTTTGGCAGTTTGGCATTCTTTTTCACCACTACTACAGGGAGACATACACCCTTCTCAATGACTCAAACATAAGATCTTGAGTTTCACACACATACAACGCAGCTATCAGATGCTCCATGATCAGGAAAAACAGAACCTTGCTTTTTCCTGCTCCCAGCTAAATTCTTTATCTCTAAGGACCTCCGTTCTGTGGCTCTCACCTCGAAGCTTTTTTTCCTCATTTACGTTTTAATTTCACAGCCTTTTCTCTTCATAGAGGCTTATACCTTTCTCTCTCTCTCTCTTCCTTCAGGAGCCTTCAATTAATACCTTAATGTCTATCCTCTGGTAGCTCCTCTGAGTGTACTTTACTGGACATTGAGGTCTGGAGTTTCTTTCTCTTCTTCCTTGTTTCCACGTTGGATTAGCTGGTGTGATGTCCTGCCCCATGTTGGTGCCCCATTTGTAGTTGAATGTTGCTATGATGGCTCAGCAAGGAGACAAGGAGGCATATTTCATAACTGCAAACCCTGCCAAATCTCAGCAGAGGGAACCACCATCATGGCCAGTGCATACTCACAGTGGAACCCCGTGCATTTGCGCTAAGGTATTTTTATTGTTCTGAACTCTTCAGGTGCAGATCATGAGCAATCAAACAGCCCCCACAGAAATCCAACACCTGCGAACAATACAGACTGCCAAGACCTAGGCTAGCTCCTCATCCAACAGTGCATAAAATGCTTTCAAGCATAACTAAAAATAAACTTCCCCAACAACAAACACACAGTATTTTTATTTAACCAAGTCCCTTCTTTATTAATTTGAGTTTTCAAGTAGACTAATGGAATCTTCTTTCTCTGCTGTGCCACAGACATTTCCCTTACAGAATTCACTTGGTGTTGAGTGAATGGCAATCACACTTTTCAATGTTTAGGCAAGGCTGAGTTTCCAGAGAACTCTCTCACAGCCAGAGCCCTGGAAGAAAAAGCAATGTACTAAAGGTGTTCATGAACTAATTAGGACTAAGGGTTCAGGCTGGGGAGATGGCTCCTCAGACGAGGAGACTGCTGAATAAGTTTGGGTTCCCAGCCCCTCGTGTAAAAGCTGGGCATGGTTGCACACACCCATAACCCCAGTACTGGGCAGGCAGAGATAGGTGGATCTTGGGGACTTATGGGCCAACAATTCTAGCCTGAGATCCACATTAAGTGAGTGACCCCTGTCTCAACAATAAGATGGAGAACAATAGAGGTAGACACCTGATCTCTACCTTGGATCTGCAAGGCATACACAAGAATAAGCAACCCTTCATACCAGGTAGACAAAGGCTGAGGGAGGATGAAAAAGACGATGAGGTACTTTTAGCTGTCACCATGATTAGGCTGGTTGATAACAACTGTATAGAACTTCAGGAGTACTGAGCTTGAAGAGAGACAGACTAATATAATCGTAACAGGACCAGCAGGCAGAACAGAGATATAAGGAGAATAAACACCCCAATACATCTTTCTGCCCTCTGGCCTCCTGTCATTCCTCTAATTGGCTGAGCCCAGTTGCCATGCAGAATGCAGGAGGGAGTATTCCGGAAGGAAGGAGGCAACTGGAGAAGGAGCATGTTAGAGACACACTTGGATTGTAGCACACAATGCCATTCAATGTAATTTGATTTGACACCTGCAAAAATATTAAACTTTTGCCTTCGGCAAGTGTAGTAACATGCACATATTGTGAAAAGCCAAGCAGGTTGTAGCTATTTTCCAGTGAATACTATGTGCGTGTTGCTGAAATTTATTAAAATACTGATTTTAAATTATCAGTAGGTGGTGCTGCTGAGATTTAAACAGAAAGAATATAAAATAGGCATTAAGCTGGGGATTGCCTACAGTTTTGGCAGGCTGTGGGGAAAAACTTCATTCACAGGTCAGTGAATTTCTGATCCACTGTTTTATGGTGTGGCATTTAAAAAGCGTTAGCTTTTAGAATTTTGAGTACTTAATATGTAGAATATTCTAGATTCACCCAACAATCAGAATAGTGACTTAGATATGTCTCTGCAGGATCAGAAGGGATATACTATTGACCATTAGTAGTTTGTGCCTCTTGTCTTCATGTTTTATTTAAGAGATCCAGTCAATGATCATAATGTTTATGAAGTTTTTTTAAAAAAAAACAAACAAACATCAGTTTTAGTTTCCTGGAGAAGAGAATTTCATGCATGAAGCTTTAGAGCTTTGCTTCCTGGGAGTATCACAAGTGACCCCTGAAGAACCATTTCTTTATCAAGTCTCAAGGGAGAGAAAATGCTACACATACTTATGAATTAAAGTGTGTCCATAAAAGTCACAGTTTTATAAAATATTGGACCTGGTAGAGATTATCAAGATGTGGGAGTTCAGATTTCTAAACTACATCACAGAAAATCTCCCTCCCCTCTCTCTTGGTTTTTGGATTTTGGGTTTTAGAGACAGGGTTTCTCTGTTGTAACTTCAGCTGTCCTGGAACTCACTCTGTAGAGCAGGCTGGCCTCCAACTCACAGAGATTTGCCTGCCTCTGCCTCCCAAGTGCTGGGATTAAAGGTGTGAGCCACCTGCCTGAAGACAGTGATTCTTGATTTAAAAAAAAAAAAAAAATTAAATTCCAGGTAGTTTTCATGAAGGATATGATTTGGTCCACCTGGGATGGGACTGAAGAGCTGTATTAATGAATGCCCCAATAATCCACACAGGAGACTAGTCTGGGAAATCCTGGCCCTCTTCAGCCTCTTCTCTTTGAGCCAAGTCTTCTTATCCACTCTAAGGCTTAATCATCCTCTTTGAGTAAAGAAAGCAATGGACTGGATCCTGAAGAAATCCCCTAGATCCTGCCTATGTCACTTACCTTATGAATCAACTTAAAACTCCAGCCTAGATTTCAAGGCTACCCCCAGTCCACCATGGAGCCTTGGGTTTCATTATCCCCATTCTACACAGAGGCTGTGGAACAGGTTCTACAGATTATATTCCTGAACAAGGAGAAAATTAAAACCAAAATAACCTATATGGTTTCCTGTAAGTATGTGTGTTCCTCAAGATAGTAGAATCTATTAAGCAAATATTCAAACCAAGAGTTCATACGATAGAGTCACTAGAAGTTTTCAAGAGCAAGAGATGATAAAGAAGGCTGTTGAGGTATGTATGTTCCATCCCCAAGACATGGCCTCTTGTATTTAGAACATAATTTGGAACCAGCGGGCATCAGTCTTGTAACTCAGTGACGATTTACAAGGACTCAACTCAAAAGTGGATAAAGTATTCCTTAGCATCAGCAGATCTGGATCCGACAAGAAATTGGATGTGCCCACTTACTCAAGCCTATTTTTAATTAAAAAAAATATGTATATGTGTGCATGTGCAGATGTCCTTTCCCAAACAAGTATGTGTGGAGGCCAGAGGTTGGTATTGGGTATCTCCCTTCACTGCTATCTGAACCTAGAACTTGAAGCTGTTTTAGCCAGACTGACATCACAGCAAGCTCTTAGGATTTTCTTGTATTGTACTCCCTCCCCCTTAACTTTCACATGCGTCCTGAAGATCAAAACTCAGGTTCTCATGACACAGCAAGCATTTTACCCACTGAGCCATTTCTCCAGCTCCTCAAAATCTATAATTATCAAGAATGGTAGATTACTCATCTCAGTTAGTCTATAGGCTACCTTGACATTGGTTCTTTTGATATGAAAGTTTAAAATATTATAATTATAGGGGAGGATGTGTTTACACACTTTAAATCCTAAATAGATGCTTGTCATAATTAGCTTCAGCCTTCAACTTTACAGATACCCAGAGTCACCTGGAAAGAGGAAATCTCAAAAGAACAATGAATTTATGAGCAGTACTTCTGAGCATCTGGAATTTAAAAAGATTCATTTATTTATATTTGTGTGTGTGTGTGCTCGCACACCTACATGAGTTTACCACAAATGTTCAGGTGCTTGCAAAAGCCAGAGACCATTGAACCTCCTGGAACAGGAGCTATAGGTGGTTGTGAGCTGCCTTATGTGGTTGTACAGCACCAAACCCTGATCCTCTGCAAGACAAGAGCAGCACATGCTTTTAGCTACTGAGCCACTGTTCCAGCCCCTGGCAACATTTCTTATTGTTGTCACAACTTGTTGCTTGCAAAACAATTGTGTCCGGGAAGTTTGTTTCACCTCAGGGACCTTCTTCTCTTTGAGTTTGATTTCTGTCTGTTCTGTATAATAAATCATAGCCACAAAAATGATTACCTGCCGCATGCTGTTACTCCACTAAGTAAATTATTGAAATTGGTGGTGGTTTATGACTTCTGGTTCTTGTGTTTGCGAGGACCCTGAACCAACACCAATTTGAAATCATCACACAAAATTAGAAATTAGTAATAAGAGTACAATACAAAGGAATAGAGACTAACATGGTTTGGATAGAGGCTGTAGTCATTTCACATCAAATTCAATAGCATTTTCTTCTAGGGCTTTTGAAAGAATTCACCTGGACAAGGGTTAAATGAAATTTACGAGGGTCATTTTGGGAGAGGCTTCCATGTTAGCCCTAGCAGACAAGACCGAACTAGAATGGAATAACTTGTGGTAGTGACTTATGATCTAACTGAACTGTAGCGATGGGCCGGTCTAAAACAGCAACAAAAACAGCTTCACAAAAACCAGTCTGAAGGTGCGCACAGCTAGCCTGAGCCAGGCTGATGTTGAGGCAGTCTTCTCTGCCTCAGTTCTCTAAGGGAAGTGATTTACAACGGTCCATCTGTCTGTAATGCCCATCCCCTCTGCTTAGCTCAGTGGGGCTCTTATTCTGTTGAGTTGGAGGCATCCTGATTCGTGGATCACAAATAAAAGCCAATTAGGTCATTGGCTCTGTTGTAGATTTGTTTTTGTAAGTGAAGAAAACAAGCCTGTTTTCCTTTGGGAAAATTTTTAAGTTTTTTTAAAAAAATTATCAACATAGCAAATAATAAGCACCATTATGCCGTTTTCAGACACGCATATACTGTGCTTTGCCCATATTTACCCCTCCTTCCTCCTGTTGGTTCCCTTCTCCCTTCACATAGTTGCCCACATACTTATACACACACACACATGCACTTTAAATCTTTAATCTGCATATGAAAGTAAACAAAGTCTCACTTTGTAGCCCTGGCTAGACTGGAACTTACTGCGTAGACCAAGCTAGCCTCAAACTCCAAGATCCTCTTGCTTCTGCTTCTTGAGTGCCAGGATTACAGGCATGCACCACCACACCTGGGCCTTTTGAACCTCCACGTTGCTCAATGCCTTCTCTTCTTTGCTCCCATAATCCCTTGGGCCTTTCATACTGAGCTCCTTTTGGAATTTATGCAGATATGCCTGTCTCTCCCACTAGAGGTAAAGCCCGGAATGGCCAGTACAGCTGGCATCGTAGAGAGAACGGAACTCAGTTCATTTAGGAAATTAGTCACTCCTTCAGTACAGACTTGCTGAAATTTTACCATACAGAGCACCAAAATGGGTTTGATTGTAAATCAGAGATAAAAGCTGGTAAAAAAACAACTCATTTTCCTCCAATAAGCATTATGGTTAGGAGAACAGGCAACTAACATAATAAATAAGTAGAACTAACATAATGTTATTGTTAAGTTATAAAAAAAACGAGGCAGAGAAAGCGATATGAGATTTCAGAGGGATGTCGGTGTTTAGATAAGTAGTATCCTTGAGGTAGTGTCAGTTAAGAAGGTTAGATGGCTGACTTTTCTTGGATGTTTGGGGGAACAGCTTGCAAGAGAATTGCTGGGACTTAAGCCTTTATCCCTAAAGAGGATGCTAAAGAGACCAGGAAAGGTGAAGTGGGGCTATAGATACTGAGTTGCAGTGAATGGGCTTGGGGGTAGAAGAAGATGGGCTTGTTTGACTATGGTGAAGAGGAAGTGGTCTCTAGGTAGAGGCTCTGACTTACTTGATTTAATGTCCACTGATATTGATGGGCCAGATTTGCATAGATAGATGAAACTATATTATCTCCACAAGACTTACATCTTTAGACTAAATTATGTTTATTAGATATTTTTAAGTTTTATTTTAGTTTTTTTTCCAGTTGGTAGACTCCTATTTTCCAGAGCCTTCATTTTTACTTTTTTATTATTACTTTTTTTTATATTGAAAATAGATTCTTCCCTCATAAAGGCTGATTTTTAGAGGATCATCTCTAAAATCTGACTTAAAAAAACTAAACATGCGCCACCCAGTGGTGTTAAGGAGTACTGCTTTATAGGCAAACAGCTTGGCAATTGTTTCGAATACATTGATCAAATTAACTATGTTTTTTTTTGTTTTGAGTCTCTGGGCAAATCCTACTGAGTGCTTTCAAGATTTTTGACTTAACAAAGATTGGACCAATTATGTCCTTAACAGCGGGAATTTGGAAAATTTAGGCCCAAACATCCTTATAAATTTGGGAACAAATTCATGTTCATCGATTAGGGATACATGTAACATTTAGAGACGTTCTGGTTGTGTAAATTCATTACTCTGAAGTCCTAAAAGGACCTGGGTCATTGCCATCTCTTGAAAAGCGAAACTGAAGAATCATTTTAGAGAGTGGTTCTTTCTTTCTTTCTTTCTTTCTTTCTTTCTTTCTTTCTTTCTTTCTTTCTTTCTTTCTTTCTTTCTTTCTTTCTCCTTGGCTGGTATATTTCATGACCTCTAGCTACCCGTCTCTGCAGTCATGTGGTGGTTGTATACCCTAATGGGAAGGCATTGTTTTAGTTTTTCTCCTTCAAGCGAAAGGAGAACATTTAAAAACAAAGGGCCTTCATTGCATTTTGGTTGAATGTTTGTTATGACAAGGCTTCTGAAGTGAATATGGTATTGCTCTGGTTCTTACACGATGGCTTAAAGTATTTACTCTCTGGACAGATGAAGTTGGGTGTGATCACATACTAAATTTAGGATTGTGTAAACCATGAGAACGCAACAGTGGTGGAGGGCAGAGAGTACATGGAACCACACGCTGATTAGGATGACGCCCGTGATTTATTTGGTCACACCTGCTTCTTAGGCTCAGCAAGCTTTAGAAATTGTAAATTAGGTCCTGGAATGTGTCTCCACCTCCTCCCGAGTCTCTCTGCAGCTCCAGCTTGATCCCAAGAGGTGGTGACACTGTTACCAGCTCCTGACTATATGCACTTCAACACCATGTGACCACAGGAAACAAACCTCAGACATGCCAGAACATTCTTGGCAGTTTGTATATTTTGTTTCACAGACCTTCTGCCGAAAACAATGAATGAACCTTGAGATTACAAATGGCTCTTGCAAACAGTTTTAGAGACTTTCAGTTTTTGACTTCCTGCCCGCAGGAAGGAAATGACAGTCTGCAGTGTGGACAACAGGTGTTCCTCGGGACAGAATGATATCTTCTGCTTACTAAGATAAAAAAAGCACTGCATCAACACTCCTACATGGAAGTGCATTCAAACCACAGGAGTCAGGCTTCCCACCACAGATCCAGCTTCAGAAACCAAACGCGTTTTCTATCAGGAAGTCCTGACACCCAGCATGAAAGGACAGGCTAAGGCACAGGCTTCTCAAATCAGTGTTGACTCTTTCAAGTAAAGTGTTTGGAGGGGGTTGAAAATGTCCTTTGCCTGCCTTCTGGCTGCTGAAGTGCAGTTGTATGGCAGACTATCAGGGGACTTAGGAGGGAAGGCATCAGGACCGGACTCCGCAGCTCTCTGCTGGAGGGTAGGTGACTCTTCCATCTCCCTTGTCTCTGTCGCCAAGTCTGGCCCTGGAATTGTTTCCTCCTCATAGCTTAGTGTTGGCTTTTCTTTTCCTTTGCCCAAATAGCCAGCTGCTCTATCACTTATTTGGATATTTTCCCTGCCTGCCAGTCTATTAGTTAGAATTCAGGCAAATGAGACAGTGGAAGGTAAAGACTGAAATCGCTGGAGGTTGTGCCTTGGACCAGACAAGCACCAGGCAGTTCTCCCCTAGTCATCTTTGTTAGTGCTCAGATCTGCCGTGGAATATGTTTTTGAGGGCATACAGGTTGGAAAAAAGTTGGGAAAGATACTGTAGTACTGGCATCTATAAAGCCTTTGTCAGTGTCTAGAAAGGGCCTAACATCAGTCATGAAATTGGTTGTGTAATGCCCCCCCACCCTCCACCGGACTTTGTTTTCTCTCTCTGACCTTGGGACAAAGGACCATATGATGGGGAAAGAAGACCTAGTAGGTTTAAGTATGACCGAGCAAATACATTGAGCTTGTGTGCTGATGAGGAGATGATTACTTAAGGACAGAGGGCTCTCACTTGACTTTTCCTGAAATTCCGTGTGAGGAGCAGCAGTCCCTTGGAATGAAAGAACAGTTAGCCACGACTGAAGGCTGCACCATCTGCAGCTGCTCTGCGTAAAGCTTCCCTTTATGGCTCTATTAATTCCTCCCATGCATATGTGCTAAGGTCCTGTTCTGTGCTGGCTGCTGTGCTGAGAAATGATGACACAAAGATGAAGGCAGATGTTTCCTGCTTTCAAGGAGTGTATGAGCTTTCTGGATATCCAGCCTACAAACCAGGATGTGCGATGTGCGTGTGTGTGTGTGTGTGTGTGTGTGTGCGTGTGTGCGCGCGCGTAGAAAGTTTTCAAAAACAATTGGCACACAGGAGGAAATGTCTCATTCTACTTGGAGAAAGTGACCAGAGAAAGATGGGACAGGAGAAAGTACTCAAGGTGGGAGCCAAAGGATGAAGGCCACGTGTCTCAACCCTTCTGCAGGAGCAGGAGACAGTTTTTTGTGCCTCGTTCTTTCTTGATGTAGGCTCCGTGGCTGTTTATGTCTGTTTAGTGCTTCCATTCAGAGGTTAAGTGGAAGTGAAATTCATTTATCTGGCTTTTGCCCAAGGAAAAGTGAGAGAAGTAAACTGGCAAACAAAAGACATATATATATATATATATATAAAATCTATTATATATATATAATATATAATTTATTATATATATAAAACGTTTCATTAATTTGCAGTGATTGTTTTAAAGTTATTTTTATTTTGTGTATGAGTGTTTGGCTGCATGTATGTATGTGTACCATATGCATGCCTTGTGACCTTGGGGGCCAGAAGAGGGTATCAGATCCCCTGAAACTGGACTTACTATGAATCATCACGTGGGTGCTGAGAATCAAACCTGAGTTCTATGCAAGAGCAGCAAGTGCTCTTAACTGTTGGGCCGTCACCTCTCCAGCCCAATCGCAATGCTTTTAAAGTGAATTTTCCTTAGTCTAAAAATCATCTTCTAATTTCTGAGGTTTATAAAATATTTAGATGATGGCAATACTAATAAATGCTTTTTAAAAAGCTCTCCCCTACGTACTGCCCTCCCCCATTTCCCAGGTACAACACTGTTAGCTTTATGTGTATCTTTCATAATCTTAAATTTATATGAATATCTTCAATTAGAATGTCTTAAAACAAAAATGGGTTGTGTCACCGACTTAATCACAGTCTCTGCAACTTGCTTCTCCCGTCTCCTCTTTAACTGCATCTGTACACTGTGAACACTCTCATGATTTTCTAAGGAAGTGCATCTCTACCCCCCACCCCACGCCCACATGCAAAGATAGCGCTGTAGCAATAAGTGGTTATGGCTTTGAATCAAGAGAAAAGGTGATAGAGGTCCAGGCTCAACTCTGGCAACAGTCCTCTGCTTTTCTACATTTTTTTTCAATGTTGTGTTTTCTTCTGAATTGTCAGCTTTTGCACATGTCAGTTCCGAATGTTATTTATCCCTTGCACCTAAAACATTACTTCTTTTTCTTAATGTGCACAGTAAGCTTTGTGTGTGTGTGTGTGTGTGTGTGTGTGTGTGTGTGTGTGTGAAAAAGAGAGGCGAGAGAGAGCACACATGTGCACATGAACATACATGCAAAGAAAAATGACTCCCTCTGTAAGGGTTCATATAGACAGTTGAGGCATCACCAGGGTGAGGGTTTCCTGGCATACCTGCTTCTTACTAGGCTAGCTCAGTCACTTCACTCTCTGGATTAATGCCATCCTTTTACTGATTCTTCTGTTCCCTCCCCATCTGGCTTCTGTTCATTTATTCATCATCGCATAGTTACTGTCTTAGTTAGTTTCTCTGTTGCTATGATAAAATACATTGCCCGGAGCAACTTATGGGGGAATGGGTTTATTTGGGCTCACACTTTGAGGATATGGCCCACCATGGAGGGGAGTCCTGGCAGCAGGAGCTTGAGACAGCTGTTGCATTCCATTCACAGCCAGGTAGCACAGAGATGATTGGTTGTCATCAGCTGGCTTTCTCCTTTGTGTTCAGTCTGGGACTCTGGATGGTGCCTCGAGTAATAGTCAGGTCTTCCCACCTCATTTATACTAATCGAGATAATCATTATAGGCCTGGCCAGAGGCTAACCTCGTCTAGACAACCTCTCATAGCTAACCTCTTAGGTTATTTTATATCAGTGGTTCTCAACCTGTGGGTTACAGCCTCTTGGTCGTTGACCCTTTCACAGGGTTACCTACGACCACCTACACATCTTTTATTTAAATTATGATTCATAACAGTAGCAAGATTACTGTTATGAAGTAGCAATGAATATAATTTTATGACTAGGGGTCACCACAACATGGAGAACTGTATAAAAGGGTTGTAGCATTGGGAAGGTTGAGAGCCACTATTCTAGATCCTGTCAAGCTGATAATCAAATTAACCAACGCAGTTTTAAAATATTCACAATATGACAGAGGTAGTCTGAGCACATACACAGTTAGTTAAGCTTGCAAGCTTGCTCTACTTCTGACTAAAAATCATGGCTTTTTCTAGCTTACCCAATTATTCCTATGCTGATTTGACTTTTTTTTTTTCTTTCTTCTTCTTTTTTTTTTTTTTTTGTTTGTTAATTAGACACAGACTGAGTCACCTGGGAAGAGGGAACCTCAGTTGAGAAAAATCATATTGACCTGGAGGCACTGAGTCCTCACACGGCTTCCAAGGACTTACCTGGCTGGGTCAGCAGGGAGATGAAAGTATGCTAGACACATGCACACAAGGACGTAGAAGAGCTGGAGTCAGGCGGATGACCTCTCTGAGACAAAAACTGCAGCATCCAGGAAGCTTAGCATGGCTAGCATATACAGTTGAACTGGAAGGTGGATTTATTGCATGCAGATGCATAAAGATAGGAGCAGTCTCTGTAGGGGAGCAGTCTTCAGGCTGTGAACATCTGGGGTGGGTCAGAGGGAGGAAGATATGGTGGACATTCTCTGTGCACACTGTCAGCATCCACACACAGACCAGATATGCTTAGCATCCCTCTGAGCCTCACCCTGGGGAGAAGGCTTTGTCATTTTCCTATTGAGCCGAGGTTGCGGTCCTTAACTTTACCATGACCATGACAACAACACATTCACTCAAGCCTTTTACATGCTCAGGGCTTCCTCTACCCTCACAGGTAGGTGAATTTATGGGGAGAGGCATTTTCTTGATTAATGATCGATATGGGAAGGTCCAGCACGCTGTGGGTGGTGCCACCCCTGGGCAAGCGGTCTTGAGAAGTATAAGAAAGGGTAGCTAAACATAAGCCTGGAACCCAAGTCAATAAGCAGCATGCTTCTGTGGCCTCTGCTTCAGTTCCTTCCTCCAGGTTCCTCACCCTGAGTTCAGGCCCTGACTTCCCTTCACAATGGACTGACTGTAAGCTGTAAGATGAGATAACCCTCCCCGCAGGTTGGTTTTGGTTAGTTTTTTTTTTTTTTTTTTTTTTTTTTTTTATCCCGTGATTCTTAGTTCACATTCCTAATGGAAAGAATCTGACGGGCTGAGGGGACCTCAGGTATCGCTGATGTTCTAGGACTCGGTGCCCTTTGTTCAGGTGGATGTTGCTGGAGAAGAGTGGATGAATCAGACATGGTGGCTTTCCCCAGCTGGGATCTATCCGGCACAATCTATAAGGATTTTCAGATCTTACAATGCGTCTGTATCCTCTCCCACGGGGAGTGCCGAAATCCACAGACATTAAATAGTCACTGGATGCTAGTATAGTCAACATTTGTTCACATGGTATTGGGCTGTCTGTGGGCGGACAGCAAGAATCACAGTTGGAGAGATGGCTCAGTGGTTAGGGATATTTCTCTTGCAGAGAAATCAAGTTCGGTTCCCAGCACCCATATCGGGTAACAGTTGTCCGTATTCCTGCACAGACACAGACAAAGACGCAGAGAGAGGGGTGGAGGAGGAGATTGAAAAGTAAAAAAAAAGAAACATTGCTTTTTTTGTAATGTTTTCTATGCCACTGCTCTACACTTAATGTTCCATTAGTGTATGGGACATTTGGGGGGCACTCAGTGGAGTATTCTGATGTCACCCACTCCTAGCCCCTGCTCTGCCCTGCTGGCTCTTGCTCACCATCGCAGCTCCTTCACCCCTGTAGTTTTCCATCTGAAGTGTCACCAACACCCCTCGTTCATCTGAGTTGTCCTTTATCTTTCCTCCCTTTCTCATGGTCCAAAGGGAAAGTCATCCCGTGCGTTAGCTTCACTGTAACATTTAATTTACACCTCTGACCTTTGCTCTCTGCTGTTGTTTATAGGTTTGTTCTCTCTATTGGGCTATGAACATTTTCAGAGCCGGCAGCCCCATCGTTCACCATCACACCATAATACCTAGTAAAATGATCGTCATGGGGGCTCAGATGAGTTTTAGGAAGAAAGTATCCTTCACGAGTGGACATGCATTTTACTTGTTTGATGTGACTTTAGACAAGATTATGGAGCTCTGAACGTGTGAGTCCTGATAACAGACTTCTAACATAACTATGCTAGTTCCTGGCCAGTGAATGAAAAATAGTTTAAATTCGTGCTGCACACCAATTGCTGCACGCAGTGAGGACTGTATCAGGAGGGTCCTGGTTAGGAAGCTGGTAAACTGAATCCAAGCTCCCTTGCTCAGCGCTTTGCAGAATTATAAAGAGCAGTTTTGAAGATGAAGATTTGAAATTTGAGTGTCATCTGCATGAATTTGCTTAGATATAAAAACAGGGGACTGAAAGAATAGATGTAACCTAGCACATGAAACATATTCTTTTTAACTTTAGAATTACATTAGTTGAGTGGTTCTACCTGATAAGGATTAAATATTGCATAAATGACTCTTGTGCCAAAATTACCCATAAACCTTACATTAAAAAACAATAAAAAATAGATAACAAACAAAACCTCCATTTTTACCATGTTTCATACCTAAGAATTCATCTGATTTGTACGAATACAAGCATATAGTGATCACTTCCACAGTGGCTCTGTGTCTTTAAGAGCCTATGGTTGTTAAGTCAGAAGATCATTGAACCATATGAGGGTCAATAAAAGAATAAAATCACTGGTTAGCGATTCGAGTACAAGGAACTTGATCCCAGTTCAGTGTCTGTGTGCTCATATGCTGCTCACAGTCAACAGGGGAGTGCCAGGTCCTCCGCTGCTTGCTGCTCCTCAGGATGGCTTCTGGCAGAATAATTAAGCTGGTGGTTTTTGAGCTTCTTGAGTTTGCTGCCTTCTCCGTTCCTAACCTTGTGATCATGCAACACTTTGCGACTGCCTATCAACCTGACGAGACACACTATTGGCTCATTGTTTCCTGTTCCATTGCTTATGTGGCTGGCGTGAGTCTCTTGATTTGGGTTCCGATAAAAGTTCTCTTATACAAGAAGCGACATCTTCACCAAAAGATTATAGGATGGTAAGTAAAAGGGCTCACTAGCTTAGCTCACCATGTTTTTATCATTGAATGTGTTGTGTACATGAATGATAAGCATGTGAACTTAGCACAGGTGTACAAGATTAATGGTGACATTGCACTTCCTTTCTGTACATGTATTGATGCTGCGGTGTCTTGTATATCTTCTATGTAAACGTACTGATGTTATGGCATTGTCTACATTTTCCATGATCGTTTCTCTGAGTAACAACATACGTACGTTGACAAGGTATGTCTATGTGAATATTGCCAGTAAGTTCTCAGTATACTGAAATGTAAAAAGCCTTCAGAGTTGCCCCATACACGTCATAATTACAAGATTAGAATGCTGAATTTCACTTTTGTGCCAAACTGAAAGTCACATCTCTCTTTAAGTGTTTACATTGATTTTGCTGGCCCACGGCATGATTTGGCCACTCATTAACTGAGATGTTTTAGGCAACTCAATTACTAAGATCTGAAAAGAAGTTGCTTTAAGGTGATGGTAAATCCTGTTAACCCTTACAGGGAGAAAATACATCCATCATAATACAGAAGTACTTTAGATAAAGATTTGATGTTATTAGGTTAGGTGGCATATGCATGCAACCCCAGCAACCAGGAGGATGAGGCAGGAGGATCCAGGGGTTCTAGATCAGCTTGGGCTACATAGTGAGGCCCTGACTCTCAAGAGAAAAAAAAGTGAATACAACAACAACAACAAAATCACTTTATTTTGGCATTTAACTGTTAGTTTTGACTAATGGACTCAAGAACAACTCTGGTTACTACTGTATTTTTTAGGTTAGATCTTCAGATCTCTTTCTCACTCGTCTGGGATGTCTCTTTATTTCCTCTGATAAATTCTCTTGTTACTGATCCTTTACTTCCCATATGAACAATAAAGAGTGAATTTGAAAAAGGAAGAGCTGAATGCTATAATATAGTTTCGGGCAGAAACGTAAAAGCTGTACATATAGCAATATAGTAATCTTAGAAAGGATGCTGACACAGAGGGCTGAAGTATGGGTGGAGTTTACCAAGGGCTCCTTAGGTACTGACACTGGATGTGGCTCCCTGAACTTTGCCAAGGCACTTTCTGTTCCCTAAGGGCAAGATTTCTAAGAAGTAAAGCATTTTGTGGTTGGCACTGCTTTTGTTCAGTCGGAGGTGGAGACTTTCCAACCTTGCCTGAACCTCAGGGTCACCAGTGAGATGTCTTCAAGCGGGGCATATACCGTAAATTCCATAAATTCCATCGACTGTCCAAGACTGTTAGATGAGCAGAGGATTTTGAGGAGATAATAGCAGTTCCACATGACAGTGGAATAAAGCAGTAGGCAATGGCCACTGCAGTGCCCCACCCCTCCAAGGCTCTTGGTTTTGCTGGTTTGCTTTCACGTTGGCTTATTTTTCTAGCACTTTAAGTTCTGAATGCTTTTCAGATGCCCAACTTTCTCATATAATTTATTACCAGTATGATGAGTAGTAAGCTATAATTGCCTTTTCATAGATCTTGTGTGCTGAGAGTGTTTTACATGGATTTAATTTTTTAAAATTCCGCACCACCTTATTCAAGTACTTCCTCAAAAGGTAGATATTTGAATGAGTGTATTCTTAGTATTCCTAAGAGGAAACTGGTACTCAGAAAAACTTAGCAACGTTCCCAAAGTCAGTCTAGAAAGTGGTAGAACTAGACTTTGGACTTTGGCCTGTCATCTCTGACCTTGTTCATCGAAGATAGTTTAGGCTATCTCTGGGGCCTTCAGACAATTGAGACTGAGGTGAAGAGAAGTCCTTCATCCCCAGTCTTCAGTGCATGGTGTGGATTTGCCTAAACTTCATTTTATACTTCTGTCCCAAGTAGTCCCTGCATTGAAGGGTCTTGAAGTGTTGCCACAACTTCATCTTTCAGTATTTTCTTCTGGGGAACCCTCTCCTAGACTTTAGTTTCTGTTTGTGGGTGAGGCTGGCCACAGGTGCTGTAAAAGGTTTTATATAGATATCAGTTTATCTGTAATTTCAGTGAACTCTGAAACTATTTCCTCATGGACTCATTCATGAACACTATTGTGTAGTTACCTTTTAGTATCACTAAAGGAAGAAACAGGTCCCAAAAAAAACTTGCAGGCATTTTATGCAATCATTAAAGCTAATTTTAGACTTTATGATGACTCAGTGAAGTTAGGTGTTACTGCCCTCATGTTACACACAGAAAAATAGAAACTTAAAGTGATAAATAACTCTATCAAGAGACATGGCTAGCGTGAGGAGGGACTGGGATCTGTAAGCCCGGAGCTGTCCAATTCTGAGCAATTTCTTCTGTCTTACGAATTTCTTTCTTTCTTTTTTTTGACTTTGAAGGCCAAGCATGGTTTACTTTAGTGGTATTAGACTATATCTCTCCCCAAAGATGTACATTTCGGCAGTACTCATATATGGTTGCCAAAGATACCTTGTCATGTCTGGTTGTCATTTGAACCCAGGAGGGGCAGCGTGGTGATAGATGACAGCTTCGGTTATTTTTGCATTTACGCAAGTGCAATCATGTACAGGGTATTCAACCTTAATTGCTGCATGAAGATAGCTAAAAGTCAATACACGTAGTGGGGATCACAGACATTATTTTCATTTATTATCTATTGCCGAGACACTGGGTAGCTGTTCATATGAAGTATCATGGATCCTTAAGTTCACAGGTTTGATGTTGATGAGACTATTTGAGAGCATTCCCAAAGGCCCCCATGAACCCTATGAACATGGTCTTCAGAGAGAGGGAGCAGAGCGCTAATAAAGAATCTGTCCAAAGTACAGGGATGAGATAAGCGCACAGCTGGCCTCAAAGCTCAGCTTTGACATTGACCTATATGAGTTATTTATATTTTCTGAGCTTTACTTTTCCCAAAAGTCAAACAGATACAATCTAGTTTCCATTTTGGGTTGTTTTTTTAAATTTTTTTTTAAAAAAGCAGCACAAGATCGTGCTGCTAAGGTCGCTGGCCCGGGGCCTTGGGGCGCTTTATGGATATCAGTGCCAGTGACCTCCAGCCAAACTGATTATTTCCAGTTAAAGTGTGAACTTGAGTAATCTGCAGAGTGCTCTTGAGAAACGGAAGAAGGCCTGATGAAACTGAGGGTAAGTAGATACTGTCAGAGGTACTCCTCGAATGGGATCATTTTTTGTAGGATCTCTTTTGTCATTTGAACACAGGACCCATATAGGTACCATTACAACCGCAAGGGTAATTTTTGCATGTACACAGTGCCTCGATACCTCTTTTTCCCTGTGACCTACTGAACAACGCTGTGAACTGACCAGGTGGCTATAATTCTCCTTTCATAAAGAGGAAGCCATGTCACAGAGCTGAAGGCACACGCTAAGTCAACAGTAGAGAATGGACTTTCACTTGTGCTACACTTCCTCATTCTTTCAGAACTGTTGTCCCTTTCTTGATAACCTCTTATCACTCATATGGATTAGCGAGAGCATAGGTGAAATTTATTAAGTAAATACCCAAGTGTATATGTCAGTCCATAAGAGAGACCCCTTTGCTGGGGTGTCAGAAGGCTCACTGGGGACAAGACAGCTCTGAAGGATATGTGGACATTCCCAGATTGCCTCAGGACCCAGAGCTATGCTTCAGGAATTCTCTCTAGTTTTTTGTTTTTGTTTGTTTGTTTTCATAATACAACTATTTCGAACTATGGTGTGTCAGGAATCCGTGGTAACGTGAAGTTTGAAAGACCATATTTTGAGTGATGGTTTGTTGCGATTTGGCTGTTGCTTTGTGTTAGGCAATGGTAATGGGAGCAGTGGAAGGTGCCCTCCTAGTAAAATAAGCTGCTCACTTCCTATGAGCCATGCATACTTCTGAATGTGTCATCCATATCAGTTCAGTCAACTCCCCAAACTTAACACTTATGGAGACCACAGCATCCCTTTTAGAAATGAGGAAACTGAGTCACAGAAGTTAGACGATCACAGAAACAAGAAATGGACCCAAGAATATCCCTCAGATGTCTGTCTCCAGGTACCTGACTGTCTTTCAGGAGGACACACAGCACCTGTGACATCTGTGCTGTGCTGATCTGCAGGAAATGCAGCCCGCTGTTCTCAGTAAGATGTCAGTAATCATTTTTATTATTATTATTTACGATTATGATGGGTGTTCTTGAGATAGGATCTCATATATGACGGAGGCTCCTCAGACTTGCAGGGTAAATGATTAAGACCTCGAATTCCTGAGCCTCCTGCCTCCACCCAAGTGCTTGTGGAGATCTGGGAATCGAACCCAGGACCTTTTGCATGTCAGACAAGCAGCCTGCTCTCTGAACTACATCCACATCTTGATCCCAGGAACTATGCTCTGGTGCCGTATAGTCATTTACTTTAACAGTGCTCCCATGTGGCTGTTCCTCTCTATCAGAATCAGTGACTTCATCATTCTGGACTGCAGGTGTTCCTTCTCTACCAGCAAGAGCCACCCTTCTGGTCTCTACCCACCACATGCAACACGGCAACATAATTCGTCATTTCTTCTCTCATGGACCAGCACCTGTCCCCTGTGAATGTTTATCTCACCCCATTTGGGCCTCCATTTCCAGTACCAACATGGATTTGATTTTCTAACGTGGTGCCTCATGGTCTCACATATTCAGCATGGTCCCGAGTTTGTTTAAGGAAACACGAAGAGTAGTCCGATAACTATGGCTGGAGTTCTGGCTATCTTCACCACCTGGTGTCCTTGTCCAACCCTAACCCTAACCCTGTCATTTTTAATAGGACAGTGAAGCCATGTGTGTTTAAGGGTGGAATGCCTTCTGAGAAATGAGTTTCTCGATGCTTCTAGAAATAAGAGATGCCTGAATCCTTTACACATACTGTGTACTGATGAAGGCATTTTTGTTCATTTGCAGTGCTATGGATCAACCCCAACACCTTCTGCATGCTAGGCTGGTCCTCTATCACTGAACTATACCCCAGTTGTTTGTTTGTTTGTTTGTTTTTTAATCCTTGAGGCACATGTAGTTATGTCACTCCCTCCTCCCATCCTCAGACATGGCTCTAGCTGTTCTGCTCTTTTTCAGCTTGCGGAATTCCTTCCTTCTCACCCCATGGTTTCTGTTTTGGAAGTCTCCTTGGGATGCAGGCTGGCTTTTTAATGTCTGGATAATCATATCGGGATGTCCTATTGATGCAAATGCTGATTTCAACCATCGATATAATAGCATTGACTTCATTTGCAGCAGTGTCACCAGCTTTATAACTAAGCATCCAGTTGACTAAAAGTTCTAGAAGACTTACTGTCAATGTGGGGGTTCCTTTGTACTGTAATTAGGCAACACCTTCAAGCCTATAAATGCCTTAATGTCAGAGGTCTGTCAGATGTCTGTCTTTAGGGCAGTTTGTATTGGTCGTACATATAACACAGTCGAGGTAACAGGTAAGTGAATGGATAGTTGTATTTTTAAACCTGAATTCAGTAGCTTACTCCTATCCCTATTAAACATACTTATACCAGTTATAATCACTTCTCTACTCAGCTGAAACCTTTAAAATCTTGATAGCCTCACACCGAAGTTGATAGCCTGACTTGATTTTGTGTTGTCTACAGGTGAGCTGAAGTTATTTCCTTACATCGAGTCAAGTCACATACAATGTCTTAGCCTAAGTGGGCTTACCTGAAATTTCTTCAGGCTCACAATAGTTCACCAGTCCACTCTCACGGTTTAGACAGACTGAGGGTTTCCGTGCGTAGCTATACATTTAGCTATCTGGACTTCTTGGCAATTCCCATTTCTCATCAATGCAATCCCCTTCTAAATAAACATTTATGGATTAGCCATTGACTGCCTGAGAGGCTTGTCCCCAAACTGGCATCAGGGATTATAATTACTATATCCCAGGACTTAGCCTGGCATTCAAGACTGGCTACCCTCTAACCTTGACACACCTCTCTAAACTACCCTTTATACAAATTCATTTAGTATGATGCTATTCCCAAACAGCTATTGGGAAATCTCTTGCCACACTAGGCATTACATTCTTCCTCAAAGAGTTTGTAGTCTGCTGTAGAAAACACACAGTTATGCACGAGACATGAAGCAATGCATACTAACTATATAATAAATCACCAACTGTTTGTATTATCCTACCCCTCCCTCCACAAACCCTTTATTCATAAAATAGTCATCAAAATGAAGTTCTGACAGTAAGGAAATATTTTTGATGTTGTATGTTGTATGTATGTTGTATGTATGTATGGTATATGTGCTCATTCCTGTGTGCACATATGCACTTGTGCATGTGTGCAGCCCAGAGATTGATGACTTGATGATGTCTTTCTCTATTGCTCTTCACTTTACTTTGTTTGCTGTAGACAAAATCTCTCACTGAACCAGGATGGCCCTGGGATTCTTCAGTCTCTGCCTCTCCGGTGCTGAGACTGTAGAAACACACTTCAGTTCCTGACTTTTGACTTGGCTCCTCAAACTTTACAGCAAGTACTTTACTAGTTCTTCCCACAGCCCTTTAAAATTCTTTGCTATGCCCCACCCTGCCTCACTCCATCAGCCCTCCATGGTGCCTTGCATACAGAGGGATTTTAGCTTGGGATATGTATGGCCAGATCAGAGAAGAAGCAAGTCTGAATTAAATCACAATGTGGACTTAATTTGAGCTGAACTTGGAAAGATCGACATAGAAGACCTCCCTATGGGTGAAGATGGATAATGAACTGACAGGGGAAAAGGCATATATTTTTAGGGACTTGGAGAAAGGAGTTCGAAAGAAAGGAGCTGAGTAGCACCATAGTCATTGGGAGTGTGAGATTTGGAGTGAGAACGTCCTGTACTGGGATGTTCAAAACATCCTGAACTCCAACTTTCTTGAGCAGGACCTGGAGTAAAGGAACTAAACCTTGAGCTTCAGTCTCATCGTCAGTGAGACTGAGGCTCTCTGTAGGTTTTGAGTGATGGAAACCCCTGTCTCACTGTAGTACTTAGCAACTTAGTACTCAGTACTCAGTACAACTCAGTATCAACTTAGAAAGTTGTACAGAAGAACTGTTCTTTGTCTAAGAGAGTTAAGGCTAGATTCAAGAGAGCCTTCTGGCAGAAAACTTTGATTGAATGACTTAGGGAAAAGAGAGTCTTAGAAGTTTCTGAGTACAGAGTCATTTTCCAAGTAGTATCTGACCTCTCCACCCACCAAGCTTCCTCCATGAGTAATCTCAGGGCCAGAACTTGCTGCACAAACAGGAAGTTTTAACTCATCGTAGCTGAGCTTGGTCTTCTCATCATGGGCTTGACTCTTGGGAGAGTCTTCACATTGCCCATTCAGTGACAATGACTGTTAAAGTCACGGGCTTGCACGATTTTCAATATGCATCTGTCACATGCCCACAGGATTTCTTTCCTTCTGTGTTCTATGTACAACAGTGGCACCCTGTTTCTTTAAACATAAGCAGACATTCAAAGATGCCTCTACTGTCTATAGCTGAAATTCTCTTATTTTAGAATTATTAATAATATTCTAGAATCGTTAGGACAAATTATATAAGCTTGGTGACAAAACAGAATTTATTTAACTTAATTACTTTGGTAAAAACACTATTTTCAAATAGTTTATTTTTTGAGGGACTAGAAATAGGGACTCAACTAGAAGTGGGGTGCAAGCCTGACCCCACAACATTCCATTCTCTGAACGCTTAAACTTCACAGTTTTTTTTTTCCCCTTGCAGAAAATATGCTCACCCTAGCATGTCAAAAATTCATTCCAGGATCAATTCTTTATCCAAAAGCTCATCTAAACATCACCTTGCAGTGCCCCAGATCACAATCTTATGAGCAGGACTTGGAGAACGCCTTGTCAAGTTCTCTCTATCAACGAGCCTGTGAAACCAGACAAAAAGTGGGTTGCAGGGCGTTGAGATTAAGAATGCTTGCTGCTCTTGCAGAAAACCCAAGTTCAATTTTCAGCATCTAGCTGCAAGGGATCTTGATGGTCTCTTCTGGCTTTTTCAGGCACCTGCGCGAGTGCACACAGACACACACACACACACACACACACACACACACACACACACACATACACACTCGTAAATTTAAACAAAAAAAGAATCTTGTTTTGTTTGTTTGTTTGTTTTTGAGACAAGGTTTCTCTGCTGTAACTCTGGCTGTCCTGGAACTCACTCTGTAGACCAGGCTGGCCTCAAACTCACAGAGATCCATCTGCCTCTGCTTCCTGAGTGCACCACCACCACCACCTGGCTAAAGATATGAATCTTTAAAAAAATAGGTTGCTTCCAAAATACAATAATGGAACAGAATAGACATTAGCATTCTTTGAGAGATAAAGAGGAATGGGAAAGCAATGGGTTCCAAGAAAGATCAAATGGAGGCGGGAACATTCCATTCAGTTTTAAGGCTTGAGCCTGGTTTTCTGTGGCTGGATGCTCTGTTCTCTCACCTTGCAGGCCCACCATCCTGGGGTGAGGCCTGAGTGGTGGCCTCTGCTCTCTGAAATCACAGAGCAGCCTATTCGGTCTCTGAGTCAGTCAGAGCCACTCTTTGGGAATAATATACTTGTAGCCAAATGACTCAGTCAGCTCGTTTCCTCCCCAGAGTCCCAGAAGCCCAGCAGCCTCTCCTTCGCCGTATCCCATGTCTATCATCTCCCGCCCAAGGCTCTGCTGACGTGGTTGGTTGCACCCACAAGCCACTATCTTGATGTCCCCTTCCGAGCAGATTTTCATCACCCTGCCCCATTATGGAGGGGGGTAAAATTTTCCTAAATAGTAAAGTTCTAATTTTTATTTTTTTGCCATTCACTTTTTTTTTAAACCACAAATAACAAGGAGAAAACACAATTCTTGCTTAGAGAGGTCCTCAGCTCTGAATCTGCTCTATTGCTTGCAAGTTTCTATGGCTTGAATCTGGTTCCTATCGGCTCACGCGTTTAGCACTTGGTTCGCAGCTGTGGCGATGTTAGGAGATGGGGATCTGGCTGTGGGAGCAGGTGATCAGGGGCGGAGATTTGAAGATCATGCCTGCCTCTGCTTCCACTCTAGTGCTCTCCGCTTCTTGCCCACTGCCATGTGATGAAAACGTGTCTACCACATCCTCCTGCTGCCACGAGCTATGACATGCCCTCCACAGAATGATGGTCTGAAACCGAGAGCCAAAATAAACCTTTCTGTGTTGTTTCTGCCAGGTATTCTGTCACAGTGAAGAAAAAGTAACTAATACATAAACGCTGTGTTCCACACAACAATTTACCTATTTTCTGCCATCTTACAAAAGACGTCACCTTCCTGGGCCCGATATCTGCTCCTTATCTCTACCTTACCTGCCAGTCATGCTTCTAGTAACTTTCTGTTCACAAAAGTATGTCTTTTTTCTGAGATGATAGACATTTTCTCCGAGCCTTCTTCTGTCTTTTCTGAGCCCTGACTGGACTCTCCTATACCAGCTATATTTCCACCAATATTTTCTCCGAGGTATTCTGGGCCTTTCTACCACACCTCTCCCTCAATTACTGCTCCTCTTCCCATGCTTTTATTTACTAACCTACTTCCCTACCTTTTCCAGAGCTCTGGACATAGACACACAACTGGTTATTTAGAGAAGAGTCCAGGAATAATTCTCTGGATATTCTCCTTTTTCAGAAGTCAGGCTACAAGGATGAGAATCCCATGCATGCTTAGCCACAGCCCCTCACTCAGCCCCGGCCCCTCAGCCCCGGCCCCTCAGGTAGCCTCAGGCTTTAGGAATGTAGTTCTGGTGTGAGACAGACAGCCAAGCAACTAACTTTCTTTCTTACATTTTATTTTATTAAAAAGAACAAATGATCATTTCTGATATACCAATTTTAAACCCCAGTGTACCCCACATTAGCTGGTTGTGCTGAGCATGGCTTACAGAGGGCAGTTGCCTCCCTTTTAATTATGCTCGTGTCTAAGATGGAGCTGGGTAAGAGAGGCACGGCAGAAGCGAGGAGAGATTGTTAGTAATTTCAAACTAGTCAATTCTTCTCCTACCACGGACCACTTTATGTAAGTGCAGTTAATGTAAGGTGTTCAGGGAACGAGGAGGTAAGTATTTTATTGTAACAAAAAGCTTTCGTAGGCTGGCCACATGGCTTATGGGTAAAGTGCTATTCCGCAAATGTAAGAACTTGAGTTCAGACCTCTAGAACCCTCAAAACCGGCCAGACTCAGTGCTTTTATCGAGAGATAGGAGTCAGGGACAGGAGACGCTCCACAGACTCATGAGCTAGTCCACCACACCCAGTGGTAAAATAACGAGAAGCCCTACCTCAAAGGGGAGGCGAGGACCAATCCCCAAGTTATCCTCTGACCTCCCACACACGTGCCGCCCTCCACGTGTGTCTGCACTCACACAAATCTACACCCCAGAGCTCCGGCTGCCTTCCATCCTGTTAATTCGTGGAGCTGAGCGCCCGTCTGGATTTTCCCTGTCGTAGAATTCAGCATGCTGTTTATTTCACACCCCAGTCACTAGTTCACTAATTATCCGGGCTATTTGAAAATCTCTTACCCTTTAGTTGGAGAAAAGAGTTCTGGTTTCCTGCACATGCTACTTTTTGCCATACTCAAACATTTGGGAAATGGAAATAGGGAAGCAGCGAGCTTCTTAGAAAAGCTATAGATGGATGAAAGAGGAACTACAAAATTAGCAAAGTGTAACAGGAACTGTTGATGTGCTTATTTTCTCTCCTTTGCTAGGAGACCTGTTCTGATGATGTGTGTGGTGCTCACCACTCTCCCCAGCTTCAGCTTTTCGATAGCAGTCACCGAGGTATGCAACTTTGACTCCTTCTGCTGCAAGATTTTGAGATCTTGACATGTCATGGTTTTGAGTTTCAAGAGAGTAGTAAGTCCAAAACATTTTCTGAAGTTTATTTTACTGCAGTCCTCTTCCAGATTGATATATATGTATGCATATGTTGCAAGATAGCTATTACTTCTATGATTTGAGAGATAGTCTGGCGTTCAGTTTTTAAAACACACATTACTTCTGTATTTGCGTGTATGGTACAAGAGTTGATTTCAAAGTCATAAAGGGTAAAGAATCTCAGCCAATCTACAATATCTTTGACAAGTTACCCAGTGATAAATATTTTGTATATGTTAACTATGTTGATAGCCTTTTGTTTGATGAGATTGCTTTAAAAAGTTTCCAGCAGACAACCAGACCACAGAACAGGACTATTATAGGCAAAATTCATAGTCCGGAAGATCCTCATTTTCCTTATTAACTTGCAGGGTATTGGGAAAGAGGAGACAATGAGCATTGAGGGGGGGCATTCCAAACTAAAGTTCTAACTTTAGTTCATAAAACAAGGGCATATCTGGGATATGTTAGCTTTTGTCTTTTTTCATTATTTCCTAAGATGTCTCACCCATTATATAATTATCTTTCCACTTTTTAATTAATTTCCATTTAAGTGTCACAGTAGACAGAAAAGTGCTCTAAGCATAACTGTTTAGTATCAATGGAATATCGCAAAAGAGATCCCTGTGCAAACGCCACTCAGGTCAAGAAATGCAGCATGAGCAGCTACAGCCCCACAAGCCCTGAAACGCCTCCCTTCCCTGCCTCCCTTGCAAGATACCTTTGACCGTGACTTCTGTAACAGAGCCATTCACCTATTTTTGAATTTTATATTAGGGTAGATCAAGTTATAACTCCCTTTATTGATTATATAACATATATCTTCTATTTTAATCAAAAGCACAATGTGAGGGCCACTCAGGTTTTTATGTTTAGCTATAGTTCATTTATTTCATTGCTATAGTCTTAACAGAAGCTATTATAATTTATTCATTTATTTATGTAGTGGTGCTGGGATTGAACCTTCATGGCACACCAGCCCAGCCCAATGCTGCCATTTGCATTTTAGTCCTACAGTTCTATTCTACTGTTGTTGCTGCTGCTGCTGTAGTAAGGATCAAACCCAGGTCCTTGCACCTATGAGGCAAGCATCCTACCGCTGAGCCACATTCTCAGTCCTAGCGGCCCTGTTCCTGATGACAAGTTCAGTTGTTTCCATTTTGAGCTAATGTTGCAGGGAACTTTTTTTTTTTTTTTAACAGATTTTTTACTAAAAAAAAAAAGTTTTTACAGATGTGCTTGCAACATTTGGTTCAACACGTAGGAGTACAATGGACGGTCACACGCCGTCCAACTGTCTACTGTAATGGATTATGTCAGGCGAGTTTCAGGAAAGACTGTGCTGACATCTGGCTGGCTTTGAAACTCATCGTACTTTAAAAAAGTTTCCCCCCAAATTAGTGAGGTTGAGTATCTTTTCATCTTTGTCTATCTTTTTAAAACTTATTTGATTTACAGAGTGAGCAGGTTGCATTTCTGTGTTTAGGAAATCATGTACACACAGACACACAACAACAATTTCTAAAAGGCCATAAATTTGAAAAAGAGGAAGATAGGAATTAACATGGAAAAGTTTGGGGGGAGGAAAGGGAAGAGGAAATGTTGTAATTATAGTATAATCTCAAAAAAATAAAAGAAATATTTGAAAAAATTGACTTGAAAATGGTATTTACATGTTTACAAGGTAACCCTTTTAAAAAAGTGCATCCTGCAAATGTGTTTACCCTGGGACTTCCTTCACACTTTAACTGATGTCTTTTTTTTTTTTTTTTTTTTTTTCGAGACAGAGTTTCTCTGTTGTAACTCTGGCTGTCCTGGAAATCACTCTGTAGACCAGGCTGGCCTTGAACTCACAGAGATGCACCTGCCTCTGCTTTCCGAGTGCTGGGATTAAAGGCGTGTGCCACCACTGCCTGGCTACTAGTGTCTTTCAATGAAATTTTTTTTTTTTGGTTAAAATAGTCTGATTTATCAACTTTCATTTGTGCAAAATGCTTCTGGTGAGTAAGTTAGAAGATTTATGGATCTAAACTGCAAAGTCCTAAAGATCTTATCTCATCAAGATCTTATTTCAACTTGGGGAACCTGAGTCTTGTTTCTGTTTTTGTTTCGCTTTTCCTTGATCCTTTAGGTTCACAGTCCAGCGACACTGGTGTTTCCTTATGTTGTGTAGGAGTGGGTCAAGTTTTGTTTTTTCCAATGAGCAGAGTACCATTTTGTAAAACTCGGTCCTTCCTCTGTGTCAACACAGTCCTCTTTGTTTTAATCATGTGTATGACCTGTCCCCAAGCTTTCTGTTTTGTCACTGTGCCTAGCTGTCTATCTTGTGCTAACTCACACCTCACAGCTTATTCTTGTAGCTTTATGAATGTTCCAGAAATCCAGAAGAGCAAATCATTGTATGTTCTTTTTCTTCTAGAATTTTTGCCCTTCTAATTTCCACAAACATTTTAGAATATGCTTTGTAATTGACATACTGACTGAAGTTGAAATTAATGGTTTTATCTTTTAAAAGTCTTATTTTTATGTTTTTTTTTGTCATTCATAGTTAAAAAGAATACTTTAATTTGGGAGCATTTTATCTATATATAGTCACATAGTCTATGAAAAATGATGTTTATTTTTTTCTGTTTTTAACACAGTTTATTACTTTCTCTTGATTTATTGATTTATTAGACTTTAAGATATCTAGGACAAGTTAATTAGAATCAGTCATGAAGGCATCTTTGTTTTGTTTCTGAGAGAAAACTTCCAGTATTTCACCAGGAATATGATGCACGTCTTAGCTTGTTTCATTTTGTTCTTTATAGATACCATAAGTAGATGAAGAAGAAATCTTAGCTGAGATTAGTTGGGACTGTAAATGCCCTGCTTAGCAGTGGAGCTAGAAGGAGTGGCCCATTTCACCTCTCCTGGGAACACACACACACACACGCACACACACACACACACACACACGCACAAACACACAGATAGATGCAGACACAGAGACACACAAAGATACATAGACACACAGACAGACACGCACTGATACAACCACAGATACAGACACACACAGACACCCACACCCATACACACACACACACACACACACACACACACACACACACACACCAGTAATGAGGATCAAACCAGGGGCTCGTGTATGCAAGGCAAGTTTTCTAAAAACTGAGCTACATACACAGTCTTTTATTATTGTGTTTTTGCATGCATTTGGGGGCTCTTTTCAACTAAAAACCCATCCCACTTCTGTGACTCTTCATTACACATTTAGAAATGGTTCAAAGCCTTGTGTTCAGAACCTGAGAAGCTAAAAACAGAGTATTTCATTTTCAGTAAATGTATTTGTGATGAATTTAGCATTGTCTGAAGACTATTGCCAGAATTTGGAATGAATAAAGCAAACTAATTAAATCTGCTTAACTGACTTTCTGAAAACAGGTTCAAAAGAATATCAATGACTCAGTTAATTTATTGCCTGATTCCTTACCTGACCTGCCAGTGTCTCTGGTTCTGTTGTCCCTGATCGTGGTTGACATTATTGAAAAACTCAGGATATACCCTCTAAGAGGGAGGCAGAAGAGTAAGTATCCTTTCAGATATGAATACTTAAACTTTTTATTTATCTTTGGTCCTTTTGTTATTCTGTTGCTTGATGGAATGTTTAATGACAGTGTTTCTTAGGGGTAACATCACTGATAGAATATGGAACATGAAGATACCTAAATGTAAATATTTTAAAGCATACTTTGATACTAGCCATTATTTATTTGCATTTTGGTAGTGCCTATAGATTTACAAAATTATTAATTATTTAATACCAATGAAGCTTAGTATTTACTCTAACAAGGAAATAACTACTGACATATTATTTTGGAAATGTTCTTAAATTCTTAAATTTAGAGGAACAGAATAGCTTAAGCCTGATTTGTTGGTACACACCTATGTTCTCAGCTGAGGAAGGAGGGCTAAGAGTTGGAAGCCAGTCCGAATTACGTAGCTAGACCCTGTCTCAAACAAACTAACAATGAAGGTAACAAAACAGTCATTTTGTTTGAATATCCTTGCTGCAAGAATGAGTGTGATAACTGTAAATCCTACTTACGTCTTAGAGAATTGAACATTTTAAATTACGGATTATAAAGAAAGGCAAAGTTCACATTAGTGAAACAGAGACAAACCACATTCCTACCAAGTGGATACCGCCTGGTCTTTACAAATGTATTTCATGAGTTGAGTGCTTTCTTTGTTCAGACGCAAATCCTTTCCAGTTCCATTTAGTTTCCCGTGCTAATGCGCGGTTGACATGCTGTATTTTAAGAATGGAAACTTTTGGGAGAGCGTGATTGAAGTGGGCAGAAGGTGGGAGATTACTTCCCAACAGGTGATGGAGCAGGGCTTCAGAGTGACAAGGATAACGGCCAGAGCCAGTCAGTCTTTTATGGGCCACACACCACCACTGTGCAGTCAGTCTGGCTCTGGAAACCGAAAGGAAGACTGTCCTGTAAGCCACCAGGAAAGTGGAGACCTTCATTTAGCACTTTGTCCTTGAGTGTGCCAAGGACACACAAGACTGCGTGCCACTGTCTTCATCATCATACAGGTGACAACTCAGTGACAGCCCACGGGCCACCAGCTGATGGAAAAGCGCCCCTAAGTTCCTCTTCCCTCTAAAGCTGTGTGTCTTTATTTTAAATATTTGAGACTCCACAATTTTTTTTACTTGCTCTCTCCATCTCTAGGCTCCTTAAAACTGTAGACTTGTCCTTAAATTGTTCTGTTCTTGATGACTCTGTATTTTACATGTTAATGTAAACTTTCAGTCCAAATGAAAGTTTTCTTTCTTTCTTTCTTTCTTTCTTTCTTTCTTTCTTTCTTTCTTTCTTTCTTTCTTTCTTTCTTTCTTTCTTTTATAAAAAAATGCACCTCCATATTTCTTAGAACAAGTTAATGGCATTGTATTGTCTATAGCTATGACAATGTACCAGCAATGAGGTTTTAAGAAACTAAATAAAGGCTTTCAAAGAAGCCAGCCTTGGGGAGGGGACTAGAATGGAGAGAAGCCCTGTCACTTCTTAGTAAAGATGTCTCCTCAAGCTCCTTTCTGCCCAAACTTAGGAAAGTTAACTAACATGCACTGTAATAACTCTCCCATTCAATAGTAAAACCACACTTTAAAAGCTACAACTGTTCAAAATACCTTTTTAAATATTAATGTTATATAGATTCAACTTTATGTAAATTTAGAATTCAGAACTCCACCCTCATTTTAGAAGACACATTAATACAATAAGTTGTATGGCTTTTGAGTCTATAGTGTATTTTCATTTATCCTCTGGAACTTACTGCTTAAAGACATTAGTTTTAAAAATAATTTCTAAAGATAGTCTAGATGAGCCAGGCAGTGGTGGCACATGTCTTTAATCTCAGCACTTAGGAGGCAGAGAGACGGGCTGATTTCTGTGAGTTCGAGGCCAGCCTGGTCTACAGAGTGAGTTCTAGGACAGCCAGAGTTACAACAGAGAAACCCTGTCTTGAAAAAAAACAAAAAAAAAAAACAAAAAAAAAAAAAAAAAACAAAAAGAAAAAGAAAATGAGAAAAAACATTAAAAAAGACAGTCTAGCTGTGCAGTCCAGGCTGATCCTTGGAATCCTATTGCCTCCACACCTGAGAGCTTGAATTACAGGTGTGCATCAGTAAGAATGCCAAGGTGTCCAATGACATGAGAGCAAGGTGTCATTTGAGTGCATTTCATTTACAATAAACCTCCACGTGAAACATCTGCTGGTACATAGATCTCTGTGGCATGGTGATGTCATAGATACATGTAATATCCAGTAACTAGTATCTATCTCCAGCCATGAGAACAAATGACAAGAATACAGTCAATAGCCTGAAGCTCTCATTTCTGTCTGAGGCTGGCAAGCTGAATGAATCCCCTATTAGTAATTAGACTTCTATCTCCTTAACCTCCGCCATCTTGTTCCTGTTCTTGCTCTTACTTTAAGAGAAGACTCATGCAGACTCTTCTGTGCTCTTACTCGGTCAGGCAGTTGAATATCCACCACTCCTGCTTTGCTTTCAGCTGCCATCTTGTTCTTGCTCCCATTTCAAAAACCAACTCTGGCTGAGTCTCCGGTGTTCCTGTCTGTTGGTTTAGACTATTGCCTGTCCCAGTTTGCCCACTTTAAGCATAGTGGACTTCGATATGTGGTTGCCCACCACACTCAGATCCAAGCACTGTTAGCCCCGTGCTTGGTGTTCGAAATACACCTTGGTGTGCTTTCTGTATTTTGGATGGATTGTCTCTTTCTCTGCCAGCTAGAATGCTGACTTCCTTCCCCTGAGTTTTACTTTTTAGAGAAGTTGCCAACAGAAGACTAGAGTTTTGTTTGGAAAGACAGCCTTTTAGCTCCAGAATGTACAGGTCCCTGAACTTCAGGGATTTCAAGTAATGTCCACTCTTCTCCACTGAACACCACACTGCACCCCTCCTACCAATAGACCAGAAGCTGAATCTAGTAGAGTCAGATTCCCTTTGAGATAACTTTTTCTAGAGGATCCATAGGTTCTTCTTACTTGAGGATTTATAACATTTCATTTTCTGAATTCCGATGATGTCTACCACGTGATTCCTCCTCCCCACCTCTATCAGAATTCCTCAACCCTACAGAAACAGGAAGATGCAAACATAAAACATAGCGATATCCACGGGTAGATGGGAGTTTTCAGTCCTATCCACAGAACTCAGTTCAGTAGTGTTTGTAGCCTAGGTTGGACTGAATGCTACAAAACACAAAGAGTATATTGTTAAAGTGCTATAGGCTTGTGTGTAAAGTACTATGTTCAACTATAGGTGGAGGAACGCTCATGTCATTTAAGATGTTAGGGTCAGAGAAGACCAAAGGGAACGTCTGAGTCTTGCAGGGGTTTATAGGTAGACATGGAGAGGAAACTTTCTTGTACTTCAAGGAAGTCCATTGTGCGTGTAACCCACTGGCATGTTCCAGAAGTAAAAGTAACTTGGTTAGATGTCACACCATCAGTCAACAAACCTTTGGCTGGCACAGAAGCTGCCTTCTTAAAACCATCTAGGACTAGTGTGTCAAGCTGTCACTTTGAAAACCTGCAAAACAATTTCAAGAGCTAAAGTGAGAACTCTGGGGGAAAGGACTTGGAGAAGGAAGTGAAAAAGGTCTCAGTCCCTTCTTCAGCCAGACAATAGAGCTTTGTTTAGGAGATGTTTTATATAAAATTCTATCTAGAGAAGGCAAGAGGTTTTTCTGCTAAAGGCTTGAAGACCACTAATCCAGGAGCTCATTTAGAGCTGTAGAATGTGCCTGCTCTAGGGCCATAACTGTGGTAGCCCAGTCTCTCTATAGGCCTGGGTCCCTGGAAAGCATGGCTTTGTATCATCTAAAGGCAGAAGGAGCCCAATGGGCAAAACCTCATCATAGCCCCTGCTGCTTGGATCCAGCTCAGCTTGTAGATATCTAGCAGGCTCATCTGATGGAACAGACAGGACTGAGGCACAGTGTCCTTGTAAATCACACAACTTTTCATTACAGTGTTTTGAATCCTTTCATTTTGGGATTATTTTTAACAAAACAATATATATTCATTTAAGGAATTTATAAAATATAGAGGTCTAAAAGAGGATAAAAATAAACCAACTATAACTCTGTAAGCTAGAGGTATATAATTGATGGGATCTTGTTACATACTCAATTAAAGGAACTTATTTTATTGTTTTCCCCCACAGTGTATGGTAGGCTTCATTCCTGTTATTTTAACTATTAGACCACCATTTTAGTTCGTCAAATAATATTCCATTATATTGATGACTCATGATGCATTTAACTAACTATTGTTGGGCACCTAGATTTGTGATTTATTCTTTTTAAAATTTTTCCATTATAGGTACTTCTGTTAGGGACAGAGGTAGGATAGAGGTATGGCTAGAGCAAGTCAAGCAATGTGTGTTAGAATGAGGAAGGAGAGACACATTAAGGGCAGAGTACATGTACTAAAAGAGGGAATGGGAAGAGTTAACCACCTCTGGACTACAGCCTACAGATATCATGATGATGACTGCAAAGTGTCCTCAGGAGACCTGGAGCATCTGCTCATGCCCAGACTCCTTGGCAACGATGCTGCCAGAAGACAGTGGCTACTATGGGCTGGCTGCACACACAGGGAAATATAGAAGGGGACGGTAAGCCGGTGTGATGTGGAAATACTGGTTGGACTGCAGTAGAGCCTTCGGCACAGTGAGAGGGCTTGCTGGAGATGAGGTCAGCAGGCTATTTGAGTGGAAAACCTCAGCGCTCTGCAAGGAGGTGCCAGGTGTGATGTTGGCAGGATAAGGCTTTCAAATAAATCTGCTCACAAGGGCCCTAGTCCAACGCCTTCTTTGCCATCTCTTTAACTCACAGTCCTGGGCCGAGCACTGCTGGGATCTCAGGAGCATGGCTGATTATTTCTTCAGGTTAAATGCCCCCATGTCGAATTTCTAACTTTAAGTTCAAGTAGAGTTGTAAGGCTTTTAATAAATGTAGCCAAGTTTATATCTCTGTGAATGCTCCAACTCAGTTCCTAAGCAATGTTATCAGCACACACAGACACACACATACACACACACATACACACACACACAGACACACACATACACACACATACACACACATACACACACATACACACACACATACACAGACACACACAGACACACACATACACACACACATACACACACACAGACACACACACACACACACACACAGACACACACACAGACACACACATGCACACTGACACACAGACACACACATGCACACACACAGACACACACATACACACAGACACACACACAGACACACAGACACACATGCACACTGACACAAACACAGACACACAGCACACACATACACAGACACACACACAGACACACAGACACACGCACATACACACACACACATACACACACACACACACACACTCCCCTCATTCTCAACATTGTCTTTTATTTTATTTTTGCCAATTTCAGAGGCAAAATAGTATCATTTGACTTTCAGAAATTACATTTGTAAAAACTGGAGTTGCGTTTGACACAGTTTCTTTTCACTGGTAAGTTTTAGTTTTTAACAATGAAATATCAGTGTCTTTGATCTTTTTGCACTGGGTGGCTATGAGCTCCATGAATGTCAGAGAAGCTGAGCTCTGCCTGCCAGGTGCAGCTTCAGAGTCATCATTTGCCTCTCAAGTTTGCCACGGTTGTTTTGATAGAAGGAACATTTATTTTTTTCATAGTTCAAGCTACCAATTTTTCCTTATTGGCTTGGTCTTTGGCATTATGTTCAACAGATTTCTTTTTCTGTAAGTGAAAGTTATTGTTTTCTCAAATAAAGTCTGATGAAGGAAAGTTGAACGTGGGCCTGGTGGCCACCCCTGCAATCCTAGGGCTCTTCGGGCCAATGCAAGAGAATCCCGAGTTCTCTGCAGCCCGAGCTATGTAGTAAGATCTTATCTCAAAACCAAACCAAACCAAGCAAGCAAAAAATTGGTTCTGAATAGGATACAAATTTGTTACTTCATAAATAATTCATAGATTAAGTAAGATAATACACTAATTTACTTGGTAGGAATTTTTGACTTATGACTCTCTGGTATTTCTATTTCTCTGATGGCTAGAGCATATTAAAAACACTTATAGGAGTTGGGGAGATAGCCCAGTGGGTAAGGAGGCCCGCTGCACGAGCATGAGGATCTGAGTTCAAATCCTCAGCACCCACATAAAAAGCTGGGCATGAATGTTCATGTGTCTGTAACCCCAGTGCTGAAGGTCATGGAGGCTCCTCGTGTGTCTGTGAATACGGTGCTGTTGTGGGTGAGGCAGGAGGATCTGGAGGCTTACTGGCTGCCAGCCCAGCTCCAGGTTCAGTGAGAAACTCTGGCTAGGAAGGGGATTTAGGCAGAGTGTTATAGACACTCAAAATCCTCCTCTGTCCTATGAATGCATGAACTCAGGAGGGCGCATCCACGTACATACATAGATTGTATATATACTGCCTGTGCGCGCCTACACACACACACCACATGAAAAACTAAAATAAACCCCTCAATAGAGGACAGTAAAGATATTAGAGCCAAGTACAGCTTCCTAGATAACTGAACTAGAATTTCTGGGGCTGAACTTGGACACATGTAGATTGTTAAACAGAAAACTTCACTGGATGAGCCTGTTTATGTCTTGAATTAAGAGCAGTGGCACTCATTCTCAGCTGTATATTAGAGTCAAATAAGGGGTCTTGTGTTTTTTGAAACCCAGGTTGAATTCAAAGACAGTTAAGGTGGATATTTTGAACAATAGAGTCCTGGCACTAGTATTTTTTAGAGGTTATGAATTTTTCTAACTATTTAATATTCTTGCACACAACTAGTAATTTTTAAAGCATCCTAGGCAATTTTCAATTGTGAACATAAGAAGATGGAATGGGAGAAATCAAACAGGGGTAACTGACAGCTCGTGATGCCCCAACTCCCTCATGAAATCAGGTGCACACTTGTTGTGGAGAGCAAAAGCGATGGTTAGAGGGAGAGTGTGCAAATGGGGGAAACCTGGGCCCAGAGCTGGGCGGAACAGGGACGACACAGGTGGAATGAGGGTAGCAGGTGTGCGAGCGACTCGTTGGGGACAACGTGGGAAGAATTTCTTCTGCTTCCGATCAACAGTATGTGACTTTGTTCAACAAGACTGAGAAATCTGCACGTCAGCTGTAGAAAAGGTGGAACAGCAGAGCTGATCTAGCTTCAGCAGCTTGTAGAGCAGGGAGGGAAGGAAGAAAAAGAACCATTCCTCTTCCTCTGGGTCATGTCGTCCCCATAGTGTCTTATGTAACTACTCTCTCCTCCTCCTCTCCACTCACCTCCTCCTCGCTCTCCTCTTCCGTCTGTGCTGCCGAGTGAACCCATGACCTTGTACATACTAACCCCATGCTCTACCACCAAGATAGATCCCCAGTCCCCAAATTCTATTTCTTCACTGGAAGATGACGGTAATATACGTGGAATTTTAAGTTATTTGCGCTGAACCAGAAGCCACCTGTTAACATATATGAGGGGGTCTTAATAGTCAAGGCACCAGGAGAGTCTGTTCAAACTATGTCTACATGCTGCATGCTATGCTCCCGGCACTTGGACAGTGAGGCAGAAAACAGCCACAACAGGCCAGTCTGGGCTATATAGGGAGACAATAAAATTTATAAAAAACACCATAAATGGCGTTGATCAAACCTCTCAGGCTCAGTGATCTATGCTAAAGTGGAAGCAGAAAGATTATGAGTCAGAGATAGTGGGTCACTCCAAGGAAACAGCTTCGTCCAGACACAACAGGCCCGATGCACACAGGAACTCACAGAGAGACTGTGACAGCATGCACAAGACCTGCACAGGTTCAAACCAGACACAGTCCCAGCACTGAGAAGGGGAAGTGGCTATGAAGTCCCACTCTTAACCAAGAAGCTATGTGCAATTGACACCCTCTGCCAAAAGCAAAAATGTTTTCTCCAGTGGAGTGTCATTGTGTCTAGCAACTACACTTGAGGGCAGGCCCTGTGCCCACGAGTAGTTGGCAACACAAACCAGACTTCCTTTGTGTGTGTGTGTGTGTGTGTGTGTGTGTGTGTGTATGTTTTGTTTTGGTACTTTTTGTATTATTAGGTTTTTGTTGTTCTTGTTGTGTGTTTATTTTTGATTTTCATTTTTTTTTGGTTGGAGGATTGAGAGACAGAACATGAAGTTGAGTGGGGAGGATCTGGGAGGATCTGGAGGAGGAGGAAGGATATAATCGAAATACACTGTATGAAAAATAAATTTAAAAAAGCACATGAGAGTACATATGTACTCACTGATCCAAACTTAGAGAGACATATTCTTCCATGTGTAACCTTTTTTGTTTTGTTTTGTTTTGTTTGAGACAGGGTTTCTCTGTTAAAACTCTGGGTGTCCTAGAACTCATTCTGTAGATCAGGCTGGCCTTGAACTCATAGAGATCCACCTTCCTCTGCCTCCAGAGTTTGGGATTTAAAGGCATGCATCATTGCCACCCAGCTAACGCCTGTAACCATTTTGAAGCCCCCTATACACTTCAGTATCTACTTTGATGAGACTGCCCGAAGACAGCAAGTATTAAGAACGATGACAAATACTAACTTCAACTCTGACAGACCAGATCCAAATTTCCAAAGGAACTTACTCTCCACAGATTTCCTTCACCCCACCTTAACTAAATTGAATGTGAAAGATGCCGCAGCGCTTAAAAGAAACGAAATGAGGAGGGTGGCATTTTCTCTATTGCCCAGCCACTGGGGGCCTCAGAGAGAACAATGGTGTCAGAGAGAAAGGAGAGGGGAGACCAGAGGCCAAGGGGGTGAATGTAATCACCGTAGATTGCATATGTATATGAAAACCCCCAGAAAAGGAAAAAAGGGGGAACACAGGATATTTTTCTGAATAAAATGGCATTTTGAGTTCCTCTTTGTTTCTTTTTAAGGAACAGCTTATTAAACAATATGGGCACATACAGTGGGAGCTGGGTCTCCACGATGTGGGGTTTTGCAATGTGCTAGGGGCTGAGTCTGAGGAACACTGTGTTCAGGAATGATCCTGCTTCCTTCCTTGCCGTCCCTTTGCGATGGAGAAGGAAGTTTCAAAAACTGTGCAGTTCTAGGATTTTTTTTTCCCTTTTTTTTAAAGAAATAAATGACCGTTTCTAAAACCATAAGGGAAAGGAGAGTCAAATTTCTGATTTATATCTCCCAATAAAGTACCAGCTGTCACGATTAGATCATATGGAGAGGTCCCGCAGTGCTCTGAGCATGAAAGGTAGAGCCTCCAAAAGTGCCTTTGTCTGCTGAGTCAGGGGCATTGTTTTTGAACCATGCTTTCATGCTTTGGCTCACTACCAGAATCCTCATTGCTTCCTCATGCTAACAGACTCCAGGGTAGATATTCTTCCCACCCTTTATTTAGTAAATCTATTTCATAGTAAGGTAGCTGGGTATTCTACTCCCTGCTGGGGTACAAGAGTAAGAACAGACTGAGGCCATGCTCATCGAGCTCATGGTCTAGGGGACTTGAGAAGGTGTTAATAAGCTGCGTGACTTAGACTGTGTAAATAAAGCTGAGATGGGTGCTCTGGAGGCACTGAGTCAGCTCATTTTCATGTATGTCACCATTTGTCACCCAGCTTGGGCTCATATCAGCATTTCTAACTCTAGTCTGTATCTGGATGCTTGAACCCCCAATTATTTGCAACCATACTGGAAATACTAAAGGTGTTTCACTTTCAAAGTTTAGAATTATTTGTGACTTGGTATGTGCTTAGAAGTACCTAGTATGTTATTTTACATTATATATATAAAAACATATATACATATTATATATATATATATACATATATATATATATATATATATATATGATTTTTTTTTCTGTTTACATACATAGTAAGGCAACCCTATTCTCTAATCTGATTTTAACTGTGGAGGAAGAGCCAGAACAGCCTGCATGGGAAGCTAGGGGCAGGAACTTCTGATTAGGGAGCTTTCTCAACATGGGTTTCGGCAATTCTTCTTCTGTGTTAGGTCCATCTGTGAAGTAATGGGAGTGGAGAAAAGAGTCTCTAAACCTCCAGCCTTCCAGTTGTACCCTCATATAAGAGCTCCTTTAGCAGCTTCCACTGCTTAAAACCCAGAGGTGGCGCATGCTTTCTTAGCAGATTCACGCAGTGCTTAACAGGGAACTGAAACTGGGCACCGGGCTTCTGAATTTTGAATAACAGTGCATTGCCCGTTGCGTGGAAGCTATTTCACAGCTTGGACAGGAATGCGTGCTGACGAGCCCTTCCCAAAATGATGATGGGCTGATTAATCATCTTGAGTTGCTGCTGCTTTTCTTCAATGCCATCGTCTCTCACGCCTCCTTCCTCCTCTCCCCACTCTTCCTTCTCTTTCTTTTTTTTTCTTCCCCTCATAATTTAATTATTATAAATACAATATTATGCTGATCAAAGTTTAACCAGCTGCTCTTGAGAGTGGAAGTGTGAGTGAGGAAACTTTTAGTCAACTCTCTCTCTCTGTTTCTCTCTCTCACTCCCTCCCTCCCTCCGTGTGTGTGTGCGTGTGTGTGTGTGTGTGTGCGTGTGTGTGTGTGCGCAGGCACGTGCACACATGTTCATGTGTGTGTATAAAAATGTGTGGTGGTGCACAGACACATTTGTGTGTACATGTAGAGGCCAGAAATTGATGCCAGGATATTTACCTCAGTCATCCACCTTGTTTTCTGAGACATGGTCTCTCACTAAACCTAGAGCTTACCAGTTTGGCTCGACTGGCTGGGCAGCCCTGGAGATTCTCCTGTCTCCGCCTCCCCAGCACAGTGATTGCAGATGAGAGCCACCATGCCCATCTTTTATGTGGGCGCTTGAGTTCTAAACGTAGGACCCTCTGCCTGCATGGCAAGCACTTTAGCTTAGAGCCATCCCCCAGCCCCAGATTCGTAGTACATATGCACCTGTTTCTGCGGTTAAACACTCCTACAAAGACCAATTCACACAGCCAGGATGAATCCCTGACTTGCCATCACCGAATTGGGAAGAAGCGCACACTGGTGAGTGCTTGCTGGAGGGTGCACACTGTGAGTTCTTGTCTCTGCTCCTCCAGATATTGTAGCTGGGGTGCACTTCTTCTTTGTGGTGAGACCGAGCAAATGCAAGGCTCACCTCATGATCATGGTAAGACAGTGGTGTAACCCTATTTCTCAAACTTTTGGACTTTCCCCGTGAGCACCAAGCCACCACCCACGGTCAAACTGTAACAAGGTTCAGTCACTCCTGCTCACCGTCTGCATCACCTTCTTAATTTTCTGTTCTCCTCCAATTAATTTGAATCAGTGAATTGTGGAGCTGTTGCTGTCCTTTGTTTTTTTTAAATCCATCTGTGACTGTTGTGGGCATCACACACTAGTTGATGTTTTGTAGACATTGATGCGTTCCTGCTTTCCGGGGCCCTGTGAGGAAGGAGCCACACCTCACCATTTGTTAGTTCAGATTACTGTTTGTCTTTCCCACCTCCAGGAGTCTATCGTGTCAAAATCACGATGCCCATCGTTTCCCTTGACACACACTCAAATGCATCGCCTTCTTTTCTTTTGGTCCTCTGAAAGTGTTATGCTGAAGCATGCTTTTTTTTTTTTTTAAAGAAATATTAAAACAACAATTTTCTGTAGTTCCTCACAATGTTCTGTCTGAATCATTAGTGATTAATTTTCTTTAGAACATGTTACTCTGAGAGAAAATAGTATAGAAATTGTTAGTCAAGAATAATCATCTTTTTCCTAGTAATTCTTTGTGTCTGGAGAATTGAGACCCTACTGTGTGCCAGCTGTGCCTTTGCTGACCTCACTGGTCTCCTTTGACCCTGGTGCCTTCTAACCTCCTTGCAGGGGAGTCTTTCTCTTGTTCAGATCTTACAAAGATTTTCTATTGATTTAAGAATAAAGTCTGAAACAATCTTGGCCCCACCAATTTTATTTAATCTGTGTCTACTACAGACAGTGTTATATAGTGTTTATGGGTTTGTATTTCAAGTTCTGGTTTTCTACTTGTAAACTCCATGGTCTCGGAAATAGTTCTTAACTATTTACTCATCATTATGAAGAGAAAACAACGCTGTTCATATGGCTGGGGTGTAGCAGTTAGGCTGCTGTGGGGCTCACCAACAGAGACAAGGAGGCATTTTCATAGACTCACACCCTGCCAGACCTCAGCAGAGGGAACTACTGTTCTAGCCAGCACTATACTCGACAGTGGAACCCCAAGCATCTGAGTCCAGGTGTTTTTATTCATTCAGAACTCCTCAGGTCCAGATAATAAGCAGTCAAACATCCTCCACATGAATCCAACACCTGTAAACAATACAAAGCGCCAAGATGTAGGGTAGCCCCTCACACAACAGTGCATAAAACATTTTATACACAACTAAAAATGAACTTCCACAGCACTGGGGTTTTGTAAATGACTACATACATAGAACAGTAAATCCTAACTCCTCACTGCCTCTGTCCCTCTGTGACCCTGGTCTCCCAGCAGCTCTTTCAATTCCTGATAACTGAAGGATACTGACGCTAGTCCCACTTCCTGTCAAGTTCCTTTTCTTCTGTCACTTCCCTTGACTCTCTATGGGTTTTTTGGAGATTCTGTGATTGTATCTCATCACAGAATTTACACTTGCTTCCTGTATCCCCCACCCATCCTTGGTTTCTGCATCAGCAGATTCACCAATTTTACATCAAAAATGTTTGCTGCGTCTGGAGTGATGGTTCAGAGGGTAATGTGCTCTCTGTGCAGGCATGAGGACCCAAGTTTGAACCCCGAGAATCCATATAAAAAAGCTGTAAGCTTGTAATCTCAGAGCTGGGGAAGTGGAGACAAGGGAATCTGTAGGGTTTGCTGGCTATCCAGTTTAGCTAAATCTGTTAGCTCTAGGTTCAGTGAAATATTCTGTCTCCTGAAAAGATAAGGGAGAGAGCAACTGGGGGGGGCATCCAAGGTCAAGTGGCCTTCACATACATGAATACGGGAGTGCACACACCAGGAACAGATATCAAAAAGCGAATGCCCGAGAAAAATTACACTTGTACTATGTACTGACTTCTTTCTATCATTCCATATATATATGTATATATACATAGACATAGAACATTCTTGCTGTATTATATTTATAAGCAGTATAGACAAGATTTAAACTCTACAGGAGGATAGATACAGCTCATTTGTAAGCACTGGATCATTTTTTTCATGACCTAGAGCATCCTTGGATTTGGCATCCCATGAACCTTCCAGGGACCAATCACATGAGATGACTGTACTTTCCTTTCACGTCCCACCATCGTGTATTATTTTATCCCTATTGCTGTGACGGTGGGAGACGCGGAGTCATTATAGCGAGGTCTATTTCTGTGCAACTTGCTTCATAATTTTCTAAAGTCTAGCTTAGGTCTGACTTTATTTGGTTGCCTTTTTATTTTTTGAGACAAAATCTTGTTATATAGCCTTTGCTCTGTAGGCTGCCCTTGAATTCATGGTGATCCTCCTGCCTCAGCCTCCCAAGTGCTGGGATTGTAAGTGTGTACACCATGCCCAGCTGTTTTGTGGTATTTCTTTGTCCAGAAAAGGCAGTTGGGAGTCTAATTTGTGATTTTCAGTATCAGCTTTATTCCTGGCTTTTCAAGTTCTCTTTCCAACGATCCCTCCCTATTGCCTTTCGTCATTCTATTTATGTAATTCATGGCCTCCTTCTCTTTGCAAGAGGAATAATTATCACCTAAAAATGTCTCGCTACCAATTTGCTCTGGTGTACCATATTTTCTCCATGCGAGCCATCACCGACCTCGGGGGAGGAACTGAGAAGTAGAAATAAAACAGTGTGAGTAAACGGTGAAGGAAAGCAGGCAAGGCTTACCTACTGAAACTCCTGCCCATTGTAAAAATAAAAACGTGAGTCTCGGGGTCAGACCAGGTCTGCATGCTTTTGCAGCGAGCACTTTACCAACTGAGCTATTTTCCCAGCACTTTACTGAGCATCTGAATTTAAAAAGAGGATTTTACAGGTATTAAAACAATACATCATAGAATGTCATATTCTCTTAGTAGTGTTTGTGAAATGATACCCATTCGGGCCATTGCGGTAAAGAGGTACCTAGCCATAACAAGTCCTACAATAGCCTTACCTAGACCCCTAGCACCCAAGCAGAAAGTCAGGCACCAAGGTACTAGGTGGCATAGATGCAGGGAGGGGTATAGAGAAGGACCGATCTGAAGCTCATTACCAGCCAGCCTCACCTAAGCAGTGAGCTCAAGGTTTAGTGACAGACCTTTTCTTATAAAAAGAAAATGTGGAAGACACTGATTTATGAGCAGAATGTCATTAGAAGTCATTTTATTGCTACATTTTTCCCCCCCAGAACAGTAGTATTTGGTTTTAACCTAGTTCCCTGGGCTATCTAGTCTCTGGTTCTTGCTCACCAAAACAGTTGCTCAGCCATGATCATAGGAGCTTCTTCCTGCAGCAGATGGGAACCAATACAGAAACCCACAGCCAGACATTACACAGACTGTGAGTGAACTTGGAACACTCAGTCCTAAATGGGATGTCTCTATCGAATACCTCCCCTCAGGGTTCAGGGAGCCTGCAAAAGGGTAGAAAGAAAGAGTATAAGAGCCAGAAGGGATGAAGGACACCAAGAAAACAAAGTCCTCTAAATCAGCTGAGCAAAGCTCATATGAGCTCACAGAGACTGAAGCAACATGCACAGGGCCTGCACGGGTCCACATCACATCCTCCCATATATGTTATGGTTTCCAGTTTAGTGTTTTTATGGATTCCTAAGCATGTGAACTAGTGGCTCTCTGATCCTTTTGCCTTCTTTTGGACTCTTTTCCTGTTTGTTTGTCTTGTCCAACGCCAATGTGTTAGTTTTTGTTTTATCATGTCATAGTATGTTGCATAATATAATGTGCTATATATATTGGTACCCATCAGAAGCCTGCTTGTTTTCTAATGAGAGACAGAAAGGGAGTGGATCTGAATGGGAGATGAGCTAGGGAGGAACTAGGAGGAATAGAGGGAAGGGAACCATAATCATGATGTAATATGTGAGAAAAAAATCTATCTTCAATAAAAAGAATAGAAGAAAAATCACATTTTATTTAAAAAGAAAGAAAGAAAAGAAAAAAGAAAAGAAAGGAAGAAAGAGAGCAGCAGTTGAGGAAGGCCCTAAAGTCGACTTCTGGCTTCCACATATGTGCGCAGACACACACACACACACACACACACACACACACACACACACACACACAGCACGCACGCGCACGCGCACGCGCACGCGCACACGCACACACGTACATGCCACACAGTGCATCCTCCCACACAAAATAAAACAAAAAACCCCTAGACAATCTTTGTAGTTTATAAAAATTCTCAGTTCAAGTTTAAAAATGTTTAAATATATGAAAAAAATCACTCAGGTTTATTGTATACTTAATAAACACTCTTATCTTAGTAACTAAGTGTCTTCTCAGTCATCAATCAAAGTTTGCTTTCCTCACGTTTCCAGTGAGTTTTATTGACATTGTCTCTTTGATTTTTGGATCTTCTCACCTAACACTCCCTTTACCTTCTGTCTTCTCAGGTCACAGGACTTCTCAGGATGTTTTCCAAGTTAACTTTGCCAGGCTAATAAAATCTTAGCAACAACAACAAAATGTTTTTTAAGTGGTGTTTAAGTGGCTACGTATTTGACCAACGATATGCTACAGGGGCTGGGGAGATAGCTCTGTTCGTAAGCAAGCACCAGGACCTGAGTTAAACCTCCAGAACCCACATAAAAGATGAACATGGGGCTGGAGAGATGGCTTAGCAGTTAAGAGCAATGGCTGCTCTTTTGGACCACCAGGGATTCTTAGCACCCACATGGCAGCTCACAACTGCCTGTAATTCCAGTGTGACATCATCACTGCTGCTGCTGAGCCATCACTCCAGCCCCTAGAATTTTATTTTTGATTTGAACTTTGGGTTTCACGTTTTACTAACATTCATTTTTAAGTGTTATTACTATTATTACTATTACTACTACTATTATTATGATGATGATGATGATGATGATGATGATGATGTGCGTGCATACAGGCATGCGCTTGCCAAGATGGGCATATGGCGGTCAGAGAACTTTCATTAGTCGGTTTTCTCCTTCCAACATAGATTCTGGGAATTGAACTCAGGTTGTCAGTCTTGCCTGACAAGGGCTTTTAACTGAGCCATCTTGCCTTTATCTATCTATCTATCTGTCTATCTATCTATCTGTCTATCTATCCACCTATTATATATATATTTATTTGTTACATTATTTGTTCTTGAGACAGAGTCTTGATATGTACCCTAGAATAGCCTCTGTTTTGCCATCCTCCTGCCTCCGTGTCCTCCTCCCATACTGAGATTATAAGGAGCGCACCACCAAATTCAGTTTAGTAACATATAATTTTTAGAACATTTTTTAAAACACACTTAAAATGTAAACCAATGTTTTGCAGGTAATGAAGACAATGACATCTGTATAGCCTCTTTGCGACAGATAAAAACCGTGACAGAACAGGTGGTCCAGGGTGACGAAAATGCTGCTTCTGCCCAGGCAGCCAAGCCCACCGCGATCTCCCACCCCCAGCCCCACGTGACAGTGCTGGTAGTGCCCCTGGAGCCGTCCTTTCACTCTGGAATCCTGAAGACAATGTCCAGCAGAGATGTCCGGGCTGAGCTGATCCTGCGGAGCTTCCTCACGTGGTCGGACACTATAGAAATGGTGCGTGTGGCCGGGCACCCCGCCGTGTACAAGTCAGGCTGGCTGTACCCAGTCTACATATTCAGTTTCGTGTCGCTGCTGAGAATGGTCTTCACACCTAAGAACCCTCTTCTCAATTCCTTGGGAGTCCTGCTGCAGGACTTACCCTTTCTTTTTCTTAGACTCAGTTTAATCACAGTCCTGGGGACGATCACGCCAGTTCTGGGCCTTTGTAAAAATGTCCTCGTGACTGTCTCATATGTTTACTTCAATTATTTAACCAAACTCAGGCCTTTCTCTAACTATGAAACCTCTCCATTTTAAACAGCAAATGTTAAGATAAAAAGTCCTCCTGCTTATGCATGTAAACACATTTGTGAGGTTTTTCTGGGTATAAGTTTTGCACTCTAAGGAAATTAGCCATTTCCGAACTGTACCATAGTTTTTCTTTTGCTTTTCCCCCCTCATACATAAATGGTGCTACATTTAAGCAAAGTTATATTTTTCCAAGTTGACTTCCCAGCTTGGTCGTTAATTTTAGTCATGCATATTCCACTTTTTTGCTAAAAATCACTCCTAATGAAGCCCCTTTAAAATGATGGGAGCTGTGAGCTAGCTCGAGAATGAGATTTTTATCACACGCCCGTTGAAGAACATTGTATAGCTTAATTTTAATCAGAACTAGTTTTAGAAAATAACCTGAAGTTATCGAATACATTTTAGAGTTTGCTTGAAAACTGTTGTTAGGGTCTTCTTCAAAACACAAAATTACATTCTCTTTCTATGAATGTGTGTTTGCGCACACACATGCACGCGGTTGTGTGTGTGTGTGTGTGTGTGTGTGTGTGTGTGAGATTTTGTTTTCAGCAGCGGGGATTGAACCAGTGCCCTGGGCACACTCTCCTAGTGTTCTATGGATGCGCTACATGCTTAGCCTTAGAAATACATTTTCCCTCCTGCTGCAGAATTTGGAGTGCTCTCAATAAAGTGTCTGGCAAATAATAGTAACACCTTAATAAATGCTAAGCATTTAATGGTGCCATATCACACCCCTGCCCACTCTCTGGGAATAATAGTTTGTACCTGGCATTCATGAGATGTAACATGTAAGGCCTTAAGGTTATCTCAGACTACAAGTTTTTTTTTTAATTAATTGCTCTTCTGGTCAGTAGTGAGTAATCTGGTAAATATTTAGATGAAAGTGAATGTGAGAATCCAGTCTTCCACTTGAATAGAGCTTCTGTGAGTTTCCAAGTAGCACATTGTTTCTTTCTTTTATTTTTATTTTTTATTTTGGAGGCCGGGTCTCACTATGTAGTCCAGACTACAGCTAACTACGTAGCTATGTAGTTATTTTGAACTCACTGTCCTCCTGCCTCCGCCTCCCCAGTGCTGGGATAACTGATATGTGCCACTCACCCAACACAGGCTCTTTTTGTGTCGCAGGCTGAGGGTTATACACAGCCTTACCAGCTCACCAGTGCCACACAAGCAATCTCACCCCAGACTGCATTTTCTGTTTTTGAAAGCTTTTGACTGTGTATTTACTTTTCTTGGTTCCTCGTTAACCTGTCAATCTCATAAAAGAAAGCCTGAGAGTATCTTGCTTAGCCACAGCCCTACAGGTTTAGCCTGTCGGTCCCACAGGTGCTCACAATTTTTCTAATATAAAATACATATCATATATCTTTTAAAACTAAGAAATGCCTATGACCAAGCGACTAATTTACAATAGCCATAAATGTAAAACTCATATAAATGCATACATCGTCTATTGTAATTTAGAGTTAGCGGCACTCAGTAAACCTAAAGTATTACCTGAGCTTAGCCTCCGTTTTGTATCTGACTGTTGAACATGAATATGCCTGATGTTTGGGGACATTGGCAACACTTCATACAGATAATGAAGGCATGTATAATAGATCATGTAAGGCAGGAAGAGCCTTGAATCTCTAACCTAACTGCTTGTACAGATGTTTATAAAGTTCAAGCCTATGGTATTTAAGAGACATTACAAGAAATTATGCTGGCGTGGTATTGGTAGTTCTATACTATGTGATTAAAATTTACATTACTAAAATTATACTGTGATTCTCATGGCTTTTTATAGCTGTTGGTATTAAGATTTTTGTGTCCTAATAAAAAGCTTACTTTCTGCTGTAAAGTGTACGTGGAATAACTGGCCAGTTCTGTGATAGACTATATGATATTTAACTCCAAATAAAATCTGGAGGTTTATGATAATCACGTCTTCATTAAATGTCAACTTCAAATAAAGTTAACTGCTGAGAAACATGAAAAATGTATCTATGATTAGGCTAGTACCATATAGCCATTTTAAAAATAAAGTTTTAGTAGGTTTTTTATTGGGAGGGGCTTTTTCTTTCTGCAAGCACGTCAGTGTTTGAATTTACCGTGTGCCAATGTTACAGCCTGAGTTGTCCAGTTAGCACCCCACTTCGCTGAGTGGCCATTGTCCTAAGGCATAAGAACCTACAGGAAAAGGAAGGAGCTTGCTATGCTTGCTGTGTGCAGGACACCGGCTGGTGGAGCAGGACTTGTTAGTGAAGACTCCAATAGCCTTTTCCTCCTAATAAACAACACTAAAAAACACATTGGATTGGACCTTTAAACAGCAAGATATACCTCTTAGAACTTGTGTCTAAAAATAGCTCTCTGCTCCCTAGATGAAGCGATGAATAATAAAACACATATGGAACATATGGAACAAAAGTGGTGCTTTTAAGAACCATTTTTCATCTTTAAAATTTACTTATTTGTTAATTTATTAATAGACAGGGTCTCACTGTGTAGCCCTGGCTGTCCTGCGACTTGCTACATCGCCGAAGTTACCCTCAAACTAGCAGTGACCCCTCTGCCTCTGTCTGCCGAGCCTAGGATGGTTACAAGGTTGTGCCGCCACACCCAGTTATGTTTACCTTTAATTAAAATCCCGTGACTACGGACTCCTTTGTTGTGAGGTTTGCTTCATTGTAGGGGGGTGTATTTACTCATCCCTCAGCTTCCGGGCAGCCTGCCCCTCATCCCTCTTTCCAGCTCTGTAGTCATGTGATCCAAACACAGCAAAGGCAGGACGTGAGCAGATAGAGAAACAAAGACATGCGCATGTGAGCACTCAGGGACGAATCCAATTGCCTTCTAAAAGTGCTCCACTCTCTCAACAAAAGGCCTCAGCTCATGAACCCGAAACTATACTCCTGCACGTATCCACCACGTCGGCCATGTTCGATGGTCTTGACCTAGTAGACAGCTCCCCTTCAAACCTGGCCTCTCTCAACCAGAGGATCCCCGGGAGGTGAAACCCAGGCACCTGTGAGTAATGATTCTAGGAACAACATAGACTTATAAATAGCTTCTGTGTATATTACCATGTTTATCCTTCATTTTTTAATTTTTATTACATTTATTTATTTATCATGTTAAAGAGTGTAGAGGTCAGAGGATACTTTCTGGAGTTCATTCTCTCCTTTTAAATCGTGGGTCCTGGGAAATGAGCTCAGATCATCCGCTTAATGGCAAGCACTCTCACCCCACAAGCCATTTCGCCAACCCCCTTACCAATTTACTCTGAATATAGTTCTTCTTTTTAGATTAATTTTTTAATAGTGTATGTGTGTGTGCACGCACACATGTGTGAGGGCAGCTGCCAGAGGGTTCCAGAAGAGGGCACCAGATCCTCGGCCACTGGAGGCACAAGTGGTTGTTAGCCGCCCCCTGACACGGGTCACGGGAACCCAACACAGGTCCTCGGCAAGAGCAGGGTGCACTGCTGTCTCCTGAGCCATCTCTTCAGCTCCAACACTGAAGACATGTGTTCCGAATATTTTATTAGCTCACTCATTCAACTAGTTTGAGAATCTGTGTGAACAGCTAGTCCACAAAATCTTGAAAACTACCTTAAAAAGTAGTTTAGTCGTGTGTCACAAGTTAATTTAACATGAATTTAGGGATAATGCTTACTATAGTAATATGTATATGAAGCTGGTGTATATATTTACATACATTTTAATTTTATAAGTTGTGCTTTCATAAAAGCTTGTAATTTTCATGATATTGAGTTTGAAATATTAATGGATTTTTTTTTTTCAGAAATGCCTTCTCTTTCTACAAAACTTTTCTTTAATTTTTTTTTTTTTTTTGAGATCAGGTCTCACTATGTAGCCTATGCTGGCCTTGAACTCATGATCCTACTGCCTCAGCCTCCTCTGTGCTGGGTGATTACAGGCTTATATTACACCATACTTGCCTCCTCCTTTTTCTTACAAATTCATTTTAGATGCTGTAAAGCATGTATATTACAGGGCATGTGAGTGAATAAAGTCTGTATTCAGATTGCGACAAATACAGACAGCATTACACATTTGCTCAGTGTCTAAGGAACAATCCAGTATCTTTGTGTCTTAACATTTATGTATGAAAAGTATATGTCATTTTCAGATTTTAAACACATTCTGTAGCTTATCCTTAATGTTCTACATATAGTTAACAGTTAAATAGCCTTCTAATGACATCACTTTGTAGAGCTGAATGCATGTATGCTATTTCTGAGGTGAGAAGACCTAATTTAAATTTGTGTAGCACCGTTCTATCGGTTGGGGTCCCAGGATACATAAATAAGAGAGAGTACTAGTGTTCATCTCTGTTTCTGGACTGCAGATGTGATCAGGTGCTCCATGCTCCTGCTGCCATGACTTTTCCACCCTGCTGGAGTGTACCACTGAACTGTGAGCCAAAATGAGCTCTTCTCCCTTAAGTTGCTTTGTCAGGATTTTCTCACAATTATGAGAACAGGAACTAAGACAAGCACCTGCCATTCCAAGCAGCTGGAACCCATCAACATAGAGGCAGTAACCACCACTGTATAAAGGCTAAGTCTCTCTGTCTCTGAAGGCTCACATAGCCATTAGCGTATAGCAATTAACAATATAGCATTTTAATGTGAAGATATGTTTTCTAGAAACAATGCGATTACAAAGTTAGTGGTATATAAATACTGAAGTCATTCCTGTGCACAAGAAAAAATTTAAGAATGTGCAACTAGCTTGATTTTAACAGTAACTTTATTGTGAAGGTCTGGTGTACTTGTACACCTACTGTGGCAGTTCATCTAGAGAGACACGGCGGCATTTTCATACGTGGAAGCCCTGAGGAAGACCTCAGCAGAGGGAACCACCATCATGGCCAGTGCCATGCTCACAGTGGAAACCCCTGAGAGTCTGCACTCAGGTGTTTTATTGTTTTAGAACTCCTTAGGTGTTCTACTGGTACCATGTGCAGATCATAAGCAATTAAACATCCCCCACAGAAATCCAACACCTGCAGGCAATACAAAATGTCCTAGACAGCGCCTCACCCAACAGTGCATAAAACAATTATTTTATATATAACTAAACATAAACTCCTGCAACAATTGCCCTTTTCTGTATAAAAAAGTGTTTTACCTTTATGACACAATTTAACACTACAGCAGCAAAACTATTTATAAGAAGAACTATTGCGAGGCTTCTAATGCACGTGACCAAATGATACCAAACATTCATCAAGCTTTTCATAATGTCTTTGTACAACAGAAAATCATCAATGTCCAATTATCTGGAATTCATTCATGATCTTCTGGGCTCCTCCAAAGGGCTTGGATCACCTCTCAGCTCTGATCTCTGCAGTGCACACAGCTTATCCTCCAGGCTCTGGCTGGCTCACACAACTGCTGCTGCTGCCCTTGGTGGTCATCCTATGGTACTGGCATCTTCAGAATGCTTGGGTCCCTTGCTGCAACTGGGCTGCACTTTCACCAATAGCCTCTCTTCTTTGTGCCTTCATTGTGCCAAGCCTCAACTTTTTTATATGACCCTTACATCTGGGCCTTTAACTACTATGGTGGCTGTACCCTCACCAATTGGCTCTCCTGGCCTTTCATAGTGTCAAGCCTCAGCAGTTCTCCATGACCCCTTCATACCTTCAAAACCAACACCAGCTGGGTGACTCTTACAGTACCAAGTTCAGTGCCAGCATGAGATACAACTTTGCCAGTTCTGGAAGACAGTTTCTGTGTGCTGACCCTGAGGAAACACTTTCCAGATTTTAAGATAGAGTGTGGTTTGCAGGAAAAATAACTGGTCACCTTGTCTGCAGGAAGGGTTCCCTCATGGGGTGGAGTTCTCATCACCATGGCAGATGTGTCTTATCAGGACTGCTTGTAGACGGGTTTGCAGAAAAACAAACAACAAACAGACAAATTGTTCAGTTTAACTAAGTGGCTTTTGGCTCTAAGCCATGGCTTTCACAATAGCAGGGGGTCCTGGACTGGTGGAAGAATCTCCAGTTAAAACATTCTGACAGTTTGGCATATTTTCTCACAACCTCTATGGGGAAACATATACCCTTCTTCAAATACATAGATCTCAAATACAAGACCCACTTTGGCTTCACACACAACACAGTTATCAGACAACTGTTTGTGAAACAGTATGCTACCACCAGCAATGGGAGAGAGCGTTGGCTCCATGATCAGAAAAAGGAGTAAGAACTGTTCTTTTATCTGTTCCTAGCTGAATTCTTGAACTCTAAGGGCCTCCATTCTGTGGCTCTTACCTTGCAGCTTTTTTCCTCATTTATTTATTAATTTCACAGCCTTTTCTCTTCACAGAGGCTTACTTCTTTCTCTCCTCTTCCTTTAGGAACCTTCTACTTATTATTTTTGCAAATATGTAATCTCTGTCCTCTAGGAGCTGCTCTGAGTGTACTTTACCAGACACTGTGAGATCTGGAGTTCTTTCTTGTTCTTCTTTTTTCTCCATATTGGACGAGCTGGTGTGATGTCCTGCCCCATGTTGGGCACCATTTGTAGCTATACACTTATTGTGGCAGCTCACCAGAAGAGACACGGAGGCATTTTCATATGTGGAAGCCCTGCCAGACCTCAGCTGAGGAAACCACTGTCCATGGCCAGTGCCATACTCACAGTGGAACCTCCCTAGCATCTGCACTCAAGTGTTTTTATTGTTTCGGAACTCCTTAGGTGTTCTACTGATACCATGTGCAGATCATTAGCAATTAAACAACCCCCACAGAAATCCAACACCTGCAGGCAATACAAAACGCCCTAGACAGCCCCTCACCCAACAGTGCATAAACAGTTATTTTATATATAACTAAGAATAACTTCTGCAACAGTCTGGGAATGAATTTCATTCTGATCAAGACACAGCTGAATCAGGTTACCAAAGAATTTGTTATGCTGATTTTCTGAGAACTATTTCAAAGCAAAACAGATACCAAGTTCATTTTGCATGGAAACCAGTGGTGGTGAGGTAGTTGGTGCTTTGAGAAGGTCTTGGAGGAAATGAAAGAGTTCAGCAATTATCTTGCCAATTACAAATGAGGATTTCATTTACTTTTGGTTTGAGGAAGGTCTAGGTAAACAGACACCATCATTAATAACAACTAACCACAAAAACAGAACTCAGACAGTCCAAAAATACAAAGAGGATGGCAAGGGCTGCATGTATTTTTTTAAACTGTGCTATATATATATATATATATATATATATATATATATATATATATATATATATATACACACACACACACACACACATACATACATATATATATTTAGTGTATATATATATTTAGTGTGTATATATATATATATATATACACACACACACACTTCCAGTGTTATTTTACTAATGACAGTTTTCCAGAACTGCCCCTCCTCTCAAACTGTACCTATAAAACACAAAATTAACTGTTTTCTCCCACTTTCAGCCCTTCTACCTCTTCACAATCTTTCTTCTTTCAGTCCCCATGATTTTCCTATTCTATATGTCACAAGTAATTGGATTTTTGCAATATTTGTCCTCTGATGTCTGAGTTATTTTGCTATAGCAGAATGTCTAAAGATTGTCCATATTGTAACAAGTATCAGAATTCCTTTTTGTGTCTGTATAATGTCCCATTGTATATACCTAACACATTTTGTTTTTGTATTGATTTTCCTGTAGACATCTGAGTCTCCCCTATCTTTTGGTTTTTGTAAGTCATATTGCTATGAATGTTACAGATACCTGTTTTCAGTTTGTTAACAGGTATAATAGAAGTAGAATTGCTGTATCATCTGATAATTCTATATTTCACTCATTGAACAACTGCCAACATGGACTGTTCAATTTACCTTTCTCATTAACCAAGGGTTGCAATTTCTCCGTATCCTCCTAATATTTATTTCTTCTTTGTTTAGTTCTTTGATAAGAACCAGCCTTTCAGATGAGAGAGATTCTTGTAATTTGATTTGCATTTTGTACTGGCTGATGTGGTTGGACTTCTTCACATATACTTACTGGCCAGTCACTCACAGACCTTCTCTGGAGAAATATTAGCTCAGGTCCAGTGTTCATTCTTTACCTGTCTGTGGTTCTGAGCTGTAGTTTTTATAGCTTGAATATTAATCTCTTATAAAATGAATGCTTTGGTAATATTTTCTAATAATCTGTAGTCTCTCTCCTGCATCTCCCTTCCTCTCTGTTTCTTTTCCACCCCCTCCTTCTCTCTTACCACCAATTTTGCATCCTTCTTTTTTTTTTTAAATTCTGAGTCAGGCTCTTACTATGTAACCTAAGTCAGCCTCAAACTTGTCATTCTCCTGTTTCAATTTTCCAAGTGCTGGGATTGTACGTGTATGTCATTGTGCCCGGCTCACGCTTTGGATAGTGTCCTTTGAAACAAAAGTTTTTAATGTTGACAAAGTTCAATATTTTCTATTTTTTTCTTGGTGCCACAGCCCATAAGTCATTATCAAATCCAATGTGGTGAAGATTTTACCTGATTCTTTCTCTGAAGGCTCCGTAGCCTTAGCATTCATTTGCAGGTTTTTAATTCATGTGGGTAAGAAACCCATTGTCATTCTGCTTGGGAGGATCTAGTTTCTCCAGCATTTCCTGTTGAAAACACTATTGCTTCCTTATTAAATGATCTTGCAATCTTGTCAAAAGTCAACTGGCTGCATGTGTTGGGATTTCTATATAGGCTCTGTGCTGTATTCCACTGGTCTATAAATCCATTCTAGGCCAGCACCACCATGTTAACATTACTGAATTATGATTTTGTAGTAAAATTTGAAATCAGAAAGTATGAGTCCTGTAATTTCTTCCAAAACTGTTTGATTATGTGTAATCGCTTGAGATTCCAGGTAGATTTTCGAATAAGGTTTCCTAGATATGAAGTAAAACACTGTGGAGGTTTTGGGAGTTCGGTGAGGATTGCCTGGATCTGTCCATCTCTTCAAGCCCTAGCATCCTCTTCACAATATTAAGTCTTCCACTTCATGCACTTGGGCAACCTTTCTCTATTTACATACTTCTTTAATTTTTTCATCTCTGTCTTATACTTTTTGATTAGTTTAAATTTACTCCTAAGTATTTTATTTTATTTCTTTTATATGTTGTCTTAGTTACTTTTCTATTGCTGTGCTAGGACCCCATGAGCGAGGCAACTAGAGAAGAGAGAGTTTACTGGGCCTCTGGTTCTAGAGGGTGAATCCACATGGTGGAGAGCATGGCAGCAGGCAGGCGGGTGTGGCACTGGAGCAGTAGCTGAGAGCTTATACCTGATCCACAAGGATGAGGCAGAGAGAGAACTAACCAGGAATAGCACAGGGCTTTGAATTCTCAAAGCACAACCCCAGTGACACACCTCCTCCAACAAGGCCACACCTCTTGATCCTTCCCAAGCAGTTCCACCAACTGGGGACTAAGCATTCAAATATCTGGGTCTATGGGGCATTCTAATTCAAACCGCCACAGATGTCATTGTAGATGGAATTGTGTCCTCCATTTCCCTTTTGAGTTGTTCATCACTGGAGCGATGGGATACAATTGATATTTGTATATTTCTTGCAACTTTGTTGAGCTCATGCGATATATTTGATTTTTCTGGAAGTTCTAGAACCTTTTATATTATAAACTCATGCTGTCTACAACCAGAGAAAAATTCCCTTTTTACTCTCCAAGCTAGATGCTTTAAATTTCTTATCTACTTGCTCTGACTAGGAGTTCTACTTTCAGGTTGGACAGAATTGCTGAAGCAATTATAAAGCACCAGTCAGCCCTCAGAGCACACGGCCTGGCATTTGAAGGACAAGGTTGTGCACACTGGTCCTAGGAAGGTTGATATTATTCTTACAGCTGCCTGTAGGATGAGCGATGATGAGGGAGGGAGGATGAGGGATGAGAGACGTGGAGCAACAGGGGCGGCATGGGGGATGAAAGCCTCCATCACTGACGAGTTGAAATTCACCGACATTCACCGAGTTCTTAACCAAGTGCTTCCTTGGATGCTTCAAGTCTTAGAAGAGGCACCAGAAGTGCACAAGTGTTCCTTTGACAGTTTCTGGCGATACAGAGATTATTTTAAGGACAGACCCATGGAAAGTCCTAATCTACCATCATCTGAAACCATAGATTTATGTTGATTTGGGCACCTCTTCTAACCTGATAACTCTTTGTTCCTATAAGACAAAGAAAATGGAGACAAATCCTTTGTGGGACAGTGGGGTTCACTTTATTTCAAACCCATGGGCCTTATTACTGATTCTGATTTTTATTCACAAAAATGCACATATGATACACTTGAATAACAAAACCATAAATATAAGGATGCCTATAATTCAGTTACATTTTACTTCCCTCTGAAGTCAGCATGAATCTAAATTAGACAAAAACCCTTTGGATGGCTTGCATTTAAAAGACCCACATAATTCAATTAAAACATATTTGGGGAGCAGATATGGTGGGACACACCTACAGTTCCAGCACTCAGGAAACTGAACCAAGGAGGTTCAAGGTTTCTAGGGCAGCCTAGACTTCAAAGCAAGACTGCTTTTCAGTTTTCTTCTGGTAAGTCAGTTAAGCAATGTTCGAAAATGAAACATTTGTGTCTCACCAGTTTTGGAAGGTTTTTTTTTTTTCTCCCTTTTTCTTTTTTGTCAATTAAGCCTTGGCAGAATGAAAAAGAATGTTGGGTCCCCTCTCCTATGATTCTCTCAGAATCCTCCCAAATTTGGGTTTTGAAAAAAAGAAAAAAATCAAGGGGAGAAATCACAGCTTTCACAAGGAAATGAAGTATGTAACTTTGCCTCAGAGCTGAAGGACCTCACAGCTTTTCATCTGAAGACAGACTGTCCGTTTAAAATTTCTAAAGCTCCAGTGTTTCCAGAGCTTATTTTTGAAATGCCGACAGTTCCCACGCTCCAGTTTCAGGTCTTCCTGGCTATCTAATCACTAGTATCCATTTTAAAAATATTCTTAATTCTTGTTGCACTCCTTGTTGGGGGGAAGCAGTCAGTGTTTAGGCAGGTAGTGTGGTACTTAGTGAACGAGCCCTTAACAGTATTTTAAGACAGAATCCCACTTTCATTAAATCAATAAGTATCTTTTGGACCCAACCCAGGTTTTCTTCTGCAAGGAAGAGGTCTTCCCTCTTCCAAACACAAAGAGGACTGTGATAGATAGCTGAAGCCGGGCAGCAAGCCGATCGCAAAGCTTTTGCCACAGTTTCGTCTGGCTTTCTAGAGAAAGGCTTCTAGAACTTTCTCTTCCTGGCCTCACTGAGACCCTGTCTTAGAATTAATTTCTCTTTCATTTTCCTTCTAGTGACAGGAGCAAAGCTCTATGTCAACTGTACCTTTGATCCTTTCCAAGGTGTGTTTGTCGGGGGTCGGGGGTGGGGGGGGTTTCTCAGAGCTTGAATACAGACGATGGGCAGGAATGTTTCTGTCTTTTCCAGTGAACGGGCACCCTTTCTGACTTTAGAATGGAGGCTGCGTGCTATGAGAGCCCCCCACAGCTGCCTCCTGGAGACTCAGTTTCCCCACCTAGCTAAGGGCCTCCTAGTGTCACCACCCAGCATCCGTGGAACAGGCCCTGCTCAGCTGGGCTGACTCTCCCTCCCACAGACCAGGCCTGGCTCCTCACTTCTCACTTCCTGTGCTCACTCCTCTCCTACACGTGTGCCTCTCTCCCCTTCCCCCTGTGCCTTAGCTTACGAAGCAAAGTTGTAACTTTGAATTCCTGTTTTTCTAACCGCCCCCATGTGACAGGATATCTCTCAATTGGAGGGTTTTCCTAAATTCAGGAGTCCTTTAAAAGGGACAGCTTCCTCTGTGCTCCTTTTCAGCCGGGCAGATCCCAGACCCTGGACTAGGCAACAGGGCAACCGGGACCTGGCTACGATCTATCTCTTCTCCTCTGCCCTCCTCTCCATCAGTGGAAGACAAGAGTCCACTTTGGGCCATGAGGCTGCCTCTACTCTTGGCTTTGCTCTCTGTCATCCCAGTCACTGTTCAGCTACTGGGTAAGTCTGTTCTGAGGTGGGGGCTTTGTATACCTTTTTGTTTGGAGTTTATGCCGAATGCTGTGCACATCTGGAAGAGTAGAGGAGCACGCTGTCCTTGCAGCACTCGTGGTTCTACCTGACCCCACAGAGCCTGCGTCTGGCCTTGGCCTAGCAGCAAAGGTGGGAGTCGAGCTGGAGCCAGGCAATGAATGCTGGTGTCCCCCAGTGTTAGACGTTGTCCAGGCTGAAGCCTACTGTCACCGTCTCTTGTGTCTGGCTATTTCTATCTGATTTGTGCAATTTGTTTTGTGGTTTGCTCTACTTCTAGTTTTCAGCTTATGCCATTGCCACCCCACTCCCTACAAATACTCCCTGAGCATCTTTGGCTTCAAAAGAGGAAATTGCCTCCCCCCTCATCCAGATGCAGAAGGATAAGGGGGTGGGGATCACCCTTGAGGAGGGGCTCTGATTCCCACACCGTGAACTTTTCATTCATAGTTTTTACTACTAGAAAGTCCACCCTTACCTGTATGTAAAATTGTTCAGACTGTGTCAGAAGCGGAAGTGTTCCATGCTAAAGTCTGAAGGTAGTTGATGTTTTCTTAGGAACTGATCAGGGCTCCTCGGATGCTCAGAGTCATTGTTGAGTCTGTATTTCTTTGGACTCTTAAGCATCAGAATGAAAGGGCCTGGGGGAGTTTTCACTCCCAAGTCTATTTCAAGACTTATTTTGACTTCTCATCGCCTTTTATTTCCATCAGACAACTCATGCTTGCTGGACCCAGTTTGTACCCTTGGTCGTAGCCCATGTTCTGCTGTGACAGTGGTGCCAGAAGTTCTCTAGGAGCTGTTTGATGAAGTTTTTCTCAATTTTTTTAGGAATGTTTCCCTCCTTGAAACAGCAGGATGCCTCCCTAATGCCTTTCTATTTGTGGGCACAGATATTGGGACATAGGTCCTGCAGGTCTCTGTAGCACAATGATTCTCAGCCTGTGAGTCACAATCCCATCAGGGGTCAAATAACCCTTTCACAGGGGTCACCTAAGACCATCTCAGATATTTACATTAAGATTCATAACAATAGCAAAATTAGTTAGAAGTAGCAAGGGAAATGGTACTGTGATTGGGGGAGTCACCACAATATGAGGAACTGTGTTAAAGGGTCACAGCATTAGGAAGCTTCAGAACCCCTGCTCTAGCAAATGAAAAGCAAGCAAAAAGTGGGGATACCAGAGTCCCTTCCGGATCCAGATAATTTTGTGTTACTCAAGAGCCCGTGGTTGTCTTTTTCGGCCCCTCATTGGGAAGTTCCAGGCATGTACTCTGCTGTACAAAAAGGTTTTACTATATTTATTGCATTTCTGCGTGAGCGTGCCTTAGAATTCATGTGGAGGTCAGAAGGCATTCCAGTTTGTAGGTCCCAAATCAACGCTGTCAGGCCTGGCAGCCAGCACCTTCACTCACTGAGCCATCTCTGGCCTAAGAGCCTGCTGTTCTCATTTTATCTTCTCTCAGTTCCAATAGCCCAAGTCGCAAAGGGTACAGTCAGAACACTTGTTTAGTTGACAGCTGATTAAAGGGCACCCGAGTTCTCCGCACTGCCCCCTTCCTGGTTTCCTATCAACTCATAAGACTCTTGCTACAGGAGACTCAGAACCTTTTCTTCACCTCCAAAGGCGCATTCCACCCCAGCATCTCTTTATGCATCTGTGTGCTGATGCCACTGACAGGCTAGCTATGCCCTGGGAGTCTAGGGAGGGGTTCCCTTGCCCTCCTTGTTCTTCTGGTCTGCCTGCTGTCTCTCAAGCATTATTGCCAATATGTATGTGGGGGTTATAATAGAACAGTCATAATAGAAGCATTGTGAGAGCTGATGGACACTGAATATGGACTAAACAGAGAAATATAAATTGGTGGGTTTGGCGCATGGGCAGTGGTGTGCTGGTAAACTGAACAACTTGTTTGCAGGAGGGGAAAAAAAAACACTAACCAGTCCATGCCATTTTCTGATTTTTTTCCCCTTATAATGTAAATACTCCTACCATGGTTTATTTACAAACTACCATGCCGAGGCTATGTAAGCAGAATTGGGAAGAGAAGCAAGCAACAGGCTCTAGCTAGTTGGTGCCACAAGGCAACAGGGTATCTTCCCAGATCTCAGGACACAGCAAAGCAGGGTGTCACATGATGGGAAGTCGAAGCTATCAGAATAAGAGGAAGTCATGGTATGAAAGAAAAGCCTTAGGAGCATGAGTCACAAGGTAGCACAAATGCTACCTTGGAAATGATGTATTCTGATGGTGGCAATAGGCGGGGCAGTCAAGTGCATAGAAGGTCGCCGTGTAGCAGGTGGAAGACAAACCAGGATGCCACTCACTGTCCAGCCCCTCTTTGATTTCTTGCCATAATATGAAGCGAAGTGAGTGAGTCAGATCATCCCTGCTGTAGCATGTGCAGAGCTCAAAGTCGATGGGAAGCAGCTAAGTTGTAGTTCAGACACTGACCTCAGGCTAGAGCATTCTCCCTGATGTGCATCCTATTTCAGTTTCCTCATCTAACGCCATGAAGAGAACTGGAATAGTTGTCACCTTGCTACATTGTATCTATGGTCAGGGTTGAAACTGTCAACTGTGATTTAGTATAAATACCTCTCGTGCAACATGGATGCTTCTCTTTATTCGTTCACTTGAACTCAGCTCAGTGAAAAGAAGACCAGCCTCATTCTCTGTGTTTCCATTTGCTTGCTATTATGCTCTTTTCCACAGATTTCTCAGGTTTCATGTTTGAAAGTCTGCTTTTTCACATTCTTGGCAACAGATACCTACGTTAGATTGCTGTTAGTTAAACATAGTTTTATCATATTTACTTAGTATGACTGTCTGTGTCTCCATGTGGGCTGGGTCTTGTCATAGCATTTATAGGTAGGTCAGATGACAACTCTCAGAATCTGGTTCATTCCTTCCACCCTGCTGTCTCGGATCATACTCAAGTCATTAGTTCTGGTAGCAAGTGCCTTAGCCCACCGCGGGGCTACCTGGTCAGCCCCATAATTTAAAAATTTAATCTACAGGTGTTGTGCACAACAAATGGAGCTGACACATAAGCTGGAGACCACCGTTTCATATAGAACAGAGAGGAAAGTGACAGCATGTTTTACCATATGAAAAATGCCTAAGCTTTGAAGAGTGAGTGGGTTTCAGAAGTCAGTGAGCCAGTGACACCCATTGAGACTGAGAGGGGGCATCATTTACCAGCTGGCCTATTCTGATCAGGAAAGAAATGTAGGATTCAAAACAACAGTACATTAAAAGGTGGGCTTAGATATTCAGGTTTGCATCAACTTTCTTCTCTTCCTTCTCTTTCTCCTTCTCCTCCCCTCCTCCTCCTTTTTCTTCTTTTTAACTTCTCAAGAGGAGAGGAGGGAATTACTATTTACTAAGTGTTTCCTTTAGGAAGAATGACACACGGGGTACTTTACCATCAAATACTAGCTCACAGTGACTCTATCAGAGACCGTCACCCACAGTTTACAGATTATGACTTACAGATTGAGGCTGAAATGATGAGTTTAATTAAGGCAACACAGGAAGTTACAGACCCTCCAAAACATCCCCTGTGGACCACATGACCTTCCTCCAAGCTTCCACTTCTTTCTGACTGGCTGTCCCTTTGCCTAGCTGCTTCATCAGCTCTTTTTTTGTTTCCAGTTTCATCCTGTTCTGAACTGTCTCACACCCCATTCTAGCCTGTTTTCCCCACACTCCTAGTAAGGATAACAAACATGGAGTCCTTTCTGCATCAGTAACTGTTTTAGGCAGTTTATTTTATTTTAGTATTTTATATTTATTTATTAATTTATTTAGGTTTTTTTTTTGAGACAGGGTTTCTCTGTTGTAACTCTGGCTGTCCTAGAACTCACTCTGTAGACCAGGCTGGCCTTGAACTCACAGAGATCCACCTGCCTCTGCCTACTGAGTGCTGGGATTAAAGGCGTGCGCCACCACTGCCTGGCTTGTTATACACACTTTAGATGGTCTCATTTAATTCTTACAGATGCAATAGGTCCTGTGGTTCCCTGTTGATTTGGTAGATTGAAAGTGCAGAAAACTAAGAAACTTGGCAAAGTCACATAGCAGTGGACTCTTGCTATCTGCTAGCAAAGTCCTAAAGCTCTGATTATGTACTGCATGGTGGATACAGAAGATCAATCTATCTGCATGACTACACCTGGAACAAAACGTCATGCAGAGCCAATTTCTTACCTAAGGGCGTTTGTTGTTCTCTAGTGGGGAAGAGGCTGTGGTTGGGAAGTTGCTGGCTTAGGAGACAGTGGAGAGGCAGAGCCTGAAGGGTCAGCTTCAGAACCCAGGTAGAACAGTGGGTCACAGGGCAACAGAGGAGGCCTTCTTTCTCCAAGATGGGAGTGACAAGGAAGGGGTAGAACTGATACTGGTAGGGAGATAAGGGGGGGCGATTTGAAATTTTCTCTTTGTGCTCAGAATCCATTTTTCCATATATTTATGCCCTCAAAGTGACAACATGGAGTGGCATAAATTAGTCTCTATGACTTGCTGGAGAATGAATAAAGGATCAAAATGAGAACAAAGTAAATTTTAAGTTTTCCTCCACCCTTTCGTTCAACGTTGTTAAGCCCAATCATTGCCCCCTTCCCAATTCTGGCATAGGCTTTTGTGTACATGATACATATTTTGCACTTAATTTTAGTGTTGGGAGGTGATAGGGCAATGTCGGTTTAAACTTTCCCTACTGAAGCTAACAGACACACAGTGTGTCTTCAGTCTGGATTCCTGCAGAAGACGACATGGGGCAGCTGTAACGTTATTGGGAAGCCATCCTGGTTGGGCAAATAGGGAAGTGAGATGGGAAGGGAAAGTATGCAATTATGCCAGTGACCTCTGTGAGGAACTCAAGATGTGCAATGGAGATCTGGGCGACACTGGAAAAGGATCTCCACTGCCCTCCAGAATCCACAGCACTGGGGTGTCTGTTCCTCTCCCTAGTGACAGAACATGCGCTCTTACAGGGGATGTGAATTCTTGGATCCATCAGTCTGCCCTGTACGTAGACTCTTGGCAGAAACGTCCCCAGGCAGAGAGGTACTCTTGACGTTTGGGGACACTGTGCAGGGCCATAGCCGAAATGAGAAATAAAGGAGAAATAAATGACAGTAGCTGTTACAGAGTTCCTTTCTATCCTCTTGTAATTTGACTCCTTTATCTTCCAGAAGTTATTTTCCTGTGTGTTTTAGTGTATTTTATTCAACAGTTTAGAAAATCCCTAGGAAGTGTATTAGGAAATATAGTGCATCGTTTTTCTATCCACGAATACTCTCCCTCATGACTGCATTTCTTTGCAGTTAGATTTTTGACACTAGTTACTTTGTTTAATGTTATAGAATAATTTAAAAATATGCCTAGAAGAAGACCCACACCTTAGTGAATGCTTAGTCTTCCGCTACCCACGTTTGCCCTGGAATTAGGGTTGAGGTCAGAGGACAGCTTGTGGAAATTGATTCTCTACTTCCATCATGTACAGCGCTGGGATCGAACTCAGGTTGTCAGGCTTGTCTGCAGGCAGCGTTACTCGCTCTACTCATCTCTTTGGCCCCTCTTAAGTTGGTGTTGTTGTTATTATTATTATTATTATTATTATTATTATTATTATTATTATTTTATCTGAGATATTGGATTGAAACTTACCACTGCTGTCCAAAATATATTTTACTTTTATTTATTTATTAATTAATTTATCTATTTATTTGTTTTTGGATCCTGAAATAACCACAGCAGCATGTGTCTTTGGATTCTTCATATTGTCACACAGCACACTGTCACACAGCCCAGGAGATGTTTGCCAGAAGTATTTGTTGAAAAGTAGATGTGAGATGAGAAAGATAAAGATGAAAGGAGAATCTCACACTATTTACAAGTGTCTAGTATGTAACTATTAAAAAAAATCTTCAGCTGTCCTAATCCAGAGTGAGATTGTAGAGAATGAACACGGTTGTCCGTCTGTATCTGTGTGCTCAGCTTTGTGCTGTTTCTGTTACAAAAGCATGACTTGTGTGGACAAGTGTTACAGCGTTTATCGATGTGTTCCTCTGGTGTGCTTAGAGATGGTGGCGATGCCGCAAGCTGTCTCTTGGTCAAGGTCTTAGTGTCCATCCTTTCAGAGGAAGAATGTAGGACTTTTTAAATCAGATGCATTTGACAGAGACAGTGATGAAAGAGACTGGGCACTGACAATTGGGAGAATACAGCGTGCGTTTCTGTCAGCGCCTTGCGATAACAATGCATTTCCTTGTATTGTCCATTAGCAGCCGCATCACGCTTGCTCTGCCTCTAATGGCGAAGGAGAAACACAGGAAACAAGCACAGATAATGTGTGTTGTAGTAGCAACTCAGCCAGCACTCTTCTCAGAAGTCCAAATGCTTATAGATATGTCTCGCGGAGGGAAAATAAGCTTGTAGGGAAAACATTTAAATAGTCCCATAATCGTGAATCCAGCATTGAATAAATAACTTGTCTGAGTTACACTTCCTTTGTAGCAATTATTCATTCAACTGATATTTATTGAAAAATTATTTATGCTTTCTGAAGCAAGATGATGGTACTGACCCAGAGAGGCCAGATCCTTCTCATGGAGTTTATCTTATAGCAAAAAGAGACAGGGTGAGACTGAGTAAACAGGGTTTGGTGGTATATTGCCCCAGCCAGCACTTGGAAGATTGAGGCAGGAGGATCAGGAGTTAAGACCAGCCTCTGTGCCATGGAGAGTTCAAGGCTAGCCCCAAGCCTCACCAAGCCCAAAATAAAATAAAAAGAGAACATATACGTCGAGATGGTTGTGGGTATCTTATAGAAAAGAGAGGAGTAAGATGAGCGGGGTGGCCAGCTCCTGGAGGGGCTGACACTTGAGCTGAAACCTTGAAGTGACTAAAGTAGTTTCTTAGCACTCAGGCAGGAGTGTTAAGGAGCAGAAAGGCTCAGAGCTGGAAGTAGGAACTGAGGGCGGGAGCAGAGGGTGAGGGGCAAGGCTGCTGAGTGATGAGGAGTGAGACCAAGAGGTGTCAGGGTTGGATAGCTCCCTGTGCGAGAAGCTGCTTTGTGAAAGTTAGATGTTTTCCCCTTGGGTTCATTGGTTCCAGTCTTGTAAGATTTCTGCAGTTAGAAAACAATTTTTTAAAATTAGAATCAAAATTTCCTCCAAATTTCTAAGACAGAAAAGAAGCAAAGCTACCTTATCAACAGTGACCATCCAACCAGAATAATGCATGTAGGACAATCCAGCAAGAAGATGGCATAAACACAGGGAGTCTCACTCTCGTGTGGCTCAGTGGATGCAGCTGGATGTGGGGAAAGTGCTTGCAGGATAGACATGTCAGGACCATATGGGAAACCGGGTCATCTGGAGTGATCTTCCTCGATGCTCCTGTTTCCAAAAGAGTTGAGAGTGGAACACGATCCTGGTGTCATGACAGATTGGTGACAGTGGCGTTGGAGAGAAGACAGTGGAGGAGGAAATGCATGCTGAGGTTCTGCAGGCAAACAGTATCTGTAGGGCTGGATGAGAGGGAGGAGGGAGGGAAGGAAAGAGGGAGGGAGGGAGAGAGAAAGAGACGGGGGTGGGGGGGGGGGGGAGAGAGCTTGGAATCCAGAGTGACTAGAGGATTTATGCTTGTGGGTCTAGGTGCATGACTACTGTGCACTGGGAAAGAAAAACTGATTTTGTTGTTGTTGTTGTTGATAACTGACACAGGCTAGTAATTATCTGGAAGGAGGAACCTCAGTTGGGGAATTGCCTCCATCAGATTGTCTGTAGGGAATTGTTTGGTTAATGATGGATATGAGAGGGCCCAGCTCACTGGGGTTGTGCTACCCCTGGCAGGTGGTCATGGGTGGTATAAGCAGGCTGAGCAAGCCAAAGGGAGCAAGTCAGTGAGCAGTGTTCTTTCCTTCTCTCTACTCTGGTTCCTGCCTTGAACTCCTGCTTTGACTTCCCTGGATGATGGAGTGTGACCCAAGAGGTGTAAGCTGAAGTCAACCCTTTCCTCACCGAATTGCTTTTGGTTATGGTGTTTTATTACAGCTATAGAAGCCTAACTGAGACCGTTTGCTAAGCACGACTGTAACTATAGTGGAATAAGATGAACCACAGATGAAAGTTAGGCACATAAAGTAAAAGTAAAGCCCTCCAAAGGGTGACTGTGCTCTATGTACAAACTTTCCTGTCCTTAACCGGCAATGGCCAGCTGCCCACTGGCTTACTTTTTCTTTTAATAAGGGCTCACCAGTCACCAGTCAGACCAAAATGGCTGAAATCTGAAGTGAAAGATAGATACATGCTTAATGATAAAATTATCCTGAGACAGGCTCTCTGAAAAGTAGAAGACAGAATAGCTAGAGAAACACCAGGCGAAGAGCTCAGTTGAACGGACGATTCTCAGACTGCTTTATTCTTACATCAGAGGAGGCTAAACTAGCATTCATCTATGGTAAATGCTCATAAAAAAGTTTTTAAAAAAGTTTTTCCCCCCTTATCTCTTTTTTTTCATGAGCAAAACACCCCTATTTGTAAAATTTTAATTTTTGGTTGGGGAAGAGAATAACTTTTCTCGTCACACTAACTCAAGGGCAATAGCCTTGTGGGGAGGCGTTCAGCTACACAGGTGACCGATCAAGTGTGGCACACGCAGGGAAGAGCTGTCAGCTCCAGAGAGGCGAGGATGATGATCCGGAGGGCAGCAGATGTTCCGGATCTAAACTTTGTGGAGTCTTGGTTCCAGGAAACCAAAGCTCAAACAGATAATATAAAGCACCCCAGAATGCCCTTGAGAGTGGCAAGAATTAGGAATCTGGGTGAAAAGAGGCAGGGGTCTTTCCCAGTATGGACATGGTGGAGAGAGGGGTAGAAGCAAGTGTGTCAGGACACAATGACCTTCCCAGGCCACAATTCACTATGGACTTTAAATCAAAGGTCCTACACTTGACCTCAGAACGTATGTGGTGCCAACTGCACTGGGGAGTTGAGAACAGGAAACAGAAATGCTCTGGAAATAGGGAAGGACTCTCCTGATTGGTGGTGTTTTCCTTCTCCCTTTCCCTCTCTCTGTTCTAGTCCCTCTCTCTGTTCTGGTCCCTCTCCCTCTCCCCCTCTTTCTACCCCCTCTCCCTCTCCTTCCTCCCTCTCCCTTCCTCCTCAAAACCCAGAATGATTTGATTAAGAATAGCCAAGATCATTTATTCAAATCCTCAGACACCTACAATCATACCAGCTCATTTGGAAGGAAACGTACAAAGTAGACAGATGAAAATTAAGAAAATGTCACAAGAAGTGGTTAGTGTATATTTCTGTCAAAAAATCATTTATTTTCCTTGTATATTCTTTAAAAGAAAATAGAAGAGAAACATCTTGATATGAATTCAAATAGAAGAAATTCTATGCTTACCAAATTGTTTTTTTCTTGATTTTTTTTTTCTACCCAAGGATATCCCATTTAACCACAGGTCAGCAGTGTAAGATGAGCCAAGGCTAGCCATACTCATTTACTGTAACCACCTTCCCTCCTCCAGTCTCTCCCTTCAGCTTCTAGGAGGGAAATGAGCACCCCAAGGGGGTTGCTTCCATGAGTTTTCCTGGAATCTTAAGTCACCCTAAAATACTTGCCTCATTATGTGAACATATTTAAGCATGTTTTCTTTCTCTTTTCTGAACAGACACAAGGCAATTTTTAATCTATAATGAGGATCACAAGCGCTGTGTAGATGCCGTAAGCGCTAGCTCAGTCCAGACAGCCACGTGCAACCCAGATGCCGAATCTCAGAAATTCCGCTGGGTGTCGGAATCCCAGGTTATGAGTGTCTCTTTCAAATTATGCCTGGGCGTGTCATCAAAAATCGACTGGGCGTCAGTCACCCTGTATTCCTGCGACTCGAAAAGTGAATTTCAGAGATGGGAGTGCAAAAACGACACGCTTTTTGGAATCAAAGGCACGGAGTTATATTTTAACTACGGCAACAGGCAAGAGAAGAATATCAAACTTTACAAAGGTTCCGGTTTGTGGAGCAGGTGGAAGATCTACGGGACCACAGATGACTTGTGCTCGAGGGGATATGAAGGTAAGAGGCTTAGGGTTCGTCACGTTTCTGTCAGCTATATGTTTACCTCCTTGTTGGACACTGAAAGAAACAAACATATACAGACCAGTGTGGTCTGTACACGAAACAGTAAGTTATCTCTTTGTGCTTTTGAATGGCTTTGTGTTCTAGACAGACATGGTGGTAAATTGTGAGAAAGTGTCTCAAATGAACATTAGTTGCTGGAGATTGATAGAAAACATTTCTCTTGAATGTCTTTTTATTACTTCTTTTAAAGCAATGAGCTATAGTTTTCAGAAACATTGCCATTGCGACCTTTGACCAGAAGTCTGTTTGACATTATGAGATTATCTCGTTAGCTCTAACCAGGCTTTTCCTTACCTTAAGATCTTTCTGGAGAAATGATCCCAAGAGCATTCTTTACTGAAGATCGCCTGAAATGAAACTCTGAGTGATTCTGATTTATTCCGTCACTCCGGGGTGCTTAGAGGGAATAATCATTCTGGATTATTCAAACTGAAGAATTGGCTCACAAATTAGCAAACGTATTTTGTCACCTGTTTTAGAAAGAGGTAGCATGAGCAGAGGAGGGAGGTGGCTTTTTTTGAAATTGATTCCTTGAGCTCTTGGAGGGGAAATAAAATCACAATTTTTGGTCTTTGTCAAATTTAATTTGCTCAGAATCAGACAGCAAAACAGGACAATTCCAAGGAACCTAAAACCTGTTTACAAGGGCTGCTGTCTGGAGTCAGATGATGCTGTGGCCCCTTTCTCATTTGGCTACTGTGAGCCTTATCTAGAACAACTTCAAGGTCAGAGGAAGAACAGGCCTTTGGGGACAGGGGAAGCCTCTTCCAGAATTATTCTGTTGCTAGGGCTGCTGAGATAGGTGGAACCTCGCTTATCACAGTGAGATTCCAGGAGTCCAGTTCCTTATAAAGAGGTTGTTTGTTTGCTTTCTGTTTTCTGTGCATCTAAAGAGAAAAGGCGTGTAGAACTCAAAACAGGTGAGAATGGAGATCAGAAAAGAGTTATTTCCAGGCAATTATTGAAAATGATGTAACCTTAGAAATTCCAAGAGAGGCAACTGGAGGAATGCCACCTTCCTGGGGAAACTCAAAGAGGAGGACAGGGTCACTCGAACTTGACTGTCAAATTCTAAAAGGGGGACACATGTTGAACTGAGGAATCCAATTTGAGAATGATAGTGTTAGAGGTCATCTCATCGGACTTATTTATTCCCCTCCCCACCCCGACACTGGGGGTGAAATCTAAGGCTGCATGCGTTCTGGGCACATGCTCTCCTGCTGAGTTCTGTTCTCAGTTGTTTAGGGTCTCACTAGGTTGCACAGGCTGGCCTCAAACTCACTCTGTTTCCCAGGTAACTAGTCTCCGGAGTAGCTGGGATTATGGGCCTGTACCACTGGGCCTGTCTTGTTTAATTTGGAAATGCGGTAGTGGGTCCCTAACTTGGAGACAAGCGTGCATAGTACTTAGGATAGCGATTGTCACACTTGGATGTGTTTAAGAATATCTGTAAGCTTGTTTAGAAGTGCAGAGTGTAAGCTCTTCCCCTGCCCCCCTGCCTCAGATTCTGAGTTAGTACACAGGGAGGACCCAAGACTCTTTGAATTGCTTTTATAAAGAATTGGGTGATGGTTTTGAAGATGGCCCACCAGTTGTACGATGTCACCAGTTGCATTGCACTTTGACGATCTTTCCGTATTTAAAATAATACCGTTGAAAGGCATAGCCCCTCAAAGTGACTTTAATGTAAAAAAGTTAGATTGTGTGTACACGTGTGTGAGACAGAGAGAGTATGTATGTGTGAGTGTGCGTGCAGTATCTGTCTTTAAGAGGGTGTCTGATCTCATGGACCTGGAGTTATAGGTGATTGTGAGCCACCAGACATGATTTCTTGAGTTCTCTGCTAGCACACTACCTGCTCTTAACTGCTGAGCCATCTTTCTAGTCCCAGGGTGACCTTCGAATTCATTTATTGCCATATAGATTAGAACTGAAGACACCATCCCATTGGAAAACTGGTTGACAACAGTAGAGATTGTTTCAGAAAAACTGTCAGAATTGGAGGCTTGGATGATGTAAAGGTTCTCTGGAAGTTTGAGCCCAAAGGCAACACCAATTTGATGGCAGCTCTGTGCGTCTTTAATGATGTGTGCAGGGTGGAGTTTGGTTCTTTGGAACTCTTCTGTGCCTGTTACCAAATAAACATTTTCTTTTTTTCTGAAAAAGCCACCTCTGATTGGCATCTATAAATCCAGTAAGAGAATGTATTATCTGACTTACTGAAGGGCATGACTGGCCCTGTGGTGGGTCCTATGGACTTCCTTTCTTTATGGAAAGGAGCATGCATCCTTGGCACTAAGATGTGGCCCAATTCTTAAGAAATCCAAAATGTTCCTTAGACAAACTTATGACGTGAAGATTTGTCCTGAGGCTGGTGAGCTGGCTCAGCGGTAAAGACACTTGCTGTCAAGCCCGCTGACCTGAGTTCCTGAAATCCACCCCTACCCTACAACTTGTTCTCTCACTTCCTCCTGTGCACCTGACACATGATGCTCTGCCCCACCTTACTGAATAAATTTACAAAAAAAGACTTGACCTATAACTTAGCAGAACTTAAGCTAGAACAGCATTTTGAAGTTATTAACAGCTAGCTAAAAAGTAATTTTTGATTTATGAAAAGCAAGTCTAGATGAAATAGGTAGAATGGATAAAAGAAAAGGAAAACAAAATCCAGTAAAGAATTAGTCGGGCCTGGTGGCGCATGCCTGTAACCTTGGCATGCAGGAAACTGAGACAAGAGCAGTGGTTCTCAACCTGTGGGTCGCGACCTCTTTGAGGGTCAAACACAGGGGTCACCTAAGACCATCTGCATATCACATATTTACATTACGATTCATAACTGTAGCAAAATTACAGTTATAAAGTAGCAACGAAAACAATTTTATGGTTGGGGGAGTGACCACTACATGAAGGTCTGTATTAAAGGGACACAGCATCAGCAAGGTTGACAACTAGTGGACAGGAGGATTAAGTCTGATCCACTGCGGGCTAAATAATGAGACTCTGTCTCAAAAACAAATACATTTTCATAAATTAAAAAAAAAGTGTTGACTGTAAATAGTGTCTATGTTTTGAATGCTTTCTTTTTAGGATATGCATTAGAGAACTATGTTGTTCCTACCCCGACCCCCCTCACTGTTGAGAGGCTAAGCAGAGGCCAACTTGTTCAGAAGTAGTTTGAGGGAATTTGAATATTGCCTGTGTGTTTTGGCTCCATGGTGTGTGTGTGTGTGTGTGTGTGTGTGTGTGTGTATGTGTGTTGAGTGTTGATTCATGTTTATATCTATGTGGATAAACATGAGTATATGCATGTTTCAAAGGCTGATATAGAGTGTTTTCGTCCATCATTCTCCACCTTATACACTGAATCAGGGTCTCCCACTTGAACCTGGAGCCCGCTGACTTGGTGAGTCTAGTTAGCCAGTTTGCTCTGGAGATCTGCCTCCACTTCCACATTTATATGGGTCCCGAGGATCCAAACTCTGATTCTCACTTGCAGCAAGCTCCATAGCTTTAAGATTGTTTTCAACCTAAAGAGTTAGTGAGACTATAATTCTGCCCAAGAGGAAGGATAGCATCTGCTCTGCTTTAGAGGAAATGCAGAAGTTAAAGCTGGTGTCATAAGAGCTTATTGCCATTGTTTCCTCAGAGGAAGGAGGATAGCCCATTCCAAATGGTGGCAGGGAAGGGGTGATACCAGAGTTGTCCCTAAGTACAAGCTTCAACAGGTGCCCAGCAAAAGGCAAAAGGCTACGGGGAAGCAGAGGGAAGGAAAAGGATCCACAGATTAGAGGAGTGAGACAAACTCCTTAGGATGCTTTGTAAAGACAGGATACAGACAAGAGTCACTCGCATTTTAAGTGCAAATATATATGTCCCTCCAGCCATGTACTCCTTACTGGGCAATGCAAATGGAGCCATCTGTGCATTTCCATTCAAGTTTGAGAACAAGTGGTACGCAGACTGCACCAGTGCTGGGCGGTCGGATGGATGGCTCTGGTGTGGAACCACCCCCGACTACGACGCAGACAAGCTGTTTGGATTCTGCCCGCTGCAATGTAAGTAACTGAGATACATGTGGAACATTGAGCATGATACCATGGTGGTCAGGCCTCAACTTTACGTAGAACATGTTTCCCCAATATTTTCACACTTATTATTCCAGAGTGTCCCACTGTAACCCTTTAAAGATGCCATAGCTCACATTTTGCTATGGGGGAACCAACGTTGTGGCTGAAGACTATAGCTTGTATTTAAGTCTTGGAAGGAAGATCAAGACAACGTTCCCATAGTTCCAACAGTCCTTGCATGAGATAAACCCTTGGTTTTACCCTCTATCTACCTTTCTTTGTTTCTTAATTTCTTTTTCCTTCTTTCTTTTTCTATCTCTCTCCTTCCTTGTCTTTCTTTTGCTAGGAATCAGACCCAACCTTGCACATCGCAAGCAAACACTCTACCACTGAGTTACACACCCTGGTCCTATCAGTTATTTGCTTAGACTTTGGAGCAAATTATAATGTATAGAGTGTTATATATACTTAATGCTGGAGGTAGGTACCTCATCCTCCCAAACCCCAAATGCTTTAGCTTTATAAAGGCACAGGTTAAAATCAGAATTTAAATGGCACCACAAATGTGTTTGGTGGGAGATGTTGTGAAGGGATCTCGCATTTTGTGTCAGTATGTGCTGGAGCTCCTCACTGGGGAATAATACTGGCAATGGCCCCCGAAATTCTACTTCAGAAGGGTGGAATTTGATTGAGCTGGAAATCAAGAGAAGTGGATAATGTGTGCTTCAAAGTCCGTTGAAAACGGATGTTCAAGTGTTACTAGAGAGAATCATTTAGAACTAGGAAGACTGCAGTAAGAACTTGAATTCTTGCTGCTCTGTCCATGTTAAAGGATCTGTAAGAGAATGTGGGGCAGGGTTGGGGGGGCAGCTGGGAGGCAGAGCCAGGGCTAAGGAAGGAGGAGGCGGAGGTCTTTGTTTTACCTGTTTCTTGGAACATCCTTCCTGTAGTCAAGAGCCCCTTCATATGTTACTCATCACCAAACTCTCTCACCTATTGCTATGGCAGCTTGTTGCCTCATATCACCCAGAACTTGGCTTCCTGCTGCCCGATAAGGGGGCCTGGGCCAGAGAGGAGTCTCCAGCATGGTCTAGGACACTGAGATGCAATACTGTTGTTTCTTACTAAGCTTTTTGTGATCACAAATCCTCACATCAGAATTCTTACTATGCCAATATTCTAAGTCAGTAGAACTTAGCAAAATTTCTTAATGTCTAACTATAGCCAGACTTCTAAGAAGTTTCCCTTCCTGATCTTTTGGGTTTAAAATTCCTAATCATCTTATTAAAAGTAAACTTGAGTTTGTGCTCTGTATGACAATGTAAACAACATTTGAAGCTCACTCACTTCAAGTTCATAATAATACAATTCTCTGGTCTTGATGGAGGTAGATATATTTGCCTCTCTTGTATCAACATTTAGAAATTTGATTTTCATTCAAGGTTTACAGATGTCTAATGTTTCAATAAGAAATCTTTTTGTCTGAAAAAGTGAAGTTTAAAAAAAATGTACACCTATTTTTCAACTAACAAAGAGTCTCCTTTTCTTAGTAAGAGTGATGTTTTCTAAATCTGTCACAATTCTTAGGGGTATGTGCCTCGTGGGTCCAACTATACCAGCCTCCACTTAAGTGGCATTGATAGAGGGCTTGTTGCACAGATGTGTGATGGATAAAGTGTGGAAGAACAAATGGGAGTCAGTAAACAAAGGAGGCTTTGATGTCCTTGAGTAGGGTGGGAATGGAATCCTTGGTGTATCCAATACAATAACATTTAGTCTTGTTAATTCTGTGTCTTGAAAGCCAAACGATACATATTTTCTGATATAAAACATATATTAGACAAATACCTATAGAAAAGTTTTATTTTCATCTACATAAAATTTTAATTGTGTTTTCAGGTCTGTTCGAAGCAGAATTTTATTTTATATTATTTGATTATTTTACAGTAGCCTTTAAGCCCAGTAGGTTCATTACAGGACAAAGAGGTGTCAGTTACTGACCTAGTGACACATGCTTTCATTGTCTTTGGGTTGTTTATTGTAATGTTTTCCTTCTACTTAGACACTCATTTTCATGTATCATGAGAACAGGAAAAGGAGGAGACCCATCCTCCCAATTGTCCACAGCTTGCATCTTTGGCTTTCAGCATCAGCTTCGTTGGTTTGCTGTGGACATTTGAACTCTAGGGAGCTCTCCAGTCAGCGATTTTCTATATCCATCAAGAGATATGTTTTACCTCTTTGATTTAAAATGTAAGAGAAACTTTCTTTAAATAAAAAGAAGAATTATTTCATTTCATTTTGAGCTAATTACAACCTTTAGACTATTCCTGAATAAGGAAATATCTTTCAATTAGCAATCATTCTAAGCAAACCCCACAATTATAAAATATTGTTTAAAATGTTTGTCTTCAAATGAGATCCAAATACGTCTTACTAGAAAGTCTTATTTACACAAACACTGAGTTTGTCAAAAATTAGATCATTCTAAGTTTTACATTACTAATTAAAATTTATTTTTCTGTAAACATATAGTAATTTTATAGATTTTTTTTTCTTTTGCTGGGATGTAGCTCAGTAGTACAGTGTCCACCTCCCTTCTGCAAAGGCCCGGGTTCCATCTCTAACACCATCATCATCAACAACAAACTTTGAACATTTCTATGCTGTTGCACGAATCAAGTTCTAACACATCTTTTCCCTTCCTCTTTGATTTGTTACCACAAATTTCAAATCCTAGCGTGTTGTATGTCTGTGTGATTGATTGCATTCTGATCGTTGCTTCCTCATCAGACAGGAAGCACAGCATACAGTTAGATCCATAGTTAACAATTACAACGCCAGCTGGATGGTAGTGGCACACACCTTTCATCCCAGCACTTGGGAGGCAGAAGCAGGTGGATCTCTGTGAGTTTGAGGCCAACCTGGTCTCCAGAGTGAATTCTAGGACAGCCAGAGTTACAACAGAGAAACCCTGTCTCAAAAACCAAAAACCAAAAACAAAAAACGATGCTATGCTATGGACAACTTAGCAAGTTGAATACTTTCTAGGAAATTTAAAAGATTATATAATCCCTTTTCTTTTCCTTGTAAGTAAATGAAAAGCTTATCCCTTCCTTTTCAGGGCCTGTAAACAGAATTTTGTGGTATTAAAAAGCAAGGAATGCTTTCATAGATGAAACATAGAAAAACATTTTATTTAATAGCTTCAAAACACTGTATGTGTAAAAGGCTATAAATAATACTTACATATCTATATTATTGACTTTTGTAGAATCCATCAAGTTTATAAAAGATATTTGCATGTATATAACAGCAAAGGGCCAATCTAAGGTAAAAAAAAAAATTTTTTTTTTAACCAAGGGAAGAAAGCCTAACAACTAAGCTTATTCTGTTGCCTAGACCTAGATTAAATACACCCTGACGATGGGAAAATGAAACTCTGAGAGTTACTTTATTGTCAGCCTGGCAAGTTCAGTGTAGCCAGCCTGTCTGAGGAGTCTGTGGACTTCCTCTTCTCTTATTTCTTAATAGACCGAACCAGACCACAGACCCACTTAGCACAGCAGCCTGTGCACTTATCTTCTCTCCCTCACCAATTTCATTTGCTGATCCAGAACACTGGGCTGGTGTCTTGATATTTCTTCCTCATGTCTGCTTCATGTCTTATATCACGTGGTCCAAATGTCCCAGCAGGGAGCTAGGGAGAAGTTCTCTCTCTCTCTCTCTCTCTCTCTCTCTCTCTCTCTCTCTCTCCTCCGCACACTCTAGATGGGGTTGGCTATGAGAAGTCTATTCTTCATTTCAGGAGTGAAGAAAGTACAGGTGGCTTTAAAAATAAGTAAGAGATAAGAACAAAAGATGTGATGGCATGAACTTGATGGGTTTTAAATGTATCGTTCTCTGGAAGCATGTCCCTGCAAAGCAGTTAATTCATTGTTTTCTTTCTCAGTTGAGGGCAGCGAGAGGCTATGGAATAAAGACCCACTGACCGGCATTCTTTACCAGATAAACTCCAAGTCTGCCCTAACCTGGCACCAGGCAAGGGAGAGCTGCAAACAGCAGAACGCTGAGCTCTTGAGTATCACGGAGATTCACGAGCAAACGTACCTGACAGGTAATGACAGAATTCAAAACTGGAAATAAAATCAGATTATTTGATCTTGCCATCATGTAACTTAGACGTGGATAATAAAAGAAATTATTAATGCCATGAGAAAGGTTTGTCTGTGTTCTGAAAGCAGTGCCGGAGATGACAAATCACTGTCATTTCCAGGGTGGAGTTTGTTCTATGAGTTGTATCTGTCTTTAGTGCAGGGGTTCTCAACCTTCCTAATGCTGGGACCCTTTAATACAGTTCCTCCTGTTGTGGTGACCCTCAACCATGAAATTAGTTTCGTTGCTACTTCATAACTGTAATTTTGCTACTGTTATGAATCGTATTGTAAATATCTGCTATACAGACGGTCTTAGGCGACCCCTATGAAAGGGTCATTCAAACCCCAAAGGGGTCATGACCCACAAGTTGAGGATTGCTGCAGGTTGAGAGTCTGTGTTAAGGAGGGTTCTGAGGACTGAACTGGGTGAAGAGCAAATAAAGCTGCCATTGATGAGTGGTGTGGTGTTTGGATCCAGCAGTGGTATCAGCTCTAACCCAAAGCCAAAGGTTTTCTGTTAGCATCAGAGAGTTCAAAATGAGAAAATGAAACGAACTGTCAGTAACAGGCACACGTCAATAATTCCTGTGCCGATCTAAGTCCCATTTGTCTCGTGTCTCCTCAACTCCGGCTGTCCTGGAACTCACTCTGAGGTGGGAGGAGGCTAACCCCAAACTCACAGAGACCCTCCTGCCTCTGCCTCCTGAGAGTGCTGGGATTAAAGGCGTGTACCACCACCGCCCAGCTGCATTTTTGCCTCTTAACAAAGGTCTCTGGTTCTTTGTGGGTGGCATGGCTGTCTCATATCACTGTCTGCCACATTTTCTGTCACTCCATTGTGGTAAACCTAGAATTCCTCAAATGCTATACAAGCGCATATGGAATCCTCCCCATTTCTCTTATCTTCCTTTTAGCACTTTCATGACTTATTTGCATTTTGCGTGTAGGCACAGGTTTGCGTACATATGCGTGCCCGTGCGGTGGAGACGAGAGGTCAACCTGAGGTGTTGTGCCTCAGAAGTCAGTAGCCTTATTTTTTTTAAAGATAATGTTTTTATTTATTCTTTGAAATTTTCATGCAACACAGTTTGATCATATTCATATTCATTTCCCTTCCCCAAACTCCTTGCAGATGCTCTCCCACCTCCTCACCCACCCAGCTTCATGTTCTCACTCGAAAAATAGTAACATGATTAGCACCATAACAAAACAAAAGCAAAAACAAGCAAGCAAGCGAAAGCAACAGCGGCATCCAGTTTGTGTTGGCCAATGAGGGTCCTTCTCTGGACTGAGGTCATCAGCCTTGGATGACATAGTTCAGTAGCCACCCACATTGCTTTTGAGATAAGGCGTCTCTCTGGGACTGGGCGCTCCCTGGTTAGGCTAGTCTGACTGTCCCAGGAATCCTCCTGTCTCCACCGTCCCAGCACTGGGACTACTATACGCATGCTCCACCACACTTGGCTTTTTATGAGGCTACTGGTGATTGAACCCAGTTCTCGTAACACAGCAAGCACATTACTGATGAAGTCATCTCCTCAGTCCTTCTTATTACCATCTTATAATAGTTATCTGCACAAATATCCTACCCTAATGTATTCATAAACACTTGAAATTCTTGTGACACCCCCCCCCATTTATTTACTTACACACTCAACAGGCTATCTATCTTGATAAGTTTGTGGTGGGTATCCTGTTAAGTCTTGGACTCGTGGAGGCTGACCCTGCCCTGTTCACATGGGACTCAAAGTCCCACAGGGAAAACAGATATATAAACAAGAAAACCAACCAGTGTGCCTGTCCCCAGGCACAGTGACAGGAAGCATGGGGAAAGCAAGATGGGTAGAATGCGTATACTGATGAGTATAAAGAGCGTGAGCTTGTAAGGTAAATTGCTGGAGATGAGGCTCATTAAAATGGACGTGCCTCCCACTTCCTGGAGGTTCACACAGACCTCCCCGAGGAAGAATGTCGTAATGTTTGCTGACTGACAAATGATGTTGAGAAAGTTAAGACAAATTATTTAGAAATTTGCACTAAAGTTTGAACAATGGAACGTTAGTTGATGGCAAGAAAACAGTGTGGTAGGCTCTTCGATTTTTATTCTTTGTGTTATGTATCTAGTATGCATGTAAGGCTGTGTGTAGAGGTCGGAGGACAACCTCTGGGAGTTGGTTCCCTCTTTCCACCATGGGGCTTCTAGCGATCAAACTTAGGTTCTTTTTTTTTTTTTTTTTTTTTTTTTTAATTAGATTTTTTGGTGTTTTTTGAGACAAGGTTTCTCTGCTGTAACTCTGGCTGTCCTGGAACTCACTCTGTAAACCAGGCTGGCCTCAAACTCACAGAGATCCCCCTGCCTCTGCCTCTCTAGTGCTGGGATTAAAGGCATGCGCCACCACTACCTGATGACCAAACTCAGGTTCTTAAGCTTGGTGGCAAGCACGTTTTCCTGCAGAGACATTTCGTTGGATCCAGACTTGTAATTCTTAAAAAGTGAAGTTGGTTATCCATCGTTATCATGACTCGGTTGGGGTGGGAGTACTTTGGCTACATCCAAGTCTAGATGAGCAGCTAGCCCTGGAATCTGCTTGGCTCTACATCCCAGGTGATTTACAGATGTGGAGAGCAACTCCACCCTACGAGACCCTGTGTCCTAATCCCCGATCTCCAAGCAGATATACAGCCTTGATCAGCAGGTGCCGTTAGCATGTCCATGTCTAGCGGACAGGCCTTCAAGATTCAGGGCTGGGTTCACTTCGCAGGAATCTTTTTCAACTTCCAGAATTGGAGTCAGCGGATTTCCAGTGGAATCTGGATACCAGTGGCTTTTCTAGGGAGAACAGGGGCACTTCCTGCCTTTCTGGAAGTAAAAAATATCACGCCACGAGGAAAGGTTATCTGGCAGGAAACAAACAAACAAAAATAAAACCCCCAAACACAGGAAAGACATTCCTTTTCTCTAGAAGAAAGTTATTCACAGAACTCGATATCCATTGGCACATACTGAGGAGGGGTCTCAGAATAATGGTGGGTGGGCGGATGTTTGTGATACGGTATGTTTTGAGAACTATGCCCTCAAAATGGAAAACAACCCATAGGAGATATAAAGTAAAGTACGTTTTATGAGAGGAGTTTGGGAAGTGAACAGGCTTTTTAAAAATGCATACCCTGTAGTGGTGACTCTCACATTAAGGGCTGTTGATAAGCTGGGTATGAGGCTTGATGCCTGTTATCCCAGCACTCAGAGGCCGGGGTGGAAAGGTCACAAGTTTGAGGCCAGTGTGGGCCTCCTAGAGAGACTCTGCCATGAACAAACAAACAAACAAAAATGTTGTCTTCTATTGGAGAGGGGCTGTGTGCCAGGCCCTGGAATCGACTTCTTAAGCCCATATTAACCTTGTGACTAAATATCGTTATCCCACTCTGTAGAGAAGACAACAGATCAGCAGGCTAAAGTTGAGGCAGGGTGCTTCATGTTTCCAGTTCATAAAAGAGCTGAACTGGAGTCCATCTCTGTCTTCCATTTTACCCTGCCTGATTCTCACTCATGAAATGAACAGGAATCTGTCATGTCCAAGGCTCCAGGGAGAATCTCAATACACTCACCAAAATCCCCTTGCCCCAGTAAGTGTCTTCCTCATCTGATTTCATACCGCAACCAGGGTGGCGTGCTTCCACCCGGGTGCATATTTGCTCATGGCCCACTGCTATTCTGTCTCCTGCTCCATTTAATCCTCAATTTCTGAACCTGATTCACAAGAACCAGTATTGTGAATGATTGTTTACAGAACCGAAAGGAGATGAAGGAAGTCAAATTTGGCTTGTTATCCTGGTGTGTGTGTGTGTGTGTGTGTGTGTATTGTATGTGTGTTGTGTGTTGTATATATGTGTATTGTGTGTATGTGTGTGTGTGTGTGTGTGCACGTATGTGCACAAACTGATACCCTTTGGTATTGCCTAATACCAAATGAGATATCTGTGGTAAAAATACAAATTAATAATGGCCAGACTCCATTATAACTAAGTTCAAAAGTAGACTTAAAAGTATGTGTTTTTATATAATAGATACACCAAAAAAATCCTGTGGAATTGGTAATTGGTGCTTTATATAGCTAAAGTAAAAATTTTGGCCTGGCCCTTTATAAAACCACACCCACGCACGAGAGTGGGCGGTGCTCATCTACTCTCAGTGATGCTTTATTTCCTCTGGGCTGAGAAAGGAGCCTCACAGCATCCAGTTCTAAATGACACACTTAGTACACGACTTGACTTTTGTTCCCAAGACACACTATTGTTAATTCAACACGTAGCTGCTAACAGCTGCGGAAATGATAGCCATCACATGTACTCACGGGGCACATTACTGTCTAGTAGGCCTACTTTAAAAATATCGATTTAGTTCTCAAGATAGGCTCAGAAGCCCCATGGAGCTGGTTATCTGATAATCTTGTATGTAGGCCTAGCTGGCCTGGTACTTACTCTATAGCTCAAACTGGTCCCAAACATACAATCCTCCTGCTTCAGCCTGCAGAGTGCTGGGGTTACAGGCATATACTATCACGCTTAGCTCTTACCTGTTTAGTTGATAGCATTTTTAAAGTGCTAGCGTACTTACTTTTTGTAATGGCTATATTTAAAAATTTTGAAATGCTACTATTTTCCCCCTTGGAGATGGAGGTCTCATCCTAGGCCTCTAACTCTTGTTACTTCCTGGCTCGGTGTCCTGAGTCCTGGGGTTATAGACATGCTCCACCTTGTTCAACTTGAAATGCTATCTTAAAGGAGCACTTCTCCTAGCTTATCCCTCTGGAAATATAGAAGTAATTATAATGCAAGTTAGAATAACCTTATGTGTGTTAGAATTTGTGGAAAAAAATCTACATTCAATAGTAATTGTCTTAATATAAAGGGTAATGTCAATACAATATTGATCCGCGAGTATTTCTTAGCAGTCTAGAGACATGCTTTCTCTTGCATGAAGGCTAAGATAGCAATTTTAAGCTAATTTCTTCACCCTAAAGAGATGATGTGTTACTTAAAATAATTCCAATAATATATAAAAACAATAAAGTGAAAGGAGTTATCAGTGGCACAGATAACTATAAAATTGACATAACACAAACTTACCATCTATTTTAACAAAGAATATTTGATATTTATCACACATAGTTAAAACTAAATGAAGCCTTCCCCTCTTGATGACACCTTTTCCTTAGCAAATTTTTATAATAAACAATATTATATTTTAGAGTACAACTCTGACCTTGAAAATCTAGCACCGAGTCTTTGACAGATGTCATATATATATATATATACACACATACACATACATATTACAAGAAGCACTATGCGCAAAATGTCAGGGAACAATGTCACTTACCAGAAATATCTGCTTAGTTTAGTTTTCTTCTTGTGAAGCTACTTTGCTAACACTTGAAATTGTTTACAGGGAAATTTAATTGATTATTTTTGGTTTTCAAATTCATTAATTTTACTTTTAAGGGTATGACTATTTTGCCTTTATGTATGCGTGTGTACCACATGTCTGTGGAAGTCAGAAGAAGACATCAGATTCCCTGGAAAACTGGACTTACAGATGGTTGTGAACTACCATGAGGGTGCTGGGAACTGAACCTTGGTCCTCTGTAAGAGCAATAAGTGCTATGAATCACTGAGCCATCTCTCTAGCCCCTGGAGATTTAAGTTTATAAGGGATTAAATCCATTGGAAATACTCACTGACCCTTAGGTTCTGATTCTGACCACACTACTACTACTATGTAACTCTCATCAAGGTATGTAACCTGTCCATCTTTGATTGTCTTGGCTGTTCCATGAAGAAAATGGTCCAGATACTTCCCAAATATAATGTATCTGAGAGAGCTGCACTAATTCTTCAATTTCTTTCTTTATGATAAAGAATAAATGAAGTCTGGAGAGAGGGCTCAGTAATTAAGATGACTGGCTGCATTTACAGAGGACCTAGGTTCAATTCTCAGCACCTCATAGTGGTTCACAACCAAATCTTTGGTCTTAGTATTTGATTTATTTCCATTTTTCTCATATTATTTGTTCATGTTAAAAAGTCATTCTAAGAGCTGGGCATGGTGGCACACACGTTTATCCCCAGTGCTTGGCAAGTAGAGACAAGCAGATCTCTGTGGCTTTGACACCAGACTGGTCTTCCTAGTGAGTTCCCGGCAAGTCAGGGCTACATAGCAAGATGCCGTCACAGAGAAAAACAATTTTTAAAAAGTCCTAGTGGATTCACTGTTCAGCACATGTCTCTAGCACTGGGGACAATTTAATAATAAATCTGAATGACCCTCCACAGGAGGGATGAATGTCAACCTTAGTGTGCTCAGATGGTTCTTTCTTTGGAGTGCCACTGCTAGATGAGAAGAAGCTGAGGGCAAGATGCAAGGCGTGGGATTCCCATGAAAGCACACCACACTTGGGATTGGGGTGGAATAGATGTAATATCTGACCCTTGACGTTGTTGTGGTGTCCCATTTCCAGATATTTCAATATAAAACACCAGTGTGTGCATGTGTAAGCTAATGGAAGACTGGTAGCAGTTTTAGTGGCTCTGAGATACTTCAGAGTGGCTTTGGTTGGATCAGAATTATGGAATCTGAGCGATTGTCATATGGACTCAGGTTCAAAATTTAGCTCCATGACATCATTTTAAGCTGTGCTTCTTCACGTATAAATTAAAGATATTTTAAAAATCCCCCTCTGGCAGTTTCAAACACTGTTGCAATTGCTTTTAGTCATTTTCACAATCCTATTCCTGCTTCTCATCACCGTCCACTGGCTTCTCAACAAGGCCCCCCTCCTACCTCCGTGTCTCCTTTGGTATGCTGTGTATTGGGTATACTTGGAGTCGCTTGACTGAGCATGAGTGGGAGGTGATTTGCTGGAGCAAGGGCAGCTCACCGTTGGCTCCACCTCTGATGAAAATGATACTCCCTCTCTCAAAGTCCTTCAAAGAGGCTTGCGGCCTCATGAGCCCCTCCCGTTTCCATAGCGACGTATTTAGGGACCTGATCTTGGCAGATAACCACTGCTGCCTTGAGTTCATGAGTGCGATGTCTGTGTTGCGTCCAGAAGCCATCTTCCTGCTCCACATCTCTAGTCCTCTGGCTCCTTTTCTGTGTTGTTTTTAGCCGTGGAAACAAATGTGCAAACACGGGGCTCTGAGTACTGTTAAGTGCTTAATTGCTGACTCTTACCACAGAGAGGTTTTATTGGGGAAATGATTCCACAGACACCAGTGAGCACAGACTGGCAAATTTGTTTTCTAGCATGCATCCAGATTTGAGTCTTTTAAGAAATATGTCAGAACACTGATCTAAAAATTGTTTCCCATTAACTAAAACAATTTGGAAAGATTGGAAAATTCCTACTTTTGAGTTTGTAAAACATAACAAGCAGTAAGGGGTTGAAATGGTCATGGTATCGGGTCCGTGTGGCAATTTTATTTTTATTCCCATATTAGGCTTCCGCAGTCTAAACCGCTGTAATTATTATTTATTATCTGCCTAAGTAAAACACTGCTCGTGTTGGCATGCACATCAAGTTTTTCTGTTTAGTCACCATTTATGAAGTAACAAAATTAATTTTAAGCGTATCATAAAATTCTCAGAATAAGTCCCGGAATACAAAGTTGAGGTGCTGAGTTATGACAACGTAGGTCAAAGTGTTTAGTAAAAATTTTCTGTCGTAGAGGAGCTTTGCTTTTTTATAAAATCTTACTTTTACTTTCAAAGGAAGAAAGTCATTTTGTAAGAGTTAACATAATAATGCCCACATAAAAAGTGCTTGTGTTAGCTTGGAGAGAGTAGATGTTTTGGTTAAGGTGTTGTATAAGCGACTACATTAGCATAGAAACCTTAGCTAAAGCCCGACTAGCTTTTCATAGAATTCTCTGCCTCAGTTTCTTTACCTGTCAGTGGAGTTCATGGCTCTATTTGTTTTTGATTGTTAGGCAGTTTTAGCTATGTTAATCACTACTTCAGCTGCATTTAAAAAACAGACATTTTTTGTCTCACATACACACATGCACACACACACACACACACACACACACACACACACACACACACACTTGGAGGCCTGAAGGCATTGGATTCCCTGTAACTGGAGTTGGAGATGTTTGTGAGCAATGTACTATGTGTGCTGGGAACCTAACTACGACAATCCTGTGAAAGAGAAGTATGTGCTCTTCTTAACCAATGAACCGTCTTTCCAGCACCTTCTTACATTTTGGATTAAACATACTTAATTCTGGATTTAATTTTGCTGTCATTTATGAATACCTGTTTTGTGTTTGTGTTTGTTTTTTGCCATATAGGATTGACCAGCTCCTTGAGCTCAGGACTCTGGATTGGACTCAACAGTCTGAGTTTCAGCAGCGGTTGGCAGTGGAGTGGAGGCAGCCCGTTCCGATATCTGAACTGGCTACCAGGTAAGGTTAAGCCCGTCCGAGTGCTGTTAGCTGAGTGTGATTCATCAGTATATCTTAAAGACCTTCCTCACCTTACATATAGATTTCAAAGAGATTTAATGGAACATAGTCCATCTCTAACCATGCGTTGAAATCTGCAACCTGGATTTGAATATTCTAAAGATGCAAGGTTACACAGAGCCAGCTCCCTGGGGTAAGGGCTTGTCTTCCAGGATAACCAGGACACTAACGTTGATTTGTTAAGGCATTCAAAAGCATATTTTGTAGCTATTTTTAAGTAAATAAAGTAGAATGATTACTTTTAATATGTATTTAGTGTTTTATTAACTTTGCTATTGTCCTTGAAAGAATCATCTGACAACTGTTATAAGTGCTTTCAATTTTTTGTATGATCAGTGTACTCCCTGAATTTTGTGACTCTTTTGTCCTATCTGAAATTTAAAAATTCAGTTAGAAGGTGCTTATATATAAAATACATATATATTTCTGATATATTCATACAATGCTCCATAGACATCAATGATCTTATACACTTGGGTGGATACTAAGGACAGAACCTTCGGCCTTGTGCAAGTTAGACAAGCACTGAACTATGTCCTCCGCCACTTCTGATGTGGAAATGTTCTCAAAGCATTACACAGTCTGGTCTTGAATTTACTCTACCCCAGGAAGACCTTGAACTTGCAATCCTTTTGACTCAGCCTCCTTAGTCTGGGATTTCAGTCTTGTGACATGAGGCCTGTCTACACTCTTAAGTCCATATCTATGAAAACCCACAAATACGCATTATGAATTTAAGAGAACTGGATATTCTCTGTTAGTGAATTTCTCATTATCTTGGGTCATGAGATATTTTCAATATTATTATGATCTTAAAATCTGTGGTAATACTATTTGTGCTGTTTATAATAGAATAGTGTTGAATTAAAAATGCTATCTTACCCACAGATTATAAAATTCTATACTAATATAAACATTTATTAGCATCTTTCTTGATAATACACAGTTTGATTGTAAAAAAAATGAGAGTCAAAGGATACTTACTCTTCAGCATTTTCTGATTTTCTAGAAGGTAGAAAGTAAAGTGAATGGATTACTTCCATGTTGTCATAACACACAAGTTGACAGAACATAAAAGGAGACTGATTACTATATGTAAATTGGACATATGAAGCAATCCTTTGGAGAACCGTAAAGATCAGTTCTGAAATGCTTCGTTGGTTAGTAGCATGTGTTGTTAGTAGCTACTGGAGGGGTGTTCAGTGTCATTTCAGCCTAACTCCAGGACCTACCAAGCTTGGCTCTCTGTAGAAGAGTGCAGTTAGTGACTAGTGATGTCTACTATGAGAGCAGGAAAGAAGAGGAGTGTATTAGTCGTGTCTTTATCAGCATTGCTGCACACTATTGAGATAGTATTTGAAATGCCGAGGCTTCCCCTTGACATCTCACCTTCCTTCTCAGCCTCTTCTCTCCACAACCCTGCTTTCAACTGAGTTTTGCTTTTTAGCCAAGGCTATCTCAAACAACTGATCCTTGTGTTTCTGCCTCCTGAGTGTTAGGATTAATCAAAAGTGTTCACCACCATGCCTAGCTTCTTAATTTTTTTTTAGAGTCACTAAATGCTTTTTAAAAGCATTTGACTTTAAAAAGTTAAACTTTCTGCTTTATATCTTGACTTGTACTTTTTAAAAAGGAAAAAAAAAACTTTGATAAAATAGTATTTTTAAAAGTGCTGAAACACAAGAGGAAATTTTAGAGGCTATAGGGCTACATGTTGATTAAAACTGATTAGGTTTCAGGAACTGTGATAAAATCCATGTCAGAACACTCAGTGCTTGGGATGCACAAAGCCATGGGTCCAATTATCAGTGTTGCAAAAACTAATATATATGTATGTATTGATTATATTTTACTTTGAAATTCTACTTATGGTGTGTTCTTTTATTGCCTGATGGCTACAGGGCTATTGTTTGAATTTTTTGATATTAGAAATCATGAGTGATCAATTTACTTCCACCCCTAGCTACCCCAAGCCCCATGACTTGAGTCTTGAAATGATTTTGTTTTATTCTGAAATATGGGAAGTAAGTATCACTGCACGTGAATATACATGTCCCTTTTTTCATAAATGAATGTACTATTTGTCTGTTACATTTGTGGTCAAGTGAAGTTGGAGAACCACAAGTGGTCCCAGAAGCCCTAGACAATGCTAATTATTTGTTAGGAGGCTACAGTTCACCCTCCTCTTTTGTGGCTAAAGTACTGTACAACATAAAGCTGACCGCTTTCTCTGTTATTCATTCATTTACAAAGAGTTTGACATCCAACTCTTGTAATCTTATATTCCACTTCAAGAATTTAAAGGTCAACTTAGGTGAAGAACTAATAGGAAAGGAAACGAGTTCTCTTATTCCTGGGGAACAGATTCAAGTCTAAATCACCTTCTTAAATAATATGAGAATTTCTTGAAATTAAAATTAAAAACATTGTAGAACAATTTAAATCATTTTTGTTTGGTTTTGTTTTGTTTTGTTTTTGAGACAGGGTTTCTCTGTGGTAACTCCAGCTGTCCTGGAGCTCACTCTGTAGACCGGGCTGGCCTCAAACTCAGAGGGATCTGCCTGCTTCTGCCTCCCAAGTGCTGAGATTAAAGGCGTGTGCCATCACCACCACCTGGCTAGATCAATTGAAATCATTTTTGTATAAATTACTCAGCCAATTGTTTCAGTTAAACACTTACTAATTCATCTGCAAAAATACATTTGCATTTCAATTAAGAATATTTTATATGGATTATGAAGAAATATAAATTTAAATGTATAATAGCCAAGAGATCAGTAAAGATCACTAACTTGCTATCTCAAGGTTGTCAGTGGTGTTGCATTGATAAATAATATATAATGTGACTTACTAATGAGCACATTAGTTAAGACTAGCATCTATTAAATGTGCTATTGTTTCCTGAAAGTTTTTTTTTCTAGAACTGACATCATATCTGTGAGTTTCACTATTGAGTTATCTTGGTTTGTTATCAACAGATTTTAAAAACCATCTTTATACTTATTACTAATGGTATTTTCCTTTGTGTGGTGTTTGCACAACCTGCAAAATGTTTCTGTTAAAGAGTTCCAGGGGAAAATGACAGGATCTCCTTCTTGCAGGTATAGTGGAGTTCAGGCGCATGCTAAACATCTGTCAAAGGTCACAAAATAGAGGTATTGACAGAATGTGTGGGGCTCATTTGTCAGACATAAGGTATGAGAAGAAGTCACTTTCTGGAACACTGGGTTAAAAATGATAATCAGAGGATAGAGGGATAGGTAATGTGCCCATTGCAGTAAATGAATGACATACCAGAGGATGTAGGGACGTAGGGATGTATCCATTGCAGTAGGTAAGTGACATCAGAGCATGTAGGGATGGATGCATGTATCCATTGCTGTAGATAATAATCCTGTCTAGTTCTTTAAGTAGATTCCTGTAAGAAATGGATAAGGAGATAGCTCCAAAGATTTTCTTCAATGAGTTCAACTAAATGCACTGAGAATCTTTGCTCTGGGAATGTGGCACATTGGACTCCAGATCTCTCTTCCATTGTGTTTGTCCCTCCCATTATCTTTCACCTTGGTCTCCTCTCTGGCTGCGGAAGCTTAACAGAGGTCATCTGGCCTATTTCTTTCAGTTAGCTTAAATTACTTTGGGGGTTGCTATTAAACTATGGGCAGCTTGGAGCAGCAGACATTCTTCTTATTCAGTCCTATGTGACACGTAATATCTTCCATCATCACAGTTATTGGAGTTTAAGGTCAAATGTTATCTATTGTTGGGGGTGGGTATTTCAAAGCACTCTACTGTGTAACCAACATTTTAAGCCTTGGAATAAGCCAGCAACAAGAAACCAAATAGATACCCACCATGCCTTTTGCTCTGCACTCAGTAAATATTTGTTTGTGAATGTGTAGCAAAAGACAGGATGGAGATCCATTAATTCCCAAGGATGACGACGTAAGGTGTGGCAGTTGGGGAAGTGGAAGCCATCAACCTGTAAGATCTGCAGTAGTTCCACCTTAATTCTGTAATTTGCTTGAAGGAAGTCCATCATCAGAACCTGGAAAGAGCTGCGTGTCACTAAATCCTGGAAAAAATGCCAAGTGGGAGAATCTGGAGTGTGTTCAGAAGCTGGGCTACATTTGTAAAAAGGGCAACAATACTTTGAACCCATTTATCATTCCTTCAGGTAAGTGGATCTCTTTGGTCAGAATGAATAAAGTACTAGAAGTTAAAGATAAACAAAACTGTAACTCAATTAAAATAGCATGAAATGACTCTAGAGAGTGTGTTGACTGTTTATAGGTAAATATAATGATATGTCTTCAAAAAGTCCTTTTCTTTGGTCAGTATTATTGGCTGCTAAAGTTTTCTGAACATAAGGAAATGTTTGAACATTGTGCAAAGCTTTTGATATAAATAAGAATTTTATCTCTCCAGCATTGTAAATAGGCATTCTTTCACACACTATAAAAGAGGAAAGAGAAATTCATAGGATATACTTCATGCACACCTGAGAAAACTGGAATTAAAACCAGAAAATAAATATCTGTAGGGGATGACTTTACTCTGTCCACACAAATAATGTTGGGTTCAACGTAGCATCTTACATTGAAATCTTAACACGATGGAATAAATGATCCCCCAAACAAACATAATCATTAAGCACTGTATATAAGCATTGTATATAGGCTAGGCTCCAGTAGAATAGTAAATAATGAGTGATTTTATAATTCTAAGGAATAATTAGACTGCTAAGGCAGTAATAGTTTGTCCTTTCAACACATTGAAAAGGCAACATTTATTTTACCACTATAGCTATTCTGGAGAGATGATTCCTGCTTTACATGTTTTTCTTTTCTGCTTGGGAAACTTGATGACCCATGTGGTGGTTTGAATGAGAATAATCCCTATAGACTCAAATGTTTGAATAGTCAGACACCCCTCCACCACACACACACACACACACACACACACACACACACACACACACACACACAGTTGGTTGAACTCTTTGCGAAGGATTAAGAGATGTGGCCTTGCTGGAGAAGGTGTCTCTGGGGGCAGGCTTTGAGATTTCAATAGACTGGTGCCATTCCCAGCGTCTCTCTATCTTTGCCTAATGGTTGTGTCTTAAGATGTGAGCTCTCAGCTCCTGCTCCAGCACTATGCCTGCCAGTGTGCTACCAGGCTCCCTACATGATGTCATGGACTCAGATACTCTGAAACCATAAGCCCCAAATAAATGCTTTTTTTTTTTTTCTTTTTCTCCCTTGACTCCTGGAAGCAGTTTCATTTGTTTGTAACTATTATTGTCAGGGCTAGAAATTCACAAATCACCAAATGATCAACAATATTTTCCTACCATCTCTTTATTTCTGCCACCCAGGGCTGTTGTACTGGAAGATCACTGTTTCCGAGTGTGTGTATCCTTAGCTGATTCTTTATTGGTGTGTAGGCAAATGCATGCACAATGATTTTTTCTGTTTTGTACAGTATGGTTTTTATAGGTTTTGTTAGTCAGTAGTTTGTTCATCATTCTACTTGGTATGTAAATTAATTCTCCATACATTACTTTTTGGGTGGCTAACAGTCATTGCATGGAAAGACCAGCCCATTGTTATTAGCTTTTGTTTATTTACTCTGTGTGTGTGTGTGTGTGTGTGTGTGTGTGTGTGTGTGTGTGTTTTGAGCTCACAGTATATCCCCCAGTCATTCTCTAATTGGTTCTCTAACAGATTCTCTAATTGGCCTAGAACTCACCAAGTGGGCTAGGATGGCTGGCTAGTGAGCCCTGGGGATCTGCATCTCCCTAGTGCTGGGATTACAAGGACACACTTTTTGTTTTAATATACATTTTGAAGCCCAAACTCAAGTACTTGTGCTTTAAAAGGTAGCACATTCCCAACACTATCTCCCAGCCTTGATTGTTAATTTGCCTCTAATCTTCTATGAAGTTAAATAACCTTACATACATGACATTTCAAAGACATGATATTCTTAGAAGTGGAACTGTAAGATCAGAGAGTATGCATGTTTATAATTTTAGCAGATAGAGAGACAGACAAGATCACTAACAGGTATGGCAGAGGCCCCTGGTTCATGATCTCTGATGGATGTGGATGGGGCCCCTGGTTCATGATCTCTGATGGATGTGGATGGGGCCCCTGGTTCATGATCTCTGATGGATGTGGGTGGGAACCTGTGGAGATCTCAGTTGTGCTTTCAACTTGTCTCTTCTGTTGCTATTGCAGAAGGAATGACTAAATTTTTTCTTGGAGGTGTTCGTGTAGTTCTCCTTCAGAGAACTGTTGTTGCCACTTTGAGGAAGTAAAGAAAAGTTATTTTTAAGTTTCTATGGAATGAGAGGCAGAATTCTATAATTTGGCTTTATTGCTTAATCCACCAGTTTTAAGTTCCTCATTTGCAAAATATGAATGCTGGTAACTCTTCTTCCTGAAAAATCGTATTCATATCATCAAACTTGCATTACTAAACCACTGTTGCCCTGCCTCAACGGTTCAGCTACACTCGACAGTTGCCTTTACATCTTTATACCGTCAGGATTAATCTGCTGTATTCATAAACTATAGAAGCAGATATTTAAATTTGTTGTGTTTGTCAGGTGTGGTGGTGCACGGCTTTAATCCCAGCACTTGGGAGGCAGAGGCAGGTGGATCTCTGAGTTCGAGGTCAGAGTGAGTTCCAGGACAGCCAGGGCTACGCAGAGAAACCCTGTCTCCATAAACCAACCCCTCCCCTGCGAGCCTTGCACTGTTTAGTCCTTGCCACAGTCCCTATGTGCTCATGGTTCCCACGTCCCCAGGGCCATACTGTGTTGTTTTGCAGACATTAACCGTTTGGTCGTTGGTCAAATGAAATGTGTTTAGTGTGAACTGAGATACGCTGTGTGTATAAATACACACTGGATTTCCAAAGCTTAGTGTGGAATAAATGGACAATCTCATTTTAGTTGATCATGTATTCAAATGATATTTTGGACAAGTGAGTGAAGTTATATTTTTGACATTGACTTGCTTCACTTTTCTCATATTGACTGGCTAGTAGCAAATCTAAAACAATGCATGTGACTCACATTAGTAGCTACACTGTGGGCAGCGCTGGTCCACTGGTCCTCCCGAGGAATGGGGAGTCTTCTTTGGTGGTCCCAAGGCCCCTGCATTTCACTTGGATTGGTAATTTCCTGTTTTCAAACTTTTGTGTGTTTTGCTGTGCTGGGAATTGAAGGCAGGACCTCATGTATAAGAGAGGCGAGCATTCTACCACCGAGCTATACCCACAGTATATGTGATTTAAAACACTTTTTGGGTAGGCCAGGCTGGCCTCAAACTCACAGAGATCCATCTACCTCTGCCTCCCAAATGCTGGAATTAAAGGTGTGAGCTACCACTGCCCGGCTACCTGTTCAGTTTTTGAAGCCTTCATTTCCTAGACAGAAAAGTTAAAACATCCCACCAGAGGGCTCCAGAGCTACGCTAACCTTTCATGTTTTTAGCTTTCGGCAACCCCGAAAGTATCCAGAATTGAAATTGTTACTAAGGGGCTGCAGTTTGTAAGTATGAATTCTTTGTTTTACAACAGTGCAGCTGAGGGCATTGCGAATTAGAACTTTTCTTGCATTTCGACCACGCACAAAGAGGCTTCTGGAGGTCTCTGCTACTAAGGAGAAATAGGACTCAGTCATTCAAAGAGCAACCAGAGAGCCAGCTGTGAGAGTGTCATCTCAGCAGCCAAGAGCAGAAACAGGAAGAACATGAGTTCAAGGCCAGCCTGGGCTACTGCAATAGACCCTGTTTCATGCCTCCCCACCCAAATGAGAGGATGACAAAGAAAAGGATCGGTGCTAGGCACCAAGTCAAACAACACATTTGAGATCACGTAATATCTAGCTTAAATGTCTAAACTGACCCAGTGTCACAGATTATTATGTAGAAAGGCATCTGTAAAGTAGCAAAAACAAGCTTCTATATGTCAAATATAATATCATTTTCTTTTTTAGCCATCACCCATTGCACTTACCATGTGCCAGGGTCCAGGCCAGGTTCAAAATCATCCTGTGAAGAAGAGGGTGTCTCTCCTTTAGACATCTGCACTCTAGCTCCCTAAGTTATTGTTAAAGTTTTACAGCATGTGATCAAGGTTATGACATTTGTCCGCAGCTTCTCACAGCAACAGTGAGAACGTTCAATACTGATCTACTTACATAATAATGATTTTGTGTGGCTCTGTTCTTTCCTAGTTCAGAACACAGTGAAGATGGGTAATTTAGTATTTATATAGTTACTGCCTTAAAAAAAATCCCTGTTGAGTTGGGCAGTGGTGGCTCACGCCTTTAATCCCAACACTCGGGAGGCAGAGGCAGGCAGGTCTCTGTGAGTTCGAGGCCAGCCGGGTCTACAGAGTGAGTTCCAGGACAGTCAGTTACAACAGAGAAACCCTGTCTCACAAAACAAACAAACAAACAAAACATCTGTGTGGTTACTTCAATTCATATGCTATGACTTGCTTAAACCTCCCTTCTGAAAAATTCAGGTTTTGCCCCAAAAGTTTCTGAACCTAAATTGCCCTCATGGCCACAGTAATGGGTGACATCATAGCCACAGTAATGGGCGACACCTTTTGGAAGCAGATAAATGGGGTTTGAGCCCACAAGGGATGGGCTCACGGGATGATGGCTGCATGGGTTCCTTGGTGACGCTCATGTCCATGCTCGTCCTGCTTCGTGATTCAAAACTTTCTCCCAGCTGCCTTAGGAGTATTGCTCTTTCTCCAACGAATGACAGTCTCCTTAGTGGCCATGGAAATAAGGTGGATTGCAGTCTTTTAAAGGGTAGATCATATATGAGAATGTCAGGAGTCCCAGAGTTAGACAGTGCATCACAGATGCTTAGTTTAGGTTTGATAGTGATGCAGATAGACAAAATCAGACAATCTGTTGCATAGTCTAAAATAGATTTCTCATTTGTCTTTTGGACCCAGGACCCCACATGCACTAACATTCTGCTTATGTCATCATTCCTTGACTTCATTTTCAAGTAAAAGATATTTTTTCAAAAAAATCACCCTTTATAAAACAAAGCAAGCAAGATAGAATATTTCTTTCTCAGATACCTTTTAGGAACGTGTATGCCATCAAGTGAAAAATTTTATCTTTATGTCTACAATTGTGAAGTATTATGTACATTTTATGTATAAATGTATGATGTATTTATATTATTTATATAAACATGTATATAAAATTTATTCATATATTTATATAAAATGTTTTACACATAGGATAGTTGAAAATGCTGTCACAAATTTAAACAAACTTCTTTCAAATGCTTTCTAAACTGCTTTTCCTTTTCTAGAAAGTGATGTACCTACCGGCTGTCCTAATCAGTGGTGGCCCTATGCAGGCCACTGTTACAAGATCCACAGGGAAGAGAAGAAGATCCAGAGATACGCCTTGCAAGCCTGTCGGAAGGAAGGTGGTGACCTGGCAAGTATCCACAGCATCGAGGAGTTTGACTTCATCTTCTCCCAGCTAGGATACGGTGAGAAACTTCCTGCTGATGCAAAGCCCAGGGTGGCTGCCTCTTCTCCTCCTATCTCTGAAAAATACAATCATAACTGTCCAGTTTAATTGATTGAAATTGATAGTTTATTGACAATATAAACTTCAGTAAATGGTGCTTCTGCCAACAAAGACTATATAGTAATTTAAATACTTGTATTGTTAAAAATTGAATATATTTTTTTTCTTTTTGGGTAGTTTTCAGTATTATTTTCTCACTTGATTTGGGGATGTCTGTGTTTAACTTGGCCATGGTGTAAAATTTGGAATTATTTGTGGGTGTATATATATTTTTTGTAAGCCCATATTAGAGTTTACAAGAAGTGTTTATAAATGAACCATCTTGCACTTGGGATTTTCTTTTCTCTACTTTTCTTCTTCTCTACTATTTTCTTCTCCTCACACAGTGGAAGAAGTGGGTGAATATGAGAGGTGCCATCCTAAACCTTTGGCAGAAATTTACATCTGAATTTTAGGCATAAAAATTTAAGAAAATGTAGAGGATGTAAAAACTAGAAATGAGATACTTGATGAATGACAGGAGCTGAGAGTGCTGGCTCTGAAGGAAATCAGGCCAAGAGACAGAAGGACAGGCTCTCCACAGGACTTGCTGATTAAATGATGATCCTTTTTGTCTCTCACTGATGGGGCTTCTGAGCAGCTGCAGCTGTTCCTAATTTCCACCCAGCAAAACAAGAGGAAATGGATGGTGGGGAGGGAGGCAGGGCCTTGCTTCCTGATGCATATTGCCTTAAAACTGACCAGGGTGCAAGGGGAGAAAAGGCACTTAACATATAAGCAAGGGAAAAGATGGGAGAAAAAGAAAAAGGAGAAAAAGATGTCAAAGGCTTGCAAACACTATCATCCTAACACCAAAGTCCAGTGGAAAACATCTGCCTCTGTATACCTGACTGAGGGTGGCCTTGAGATACTGGGGGTTAGGGAGACAGCTCCCTAGGTTGTAGCATGAGGATTCCCAGGATGAACACAAAACCTGGAGTTTCTTTTGCTTTTTTTCTTTCCTTTCCTTTTCTTTCTTTTCTTTTCTCTCTTTTTTCTTTTATTTTCTCTTTCTTTCTTCCTTCTTTCCTTTCTTTTTTTTTTTTTTTGCTTTTTTTCCTTCTGTTTGTTTTGTCCAATTCCTACTTCTTTTTTTTTTTGTTTTATTTTATTATTATTCTTTAGATGCCTGCTTACTTTTGAAAATAAATAAATAAAACCCAGGTGTGGTAGTCCTCCTGTAACCCTAGTGTTGTTCAGACAGAGACATGCCAATCTCTGGTGATCGCTGGCCAGTCAGCCAGGCCTACTTGGCAAGTTAGTTGATGGGGCCTGCGGAAGGACATCTGAGGTTGTCCTCTAGTCTCTGCATACATGTATGTGCATGTACACACACACACACACACACACACACACACACACACACACATCCCCTGCAGCATGTAACAACTTTGTAATTATCCTGTGTTCACCTAGCCTGGGATATTCAGATTAAGTGATGAATTGTAATTGCAATGTGAGTATCTAAGTAACAATCACTTAAACCTATCATGACTTACTGGGAAGCTTGCAAATGGACCAGTGTTGGAAGCCAGTTAGTTAAGACACTAAAGGACTGTCAGTCCTACTCTCTATGACATGATATAGCCACAGCAGAACCATGTGCTTTTATTGTAATTATTTGAGGAAGCTGGATGACAAAGGCTTCATCTCAGTTCAGCTTGAGAACAAATGAGTGAGTCAGAGAGCTTTCTATTGGAAAGAGGAGTTACAGGGACTGGAGAGATGGCTCAGCTGTTAAGAGCACTTGTTGCTCTTGCAGAGGACCTGGGTTCGTTCCCAGTATGCAGATGGCAGCTAACACCCATTTGTGACTCCAGTTCCAGGGGATCTAATGCCCTCTTCTGATATTAGTGGACACTGCATGCACCTGGTGCACAGACATACATGCAAACAAAGCACTCATTCACATAAAAGAAAAATAAAAAAGTCTTTTAAAAGAGTTACTAAAAACAAATTATTTAAATACATCATTTATAATATTTCATGACAGTGTTTTCTTATTTGACAGAACAAAACAACCTCGATAAAGGTAAAGCTGTAGAAAATTGAAGTTATTGCTTCTAAATAAAGACTTAAAAAACTCTTGTTAGTTGAGACAGAAGTTCGTATATTAGTCATGGAAATAAAGCAAAAAGTAGATAATCTGGGGCCCGAGCATGTAAGATGTGAATAGCAGTTCACACAATTTCTTTAACTGGTTTGTGAAAATTGATTTAACAACTTGAAACATACATACATGTATGTGTGTGTGTGTATGTATATATATATATATATATATATATATATATATATATATATATATATATATATATAATAGTACAATTGCAAACAATCTAACAGGACAACAGTATGTGTATGTATGTGTGTGTGTGTGTGTGTGTGTGTGTGTGTATATATATATATATATATATATATATATACACACATTTCCATATATATATGGAAATGCCAAAATAAAGCCTAGTTCTTTGTAAGCTAATAAAAAATTAAAACAAATTAACATAGAAAACTCACATATAATTGTGTGATTTTTTACATTGGTTTTGGTCTTCATCTTAAAGTTCTTGAAAATACATGGGGTCTCTTTGAAGCCTGTGTTTGTTACTCAAAAGCTCCTGATCTGCCAACTCAAGCAAAAGGAAGAGGGGAGCATCTGGCACTGTTCTCCATGCTCCAGGATGATGGAAACATCTGCTGGAGCTGGCAGAAGGCCACTCAGGGACTTCTCCAAAACCAAAGTTGATTGACAGCTTTAGGAGGAAGAACCTCAGCCAGTTAGGGAAATTCTTGTAGGATCATTTTCCTTTTCTACCAAAGGCCATCTTTATAATTCTTTGAAATTGCTGCCTTTTACCATTCAAAGATCAGGACCAAAGGCTACCATGTCATTCTGAAACAAGCAAATTAAACAGATGTTGAATTGTATAACCTTTAATTTTTAAATTTGGAAATTCTTATTTTGCAGACATGGAATCTTAGATCTTAAATCATTAAAACTTGCCCTATTATTGTTTTGATACTTATATTTTAGAAGGGTAACTGCTCATAAAGTTAATAATGATCCTCAGAGAACTTCAAGATAAAGTGACCATATTTTAGATCTTTATGGATTATTGTGATTTTATCCTTTTTTTTTTTTTTAGTTTTGCTGGTATTGTACAACATTTTATAGTGAAACTGGAAAACGATCAAATATATATTTATTTGCATAAATCAGTGCTAAATGTCAGTTGCTAGCCTATCTCTCTGGCATTTTATCTTATGTGTTTGTGTGTTTTACCTGTATGTATGTCTGTGCACTATTGCTCCCATGGAGGCCAGAAGGGGGGTGTCAGATGTCCTAGAACCAGGATTATAGCTGGTTATGAGGCACTCTGTGTGTGCTCAGAGCCAAACCAGGATCCTCTGCAAGAGCAGGCAGTGCTATTAACACTGGGCCATCTCTCCAGTCTCTCAGAGGGATGCTGGGGCTCAAATGTTGGTCTCCTGGAAGATCACCCGATGCTCTTAACCAAGGAGCCATTTATCCTCCTATTTCCTTAGTCTAAATTTCTGTCACTATCTAGATAATTTTCACTTGAAAATCAGTGATTAAATTTTAACCGAAGCACTTATAATGTTCTTAATAGTAACAACCAGTCAATTAGGAGTGGTTTAAAATTTATCTTCAAGTATTCACAAGGATTAATGGTACTTAAGTGTATTTACCCATCATAGCTCCAGAAATATAGTTATTTGTATCAAAACTGTTGGGCTACTCATTTCATTTTTACAACTCCCATAAAATATAATATTGTAACTAAAAATACAGCCATATTTAAGATGGAAAGTTAATGCTGAATAATCTAAAATTGGCATCATAAAATGTAGTTGATATGTATCGACTACATGCAGAAGATTATCTTTTCTGAGTTCCGTAGATACAGGGAGCAGAGCTGGGTGGACAAGCCTAGTACTCTCTTTTCTGATACCCTGCTGACCTCGGGAGGGTGATCCTTACCTAAACTACTTTGGTGTCTTTTTCTTCCTGTGTAGAGCCAAATGATGAGTTGTGGATTGGTTTAAATGACATCAAGATTCAAATGTACTTTGAGTGGAGCGATGGGACCCCAGTGACATTTACCAAATGGCTTCGTGGAGAGCCAAGCCATGAGAATAACAGGCAGGAGGACTGCGTGGTGATGAAGGGCAAGGTAAGGTGCTCGGCTGATGTCTCACAATGGTGCTGGGAGCCTCCTTTCTCTGCCTGGATTGTTATGTGTTCAGATTGCTTCTGTTGTAAGTTGACATAGATTCAAGTTGCACCACAATTCAGATTCAGTTTCTTGAATGTCTCACAATTGTCTGGCAAAGTAAAAAAGACCATAAGATAAATGATAAAAACTTTTGTCTAAAACGTAGCTTTAACTAATAACTTACATGGTCCCTCTGCTGAGTTCTGAAGTATGCACATGTATGTGCATGTGTTGTGTGTTTATACAGCACCATTTAGAACATTACGTGCACACACGCATGCGCGCGTGTGTGCGCGTGCGCGCGCGCACACACACACACGCACACACACGCACACGCACATGAGATTTGGGTTAACAATTCAGAGCTTTGGTTATAACTTCAGCTGGTAACCCTAAGTAGAAAATGTAGACCTAGTTGATTCTATTTTAAATTTTATCCTGGACTCTGTAGTTGAGGAGCCACATTTGGTTTTTCAGATTTCATGGAAGCCCTGTATTAAATAATTCATTCCATGTTTTCAATGTGATTGCAGTAATCAGTGAATATTACATTTTTTTCTGTTAATAGATGATAGATATAAGTCTCGTTGTTGTATAACTTCTATCTTCACTTGCATAGGGGATGAAATTGTATGCATCTCATATGTGGAAATGAAAATTTAAAAGGTTTATGCCTACATTATGCACAATTCATTGTCCAATTGTTAACAAATATTATCTACTATTTTTATTATTTAAAAAAATTAACATAATTAATTGGAATCTCCGAACCGAGGAAAGGTGATCTAACCTAAGAGTGGACAGAAGAAGCCAGAGAGTAACATTCTGGAGCTACAGGACGATGGATGGTAGGAGAGCAAGCACTGAGGCTCAAGACCCAAGAATGATATTACTTAGGAGCGCAAGAAAACATCTGAATTTTATAAACATTACTCTGGCTGTAGGGATGGATACTGGATTGCAGTTAATTAGAGATGAATAATTAAAGAAGAATAATATATACATTGTTTGCTCTTCGAAATATTTATCAACAAGGAAAGGAAGGGGAGACCTTAACATGATGTGTCTAAGGAAGTAGAAAAGGGAAGAATATTAAACAAGGTGAAAGGTTGAAACCGGGATCCCTCAGGACCCCCATCAACTAGGGAGAAGGAAGAAATAATGCTATGGTTTCAGGTTTGCTTTTAAGTTTGGTTTGTTGGGGCGGGCTGTTTTCTTGGATGGGTTATATGCGTGTGGTTAACGTGAAGATCGAGGCGTAGGCTGCACACGAACCATCAGTGAGCATGACACTCTAAGGATGTAAGTTTTTAGAATTTTTAGAATTTTTCTTTAGCTCTTTCCAGATAGTGGCTTCCAAAGAGTAAGATAAAGAATCATACTAGAGCTGCAGTCTCTATATATCTGTATAGTTAGAGCCAAAGGTGCTACTTACTTGTAATATGTGAATTTACCATTCATTTGTAGATGCTAGCTTCCCTGGTAAGCATGCATAGGCCCTGAATTCAGCACCAGAAAGAAACAAATGTACCAAGGTCCTAAAAGAGATGATCATTTCTTTTTTCTCTTTTCTCCATAGGATGGGTACTGGGCAGATAGAGCCTGTGAGGAGCCACTTGGTTACATCTGTAAGATGACGTCACAAACTCACGCCCCAGTCCCAGAGGAGGCAGAAAAAGGCTGCCAGAAAGTGAGTACAGACAATGCACAGTGATTTGAGCTTGGCATTCGATACAGTGGACTTTATTTTGTACAAGACAGTGCTTACTTATCATCAAAGCCCAGGGTTTCAACTGTGTAGTCAGTGTTTTCTTGTGTCTGGTACTCCCATTGTCTTTCTTGAAGTTTTTTGGGCAGTCTCTGGTTAACAGGGAGACAAGCTACTCCTTGGCTCCGTTCAGAATGTCATGAGAACTGGAAAGAGAACTGGGAATAAAAAGAGATGGGTTGGAGACAGCTGCAAGAGAAGGAGAAGCTGCCATGCAGGTGTGGGTAGTCTGCGATCCATAGGCAGAACGTTTCCACTGAATAATCTTGAAGACCGACATGCTGATAACAGCCATCCTTGGCCACTTTCCTGCTTACAGTGTTTTGGATGAGCTTTCTTCCAGTGAGGAAACTTCTCAGGACATCATTTCAATAAGAAGCAGGGTACCTAGTCACCAACTTGTGCTGAGTGACTCTTAAATAAAATCACCAAAGCCAATGGTGTATGTGCCTCACCTGGAGAGAGAGTGAGGTGTGTGTGTGTGGGGGGTGGAGATAGAGATATACAGAGACAGAGAGACAGACTGAGAGAGAGACACTGAGAGAGACAGACACAGAGAGACAGAGGCAGACTCAGAGAGACACACAGAAAGGGCTCTAGGAGGCTAAAAATAATTATCTTGTAAATGATTTCTAACAGCATAAAGAAACTACAGACATGATTTTGTAGGCTCATGGTTACTGTTTTTCTGTCTGCTAAGTAGCTCATCTTCCTCTTTTATCCTTTCTCACTTCTCCTGAATTAAAGGCAAAGTAGGAACTAGTGGTCTTCCCAAGAGTGCTATGCTGTGGTCACATCATCTGATAAGAAATACCACAAGACAAGAATTTATGACATGTAACTTGGTATAGGCTAAATAAACTATAAAGAGAAACAGACCAGGTAGCAGAAAAGTCACACAATGTGAGAGATACATAAAGGGTCTTGACAATGGTCAACTTCCTCCTAATTTTGCATTCCAGAACATTGGCCAGAGAAGTTATAAAGATTTATTTTCTTTTGGCTTGTGCACATGTTTATGTGGATGCACATGTTTGTGCTGGAGTTTGTACATGTATATGCACATGTGTGTGGAGGTCAGAGATCAACTTTTGGTGCCATTCCTCAAGTACCATGTGCCATACAGTGTGTGTGTGTGTGTGTGTGTGTGTGTGTGTGTGTGTGTGTGTGTGCGTGTGTGTGTGTGTGTGTGTGTGTGTGTATGTGTGTGTGCGTGTGTGTGTGTGTGTGTGTGTGTGTGTGTGTGTGTGTGTGTGTGTGTGTGTGTGCGTGTGTGTGTGCGTGTGCGTGTGTGTGTGTATGTGTGTGTGTGTGTGTTACTGGCCTGGAGCTTACCAAGTAGTAGGAGTAGGCTGCATGGCCAGAGAGTCTCAGGGATCTACCCATCTCCTCCACTACCATTATCCCATTGCTGGGATTACAGGTGCATCTGAAGCTCAGATATTTTGTGGGCTAGGGGGTGGAACTGAGGTCTCTGTGCCTGCAAGGCAAACTTTTTACCAACTGACCCACCTCACTGTCTCCCTACATAAAATTTGTAGCGTCAACAGAGGCAAGGCTAGCATCCAGACGCCTGTCTCCAGGCCAATGCGCTGTGTTTCATCACCAGCACACTTACACAGCCTTTGTGTAATCACATCTCTGTGTAAGAGATTATATACGATTGTCATTTTTTAACATAATGAGCACATTACTTCTATATAATTGATGTTTTATATATATTTCCTACCAACTGCCCCATATCTACAATCAGATCCAATCAAATCCAATTTAATCATTAGATGATAATAAGAAAGTAAGGCAATAATTTATCAAGTACTGTTATTCTTAGGTTCTAACGAACCTACAGGAAAACTAGTATAGTCTTACTGCGAAAGACTCAGAGAAATCAATGTGGCTAGGTTGAAAGTTGATGAGATTGAGTCAACTGTTTGCAATATTCTCTTACTATTGCATGTAATAAATAGAAAACGTACGGCATAACTTGAGAGAGAATATTTGGATGAGTGCTCCAAGACTAATTAGTTTGAGGGAAAGAAGCAGGAGAGGGCAAGGATAACTGCGATGTAAAGAATGCATATCGTAGGCTTCTCAGTCTCATCAAACTGTAGTGATGCTCATAATATTGAGAATATTTGACCTCCTTGACCAAAGTCTATTTCTTAGTTCAACTTAAAATTTCTTAATAAACTTTGACCTGCCTGGGCTGGAAATGTCACTCCATCATGAATTGTTGATAATATTGTGAGGGTGACATAACAAAATTATGAAAATTATATATTTTTATATCACGGAATGAAAAGGGTAAAAGAAAACACTGGCAGTATATAGTGACCTGTGCAAGTGACTGGGAAGAGCAAGGAGAAGATATAATGGAGTACAATCTGTGTCCGGGCGTGGGTGGTACACAGGCATCTTCCTGAGAGTTTAAAACCATTATACTGAACTGAGGCTCTACCTTCTTTTTTCTCTTTGGGGTGCATGCATCTATGTATATGTATGTGTGCACGTGTTTGTGTATATACAGGTATGCAAGTGGAGCCTATTCAGCAACCTGCGATATCCTTAATGGGGAAGTTTCCCACATTTTTCCCAATTTTATTTTATTTTTTGTTTTCTTGTTTTGTTCTTCCATTCTTTCCTTTTATTGAAAATAGATTCTTACAAAATATATCCTGATTACAGTTTCCCCTCCCTCTACCCTTTCCATTTCCTCTCCACCTCCCCTCCCCTCTGGATCCACTCTCTTTCTGTCTCTCAATAGAAAAGAGCAGGCTTCCAAGAGATAACCAAATGTGACAACATGAAATATAATAAGATGAAGTAAAGACTTTCATATCTAAGTTGGACAGGACAGCCCAACAGGAGGAAGAGCAGGCACAAGAGCAGGCACAAGAGTCAGACATCCACTCATTCTAACAGTCAGGAGTACATAAAATATGAAGCTAATAGCTATAATATATATGTAGAGGACCTGGTGCAGACCCCTGCAGGCCCTGTGCTTGGTGCTTCAGTCTCCATGAGTTCATATGCACCTTGCTTAGTTGATTCAGAGGGCCTTGTTCCCCTGGGGTCTCCTGGTGTCCTCCATCCCCTCTGGCTCTTACGCTCTTTCTGCCCCCTCTTCTGTGGGGGTTCTCTGAGCTCTGAGGGGAGGGATTTGATGGAGACCTCCCATTTAAACTGTCTCTCCACATAATGCCTGGCTGTGGATCTCTGTATCTGTTCCCATCTGCTGCTGGAGGAAGCTTCTGTGATTATGACCCCACGTTGTTTGTTTGTTTTTTTAAACAAGTTCTGTCATTGCCCTTGAGCTTATCAAACAAGCTCAAGTGACTGGCCAACAAACCCCAGGGATCCATCTGTTTCCAGCTGCCCAGTGCTGGGATTAGGAGACCTGTCTTTCATTCTAGGGAACTGAACTCAGGTTCTTGTGCTTGCAGGGCTTATACTGTACCAGCTGAGCCGTCTCGCCAGCCTCAGGGGATTCGACTTTCTATTCTATGCTACCAGAGTGCAACATGCTAGACCAAGAAGTTAACACAAAGTGGTTTTGAGCCAGTTTTGAGCCCAATTTATAATGTATTTCTAGGATTTTCATGCAGTGCTGTCAATAGATCTGGCGCGAATGTGCATGTGTTTTAAATGCTAACAGGATGGGATGGAGAATGTGGATCAACCACTGTTTAAAACTGTGTTTTTATTATGATGCAATCCCAACTGTATTTTATTCCTGTTGCAAGTTCTTTGACCCATTTTTTTGGTTTTGCTTTGTGTGGAATTCTTCATTTTGAAGACTTATACTTACCTTTGAATTTTTGAAAAATATGTCACTTGTTCAGTCTTTTCACTGTGCTTCTGAAACTTGTTTTGGGTAGATAATCTCCTATCCTAGTGTCTCTTTTATTCTCTTGGTTTTGTGTGTGTGTATGGTGCACATGGATGTGTGTATGCCTATTCACATGTGTGTAGGTGTGTGTGTGTGTGTGTGTGTGTATGTGTGTGCGTGCGCATGTGCGTGTGTACATGTGTGTGTCCTGAGTTGATGTTGGGTGTCTTCTTTGATTGCCCTCCATTTTTATTTACAGAGGCAGGGGCTCTCACTGAACCTGGAGCTCTCTAATTCTGGCTACTCTAGTTAGTCATCTTACCCTGGGGCTCTCCTGTCTCTGCTTCTTGAGTGTTGGGATTGTAGGTGGCTGTCATACCTGCCTAGCTTTTACATGGGTCCTGGGTATTTGAACTCTAGTCCTCACACCTGCTCAGCAAGGGCTTTAACCCCAGTACTAGTGTTTATATTTTCCTATGAGTATGTTTTAAGTTTCTTTTTTATCTTCCTATCCATCTACCCAATTTACTAATTCTCTTTGCAACTGTATTTACTGTATTTAATCTGGTTGTTGTATTTTTTAACTTAATTTCTATATTTTTCTACTCTAGAAGTTCTGTTTGGTTCAAACCTCCCATATTTTGATCTTTGCTATTTCTTTGGTTGTTAAATGATCTCAAACATTATTATTTGTATAATATAGTTTTCTGATTGCTCTATTATGTGAACTCAGGGATTCCCACCTAAAACAAGACATTTCTCACATACTTTATACACACACACACACACACACACACACACACACACACACGCACACATATATTTGTGAGTGCCCATCTGCATCTCTCTCCTTCTCACAGGTGCCGTTACCCTCCACGGCCTGGTTTGTAGAAAGCCCTCAATTGTGTGGTTTTGTATTTGTCTTAGAGTGTCTAAGCGATTTTCTTTGTGGAGACCAAATATTATTTTGTCATGTGATCCTGGATTCTCTCACAGTGTCTACAGTGAGAAGTCGGAACTAGACCCCAAGTGTAGCACAATTGTTGATTGATTTTTGTATTGGCCTTAAAAGCCACAGCCTTGAAAACACTAAGCAATCACTCTACCCTGAGATACACTTCCCTACCTTTGGTTTTTGACAAGGTCCTGATATATATAGCCCAGGCTGGCCTCCAGCTTATTAGCCTTCTGAGTGCTGGCATTACAGGCATACCTGGATGACATTTATTTGGAAACCTAGGAGTCTTTCCTGGTATCTAATACCCCAAGCAGATAACAGGCTTATTAACTTGGAGTTGTGTGGCTAGAATTTTGTATTTCTATCGCCACAGAAGAAAGTCAAACACCGTGCTCCATGTGGACATGAGGACACCCCCTCCCCCCCCAGACCCCAGCCTGCATTTGATTTGCTCCTAGCCACCCACAAGCTTAGCTTCTGTGTTTTTAGTATTTAACTTAGTTTTTTTTTTTTTTTTTTTAACATGGAGAGTTCCTCTTTTCCTCTCAAACTCCTGCCTGGAATTTAAATTTTTATTTACATGATTTTATGTAGTGTTTTCTATATCTGAAATTTGGGAAAGGAACGTCAATAAGTCATGTTGCTCGAGGTTTGATGCGCATTTTCCAACGGCCAGGCAACACCGTTTTATGTTCACCGTCTACCTTTGACATCAGTAGCCATCTAAGGTTACAGTTCCTCGGGTTATTTTCTGAGATTATCTCATGTGAAGTGAATCCTGAGCGGGATCGTTCAGTTGCTTTAGGGATCGTTTCACAAGCAGTGTTCTTTGGAGCGTGCATCAGAACGCAAGAGGACAGCCTTCCCTTCATTTGTTGTCATTATTTGCCGTGGTGTACAGTTTTCTTTATTCAGTTGCATAAAAACAATTTCTATTGCATTTAATATCATTCCTATTTGTGTTCTTTAGCTACTCCTGTTTGTCATGCACCTAGTGCTGCATGAAGATATTATTTTAAAAATAATACTTCCTGATAAATGAGCCTGATAATCCTCTCATTTGTTTGTTGTTTGATGACATTCATAGGGCTGGAAAAGGCATGGTTTTTACTGCTACTTGGTTGGAAACACCCTTTCAACATTTGCTGATGCAAACAAAACATGCACAAACGAGAAAGCCTTTTTAACAACAGTTGAAGACAGGTATGTAACTGCTAAATTTATTCTAAGATAAATCAAATAGTGAAAAATGTTATAGAAGATCTAAAAATCAACATGCTATAAATTTTGAAGAGGATTACATGTCATCTTTAGTTAGGCTTTATAAAGGTGGGAGTGTTTAAAATATTCTTTTTATTTTAATTTTTTAGTTTTATTGAGGCATGTTTTCTCAGTTATAACTCTGGTTGTCCTAGAACTTACTCTGTAGACCAGGCTGGCCTCGAACTCACAGAGTTTCTCCTGCCTCTGCCTCCTGAGTGCTGGGATTAAAGGAGTGCATCACCACTGTCCAGCTAAAACATTCTTATGTGGAGGTTTAATTGGAAACATTGTAAAACTATTTTGTTACTTTTATGTATCTATTTACTCAAAACATTATTTTTAAGACAGAGTCTTACTATGTAGTCTGGCTGGCTGAACTTGCTGTATAGATCAGATTGCCTTTGAACTCACAGAGATTTGGGGTTAAAGGTGTGAGCCACCATGACTGGCATCAGTATTCAGAAGTTTATGAATCATCTACTGAATGTAGGTTACAGATCTAGTGTTTTCTAATCTGTTAGTCAAAATTGTAAAGCAAAAAAAGTAAGATTTATCCACTCAACACTTTGGTTTGTAGTTTTACTACCCACTGTGGAAAAGAAGGGCAGAGAGGACTGACTGAGAAGAGAATAGTTCACGTGCATGTTTTCCTAATGCACACTTACAACACAGATCAATGCTGTAATCTCAAGATGTCAAGACTTCCCCTGTCACCCAGCAAATAATTCCTCAGTGACCCCAGCCCAGGGTCCCCAGATCTAATTCAATTTCTATACTATCTGCCTGGTGATGTCCACAGATCCCACAGGCCAAGGACTCAGCCCTCCAGGTTGTGCTTTACCCTTTCAGGTCCAGGTTGTAAGTGCTAAGCTCTTTGTCCTGCATTTCTGAATGACCAGCTATAGAAAGGCATTCCTACAACCTCACACTGAGTTCCATTCATTTTCGTGAACACAGATACTTCTTATCTTAAGACCGAGGAGGTAACTGTTTAAGTGCCATGGGGATACATTCTGGCCTGTGCTGTGGTTGGTTAAAGTGACGTGTACGAGAAAAGCATTATTCTTCTCTGTGATATTTGTATTTAGGAATTCACTAAGTGTCATTAAATTTGCTCTTCATGTTTTGAAAAGTAAATTACCCTTGTAGCATTGTTTGTTGAACTTAGGCATCTGGAATTATTCTGACTATAGTTAAATAAAATGTCTGCCTTTTCTAACAGTGTCCATGGCCCTTTTTGTTCTCTCCGTGATTCTCTTTGTTACTGAAAACTGAGTGCTTCTTCTGAGAGACATTTCTGTCTGTCTGTCTGAGCTGTTTCAAGCTTCTCACTAAGACAAATCTTTGTTGCCTTGCCTATCAAAGTCATGGTCCTGTTTATATCCTTGATAATATAACTATGCCGATACCTGTGTAATAAAGAGCTGAGCGAGGCACTTGGCCTGTGTGAAAAGTGGAATGATTGTTTCAAATAATTTTGAAAACTGCTATGGCTTTCTCTTTTGTATTTTTAAAAGTCTCTTAAATTCTGAGAAGTCCAGAGACGCCAACCTGAGAACTAACTGATACACTCATCTAGGTGCTATTTTTTTTCTTCATAAACTTACATTTTCTTAATGAAAAACATTATACTTTAAACGATATGAAACTGTGATTACTGTGTGTCTTTTTCTGGAAAGATGTGAAATGTCTATTGATGTCCAGATCAATAGAAATGATTCTATTCCTGTCCAGCGTGGCGCATCAGTGAGTTTATGAGGTGAGGTATAGGAGGAGTAGGAGTGAAAGGTTGCATACATGAGCTTGAGTGACTCAGTGGCAGCCGAAAACCCCACCCCAATATGGGTGATTACTTGTGAAGGCTGCATCCCTGACACTTCCTGTTCAACTTATAGGCAGCTTCATAGAAGAGTCTCTTCTCTCTAGCAATTATTTATTGCTTCTAACTTCTCAGAGGCCCTGTGAGTTGTGTAGCTTTCATAAACCTCCTGAACTTTCTAAGTTTCCTTTGCTTCCTGGATCCTTCAAGACGGACTTTTAGAAATCCAGAAAAAACAGCTACAGAATAGTAATGCAGTATGACTGAATGATTGACTAACTCATAAGTCAAACATACAATTGAAATATTTTTCGTGTTGAGAATTTAAGAGATTCGCATAAATGTTTCTAAAGTTTAGTTTAATTTGATTTTCTTTTTTTTAAGATACGAACAAGCATTCCTGACTAGTTTGATTGGATTGAGGCCTGAAAAATATTTTTGGACAGGACTTTCAGATGTAAAAAATAAAGGGACGTTTCAATGGACTGTGGAAGAGCAGGTGCAGTTCACACACTGGAATGCGGACATGCCAGGTATGTGAGTGTCTCTCGCGGAGTCCCTCACTCCTACCTGCAGTGCCTGCTGATCCTCCACGTACCTTTCTAAATGTAGTGTGGAAACCAACTGTGTTTTCAGTGACCTTCACATTTCTGCCCCTCCTCTCTCCATCCCATCCAGCGTGTGCTATTCAAGAGCAAAAAGAAAAAGAAAATTTTTAGGTGATTTGATATTGATGTATTTGAAAAGATGCTAAATTCCAAGTGCTCACAGGTGTTCTGAGTGCTCGCCTAATTTCAGCAAACTTAACACTCTATAGGAAGTAGATGTAAAACTTCTCAGTGAGGCTGAGCGTGAATATTAATGTGACTGATCGTTGGGACCAATGAGAGTGCTCGTGGAGAATCATTATTCCAGTTTCTTCTGTGTATCTTTATCACTAGTTCTTTGCCTTGGGTTTTATTTTATCCTTCTAAGAATGACAAGGGATGTTTAAATATTTTCATTTAAAAGATGTGGAAATTGGAATTCAGAATTTATAGATCTAGAAATGCCCAAGCCTAGATTTACACTAGTCTGGGTAACCACTAAGTCTGAGCTATTTGATTTTGAACCAATCAGCTTCCCTGGCAGTTTTAGTTTCTCTAACTAGAGATCGTAAATGGCCTCTGTAACAGACCCTGAAAGTTCCTTTGTCATCTTTCTACACTGTGTTAGTGGTGAATGATATTACCGAATATGACATCACTCAAAAAGTTCAACATCCTTTACAGAAAACAAATCATTGTGCCAGAGTTACAAGCTAAAAGGAGAATAACACCTTAAGCATATGGATTTGCTACTTGGCCTAATATACCCTAATCTCCAGCAGTTATTTGAATTTGCATTCTCAGCTTTGAGTGAGGAACAGATGTCACTAATCAGATTATTGTTTGTGAAACTTCTATTTGATTATTAAATTATCAAGCATTATAGGAATTATGAGATTCCAGATCATGTAAATGAATGCATTCTTCCGTTGTTGTTGTTGCTATTGTTTCAATTTTGGTGAAAGTCACAACTCTCATTCTGTAGCTTTACTTTGTGTCTGTTCCTTATTCACCTGGAGGATTCTGAGTGATGAACCCTGGAATGCTGTAAAGGATAAAAATTCACTAAACTAGAACCCTAACTCAGCCATGACCACTGAGAGTCTCGGAGACAACGTCCCTTGTATTGTCCAGGGTTAGACTACAACTCACAGTGTAGCTGGTAGAACTGCCTATGGATGTCTGTGTAGGCTGGTCTGTCTTAAACTCAGGATTCTCCTGCTTAGCCTCCCATACACTGGTGTCACAGCTCTTGCCATCAGACCCCACTGTAGCATGTCAACTTGATGGAAAGATGATGTTTTCTGCTCAAGGAATGTTGCCTAGTGCCTGAATGGACAGCTTCAAGCACAAGCAAGACATGTGAGAGCCTGGCCTGAATATCAAGGAAGATGAATGACTCTTGTGATCAGTGGGTCCCTACAGCCTCAGTGGTCATCCATTGCAGAGTAGTGGGTTTCAAATGCAAGACTGAATGGAGGGGAGATGACTTTAGGAGTCCTAGAAAAGTCTCAGATGTCAGGAAAGTGGGGGCTTTAGAGGAAACATTCTAGAATAGACGCATCTCCTTTGGAACTATGATAATAAGCTTGTAAGCCTTTAATGTCCTTTGAAAATTACCAAAACATTAGCTCCTCTTAGCGTCAAGAACCCTGAGGTTTTCAAACCACTATTTTATTTATTACTACAGTGACCACAAGACACAATACGAACGATTAATTCTACTATGGTCATTGTTTGATTTAATGTATTTCTTCATTACCTGCATCACGACTCTGCACGATAGACCTCATTTTTCGCATTTTAAGATGAGAAAGCAAGAGAACTTGGGTAACTTAACCCAAACCCTACAATTCAGAAATGGCTTGTTTGGAAATCTATCAAGTACTTTGGTCCTGGGGACCGAAATGGACCATTCAGGGAGGGGGGCATCTCAAAGAATTAAAAAGGAAAGGGAGGAAGGCCAGCAGAAAGGCAGAAAACACATCATACTATTGTCTTTGCCCTTAAAGCAGAACTATTCTATCAAGAAATGTCTAAATGTGGGCCACCCTACCAGATGTGGGTAATATAAGATGTTATCAAAACACCCTACACTTATGATGATCATATTGGGAATGTACACCACACAAATAAAAGGTAAAAATATGGTACCCAGCTTCCAAATGCTGCATCTCATCCTCCCCTGCAGGGAAGAGCCATACTATCTCACCACTTTGATTGCTTTCTTGAGCATGGCGGGTTTTATGTAAGCACCCACTGATTGAGTTCTACTTTGTGTTTAATGCAGGACGAAAGACAGGATGTGTTGCCATGAAAACCGGGGTGGCAGGTGGTTTGTGGGACATTTTGAAATGTGAAGAAAAGGCAAAATTTGTGTGCAAACATTGGGCAGAAGGAGTGACTCGCCCACCAGAGCCTACACCAACTCCTGAACCCAAATGTCCAGAAGATTGGCTCACTACCAGTAAAACCAGCATGTGTTTTAAGGTAAGTATCACTTGCTAAGCTAATAGAGTTTGAAATATCCAAGAACCAAAAACAAACAAACAAAAACGAAAACACACAGCTCAGGTTCCACCTGTGGAAGTTTTAATCTGACTTTATCAACGGACTGGATAGATACAGATGCTTCATTAACTGAGACCCACAAACACAGTTCAGATGGGAAGTTCAGAACTCTTATGTCATTTGTTATCAATCCCTCTCTGGTTCTTCTCCATCACCCCTGGATTTCTAACCCTGTTCTGAGCTTGTAGTTCTCATTTTGATTTAAAAAAAAAATGTGTTCCTTCTTCCTCTTATCTCTGGCATTTCATTTTTGCCCTTGCCTTCAAGCCCAAGCTTTATGTCAGCTTAATTAATAGACAGGTCTGCAATTATGTTGTAGCAGTATTATAGAGTTTGTGACCCATTTCTAAAACTTAACCCCCAATGACTATAATAAAGGAAGGTGAACATATTGCAAATACACAGCCACTCAATACCTTTAACTGTGGAGTCAGTGTTCTCCCATTATTTTTATATATTCTTAGATTGAACCCTCTGTTTTCTCCTTATGCAATCAGGTTCACCAAAATAATCAACCAGTCAAACACAAATAGGAACAAAAGCAGAAAAAAAAGTCATTCCTCTAATGAAATAAGATTGTGTTTTTTTTCCTGTATTGCCCTATACTTCATAGAAAAATTTAAATTTACTCTAATATAGAAACATATCTACTGCTTGATGACAAAGTCTTATGCTCAGGACTTCTTTTTGTTCAATCCCTTTCGAAGGCACATGATCCTGACATGCTTCAGATGAAGAATTCAGTCAGAACCCAGGACTGTAGCTCAGGGGCAGAGCTCTTGCTTAGCATGGGAGAGACACTGAATTCCATCTCAAGTGCTTAATAAAGTAAAAACAACCTCTGAGAATTGACTGGGCACTAACTCAAGAAGAGCACATCTAGTTGAGCTGGTCACTCCTATTAGTAACAGTGGAGATCCATGAGTTATTTAATCTAGTTTGACTAGTAGGGGCTAAACATGTAATTCTCATGAAAAAGGATATATGGGATCAAGACAAGAGTGGGTTTATAAAGTAGATTCTGGAGATTTTGCATCATCATTCAAATGCCAAACCTATCACCATACAAATGCCTAAAGGTAATAGGCCACAGAGGTTTATCACAGTAGAACTTTCTGTAGCTGTGCTGTGTACTAGGAATTCCTGTAGGGACAATATCCAGATATTCACCAGATCTGGTTATGTGCATCAAGTATGACTTCTGTGGTCTCAGAAATATTTGAAGCAGTGTTTGTTTATATATGTATAGACTATCCTTATAAATACTAAGATTGAGAATTAATTAAATTCAGTGGGTAGTTAAGGAAACCAAATCCAATACCAGGATGTAGGAAATGAGGGAGCTTCCGTTGAGAAAGCTTACTTAAGACACACTTATTCGCGCAGCTCAAGTCAGGCCAGGTCGTGGAGTACGCATTATCCACCAGGCCCACATCCCATAGGAAGCCAGTTCCCCTTTCTGCAAGCCTCATGGTAGGGGGAGCCATGACTCATGAAGAAGAATGGAGGAAAAATTTTTCAAAATTGATGGCTCCAGTGAGCTCCTGTACTGGTAGTGCATACTGGTACTGGTGCAATTTTTGAGAGAAATGGTATCTTTCTTGGCCCACGTGTTCTTGGCCCAAGGACAGTGGCCAAAAATTGACCCGAGAGAGAATAACTCCTGATTCTATTGTCTCAGTGCCAATGGAGGTTAAAGATGAAGATGCTTGTGGGAGTGATCAAAGCGGAAATACACTTCCTTAAGGAGAATTACAGAAAAAAAAAAAAAAAAAGGCAAAGTGAGAGTTCCCCCGAGTGCAAGGGATTTCTCAAAGACGAAAAACGCTGAATGTCTTTGTTCAGGGTTTTTTGTAATTCTATAGCAGAAGCTGGACAAAGACCAAGGCAATTTCATTAGTTGACCAAATAAGATGGCCTACACTCTGTGCATATTCTTCTGGCTCAACCAAGTAGGTGATCATGCCCTCTTCCTGTGCAGCCAGTCCAGTTAGGGGCGGGTGAAACCTCTTTGTTCATTCCTGACTTCTGCTTTGTTAGTTAGTGACCTTGAATTTCTTTCTGCTAGCCGCTAGTCACTATCTGGGGCAGCTGCCTCCATCCTTGCAAAGTGCCGATAACTATACCAAGCTCCCCTTGTTTGTCAATATATGTCACAAAGCAGCTGCTTCTGTTTTAGTTAACTCTGTGGAGTGGTCTAGGCTCTCCTTCCTGGAACAGGGAGGCTCTTAGCTATCTTTACCTGTTTCAATCGTGTGCATTAGAAGATGTTTGAAACAACAGTGGTGTCTTACATACGCTCCTCAAAGGCTTCCGGAGACCACCCGGGTCTCCTCTTATCTATTTAGCTTGGCATCTTGCACTCACACGCAAACTTCTTTGTTTCCTAACATTCCTTTTTACCTGAATCCTTTCTCAGGAGAACATGTGAGCTGCTTGCCGCTTCACCATGGGCTCTTTCCTTTACTCCGTATTCTTCGCCAGCCCCTGCATCATGAAGCATGTCTTACACTACCATTTTGGAGCCTGTTTTCACTCCTAGTACTTAATTATGTGGTTTGTAAAATTTAGTTTAACTTTAACCCATTGCTGTCAGATGAGTCTGCCAATAGTGTTTGTTCTCACAGTTATTAAAAAGTGCAAACTTAATGAAAAGAGACAACAGCTTTTGAAGAACACCACCAACATGGTTGAAAGTTTGCCAGGCTATTCATTGTTAAAGCTGAACAGGATAACAATGGATAGCACAATTCTAGGGAGCAGCAAGCATTTTGCTTATTCATGTTTATTTTCTCTATATGAAAACTTTGTTTCGTTGCTGTGTCCCAATGCAATTTTTCATACTTAACCAAGTGACTCTCCCTTTCTTCCACAATGAGCCATATACCCAATCCACATGTCTCCAGCTTTCAATATTATATTCTAATATTTCCTGTGCTTTAAACTGCTTTTATTTTCTAAGGCTTTCTCAATGAAATCAGCCACCCATGTTGAGCTATCCAGAGAGTCGCTTGTAAATTGATTTCCGACCAAGTGTCCTGCATGGTTCGGGAGCACTGTGCTGCTCCCTTTGCCTGTGAATGAACTTTCATTGAAAGTAGATGATTTATTTTTAACCTTGATTTGATAAGTTACCAAATGTAAAAATGATTTTCCCAAACCTTTTCTGTAGCTGTATGCAAAAGGAAAACATGAGATGAAAACATGGTTTGAATCTCGGGATTTTTGCAGAGCTATGGGTGGAGAGCTGGCGAGCATCAAGAATAAAGATGAGCAGCAAGTGATATGGAGACTGATTACGTAAGTCCCTCCTCTGCCCATGATGCTGAGAAAATATTCATCTTCCTGTATCATATCCAGGATCATAGGCACTTTTTGATTAAGTTTCATCTCAAAATCCTTTAATAATTATAAAGCCTGCAGTCAATTACTCTGTAAATATACAACAGTCAATATATATTTGGATGAATGAATACCTTTCAATGTTTTACTGTAATCCCTCCCCCACACACTAAAAAAACTACGATGGTCTACCCATGGGCATGGATGAGTGCTACCCAAATTTACAGTTTCTTAGTCACTTTTTTTCCTGCTGGGCTATGACTTAAAGGTGACAGAGTTTATTGCAGTGTATAGCTTGAGAGGTTGTTCATTCCATCATGGCAGGGAAAGTGTAATAGTAAGAGTAAGAAGCCAGTTGGTCACATTTCCTTGGCAGTCTGGAAACAGGAGATAAATGGTTGCTCAGCTAGCTGTCTCTTTATGCAGTCTAGGACACCAGTCCAGGGAATGGTGACGCTCACTTTAGGGTGGGTCTTCCCACTTGAGTCTAATCCAGATAACCCCTCACAGGTATGCCAAGAGACAAACATAATTTAGATGCTACCTCACAAATGTGTCCAGAGACGTGTTTGCTAGATGATTCTTTGTATGTTGCAGGAAGAGTGGAAGCTACCATGAGCTATTTTGGTTGGGACTGACCTATGGAAGTCCTTCAGAGGGATTCACCTGGAGTGATGGTTCTCCTGTAAGTAGCTTTTAATATATCACTTTCTTACCTAGCAATGTATTTATTTTGACATTATCATTTGGCTTAATTGGTATTTTATCAGCCTGGGTCAATAAGACAGTTGGAGGCATTTTTCGACGCAAAATAAGGACAAGTACATTACAGATTCACTGTCCAGCCCTGGCCCCATGTACCCCGTGTACACTTAGCTGTGGCAGAGTAGATGAAAATAACCTAAAGGGTAAACAGTCATTTCGCCAGTTTACATAAAATAGCTCCATTCTATCCAAAACCAAAGCAAATGTCTTCAGAACTGTTCAATTGCCTTTAGCTCAGCAAAACTGGACCCAACTTTCAACATTCTCCTTGATAGCCACCAGGGTCAGGCAGATTTCTCTAAATTTGAAAAATGGGGAGCTCTGGCTTTTGCTGGCAACATTCAGCAGCTCTGGTCATCTCGGGAAAGGATTTTTTTTTTTTTAAAATTTTAATGCTACCTACTCTTAGAACCCGCAGACATCTTTCGAGGCACTTAGGTGAGATGGATTATTTGATGGCTGCATTGATGTTTGGGTTTCATGATTGCATTTATGGAAAACAGATCATAATCCTCAATCCAAAAAACCATGGGCTCTGACTAGTCACTGAAAACTCCCCCAGGGGACCCAAACCCAGGCCCCAATTGGTTTCCATTGTTCGTTTTGGCAAAGATGGTTGTTCCGCTAGCCACATTTTTATAAGCCTCTTTCTTCTTTAAGAAGAGTTGATTATTTTTCTGAAGCCTGTGTAATGGAGGGAACGCTTCCAACAACCTACTGAAATATCATCTCTTAAGAACGGGCTGTACATGTAGGAAATTACAACTACCGACCGAGAAGTGGAAGTTTCTTGCTAACTTTTTCCTATATATAAATCCCACTTCTGTGGCCCTTGGATCCATTCTGCTTAATGAGAGTAAAGAAAATGTTGTAAGAATCAATTCTCCACTCTAGTCAGCTTCAAAAATTTCCATGTAATAAAAGCTGTTTCTTTCTCACCCACGTCCATAAAATGTACTTCCAAACCTAAAAGCAAAAAGCAAATGAATGAAAAAAAATACAAACATCTCCCTTTTTCCATTTGGATTTGCACTGTGTGAGACACATGGTTAATACCTGCAACCTAATGTTGCTAACACGGCGTAACACCCTGGAGCTGTGGTTAAGAGTATAATGTTTCCAATACAGGTTTCCTATGAAAACTGGGCTTATGGTGAGCCAAACAATTACCAAAATGTTGAATTCTGTGGTGAGCTGAAAGGTGACCCTGGTATGTCCTGGAATGACATTAACTGTGAACACCTCAACAACTGGATTTGTCAGATACAAAAAGGTAGGAACCCTGCCCCCCTTCTTCTCTTGGATTACAGAGCTAGCCTTCTGACACCCCAATATGTTCCCTCTGTTGGCACAAACAAACAAAAATGCCAGCATCAGGGAAGTGTCAGGCCCTTATTTCACAGGATAAGAATGAAGGCATAGAGTACAGATAAATGCTCCAAAGGAACAGAAGATCAAAAGGCCACCCGAGAATCCTGGACAGGAGTCACGTCCTCAGGAATGTTCCTGCCAGCAGCTGGGACTCTGGCCCTGCTCTGCAGCTGCGGGGCGAGTGGGAGCCCTGTCCTGTAGTGCAGTAGGAAGGCAATGCAATTTTGGTTTCTGAAACTTTCCACCTCTGAGCTTCTACTTTACCCCTGACACAGGCAGAAGTCGGAATATCTTAATGTCCAAAACATACATCCAACAAACACTAAGAAACAGCAATGTGGGGATGTCACTGGTGTTGTGGGACCCACTTTATTACTATTTATGGTGACTTGGAAATTAACGGGAAGCCAGGTCAGGGATTGTCAGGCACTGAGGCCCAAGGAGCTGATAAACAAGGAAACAAACTCACCCTTGAATCAATTGAATCCATGGCAGTAGGTGAATGGAACCACACTGCCCCCTGCTGTAAGGCAATCATGGCCACTGCCCCTAATTTGCTGTTAAAAGGCCTGGTACTGCCCTCTGCTGGCTAGAAGCACATACTCTCCTCATTCCGGGTTAGCACTCATTCTGAGTTTTCAGAATAGGACAATCAGTGGGTTGTATTTTAAAAGGGTCTCCTGCTTCCAGTGACTTGTTATATAGCTTTGACTCTGACAGAAAATATATCAACCGGAGGCTAAGTATTACTCTTGCCCTCTTGTCATGACAGATTCCAACAAAATCCAGATATTAATTATTTTGAAAGAAAAATACTTAAAAAAAAAAAACTCTTGTAAGATATCCATTTAGTAAGAATGAGATTCTTTGAAGAAAATATATTTGTGTCTTATCCATACACGACTCCCATCAGATAATGAATCGTACATTGTTTCATAGCTACTGCTAAAATGTCTACCTGGAAAACCGTTGTGTGGTGAGCACTGATTTAAAATTTTACCCTGCCTATTGATACACGTGGTTAATCCTTTTTTGTAATTGGTGGGAAAGTGAAGGCCAAGCAGTTTAATCCCAAGCTTCAGATGTGAAGCTGGCCTTCACGATTCTAAAATTAATGTTCTTTTCTTTCTTCTATATGGCACTATTTGAGCCTAGAAAAATGCCTTCCCACTTATGGTGGCCACTACTTGATCTGTGTAAACCTCAGGCTTTCCTTTTTCCTTTCATTCTCCCACCACAGTGTGACATGAGTTGGATGGAGGAATGAGGGCCAGTGGGAAAACTGTCAAGGTCTTATTTACACAAGAAAGTATAAGGAACAGTACTGAGAAGCCCAGGTGAGACCCGAGAGAGACACTGAGGCACGAATCGTTGCAAGAGCATGAGGTTGATTGTACCGACGCGCCCTTCCTACACGTCGGGCTGGACCTCCATAGAGTTCCCACGCAGAGGGGGCAGGAGGCCACCCTGAGGGGATTTTTAAACTTGCTTATATACTCTTTTCTTAGCAACCAATAACCTTTAAGCTGATTGGTTAGAAGCAATGACATAAATCAGCAGGGTGAAAAGGTAACGGTGCATTCCAGGTGCGTCATCTTGTAGCTGGGGAGTGCTGAGCCGAAACTATTCTTATCTGAGTGGAACTGACATTGTTCTGGTGGGTATTCCCAGAAATGTCTCTTGACCGAGGTTTCCGAGAAAGTTCAGGCCTACCTGTACATCTCTAATCCTGACTAAAGTTTGGTCAAATCCAGCCTGGTCCTACAGTGCTAGAAGATGCTTGACTACTCTATATATGTTTTTTTCTTGTTTTACAGGAAAAACACTACTACCAGAGCCCACACCTGCTCCTCAAGACAGTAGGTGTCTCTATGTTTTCCAATTTCTTTATCATAGCCATTCTGACTTCTTGCCTTTCTTAATGGAAAAAAAAAAAAAAAAAAAAGAACCAAACCAAACCAAAACAAAACATCCTGTGAAGATGTTAATAAGAGAGTTCTTAATATCTTTGAGGATCTCTCAAAAGGTTGGAGTTTTGCCTCCAGAGAGCAGATTACACATACTAGTCGCCTTGCGGTTTCGTGATTCAAATCCAAGGGTCCGGGTATTCGTTAACTCATGACCAGTGACTTGTAACTTGGTGGCTCAAAACAACACGCAGTTATTCCCTGAAGGTTCTGGAAGTCAGGAATCTGAAATTTGTTCCACTGAGTCAAAATGCAATCCTTTACCCACATAACCACACCCCTTCAGAGGTTGTGGCCACTAGCCTTCACTTGCGTTCCTTGAATTTTTCCTAGATACCTCCTAGCTCCAGCTTCAAGCTAGCCTTTGTAGCATTTTGGTTTCATTTCATTTCATTTCATTTCCCTCCTTTCTCTCTGCACCCTTCTCTGAGGGCACTTGTATTCCATTTAAAGCCCACCCAGATAATCCAAGATAATCTTTCCCTTTCAAGATCCTCAGTTTAAACGCATTTATAAAGTCCCTTTCATTGTGATCTGTCTGTCACACATGGGCTCCTAGAATTAGGTCAGAGATGTCTTTGTAGCCTTTTCTAGTAAGGACACATAAAATCCCGTGATTTGAAATAAGTCTTAGTAGCCTTCTTCATGGATGAACTGCCTGGTTCTTAGTTCTACTGTGAGCAACTCAAATCCATCCATAAGAAGTCATTTTTATAGTGGGATGGACTCTGAGTTCTCATGGCCCTGGCCCTAGAACATCACAGGCATGTGTATAAGTCTTCCTAGCTATGCTGTCCTGCCACTGAAAGAAATGCCAAGAGTTCTTTTTACCCAATAGCAACCCATGGATCTTACTTAGGAAGAGAAACAGGCCAGTCTTCATAGGATTGTCAGATGGTAGCTATTTGGCCTGGAACAATCCAGTCTGTCCTTGGCTGAGATATTCTGTGTATCCTAAGATCTTAGAGTTGTACATGTCTTTGACACATCTCTTGTCCCTTCTTACCATATTCTTTAAATTAACTAAATAAAAAACACTACCGTTTCCTGTGACTTTTTTTTTTTTTCAGATCCACCAGTTACCCCAGACGGGTGGGTTATTTACAAAGACTACCAGTATTATTTTAGCAAAGAGAAGGAAACCATGGACAATGCACGGGCATTTTGCAAGAAGAATTTTGGTGATCTTGTTACTATTAAAAGTGAAAGTGAAAAGAAGTTCCTATGGAAACATGTAAGAATATGAGTAATTAAGAGTAGAGCAATGACATGCTATAAGCAAAGATAATTTCTGCAGTCAGTACCATAGATTATATTTTCAAATTATGTGTTAAATTTGAGGTTTCTAAGTTGAGCGTAAATGAATAAGTTCCTGAGGTCGTGAGACAGGACCACACTGATGCTGTACTTTACTGTTGGAACATCCATTGTAGAATCACAGAATCCAGAAACATTTTTTGTTGTTGTTGTTTTAGTTTTTCTGAGACAGGGTTTCTCTGTTGTAACTCTGGCTGTCCTGGAACTCTCTCTGTAGACCAGGCTGGCCTCGAACTCACAGAGATCTGCCTGACTCTGCCTTCCAAGTGCTGAGATTAAAGGTGTGCGCCACCACTGCTGGGCTGATTTTTTAAGTCTAAGTATTGTGACGATCCTTTTGAGTTTAATTTTCAAGGATTCTGTATTAACTAATTGTTATGTCTCAATCCTTTGTATGTCATATATTTGTATGTCATACATTATGGTTATTAATTAAAAGGTCTGTCTTTGTTGGATCAAACTATTGGTGAACAGATAGTGCAGTTTGATTATTCATATAAAAATCTTAATAGTACCCAAATCATTAGATATTCCTGAAAGTACAATTTCTATTTTCTTTAGTGCTGGCTGAGTACTTTTCAGTTTAAAAATCTTTCACGTGACGTCCTTATCATTTGCTAGAGAGGAAATGGGAATAGCAGAAAATTGATTTATTAATATTTAAAGGAAAAGTTCACTTTATTAAAAAGATATGAAGATATAGTTTAACATTATCATCTTTGAGGACATGCCTTGCTTTGAAAGTCTCGAGATATATCTTAAATGTTGTGTAAATGTCTATTTGTAATAGATGCTGTATATTAAATTCTTATGTGTAAAAATGTATTTCTTTTGATGTACAAAGCCCACTACCCATTTTGTGTTAAAGGGTCTTTTCAGCAGCCAACTGTTTTAGATATTTGGTATTATAATGGATGACTTAAAGCATTTGCTTTATAACACAGGTTATTGTATTGTGAACTGTTTTTTTCATTTTTTATGAATATAATTCTATATTCTGCATGGATTACTCCTTGGAAAACATTATAAATAGTCTGCCTTGCTAATATATAGGTTTTATCTAAGAAGTTTCTTAGTAAATGATTATAAATTGTGTATGTAAACTTTTGTGTTCTAGATGAACAAGAATGGTGCACAGTCACCATATTTTATTGGCATGTTGATCAGCTTGGATAAGAAGTTCATGTAAGTAAATCAAGATAAAGGTTTGTGGCTTGAAGCTGGAGAGATGGCTCAATGGTTAAGAGCATTGGCTGTTCTCCCAGAGGTCCTGAGTTCAATTCCCAGCACCCATATGGCAGTTCATAACTGTCCTGTAACTCCAGTTCCAAGGGATCTGGCACCAATATAGGAAAATTAAATAAATTACAGATTACTATTTTTTAAAAAAAAGCTCTGTGGCTTAGGACAGAGATCTGACAAACACCTATGAGTTGCTTTGAGATTTTTCTTGGTGAATACATTAAAAGTTCAATGGCAGTCTGAATCTGAAAAACAGACAAACAACAACAACTCTAGAACATGAAAGGAAAATATGATTCTATTAAGATTTTCAACATTGTTAATGACCTAAAAGCTCAAAATTGATTTTAACCTCACAAAATGTTACTAGTCTTTATATGAGGTGGGCCATTAGTAAAACACTGACTAAGAAATATGTTAAATAGAGATGGATACTGAATTTATTAAAAAAGAGGCAGTCCTGTTTGGACCAGTGCTGATGCACAGAACCAAATGTCTCCTTTTCTTTAACCTGCTGCTTTCTCAGACACCAGTGCCAGCAATGGCCGTGCTGGAGAGAGGGATTTATTATATCTTGGGGGGTTTCCTTCTATGTTCATATGTGTGTTCCCTGGATTTCAAGAGCAGATGTGTCTGTCTGTCCCACACACAGGTGTCTTAGTGACACACAAGCTTGCTGTTTCTAGGGAATAGAGACGTTGGATATCCCTATGCACAAATACCTATTAGATCATCTCTAAAACAGAGGGCTAATTTTTATGATTTTTTTCCAGCTCTCAGAGTCCTTGAATTTCTGTAATTTCTGAAAATAGTCATTGGCTCACTCACTTTATGAAAAAACAGAATGAGCAAAAGACTCTGAATGGAATGGAACTAACGAAGAATTCTGTATTTGCTGCCGCTTTTATAGGTAGTTAAATAGTGTGGAAATCACACAATTTAAGAGTAGTGTGGAAGAAATTTTAGCCCTGGCTTCTAGACTAACAAGGCTAGACATGTCTCCCTCTTCGGGGCATGCTCAGAGGAGAGCAAAGAGGGTGGACCAGCTTTCAGTGTTCATGTCATTCTAAAGCATCTTCTTAGTAAATTCTTTAGTGATGGTCATGAAATCCCCAAATACAGACAGATCGTATTTTACAGGATTGAAAATAGCTTAACTGTTTGTGAACTTGACCTCAAGGTATCGGAGCCACTACAGAGGGATACAAGGGACACCAAGTATCAGACATTTGGGGGTTCCTGCTAGGTTCTCTAGGTTCCCCTTCTGTTTGTTAAGCATCCTATGCCCCTCTTCCTCTTGATGCATCTGCTCTTTCCCTCCTCTCAGTTGTAGCCAGTCATTTCTGTGGCTGGTTTGTTGAAAAAAAATTTTTTTCTTTTCCAGTTGGATGGATGGAAGCAAAGTAGATTTTGTGGCTTGGGCCACAGGGGAACCCAACTTTGCAAATGACGATGAAAACTGTGTAACAATGTACACAAAATCAGGTAATTCCTACCCCAGTCCTACTGAACTTGCTCTGGAGTGTGATGTGTGCCATTCCTTAAGTCTTTAGGCTGAACACAGTAAGTAATGCACTTACATAGGAAAAGGACAGAGATTCCTAAGTGTATCTGCATTAACGGTTCAGTTTGCAAAGATAAATTTATCAGGATGCTCACCAACAAGCTACCAAATGACATGGCATCCCATTTCTTCCAGATTGTGAAACATTTTTTTAATATTTGAGGCAATTATCTAGAACTTGCTTATAACCACCTTATCTCTCTCTAGCTCCTTTTCATTCCATAAAATGGAAGTGGTGATATAATTTGTCTTTTGTTGAGAAGATGAAATGAAGTAGCGTCTAAAGCCAAACACATGCAAAGTATAATCAGATTGACTATTAGTGATTAGTAATTCAATAGTCTATTTGCAATACCAAGAGCCTGCTCAGCATATAGGAATCTTTCTGCAAAGCTGAACACTTACCAGTTAAGTGAAATAGTAGAAAAGATATTGCATGGGTTCTTCTAGTCATGTGTGAAAATAAGGAGTTTGTTCTGAACCATTTTTTTGAGACTCCTCCTCATATACTGTGTCTTTGAAGCTATGTTTTTAACTAAGAGCATCCAGATCTACCTTAGTTCTTCTCTTTTGCAGGGTTCTGGAATGACATCAACTGTGGTTATCCAAATAACTTCATCTGCCAGAGACACAACAGCAGCATCAATGCCACCGCCATGCCCACCACACCCCCGACCCCAGGTGGCTGCAAGGAAGGATGGCATTTGTACAACAACAAGGTATCCGGAAAATTAACTTCACTCCTGGCATTCATATTAACTGCTTTTCTTGTTAGTATGACAAAATACACAATAGAAACAAGGGAAAGGAGATTGATTTTGGCTCCCTATTTCAGAGGACTGAGTCTATCGCAGTGGAGCAGGGGGCACAGAATGGCTCCATGGAGGTGGGAGCGTACGGTAGAGGGCTCCTAACACCTAAGTGGGTTAGGAAGCAAAGAGCAGGACTGGGAGAGCATCCAGCAGCATCTCTGAAGGCCTGCAGCATCCTAGATCCACTAGGCAGGCCAAGAACTGGCAGCAGCAGCTAGGGACCAAGTGTTTAGATTCACAAGCCTATGGGGATCATTTCCCACTAAACCTCAATGGTGCTGTCTGTTGTGGAACAGTGACAAACACCTATCTCGCCTCTCAAAGTTAATTTTTGCCTACCTCATCACTTTAGGACAGTTTTTACAAGAATAATTGGAGAATCCAGTCACAAATTCTCAATGGAAAGTGAGAGCATCCTTGAGATGTTATCCAAAGAGCTGTGCCTTTTATCTCAAGGGAAAAATAAAACTGCAAAGAAAATTTCTGGGCCATTAAACTAATTTTTTTAAAAGTCCTACTTGGCCCTGAGAAAATTTATATTTAGCTATAATTTTCATGAATAATGTGATTACTTGATATGAACTTTATTCTTTTTGACTAAAACTTCTGCTTTTGTTCTCTCCCTTCTATTTCAGTGTTTAAAAATTTTTGGATCTGTTGAAGATGAAAAAAAAAATTGGCAAGATGCACGGAAAGCTTGCATAGGATTTAAGGGAAACCTGGTGTCCATACAGAATGCAAAAGAGCAGGGTGTGTAGGTTATCTTCCTGTCAGCAATGGATATAATATGTAATTTTGCCTTGAAGTGATAGACTATTGCTTATTATAAATGACTTTTAATTTTTTTTCCAGAGTAAGAGCTAGTAGGGAAAAATCCTATCAAACGCTTAGTAAGAGTGATTTTATTTAGTGTTACATACCACACTGGGATTATTTTCTCCATTGAATCCTTCCCCATTTTCTTAGCAACTCTATGAAGCAGGCATTAGAACTCCACTCTGTGAACATGGGAGAAATGTTCAAAGAGCCTTGAGGGAAGGAACTTGATGGGTCAGAAGTGGAGTTTGGAGTAAAAACCCTGTATGCCAGCCCAAATCCCATCCTATTCCAAAAAACCTATTTTACAAAGAGCCAAAGAAGAGCAGTTCTCAGAATAAAATGAATAGCTGCTGATTTTTCATATCCTCCTTGTCTGGCCCTTGGTCATATAGTTTATTTACAACACAGCAAAGCTGAGATTTTAATATGAGCTTTGAACAAATGCTAGGAAAAGTTTTTTTGATGAGACATAAGGATAAACTGGGGCTGTAGATGTATCTGGTAAGAGAACATTTACCACAGTCATACAGGAGATTGTAAAATTCATTCTTCTGTCTAAAGAAAGAAACTGGAGCTGGGAAGGGGATGGCTCAATTAATGAAGAGCATGTCACACAAGCATGAGAACCCGAGTCCAGTCCTCAGGACCCATGTACAAAGCCTGGGTGGTGACACACATGTGTAACCCCAGCACTAGGGAGGTAGAGAAAGGAAAATTCCTGAGGATTGCTGGCCAGCCAGCCTAGCAAAAACAGTAGCCTCTAGGCCAATAAGAGACCCTTTTACAAAAAGAAAAAAGAAAGAAAGAAAAAAAAAAAAACCCTTATGTGGCTGCTTCCTTGAGACTGATGCAAGCAGTACCCTCTGCTCTTCACACATACACATGCACATGCACGGATATGTCACATGCACATGCGCATGCATGGATGTGTCACATACACATGCACACGCACGGATGTGTCACATACACATGCACACGCACGGACATGTGGGTGTTCTCTCTTCTACACAGAAAGAAAGACACTTAACACTCTTTCAAGATTCTTTGGGGACTACCCTTTCTGAAGTAGGTATCCTGTTCAATTTATGATTTGTGCTTTAAGGAGGATATTGACCAATTTAGGGGAATTCAGACTAAACTAACCTATTGGAAACCACAGCAAGTGAGCTATGGATCAGAGACCCTCAGGTTAGAGAACCCATGGCCTTTGACAGGTCACCTTGTAATGGTTCTAAGAGGAATATCTAGGCCAGTGAGTGACAGTTACAGGGAAATACATGTAGGTTCAAAAACAAGGAGACCATTCCAGTAGCTAGGACAGATGCAATGTTTCACAAGGGGTGCAAGGTTTTCAAAGAATTTTGAAATGATGAATTGGGAGGTGGTCCAGAGGACAATATAGAGCCGCATGTACTGGTCAGCATGTTGTGTACATAAAAAAATTCAATAGAGATTTTTTTATATGTGTAAATTTACTAGAAAGTTGTACAATACAAATTAGACTAGATAGTCTCTATCATCTCTTTTAGTTGGTAGGTGTTGGGGGGCATATACCTGAATGATGTCCACATACATAGCTGTGAGCACTCCACTGGAGACAAGGGAGGGCACGGGGTATCCTTTGCTCCATCACTCTCTGTCTTGTTATTTTGAGGCAGGATCTCTCCCTGAAGTTGGAGCTAGGCTAGCATCCAGACAACCCCAGTGATCTTCCTGCTCGACCCTCCACAGTGCTGGGGTTACAGGCATGTATATTCATCACACCTAGCTTTTACATGGTTTTGGGATCCAAGCATGGGTCCTCACTAGACTTATTGCTCCAGACCTCCAGGCCTGGAGCGTCGTTAATTTTTAAAACCATTATCCAAAATTATGTATCTGAAAAAGAACAAGGAAAAAAAAAAAGATACTAGAAACCTCCATGCTGCTCTCCCAAATGCTTGCTGTATTAATGTGCAGATGTGAGCTCTCTTAGAACACATTATACATAGAATCAACCAAGCATCCCACAAAAATCCTTGACAAGTTCACCAACTGTTCAGAAATGCCAAGCAAAGGGTCAAATTGTAACACATGATACAAGAACATAACATTCACATTTCTCCAGCTGGCTTACCACATTTTTGCCTCAGCTACCCAGCAGAGAAACACACTAATGGATTTCCTCTCTTCACCACAGAGTGCTGATTCCTGGCATAACAGAATTAGAACCTGAGCAATAGAGATGTGCAGAAGGAAACAATTTTCAGATAAAATAACATTATTCCTGGCAAAACAGAGACACGTTGTTGAATTCTTAATGTGGCTGTTGGCAGTAAGAAGTCAGTGCTGCATGCTACCAGACAGAGCTGAGCTGTTCCACATCGCTTTTCAAGCTGAGCACAAAGCAAAAGTTACAATCTTATTTAGGAAACAAATAAAACCCAAACGAATATCTATCTTCATGCTTAGTTCACTAAAAGTTATTGGAAGAAAAACGTTTAGGGGAGTTTTTATCTTTAGTTAATTGAGAAAAACGAAATCAGAACTAGTCTATTTCTGTCTCTCCTATTTGAAAACGGATTAAGGATTTAGCAAGGGCTAGTTCACAGAATTAATTTTTTTTATATAAGGTGATTATGTCTCTGCAGACTTTATTTTGCATTTTAAAAAAGAGATTTATTTGTGTGTGTGTGTGTGTGTGTGTGTGTGTGTGTGTGTGTGTGTGTGAAAGGCACATGCAGTGGCTGCCTGTGGAGGCAAGAAGAGGGTGTTGGATCCTTGGAGGCTGGAATGACAGGTGGTTGTGAGCTACCCAGTGTAGAGACTGGGAATGAACTTGGGTCTCTTGAAAATGTAGCAAGCACTCTTATCTCTCCAGCCCCCTATTTTGCATTTTCTTGCAGAGTTCTCAAATGCTGAGTCATTCCATTTCTTGTCCGTATTCATGGGACGTATATTACTGTTCTGTTAAACAGAGGCCCCATCTATCTAGCAGTCCATGGTTCAGGCATGAATGGCTGGGGTCAAGATGCAGCTGCCGAGAGAGGCATGGGGGCAGGATAAAGGGAAGGTGCGGGGCCACGTGGGCACTGAAATCTTTCAGTGTTTCTGGATGTTCACTCCTGCCCTCTCTGCCAGAGAATTACTGATGCAACAAAAAGCCACAGCAATATGTTCTCTCTGGATCTTCTAAGAATGTGTGAGTGCATGCATCCTCATCAGGTGATCAATGATTGGTCCCCAGAGTTGCTTGCCTGGAAGAATCCCAATTAGGTAACCCTTACTTGGGAATTCTGTGATACTGAAAATTTGGGAGGCCAGGTGGTTTTTTTATTGTTGTCATTTTGTTTTGTTTTGTTTTGTTTGTTTTAGAGGGAGAAAGTACAGGGGGCAGAAACCAGGGACTTGCCCATACTATAACCTCGGTCACCTTTTCATGTTTTATTTTGAGACAAGGTAATGCTAAGTAGGCAGGGCTGGCCTAAAATGCATCCTGTAGTTCAGAGGGTGTTGACCTTGTGATTGATCCTCCTGCCTCAGACTCCAGAACGCTGGGTCTGCAGTCCCGTGCCATCTGTGCTCTAGTTCTAAGGGATCCAACATCCTTTTCTGGCCTCTGCAGGCACCCCAACACATGTAGGAGAGAGGAGAGAGAGAGAGAGAGAGAGAGAGAGAGAGAGAGAGAGAGAGAGAGAGAGAGAGAGAGAGAGAGCACACAGGCATGTGCACACCAATAAAAATAAACCCTTAATCATGAAAATACAAAATGGCTTTTACGGATTTAGAATGGTGTGCTTCTTCCTATGGGCTAGTAGGCAGCCACAGCCCAGATTGACGTTTCCAACATGAAGGAGGAATATGGGCTGCACATTTAGCCCTTTATCTGATGCTCTTGAGTGGGACAAAAATTTCCCAACTATCTGCAGTGGTTATATACAACCCAGATTTGTATGAGGAACACATCAAGGTCCAAAACTCAGTTGCTGAAGTGACACTAAGATTAGACTGGGTCTATTTTCCTACTTTGTGCTTGGAAATAGTCACAAAAAGACGAGTTATAGGCTCAGTATTTTGAAACTAAAGTATGTAAAATATCTTTGTACCTGGACTGTTTGCTAGCCCAAGTTTTAAATCACCCTGTGTAACTTTCTTTCAGCATTTGTTACCTATCAAATGAAAGACTCTACTTTCAATGCCTGGACTGGCCTGAATGATGTCAATTCAGAGCACACGTTCCTTTGGACTGACGGACGAGGCGTTCATTATACAAACTGGGGGAAAGGCTACCCTGGTGGAAGAAGAAGCAGCCTGTCTTATGAAGATGTGAGCATAATTTTCAGATCATCTCTCTCTACACCTTATCTATGTGCATAGAGCCATCTCATTAAGGAATTTTCTGTGAAATATACACCGGAACCCTCCTTCGTGTGTTCTATTTTTGCTGTCTTTATCTGTTTCTGACCAAATCAGCCTTAAAGGAAGGGACGTAGATTTAGTGAAGAGCTTTTCATTGGCAGTAAGTGGTAAAGATCCAGCCTTCACTCTAAGGCTCACTAGTACTCAGGACAAAAACTTGAACTTAAGGTTAGGATGGCACTGTCTGCCCCTTTCTCCTGGGAGCTTTGGCAGCACTTGGGATGCTGATCTGGAAGCCATCACTTCTGAAGATATCATCAGCATCATCACCATTACTGATCCTGTATTTACACAGCTTGATCTGTGCCGAACACTGTGCTACATGCTTCCACACGTTACAGTATACAATATATATACATTATGATCTCTAGCTTCTTTCTTTATCTTCACTTCATTCTCGTATCATCGAGCAATCAGTTGGCTGGTGTCAACTGTCATCCTAGGGACTGTGAACAGCATGAAGACTTATGAGTCTGTTTTCACTTCATAGAAGTCTTGAACCTGAGCACGAGTCTTCTATTAGAAATGAGGTAACAGAGAAATGACAGTGTAACATAACAGAGTCTGCTGTCCGATAGCGGAAGAGAGAGGGATGCAATATCACAGGTAGTGTGATTTTATTGGTCCAGACACACACCTGTGGGGCCCTTTGTGTCAGACACTGTCAATGCGTGACATGATGTGTGGAGGGAAAAGAGCCAGCTATGGGAAATTTTTTCAAGAAGCTTTAAACATAATGACTAGAAAAACTAAAGAGGATGAAGGTGGCCACGACACTGGGTGTGCCGGGTAAACCAGGTCACCCTGGAAAAGGTGCCCGGTGTGTTTGGGAATGAGTAACTGGCTCTGACAACGGTTGGGGATTTTTGTATCAGCAAAGAAGTAGGAGTAAGCTCAGAGTAGGCAGCATTGAGAGAAACGTGGGTGCTCTGAGAGTTTGTCAGACAGAGCACAGAGAGTAACGCTGAGAAGAAAAGGACCGGATCTCCACGGCTTTCTGTGACAGTTCACTTGACAGGTGTACTCAAGGTAGGTGCCTTCTGTTACTGTGAGAAGTGACCTTTCTTTGTAGAAGTTATTTGATCCTGATCATGAAAGTTAGGGCTGAAAACGTACTGAGGTTAAAAGCAAACGGAATGCACGGGGTAGCGACAGGTAGGAAGAGTCCAGGTGTGAGGGAGCCACACGGGTGGTAGCGAGAGCAACTGGAAGGTGAGGCGTTGGATGCGCTTTACAAGGATCACCTTAAAATCGCGAGGAAGAATGAGAGCGGGTTTTCTTATTAATGAATCGATTTAGATAATTATTAGTTCATACCTGTTGCTTTCTTTGTCCTTATTCATAAATGTACAGGCCGACTGTGTGGTTGTGATTGGTGGCAATTCACGGGAGGCCGGGACCTGGATGGATGACACCTGTGAGAGTAAGCAAGGTTATATATGCCAGACGCAGCCTGGTAAGTTCTGCCAAACCTCACCCACAGGGGCTGGGTTCTTTTTAATGTGTTTTCAAAAGTAAGGCCATTTTCTTGTATATCAATAGGTTTGTTTGATACTTTAATCCACATGAGCCCATGACAGCCCGTGACAGAGGTCTACCCCTTCCCAAAGAGGTGGTATTTTCTACGCTTGATTTATGAACCTGCTCTCTTGTCATTATAGAGAGTTCTGTGCAGGCTAAACTTGAAGAGAAGACTTAAAAAAAAACTGTTAGCAGTTTGACCTATAAGCCAGTTGACTGTGAGAAACTGTCTGAAGAAATTAACTTAAAAGTAGTAAAGGTTTATTTTGGCTCTGGGTTTCAGAGGTTTCAATTCTTGGTTTCTGGGCTCCCTCATTTTAGGCCTTTGGTGAGGCAGAATACTGCATGGAGCAGGCTGTGGAGCAATGCGTCCATGTCACAGTGGCTGGGAAACAAGAGAGAAAGAAAGGAAGGGCTAAGGCCCCCTTTCCAGCCATGATAAATGACAGCTGTCTTCCGTTAAGATCCAAGATCCATCTCTAATGTTCTTCCCAGAAGTGTCATGGGCTAGTGACGGAGCTATTGGAAAGCACGTGACGGGGCTGGAGAGATGTAAGAGTCCTGGTGCTCTTGTACAGGACCTAGGTTCAATTCCTGGCACCCACATGATGACTTAGAACCATCTGTAACTTCAGTCCCAGGAGATCCAGTGTCTTCTTCTGGACATGCAAGCACAGAAAACATCCATACACAGAAAATAAAATTTAATATAAAACATTGCCTAAGATCTAACCATATGGAAGCAACCTCACAGTAGTTTGGTGGCCTCCCCCCCCACACACACATATTGTTAGGAATGAGCAAACTGGACAGAAAACTCAAACTTCTGTGTGTTCACTTTGGTGAAACTGCTCCTTTTAGCCTCACTTCAACCCTCATTTAGCACTTTTAATGGTCCAAAAAATTTCCGGTGGCATGGTGCCCAGATCTTCCCAAGCTGGGGTGTTGTAAGGCTTCCATGCAAGATGTGACATTTTAAGGAGCCTGTCCAGGGTCCCTTGGTCAAATGGCCTTGTACCAACACAAGATGACAGCAGCAGTGGAGGGGAGGGAAACGGTTCCCTTCCTGAAAATGAGATATGGTTAAAGAGCATTACCAAAGTTTGGGACTTTCTTAGATACAAAATAAGGCAGATCGTGGATGATGTTTATGTGGACAGGTTAGAGAATTGGCACAGACAGAACGTGGTAGGCAAGGGTACCTAGAACAGGAGGCCACTGATTGCTTTTCTGTAAGGACACAAGTATTTGTGCTGGCCACACAGTGTCTGTTAAGACCCTTCCACTCTGTCACAGTCAGGGGCAATCTTAGATCATATGTAAGCAATTGAGAGTGGCTGCTTACTAATAAAACTTTATAGACACAGAATTGATGTTCATATAATGCCAAGAAATATTAGTCTTTTATCCCCCTTTACCCTCGTCAGTTAGTTTTAATTTATGTGTTACAAAACCAGAGAAAAGATCAAATTTAGCTCTTTGCCTGTTTGCTGGTCTCTGCCCCAGGGCATGACCTAAGGCTCATAGGAACAACCTCTGCTTTCTGTGTCTTTAGTGGCTCAGAGTCTAGATAGAAAACAGTAATTAGAAGCTCAGGCTGGAACATTACAGAAGGGAGAACAACAGTTGAAAAGACTGTCATAGAGGGGCTCTACATCACAAAATTACTCACAATTAGAAAAGGTAGTACCAGTTCTTACAGGTGCATCAGATATGAAGATGAAGTCATGGAAGGGATGGAGGGGATCAGAGAAATTCTTTTAGAAGATATGTATTTTTATTTTACGTGTGTTGGCCGCATGCATGTCTGTGTACCATGCACCCGAGAAGGTCAGAAGAAGGCATGGGATACCCTGGGACTAGAGGTATAGATGGCTGGGAGCAGCTATGTCAGTGCTAGGAACCAAACCCAGGGCCTCTGCAAGAGCAACACATGTTCTTCACCATTGACCCATCTCTCTAGCCCCAGAAGATGCTGACCAAGAGAGAAAACCAAAGATTAACAATGAGGAAAATAGATGTCCTTTAATTTATAGCACGAAGCTGTAACATTTCTTTTATTGAGGCACTACATCACAATGGATTTGCAAGAATCTTTGTTTCCTACTTAGAAACTTGTTCATATATGTATATATTCTTTAAACAAATTTTAATTTAATTTTATGTGTATGAGTGATTGCTTATTTGTATGTCTGCATACCATGTGCATGCCTGGTGCCCATGGAAGTCAGAAAAGGTCATCAGATTCCCTGGAACTGGCATTATGGATGGTTGGGACACCATGTAAGTGCTGGGACTTGAACCTGGGTCCTTTTCAAGAATAATGAGCATTCTTAATGCTGAGCTTACCCTCTAGGCCCACTATGTATGTATGTACGTGTGTGTGTGTGTGTGTGTGTGTGTATGTACACATATCATATACAGTGTAAATATACATATATAGTATACATATACACATACAATATGTTTATACACACACATATTTTACACAGTTTGGAAATTGCTTAATCAGGAATATTGATTAGAAAATAAAGCCCTGTGGGCTGAGGATAGCTCAGTCAGTAAAGGGCTTGACTTGCAAACATAAGGACCTGAGTTCTATTCCCAGAACCAATATAAAAGAGACAGGCGAGGTGGCACAGGCTTGTAATCACAGCCATGGGGAAGAAGAGACAGTTGGCTCTCTGTCCAGCCAGCTTGCACCATTTGAGGAACTCCAGATCAGAGAGACCCCTTCTCAAAATCAAGGTGTTAGCTTCTTGGGAAAGAAAGCTGGAGTTGACCTCTGGCTCTACATGTGCATGAATACACATGTGCACCCACACACATGTGTTCCCATACACAGGTATGTGCAGATACACAGAAATATTAGTTTTTGGTTGTAAAATGTCTGGTGAAAATGTTTTTAAGCCCTGCCATTACTTACACTTTTGTGTTGTGTTTACTTCTATGATGGGTGGGCGTTGTTTATTGAAGGTGCTTAATTATTGCTCCTTGATAATGCTAATAAAAATTATTTCTATTCCAGACCCTTCCTTGTCTGTTCCTCCAACCACAGCGCCAACAGATGGCTTTGTTAAATACGGTAAAGGCAGCTATTCCCTCATAAAACTGAAGTTACCATGGCAGGAAGCAGAGAAATATTGCAAGGCTCGTAATTCGCTGCTTGCTAGCATTCTAGACCCCTACAGCAATGCATTCGCATGGATGAAAATGCACCCTTTTAATGTACCCATATGGATTGCCCTGAACAGCAACTTGGTAAGACGCTAGAAACATTCACACCTTAGTGTGGCTGATAAATTATAGTCCAATAGGTTTCTCTTTCTGTTCCTTCAGTTGAACATTTACATGAGGCTCCATTGCTGTCAGTGGTTGAGTAGCCTAGTGATATGTGTCAGAAATCAGACTGAGAAGTCTCTGGTATTTCCTATAATTGGCTTTGGATAGTTATATTCAAAATTATTATACATCTAAACAGCTTCGTACATTTGTTTCTTCTTTCCAGTGTCATAGTTACACAATTGCACTGTGAGAATAGACAAAGCTGGTCAGGAGCACAGGAAACGAGGGGTGGGATTACTTTACTTTTTGTCACAAAAGCATTCTAGAATTGTTAAGGGTCTCAGACTTACAGAGCATCCACCTATGTGTGAGAAGCATTTCACTGTGGTGCGATGGATCCTTCTTATTCCACAGCAGAGAGAGGAGGGTTGGTGGAGAACTGGGACAGAGTAAGGGATGAGACTCCTGAGAGAAGTTTTCGCTGAGGATTTATACTGGACTATCATTCCTCTGTCCACCTTGTTGCTAGCAATCCAGCAAACAGAGTAGACAGAGGTCCTGAAGCAGGGAATGGCTCAAGAGGGCTTGTTAGAGAAACCCAGCCATTCCTTTTTTTTCCAGTACTGGGGTTAAACCTGGGGCCTCACATATACTGGGTGGGTGCTCTGCTACTGAGATCCACCCTCATCCCAAGATACTTACCATTTTTAGACATATTCAGGATGGTAAGAGCTAAGGAAGGATGCCAGGGAGAATGAGAAGGAAAAGGGAGGTTAAAACTGGACAGTTGCCTTGGGTCAGGCTTTCAGCTGGGATGCGGAGATGCAAAGTTATCACGCGCTGAGTACTTCCTGAACAGGGCAGAGAATGTTTAGATTAATTACAACATCTGGTTCTGGTGATCGAGCTTCCTAGAAAGAGATTTTCATATTAATGTTGACTTTTTAAAATAATGAATGTATCTGATAAATCAATCATTTCTTCTTAAAGATGTGGTCACACTTCTCTAATGAGATTCAAAGAGACCATCAAATATTTTTATAAAGATTCAGTACTTTCCAACAATGCTGATGTTTATGATTACAATAGCAATGCCACTTTCCTGACACCTCCAGAGTCAATGAGATGCAGGAATTACTTGAATAAATGGAAGAATGCTTCACAATTCCACCTTGTGATGACTTTTAATTTTCGCTGTTGGGTCTTTAGTAATTGTCTTGGCGAATTAAATGATGAAATTAAAGTGAGGGACGTGTTTCAACTTGAAAAAATAATTTATCATTCTCTAATGTTTTATATCTCTGTTCTTAGACATTATACAACCACTTTCAGAGTGTGCACTGTTATTGACAAGTGATCATTTTTATACTGCCAATTAGTTTGGATGTTATCATACACTTGTTTGTCTAAGTTTAACAAGGAAATAAGTGAAATATGAAAATGGAGTAAAACAAACCGCTTCTAAGATGTAGCATGATCCACTTGGTTGAAAGGCTCCCCGTGTCAATTCAGACACCTAGCTCCTCCAGAGTCTACAAGGATAGATGGTCTGAACTGTCACTTCCCACTGGGGTCTCAGCAGCAGAACAATAAGAAGATCAGGACGACAACTGAGTCTTTCAGGGATTCAGTGAAATTAATGCTTATTGTAAACTTCAGTAAGATAAAAGTTCCATTGTTATAAGGATCCAACTTCACTTTCCATGAAAACCTGAAAAGAAAAAAAGAAAGCAGTCTACGGAGTAAGACATATATTCTTTAGCTGCTGTCTTCTTTTCCTACAAATTGTCTAGTTGTATTTTTTTTTCCATTAGTTGTAACTTTTTCCTTAAAATTTTTATACAATATATTTTGGTCATGGCTTTCCTCTCCCCCAACACCTTCCATTTGGGGAGAGGTCATCTCTACCTCTGTACCCTCCCAACTTTATGTTCCCATTCTTCCCCCCCCAATACACACACACACACACCTCACTCCCCTCCCTCCCTTCCTCTCCAAAAATAAAAAAAATAAAAAATGAAAACAACCACCACAAACTAATAAGACAAAAACAATGTGAAGATAGTTTCCAGGTTGTAGATCTAAGGATCTCCATGAAATAATCACTTATAAGAAAGGATGTTTTTTTTTTTTTTTTTTTTTTTTTTTTTTTTTTTTTTTACTGAATTTGAGTTGATAGAGATGGCTTATAATTTTTAAAAAGATTTCCCAGTGTTCGAGGTCTGTGTCAAATTACAGCCTTAAGTATTCTACTTACTCCTTGCGTGTTTCCTTCATACTTTCTATGAGAGTGAGACGGCGGGGTCATGATTGCTTTTATCTGTACAGACCAATAATGAGTACACTTGGACTGACAAATGGAGGGTGAGGTACACGAACTGGGGAACTGATGAGCCCAAGCTGAAGTCAGCGTGTGTTCACATGGATGTCGATGGCTACTGGAAGACATCGTACTGCAATGAAACCTTTTATTTTCTCTGCAAAAAATCAGACGGTAATTAGACAAAGGGGGGTGGGAAATGCCAAGTTTTTTGGAATAAACGGTTACACATCCACTGCTGACTTTTTTAACCAGTAATGCACCTTGGGTAGTGGGACTAAAATAGAACATTCCCTCAGCCTAATCGAAAGACTGGCCAGGCTATCAGCTAATATTCGCAGGTCAAAATGATGGAGGCAGACATGTTTCATCGTTTCTAGGATTTATTTGATCACGGTCAATCTCCGAATGTTTATTATGGAGGTTGTCCCTCTGAATCTATGATGACAGATTCTCCAAGATTGGAGCTTCTTTTTGGTGTCAACAGCACATCTGCTTCAGCAGAGTTACGCCAGAGTGTGTACAGATTGAGCAGACTCGGCGGTGTTGTGGACACATGCCTAGCATTCTAGCTAGGTACAGTGGTTTTCTCACAGGAGCTATCCTTAGCTGAGAAGCATCTCTAGGATTTAGAATCTCAGAAAAGGAGAAGTAGCTTGAAAAACAAATCTACTTTATTAATTATTTAGCAGTAATTTGTTAAACCTGCAATGTTATTTATTTATTTGTTTGTTTGTTTGTTTGTTTGTTTGTTTTATATGTTTTTTTTTCTCTGTGGTAATTCTGGCTGTCCTGGAACTCACTCTGTAGACCAGGCTGGCCTAGAACTCACAGAGATTCGCTTGCCTCTGCCTCCCGAGTGCTGGGATTAAAGGTGTGAGCCACTCTCACCCAGCTGTTCATTTTAATTTTTATTTATTTATTTTTGGAGACAGGGTCTTGCTATGTAGACCAAACTGGATCATAGAGCTCCACCTGCCTCTGCCTCCAGAGTACAGGGATTAAAGTCATGAGCTGCTACTCCTAACTTAATATCTGTAACATTTATTGCAGAAATCTATATATTGTTAATTGTAAATTATGAGGAATACAATTCATGGCCACTGTTTTCTACAGGAATATATTTAAAACAATAAAGTAAATGAAAACCCAAAAAAATAGCAGTTTTAATTCCTTGTAATGATAGAGAATATGGTTTTCCTTAGCTATAAAAGTATTATTCCACATACTGCAGGGACCCCAGCTTTGATTTATGATTTACTTGGATTATGATGGAAATACCCGCTCATTCACAGAAATCCCTGCTACTGAACCTCCACAACTGCCTGGCAAGTGTCCAGAGTCAGAGCAGACTGCATGGATTCCTTTCCATGGCCATTGCTACTACATTGAGTCTTCATTTACAAGGAATTGGGGCCAGGCTTCCCTGGAATGCCTTCGAATGGGTGAGTGCCACATTTCCTGAAAGAAAATCCCATAATCTATTTGGTCCAATGATATTAATAATAGTATAAGTTCAAATATAAGGGCAATAAGTCCCTATTATTTTGTGGTGTTGAAGATCCAATATAGGACTTTATATATGCTAGTAAGTGCTCTACAGCTCTGCACTGAGCTAGATCCCCACCCATGTGTGTATTTTTTAAATAGTTGTTTATTAATAGAAAGGTTAACATCATTTCCCACAAATGTGGTCACTAATTTTTTAACCTCAAATTTTTGAAGAATTTAGGTTAACATATTCGCTTTTCTAAAATATAAAATCTTTCTTTCTCTCCTAATGTTCTAAATTCTTAGGATTCTGATCCATAGTCACTCAAAGTATACTACTCACTCATTATTATCACTAATAAATTTAGATTTTATAGCCGACCAGGAACCAACTTCTTTGTTCTTAATAAAAATGCTTTTATGCCTGGCTATTGTGTTTGCAAAGAAAAACAAATCCAAAATGAATTTCTTAAAAATGGCAAAGATAGCTTTGCTATTGTTTTGAGACAGGGTCTCACGTTTTCCAGTGGCTTTGAACTTGAAATGTAGCCGAGGATGACATTGAACTCCCAGCCCTCCTGCCTCCGCCTCCCAAGTGCTGGGATAACAGACATACAACACCAGACCCAAGTTAAAAAGTATTCTTTCATTGTGACAGTCTTACTATGTAGCCCAGGCTGGACTTGAACTCACAAACCTTCTACCTCAGCTTCTGGAATCATCCTAAGAACTACCAGACTTGGCCCAAGACAGTTTCTTAGAAAATATTTAGGTCATTTGATTAAAGCTCACTGAGTGTTTTACTGCAGCTACTTCACTACGTTTTTGTTGTGTCCTAATTGAGAGCCCAGCAGTGGGGTGCAGTGGTTGTGCTTCCATCTCTGTCAGGTTCATTTGGCATCCACCCTTGACTTCACATTTTAAATCCAGACTGAGGTGGAATCTGCTTTGTCAGGTTTTCATTTGTATGTTTGCGGCTCTGTTGTTAGGTGAACACATGCCAGTCATTATTATATTTTTCTTGTGAATTGAAACTTTTCCATTATAGAATATCTTCACTGCTTTTAACAATAATTTTTATCTAAAGATCAGTTTTTTGGCTGATACTAGTGCAGCTACTCTGGCCTTTTTAAAGTGATTATTTTCATAGTATTTTTTCAACTGTCTTTTTACTTCCAATTTGGTTATTTCTTTGGAGCCTAAGTTTGTCTTTTGTAGATAGTATGTAGTTTGAACTTTTTAATTAGTTAGTGTAGATATTTTGCAAATCTGTTTTTATGTTTCTGTTTAATCCATTTACACTTGGGTGTAAATACTGAAAGAAGCATTTATGTTTGTTATTTTTCTATTTTTCCCTGTGTATCTTATGTCTTTTAGTTTCTCTATTCCTCCAGTATTGCCTCCTTTTGTATTAATGAGTGTATTTTGTATTTATAAGTGTACTGTTTAACTCTTCATTTTCTTTGTTGCACACATGTCTCGAACTTACACTGGCTCATTCAACTTATGAGTTTTGAACTATACAATGAGCTTATTGGGTCCTACCCCACTTTAAGCTAAGGAACCTCTATTTCCTGTTTAATTTGTTAGTTGTTGCCATGAGGATTACAATGAACTTTGTAATTTGAAAAGGGCTCCAAATTTACTCTGACACAGCCCTGTGGCTACTAGGCTGCTGGTTTTCATTGTGATTGAGGGGATTTGGGCTTTCAAAGGTTCCACGGAGCTAGAGGGAAGACAGTGGGATTAGAGCAATACAAACCCAGAAAGCCTGCTGCTATTACTATGATCTCTCTCTCCTTGAGTTGTTGCAAGCCTGTGGTAATACGATGATTCCACTGCTTTTGCAGGACAAGCATTTCCTTAGGTGTTTATTCTGCCATTTCTGATAAGGGCACCAGATACATGTCTATGACTTTTCAAATTAAAAAAAAAAATCCTTTCCAGTTGTTTAGGTGTTGTATTATCTAGCAGATAAAAGGAGTGATTCTCACTCATTGAAACAGGTCCTAAGTACTTTGGAATGCCTAATAGCTGTGAAATGTATTCAACAATGAATTAAATAAGCATGCAATTAACAATCACTAAGGGGATAACTCAGAACCCAGTATAAGATGGATACCCACATAGTTACATATTACCTCTCCAGGTTCAGAATGTCTGGATCATGCCAGGGACAGTCTGCTAGTGTTGGGACTCCAGGCAATGAATTACTTATGTGTGTACTTTATTATTCTTATTTGTAAGATAGGTTAATAAAAGTACCTATTATATGGTCTTATAAAGACTTGGTTAAAGAATGCTAGTAAGGTTCAAAGCAAACTATCTGTCATGATTGTTTAAAATACATTATTACTAAGCTGTAGGATTTTACTATAGAAGCTAACACTGGTGATTGATAGTGAGTTGTCAGTTGTATGTTGTCTGGTGTTCAATTTTCTCTTTATTCTTTGAATAACTCTATACATGACACTGGAATTAACATACCTATAGTATAATGGGTATTGCATAGAGCTCAGGAGGGCATTTCTTGTTCTTAATATCAAGACTGTTCAAAGGAATATTTTCAGCTACCATAATCATTACCATCTGTAGAGTAAGGCACTGTGTGGGCTCAGCAAAGAAGAGAGAGGAGGCATACTCATACATGCAAACTCTGCCAAACCTCAGCAGAGGGAACCACCATAATGGCTAGCACCATGCTTGATGGACAATGGAGCATCGAGCATCTGAGCTCAGGTGTTTTATTGATTCAGAACTCCTTATGTATTCTACTGATAGTACATGCAGACCATTAGCAATGAAACAACCCACAGAAATCCAACACCTGCAAACAATACAAAATGCTCCAGAAGCCCCCCACCCAACAGTACATAAAACAATTATTTTATATATAACTAAAAGTAAACTTCTGCAACAATCGTCCTCATCATTATCATCACCATCATCATCACCATCATCATCATCACCATCATCATCACCATCATCATCATCACCATCATCACCATCACCATCATCATCACCATCATCACCATCACCATCATCATCATCATCACCACCATCACCATCATCATCATCACCATCATCATCACCATCATCATCATCATTTTATACTTTGCAGGTGCCTCCCTGGCTTCCATCGAAACTGCTGCTGAATCCAGTTTTCTGTCATATCGTGTTGAACCTCTTAAAAGTAAAACCAATTTTTGGATAGGCATGTTCCGAAATGTTGAAGGTAACTCTTGCGAAGCCATTATTTAATAGCTAATATTTTAAAATGTTGTATATAAAAGTATTCTGGTTGCAGATACATTTTCTTCAAATAATGATTAATCTGTGGTTAGTTTGAAAAGTTAAAATCATACTTTTATTTTTGATAACCAGAAGTTTAAATGCAGCCCTGAAAATTGTTAACTAAAAACTCTCCTTTGGCTAAATTAGTTAAAGAATATTCAGAAAACAGTTTTCTTCTTGCCATAATAAAAAAGTTAGAGAAAGATAAGTATACATGTTTACATTAAATAGAAATAAATTTTCAACTAAAGCAATCTAACAAACATATTGCTTTTCTTTCCTGTAATAATTCCCCATTAGAATCTTGCCTGGTAGAAACTGAGTTGCAGAATCCGTTGGTTCTCGTGTAAAATAATAGGCTTAAACATTTTGTGCTAAGGAGAAGAACGTGAGAAGGATTATTTTTAACTTCTGTTTTCTTTGGTTTTACTTGATGACCAGGAAAGTGGCTTTGGTTGAACAACAATCCCGTCTCCTTTGTTAATTGGAACACGGGCGATCCCTCTGGTGAACGGAATGATTGTGTAGTTTTAACTTCATCTTCTGGCTTTTGGAATAACATCCACTGTACTTCCTACAAAGGATTTATTTGTAAAATGCCGAAAAGTAAGTTAAAAAATTTGTAGTGTGGTAATATGTTCCCAGACCGCACTTTCTCCCCAACTGTAACATGCTAACATAGGACTAGGGTGGTTGGAGCCCCTGTGCTAGCTTTTCCCCTTTATTGGTGAGAGTCCATCCGCCATGAGAACCAATAATCTCCACTGTAGCTTTGAAGGAGGGTACTACCTCTGTCAAACCTTGGCTTATTGATACATTTGAAATGCTTTGCTAAATTGAAAGCAGTCTGAACAGCCCATCTCCATGGTGTTATTGCATTAGGGGAAGGGGGAGAGTAGTCATTCGTCCACATCATAAGAAGACAGGGGATTAAGCCCAGTAAAATCAACTCAGTCTCCATCTGAGACTGAATGGTAAAACATAAAAGGAAAAATAGCTGGCAAATCTCTGTGTGCCACTGACTGGACTTTAGTGATATTTTTAAGCCATTCTACCTGTCAAATTATCTTTCCCAAGAGAAAGTCATTAATTGTTATCTGAAATAAATGAATTACGAGGCCACAGGTGTAGTTCAGAGGCAGAGCACTTGTTGGCATGGAAAAGACCCTGACTTTGATTCCTGTGATTGCAGTGAGTCAATCAGTCAATCAAGAAAGCAAACCATCAGATAAAATAGTTCTGTTTTCTCAATAGGTTCTGTTGTTTTAGAACTGCAAAGTGTTTATTTATAACTCTGCTTTAAGATTCTACACCCTTTGGTGTAAAATCGTGGTTACATCCTCTGGACTAATACTGATGTCTTGTTTTACTTTTCAAATTTTTTGTCACAGTTTAGACTTTGATGTGCCAATTTCAAAACCTCTAGCCTAGAATACTTCAGTTACAGGTGGACTCTGTAGTTGTTTAGATGTATTAGTGCTCAGAACAGCTAATGCTTAAGTACAGCTTGAAGTATAATATTTTCAAATCATCTAGCATTTTCAAACTCATCACATAGGATAGGATGCCATACAGAAAGATGGATGGCTAGACAAATAGGTAGATAGGTAGGTGGTAAATAGCTTAAGGTACAGATCTCTTTTTTGGTTCCTGTCTCTAGATATGTCCATCCATGGATGTCACACCATCCATGAATTCTCCCATGTTACATCAATCACATCACAACACATCACCTCACACATAAGTCAGCGACGGAAGATGCCATGAGTCTCTGATCTGAATACAATTTATCATGTAGTGATTTTTGATTTTTTTTCAACTATTTTTTTTTTCCTTTTTCCAAACAGAGGCTGATCCTGTAACTACACAAGCATCCATTACAACAAAAGGTAAGATTATCATGAAGCCTCGAGGTGACCATTAGTCGTAAGATTCAGCTTGTCTTGAAAGCCATAACAATCCCTTCTTCTCCCCCTTCACGTAGTAGAATGGCTGATACTAACCTTCGACATTAGCCACAATACACTTTCCGTGATATTTGCAAAAAGCAAATTTGACTCAGATATTTTTATCTAAAAAGTTCTTAAAGACATTGTAGATTACAAAAAGTTGCCTTGTGAGATCCCGTGGAAGACATTTCTTTCAAGGTCTTCCAAGTCTTTTTTTTTTAAGTTTGTTTTCACCTTTATTGATAACATGAATTAGGTAACTAATCCTGTTTCCCCTATATTGGTGGTTGCTAGAGAAACACAAAGTGAGATTTGTGGCTTGCCTCTAAATACTTTATCATTTATGACATTTGTTTATTAATTATGTTCAGCTTTCCATTATTATTTTCCATCGTCTTAAAAATGTGTTTGTAATTGCTACAACTACCACTGCCATTTTACCTGTGTTCTGAAAGTATGTTTGTAAACAGCCTTAAATTATCAGTTTTACAAGATTTGTTTTTATTTTTTTTGTAGTGTGTGTGTGTGTGTGTGTGTAAGAGAGAGAGAGAGAGAGAGAGGATGTCGGAGCCGGAGAGGCTGGAGCTAGAGTTACAGGCAGTTTTAAGCTGCCAGAGATGGGTGCTGAGAACCAAACTCTAGTTCTCTGGAAGAGCAATAAATGCTCCTAAATACTGTGCCTTTCCTCCAGCCATCCTTCAATTATTTTGATACAAGGTATATGTGTGAATTTCAACTGGTGTCTTACCTCAGTGTTACAAAGAGAGGTAAACTATTCTAACATCTAAATAATCATCTGAGCATGTTAAAATATCCTCTATGTCAGACTGATTCCTGCTGTCACGTCTGTGACAAATATTACTTGAAAGAATACATAGGCGTTGCCGTTTCCCAAGGTCTGCCGCACTGCTTTCCATAGCATCGAACCTTCTACTCACCCTCTACCTGTGTGCTATGACTTGTCTGTAGCTGACCAGAGGAAGATGGATCCTCAACCCAAGGGATCTTCCAAAACGGCAGGAGTGGTCATCGTGGTCCTCCTGATTCTGATGGGTGCTGGGGTTGCTGCCTACTTCTTTTATAAGAAAAGGCATACACTGCGTATACCTCAAGAAGCCACCTTTGAAAACACTCTCTACTTCAACAGTCCAGGAACCAGCGACACGAGAGATCTCATGGGCAACATGGAACAGAATGAGCATGCAGTCATCTAGCGTTGTAAATCCATTGTCTTATATTTAAATTTTGTGAGTTTTAACTAAAGCTTTCAGTTTGTTAATTCAGTGTGATTGTTTCTTTTAAAAATCAGTACTGGGTTGCACCAGTCTGCCTTTTTTTTTTTTTTTTTTTTGCCTAATGGAAACAATAATTGCTCATTTTCTAGCCTGGCAGATTAAAACAAAAACAAAAGCAAGAGGGATAATAATGTTGATTATCACTTTTGAAAATATCTTAGGTAAATACATAGCACTACAATCTCAACACTGCTACATTAGTGGAAGGTCTCTCATGTCAACTTTGTGCAGATTTCAAGAGCTTTAGAAATAACTACTTAAGCCACTCAGGGTATTGTAAGGACTTCCCAGAGATAAGTTATGCACCGAATTGTAATTCAACAATTAGAAGACCGTGTTAAAATAAACAAGTGCACATAACCCCAGATGGAATAAGAATGCATTCAGTTTCTTTTTCAGTGTTTTTTATTCATGCCAATTGTTGAGAACTGTATTTATCTTCTTGTGGAATAATAAGGCCACTGAGAATATTGTTTGTCCCAGGCAAGGTTTGACAAGCTAAATGTCACAAATGTATTCTGCGTCCTGTTGTATGTATATCAGGTAGGTGACTATGTGAAAAAAAAAAAACTGTAAATTTGCATAACTGGATGTACTTAGATAATAAATACCATTATTTATTATCTACTTAATGTGATGAATTAATGTGAAATGAACATTAAAGATGGCATCTATTTTTAATAGATTTAAATTTTCGTGATCTTGTGAAGTGTAAATTTGCTTGGATATAAGATTCAGTTACTTTACATTTTACTATTAAAATAAATGAACTATTTGTAGAGAAATGCCGACTTGAATTCATCTCTCGCTGAATACTGTGGAAGATGAATTCTTTTATAACAGCTACACAGTTTTCTAAGATCCTCCATTTTAACAGGATTCAACTCCGAGTCCAACAAAGACACCAATATTCGGAATGAGAAACCCAAATAACCATCTTACCCTTTAGTAATTTCTTCTTATTTACAAATATTGCCTTAGATAAAGTTTTATGTCAATTGTGAAATACTTTGTGAAATTTCCCACAGTTATCCCAGGGCCACTTTTTACATTTGTTTTTTTGTTTTTGAGACAGGGTCTAACTACATAACCTCAATGTCCTCAAATTCTTTTTTAATGTTTTAAGATTTATTTTTACTTATATGTGTATGTGTGACTGTGACTCTGTGTATGTGTATGTGTTTGTCTGTCTGTCTGTCTGTCTGCCCCCAGAGTCTAGAAAACTGTCCCAGATTCACCACCCCTGGAGCTGAAATTACAGGTGATTATTTAATTGCCTGACATGGGTGCTGGGAACCAAACTCAGTCTTCTGGAAGAACACTACTTGCTCTGAACCCCTGATCCATCTCTCCAGCCTCAAATTCTCCATTGTCTGTCTGTCTATCTATATCTATCTATCTACCTACCTACCTACCTACCGACCTACCTATTTACCTATGTACGTGAATGCATGCAGGTGCATGCAAATGCTCCTGTTCAGCTATATACCACAGGCACATACATGGAGGTCAGAGGACAACTTGTGGGAGTTGGTTCTCTCTTTCCACCATGTGAGTTACAGGGATCAAACTCATGCTGTCAGGCTTGATGGCAGGTGTCCTTACCTTCTGAGATATCTTTCTGGCCTGGCTTCGAGGTCTTGATCATTGCGCTGTTGTCTCCCCAGTGCTGTGATTTCAGGAATGGCTTCACACTCAGCCTTATCCTTTCTCTTGCCTAAGGGATCACTCATGCTCAAGGGATTTTCACCTAATGTCTGATGTGTGCATCTCCTCTTTCCTGGGAATTGTTGCTCACCAACTCGGGGTGAGGGGAGCAGAAGCAGGGAGCAGGGTTCAGACGGCTGTGAGTACAGCGGGAAAAACACCCACCGGGGAACAGCTTCGGAGAGACCACTCACTATTGTGCAAGAGGCAAGGTATATAAGGACTCGTCAATCGGCAACAAGTCAGGGCCTAATTGGTTAAAACACAGTATCATATGGGGCAGAGCAGGAAAAGCAGCACTTGTTCTCTGTGCTGGGTTCTTTTCCAAATAAGGTCAGGGAGCCAAGATTGGAGACATTCTCCAAACAAGGACAGGTGGGAGAGAGAGAAGTCCCGCTAGAGAAGGGAGTCCTCCATCTTGCGCTGAGCTCAGAGAGCTATCCAGACACGGTGGACTGTGACCTTAGTGGCAAGGTTATCCAACAGCGATGCCTCTTAGGCCTGCATTACTGAGGCAGAGATGATGTAACATGTAACTTCTTTTCTTTCTATTGTTTCTGTGACTTTTGAGGCCAGAGTCTTGGTATGTAGTCCAAGCTGACTTCAAACATAACTATGCAAGCCAGGCTGGACTCAGACTTGCTAAGAGTCCTCTAGCTTCCCCTGTCCGGTTCTGGGAGTATAGCTCTGCAGCACCACACCCATCTAGAATTTTGTGGGTTTGTGTGCATGTGTGTTTGTGGGTTTTTATTTGAGGACAGAGTAATTATGTTTTCAAGAAAGCCTATAATTTTAAAAAGGTTAAGAAGCAGGTGACTGAATGGGGGCGTGATAGAGTTGTCAGTACTCCAGCTTGCACATGTGACAGGGGGCAGGAAATGGGAACTGAGATGTGGCAATTGTGGGTGATGCTGTTGAACACAAACCATTCCCTTCTGCACATCAAATAATAGAAAGCGAACTGCCTTTCATTTTCTTGGTTAAAAAAAATGAAAAAAAAAATACTCGGTTTGAGCATGTTCCAACAGAAACAATGGTCAGAGTGTCAAAGCAGTGGTTGGGGAACTATATGAAGATTCCTTTCTCTGTGTGTATATGTGTGTCCCCGTCCCACTCACCCTTTCTGAGTTACAAGAAAAGAATGGCAAGTATGGAACAGGGGAAATACATAAGAAAGCATGGTTTACAGTTTTTCACACAAGTCATGTCACTGTAATTTAGGGTTATATTTCCACCAAAAGTACTTTGTATTGCAAACAGCATTTATCACAGACCTGTCATTTCAAGAAACAGCCTGTCTGTGACAAAGCTGTTGAATATTGTACTTCACATTTTAACCTCTTCCCCTTGAGCACACAACCAGATAGATAGTCCTGCGTGTGCAGGTGCCCATACAAGACTGAACTGGCTTATTAGAGGTGCTTTGGGAAGTGGGCACTGGGCAAAGAAGAGCAGTCTCTTCTCTGTAGATCTTATTACTCATTCACTTATGTTCCGGGCTGTTATAATGGATTTGATGTGTGTACATGTTTTTAACTGGAAGTTTCTCCCCTGAGATTAGCTGTTTCCAAACTCTTAAGTCTCCTCACTGGTTTTATAACTTCCAGCTCTCACCATTGTTTATTAGCTAGAAGATTCTTAGACACTCTCCCCACCACCACCTCCACTACCAACTAAAAATACCGTGAATAGTGTACAACTTGAATTCTAAAGACAAATGTGATCTCTACAGAGCCTGGGTCGCTCCTGTGTCTTTCAGCATCCACTCAAGTGTCTGCTTATACACTGATCCATTCTCTCGTCAGATGGATGAGCCAGGCATGGTACTATCCTATGTAGATGCACAGGAATGCAAAAAGCAGCGCCTGTTCCCAGGAAGTGAACTTCCTGCAGATCCACCACCATCATTTTACAACAATGTGGTGGGTGTGTTGATAGATCATTCTATAGGTGTCAATTGAGCAGAGAGAGAGATGTAGATCTGGTGCCTGCAGGGGCATAGGCAACTTTTAAGATTATACTTGGGAGACGCTCTGTAAAGGAAGAATACAAACATAGATTCAATGAAAAATAAAGAGATCAAGAGAAATTATCAAATCCTTGAGAGCAGGCAATAATACCAAACATCAAAAATTGTTTATAGTTATATGTTACTTTTAAAGATTCATCTCTTGAGATATACTTCCTGTTGACTGGTTTGTTGTACGAAAACGTCTACAGTAGCTCAAACAGCAGAAATTAAGTTTTATTTTTCTTAACTCTGAAGGCTGGAGGGAAGAGATTCCTTCCTGGAGCACAGCTTTGACCAAGCAAGCTCCAGTTGTCCCCCAATCCACCTTTCCTGACAGCCTGTCTTATGCACCTCAGAAATGCACAGACATTCTGGCACAATCGTATAAGACAGTCTCTGTCTTGCTCTCAGTTCTTGTATTTCCTGTTATTTTTTCCCTTTCTTTTCTTCTCTCTCTCTTCTTCCTTCCTTTCCTTCCTTCCTTCCTTCCTTCCTTCCTTCCTTCCTTCCTTCCTTCCTTCCTTTCCTCTTTGTGAGACATGGCTTTACTAGGCTGTTCATGAATCTTTATTCTCATCTCTCAGCTTCCCAAGGGTTGGGATAACAGGAGTTCACCATCACTGCCAGCTCCTTCTAGGTTTTGTATCAATGGTTGGATCTTGAGTTATATACCTCTACTATATTCATAGCCACATAAATTTATTCCAATCTCAGTGTCCATTTGCCTTGATTTCCCCAAATGCTCCAGCTCATCCCATCGCTACTCAAGAGGAAGGTGATAAGGGGCAGTTGAAAGGAAGACTCTAAAGCAATTATTCTGCTGGGTGTGCTGGTGCCTGCTTGTTATCCCAGAACTTGAGAGTCTTAGGCAGGCTAATCTCTTGTGAGTTGAAATGAATCTGGGCTACACATTGAGCATCAGGAGATCTAGGCTACATAGAAAAAGTCTATCTAAAAAAGAAAAAAAGGCAAATATTTTTTGATAAAAAAATTAAAACTGCTATAGTTAAAATATCTTATACATTTTTTAGTTTAAAAACATGACCATAATAACCAGGCATGGTGATACAGTCCAGGCTGGGGCAGGAAGAATGTGAGTTTGAGGCAAGCCTTGGCTGAAGAACAACACCGCCTTCTCCAAACAAGACAAAACAAAGCAAAACACAACCAACAACAGACCAATAACAACAATACAAGAATAATAACAACAACCATACACAATGTAAGTCTAGGGCCTTGGAAGCGACCCTAGCAAGCCAGTGAGTTTACAATTTGAGTTCATTGCCTTTCTCTGAAGGCCAGGAACAGTGTCTGGGAGAAGCCACTTGAATGGACACCTGTAAAGTGTCTTAGAGAGGTGAGTAAGAGCACCTTAAGGAAAGGAGAACGGCAGAGGTAGAGCTTGAGAGAGCCGCTGGGATGAGAGGCCTTTGAGCAAAAGGGAGAGGGATACAGAGAGAAGAGCTGGCCTGAGACTCAGCTCCCACCTACATTTAGAGTATCCCAATATGGTTGGTGTCAGGCTCTGTTCATGCGACCTACCAAAGGAACAGCATAATGAAAGCTGCCAGCTGCCTGGCCTAATTTAAAAGCCAGAAGAACTTCTGCTTTATATGCCTTTAAATCCTGAGCCATAATCTAGTGTAGCCACAGGGAATTAGGCTCAGAGGCCTCCACTCAGGTCCAGAACTGTTATGTGCATAAAACATAATGGCCAGAAATCATCATTTGTTATTGCCTTCTCAATAACAAACTGGAGTCCGCATGTCCTTTCTTTGCAAACCTTTGTATTACTGAGAGAACAAAATGGCCGTGTTGGTGAGAATTTCTCAGCTGAGATCTTAGGGAGAGCCAGTTTCATTAAACAAGAGAGGTCTGTTGTGATTGTAATCGGCTGGCCCTCACCCAGATCTCATAAATCAGAATCTGCGAGTGGGACTCAGAACAAACAAAATCCTTAGTTAAGGGACGTGTGTGTGTGTGTGTGTGTGTGTGTGTGTGTGTGTGTGTGTGTGTGATGAAGCACACATGCCTGGGAAACATGAAGACCTAAGCTTTATTCCCAAACCACCGGAATCTGTGTAAAAAGCCAGCATGGTGGTACACACTTATCCCAACTTGAGGAGATGGAGACAGGAAGACAGGGCACCATGGTTAGTCAGTCCAGCCTAATTGGTGAGCTCCAGGCCAGTGAGTGACCCTGTCTTGTAGTAGTCACCAATGGTGATGGCTCAGCAAGGAAGACAGGGAGGCATTTTTCATAGGTGGAAGCCCTGCCAGACCTCAACAGAGGAAACCATCATCCTGGCCAGTGCCTAACTGGACAGTGGAACCCCGAGCATCTGAGCTCAGATGTTTTTATTCATTTAGAACTCCTCAGGTACAGATCATAAGCAATCAAACATCCTTCACAGAAATCCAAGATCTGCAGACAATACAAAATGCCAAGGCCTATGCACCCCTTTTTCCAACAGTGCACAAAACCAATTCTTTTAAATACAACTAAAAATAAACTTCCATAACACTGTCTCCCAGGAAGTATATGGTATTTTCGAAGATGATACCTGAGGTTGCCCTCTGCCCTCCATGTGTATGTATACATAAAAACAACAACAAGCAAAAAAAAAATTCTAGACAGTTCTACTGTGTATTGAGTATCCTTGGCTTGATTGACACTCTCCAAAATCAGTATTGACATTTAGGAGTTCATAGGACAGTGTTCACAAGTGGGCTGTTTCATAGTGTTAGGTCAGGTGACCTAGTTTATGGAGAGGTGGTTTGAGTTCCTTCCGAAAGAGTCATCACACACGTTCAGCTCTTTTGTCCCCGTGTCTTCTACCACAAGAGGACCAAGCCTTGCTCTCCATACCTTGGACATGAACGTCTTCTGACGAACTGTGAGAAGCTAAGTGGTTCTGTTTTTTAAAGTTACGTATGCACCTGTATACATCAGCACAAAGGGCCTCAGACAGGAAGAGAGGATGTCAAACAATCCGAGCTGATAGTGCGAATTACTCCTCTCCAATCCTCATTAGTCTGAATTCCTGAGAAGTGGATATAGTGATCTCTTTCACGGTTACAGGAAGAGCAGTGGGCCAAGTTCCTAGCGCAGCATAGCTGCTCAGAAATATAATTTTCATTCAAGATGGGCTTCAACCAAAAATTATCATATTACTGCCTTTTTCGTGTTTCTGGTTCTTCACAGGGAATACATATGGTGTCCAAATATCACATAAGAAAATTGCCTTAAAATTTTGTTTTTCATTAGGTCTCAATAAATGTTATCACAAAAATGCATCCAGAGGAGATGGTTTCAGTGGGAATTTTTATCCCAACCATACCACCAAGTACCAGGAATGCATGTTTTGGTATCAATGGTTCTTCCAGATTCTGTAAATAGCATTTTTCATTTAGAAGCACCCCCACCCCCCGGACAGGCAGCTTCTTTAAGAGAAGGTTACAGGACATTGAAAGGGACATTAGAAGGCTCCCTTTGTTGGCTGGAGGCACTGAGTGCTGCTAATTTTGTTTGGTAATAATTATTGATCTTGAGCTAGCCCCTAATGCTAAGTGGAAATCCTTCCTGGTACAGCTTTCTCCGTCGGGGTCTGTTTAGTACCCTGGATATGATAAAGAACGCTACATAACTACCCACCTTTTCCTTGCTGGTTTTCAGATTTTATTTATTTGAAATAATGTGTATTTATGTACTTTGTGTAAGGACAAGAAAGTCCAAACTCTCTGTGTCAGTCCTTGGTACATGGTTTTAGAAGGGGGTCTCAAACCCTGCTGTGCACTGGAGCCTCCTTCCTTTGGGTTCATGTTTGGTCTTTTGATGAAGCACCTCGGCCAGAGTACTGGAATATGCATTTCAGTGAACTCCGCAGGAGAGCTTGAGGAAAGCCTTCCTTAGTCTGTCAATTTGATAAACACTCTACGTTTCGAGTCATACTGCATTAAATGTATTTCCCTAATTTGTTAGAAATATCACATAACCCGAGGGCACAGCCTGAGAGCGTAAGTCAACTAAAGCTGTAGCAACTCCATTTTTTTTCCCCCTGTCAGGAACGGTGCTAAATTCAATTCCTGTGCTTAATGTAGATTGGATCATAAATGGTCCCACACCAGGTCCCAGAGTAGCAGTATTGAGAAGTGAGGGAACTTTTAGGAGCTAATCTTGTAAAAAATCCTTGGGCACTTAAGGTTATTCCCTTGGAGGGAAATGTCCCCCCTCCACCCCCGCTGCCTCTTCATCTTTGTTCTCTGGCTCTTTCTGTAGTGGCTTTGCTCTGCCATGTACCCCTTCTGCATCATGTTGCCTTAACATAGCTCCTGTGATGATTAGGATAAGAATGCCCTCATAGGCTCATATATATGAATGCTTAATTACCAGGGAGCAGAACTGTTTGAAAAGATTATGATGATTAGGAGGTGTGGCCTTGTTGGAGTAGGCGAGGCTTTATTGAAGGAAATGTGCTACATGTATTCGTGGCAGCTAAAGGCCAATCTAAGATATTGTTTCTCTGGTGTTGTCCATTATTATTTTATTTATTTATTTATCTATTTAGAGACAGGGTTTCTCACTGGAATGCAACCAGGTAGGCTGGGCTGGCTGATCAACAATCCACAAGTCCCCTGTCTCTGCCTCCCCCAAGCTGGAACTACAAGTGCATTGTGTGCTATCTTTTTAAAATGTAGCTTCTCAGGGTGGAGCTTAGGCCCTGGTAATTAGGACCTTTAATCTCCACAGATTCATGTACATGCATGTGGGGCTGTCCTAGAGCTGAGAGTGAGTTGAAGCTGCCTTGAACCTCGGATTTTCTCATCCCGAGAGCTGTAGGAGTTCAGGCGCTCCTCACTTTTAGCTCTGGCCAGAACCCAGCTAAATACTAAATATTGCCTGCTACACAGAAAGTCATTAGCAAAGGAATGTGGCTTGGTTGGTGCTTACATGTGCTGCAGCTGGAAGCCTAGGGATGAGTCCATTTACTGACAAGGTGTCTTCCTTTTTTCCCTGTGGGATCACACCTTATGTAGAAGATACCCTTGCAAGACCTTGTTACTTAGACTTGAGCTCCACATGCAAATGAGGCTACTCTAGGAGAGGCAAGGCAGAGAAAAAGAAAACAACACATGCATACACTCCCACATAAACATACATACAAAAATAATAAAAGGAAATCACAATTTGTTATAAATAAGACTGAAACTCAGTAACACAAAACATATAGATTGAGGTTAGTCCAGTTCCTCATTGGGAGCATTTCAAAGGAAATCAACCTTACTGGCCAAATAAATGGTTACATTCAAAGAAACAGTCTCCTATAAAACATCAACCCTTCTCCTCGGAACACTTTAAATCCTTCGTTGCCCCACCAGTATAAGAGCCAGGGCCTCTGAGTTTGGAATCACTCCCTAAGTACATGGCATTGGAAATGCTTTATCAACTGAGCCATCTCCTCAGCCTGATTGAAACTAGCGATGGGTCATGAAATAATTGCTTCTGTCAGAACAGTCTTTTCCGTGTGCAGTGTGCTCTGCAACTCTGCTGACAGTCATCTTCGCAAAGTGCGTTCCCCAACCTGGCATTCAGCAACCTGGCAATGGGTCTCAGGCACCTGTGACATATATATCACAGGTAGGACTCCTGTTTTGACCTTTGCAGGGATATACCTCCTCCAGGCAAAGCCTGCAGGGCACGAAGAAAGCAGACTCAGTTGGGACCTTAGCCTGAGCAGCTGACTTGAATCTACTGCCAAGTAGCAAGGAATCTGGCACAGGTTCTGAGCGCCTCGGCCAGCTTGTGCCGCCGGAGCTCGAGCTCCCCTCTGCACCCCCTCACAGTGTGGGCAGTTTTTCCTGTTTGTTTTGTTCCTTTCTTGTTTTATTTACAAGCCCGATTTCTTCCTTGGAGGGCAGCAAGCATGTGGGCTCTGCACATAGGAGTGAGGAGAATTAACTGAGGGAATTGAGGCTGTACCAGGTCACCTTTCCTGAAGTTGATCCTTGGAAGATCCAAGCTGCTGTGTTCTTTTGGACTGTCTTCAACCAAGCACATTGTGTGGTGCCAAGCCTCAGGATACCAAAGAACTGCTTACAAAACACTTGCTCCTTCACAAGAAGCAGAACGCTTTAGCCAAGAGAACATCCCTGCCAAGAAATCTCACATAGGCTAAGATAAAAACTGAAAGCCGCAGTACATGAAAGCGAGCTTTCGGGAGAACAAGGAAGGCACAGTAGGTCCTTCTCAGCCTCCCAATGCTAAGAATACTGGCACGTGCATCACCATACCCCGCTGAGATCTGGAAGACTCAGCGTGCAGTTCCCCTTTCAATGTGGGTGGGTGTCTCCCTATCCACCGAGGGTCTGGGAAGAACAAAGGGAGTAGGAAGAGGAGTCCACCCACACCCTTGCTTCTAGTCTCTCTGTTTGAGCTAGTCAGGCTTCAGCATCCTTGCACTAGATTCGCGCCACTGGCTGGTTCTCCTGCTTTGTGGGTCTTAGAGGGTCTCCAGCTTGCAGGGAGGTCTTGGAATTCTCAGCTTTCACAATATTGTGAACCAATTTTTCATAATCTTACTAGGATTCATATCTGATATATATGTATATATTTATATACATATATACACGCTTATATATGTATATATATGCATACAATTTAGTTTTAATGACGGGCAGCAAACAGGATAGGACTGAAGGAATTAAACAAATGAAGGGGGGGGATGATCCTCCAAGTTCATGTCAGGAAATCCTTGTATGTAAGAAATAATTTATACTCTGACAGTGCTCACATAATCTGAGAGTCCTGAGTTGAGGATTGAGCCTTCTGTGTCAGGAGGCATGGTGGCTCTCGCCTTTCCTATGTCTTCACTTTCTTCTGAGAAAAGCCTGTGCAGTTCAAACCAGGAGATATATTTATTCTTGGAGATTCCTATCTATTAATGATCCAGAATATACTTTGAGCTACTTTGGGGGTCAGATAGGACTCCCAAGGTATCCTTGACAGCTGTGGCTAAATGCCAGTTGGTATTTGGTGATAACCATTTTGTTCAAGGACATGCCTAACCTGTGTGGTCCACTTGATTTCACAGAGACATCTCCATATTATTATAGAGCTCAAAGCCAATTTAACTTTTGTTGCTCCAAATTTTTCATCCACAACAATGAGCTAAGGATTCCATGCATGTGTATAATGTGTTTTAATAAAATCTACATTTCCTCCACTCCAATTTTTTTTTCCTATCACTCCTACCAACTTCAAGTTCATTTTTTTAAATCTCCCAAAGTCTACTTAGTGCTGTTTTTATGTGAATGAATGTGGGACCATCTACCCGAGCACAGGCAGTCTTTCAGGGGCTGCATCAATGAAGAAAATTGACTCCCCTCCCCATTTTCAGCAGCTATCAATCAACAATACCTCCTTTGCTAGGGATGAGAATTCATTAGCCCCTCCTCACCCATGCTGGAATTTGGGCTGGCTTGATCTTCTGCCTGTAGTCACAGCTATCATTAATTGTGTGGGGAAGATAAATTTCTATCATTACTGTGGTGGTTTGAATAAAATTGCCCCCCCCCATAGACTAATATACATATATTAAATGGCTGGTTCCCAGTTGATAAACTGTTTAGGAAGGATCAGGAGGTGTGGTTTTGTTGTTCTTGGGTCGCTAGGGATGGGCTTTCAAATTTCAAAAGCCCACACCAGGCCCAATCTCTCTTTTGGTCCCCAACTTGTGGGTAGAACCTAAGCTCTCAGCTACCATTCCAGTGCCATGCTTGCCTGCCGGCTGTCATGCCCCATGCTGTGATAGTTATGGACTTACCCTCTGAAACTGTAAGCAAGCCTCTAATCAAATACTTCATTATATAAGCTGCCTTGGTCATGGTGTCTCTTTACACCAAACAGAACAGTAAATGAGACAGTCTCCCTCAAAAAAAAAATGTAGTGTCATCAGGTAGCTTATCATACAGCCCAAGTAGTAGAGACAGAATTTGAGCCTTGATGGTTCAGCTCTTGCATAATCAAGCTAGGGCTCTTAAGTAATCAGGATAACTTTGAAAGAGAAAAAAAAAAAAGAAAAAAAAATCGATATAAGAATAAGGACTTTTATCTGTGGGAGTTTTTTTTTTTTTTTTTTCCTTGACAAGAGGGAGGAAGAATGGGTGAGGAGAGAGTGAAACTAGCCGTGAGGTGGAGCCAAACCAAATGCCAGAACAACCCAAAAGCCAGAGAGTCAATGTCTACCCGAGACAGCATCAAGAGCAAGAGGGTCCTGAAGTGGGGTGAGGAAGGTCCCACGGTCTTCCAGGCACCCTTCACATCTTCTGCCCTAGGATGTGAATGGTCCTTGGGGACTTAGATGTCCAGAGAGTGTGGTACCAAGGGCTTTCGGCTATTTTTCTAAAATCATCAGCCACAAAAACACAATTCCAGAATCTCACTGCAGTTGCTCTATCCACCATCATTCCTGTCTCTCTCAACTTCCCCAACCTCAGAATCATGAGCAAATAGATCATGCCTACATACGGAACACAAATCAAAAGATTCGAAATGGTAGTTTACATTGTAGGGTAAAAGAAAGGAATTCCCTGCCCTGTTCCTTCCCTTTAATTCTGTGAAGGTTCCTTGGCTGCATCTGGGAGCCCAGTAAATTAGCTGATTAACAAGAGAAAAGATTCAAAGTTTTTCTCATACACAGGGATCTTTACAACAGAGTGAAGTTCAAAGAAATGACCAAAGCATGATTCTCTTGTAGTTTTCAGGCAAAAATTAAGAAATTTTTGAAGGAAGAGCAGGCTAAATAAATAACTGGACTAGGCAGTAAATTCGAGGGATATTACTAAAAGATGGGTGGGGGAGGTCAGAGGCTAGTGGAAGATAAGGGCCACTTCAGAGTTTGTTTATTTATATCGGTTGCAGCCCCATTAATAGTCTCTGGTGTTCACAGACATTTTTCATCCTTGGTGTGGGAAGGACATCTCATGCAAACGAATCTTTATGGTTCCTGCCACAGGGAAAGCCAGGCCAAATAGCTTTGCTGGAAGTTATAGTGCCTTAAGTGATATCAATTGTTAATTTGATCTATTTTGTCCTAGTGTAGATACTATATACGAATATACATACTCATGTATACACTCCTATGTATTTGCATATGCATAGCATGTCTCTGGAAAATATAAAGTTAAAACAGTAGCATTTATATACATATACAATCTTATATATGGCAAAAAGAAAAAGCAATATGCACTTTCTCCCATTATTATTTTCTATAAATACAAAGTTATATACCTTATTTTCCCCTTAGATAACTTTTAAGAATTATTTTTTTAGTAGTACATGTACAATGACTTGGTTTATTGGCTGTGTAGTTGTAACTGAAAAGATACAGTATAAATTAGTTAGTTCCCTGTTGCTAACCAGTTGAGAGGCCCTGAACCTCCATGATAACAGTACTGTTATGGTCATTCTTTAACAGGTATGTTTGCTTGGTCAAAGGAAACAGATCCAGGGAGATAGCTCCTTTAGTAAAACGCTCTGATATGAAGTCATATCTGAACTGGGTCTGAAAGAAATAGAAACCTATGGGTTTAGGAGAAGAGAGGAGAATGGGCCGTTTTAGTCTGGGATACTAGTATGAGAACTTTAAGGAAGCCTGTAGAAACAAGGAATGGTGGCTTATAGAAGAAGCCAAAGAGATGGGGGCTGTTATTCATCACTACTCTCATTGGGTTGACAAGATACCTGTCAACTGCAACTTAAAGAAGACAGCATTTAGCTGAGGTCTCAGTTTGAGGATGCAATCCATCACAATTCAGGTGGAAGGCATGGGAGGAGAAGCTGGAGGTAGCTGGTCACACAGTTTCCATAGTTCTGAAGCAGAGACATGAAAGTTGATGCTCAGCTCACTTTCTTGTTTTTGTGCCCTCTATGACCCAATCCTATGGAATGGTGTCACCTACATTTAGGATAAGTCAACTTCAATTAACCTTTTATATATATATATATATATATATATATATATATATATATATATATACACACACACACACACACACACACATATATATATATATAATTAAATACATATATACACACACACACATACACACACACACACACACACACACACACACACACACACATACATATCCTATACAATCAATATACCAGAGGCATTCTTAGAGACTCGTATTCTAGGTGGTTCTGGAACTTGTCACGTTGACAGTTGATATTAACTATTGCAGGGCTTAAAGAGGTTTATTTTCTAGAATAATGTTTCTCAACCTTCCCAGTGCTGGAACTCTTTAATACAGTTCCTCGTGTTGTGGTGACCCCCAACCATAAAATTATTTTCGTTGCTACTTTATAATTGCAAGTTTGCTACTGTTATGAATTATGATGTAAATATCTGATATGCACATGGTGTTAGGAGACCCCCGTGAAAGGATTATTCAACTCCTGTAGGGACCAAGACTCACAGGTTCTAGAACCACTAGAACCGCTGTTCTAGAATGACACTGTAGAACTTGGGTAACAATTGCAATGTGATGAACACATTTACTGGGAGCATCAGTGTGCTAGATGCAAGGACAGAGGGTAAGGGCAGAGGGTATTTTTGTTGAGTCCTACTTGAAGCCAGTTCTCTGTCTCAAAATGTATAGATTTTTATTTCTTTTAAGACCCAGGTCAAACATCACAGCATTTTCCTATCATTGTAGACTGATTAAAGGCCATATAGCTTTTAAATTCTGTTCCCGAGAACATTTTACTCTAGAGGAGTTTGACGCATAATAAGAAATATTTTCCAAAATGCATTTGTCATTGTCCTTAGGTTTATAAAGTGGAAGACTTTTGAGACTAAAATAAATTAATAGTTTTATTCAAAATAAACCACTGGTTTGGTTCAGTCTTTCCTTGAAAAAACGATAATTATCTTTATGACTATGCAAAATTATATTTATATTTTAAAATCAAACCTTGGAGAGTATAAGAAATAGAAAATGCTATATTTCTAGCATCACCAGGTAGCTATAATTAATACTTCACTGCTCTCCAATTACTTGGCCGTAAGTAGTTTTAATATAGCTATGAGTTATATAACAATACGTATATATATTGTGTTTTGTGAGGTTATTTTTAGTTAAGTTCTTACTATGTATCCCAGGTTGGCCTTGAATTCTCGATACTCCTGTCTCGGCCTTTTTCCTAAAGGCTGAGATTACAGGTGTGCACCACCAAGCTAAAGTACATTGCACATAGTGGCTAAAAATAACATCATAAATTATGCCTAGTAATCTTTCAACTACTGGAAGCAGTCTTTTTTTTATACTATGACTAAATTTCAGTAAGTACTAAGCTTTGAAAACTTATTTGGTAGAATACTCATCAATGACATTAACTTAATTAACATAAGGTTGAATCTTCTTTCTTGGTAATATTTGGGCTTGAGATTTTAAAGAGTATCCTTAGTTTGAATACTAGTTGAATGGTAAAGTTTTGATATGAGTTACATGATTTGGCATATCCATTAGTCAATTTAAAAGTCTTAAAGGAATAAAGCATTCTATTTTTTTAAGAACATTGTAAAAATGGCATTGTTTTTCATCTGAGAAACAAGATCATATTTGATTCTATTAGTTTTTTTTTTTTTATTACTATGAAGTGCCCGAGGCAGGCTAAATTTATATATAAAAAAATGTTTATTTACCTTATATTTCTGAAGGTTCAAAATTGAAGACAGAGTGGGCCCCTCTGGCTCAGCCTCTAGTGAGGACCTGGCAGGAGATGGCATTACAGAGAAGAAATGACATCTAAGAACAAGAAGCCAGAGAGTGAGTTGGGAGTGAAGCTCCTAGTTACAACTCTCTGAGCTATCCTGTGATGGTTAACCTCAGTGACAACTTGGTAAGATCTAGAATCACTGAGAGATGGCCCCTGCACGTCCCTGTGGGTGATTATGTTGCTTAGAATACTTGCAGTGGGAAGACCTGTGCTGAGAACTTGAAGTGAATAAAACGGAGGATGTTAGCCTGGTACAAGCATTCGTCACTCTCTGCTTCTTAACTGTTGATATGATGTGCCTGCCTGCTTTAACTGCCTCCCTGCCATGATGGACTATACCTTCAAACTATGAGCCAGAGCAAAATGTTTTTTCCTTAAATTACTTTTGTCAGGGTATTTTTATCATAGCAACTGAAAAAGTAACTAAGATAAGTCCTATGACAGATATCCACTCTCTGCCAAGAGCGCTGGTGATCTACAACCCTCCCACTAGCCTCTACTTAAAGGTTTCACTTCATCTCCTAATATGGGCGTCCTACCCTAGGGATCAAGCTGCCAGTAGTGGGCCTTCAGAGGACATACTACATCCAAATCATAGCAATATTTATGTGCTAAAATTGCAAATCCTCAAGGACTCACTTTTAGCCAGTGTTGGTACATACTTGTAATCTCAGTGTCAGGAGGCTAATTTAGGAGAATTGCGTGTTCACGGTCAGCCGGGACTACCTTGAGAGGCTGCCTGCCTGTCTGTCTGTCTGTCTATCTATCTATCTATCTATCTATCTATCTATCTATCTATCTCTCTATATCTATCTATATATCTATCTATCTCTGAGTGTGTGTGTCTCTGTGTGTTCATTCACATGTGTGGACTAGTGTGCACATGCCTGTGGAGGCAAGACATTAATGATGTCTTAATCACATTCCACCTTATTTTTGGAGATAGTGTTCCTTATTAAACCTGAAATTCACTCATTTGATTAGATTGTTGGCCAGTAAGTTCAGGAGTCTTCTTGTGTCTGTTTTCTTGGCTCTAGATTACAGCTACACTGCCAAGTCTAGCTTTGCATTGAGTTCTGGGGTTCACACTCAAATTCTTGTGCGTGTGCAGCAGGCATTTTACCAATGGAGCTGTCTCTCTAGCTCAAGAGAGACTTGCAGAAGAGTGAAGTGTAGGATAGTTTTAATTTTAGGATCAAGCAAATAAGACTCAATTAAAAAGAAAAAATCCTCAATGTTTTACTTGATTATTAAGCATTCTGAATAAATAAATAAATAAATAAATAAATAATAAATTAATGTTAAGCCTATCTTTTAGTGATATTTGTAGCTAATCCAGAGGATTTTAAAACGGGTAAAGTTGGAGTATGGTCAAGAGATGAAGTAAATGCCATCTTCTTCGCCCTCCCCCCAGGAAAGGCCATGGGTAACAAAAATGTTCTTCAGGGATGTTGCATTTACTCATAACTTCTTACTCTTCTGTCCTTGGTACCTTATGTTTCTAAATAACTTTTTGGTAAGTTGGGCCATGTGGTATTCCATCAAGAGAGAGTAAGACTAGGGACTCACCTTTAACCAATGCAATGCAGATGTTACTCTAATTAAATTCCATCATTTGCTAACACTTACATATTCTTGAAAAGGGACAGCAGGACCTCAGGTTAGGCAAGCCTTCAAAAACAAACAAACAAACAAAAAACAGCCCTGGCTAAAAACATTGCAACTTGTAACATATCCTGAATCAGAGGATTCCAGACCCACAGCGGTTGTGAGGTAAGGCATGCATCTTATTGTGACATATTTCATGTCAGTTTGTCATATAGAAACTGAGGGCAGGCCTTGTTTATGTAGAGACTCATTCCTAGTGACTCAGAGAGTAGCAGTGAAATTGAAGTTACCCACTACTTCTCCTCACACCAGATTTCTGTTTTTGTAAGTTTCTCCTTTGCCTGGAAACGTCACTTGAAGAAACAGCATTGTAAAAAGATGGCAAGACATGATCATTGTTGCATCAAGCTGTACTTGGGCTGACATTTGGCTTAAATCAGTGGAAAACTTGAAAGTGCTTTCACAGAAATGGGAGCTCCTTGGTCTTCCTGGAATTCCAAAGATGGCAGCCATCAGCTCAATGAGTAATAAGAATAGCATATTTCATCTTAGTTCTCTGAGAAGTGAACCTTCAAAATGACAGATGCATATCTTACAAGATAAAGCAGATACACGTCTAACAAGACTGCTATGATACTGTAGATAAATAGTGAGCCTAGAAATAGACATAATCGAAATTGCATTGAAAGAACAAAGAGTAAAGACCCAAAGTATTGAAGATAATCTCTTTTATCTTTTGTTTTTATCTTCATTGAATAATTGATGGTTTTTACTTGTTTTTTGTTGCTGTTGTTTTCAAATTCCATGCTCAGTTTCTACATGGAAAAGAAACACTATTGGAGAATCACACATAAAATTCATACCTTTTGTTTATTTTATCTTTTACTATCAGCTTCCCAAGGAAGGGCAACTCATGCTGAATTGAATACAAATTGATGTTTTTCTAAGTATTAGAAATATTATGACTTTGCAGTATCACAGAGAGGTATATGTGACTAGTTCCTACTTGTAGGGACTCCCTGCTTGGTCGGATGGTCCACTCATGCTCTATTGTAGCCTGGGATGACTATAAAAGTTCATAAGAAGGAATGCTCCACAGCTGATGATGCTGACAAGATGTAACTGCTTGGTGAGTATGTTAACCTCATCAGTGGCTTGCTCTATTGTGTTCATAGATGAATGGGGCTCTTAGGAAGTAGGTTAATGGAGATGTGACTTTACAGGGTGTATCTTGCATTTTCTCTCTCCCTCTCTTCCCTGTCCCTCTCTCCATCTCCCTCCTCCTTTCCCACCTCTTCCTCTGTCCCTCTCTTCTTCCTGTGTACCATGAGGTAAGCCACTTTCCATGCTCCCTGTTGTGATGTTCTACCTCACCACTTGTAGGCCCAGAAACAATGGAGCCAAGTAATCATGGAACAAGATCCCTGAAACCATGAGCCAAAATAAGCCTTTTCTCTTTTAACTTGCTTTCTTAATAATTTGTTTCAGTAATGAAAACTAACACATAAACAGAGAAGACCATTTAGAGCAGCTGTCCTCAAACTGTGTGTCATGACCCCCTTGGAAATCAAATGGCCCTTTCATAGGGGTCACCTAAGACCATCTGTATATCAGATATTCACATTACAATTCATAACAGTATAAAAATTACAATTATGAACTAGCGACAAAAATATTTTTATGGTTCCACAACATGAGGAACTATATTAAAGGGTAGAAACATTAGGAAGGTTGAGAACCACTGATTTAAAGACAGAAAAATATTTAATTCAATTACCTAGTAATAAGTATTATCAGCAAGAATTACAAATGGAGTAAAGCTTAACATATATTTGTTTGAAATTTCTATTTTCAAATTATCTTTGAAAATATTTGGGTTGAAGGGGCAAGAAAGCAAAAAACATAGTGTGTCATTACCTTTGCAATGTATTCTCATGGGAACCATCTGTCCCCTAAATTGTTTATCTGCCTATTATTTACATGCCATTTGGGATCTTAAAAACAATATGGATGACAGGCAGGAAGGATGGCTCATCAGTTAAGAGAGCTTACTGCTCTTCCAAAGACCTGGAGTTTTCCCACATTTGACGGCTCATGTCCATCTGTAACTCCAGCTCCGAGGGATCTGATGCTCTCTTCTGGCCTCTGTGGGCACAGCACACACATGGCTCATGTACTCAGGCATATACACACACACATATAAAATAAAAATAAATAAATCTTAAAAAAACAAAGAAGCCAGGGGTCACATGGCAACCATCAGTTACTTGGCAGGGCATGCATCAACTCTGGTACAGATAGGCTTATATTTTTGGTGATTCACACTATTGTGTGATCCTGAACGTTTCTGCATAGTACAGTGAGGATTAAGCTAAGGTTAGTATGGTACTTAGGTATAACAGATGCTTGATAAAAAATCAAGAGACACTACTACAAGTGTCATCTAGAAGGGCTACTGTTTTGAAAAGAAGGAAGTAGGCAGCACAAAGTTAATACAGGGGAAAGTGGCCTAGAAGCAGCTCATAGTTGTGTGATCACAGATTATTGCCAGAGATACCTCCATAGGGACAACTGGGTGCCCAGAAAGAGAAGCATCTTCTCCTATGGCATTGGATCAAAATGCACAATGTGTGAATTAGCAGAGGCCTCAAGAGATCTATATGTCTTAAAATCTGTAGCTTGAGTCTCATCTTAAATCACTGCTCTCTTACATTTTAGCAGGTCAAAGGTGAGTCCCTTTAAATTCTTTGTTTACAGAACCCATATAAATAAATGGAAGAAGTTTAGAGCTCAGTACGTATGATAAAGAGCTGCACTAAAGAGTGAACTAATCTGTACTGGAATATTTGAACCAGATACTGTAAAGCTGTATGCTCTGTCTGTGCAGTGAGGCTTCTGTAACCGTAAGATGTGCTTTCAGAGCTGAGTGGAGAAAGGGCATTTCCTGAAGCCTTTGCAGCTTGCTTCTCTCTGGAAGACTTGCTTCCTGTGCCTGTGAACAGCTAAAACAGTGGGTATAGCCCTCTGAAATCTTCATGTAAAAGCCATTTGCTTATGATATTGCAAATGAAGAGTCCTTATCACCTTGCATCCTTCTGCAGCTGGAACATAGGAATTACCTTATATTCCCCGCCTTTGACTTCAGCCTCTTGGGGTGCCAAGTAGGCTGGCAGAATTTGCAAGGTCTGAGGTTCTATTCATTAATGTAAACAAGACCTGTGTGTCAGTTGGATGGAGCTGTCCATCAATAAATTACCTAGAGGACACATGCTCTGGGTCAGTCCACAAGAGAGGTTCAGCCCTCTACTGTGGCTCAGGCTTACACACAGTGATTGTCTCCTGTTTCTCTGTGTAAGAGTGGTTAACATTTCCTTCTACACTAATCAGCCAGAATCTTCCCCCTCCTCCACTGTAACTTCTTTTTTCTTTTCTTTTTCCTTTTTTTTTTTTTTTTTTTTAGCAAAAATTAGTATCTATAAATTAGGAAATATTGCATCAAATGAGATGAGTTCCAAAAGTGAGCCAAATACCCCACATATTTCAATCAAAAGTAAATTATCTCCTCCTTTGTAAACACATGGAATTCACTTTCTGGAAATTATTCTGGATTGAAAATTGAAATACATTTCAGAAAGATTAATTTCAGGCTTGCTGGGGAAACAGGCAGGGTGAACACAAAGAGTGTAAGCTACAGCCCCCCATTCAAGAACTAGAGACCATGAAGGGCTTTCAGGCTGGACACCTGGCTAAAAGGAACGAGGAAGCGGGTTAAAATGCTCCAGCAAGGCCGTAGTCCTCAGAGCAAATCAGAAGCCAGTCTTGGAGCAATGGGGCAGGTTATGCTAAGGGCGTTGAATGTAGTTGAGGATCTGCTCCTTATAACTGGACTACTTAATACAGAGATTAAGACCAGCTAATTTGTTTCATAAACAGTGGTCTATTATTTCTTGAGTGGCCTTTTAACCAAGCTCTTGAGGCTGGGTAGGCCAAACCTTTACGTGGTGGTTCCTACTGGACATCACAGCTATGGGTGATGAACACTTGTCTTTAGGGAGTTTTGGTCTGATGCCCAGTAATCCAAAGCCTACAGTTTCCTGGTTCCTCAGTCTTGCTGAATACTCAGTTTGAATGTCTTAACTTTGGTCTAACTCCTTGCTTCTTGGGTGAGTTCAGCCTTTAATTCCAGTGAACATCATCATGGTGGTCATGAGCAAAAGGCCATGAGTCTTTTTGAAAATACTTGAGTTGAAGGGGCAAGAAATCAAAAAGTAAAACATAGTGTGTGTCTTTCTTTGATATTTGAGACAAAGCCATGTACACGATGTGTAGTTAAATAGAACCCTGGTGTTTTCTGAGACTATTTTTTCCCCCAAATGTCAATTACCACTACAAACTTTTTTTTTGTTATAATCTCACCGTGTTGTGCTCAGTTTTCATATTCAGTGAGTGATTGGTACAAATCCCCCATTTGTATCTATTTATTTTTTTAGGTAAGAAATGTGTTTCCTCAACAAATATCTTCTGTTTAAAACACAAGTTCCTACATCTTTTAAACATTTGAAGCTTGTGAAACAAAGTTTTAAAAGGCCAATCTTTACAACAACTCTTGGTTTAAGCCTGAGCGAAATAGTAATCAGCTGGACAAGAAAACGTCTTATCTAACACTAATCTCTTTTATTTTGCAAGGTAGAATTGTTTTTGACCTAGATTCTGTCCCTTGGAAGGCAACTGGCTGTAGATAATTCTACAATACTGTGCTAAATGTTGATATAAAAAGGTTAATTCCTTAACCACATTTATTTGATTATCCTGAAAATCTGTCATCTAGAAAGTGTCGGCTTTCATCCACCTTCACTTTTACCTTCTGAGCAGGCCTCTCCATAGCAACTAGAAATGTCTCTGGGCTGAAATAATCCTCTCCAGCTCCCAGCGCACAGTCAAGGAATTTTAAAAACAGAGAACTTTGGAACCACAAAATGCTCTCGGAGATTTAAAGACCCAGGGAGCTGGAGATAAATAATCATTTCTCTTTCTTGAGGTAAGTGCTGGGTTTAGAAATGTTTGTGTCACCATTTCTCAATTTAAAACACTAACATAAAGAGTCCGAAATGTATTTTTAAACCATAAAAATAATCTCAGAATTTTGTTATTAGCCCCAAGGTCATTATTGGCTCATCTCTGGATCCTACAAGAGATGCTGTTAACAGTTTGCACTTCTTAATCCATTAAAGTTTTTTTTTTGTTTTGTTTCGTTTTGTTTTCCTCCATAAATTCTGACTTATTCTAAAGTCATTTCCCATCCTCTCAGAGACAATTGAATAAGTAGGTTTATCATCCTTCTGGGGGTCTTGAAATATTCTTGTTTTTCTAAGATACTTTATTCTGCAGAGTCTTGATTTCTACTTAGCTAAAAACTATTGTTTCCTAAATGTAACTTTTTTTCTAGTACAATTCCTCTTGAAGGCTTCTAATTCAATGTGATGTTGGAAATGTATTCGAAGTTATTTTCTCTATAATTTTTTTTCACTGACTTCCTAGAGTTTTTTTTTTTACAGTGGTGTGGCTCACTCTGGGTTCTGTGCCAGGCAGGCACTGCCTTGCAGACAAGGGAAAAACATCCTCTTCTCAGTCTTTGACCGTTAAATGTAAGTACAGTTTCCTGGCCACTGTGAATTGGGACGTTTCCTGCCTGTCCTTTGGGGTTATGAGCTGCGTACGGACCCCTGTTGTTGCCACTGCAAATCAGCTTAGCCACCCAGTTAATGAGACCTTTCAAACATGTAGCATTCGCAATAACTGAAGCCTTTATTTTTCCCTTTCTATCGCAGAATCCCTCTGGTTGTAAGTTTACCGTGAGCATAGCCTCCCACCCACCCCCACTCCAGGCCAAAGGAGCCACGGGAAGAGTGGACATGTGCTTCTGGACAAATCTCTCAGTGCTGAAGGTGCTACTGTCCTGCCTCCTTAGCCTTGCTTCCTCTACGGAGACCGACAAAGCCCTTACTCAGGATAACGGCAGCACTGGGAGGCAAGGCCTGTTAGAAGTCCTGAGAGTCCTCTCTCCTGGCGACCACCAGTCCCTCAAACATCCACGAAGCCTCATCAAAATTCTGTTCGAGAAGACTGGGTGTCCACAGAGGACAAATGGAACGCAAGGAGACTGCAGGCTGGTCAGTAAAATAAAGTGGGATCGGGTACTGAGAACTGGGAGCAGTGGATCGTGTAGGGTTCGCTTTTTCACAGCAAAATGGCTTGCGGCTCTCAGAGGGAAGAGTGGGGTGGCAAGACAATGTCCCGTGTTGGGGTTACAGGAAGAACCCATTCAGAAATCTGCGGGTCATGCTTCCAGACGAGGGATTGTTTGTGTTTTATTTTTATTTTTTTTTAATTGGGAAAGCGGTGTTTAAGCTTTCTAGGCCCTCCTTTCTGCTTTTCTGGGCCTTTTTATTTTTATGTTTAAGCCAGCACGGAACACGGAACACGATGTTAGACAGAGACTATGGGTCTTCCCCTAGGCAACCACAGCCTTTCACGTTCTGAAATTTGTCTAACATTCGATTCCTGAGTACAGCTCTCCTAGGTGTCAAGTGGTGTTTTCTCTCTCCCTCTCTCTCTCCCCCTCTCCCCCTCCCTCTGTGTGTGTGTGTCTGTATGTGTGGCAGATAGTTACCTTTATAATAATCATTAGGTGTGAGGAATCAGAACTGGGGGAGAGAAATGCTTCGTTTAGAGTTGAAACTGGACCTACGCCTCCTGAGGACTATTCTGCAGCTTTTCCTGCTTCTTTCCGTCTCCTAACCTCCCCAGTCTGCTCACTAGGGTCGGTTGTGCAGGCCTCACAGTCGCTGTATTAAGACTTCCTCTTCCCTAGATTGAATCTTGGCTTGCCTAGGATAGGATCTTTAAAACCTTCTCCAGATTTCTTTAGCATGAAATTGGTGGGGGACTGAGGATCCTTCCCCAGTTAGGGTGTTTGGGTGTCATGGGAGGAGGTCCATCGGAGCCAGTGTGGAGGAGAGCCTGAGTCTTATAACAACTGCCAACAGAATTCTTCTTTGTCACCCCATTCCAGACCAAAGAGATTTGTACAAGCACATAGATAAGCAAGCACATAAATAAGACAGAAGCACATTACTGCTTCCAAAATTAAATTTTGACTGGCTTTCCCAATCCAGCAGAGCTCTAGGGTAAGGGTGGTGTGAGGAGGTACACATCCAGGCCAAAGGTTTTCTGTTTTTACCCCTCCTATGACAGAGAGGGTCTTGCACAGAGACAGATTTTTCCTCCTGCTCTTTGTGAATGATAACTTCACAATTATTAAAACGCCCAATGGTTCCCAGAGGAGATGTGTTATAATAGGCAGCTCGTCTGTGATGACATTAATAGATATAGATCGTAACAACAGACATCCCGCTGGAAATAACGAGGACTCATAGCTTATTAATGTCCTCTGAGAATCTGCTCCAGGGCCACGTTCTCCTTTAATGACATGAAGTGCCTTATTGAGGCTGGTTGAATATTAGTTTCGCTGGATGATATAAACAGGCAACACTGTTCTCCATGTTTGGTGCTGAGGAAGGACTGGTTGCTTTTTAGTGACATTATCAAGAGTCTGGCCAGTTTGGCTACAACTAGAATTATGTCTGTTCCCGGGCTTTGAAATGCTTAGTCTAAGAGTGTTGTGTGCTTATTACTGCTCTTTCTCTTCCTCTGGGAAACTGAGGAGAAGGAAAAGTAATCGGAGATGGCTTGATCCCCCTGAATATTCCTTCTGTAAGGAACCCAAGAAATGTTTTCTTGTCTTTCATAAAAAGCCAGTGAAAAAAATCATCCAATTTCTCAGACATTCAAGTTCTGGCCCAAACTGCAGGGCTTGGCTTGTTGTTGAGTCTCTTCATTAATTTTAGAGACATTGTTGACAGGTAGGGCTTGTATTAGGTATTCTGTGGTAAAAACAAAGAGCAAGGAGATGGCTTTGTATCTCTCAGCATCTGGGAAAAGAAAGGCTGAAGGCGTGGTCTTGAATTTGTGAGGAGGAAAAATGTAAAGTGGAATTGGAAAAATCAATATGAGGTATCTGAGAACATTAGGCATTTAAAAATAAAACAGTTGAAGCTGTGGCCTTTAAGAATGAACAGTTTGGGCCTGATTCTGGCTTTCTCTATTTTTTTTTTTTTTTTTTTTACAAATAAGAATCAGAATGTTTTTGTTTTTGTGTTTCAGTGCTGGGTTTTTGCATGCTAGGCAAGAGCTCTGCCAAGTGCCCTGTATTCCCAGCCCCTCGAATGGATTTTAATGGCCTTACAGAGTGATTAAGCTACTCCCATAGAATAAATAACCTCACAAAATAAGCCCACTCATAGTGGAAATCAGGACCCTACCTAGCTTCCTGAAGGGAAATATCTCTATTCTTGAAACTTCTAGCTACAGAGGCATACTGAACCTCTCTTCCTAATCCATAGTCAAAGGTAGTGACTGTCCTCTGGGATGTCTGTATGGGGTGACACGGGTTCAGATGTATGTGCTAGTACACAGAGCTCACAATGTCTTCAGTCTCTTACCATCTCTATTCTTCAGGGCAATGTATGATCTTTTTTCAGGGACTCTCACACAGTGATGTTCCTCAGCACCTCCCTCACATCTCCCCAGATGCTCCCCCCCTCATCTGTCTTAGATACTTAGGGTTTTAACTGAGTTTTCCAGGCAGTTCTCAGATCCTCTAAAGTGTGAGACCACTGTTTTAAGGCACCCATTTTATTTCACACCTAGCCTTACCCCCAACTCACGTGCTGTAACTTTCATGTATGCATCTGATGAGTTTGTCTGAATTCACTCACTTAGGGGTTCTATTTCTATGAATCAGGAAAAGACATAGGTTCTAATGAATCCCTGCTACCACCAACACCCTTCAAGCTCTTTGGCTGGAAAGGAAGCAATACAATTTCCTTTCGGAAAAAAAAAAAAAAAGAAAAGAGAAGGATACCTTATAAAGGTCTAGGGATTTGAGGAGGACAGTACGTTTACCATTAACTAAATCAAAATTTAAACATTGGGGGATTCTGAACTTCTATGGTGATTTTGCAGAGAGCATGCCTTTTCTTTTTAAAAAGACTTATTTGTTTTTACTTTCCATCCATATAGATATTTTGCCTGCACGTACATCTGCGCACCACACATGTGCAGGGTCCACAGATGCCAGTGGAGGATGTCAGATCACCTGGGACTGGAGTGAGAGACAGTTGTTAGCTGCCACTTGGGTGCTGGAAATCCATCCAAACAGGTCCTCTGGAAGAGCAGTCAGTGCTTTTAGCTGCTGAGCCATCTCTCCAGTTGTTTAGCTGTCTTTTGTTGTTGTCAATGACATATATTCTTTGTACAAAGTAGGTTTCGTAAGGACTTTTAAATTTAAGTATATCACATAACTCGGCCATGTTTACCTACCAGAACCCTCTCCCGTCTTGCTGATCACACCAGCAACTTTCTCTTTCCCAAGGAGCCTCTTCCACTTTGATGTCATCTATACATACATACATAGCAGAAAGAAAGGAAAAATAGCACATGGTGATGATAGATAGATAGATAGAAGCAACAAGATGCAACTATCGTATTTATCAGTTCCGAACTTGGTATACCACACCATTTTCTGCTGTGGATGTAGAAAGCTCTCATGCTGCTCTTTGTGGCTGCAGTTCTCACCTGGAATAAGCAAAGCTGAATTATGCATTTGAAGGAGGCAATTTGACTTGGCTTCAGGGAGAGGTGGGCAGTTACCACCAAGAACCTGGGTAGGGCCATGTAGCTTGTAAAGAAAGCTCTTGCTTGGAGTCTCATTCATCTTTTCCTCAACTCTATTTCCTTGTGAAGTCTTTAAAAATGAATCCTCTCTGACTCCGGGTTTCTTCCCTTTAAACCCTATGATTCCACCTGACAAGACTTAAAGGGACAGACAATTCCTGAATGAGGCTTTTCCCCTTTAACAATATTTTCAGCAGAGTATGTGGCTTTGGGTAGACTTTAATTCCTATGAGACGGAATTTGTTAAACATCCTCTCCCATACACAACTGTGCCAACTGCTAAATTCTTGATGCACAAACTAAATCGAGTGATGATGAATGTTTTCAGTCCCGTCTCCCCATCACCAATTCCGGTTGCCTAGGGGTGGAATTTTTATTAGGTTTCCTACAGATTTCTTTTTTTAAGGCATTGCCCTCTGGAGCTTCTCTAAGATTTAATTATAAAAAACAAAGTTTTTAGCTGTTTGATTTATAGTTATGTTTTATTTCATCAGGCCTCCAAAAAATTTGGCAAAAGCTAGGTGAGTCCTATTTTGTTTGACTAAGTCTGTCACACAGAACAAGATACTGCTGCAGCTGGCTTGAGTTTTTAAAGTCAGAAACAAGCTAACTTTATCTTTCCTGTTGCGTGCTTTGATCTAACCCACTCTACTATAGCTGTCTGTGCAGTTATGATGCATATTCCTTTCTCTGCTGTCCCATGCCACACACCCTGCATTAAACATTAGTGGGGAGCCAGGAATGAACAGGAGTTTCAGGAACAACAGATAGTATGCAGAGTGGCTATGTATAATCCTATGTTCCTGTTGACCTCACTGTATGTTATTGCTATGGTGGCCTCATAAGCTTCCTAGACCCAGTGTTGCTGACCCTGGCAGCACAACAACCTTGCATTGAGATGCTCATTCAACCTTCTAGACCAGAGGATCTCAACCTGTGGGTAGTGACCCCTTTGAGGGTCAAGCAACCCTTTCACAGGTGTAGCCTAAGACCATCTGCATATAAGATATTTACATTGTGATTCATAACAGTAGCAAAACTAAAGTTATAAAGGAGCAATGAAAACAATTTTATGGTTGAGGGTCACCACAACATGAGGAACTATATTAAAGGGTTGCAGCATTAGGAAGGTTGAGAACCATTGGGTTAGAATAGTCTCATTATCACTGACATTAGACTCTTAACAATCCTCTTGCCTCTCTCAACTCACCTCTCTTCCTACCAGTTATGGAGGACAGAAAATGGTTTGTCGAAGGATTTAAGATTTATGTAACTATCCACTAGCTGTATGTCCTTCAACCAAGTGACTTAGCATCTCTTATATTGGGTTATAAGTTATACTTATGGGTAAACATTTTTCAGAGGAGAGAAATTCCACGTTTGATTCAGTTCACTATCCTTGCATAGTGAATACAAATTTATCCACTAATTTATTAAACATTAAATGATGGAATGATTGGTATTCTAAATACCATATATCATGTGGCTATATCTGGTGGATTATTACAGAGGTTGAGAATATTTTTTCCATTAAAATGATAGAATGGAATTTCTACCATCAAAAACATTGCGTGAGGCAGAGGCAAGCAGATATCTGTGAGTTGGAGGCCCACCAAAGCTATACAGTGAGGCTGTCTCAAAAAATGTTCTAAATATTTTCCAGCATTAGCTAGGTCACATTCTGGGGAACGTCTGAGTGTTTGAAGTGCTTAGCATGGTGTTGTGCACAAAGGTTTCAGTAAATCTTAAGTAACAGTATCTGTAGTGTGGTTTCCCAAAGTTATGTAGTACACAGAATGGTTTTATCATGATAGTTTCAACTGAGCTACATTTTGTGTCTTGGGTTCAGCCCTGTCACCAGCCACCAGTGCAGACAGTTGCTGTAGGAAGGGGGCTACTCATGGAATACAAAAGGTTTCTGTGTCTTCAGACTTTCATGTGAACTCTGTGTGTCCCCAGAAGTTGCGTTAGAGAGGAAGTGGACTACAGTGTATGTAGCTTTGGGAAGGATGCCTTTATGCTCTGCTCTGAAGAGGGATGTCTGTAGTTTCCTCCTCCTGTGAACGGCATGTACCAGCTGTTGCCCAGCGTGTCACATGTTATTAGAACCTCCCAGATTTACACCTCAGATAACATATTAAAAGGCCCTGTGGTAATTATCCCTACAGTGGGGTGAGCTTCCCTGAAACTTGAGACAGACATTTCTCAAAGCTCCAGCCTGAGGTTGTTGCTAGGCAACAGAGCTCCTTCTCAGATACTGAGAGAACTCCCCAACATTCCCTGAAGAATAGCTTTTCTCCTGCTGAGAAAACTTTCCAGCCACAATCCCCGTCATGTATTTCACTGTGCAGTGATGTCACTTTGAACTCCTTATATCATGTGACCCTTTCAAATTAGAGGATCTACGTCTTCCGTGGCTTGTGAAACAATGTATCAGATTGTAGGGTGGGAAAGTCTTTCCATCCAGTCTTGAGGAGTTCTGAGACTACAGTTAGTGACCTTAACTGAAAAACAAAACAAAAATGAAAAACAAATGACAGATTGACAGGAGGAAAAAAAATGCGAGTTCTATTTATGTTGATATTTTATGTGGTGATGGCAGCTGCCTGAAAAGACAAGAATGCCCCAAGAAAGTAAGCCATACATACCATCGCGACAAGAACAATGAATGGCGGGGATGTGCCGAGAGGAAGGAAAATGGCTTAGGGGTAGTAATTGCAAGAACTCGCTAGGAAATATACAGAGGACACTACAGAGGAAATATACAGAGGTCGAGGTGATTTAGTCAAGTGTACACAGATTAATAGAATTGTGTGAGTAGCCTGGGATAAGAATGTCCTGGTCTTGGCATATAAAAGACACCCTTCTCAGTGAAAATGCACCTCACTTTTAGGAAGAAGGGAGAGAGCGGAGAGTGCTTCCGTATTTACAGTTTCTCAGTTGCCTCTAACTCCAAATTGCCAATATGCCAAAGTAACGTGATTCCCACCAATGGAAACGTGTTGGCAATTCTGTTAGGTAAGAATAGAAGAGGGTTGGGGGTCACCGTGTTTCTAATACTTCCTAAGTACTAGATTGTGAGCCACATTCTGGGGTTAAGACCTGGAAACCTGACCTAATAAACACTTGTTCTTGTTGGGAAGAAATACACAGGTCAACAAAATAGTTTCATAATGTAGTTTTATAATATAGCTTTTTTTTATAATATAGTTTTTACAATATAGATTTTTATAGTTTTATAGTTTATAGTTATATATACACATACATACATACTATAATATAGTGCTGTGAAGAAAATGCAGTTCTGGAGATGTGCTGCCCAATACAGTAGCTATAGCTACAAGTGACTCTTGAATACTTGAAATGTGACTTGATTTGGAGTGAGATGTGCTGGCAAGTGAAACTAGATTTCAAAGACTTGAACCTTCAAAAAGAGCATAAATTATCTCCTTAGTTATTTTAGACTTTTTGGTTGTATGCTTAAATAATTGTATCTTGAAGGTATAAAATTTTGTAAAGTATTAAAATGAATCTCACCTGTTTATTTTTACTTTTAAAAAACATGGCTATCTAGAGAATTTCGAAGTCAAGTGTCTTGTTTGCTATTTCTATAGAACTATAGAACAATAATGTGAGGGACAACACAGACTGGGAGCCTTGGGGAAGGCCTCCCTAAAGTGTGACTTTGTTTGTTTGTTTTTCTTTTTTTCCAGGTAGGCTTTCTCTGTGTAACAGCCCTGGCTGACCTGGAATGCTCTTTGTAGACCAGCGTGGCCTTGAACTCACAGAGATCCACCTGCCTCTGCCTCTTGAGTGCTGAGTTTAAAGGCGTGCACTACCACAGCTGGCTAAGAGCAACATTTTTAAGACCTGAAAAATGAGGGCAACAAGGAGACCTGTAAGACAGCAGAAAGCGCTTTGATAGAAAAATCACAAGAACAGAAGTTTAGAGAGATAGCAGAGGAAGGATAAGATGAGACAGAAGAGACAGTATAGACAGGAGTCAGAGCAAGGAGAAAATTGTAGAGGTTTGGATTGGATGCTATGTGGAATGGCCATCATTTTAAAAGCCAAGGAGTTGGCCGGTTTTATGCAAAAGAGCAAATCAACTGTTTGAGAACAGAGATGCTGCTTTTACAAAAAGGGGTCCTCAGAGGAAGATGATGGCCAATTAAGAGTCTCACCATGACTCCCTCTTTTGTGAATCTAGCTGCTGGAATTGACAGCTTTGCTCTTGTAGTTACAAGGCATAAGCAGTGGAGAACTTGTGTGGGTAGTGCTCTGGAGTTTTGTGTAAAACCTAACTTTGCTTTCTTTCTCCCTTGCCTTCCTTCCTCAACAGTGTTTGGAACCAGATGCGCTGTTACTCACAGCTGGGGGAGATTTTGAGAATGAGCTTAGAGAGGAGGTGGTCCAAAGAGTTTCTCTCCTCCTCCTCTATTACATCATTCACCAGGAAGAGATCTGTTCTTCAAAGATCAACATGAGCAACAGAGAGTATTCATTTTACCTGCATAGTCTACTGGGTCTCAGGCAGGATGAAGACTCCTATTTCCTTTCACAGAAGGAGACTGAGGACATCTTGGCTTTCACCAGGAAGTACTTTGGCACTTCTGGTAGCCAGGTAAGAAGCAAGGAACTACTAACTGCTCGTGCTGAGATGTTGGCTTGGCTTTACTTTTGTCTATTGTAGAAGCTTATTTTCAGTTATGTATAAAATAATTGTTTTGTGCACTGATGGGAAAAGGGCTGCCCAGATCTTAGCAGGTGTTAGTTAGATTTATGTAGGAGAGAGGGGATGTTTGATTGCTCATGATCTGCACGTGCTGTCAGTAGAACACCCAATGAGCTCTGGATCAATAAAAACACCTGAGCTCAGACAATCAGGGTGGCACTGTTCAGTATGATGCTGGCCAGGATAGTGGTTCTCTCTGCTAAGGTCTGGCAAGGTATTCACCATTAAGAATGCCTCTTTGTCATCCTTGGTGAGCCACCACAACAGTCACTGATTACTAGGACATGGCTGAACTTCTAAGTGAGATTGGCATTTTTGTGTCTAACTACAGGATAGTAAATGACATCACTTAAAATCCTGAGTGGAAATGGAATGACTAAATGGAAGATGACTTTTAGTCAGAAGCTGGGGGTGGGGGTGGTTAGGCAGGCCAGGTGACAGTTTAACTCTCATCTCCTGAGTAAGTATGACTCAAAGCTCTTGATCCATGTCCAAGGGATGAACTACAGTGGTGGAAGTGGTGGAAGACACACACACACACACAAATGTGTCTATTTGTCTTGGCTTCTGGATAGGGAAGAAGGCAGAATTTAAGAGATGAATTTATTGTAAGTGATTCCATTGATGAAATAGCTTGCAAAAGCATTATTTGTAACAGTCAACACAAAAACAGCAGCCCCTAAGCTTCTTGGCATTTTGTCTCCATGCACATACTTCTATCTCTCCCAGCCCTCACTCTCTTGAAATGGGCACCTGTTCTGCTGCTGCCTTCAATACTGTTCTAGGAAGGCTGGCCTTTCAAAGTTGCTTTTCCTTTCTGGATTACAATGGGAAGTTTCAGCATGCAAAGGTATCTGAACACCAAATTTATCATCATCATCATCATCATCATCATCATCATCACCGCCACCATCATCATCATTATCTGGCCTGGGGAGATGGCACAGTGGGCAAAATGCTTGAATAACAAGCAAGAACATCTGACATTGGATTTTTAGCACCTATGTAAAGTCAGGGGTTCCAACCTCTCCTATAATCCCTGGGGTTGGAGAGAAACAGGCAGATACTTAGGACTGTGGTCAGTTCAGCCTAAATGGCCAGCTACAGGTTCAATGACAGGCAGCCTCAAAAGAAGAAGGTTGAGAGTGGTAGAAGATGATAACTGACATTGACTTTTGGCCTACATATGGGCACACAAAGTCACAGACACATTTACACACATGCGTATACCCCACACTCATCGTCATCGTCATCGTCATCGTCTTTGTCACCATCATATCATTTTGGGGATTGAACCCAGGGCTTTGTGAATGCTAGGAAAGCACCCTACCACTGAGCTATACCCTCCACCTCATAAATCTTAAGTTATATTTCCATAAGAGTTCATTGAGGATTCATACCACACTTTGAAGAAGTATGAATATTATTTATGAAACAATGGCCGGGAATCTTTTTTACATTTTGAATTATTCATTGATTTGCAAAATATAAGCTTAATTCTTAGTCTCCATTCTGATGTCCAAGAGCCAAAGGTCTCTGCTGTCTAGTTCTGATTCAACAACCAGCAAGCACCCCTCCAATACCCTGCAAATGTGCTTAATACTTCTTATTGGTATACGATGAAGAACATATTTACTAAGCACCTTTCAAAGATCTTTATGGCACTTCTAACACTATGGATATCAATCTTCAGTTTAATTGCTCCTATTTTCATTTTAGAAAAGGGTTCCTTAATGGAATTCAGTTTTTTAGTTTGAATGAAGTGGTGTTTCTATATGTAACATCTTCATTTCAATTTCTCTATGACATAAAATTTGCTTGAATTACCCACTAGAATTTTAGGCATCCTGCCCATTTACTGTCTTTCGATGCAGATTAAATACAGATAGAAATCTAGTACTTGAAGGTAGATGGTGGATAATAGTGAGTTTCTGGTTATGCTGCACATATGGTCAATGATCAGCCTTTGCAGTGTTTGTAAGATCAAACTTATAGGGAATAAAATCATAGTACATAGAAAAGGACGTTTTTTCCACCTAGTTAACAAGAAGTAAGTCACGAGCCTTTCCTGGGCTTTAGGACAGTGATCTTCCAGAGATACAAATGTTTGTAACTCTTGGAAGGGTCCAGGAGCCTATTTACCCATAATTGCCTAGAGAATCAGTCCAGACTTGGCAGAAGGCTGCTCACATCTCTCTGCTGTTAGGGAAGTTTATTTCTAATTATGTTTATAATAATTGTTTTATATATTGTTGGGGGAAGGACTGCCTAGGTCTTGTCAGTTTGTATTATCTGCAGGCGTTGGCTTTATGTAAACGATGTTTATTCATGATCTGCACCTGCACACTGCTCTATGTCAGAGCCATTGTGGAAGAGCAAAGTAGAGGAATTCTTGTAGTCCCTCTCCCATCTTCGGCCATAAAGAGAGAACACTTCCCTTAGGCCTTGAGTTCCCCTACTCTAGAGGTGCCATAGCTCTGATGTTAAAGGGTTGTAGGATTCTCTTGGGCTTTGAGCTCCCTACCATAAAGGTCACATAGATCAACTGCTAAAGGATCATGGGATGAGACTAGGCTACAGGTTTCCTTCATTATGCAAATAGGCCTTTGGATAAGTGGGCAGAGTTTTTGTATCAGTAGAACACCTGAGGTGCTTCTGTACCATAAAAAGACCTGAGCTCAGAAGGTTGGGGTTCCATTGTTCAATATGGCTCTTGCCATGACAGGTGGTTCCCTCTGTTGAGATCTGGCAGGGTTTGCATCTATGAAAGTGTCTCATTGTCTTCTTTGTGGATCAATTCTGCAGGCTGCTTTGTCCTAGACAGCATAAGAGTTACACACCAGCCTATTGCTCCCATTTCCAGCTCTTAACCTGCACAGGACTCAACTCCACAGGCCCTGTAGTCCCACGGGTCCTGGTACCTGCTCAGAATGCAGCATCTGCCAGTGGCCAAAGAACGCCAAGAATACATCAGAGAGGATGGCAGCATGGCCAGGGATTGGGCAGTAGGTTCATGGCCTCTTGTCGGGCCTAGGGAGAGTCATGAGTTTACAGACACTCAGGAACACACTTCAGGGGGCGTCTCATCTTTAATGGGGCATAGGATCCATATATCAAGGGTCACAAGCAGAGGAGGAGTCGGTGACCCTGAGGGTGTCCATTGGTTAGGACATCCTATGTAGGAGTGGCCTTGCCTGTGTGTGGAGTTTGAGTCTGTGTAATCCATCCCGCAGGGCAGAATAGCATGTTTTCTTAGTGAGGCTTCATATCTAAATTTGGCTGAGTTTTGGCCAGGACTAAATTTCTCCCGTCCAAGGGTGATGGTGGGATTCAAGGCGAGCTTCCACTCACAATTAGCCCTTGGATCATTCCCAATAATTCCTCCTTTCTTTTTATATATATAAAAAGGGAGGAGGTAATTATCATTATTAGTCTCTATCTGACATTGTAGGGACTGGATGACACAGGGGCAAGTAAGTCTCAATTGTCAAGCATGGGGAGAAGTCAAACAATTAGGAGGTTTGAACATCAAGGCATAAAGACATTAGGGTTGTAAGGGGCTTGTAGAACCCGTTGGAAGTTTTTTTGGGTTAGGTAAATGTCCCATATTGTCAGTCCAGAGTCATTGGTTTAAAATAACATCCCCTTCACAAGAGGTGTGGAGCTGGGAATCTGGCAGCAGTGGAGACCCGTGGCTCAATCTGGTCTGTCTTGGAGGTCATTGGCACCGATACGGCATGTCTGGACAGTTGGGCTTCAGCAGGAATCCATGGGTGAGGGGATGGGATGATCCTTCTCCTTCCTCGGTCTTCTATCAGCTGCTGGGCTCATATGAACCTGTGGATAATCTTTAAAGACATTTGAAATCCCGGAGAGGAGAGTTGGTACAGGGACTGAAAAGTCCTTGGCACAAGAGAAGCATAGGAAGATGAACACATGTTGGTTCATGTAGCATCTGTGAAAGAGGCATGGAAGATTTTGGAGTTTGAGTAGGACTCAGAGAGACAGATGTCTCTGAGTGGAGGTCTCAGGGGACCAATTTTGTGACTTCCTGTTAAGAAGGTTAGGTTTGTCAGTAATGGAGCAAAGTCTCATCAGGTCTGGAATCTCCATTTTGGTCTTTGCTTCTCTGTTAGGGAGTGAAAAAGTGAGCTGCCAGGTTGGAATGATTTTCTTTAGCTATTCCCAGAGGTCTGTGACTACCAATTCTTGGATGTTGTTCTAGGTGATTTTCTTATTGTTCTTCTAGGGGGACATCTTTTTGCTTCTTTGGTTGTTCTGTTAACGAACATTTTTGGCTGGGACCCAAATTTATTTTTGGGTAGTTCTGCGGAGAGACACAAACAGGAGAACCTTTTCTATTGTAAGGAGGGCTCTTTTTCATGTAGTAGTCACACCTTGCACCTATAGAGAGATATTCACAGGATGTGACCCATGGCAATGAGGGGATTATTGGATGTTGGGGTGGTCGAACCAGCCTGGAGGCTGACGTCTTTCTTTGAGTATGAACTTCCTGTAGAGAAATATTTTTTTTTAGTTATTATTGGCCTTGGGATAAGTCTGGTTTTTTTTTTTTCTTCTGAGGAGAGTTAGCTGTTCTCTTGATCAGCATGGATTTGTTGTGTTGTCTGGAATGTAGACTTCTGTGGGAAGATGAAAATCTTTTCTTTTGGGGAGGAGGGGGTTTCCCTATATCTCATCTGTCAGTGGGCCTTGCTTTAGGGCCATTAAATGCCTAAATATATGGAGAAAATTGCCCAATTTTTATTTTTATTGATTTTAAGAGTGTTTGGTATCCCTTGGTGTCATTTTGAAGCTTTTTAAAGTTACCACTGTTTGTATTCTGTATTGAAGTGTGGACACATACCTTTAGTTATTATAAGTTATGGCTCCAAGCCGAAAGTATGAACCTTTTGACTAGCTAGAGGACTAGGTATATAAACCAAACCTATTAAAGCATTTTATGTTTATATTTTTGAGATAAAATTAAGTTTATATTTTGGAGACAACCAACTGAGATTTTAAGTTTTGTCTAAGTCTTTCACTAAGCCTAAATGAGACCTTAGTTGATTTTATAAAGACTGGATTAAATTTAGAAGTAGGGCAGGTATTGGTAGGAACTTTGGATTTTTGGAATTTAAATATAACTTTAAATTCTTGTTTAAGGAAAAAACACACTTTAGTTATTTTGTGGTCTGTCAAGGTTGAATTGGCTGTTATTTCATTCACTTGTACAGTTGAACACTTTAAAGAATTTTGTACCCTGTGTAATTATAAATACTATAGTTTTAAGAATCCCAATTTAACACTAGCATGATATTATGGCTCTTATCTATTATTTTTGAGCCTTAAAATTGAGTTGGAAATTTAATTTTTATCTATTACGGCTGTTTAGATCTATTAGTTGTAGCAAGCAGTATGTGTTAAGAGGTACAGCATTTTGTCTGTGGATGTCTGCAGAAAGACACCAAAGCCATCGGCCCGTAACATGGCAGCTGTTTCTAAGATGGAAATAATTCAAGAAAGGCAATATAAACCCTTAAATTCTTATCTATACCACAATTTGTTTTTTAGGAAAGTGAGGTCTAAATTTTTATTTATTTAAGCTTTTTGTTTTACGTGGCTACGGGCCAGAGTCAGCTGACCTGTGTCAGTTAGCGTGCTGGATTTAAAGCAACATAAAGCAGATTCCTCTGAGCAGCAGGGGGTGGGGTGTAGTGCGCCATAGTTTTTGTCCCTTGTATGATATTAAACATATCTGAGAACTGAAGCCATTGCAGCGTTTGTGTGGGGGCAGGGCAGTGCTCCAAGGCTTGAACCATGTCCATAGATTCAAAATGTCCGAAGTCCATTATGGAGAAGGCATAGTTTGACCAATCATCGCTTGAGGAGGGCGGGCGTATCTGCCTGCCTGTAGTAAGGATTGGAAGCGGCCTGTGACCATCCAATCAGCTTTCTAGGGTGGGCAGGCCATCCGGTCTCTCTTGAAGTCATTTCTGCCCTTATGGGCCTACTTCCCTTACTGTCTTTTTTTGAAATCCATTGGGAGTGGGGGGGGGGGGAGTTTGTGCACATGCACTCTGTTCCCCAGGCACGTGGGAGGGCGAACTTTAAAATTTTTAGTTAGACATGAACAAGAGTACAGCTTGTTAAGCCTGTTCTCGGGCTGCCGTAGTCGCTGCTGTACGGTCCGCGTAAGAAGCTGCCGTGGTGGCTCAGGCTCCGACTGAGCCGGAAGGCGGGGCCATATGGCAGAAGCTTGGCCAGCAGGCGCACTGTGGGCTGACTGGCGGCTCGGACCACGCCGGAAGCTGGCCCCGTTGTGAGTGCTCAAATGGTTTTTTTTGTTGTTGTTGTTTAGAATCTAAAGTTCCAGGTCATTTTGTGGAGCCTTACCAGCAATAAAGTTTTGTAGCTGAGCAGCCAGGCGGCTTATAGTACAGTGGCTCAGGTCGCCCTGTGGAAAGCTTGAGGGGTGGGAAGGTGGGCACTGCACCCTGGTTATGGATCATTTAGGAACCCATTTTCTCACCACAAGGCGTGGTGTGGTGCCTAGAGAAGGATGAAAGCTTAACTCTCTGACTCAAACATGTGGCATCCCAACCACAGCTGTTACCCATCTCTTTTGTGAGGGACACTCACCACCTCCCAGGAGCGGCATCCAGTAGACAGACAAGAGGACGTGTCCCCACGTTGGTGGCACCATTTGTAGTTCCGGGGGTGAAGTCTCCTTGCTACATGTGTCCCGCCACCGCCAGTTCCTCATCCGGCCTGCTCCAGGCCAAGGAACTAATGAACGCCAAGGAACGCCTCAGAGAGGACAGCAGCATGGAGAGGGGTTGGGCCATGGGTTCATGCCTCTTGGCCATGTTGGCGGGCCTAGGGTGAGTCGCGAGTGCACAGACACTGGGGAACACGCTTCAGGGGGCGGCTCGTCTTTAATGGGGCATAGGATCCATATAAAGGGTCACAAGCAGGGGTGGGGGTGGGGGGGAAAGGAGTCGAGAACGCCCATTGGTTAGGAATCCTATGTGGGAGTGGCCTTGCCTGTGTGTGGAGTTTGAGTCTGTGTAATCCATCCCGCAGGGCAGAGAAGCATGTTTGCTTAGTGAGGGTTCATATTTGAATTTGGCTGAGTTTTGGCCAGGGGTAAAAGGTGAGGAGCACTCGAATTTCTCCCATCCGAGGGTGATGGAGGGGTTCAAGGTGAGCTTCCACTCACAATTAGTCCTTGGAGCATTCCCAACAAGGCCCCATAGTAGCCATGCAGATGGGTTTCAACCAGCTTCCAGCAGAAGTAGCTTTACAACTTAGTGCCCTCATCCAGTCACACTCCAAGACCAGAATATAAACACCGCCCCATTCCTTCACTCTCATGTGCATAAGTAACTATGTTTTATCATCTTTAATCAATCACCAACATGCCCACCTTTGCAGTTCTTTCTGCTGTTTTCTGAGTCTATGGTAAACGTACACGGATCTGTCCATAGTTCATTCTAGTTTTACCTCTTCTGGAAGATAGGTATTGACTACACTCTAAGGACTTCTTGGGTCAAATCAATGACTGGAATTCTCCTCTGTCCCCAGTAAAACCTTGTGACTGTAATTTTCTTGTTTGTTCACATATCTATGAAAAATTCACATCACTGCAAGGGTCACCCTGTTATATCTCAACTTGTTCTGTTCACTCACAGTATTTTTTGCTACTTCCCTAAATTTGTCAAAAATGTGATAACTCTCCTGGAGATATAGCCCAGAGCAGAACACTTGCTTAGCCTTCGTGAGCTGATTTCCATGCCCAGATTCCCACGACAGCTGTGAAAAGATTCCTGTCAAGCTCACCTCTAGATATCAGAGAAAGTAACTCCAATAGGCTGTTTTATTCCTTCTCCGACGTCACCAGAATTGAATGTTGACACAATAACCAATCTATGCTTATATCCTTTTTGAATGAATCAACTCACCCCAGTTCATTGGTAGTGGACTTATATAGTACATTGCACATAACAGGTATTTTAATAAATAAGATAGGTCAATAATAGGATTTAAGGCAAAATTCTAGCTTGTTAAATGTGTATAATTTAATCAGGAAAAATGAATGTACACACACATACATCTTCTATGTTTATAGGAAATCGAAGAACACAGACACTATACTACAGTGTACCATATACTCACTGCAAGGAATACACAATAAACTTGGGACTTAAGGCTGAGGGAGAGGTAAAGGTGGTCTCTCAGTTTTGTTTGTTTTTGTTTTTGCTGCTGTGACAAAATATCTAGACAAAAATCAACTTGAAGAGTGGGTTTATTTTGGCTCATAGTTCAAAGTACAGTCCATCGTGACAGGGAAGTCAAGGCAGTAGGGGCTTGAAGCTCTTGGTCACACCAAGTCCCACAGTCAGTTAGAAGACAGCAACAAATGCTTGTCATCAGCTCGCTTTCTTCTTTTTCATGCAGTCCAGAATCCTAGCCTCAGAGAATGACTGTACTTAGTGTAGATGGGTCTTTCTACCTCAGTTAACCTAATCAAGACCCTCTCCCATAGGCATGCTTAGACTCCCTTCCCAGGTGATGCTAAGCCTAATCAAAGTCAACAATTCCATCAAAAATAGGCTGCAGAGTTGAAAGCCACTAATTTACAGGAATCCTTGAATCTGGGAGAACATTCACCAAGGGAAAGGATACAAGGGGATCCCTTGCAAATGCATATCTTTAAGTTGGTCACAAGGAAGAGAGGATAACTGAGATATGGTGGGGTGGGATTAGAAGTTCAGTGTTGATGAGAAGGTCAAATGTTTTTCAAGTCAGGTTCCATCTTGGATAGTAGAATGCTGACCGCCATCCTGACAAACATGTCTTCTTTTAGATGAACAACTTCATGCATTCGGGGAAATCTTAGAGAAGTCTTATTCAACCTAACTCCAGAAGCTAACATTTTCTCTTTGTTTTTTTGTGTTTTGTTTTTGCTTTAGTGTATGGAAACCAAGATGCTACAGAGGCAATCCGGTATCCAGGGCAACAATGGTGCTGATGAAAACACACTTCCTCAGCTGGCTGCAACCATCATTGCTTTGTCACTCCAAGGAGTTTGTCTGGGGAGAAGAGACTTACCTTACCCAGATGATTTTACAGAATATATTTTCAATTCCTTGAATAGTACCAATACCCTCCACCTCTCTGGTAAGGTTGTTTTTCATGAATTTCATTTCCGAGTCACGTCTGTGTGAATAATCATGCCGAAAAACAATGGCTAGAGCAATTTGGTGATTGAATTTGCTCAGGTCTGTTTTAAACATCGTTTTATCTTGGCATGTGATAAGAGAGCACAGACGGCTTTCAGGGCAGAAGTCTATGTGCTGATGAAGCGTACACATGAACGTGGTCCATGTGTGTAGGGATGGGAATTGTGGCTATAGAGTCGAATGGAGAGATTCTAAGACCTGTCTTGAGAACTAACTAAACACTTCCCTATTTGTGTAAATAGCGTGTGTGTTATTCATCTACTGTATTGCTGATGACCAGCATTGGAAGCTCTGAGGTGAACTGCGATGCCGGGAAGGGAATCTGAACATTCAATTTGTATTCTTTCTTTGCATTTACTAAAGAAAATGACTGGAAGTTAAAGGACCTATTTCCAAGTTAAATACTTGAATTCTATTTAATACTTTAATATTTGAATACTATTCAAGTTAAGTACTTGAATACAAGTATCTATAGGTAGATTTAAAAAAAAAAACAACTCATTACCCAATATCAAGCAAAAGTAATCACTTCTTAATATTGGAGAATGTTGGATCACATTTTCCTGAGTTTTAAAAATATTATTCTTTTTTACTGAATCAGGGTCCAGATAAGATTCGTAAAATGAGTTAGAGAGGTGCTTCAGTGGGTAATGCATTTTTTATGAAAACATGAGAAGCTGAGTTGAGATCCTGGTATCCAAATAAAGCCAAGCCTGGTAGTGATCTGTGGTCCCAATGTTCTTATAGTGAGACAGGAGGCAGAGACAGAAGAATGCCCCAGAAGCTCATGGGCCGGACAGGCTGGCATACAGAGTGGGCACAAGAGACCCTGTCTCAAGCAAGGTGGAGAGTGAGGACTGACCTTGGACTTCTACATGCATCACATGCATGTGTGTGTGTCTGAGAGGATCTCTTCAGACGTCAGGCAGAGAAGCAAACTGCAATGAATTGAGAATGAAAATTTGGTTCAGATTGATTTCATCAACCTGAATCAAGACTTCTCAAGAGTCTGATATCAGGTGGCTTATTCCCAACATATGTAAGCCCAGCATAATCTGGGTGAAAAAAAGTTTCCTGGTGTAATGCAATCCCCAGTACACAAGAAAGTATAATTACATTGAAACTCAACTCAGGGCAAATGTCATTTCCTCCATGAAGGTGGGTTTTAGAGATGGACTACCTGTGCTGCCTTAAGGGCCTAAGCGGGACTCTGGCCTGGTCTAGTCATACAGATAGCATAGAGATCATTTGGGCTATTAGCCACCCCATGGTCCTGGTTGTAGGAGCTAGATATGGCCTGGCCCAAGAGATACCACAGATCATCAGGCTATTTCTTCCAACTCTCAGCTTTCTAGATGGAAAACATGGTTTTCATCTTTCCCATTGGAAAGATGATCCTGGGTTCTTAACATTCCTGGTTTCTCTGGAGATCTGAGGGTGCAAGGACCTTTGTGCTGTGCTCCCAACATATGTCTATACTCACAGAGATAAATACACGTGCACGGCAAATGAAAACTAAAATCTATAAATGTAAAATGTTGATAGGTTTCTCATTTCCTTTATAAGTGGCATATGTCTCTAACCCAATTCTTTCTATTTTCTCATTATTCTATTGGAGGATTAAAGGGGATATTTGCCTTGTGAACTACTGATTGTATTCATGGCAGGTATTTCCTGTATGTTGGTGGTTGTTTGTGGAGATTTGGTTTATTTTCTATTATTTATTGAAGAATACCATTTTGTGGTTGGTGACTTCTATCAAAAGACTTGTAATATTTGGTTGTCTTTTGTATGAGGTTCATAAACTTCCACTTATTGTCTAAATTGATTGATGCTCATAAAATGATGATCTAGTGCCCTTATTCTGGTCTCCCCTCTGCTTCTGCTCCTTTTGATTTCCACTGGATGAATTCAAAGAGAAACACATAGTATGGAAGATGTACCGAGTTTATTTTAGAGTAGAGGAAAGAACAACCCCAAGTGAATATAGTAGGCCATGGACAAAGGGACCATTGCAGAATAGAGCACCCAGAGCGTGAGAATAGATCATATCCAGAGACCCCTGTGTCCACCTATACCGTGTGTGGATTTTATATGAGTTTTAAAGATTGGAGAAGACAGCTCTCCTGAGGGGAATTTTCCTGTTAGGAGATATAAAGGCCCATTTAGACTGACCCTGACAGGAGGGGATGCTGGTCTGCCCTTGTTATTTATCAGAATGCTTCCTGACAGATGGTAAACTTAGGAGGTTTGGCGTTCATAGAACTAGGTTTAGATAGTTATCAATTCATATCTTTGAGAAGTTTGAGATGTCACTATTCTCCTAGGCACAGAGAGTGGTTCAGATCCATCCCTCTGGCCACTAATTATAGTTTCAGACCTTGCTCCTGTAAGCTGTTGATTATGAGAAAGGGGTATTTCCCCGATAGCCTCCAAGTCTGATAATATCTACTTCTGTTTATTTCCTGATATTATAATGCTATAATGGAAAACTTTCTCCATACTAATTTCATTGTACTTGGTTTATTTTTATTGCACGTGTTTCTGTGCATGAGATTCATGTACATGTGTATTCACATGTGTATGTATGTGTGTGGTATACATATACACATGTGGAGATCAGAGGTTGATGTCAGATATCTTCCTTGATGACTTCCTACCTAATATGTTGAGGCAGGGCCTCTCACTTGAACTCAGTACTCACTGATTCAGCTAGTCTGCCAGGCTAGCTTGCTCTGGGGGTTCCCTGTCTGTGCCTTCTGAGTGTAGGACAATAGGTGGTCTACTGCACCAGTCTGACATTTTCTTGGGTGCTGGGGATCTAAACTTAGTGCTTGTGTTTGCATGTTCTGCATCATCTCTCTAGCTTTTTGCTGAGGTCCTTAAAGGAAAGTAATAATAAATTCTTTTCAAGATTTTCCCAGATTGTTTGTTGATGGTGATTACCATTATTAAATCTGTTAAGCCTAAAAAAGCTTGATCATGCAAGCATACTTATATGTATGTATATGTATAAATGGAGAGACATGACATTATATGTTTACACATTATATTCAATAATATATTTTTCAACTTGGTTGTGCTCACATGTGTGTTTTTACGGAGTGTTTTATTATTTGCATGACAAAGGTTTTTAGATACTTTTTTTGCACTTATATTTATTTAGGCACTTTTTTCCTGGTCATCTTAAATGACGTTTTCTTTCATTGTGTTTTCTGATTGATGTTTGTATATGTGAGAGCTATTGACTTTTGTAGATTAAGTTTATAATCTGCTTCATGGAAATTGTTGCTTTTCTGAGGACTTTCAGATATATATTTGCATAACCTTCAAGCAGATACAGCTTTGTTTCCTTTCAATACCTGTAATCTTGTTTGCTCTCTCATGTACCTGCTTTGGTTAACAACTGAAATACAATATTAAATAGTATTGTGAGTGACCAGTGTTTCCATGGTTTTGAGTTTAAAAGAGAAGACTATAGTGGTTTCTCATTAATATATATACTATATATAATATTATATATATATAAGATATTATAATATAGCATATATTATAATATCATACACATGCACACACATACAGTCTCTTACAGTAACCTACAATTTCATGTTTCCAAAGCTCTCATTTTTTTATAATAAAACTTGAACAAACTGTAAATTTTACCCAAAGGAACGTTTGAGTCATTTCTTTTCAACCTGAAGAATTTCATTCTGGGGCTGGCAAGATGGCTCAGTGGTAAATAGGCCTTGCTGTTCTTTTAGAAGACCAGAGTTCTGTTCCCAGCATACATATTAGGAGGCCTGAAATTTGCTTGAAACTCCAGCTCCAGGGAAACTACTGCCCTCTTCTGGCCTTCGTAGGCAGCTGCACACGTATACTTAGACACACATATACATACATGAACATAAATACAAATAAAAACAAATCTTTAATAAAAAGAATGTAATTCTGTATTTCTTGTAATAATGTCTACTAGCGAAGAATTCTCTCATTTACTGTCTACCAGGATTTTTTTTTTTCTAATTTATTTTGAGGGGTTGTTTTGTTGAGTTTAAAAATTTTGAGTCGCAATTGTTCTTTTTAGTTCTATAAATACATCATCCTATAATAATAATAAATAACAATAATAATAATAATAATTATTATTATTTGTTATTTATTATTATTTTGGCCTTCATTGTTCAGGTGACTAAACACCAGCTGCCCCACATATATGAATCACTTCAGCTTGTGGCTTTCAAGATTTTATCTGTGACTTTGACCTGTTTGACTGAAGTGTGTCTGGACATAGACATTTTCTTATTTAAACTTCTTGGTGTTTGAGAGGCTTTCTGAGCATGCTAATGGAGACTTGATAACATACTTGGGAAGTTCTTGACCATTATTTTCATCAGGTTTTGTCCTTCATCCTCTCTCTCTCTGTCTTCCAGTACATGTCTGTGGATAATAGCTGTTGTTTTCCAGGTCTCTGAAATGTATTACAATTCTTTCTTTCCCTATTCTCCAAGAAGGATTATTTCTGTTGCCCAATACAAATGACTGGTGATTTTTACCTCTTGCTTTCTCATGTAAACTGTTTGAGTGCTTTCTGTAATTATTTTTCCAGTTTTATCTCAAAACTACACAATATCGCCTGGGAACTCTATGTCATTTTTATCTTCTTTTTTGGGAATTACTTTTATCTAATTTATTACCATGCTTTATTTTAACTATTTAAATATATTTTTTCTCTAGTTCCTTAAACATACTATTGCCAGCTCCCCTGAGGACTTTGAGTATGAAATCTAACATCTAGGAATATTCAGAAATAGATTTATTGATTCCTATTTTTTCTGAGCATAGGTCACATTTTTTTCAATTATCTGCAAAGTTCATAATGTTTTTGTTATTGTTAAAAATTGATCATTTATAGTAGAATTACTTGACACTTTTTATATAACTGATTATACTGTTTAGGAAAATTACAAAGACATTTTATTTAAGAGTAGTGCCATATAAAATGGCTATTTTATTTAATTGTTCTCTGTATTAATAATTTTAATAGCATAAAGATGAATTGAGGGAACTAAACTACATCAGCAGTAGAATTAAAAATAAGATCTAGTGTACTTCTCTAATCATAGGTTACTTTCACTTATTTTTTTGTTCTGCATATACATCAAAAAGAATAGCATGCTGATTGATGTATTTTGTACATTAAAGAAATATACAATCAGCTGAGGATGAGGCGTGCCTTAAGGGAGTACATTTCCTAAGGACAAGGCCAGTTTCTACTTTATATATTTTAATTTTTATTTTTATTAAATTTTAGTTACTTTATGTGTACGTATGTGTCAGTGCATGGATATGTGTATACTGTGTGCACACGAGTATGCTGCAGTTTCCAAGTGAAGGTCAGAGAAAATCTAGAGTTGGTTCTCTCCTTTCACGGGACCCAGAAATCAAACTGAATCATTAGACTTGGCATCAAATGCATTCACTCCTGAGCCATTTCTCTCTCCCGTTCATTATATTTTTATAGCAAATAAAATACATGTCTCACTGAAATGTATGTCCTCTGGCTGCTCACTTTTATTATTGATAGGGTATAAAAATGTAGGATTATTCTGGAAAGACTTGTTCATCACCTAAGTTTAATGAAGGCCTTTGGAGGGAATCAGCACCTCTGGGAAGTACAAATACTCTTTAGCTTTGTTCCACTTGAACTGTTTTCAGTAGAACCAAGTTGATCTTGTAAAACATCTGTGCTGTGGCCATGGAAATTGTGACTACTCTAAGTGTGACCTGTCTATTCTATGTGACACCAGATTTTATATGAAATTTCTAGAACTAGACCAACTCCTCAACACACTCTCTACCAGAAGGGCCTGTGCCAAAAAGGATATCCTCCATCAACACCAAAGGAAGCAAAACACAGCAATACACAAATGGAGAGACCCTAAGACATCTATAGCAATGGATGAAGAGTTTGATAATCATTCTGTTTCCTGGGATCAGGTATTTCCATTTTTTTATGTTATCATTCTCTATTACTAGAAGAAGTTCTATCAAAGTTATATTAAAAAACTTATGAAGATAATGTAGATTTTTCTTAAAGTATTCTATGTGGTATATTACTGGTTTTCTTTTTCTGTAAATGGATTTCTACATATATAGAAATAAGGTCAAAGTATTTAGGATTTCTCTTGGGTCCATATTAAGCATATAAATAATTAAAGCCTCTGCCTCCCCAGTAGCTTGGATCAAAGGCCTTGCTGCTCCTTATGGTGGCATGGATCAGCTCATGAGCAGACATATTCTTAAGACACACATTTCACTGTATCACATGGGCCTTTTCACACCTCCTTAAAGGCTACTTCAGTGTTGGTGTAACGGCACTGTCCCCCGACCAGAACAACTGCCGCTCACAAGACCAGCCATATCTCCGTACAAATGGTCTTCAAAGCTGTTGAACATCACTGTTGACACTCTCACATAGATTTAGAGAGTTTTCAGGGACATTGGACCCTCCATCTGAGTATCTAGCCCTCCTCCCAGGCATTTGTATGCAATGTTGTTCTAACTGGATGTGTTCTGTTGGGTTTGGTGAAGGGGCTAGAATGTATAGGCTGGGGACTATTAGGGGAAATGATGCCATCTATTTATCCATGGGACAGCCATCATCCAGGCTGGGTGCAGACTTTCCTGGAGGTTGCTTTTGGGTAAGCCACTTTCCTGCCCAGAAGTTTCATGAATGTTCTGCAAGTAATTCCAATATATTTCATGGGACCTTTAGTGGACTAGAGCTTTGGTTTGTCAGTAGGACCTTAGGAGGGGAAGGGCATTTCTTAATCTTTCTAACTTCAGGGAGAAAATACTCAAAACAAGAGCTCTCTAGAAAAGAATAAATTTATCTTATGGAAACCCTATTTTTATAAAGAACAAAGGTTCTTAATCTAACAACTATTTCTGGTGTTTTTGTAGAGGGCATTTACAGAGGTAGGCTCCTGAATTTACACTGGCTAGCTGATACAGCATTCCCTTCTAAATTTAATCTTTTATTTTATTTTTTTGAAAAATGTGTTTCTGACTCAGGCTTGTTTAGTGAGATAGTACCAAAACCAGCAATTTCATTGCTATCATGCTCCTTTTTATTATATGAAGTCACCACTTCGTACATACAGAGCTTCCCCCGTTGAAAACGGGGGGTGGGGGAACATAACATGAAAATTTCTGAGGGGTTGCTGGTTAGACCATCATGCAACACATTGCAAATCAATCTCTCTTTACCAGAAAAAAAAAGATATATGCCAGGAATCTGGATTAATGCTCAGAATAAAAGAGAGGCACTGCAGATTGTTAAATAAACCTTGGAAGAGAGCAAAGGGTTAACACTGCAAAGGTAGCCATGGAGCTGGTAATATTTTCCTGCATCTGTTGCAGTCCTGTATAGTTCTGGCTTCTTGAATGGCTGCTGTATCTGATTGAAGGCTGAGGTTTATAACTATGTGTTTTGTTTTGTTTTTTCATATAGGCTTGCCTCTCTGCTAGGCAGTTGGCAGAGATATTTCTACAGAACCATAGTAGTCCATCCATTTCGAAGGAGGACTTTAAGCAGCTAAGTCCAGGAGTCATTCAGCAACTACTTAGTTGCTCTTGCCAAATGCCTAAGGAACAGCAAGCAAAGCCCCCACCCACCACTCTGGAGAGTAAGTCTGGGTTTCTCATCCATGTGCACAATGCTCATAGTAATAGCAGGAAATGTAGAATACTCACTGTGTGACAGGAGCTGTCCTAAGTATTATACATTTGCAACTTATTTATTTAGTCCTCCAGATAGTGAGGAGGGATGTGGCCATCATTCCTGTTTTATAGATGAAGAAACACAGACACGAATATGTTTAAGAACTGGCTAGAAATTACACATTTTCTAACATAATGACATTTGAAGCTAAGCCTTGGCAAGCAAGCCAGTCCTAGAGTCCCTGTTTCTATTTGTTGTGATGCTTTTTGAATTTTTGTTGTTACTTTGGAGACAGAGGTTTACTCTGTAACCCAGGTGGGCCTCTGACTTGTGAGCACCCTGCTTTGTTCTTCCAAATGCTGACATTACGGATATGTGCCAACATGCAAAGTGATTTCCAAAGAATCTTTAATATTTTTGTGCGTAATTTTGTAAACTGGTTTTATACTCCATATTTGGCTAAATCATGAAGCAACATAAAATTCTATGATTAAGGGGTCTGGAGAAGGATCAATTAGTAAAGTATTTATCAGACAAGCATGGGGTACTACACTGGGTCCCCAGCACCCATGGAAAAAAGCCAAGTGTAGCAGCATATACCTGTAATCTCGATGCTAGGGAGGCAGAGATAGGAGGATTCAAAAGGCTTGCAAGTTATTTAACCTCATGAGACTGATGAATTCTGGGTTCAAGGAGAGACCCTGCTTAAGACAACAGCAGCAACAACAACAACAAATACAGAGCAATTGAGGAATGCACTCTGTGCTGATTCCAACCTCCACATTCATGGAGACACACACACACACACGCACACACCTCCATAGTGGCGGAGTGACACAGTAAAAGAAAAAAAAACATATTAGCATTGTAATTTGAACTGTATATCTGAAACATATCTCTCATTTTCAGACATGGTGTGATCTTAAACAAGTTCTATGTTCAGTTCTAGGGGCTGGATCTTTTCAACTCAATGGGAAATAAGTGATATCCTACAGTGTTTTCTAACATCCCATATGTCCTGGAATATATAAAACATATTTGGGTAAATTAAGGTACAGGGGGCTGCTCTGTGATAGAGGTATCCAGTTTGGGGAAGATGACAGCCTCCCAGGCATGGCTGCTAGCTCCAGAAGGTGAAGAGATCAGTCAATACATTCCCCTGGATCTCACAGAGTTACAATAGCAGACAAGCTTTCTCCTTGACTTTATAGGGAACCTACAAGGTTCAGATTGACAATAATGTCTGAAGTACATGGAAGCTCTATATACTTAAGACCCCCTTCCCAAAATGATGGCCTAAGAATATCCATGACATAGTAAAAATATACAATTAAAGCATTGCCATTAATCTGGTGACCATATGAACAGATCTGAACATAAATATTTAGAACTGTGTTCTCAAGCTCTGGGATAGCCTGCAATGCCTATCATTTATAGTTGAATTATCCAGCTACTCATTCCTAAGTCACAATGAGCAGTAAGTACCTTATTTGAAGGTTTAATGTGAACAAAAGTATGTTATATCAGAATATCTGAAACTCCACAGCTCCTGGGAAGGCAAGGGGCTTCATTAAAAATGAGGGGCCCAGCACATCAACATGTGTTCTCAGTGATACCCAAAGAGATGAGATGAGGACAGAAGTATGGTACCGCTGAGTACCCAAGAACATCTTCATATTCCCACCACCCGGCATGGTGCCTGGTGCCTACAAGCCCCATTATACAAAAGCTGTTTTCATTTAAAATCTTAAGAAACCTAAGGAAAAGATGATTAATGATTTCTTCTCTATTTTTTTTATGGACTTTCAGACTCTTCTAAGGAAATTTTCTTTATAAATAAATATCGCATTAATAACATACACCATAGAACCTGTCTTAATAGGTAGATGTCTCTGTTCTCAATTTAAAATGTGGCATTGTGTAATTAAAGAAGACGACTTTGGGACTTAGAGCAATATAACTTAAGCTGGTATATTAAAGTAGGAGGGACACAGGGAGACATTAATAAGGAAACAGATTTATGTATGGTGAGTCAATCCTTCAGTGCCACCTCCAACCTCATTTCTAGGAAGGGAGCATATTATCACATCCAAATAGAATTTCAGACCTGCTTAAAGTATCTGCTTAGGGAAGGCTAAGCATTTAGTGAGTAGGCCAACTTCTGCCTTAAGGATGGGAAATGCTGAGACAGAACCTGTTGTTAAACCATCAGACTCCAAGATACCAAGATGCTTGGCCTGGGGCTGAGGGCAAATCAGCAGGGTCCTTTTGCAGTCCAAGTCAGAGATTTTATGGTTTCGAGGCTATTCCACACATTTGAGAAAAGGCAGAATCTAATTCACAAAGGATATAAAGAGACATTAGAAGTTACAAAGTTGTAGACAGCCTTTTTTCTTGTAGTATCACTTTGTAGCTGACTACAGGACAAAGAGAAGAGCAGAGAGATGACGTGTGAGACACTGCCAGACTCTATCTTGTCCTATGTGTTTCTGACATTTTATGGTCTCTCGTAGGGACTGTTATAAACCTCCAGTTGCCCATGCTGAAATTCTAATAACTTTATGTCTTTAGGTGAGAACAATGGTATTAATACCCAACTGGGGAGAGATGGGCTATGAAAATCTTCAGAGATGTTTTACTAACATGGGAGCCCTTGTGTTCTTAATAAATTAGAATGAAATAAAACAGCTGTGTAGGTATATGACCACTCCAGCCTTCCTTATAGTTGTTAAAATTAATTGTTGTAAAATATGCACATCATAAAACTTATCTTCCCTTTTTTTGCTTTAGATACAGAGGAAGGAAGCCAGGTCCTTGTGAATTCTAAGCACATGCTGTACCACTTGACCTGTGCTCCCAGCTCCTTAATTATTTTTGTGGTCAGTATATTCACATAGCTATGAAACAGCTTACTTTTCATAATTCTAAACTGACAAGACCAGCTCTTCATTGTCCCCTAGACCACTATAGAGAGACTCCGCAGTGAAGAGGTGGCAGAGTTGGTGAGATCAAGGACTGATAATTTCTTGCCTCTTCTTGGTACATTACCAACTCCCTTTATTCCTGCAAAGTGAGAGCTGGGCAACAACAAAGCTCCTTTTAAAATCTCCAGCTTATTGCTGTGTGCACCCTTGAATCATTACTATGATCTGATATGAAGGGTGAGCCTTCTAGAAACACTTAAGAATGTTGGGAAAGGAACATTACTTTAAAAAAATAATATTTATAATTTGTTCTTTGGTAATTTCAGACATGGATATAATGTATCTTGATCATAGTTACCTCCACTTCTCCTATCCCACAACCCTGGACCCCCAACACATCCTCCAACTTCTTGTCGTCGTCTTCCTCTTCCTCTTCTCTTTTTTCCTTCTTCCTCTCCCCATCTTCCTCCTCCTCCCTTCTTTTTATTCTTTTAAATAACCCACAGAGTCTAATTAGTGCTGCCCATATGCTAATGGATGTGGAACCATCCAGATGAGCTTGGAAAACCTACCAGCAACCACACCCCTGAAGAAAAATGACTCCCCCCTTCAGCAGCCATTGACTACCAATAGCTCCTCAGCTAGGAGTGTGGCCTCCTGATTCCATCCCCCACCATTCTTCTGTTATAGCAAATTTTTAGAGGATATTTTATCCGAGACTACAACTGAGGGGCTAGAGACAGCTTGGCAGCTAAGAGTGTGTATAGCTCTTACAGAGAACCTGGGTTTGGTTCCTAGCAGGCATGTCAACTGGCTTACAATTGACTATAACTCTAGCTCCAGAGAATCCAATGCTTCTGGCGTCCACAGACACCCACACACTGATGCACATAAACATCCACACAGATAGTCAGACAATGGAGGCGCACACCTTTAATCTCAACATTCAGGAGGCAGAGACAAGAGGATCTCTGTGAGCTCAAGGCCAACCTGGTCTACAGAGTGAGTTTCAGAACAGCCAGAGTTACAACAGAGAAACCCTGTCTCGAAAAAAAAAAAGAGAAAAGAACAAAAAAAACCAAAAAGACATAGACATCATATGTTGGGGGTCCCCACAACCCTCATGGCCTATGGGGAGACCATCCATGTGGGGTGAAGAATGAAACTCAGGACAGTGCTGTCTTTGTGGGCTCTGGGATTGGCCCAAGTTAGAAGATCACTCAGAGATAAGCCTAGAGTTTTGTCTTCTAGGTAATTCAAGATTCTGCAAGTTGATAACCAATCCAAACCACATTTACTTTGTTGATTATTAAAACAGTTTTTGAAGGCCGAGATACATGAAATAATTTTAAGGGTTATAAGAATTCTTGTAAGAATCTAAAATATATTCAGGATCAATTTTTACCTATAAAACCACTCATTTTAGTTATTGAGAATATCATTAATTTTTATATATCAAGTAGTTTTGGAAACTTTTAGAAGGAATTTCTTCCGAAATGTGTGCTCAGCTTGTTCCTAAGCCCTGGTCTGCAATGGAGCTCCATGCTCCCTCAACACAACCTCCTCACCAGTGAAGTGTTTAAAGGGTGATTAGATGGGAATCAGTACTAGTGCTTCCCAATGGGGGTGTTTCATTTACCAGTAGGAGACATGCCTTTCCCGTGGGTGGTAAGTAAACTGTGTATTTGCTTGCTTCAGTGATTTTAAATAAAGTGTAGGGTAGCTTCAAAGCCACAGTTAGGCGAAAACTTGGTCTTAGTCTTTGCTGTAACAAAATAATCCAGGTGGCTTATAAATAATCTTTTTCACAGTTCTGGAGGCAGAGAAGCCCAAGATCAATGTATTGGTGGTAGATTACAGGGTTGTTGGTGGGGTCTACTTTCTGGTTCATACAATGGAACTGCCTCACTGTCTCCCTCTGCTGGAGGAAAGCAGTCTAGTCTTTAGCTCCTTACAAGGCACTTAACCTCATTTGTTTGGACAGAGCCCTCATGACCTAAAGACTTCTCCAAAGAAAGGTCTCGCCTTCTTCATACTGCCTCCTTGAGAGGGCGTGTGTGCCATACACATTAAATCACATCAAGACATAGAGGATCCCAGCCGTTCATTCTTTGCCTTCAAATGAAAACAATCCTTTGTCCCATACAAAACTGACAAAGCCACTGTGTGTACTGGAGAACTGTTATCGTAGGAGAGTAGATTTGGAATGTGGACACCAATGTGCACTGACAACCTCTGTCTTCTCCTTTGACTAGAATACGGCTACAGCACCCTGGCTGTGACGCTCCTGACGCTGGGCTCCATGCTCGGGATAGCGCTGGTTCTTTTCCACAGCTGTAAGGAGAATTACAGTCTTATTTTACAGCTGTTTGTGGGCTTAGCTGTGGGGACCCTCTCCGGGGATGCCCTGCTCCACCTCATCCCTCAGGTAAGCTTGCTCTTACCATTGCAGATGGACTGTGTCTGATTTTTCTTTCCATCCAACAACTTGAGGTACTGATGCAAAATTTTTGTTGTGGAGTTCAGTGGATAAAATACAGTATGTGAGAGCGATACTGGCTTTCTCAGCTGCTTCCTCCCGTCCTCCCACATCAGATCCGTTTCTCTCTGCTCTTGTGTCCTGCCCCAAAGTTTGTTTCTTCTCTGGCTTTTTGTCAATTGGATATTTTACTTAGTTTTTTCTGTCAATGGGAAGCACCAAGGGAGACTCGGGCAGAAGGAAGAGGGACAGGAGCCTTTCTTCCAGCTTGCTCCTGACTTTGACTCTGCCACCTGCTCCAAAAGCAGCTGATCTACCGTCAGGTTGTATCTGGAGTCTCCCTCCCAGCATCACTTCTCTCAAAGTTTCTGCAATGTCATCTCCTACCTATGCCCTTTCAGAGCTACAGTGAAAATGTATATTTGAATTGCTGTTCTCTGGGTTCCTGTTTCTTGACCCTGTACAAGTCTCTGCCATACGGTCACCATCAGCATCTTTGTCTTTGTGTTTGAACCCTCAGGGTAGACTTCACTCCTTACCTTAATAATGGTCTTTGGGTTTCTCTTTTTTCTCTGTGTGTGTGTACATGTGCGAGTGTGCATGCATGTGGTTAGGCATGAGTGTGGACACTGGATATCAATACTTGTGTCTTCCTTAGTCATTCCTCACCTCGCTGTTTGAGACAGGGCCTCTCACTGAACCTGGAGCTCGGCAGTTTATATACACTGGGTGGTTACTGAGTTCAAGGACCTACCTGCTCTCAGCTATACCGGTCCTGGGATTGCATCTACATGCTATGGCTTCCAGCTTTTTATGTGAGTAAAGGATCTGAACTCAGGTCTTTGTGTTTGTGAGGCCAGTACTTTATTGGCAGCCACCTACCCAGTTCCTGGATTTTTCCCTTAAAACGACAGAAGTACTAGGAAAGTGGTTCTTTGTTGAAGTCTTCTGAGGCTTGTTTATTTATCAGAAACTAAGGGACTGAGACCTGAGGTATTGAAAGAGGTGAGGCAGAAGTCACTACAGAGGAGGTTGTCCATTTGCTCTTAATAAGAACGGTGACAGCAGGCTAATGATCATGCTTCCTGTAGAGTATGAAATGGTAACAATTTCCACAAGCATCTGGCAATTTCTTTGGGGTCACTGGCTGTGCTCAGAGGCTCAATAAATATTTGATAGTCAAAAAAATTGCAAAGTGAGCATTGGAGAAATTAAACAAGCCACTATTGGTTTTAACTTCCCTCATAATCTAATTTTCTGGAAATATTTCAAGACTCATGCATTGGCTCGAGGCAATGGCCACAGCCTTTTTCTAGGTCATTGCAGTAGTTGTTTGCCTCCTGGGATCCTGAGAAACAGCAGGAGGCTGCCTGGATTTTCCTCCAAGGAGTAAGTGCACAGCTGGGAGCAAGCCTGAAACTTGGGGTGGGTAGGGAATGCTGCAGATCTGAGTGAAAAGGTTAGCTTGTGTCTGTGACATTTAGAAGGCAGGGTTTGGGCTTGAGAAAGAGATGAAGACGAGTCATTGGAAAGAGCAAGAAGAATGCAGTGTAAGGCATGATGGAGAGCTAAAGGAATGTGGTCCAGGGATGTGATGTTTTCAAACATCTCCACAGAAGTAAGAAAATACTACTCCCTGATTGATTTCATAACTGCTAAATTTGTTCAACTTAAAGATCTATGCCTTAACTCAAGATATTAAGTTGTTCTTTTGTTTAATTGTATGATATTATAATGCTCCTAACTTTACGATAATGTGGGTGTACATTAGTGTTATTACCAAACAAGTTAGAGCAAGTAGACCACCATATTCTGGTTTTTAGGTGTAAGTCACATATGTGCTTACACATGTATACATGGTTTCCACATTGAATTGGTTCTAGGACTCCTGAGGATATGAAAGCTCACACATGCAAGTCTCTTTGTGAAAAAATTGTATAGAACTTACATACATCCTCTGTCACTTTAAATCACATTTGTATCACTTACAATGTGTGATATAAAATATGCAAAATTATGTATAATATTGAAATATTATTCAGGGAGTAATAATGAGAAAGGCATGAGAAGAAATGAAGTTATTTTTTTTTCAGAGTACTTTTATTCTGTATTTGGTGGATATATATTCCAAGACTATATTATATACATATAAATGACATATATACATGTATAATTTCTATTTTCTTATTTGGAACTCAGAAATATCCTCCTCCTTCAAACCACTGAGCTATTTCACAAATTGCTACCTTTTGAGAAAGGAATATACCTGTGATTACTTACAAGCAGTCATGACGTCAGTCAGGGGCTGAGTGAATGGGATGAATGGGTTAACTAGAGGGAGGTTCACAAGGCACTTTAGGAAACTGAGAGCCCTCTTGGTCAGATAGCACACACTGTGTGGTGTGTTGACTTTCAGTTGGGGACACATTGACCCTTGCATGTGTCCCATGTGTAAAGCACATTGATATTTTATAAAGCATTGCTATACACACAGGAGTCCTGGAAAGAAACCAGCTACAGATCGAGTGTGTAAATATCGAGGCCAGGTGCGAAGACCGAGCACTGGCATTCATCTATTCACAAGCAGAAGCGATTCATAAATTTGCCTTTGTTTTCCGTCATTCACATTTTCTTTGGTACGGATCACACTACATAGTGGAGGGATTCACACACACACAATGAAATTTGAATGATTTCAGTTGTCATGGCATTCCTCAGACTGAGAACTGAGCTCATTCAGCTTCTAGGTTTACTCCTTCGTAAATTTTTTTTTCATTTTTCATTTTTTTCCTTTATTGAAAATAGATTTCTTTCCTCATATAATATATCCTACTTATGGTTTCCCTCTAGTCTTCACAGATCTCCCCACATCCCCTCCCATCTAGATCCTCCCCTCCTGTCTCTCAAACAAACAGGCTTTTATAGGATACTAATAATTATAATAAAATAAAAAATAAAATAATATAGCAATATAAAGCAAAAACTAACACATAGGAATTGAACAGAACAAACAAACTGAAGGAAAAGAACTCAAGAGAAGGCACAAGAAATAGACTCACTCATTTGCTCACTCAGGAATCCCATAAAAACACTAAACTGTAAGCCACACCATATATGCAAAGTACTGTAGGGTAAAAACAGAGAAAAATAAAAATAATAAGAAAAAAATTATATAAGACATGACATTATAAGACAAGAAACTTCCAAAAATGCTGTTGAGTCCACATTCAGCAGACCATCTACTGCTGGGAATGCAGCCTTCCCTTAGGAGTAGTTCATTTCCCAGTGAGGCTCCCCTGGAGGAAACTAAATTTTTTATTTACAAGTGATTTTCAATTGGAAATGCTTCTGGGTTGGGATGGGGCCATTCGTCCGCTTCTCCTTTCAGCTCTAGGATCCCAAATGGCACAGATCTGCTCTGCCTGCTGCCACAGTCTCTGAGAGGTCATGTGTACATCAATCATGTTGCTTTAGAGAGCTTTGCTGTCTAGGCATCCTCCAAACCTTCTAGCTCTTAACCAGAGCCAGTAAAGAGCTCTTAACTCTTTCACTCTTCTCTTCTAGAGGGTTCCCTGAGTCTTGAGAGGAGGGATTTGATAGAGATATCCCATTTAGGGGCTGAGTGTTCTGCAGTCTCTCACTCTGCATAATATCTGGCTGTCCATCTCTATATTTGTTCCTGTCTGCTGCAGGAAGAAGCTTCTCTGATGGTGGCTGACCAAGGCACTAATCTATGAGTATAGCACAGTGTCAGTAGGAATCATTTTGTTGCCACTATTTTTTTAAGAACAGTAATATTTGGTTTTACCCGAGGTCCATTTCTGGGCAACCTATTCTCAAGTTCTTGGTCACCCAAGCAGTGTCGAGTATGTGTTCCATCTTATGGAGTGCGCCTTCAGTCAAATCAAATATTGGTTGGTTACTATCATAAATTTTGTGCCACCATTGCCCTAGCATATCTTACAGCAAAAACACCATTGTAGATCAAAGGGTTTGGGGCTGGCTTGGTGTTTCTGTTTCTCTTTTGGTAGGCATACAGAGCTCTTTCCTGTACCAAAGATGCTAGCGTGTAGAGGTACAGGCTCTATGTAGGTACAACCTCAACTTCTCCATGTTCAGTAAGTTGTATAGGTGTTATCTTCAGTAATGGGACCTTGTTGTCAGTTTGTGGAGAGCAACTTATAGTCTTGGCAACAGTATGGGTTGTTTGAAGATTCCCATAGGATTCCTTTAAAACAATTTAATTAGACATAACCCAATCCCAGTACTAGAAGCTTCATTTTGTAACAAGAGATATCCAGATAGGGTTCTGTCTCTCCCGTAATTTGGTGAGTTCATGTAGATCGCTTTTATGTATGTATATATTTTAGTAAGCTTCTATTGTATTAGATTTCCATACAAACCCTCAAATGGCCTTTAATATGAGCTGTCTCTCACCATATTCCCTCCTTTATTCCCCTCTGATCTCCCCTCAACACTTGATCCTCCTGTTCCAGGGCCCTACTTCCATCCATAACTATCTATTCTATTTCCTTTCCTGGGGAGATCTATCTGCCCCCCGACCACTACCCATCCCTTACTCGATACCTGACCTCCATGGTTCTACAGATTATAGCTTGGTTATCCTTGCTTTAACAGCTAATATCTACATACAGTGAATAAACACCATATTTGTCTTTCTAGGTCTAAGTTACCTCACTTTTCTTTATCCATTCTTCTACTGAGAGATCTCTAGGTTGTTTCTACTTTCTGGCTATTATGAATAGAACAGCAAATGCACATGTTTGAGCAAGTGTCTCTTTGGTAGAAAGAAGCATCCTTTAGTATCTCACACTTAATTATGATAACCATTGACATTCTCTTAATTGATATTATATTACATGATAAAGAAATTGAGGAAAGTAAACACAAATATCTGCACAAATGCATTCTTAACAAAATATGACAATAATACTCATGTCAACTATAATCCTCTTCGTAACTGGTCAGATGGCCTTGGATGATATTTATAACTATCTTCCTCTACTACCCGTTCTGTATTTCCTCTACCCTTGGCAAGAACCTGAGCATGACTTGGTTCTTTTCCTGGAGGAGTGACCCATGCCTTCATTTCTGACAGGTCTGTGCCCTTTGCCATCTTGCCTGGATTCGGCTATTGTAGTTTCCCATTGACTTTAATCACAGGACATGGTAGCACCAAGAGATGCCCTAAAGGATCTCTTGCACTCCAGACAATTTTTCTTACCTTCATTGTGGAGAAGCAATCTGATTTCCCCATGGTAATCTGGACCAATCACCCCTCCTAACACTTTTATTCCTTTTTGAGGCTGTTGGTTTAAAGGCATTGGAAGCCCAAAATGGCCAGGAGAAAATCTGAGCTTCCAGTTCAATGGAAAATTCTGGAAGGACTTCTCCCTTCTCTGACCAAAACTTCTAGGCCAGCAGAACTTAAGATTGAGGGAACAGGAAGCAAACAATTTCCTAGTGGGCCACTAGGGCTGATAGTGAGTGGAACTATTCACCTTTCCACCCCTAGATTCCTGGACCCATGGATCCTGGCTATGGGAGAAACCATAAGATATATTCAATACTGATTTAAAGAACATACTGCTTTATGATGAACCCTGATGCAGGCCTTCAGGCTGCTGCCATATAACTGGTGCTGTAACTGTGTTTCCAAAAGGCCATTCCATCTTTCTATCAGGCCAGCTGCTTCAGTATGGCTGAGAACATGGTACAGCAAGTGAATTGTGTGACCACAAGCCCACTGTTGCACTCCTCTGGCTGTGAAATGAGTTCCTTGGTCGAAGCAATACTGTGTAGATATGGTGATGGATAAGACATTCTGTAAGCTCACGGATAGTAGTTTTGGCAGAAGTGTTATGTGCAGGAAAAGCAAATCCATAACCAAACTAAGTATCCATTTCAGTAAGGAGAAAGCATTGTCCTTCTATGGAAGAAATGATCCAATATGTCAACCTACCACCAGGTCACTAGCTGGTCACCCTGGGGAATGGTGCCATATTTGGGGTTCAGTGTTGGTCTCTATTGTTGGCAGATCTGGCTCTCTCAGCAGTAGCTGTAGCCAGGTCAGCCTTAGTGAGTTGAAGTCCATGTTGTTGAGCGCGTGAATAACCCTATCTCTGCCACCATGACCACTTTGTTCATGGGCCCATTGCACAATGACAGGAATGGCTGGGGAAAGAGGCTGACTGTCCACAGAATGGGTCATCCTCTCCACTTGATTACTGAACTTCTCTGCTGAAGTCACCTTGTCATGAGCATTTACATGGGACACACGTATCTTTACATCCTTTGCCCATTTGAAGAGATCTATCCAAATATTTCTTCTCCAGATAGCTTTCTCACCAATTTTCCAATTGTGTTCTTTCCAAGTCCCTGACCATCCAGCCAATCCATTGACTAGAGCCCATGAATCAATGAAAAAGAAATCACACTTCTGGCCATTTCTCCTTCCAATCAAAATGTATGACTACGTGTACTGCCTGAAGTTCTGTCTACTGTAGAGATTTCCCTTCATTGGCATCTTTCAGTGTTGTTCCAAGAAAGGGCTGTAATGTTGTAGCTGTCCAATTCTGGGTGGTGCCTGCATAACATGTAGAGCCATCAGCAAACCACACTCTAGTCTTCTCTTCCTCAGTCAACAGATCACAGGGGACACTCCATGAGGCTATAGATGCATACTTGGCAGGTAACTGGAGTAGGAACCATAAGCACTGAGCAGCTTCTTCATATAACTTGTTTGTATCTTCAGGACCTACTCGGGCCCAATCATGTAAATACTACTTCAATTTAATAATAGATCGCTTCTGTGCATGTTACATTTTATGACTTGGTGGGTCAGACAGCACCCAGCTCATGATGGGCAGCTCAGGTTACATGATAACATGTTTAGTTCCCACTAAGGCCCAACAGCAGGCCAAGAAATGTCTTTCAAAGGGAGAATAGTTGTCAGCAGATGAAGGTAGAGCCCTGCTCCCAAATCCCAAAGCTGGATTGAGGGAGATCAATTCCCATCTTCCTGGGGTGCCAACTCACTGATTTCATTGAGAGCTGCATAATTCTGCAGTTCCACCAGCAATGGATGAGTGTTCCTCCAGGATCTGCTGAGTCCCCTGGGAATGGGGGCAGAGGGTAGTGAGGAGAGGCCACAGCAGGTAGTCTGCTAAGGAGCTGGGGCATTGGATATGGAGGAGAGGAGGGAAAGTGAAGAGCTGAAGCTTACCTACCTGCTTCTCTGTCAGACTTGGCTGGCAGGTTCCCAGAAAAAGCCTGCTGGAGGAGTTGGGGGCTGGAATCATGGAGTGAGTGAGGACGAAGGCTGGAAGAGAAGATCAGAGTTATCAGCTGTAGATGAAGACAGGGTGGAGGGGGCACAGCAGATGGTTTGTTGCAGAGCTGAGGGTGAGGCTCAGAGACTAGGACATTGGGCTTGGAGGAGAGGATGGAGCAGTGAAGATCTGCAGTTAGATTAACTGTGTCCCAGGCTGGAGTGGCCGGAAGGTTCTCAAGGAATGCCTGCTGGATTCAAAGACTGGGATGAAATAGGGGAAGAAAGGTTGAAGGAGAAGAACCCTGTTGTCTTCAACAGGAGATGGGAGCACGGAGGGAGGCTAGGCTGCCACAGGCGGTCTGCTCCAGAGCTGGGGAGGAGACCAGGATCTGGGGTGGAGGGAGAGGTGGAGCTCTGCCGTTAGCCTACCTGCTTCCGTGGCCTGACTCTTTTTACATTTTTTTTTTTTTTTTTTTTTTAAAGGTTCTTGGTTTACATAAGCAGGAAGCTCCAGAACTTGGACATTTCCATGAAAGCCAAGATCTTATTTGGAAGCTGTTGGGATTACTTGGAGGCATCCATGGATTTTTCTTGATAGAAAAGTGTTTTATTCTTCTCGTATCCCCAGATTCAAAGGTATGTCTCCTTTCTCCTTTTCCCTTGAGGTTTCATTCTATTTATCTCAATTTTGGAAATACTTGTTTAAAAGTAAAAAGAAGCAGTGTGTGGTAGCGCATGCCTTTCATTCCAGAGACTGACAAGAGGGCATGAGGGCCAGCCTGGGCAACAGAGCAACACTCTGTCCAAAATAAAAATAAATAAATAAATAAATAAATAAACAAATAAATAAATAAATAAATAAATAGAATGGGGCACCGGAAATGTAGTTCAATCAGTGAAATGCTTGCCCAGCACGCGCAGAGCTCTGAGAGTTTGACCCCAGCACTACATAAACTGTGTGATGGTACAAGCCTGTAATCCCAGCAGCTGGGGAGTGGAGGAAGGAGGATCAGTTCAAGGTCATCCTCCACTATAGAGAGAGTTCAAGGCCATCCTGGACAGTCTCTGACTAAATTAAATCATTGCTCAGTTAATTTAAACATAACCTGTTAAAAGGGCTGGGGATGAATTTCAGGAGTACAGTGCTTGCCTTACATGTGCGAGAACTTGGTTTTGATCCCCAGTATTGAGGAAAGGTAGTGACATCTTTATTTATGAACTTGTCTATGTAAGGGAAGGAACAGTAATTTCAATAATGCACAGCTCGTTCAGACTAATAAGTTTTTCTTAACTATCGTTATTAATGCTTTTTAGAAGCTCGTTTACTAAGGAGTTAATATACCTGCCGCAGTCTTCTCTTTTACCTTCATGATTAGTTTAAAAAGTTGATCATTTCAGGTTTGGGGAAGGCACAGACCTAAGGTCTACAAAGTAGCCCTCTCACCTCCACACAGGTGCTGTGGCTCACGCATGTGTGAGACACATTCAGTAATAATAATAGCAACAGTAACAACACAATTTTAAGGTCCATGTTATTGCACACAGTAAAAGAAATACAGATGTTGCAATGTTCACAAATTTCTAATTGAATAATGTACTTAGAGAGATAGTATCTTATAATTCCAGGATGCAATACAATTTGATAGCCATTTTTGTCCATATATCAGAGAGAATTAAAAAATCAACTTTTGTGTAACTGTAATTCTTAGTAAATAAAATGTTAATATTAAACTACTCCAGCTTCTTTCTACCACAACTAGAGTTTCTGAAATCTCACTGTCAAAGAATTTTGAGTCTGGGCAATGCTTCTCCAAGAGAGGAGGCATTTTAATAACTATTCATCACTACGAGATTTTTTTCCAGGTAGTATTTTTGTGTATTCTCCCTAAAAGTTTGATAAGCAAAATATTGATTAGAGCCATGGAGCTGACAAAGTCTGGACACTTCTGGACTCTGACTAATTCTGCACTGTCCTTTTCCTGCAGGGCCTGCCGTTGGTTAATGGGCACGTGGGACACGTGGGACACGTGGGACATGCCCACCACCTTGCACTCAACCCTGAATTAACTGACCAGTCAGGTGGGGGCAAGTCTATTTCGACCATCCAGCTGGTAGGTGACTGGTCTGAAGCCATGTCCACTGCTTTCTTTAGTCCTCAGTGCGCAGAGGAAGCTCAGTGGGGTACATGAGCGGGCCCTACTCCTGATTTGCCCATTCCTGACCGTGAGAAAGACTCTTTGGAAAGCTTTGCCTAGTACCTGAAAGCTACTTCTTTTTTTAGCACAAACACACTCTCCACAGATTTAAGTCACCACTGTCTGCACTGTGAAACACCCGTGGATCTGACTGACAGAATAATTTTTATCATTTTAGTTATTTGTTTTCACAAGTCTGTTGGCTTTTGGGTTTTCCATTTTGCATAACACTAAGTCCTCTCTTGGTTGATGCAAATAAATACTGGGCAAGGGATTTGCTAGTCTGTCTAGGATGAGAATATTCCTTTCATAATCCGGGAGAGAACAAATGCCGTCTAGTGATGTGAGCCATAGTAAATACCGTTTGTGTGAATTGATTTTCTACAATAAAAATTTCCATGTTAATTAAAAAAATTCCAGCCAGTTTCAAAACAATATTCTCATTCCAGTTCTTAAACAAAAATGTAGAGAGACAGGCAAATTGAAATGACATGCAACTGTAAATTTGCCTCTTGTGTGCATGACTTTGTTATGGAGGTCAAAGTTCAAGGATAAGCTCTAAATGGAGAGATGATAAGAAGAAAAAAACAACAAAACGAAACATGGAATAAACTCACAGCAAGAGAAATGTAGCAGAAGACTGAAGATCTAGTATTAACTCAGAGACGGGAACATAAAACTGTTCCTTTAAAAATTATTTTGAAGCTGGTCACAGTGGCACATACCTTTAATTCCAGCACCAAAGAGGTAGAGGTTGGTGGACCTCTGTGAGTTCAAGGCCAACCTAGTCTACACAGTGAATTCTTGGATAGACTACATAGTGAGACCCGGCTTCAGAAAAGCAAAATAATAGCAATTATGGTAATAACAATTAGTTAATAAAATAAAAATTATTTTAAAGCTCTAGTATATTTATTGTTCAGATACATTAAAATCTGATGTGAAAGAGGATAACTTTGAAATTATTTTAAAAATAATCAGTTATCAGCTGGAGAGATGGCTCAGCAGTTAAGAATACTGGCTGCTCTTCCTATGGTCCTGAGTTCAATTCCTAGCAATGGCATGGTAGCTCACAACCATCTATAATGGTGTCTGATGCCCTCTCCTGACATACATGTGTACATGCAGATAGAATACACACACACACACACACACACACACACACACACACACACACACACATATATATATATATTTAAGTTAGAAAAAATCATATACTTGTTGTCTTTACTCTCTGGATTGGAATGAGGGTCTGGAGCTCCAACATACATGAATGCAAGTCTCTGAAGACAATTTAGTGAGTTTTTAATTATCTGGACACACCTTGCCCTAACATACTCATAATTCTTTTCACATTTAAGCACAGGATTGAATGAAAAATTGAATTAATATTGGACTGTATGATGGGTTTGATTTTTATCCCTCCTTTTTTTGGAAAGGGTAGGTTGAAGGAAGAAACTTTTTTTTTCACATAATATAAGAGGTCTTGGTGGTTTTCCTCTAAATTCCATTGTGCTGTGTGATGATATATAGAAAAAATGTAAAAAAAAATTTGAAATCATATCCTTTAGTAAAACAAGAGAGTATTATAATTATAAGAACATGTCTGGATAAGGAATATCGGCATATGGCTTTTTTCCCTGTATTCACTCAGTTTCAGACAAGGTGCAATACTGTATCCTGCAGCTCTCTCTTAGTCTTCCTTTCCCCCAAATAACCCATCTTTTGAATAGCTGCTGTTATTTACATTTATGAACTTTAGTTTTACTTTTATGTGACAAGGATACTACGTATCACATTAAATTTCTGCCAGTTTGCACAACAGTGATAGAATTATATGCATTAAATATTTTCAAAATAAATATTTAATAGTGTATAAAGTGTATCCTTGGTGGTACTTCATTTGTGCAGCTGAAGAGAAGTCATGATCCACACTGTGATTGTTGGAGGTCACTCCTGCTCCTTACGCAGGTACCTATAAGTAAGCCCAATAAACTCATCTGTTTACCAAGCTGGACTTGGGCAGACTGGTTAATTTAAAAGTGTCTCTTTTATAATGTAGAGTAAGAATCGTAAGCACAGAGAATGTGTATCAGAAATTGAAGTGTATATAGTCCAGTCTCTGAAACTGAAATTGTGACTCACACACATGGCAATTTCAACAGCTAACAAAGTCGAAAACCTTGGATTACCTAGTTGTCTTTTGTGTCTATTGTTTGACTTTGTATATGGGATTGCTTTTTTTTTTTTTTTTTTAACTGACTGGCAAAGCAATAAGAGAACATTATGCCATCAAGAATGACATAAGACACTGGGTTTGCTTGGGTTTTTCTTCTCCAGCTGGAGTGTTCCATCCACTTATAGTCTGAGAGAAGAATCCTAGGTCTGTAGTCTGTCCTGCAGGAGACAGGCCAAATTAGGTCAAGGACCATTCTCTAAGCTTTTTTTTTTTTTTTTGTAAAGAAAAGCTTACATAACTTAAAAGAGTTTGAATGAGCTACAGGCTAGCTCAGAAGCCTTCGGTCCTCATGGAGGATACGATTTCTCTTTATACATGGATAGGATGAAGTATGTCTCATAGGTCTTGTTCTGCTTCCTATGTTGTATATGTAAGATGGCAGTTTTAATATGTATCTGGAGCCATAAAATGTCCTTTAAATGTCACTGTAACTCTTAAGATGTTTCAGGTTTCAACTGAGTGTGACAGTTACTCACTTTCCATTAATTTATTCTCATTTAACATAGAAAGGCCCAGAAGATTCACAGACGGCTGAGCTAACCGTAGGCAATGTGCCAACATCCAACAGAAAATGTAAGTAATAACTTTACACGGTTAAAGTTTAAATAAAAGAAGTGACACAGGAGAAGGTTGAATCTGTCTTTAAAACAAATATGTTAAACCCAACAAGATTGCAGAGTGGGTCTATTTCAGGATGAAAAGCTTTGCAATGAGATCTTCAGTGAACGCCTACTCTCACCTGCCTTCCAAGAGCACATAGAACTTTATTCTATCCTTTGAAGTTGATTTTCTCAATTACTTAGTGCCCGTTTCTGAAGTCTTGAACTAATGCATAGGCCTGTGTATTTTCTAGGGTTCTTTTTAAATCACACTTTCATGGTGCTCCAGACCTCCAACTCACTATTACTCATGGAGACAGAGTTACATTTTCATCTTCTCTCATGTTCTGTTCCATTTGTTACTGTTATTGGAGCAGCAGCATCCCAGGCAGTGGTTTGCTTGACTACTCATGTCTTCATTTGATGGTCACCTGTCAATATTTGTTTCTGTGATTTTCCCCATGAATTTCTTTCTGTTATGGGAAAGAGGATTCTTATTTGAGACAAGGTCTCATTTTCTAGCCAGCCTAGCCTGGAACTCACATGTAGGCTAGGTTGACTCATGGCAACCCTCCTGCCTCAGCCTCCTCAGTGCAGGGCAAACAGGCATGAACCATCATGCTTGGTTTGTGGCTATTATTCCTGAGTTTAATTTATGTGTCCCCTAGCTTCATTCTTCTTTGCTTCCGTTTCTGGGTAAGTCTTTGAAGTTTTGCTTGTGTTTGATGTGATTTTCATCAGGTCCTCTTGCTCTTGCACACTTTTCTTATTTATGTTACTCCTCTGTAACACAAACTTCATAATGTTTGAATGTTAGCAGGTCATGATTAACTACCCCAATTCTACCATAATGAATTAGGTGATCAGTTATAATATGTCATCATGGAACAAGCATTTCTTATATGCCAGTCACTGTGGTAAACATTTGGTATGGATCATCTCACTCAGTTCTCCCATAGCACAATGAAGTAAGAGTAAATAGTCTTAAGTTATACAAATGAAGAAACTGGTTGTTGGAGAGGTTACACAGCTAGTCAGCTCACTATCATTTAGGAACAAAGGAAATGTTGGTGCACCAAAATTATCTTGTGATTATTCATGTATACATCAATGGATTCTCTCAAGTCTTTTTCATCCAAGATGTGCTTTGGGGAGTTGGGGCTGTAGCTCAGTGGTAGAGGATTTGCCTGGCATGTAAAAGGCCCTGGATTTGATACCCACCATAGACAAAATAGTCTGAAGATGCCCTGTGCCTGAGGACTTCTGTATATGAAAATAGAATAAGTATGTTTATTAGCTGTAGTTTGCCAAGTAGCTTGGAATGTAAATACTAATAAGAGTAAACACATATTGTTATGTGTTATTATGATAATAATAATTGCTCTGTTTTAGTGGCATTAAGTCAAGCAGTTTACTAATTTGATTTCAAAATGTGTAATTTCATATTCTGTCCCATTCTACTTTCAGAGTGTTGTTTAATTCTTTTGTAAATATATTTTAAAAATTTTACATATATAGGTATTTTGTCTCCATGTATGTCTGTTCTCCACATGAGTGCCCAATGTCCTTGGATGTAGCACCTATGGTATTGCTCAGCAAATAAGACAAGGAGGTATTTTACTAGATATAAACCCTGCCAGACCTCAGCAGAGGGAACCACTCTTATGGCAAACACTATACTGGAGAGTGGAACCCTGAGCCTATCATCTCAGGGGTTTTTATTTATACCTAAGCTCCTCAGGTGTTATATTGATATCACATGCAGATCATGAGCAATCAAACATCCCCCACATAAAGCCAACACCTGCAGACAATACAAAACGCCAAGACATAGGAAGCCCTTCACCCAACAATGAACAAAACAACCATTTTAATCATAACTAAAAATAAATTTTTGCACCACTTGGAGGCCAGAGGAGGATATCAAATCCCTGGGACTAGACTTAAAGATGATTGTTAGCCACCATGTAGGCACTGGGAATCAAACTTGGGTCCTTTGGAAGAGGGGCCAGTATTCTTAACTGTTGAGCCACCTCTCTGGCTAAACGTCGTTGTTTAATTCTTGTGCCATTTTTAGTTCCAGTATGAATTTGGAATATTTGGCGCACACTGGGCCTATCTCAGACTTTGTTGCTTTACTTTTAAAATAAAGGAAAGGGAAAAATATATGCTAAGTCAAATTAGGAGCAGGGTGTGGAAACTGCACCAGGGAGCCGCAACCATTTTGTGCAAATAATCTTCTGACTGCAAGTATCAAGATTGGCATACAGAATGGTGAGCAAATCCAAACTAGAGTGCTTGGAGGCTATTTGCCAGGTAAACAATAGCTAGCTTTGACTGTGTGATTACTTGTTTCATATTACCTCATTGGTGGGACTCAAATGGTATTTCAAAAGACAGGATGTGAAAATCCTACCCACAGCCTGATTTAAATGAATAAACCCCAAATCAGATTAGTTCTAGCCTGTGCTTCATGGTGAAAAATCTCAGATAGTTCAGACATGCGTGACTGTGAAGACTGCTGGGTACATGATCGAAGGTGAAATATTGTAGTGATTTTGGTGTCAGGTATATTAAATTACCAGCAAATGCTTATCTTCCATTAACGCTTACATGATCTCATTGAATATGCATAGATTCACAGCATGTGTTTTGTGGCTCACAGGCAAATGTATGTGCCTTGTGGTGTCTTACATACCCATATTGTGACATTTAGAAGCCTGTAATCAGAGATAATAAAGTAATAAACATGCAAACAGTCCATACAGTTTCCTAGAAAGGACTAGATTGCTGAAAATGTTTCATTTAAACATATTCCATCAGATTGAAAACTGCATGTAGACAAAAGGAAAACTTTGGTTTTATTTGCAGGCCTCTGTGCCATAAATGTATCACTTTAAATTAAATTATTTTATAAAAAGTGTCTTTATTTGTGAAAATTGTCAGGAGTAGCTAAATGATGTCCTAGTGTCATTCGAGGCTGAGAGCTTCCAGGCAACGTTGGTATGAACCTGAATTCAAACATTTGATATTTATCCTGAGTGTTTATAATCACTGCCTGAATTCTCTCCTATTTTAACAAAGGCTTTAAATATTAGTAAATCCTGAGAAAGGTGTATGTTTGTTCTATACTTTTCTTTTTCAGACTAGGGATTAAACCTAGTCCCTCACACATGCCTGACAAGAGCTCTACCACTGAACTATACCATGATTCATTAATTCTATTCCTAATATTTGCAAACAAGTATGAATTTTAGAAGTAAATTTCATAGGCCACTTTTATAACACAATGAATGTAGCTATCTAGTGCTTACAAATATGAACTATTATTATCACTTAAGTGTATAGTTCATCAAATCACATCCCTATTATAAAATACCAAGTCATGTTAGCATACAGTATCTCTCACTCTTAGGCCATGAATGATCAATAAAGGAGAAGATAACCTCTTTTTATTTCTACTAAGTAAAATTATTGGGAAAATATATTCACTTCTACTAGTTACAGCAGCTACTACTTACACTTCTTGTGCAGAATATTTAATGCTGAATAATGAAATTTTAGACTGTGGTAATTTATAAATGTCCATTCTTATTATCTGAAATAACACAGGTAGCTTATTGTCAGAACAAATGTTAGTCTGGAAGTATTTTTTTGTTAGCTGCTGAAGTCTATAATTGGATTGCAATTGTTTGTTTTTAAATAGAAATTCTTTCTATTAAAACTCCAACCTAATTATGACCATTTTTTTAACTCAACTCCTAAGCAGATAGCATGCATATTATTACATAAGCCTAAGAAAACAGAAACTTGTCCTTATTTTGTTCAGGATCTAATTGGTTTGGTACTGAAAGTTATTTTGCAGAAAGACAAGTACATTGAGTAACTGTTACAAAGATAATCTGGGAGCCAGAAGTGTTGGTTGTGGTTCTGTTGTGGACACAGTTGGGGAGCAAGTGAGGCAGTTTAGGAGAGTCATTAACCCCAGGAAGATCAGGTGACACGATGATCTCATGATGACAAAGTACACTGTAAGACTGATGCACAGCCATAGGGTCAGCAGCTCTGGTGGTCAGCAGCATGCAAACGGTGCTGCACAAGGAGAGCTGCCTCAACCCAGTCACATTGCCGTGCTGTAACGAATGTCTACACACTGGGTGACTGACTTATAGATGACAGCAATTTCTTTTCCAGCGTCTGTAACCTGGAAGTCCAAGGCTAAGGTGAGGCCAGGGCTCACTTTTTGGTTCACTGACGGTGTCTTCCCACCGTGCCCTCACGCGGCAAGCAGGGTAAAATCAAAGCCCCCATTCATGAGGGCCCAAACTCATCACCTAACGACTTCCTCAAGGCTGCATTTCATTATAGCACCACATCAGAAAAACAAGTTTCAGCACTGAGTAATGTGAGGCCATGGATATTCTGCACACAGCAAGGTGTGTAAATTATCTTAAAATACCTTTCAAAGGCCATGGCAGAAAAAGCCTTGGTGGTTCTTTAGGAGTTTGTAGTACTGCTTTAGCTTTTACAGGAGAGCATTTAGTCGGGCTTACAGCTTCAGAGGGTTAGCGTCCATGATGGAGGAAAGGCACAATGGCAGGAAGAGCAGAACGCTCACATCTCAAGCCACAAGTAGAAGGTAGAGAGGCCATCCAGAATGAAAGGAGCCTTTTGAAACCTCAAAGCCTGCCCCCCCAGGTGACACCTTACCCAATAAATTCACACTCCCTAATCCTTACAAAACAGTTTTACCAATTGGGGAAAATGTATGATGAACCCATGGGACCCATTCACATTCAAATCAACATAGCATAGCTCAAAAAAAAAAAAAAAAAAAAAGAAGACGCCAAATGCCAGGACGTAATTTATTTTATAACTGGTCAAAGCAGTTAAAAAAGTGACCATTTCAAGTTTATTGGGTACCACATAGTATTTCCAGTTCTGGGCATATCTTTAAAGCAGAATATAGTAGGACTATTTAACAAGATGCCATGGAAGACCGTCAGAGTGGATGGGGAAGGTGTGTGGATGTGAAGGGACCCATGGCATCTTCAGTGCTCTGTTATAACATGTCACTTCTTCATTTGCTCCTTTAGGCAAAACCATCAACTTACTGGCAGTCATGATACTGGTCGGGGATAGCCTGCACAATTTTGCAGATGGCCTAGTAATAGGGACAGCCTTCTCATCTTCACTGGAGTCGGGAGTGACAACAACAATTGCTGTTTTGTGTCATGAAATTCCACACGAAATGGGTAAGTGTTCTTTCTTCTCGAGGAAGTCCTAATGCATCCCCAGCAATAGTTTGCTTGGGTTCTCCTCCAGACTTATAATTAAAACATGGTAACATTATTTTTCAATGACTTTCCATATTTATTTATTTTATTTTGTTTTTCAAGATGGTGTTTCTCTGTTGTAACTCCGGCTGTCCTGGAACTCACTCTGTAGACCAGGCTGGCCTCGAACTCACAAAGATCCACCTGCCTCTGCCTCCTGAGTGCTAGGATTAAAGGCGTGTACCACCACCACCTGGCTCACTTTCCCGTTTTGAATCTATTTAAACCATAAGCAAAACAAAACACAAACCAACCAACCAAACAAACAAAAGCCTGTACCTTGAGACAAAACTCAAGTAGACTCCTTATCTTCTTTCCTGGGATCAGGAATCATGCTCTAGGGGTTCCAGCTAATTTAGTGCAGGGCAGAGTCATTCTGAGACATCTCATTCTAAACAACTTTGGCAAAGATTTCAAAATCTGTGTTAAATATAGTAAACATGTTAAGAGGCACACTATTGTGTCAGAAAACAGGCCTGTGAGATAAAAGAACATTCTAACTGAAACCATAGCATGAATCAATCTGATTAATACAGAATAATTAAACTAAGCATAAAATTGAAGGAACAGTTTTATGGTGTCAAATACACATAAGACTCTTACTGCGTAAACTTAAACATCTTGTATATCAATCCTGCTTCCTAGGAACCAGGACTGAATAAAATAGGGATTTCTGAAACAGGCCTAGAATTAGTGGAAGGAGAATCGTCTACATATGTGTCCTAAGGAGAGGCCTCCAACTAGTTTGCTTTAATTGTCAATTTGATACAACCTAGAGTCCCCTCAGAAGGATATATACATTGAGAGATTGCCTAGATGAGATAGGTGGCTTGTGGGCATGCATGCGAGGGATTGTCTTCATTGTTCATTGATGGGGTAGGAGGGCCTAGTCCATCGTGGGCAGCACCATTCCCTGGGCATGTGGTCCTGAGCTGTATAAGCAAGCCAGCTAAGCATGAACTGGAGTGAGCCCCACAAGCAGCATCCATCCTAGGTTTCTGCTTGCCTCAATGATGGATTATGGCCTAGAAGTGCAATACAAAATAAATCCTTTCCTCCCATAAGTTTTTGGTCACAGAGTTTAATCACAGCAAGAGGGAGGAAACTGGGACAGACTCATTCCTTTTGCTTTCAATTTCAAGTTCACATTGTCCCATGGGCCACTCTTGCCCTCTTGTGCTCAGTGTCCATTCCCCAAAGTCCCATTAACAAGTTATTACTGACCCACTTTAGCCAAGGTCCTTATTAAATTTTAACTGGTCTGGGAGTCAAACGCTATGGCCGTGTGTTTAGCTACTACACTAGTGGCATGGTACTTGACCCTCAACCTCAAATCATGGGGCAATGTAGCAGTGTGTAGCAGGCCGGTATGGTGGTATCAAGGGCTATTTCTGGGACCAGTTATGATACAGAATTAGAGGACTGGATCCTCACATGTTGTCTCTATTCAATATCAGCCTCTGTTTGGTGGTGGAAACTGAGAAATAAACACTCTAGATTTGTAGGTAGAATGTTCATCTTTTGGCACAAAGGTATGGAAAGCAAAGAAAGGATGACATCCTCTGATATTGAAAGTAGAAAATCATTTTCTAAAGAGAGATTTGTTTCTATAGCCAATGTTTCAAGGATTTAAAAGTCTCTGGTTAAGTATTTTCCTCTTTCCCTACAACAGGTCCCAAATAAGTAAGTAGTAAAAGCCTACATAGGATCACAATTCTCCTGGTCAAAGCCACAACAAGAGTGAACTAAGAAACCTGGGTTCTAAAGGGTGCCTTTATTTTTCATTTACCTGAGTTGAAAATGCCACAAGGTATCAGAAATTGGAGAATGTGTCACAGACCTCTCTGGTGGGTGATAGTTAGGAAAGGAATAGATCTGTTTTCAGCATCAACTTCAACAGGGCGGTGGGCCCCAGAGACATAGGTGGATATACTTCACAACTGATCATTTATCTTTACTTCACAAATCAGTTCCATTTCCTGGAATTCAAAACAAACTCGTAGTAGATGAATTTATTGAAAGTATCTTCAAATAAGTGACATTGATATTTTTTCCCCTGTAAACTCCAGGAGACTTCGCGGTACTCTTAAACTCCGGACTCTCCATCAGGGTGGCCGTCCTGGTGAATTTTATAAGTTCTCTAACAGCCTTCATAGGACTGTACATCGGTCTCTCAGTGTCCGCTGATCCACGTGTCCAAGACTGGATCTTAACAGTGACTGCTGGGATGTTCTTATATTTATCCCTGGTGGGGATGGTAAGCTTTGTGGGTTTTCTATTTTGTTTTGCTGACACCAAAAATGTACAAACCAACTGAAAACAAGGGGAAAAAAATCGATAAAAATGGGAGAGCGGTAGGAGGTGAAGATGTAGATAGATAGAATATAGAGAAGTAAATATTCTGTAGAATCCAAGAAGGGAAATTGTAGGTAGAAAGAACATAACTCAAGACTGAGAAAATGTTGACGTTCTGACAGTAATCTGAGAGGAAGGCACCCTTTAACATAGTCTCAAACTGCAAAACAGACTATGTGATTCCAGTTTTGCATCTGTACAAAATGCCTAGACTTGTCCCTGAAAATGGAAAGTTTCTCTCAAACAGTCATTTTCTGCCTATATAAGATACAACAGTTCAACCAAAATTGGTGATTGAATTCACAACCCTTGGACTTAGTTAACAAACCATATGCTTAAAAAATTATTTCCTTTTTAAATGTGGAAGGACTATCATTCAGGTGAAATAAGGAAAATGAAGACAGTCGTTTGGTGTCTAAAATTGAAACGTTACCTAAAGTGATCCTCGATAATACTGAAACTTGCTCACTAATTTTTATTCTTTATCATCTTATTGAAAAAAATCAAACTTGGGGAGTTGTACCTACTCCCGCCCTCCCCAATTCCCTTTTCCCATATTTCTTTCCTGTCTTCCTTGCCTTCTTTCCTCCTTTACTGTATAATTCCGCTCTCAATAAGACAGGGCATTTTTCTATCATCACCCTCTGTTGGACTGGTTTACATTTTCAATATCTTTAGGATGGGGCTAGGGATGTAGTTTAGTTGGTAGAGGACTGGGCTAGCATGCACAGAGTCCCTAGTTCATTCCCAGCACTACATAAGCCCATTATGATATTGCGCAGCTATAATTCCAGCACTTAGGAGACAGAGGTAGGAGGACGAGAAGTTAAAAATCATTCTTGGCTACATCAGGAGTTTGAGGTCAGCCTTAGTTACAGGCCTTGCCTCAAAACCAAAGCAAAACTCTTTAGAGTAAAAGCTTAATTATCAACCCTTCTCATGGGTTAGACTGGAGCAAGCAAAATGAAATGAATGGATAAGTCAACCTGAACAAAAGCAAATTCTGTTATTCTCTGTATCCTGGAGAGGATAAAGCAAAATAAACAGTCTTGAAGGTAATATGTGGAGCAGATCCTTCTGGATTGACCAGCCATGCTGCAGAACCCAGTTATTTACTGTCCAGGAAATAAGTTCAAAGAGTTGTTTCATAAGGAAAAAAAATAAGGGAACAAGAAGAGGAGCTTCTACAGTCCGAATACCGGGCCTCCTCAAGGCAGATTTCAGAGAGGCTCCGTGGCCAGCTCCAGCATTTTAACCCTGTGCTGCCGATCCTTGGAGCTGTTTTTTTTTAAACTAGTGAGAGTCAAGTAGACAAAGTCAACACCAGACATGTTCTATGTTTACGAATGTTATTCATAAAATTTGTCATACCAATATTACTTATATTATTTGCCACGTTAGTAAGACATTTTAATTTTAATAATGAAGCTAAAAGTAGATCAACTTCTACCTCTGACCTGTGTCTCCCAACCCAAGGTCACTGTTACTCCTGTGCTCCTTCCAAGGTAAGGAATCCAGTATTCTAACATTTTGCAAGTTGGAAAATAGCCATCGCTTCCTATTAAGTGACTGAGCTACCCACTGTTCAAGTGTCTCTGTCAGTCTACAAGTTCACTTATGAGTCTTTGGCTTCAGCTTTCTCCTCTCTTGTCCTCTGTGGGTCAGCTGGGGGCAGCTGCAGTATGCTTTGGAAGTTTATTTTGTGTTTTAACCTACAGTGGATAGCTCTTCAAGGTATGATGGATGTGTGTGCAGAGTCAATCCCTTTTCTTTGTTAGGTTATATATTTCTCCAAAATAGATCTCAGCAGATTATTTAGCCCATTTGTCATGTGGAAACCTAAGCTAATGTTGTCATTTTCCTGTCACTGTTTCTGCTGTGAAGCCCATAAGGGTAAAAGAGAAAGCAAGGTAGCTGATATCCTAGGAGAGCCCAGCTAGCAAAATTTTGACTTTGCTGGAACTTGCCATTGGCCAGAGAAAAGCCAGCATCCTGGTAAAAAAGCAGGAAAGAAAAATACTGTGAATTTCCTGGGGCTGCTTCTAAAATCCAGGTCGCTTGCTCTCACGGCCTTCAGAGTAAATTCTAAACAAACAGAGATCTTTCACATAGCAGTGACTTTTAACTGTTGCTGTACTCTGGTGCTGTGCCAAAGAAAACAGTCTGTAATTTAAAAAGAGGAAAACAGGGTTCAGACACAGCAAAGAAAATGAGAGGAACTGAAGGGTGGAGGGACCATCTTAGGGCAGTGCAGATTGCTAATCCTTCATGTACAGCAGACACCTCCTGAGGAGAGTCAATGTGAGAAGATGAGACACATGTTTGTCTTATTTGTCTGTTTCAAAGAAATGGAACTCCCAAAAGGGAAGAACTGTGGACAAGAAGGGGGCCATTACCAATGAGGTCAAGTTGGAAGGAAGTTGTCCCTAGGGAAAACTGCCAGCCTCCATAGTCCCAAGTGGGGTGGCCTTATCCACATGCATGGACTCCAAGTTACATAGAATCCTTTCTAAAAGACATGGAGAATCATCACAGCTCTGTGTGGCCAGGAGAAACAACACTTTGGTTCGAAGATTAGTGTCCCAGCTGGGTTCTTCTCAAAGCAAGAACAAAGATACATGAGAGCAATTCATTTGGGAGGAGACCCTGATTGCAGCAAAGAGCAGGAGGAGGGAACTGGAGAAGGAAACAAGTCAGTACAGCAGTGCTTCTATTAAGGTGATGACAGCCCTGCCTTCTGAGGCTTAAAAATGTACCTCATAGCCTTTACCTGAAACAAGAGGGAGATGCTCCTTCTCTCTCTCTCTCTCTCTCTCTCCCTCTCTCTCTCTCTCCCTCCCTCTCTCTCTTTCCCTGCCCCTTATTCCCTCTGTGTGTGTGTGTGTGTGTGTGTGTGTGTGTGTGTGTATGCATGTATGTATGTGTGTTGGAGATCAGAGGTCAATCTCAGATGTTATTCATCAGGAAGAGAAGAACCCATCTTGTTTTGTGGCAAGGTCATTCACTGGGAGCTGCGTTGTGGGAGTTTATTTTTAGTTGTGTTTAAAATAATTGTTTTTGTGCACTGTTGAGAAAAGAGATGCATAGGCCTTGGCATTTTGTTTTGTCTGCAGGTGTTGGATTTCTGTGGGGGAAATTTGATTGCTTATAATCAGCACCGGAGGAGTTATGAATGAATAAAAACTCCTGAGATCAGAAGCTTGAGGTTCCACTGTCAGGATGGTATTTGCCATGATGGTGGTTCCCTCTGCAGAGGTCTGGCAGAGTTTGCACCTATGAGTATCCCTCTTTGTCATCCTTGCTGAGCCCACACAGTGGCTACTACTAAAGAGATGAGGCTCACTGATTAGACTGAGCTGGGTGGCTATCAAGCCCCAGGGATCTACCCGTATGTACCTTCCAGTTCTGGGGCTACAAGTGCATGTCAGTGTACCCAACTTCTTAATATGAGTTCTTAGGATCGAACTTTGGTTCTGTGCTTGGGTGGAAATCACTTCACCAATGGAGCAATCCCCTCAGCTTTGAGTGAAGATTTAATTTATGTTTTTCTCCCTGTTTGTCCAAAGATAATCCTATAGGCATTATCTCATATGTCCCTGATGTTTTTATGGAGGTGCAACGTCATGATATCAAGAACCCCAGGACAGAAGGAAGGGATGCAGTGTAGGACTACAGCAAGGAACTGTGCAGGTCTAATGATGATCTTCTGGGGTCTCTGCTGCAGAGGTGGGGTAGAAGGCATGAACAGTTTCCCCTTCTGCCACTCAGAAGAGCTTATGCCCTTATTTTAATTTAAAGTTCCATCTATCGCAAGGTTTCTCTCCGGTGTGAATATGATATGTGCATCCCAGGTGCATAGATTGAATGATTGTTTCATATCTGGTTGGATGATATGTGAGGTACTAGTAACTTTAAGAGGTGAGAGTTGCTTGGCTCTAGGAATTGGTCACTTGAGGTGTGTCTTTGAAAGTTATATCTAGCTGCACCTCTTCCTCTCCCTCTCCCTCTCTTTCTCTGTCTCCCTCTCTGTCCCCCTGCTAGCTCTGTCCATCATGAGGTGAAAAATCTCCATATTTTGCTCACCCCACAATGTTTTGCTTCAGCATGGACTCAGAAACACAGAGCCAAGTGTCCATGGCTCAACCCTTTCAAACTGTGAGCTAAAATGAATCTTCCCTCTCTGTAAGTTGTCAGTGTTGGACATTTTGGTTATAGCTGTAGAAAAGCAGGTGATAGGCTTCTTCTCAGGACCCCATCCTCACATATTTTTGCAATAGTTATCAGGGTTTTAACGTGTAAGTTCTGGGGAGACCACACCTATCCCTTTCACAGTGTGGCTGCCGTGTCTCCCTGGTGAATTGACGCTTTCACCATTTTCATTGGGAAAAATCCTCATCTTGGTGTCTGTTGTTCTCTGACTATTGCTGAGCTGCCTGTCCTGTCTGTACTTTTCACTCACCTTTTAGGAACTAAAAGGAGGTACGACTCAGAGTTTTTGAAGAGGGACATAGTAGAAGTGTCTGACATAACCAACAATCTTTGATTATCTATTTTCCATTTGCCTTGCTTGTTCAAGTTCTCCAAATCATAAGAAACTGTCCTTTTGTTGTGGAAGTCTTAGTTATGTATAAAATAATTGTATTGTGCCCTGCTGGTGTTGACTTGGTTGGGGATGTTTGATTCTTCATGATTTGAATCTGCACATGCTATCAGTTGAACTCCTGAGGAGTTCTGTATCAATAACAACTCCTGCTCAGGGTTCCATTGTCCAGTTTGGTGCTTGACTTATAGTGGTTCCCTCTGCTGAGGTCTGGCAGGGTTTGCACCTATGAATATGCCTCTGTGTCTTCCTTGTGAACCTACACAGTAGGAAACTACTACATCCCTTGACAATTTCATACATGCATATAATATATGGTAGTTTCATATATGTATATAATATATGGAAGTTTTAATACATGTATATAATATATAATTTCATACAAGTATGTAATATATGAAAATTTCACACTTATATAAGTTAGGGTTGTCTAGAGGACAGAACTTACAGAATGAATCTATATATCTAGAATAGATAGATGATAGATAGATAGATAGAGGATTTATTAGAATGGCTTACAGGGTGGTTCATCTAGGTCAACAATGGCCTTCTACCAATGGAAGGTCCAAGAATCCAGCAGTGTTGTTCAGTCCACAAGGCTGGACATCTCAGCTGGAATCTGGGAGAAGTAGGTTCTAATGCCAGTGAAGGAATAAACTCACCCAGGGAAACAAGCAGGCAAAGAGTGAAAGCTTCCATCCTTCATGTCCTTTATATAGGCTGCTACCAGAAGGTGTGGTCCAGATTAAAGGTAGGTCTTCCCACCTCAAAACGTCTGGATTAGAAATGGATCTTCCAACTTCAAATGACTTAATTTTAAAAAAGTCCCGCAGAGGTTCACGCAGCCACTCAGTTTTAGTTAATTCTAGATGTCATTAAGTTGACAACCAAGAGTAGCCATCAAAATAATATTTGGCAATTTCATACACACATAATATTTGCTACTGTATAGTTAGGGTTTCTATTGCTTCAACAAAATACCATGACCAAAAAGAAAGTTGGGGAGAAAAGGGTTTATTCTACTTATTCTTCTATAACAGTGCTCATCATCAAAGGAAGCCAGGACAGGAACTCAAACAGGGCAGGAACCTGGAGGCAGGAGCCGATGCAGAGGTCATGAAGGGTGCTGCTTACTGGCTTGCTCCACATGGCTTGCTCAGCCTGCTTTCTTATAGAACCCAGGACCACCAGCCCATGTGGCCCTACCCACAATTGGCTGGGTCTTCCTCCACCAATCACTAATCAAGAACATGTTCTACAGGCTGGCACAAGGCTGGAACTTACGGGGGCATTTTATCAATTGAGGTTTCCTCCTCTCAGATGACTACAGTTTGTGTCAAGGGGACACACATCATCTTTCTCCCACCTTCACTGCCTTCTTCCCACCAGGCATCCCATCCCACTTCCATGTCTTTTTGGTTTTTTTTTTTTTTTCACTTTGTGACCCTGTAGTTTTAATGAGGACCCCTCATGTAGGCGTGATTATGCAGTTTTCCACTAGAGAACAAATAACTCATTAGTGGCTACATTACTGAAGACAATGACTTCCTCTCTCCCAACAACCTTGCATAGTCATTAGGTCCCTTGGGTGGTGTGGAGTCCTATGACCTCTCCCCCATCTGTGGCTGAATGTCAACTGGCTTTTCTTTTTGCATACCTGATGTGGGCAGCCTCGGCGATTTTGAGTTTGTGAGCGCCACAGCCAATGTCACGGCCGTACAACAGTATTTTCCCGGCCCTTCCCTGTCATGTAGCTTGTCTATTCTCTCTGCACTTTCTTCTTCATGTTTTTTGAACCTTGGAGGAGAGACGGGGGTGTCTGAGGGTGAGTCTTGAGAAAAGAAAACCATGGTCTCACTATGCTCAGAAAAAAGAAAAAGATGCTAAAGAGCTGAAACAAAGTTCAGAGACATATGTAACATTGCTGGCTTGAAAGACAGAGGATGAGTCCAGGAGCCAGGAAATGTGGGTACCCTCTGATCTAGAAGATGGGAGGACAGAACAATGGACTCTTCCTCAGAGTTTCAGGAAAGAGCTCAGCCCTGATGGCCCAGGGATCTTAGCCAGGCAAGATTCACGATAAAATTGGGACTCAGAGAACTGTAAGACAGTGCACTTTTATTGTTCAAGGCACCCCGTTTGTGGTCATCTGTTAATAGCAGCCGTTGAAAACTAATCCATCCCTTTGGTACCAACTTATGTTTAGATGTAATTGGAAATGGAGACAGCTTTGTAAATGCATCCTTTTCTGTCTGAGAAACTAAAATTTCTTCTGAAAAAACTCTCAGACTTAAAAGTGCCCTGAATTTCTCAGGCTCAGCATCTCTCAATTTAATAAGTCACTTGGATATAAGGAGGAATGAACCCTCCAAGTACCTTCTTCAGCAGTTTGAATAGAGAGGCTTCATTTTTAAAAAAAACAGATATCATGTATTCTATAAAGCATGAATTAATTAATTTTTAAAGATATATATGGTTATGCCAGAGAAAGTTTATTTTGGGAGCTGAAGCAAAGTCTCAAACCTTCAGGCATTTTTCCTAAGGTTTTAGATCCTGTAGTCAGTTTCTATAGCAACAAGTGAGGAGAAACCTCAAGGGACTCTGACTGCAGCTGTAACTAGAGATGTCCCTGGAATTGTGGGAACTGGACAACTGCCCGGGGTCCACTATGCTAATAGAAATCAAGTGAATTTTGGAGAGCTCATACTCCGTGAGGTGGCAGCGCAGAAAAGAAAAATCAAGCAGAATTTAGGTGCCATTTCCGTGAAAATCCAAGGCAAATCCATTGAGAATACAGGCAGTTCTTCACAGTATAGTTTGAGTATATAGGAGTCAGTCAGCCACAGACCAGAAAGCCCAGGAAAGTATTCTATCTGCACTGGACACAGACATTTCTCCTGTCATTGTTCTCCAAACAGTGCAGAATGGCAGTTATTTTATGATATCTGCTCTACGTCAGGTCTTATAAATGACCAGCAGTTGGTTTACAGTATGGAGGAGGATGTACACTGATGATATACAAATATTGAATTACTTTATATAAGGGACATGAGCATCTTCAAATTTTGGCATTAGAGGGAATTCCTGCAATAAGTGTCCCATGAATATTGAGGAATGAATTTTTGCTCAGTTTCCAATTCCAACCTCCTACACATACACCCCACAGCTTTCTGAATCTCTGCCCTCACCCCATACTTTTTTTCATGTTCCTTTACAATTGCTCTTCAAGGCTATCAATAATTTTCCTTTAAATGTATGTCTCATGTAACAATGTGAGAAGAAAAGCCAGACTGAAGAGCATTCCTTAGAGGAACTTACTAGCCACCATATTCATGAAAGGAAGTGAGATCTTCACAGTGAGATCACAGCCAGACTGTTCTGAAGCATTTTCAAAGTTCCAGGGGATTTTTTCTACATGAAAGGAAGGGACAGATTATTTTGAATTTGAAGTTAAGATTCATACCTTTAAAGCCTATGATAAAATATAAAAAAGGAAGACCTGATTATTGAACCCAGCCAATAATGAACTATCAAAAATTGCTTAGGCTGCTTCATGATTACTATAGTTCAGCAAATGTTGCATTTCAGTTAGTTACAATCATTTCAAGACAGTGAATTTGATGAGAAGGACTAGAAGCAGACCCATGTCTAGGCTGCACTTCTTCTAATCGTGTGACTACAAAATGGAACTGGATCCTATATTTTCATGCTTTTGGTCTCATTGTATCCTTAACATCATTTTATTTTTTTTATTTGTGTGTGTGTGTGTGTGTATGTATGTGTGTGTGTGTGTGAGCATGCCTGTATGAGGGGATATATGTGCATATGTTCATGTGTTCAGGTATACTTATGTACGAATGAGCATGTAGAAGCCAGAGATCAACCTTGAATCTGATTCCTCAAGGAAAATTTCATTTTATTTTATTTTGTTCTATTTTCATGGCTTCTTTTATTGTTATGATTGTACACACACACACACACACACACACACACACACACACAAATATAACGCAACCTGCTCAGTCTGTTTTGTATTACTTGTCTGTATATAATTTCAGGGATGACGACATGCTGTTAGATGATCAATTAGAAGCCTCTTTCTAAAAAAGACAGTTTCTCCTGCTTGTTTTTCTTTTGCCTACAGTTCTTTGCCATTTACTTTTTGAGGAAAGATCTCTCGCTAGAGCCTGGGACTCTCTGATAGGCGAGGCTGCCTGGCTTAAGTGTTGCAGCTATCTGCCTGCCTTTGATTCCCCGGTGCTGGGATTATAAGCAAGTATCAGCAGCACATAAAGCTTTTCATGCGAATGTTGGGGGTGGAGCTGAGATCCTCAGGCTTGAACAGAAGCACTTTGCCAGTTGAGTTTTCCCCCAACAACCCATCATCCTTACCTTTTACCTTCCTTACCTTTTATTTCATTATGCTTTACTATTTTAGAGAAATGGAAACGAAATTCATTCAGTATCTACCATCACCAGGTTGTCTAATAAATGAGCCCTTTCTAGGCTGAAAAATAAAAAATCTAGTAAATTGTTGTTTTTTTTTTTTTTAGAAGCTTGGCAATATATAATGTAATCCTATTGGTTGTTATCCATTTACAGGAAGGGTAATTTTAAAGGCCTGTGAGGCAGCCTTTATGGACATGTCTGTTTTCAACAAATGTTAGAAAGTAAGCACTTCTGGCATTATATTGGATACTTACCAAGAATCTAGCATTCAGAACCCATCCCAGAAGCAAAATCACTATTTGATATTGACAGCTATTTCTCTACATAAGAAAGAAGTATGAATCCTTTTCACCAATAACTTTGAAAGACTTCTGATTTTCTGTTAAAACAACACTATCCAGTTAAACCTAATTTAGACATTTTCTACTGAGATACTAACCAAACTCACTCTGTAATTTAAGGAAACCAGATCCTAGAAATGTTAGTATTTTCCTGCTTATCACATCTCCTTTGTCTTAGCTGATCCTTTCAACCACCCTGTGCATGCCTGAACACGCTCACATGTCCACACTTTCTAGAGTAGTCTTTAAAAAATTTTAATTAGCAGATATTAGTTTTACTATGAATAGTTGTCCTGATCAGTTTTAAATATCAACTTGACTCAGCTTATAATCATCTGATAGCAGAGCCTCAACTGAGGAATTATGTAGATCAGATTGGCCGGTAGTCATGTCTGTAAAGGATTGCTAACTGATGTAGAATGACCTAACCCACTGTGGGTGACACCATCCCCTTGGCAGGTGACCCTGAATTGTATCAGAAAGTTAGCTAAGAGTGGGTCTGAGAGTGGGCTAGCGAGCAATGTTCAATCATGTATTTTCCTTCAAGTTCCTGCTTGAACTCCATCCCTGACTTCCTTCAAGGGTAGACTGTGACCAGGAAGTGTTAGCCAAATAAACCCTCACTTTTCCTAAGTTGCTTTTGAAAAGAAAGTTTAATCACAGCAACAAAGATGCTAGTATGGTAGTTTTTTTTTTTTAAAAGCATCTTAGCTAAATCTAGCTGTGTCTATATGTCATAGATGACTTAAATCATTGCATTTAGACTAGGCACATTTCTAGGAGTGGAATTGTTGGAGTATATGGCAATTTGACAGTAAATTTTTTGAGGAATTGCCAAACTATTTTCCTCTGTGTCTGCACCAATTTCAATGATCACCACCAATGTAAAAGATTGCAATTTCCCCATATTCTCACCTACATGTGTTATTTTCACAGGTATATTATTTGTATTTTAAAGTGAGAGCTGTTATGGAGTACATATTAGCATCTCTGCAAAATCCACACATTAACTTTAATCCCTAGAAATGATATTAGGAGGGAGGGCCTTGGTGGTAGCTAGGGTTGATAGGGTCAGGTGGATGGAACCTGTATATGGGTTTAATGTCTCATAAGAAGAGAGTAAAATTTTTAGGGTGGTTTCTAGGCTATGTGAGCATACATGGGAAGATAGGATTTTATAAGTCAGGACTAGACAGAATTCCACGGTGACCTGCTTTTGGATTTTCTAGGTTCCAGAGCTATATGAAATAAATTTAAGTTGTTAAAGAAACCCAACTGGGCACACTGCGGCTTCCCTAACTGACTGATAGAAGAGCCAGTCTGCTGGTGTAAATCTGTCTCCTTGTGGTTTTTGCTTGCTTTTCCCTAAAGAGGAGTGACTCTAGGGAACATTTCCTGTGACTGTTAGCCATCTGCATCTCTTCCTTGAAAAGTTCCTATTCAAGTTCTCTGCTTATTCTTGTATTGAATTCTATGAGTTCTTTACATATTCTGAGACCTATGGTTTGCAAATATATCCCCATTCCACTGACTGCCTTTTAAGTCTGAACAAAGGTTGTTTTATAATTTATAAAGATTAATTTTTTTAATTTAAATTTTTTGAGAATTTCATATGCTAGTACCATTTTTCCATCATTTATATCATTTTTCCCTCCAACTCTTCCACATACCCCAAACTATGTCTCAAATTAGTGACCTTTTTCATTTAGTTATTATTTTTACATACATATACACATATACATACATACAATAGACACACATACACATGTGCACATACATGCACACATACACATATACATATCCTACTGAGTCTATTCAGTGTTGCTCATATGTATATGTATTTAGGATTGACCTCTCATGATTGGATAACTTAAGTCTAAATTAATTAGCCCCTAAATCCTAAAAGGGTCTCATCCCTAAAGAAGACTGGTTTTCCTTCTCCCAGCAGTCACTAATTGCCTATAGCTCTTCATGTACAGATGGGGTCTTATAAGATTTCCTTCTTCAGTGTTATCATTTCAGCTGGTTTCGTCATTTTGCAGAGCTTTTTTAGGGGACATATTGTTGAGATTTAATAGGTACAGCTTTCCTGTGATATGTAGAAGACACCATCTTGTAGCAGTTGTCCTGGTCCTCTGACTCTTACAATATTTGTGCCCCTCTTCTAGAATGTTCCCTGAGCCTTAGGAGTAGGAGATGCATTGTGGATGTATCAGGTTGGGTACCCCGTCTTCTGCTCTCTGTGTCTTCACCAGTTGTGGATTTTTTTCAATAGTCTCCATCTTCTGCAAGATGAAGCTTGTTTGATAAGAGAGAGAGAGTATACTTCCCTGTGGATATAATGATAAATTTTGATTATGTTCACTTTATCTACTTTCCTCCTCTTGCCTATGAATTTCATATCTTAGAAAATCAATGATAAATCAATTTTCATGAATCTTATGTTCTATATTTTCTTTTGAAAATTTTGTAACTTTGAATCTCATGTTTAGGTCTTTGATAAATTTCAAATTATTTTATTTTATTTTTTACATATGGTATTAGATGAAATTCTAACTCAAATAACATTTAATATTTTGGGAGTTAAAAAAGGTATAGATGCTATGTAAGAAGTTATTATTTAACAAAAGGGTATATCCTATAGGCATGAATTTTTAAAATACAATGTTATAGTAAATACAGACATACAAATAAGAAACACATTTACAAGTCTTGAAAAGTCCATATCAATCACAAAATGCCCTTTTGGTCTTCAAACTGGCTAGAAACATAAATCAAAATTTGGCTTAGCCAATATATATTTTAGTTTTATTTGATTTTAAATTATATGGATAGAGAAGCATGCATTGATATGAACAATGTTCCCAATTTTGGCAAGCTGTGGCTTACAGATGATTTTTTTCTGAATTTTCTCAGATATAGTGCATAGATAAAGGCTTGTACAGATTGTTATAGTTTGTAAAACCTGGGCAAGATTTGGTTGTCACTAATGACCACATTCATCCATCTACTTGTTTAATGGATGGACTCCAGGTGTCTTGATAATCATTAAAATATTATTAATTTAATTAATTAAAATTAATTAAATTAAAATATTAAAATAACATGGTATCAGTAAACAAGTGTAAGAACATGCTTCAAAACTCAAGGTGAAAATTAGTTGAATGTCATATAAGTATTGTTCCAACATGAGTGAGCAAATGATCAAAGGTAATTTTTCTTTTTGTTCTGTGCTATGTGTTGGAATACAGGGACATGTTCTACTAAATTTTTTACAGGAGTGCCTAGCATTTTTTAAAAATACATTTACTGGCATACTGCTATGTAAAGTACTTGAACCAAATTTTCTTTTGCTGAACCTTAATAGATAATATTGCAATAGTAGAATCTAGATTGGACTTACAACCCCAACACAGTAACTCAGAATAGGTTACAGCTTTTTATTCTTTTTTTCTACTTAGTTTTGTAGAATAGAATGGATGCTTTGTACAGGACAGAAGACACACACAGTACTTTGTAACACAGTCAGCCTTCTAAGACACGGATAGTAGAAATAAGATTGCATCCTTAATTTACCCTGGGGATAGAGAAGTAGCTTTCTTACACCACCCAAAGGGCAGCCTCATGTGGATTAGTGAATACTTGAAGTGAGGCTAGGGTAACTGGAAAATAGAACTTTTACTTATAAATTTTTCAGTTTTAGGTTCACATCAAACTAACAAGAACATATAAAGTGTAGAGTCCAGATTAGTAATCCCTGCCTTGTGGTGCTGGGGCAGGAGAATTGGGAATTCAAAGCCAACTTTGGCTGCAAAATGAGAAGCTGTCTCAGAAAAGCAAAAACAGGGTCTGGGAGATAGCTCAGTTGGTAAGGTACCTTCCATGCAAGCATAAGGACCTAAGATTCAATCTCCAGACCCAAAAAGACAAAGCTGGACGTAGCAGCCCAGACCTGTAAGCGTGGGGTCGTGTTTGATTGGAGGACAGACAGGCAAATCCCTGAAGGTCACTGGCCAACAAGCCTAGCAGAATCTATGAGCTTCCGGTTCATAGAAGAGATCTTTCTCAAAAGATAAAGATGGCAGGGTGCTTGGGGATGACGTTTGCTCTGCAAACATAAAGGCCTGAGTTAGAATCCCCAGCATCCATATAAAAACTAAGCATAGCTGCATGGGCCTATAACCCTAGCACTGGGGACAGAGACAGTGCTCCCTGAGAGCTTGTGGCCAGCCAGCCTAGCTGAAAATGTGAGCTTCCATGTCAGGGAGAGACCTTATCCCTAGATAATAAGGTGAAGAGCTATATACGTCCACAACTGCATGCACCCACACATTCATGAGCACATGCCACACACAGTGCCCCACACCCCTGCACTGAATGAATTGATTCGCTAATTGAGAATGATCAGGAGTGGTGGAGGAAAGACACCCAACATCTAACTGTAGTTTCATATATACCCACATATGCACAGGTACACGCACATTAACAAGTACAAAAATATGTGGAAAAACAAAAGCAAAAACAAACCATCCCCCAAAACAACACCACTAAAACAAATAGCAGAAAACAAAGGCAGAGTTCTCTCTGCCCCCTGCCCCACACTTTTTCACCCATTCAACGATCTGCTCCTTGCAATGACAAATCTCTTAAAATCTCTGACCCCACATTGACGGGTTAACATGACTCAAAGGCTGCATACAGTTCATGTTATGTAAGCATTTCACTGAGCCTCTCTCTACAGTCTCTAGAGACATGCCATATAGTGGCCATTTTTATTGCTTTATAGATAAGCTAGTATATTCTGATTTCTTCCAAGATTTTCTGAAGCTTGAAATACTTTATCTAGATATATGAATTTTGGCATTTATACAGCTTGGTAGTCTCTAAATTTCCTATATATGTAGTCTTGACATTTGGGAAAAATCTTGGTCAAATCTCAGATACACTGAATCTTCTTGGGCTCTCTGCCTTTGTTGTTGAAGGTGTGTGTGTGTGTGTGTGTGTGTGTGTGTGTGTGTGTGTCTTGTCTTCAAGCTCAGAATTTCTTTCTCTGGCCCTGGTGGGTCTCTTACTGAGCTCATCGGTAACATTCATTTCTGTTACAGCATTTTATCGCTAGTACGTGTTTTGTGGTTCCATCTTTGAATTTCCACCTTTCTACTTATATTATCCATCTGTTACTGTTTGCTGTTTCCTTTTCCATTTAATTCCTTAACTTGTTCTCATTTGTCAGGTGTGAGTTAAACCCAGCTAGGTTAGGCTCTGCTTAATTGCTCCTACCTGTTGTCAGGCCTCATTAGAAAGAGAAAACCTGGCTTTTTTGACACAAGCAAGAGATTTTCCTCTCTGAATTTTACTCTGAGGACCTTTGGGATTCCTACAGATAAAATTCACAGAAAGTTGAGTACCTCTATAACCGAGGACCCTGGGTTTTGCACATTTAAAATTATCCACACTAAGCCTTCAGAAATTCTCTTGTGAAGATCAAGAGATCTGGTCCAGGCAGCTCTGTTAAGCTGTCTCAGCTCACCAGCTGTCTCTCCAGATTCCGAGGCAATGTGTCCTGTGATCTAAGAATTGCCGATTATTTTTATTTGGTTGACTTTTACATATTAAGGTACTGGGACAAGTTCTAAGCTCCTTATATGGTTTAAAAACTAGAAAGTCCTGACAGTGAGTTACTTGTTCCTCTTTAATATTTATATTCATTTCAGTAGTATACACAGCCACATATGGAATATCCATACATATGTATCACTGTGCTTTGCTCATATACCCGCCTTTTACCTTCCTTTGTCCTCTCTATGTTGATCCACTTTGTCCCTGAAATAGTTTCTCCTCTGGGTTCTAAATGTGATAGAAGACATACAATGTCGAGTCTGGATTTTTTTTGCTTAACGTGATGACTTCCACTTCCATCTGTCTTCCTGCTAAGGATATAATTTCATTCTCCTCAGTGTCTCAGAAAATGTGTATACTCCACATTCTCATTTCCCATTTATCTGTTGATGGGCATCTAGGAAGATCCACCCCGTGGCTGTTGTGTACAGTGATGTAACAGACATGAATGTGCACCTATTTTGGTGGCGTTCTGACCTAGATTCCTTTGAGTGCATACCGCAATTGGTACAGTTGTATCGTAGCAGCTTTCATTTAGTTTGTTTAGGAATCTAACAGAAGCAAAGCAGAGGTGGGCCCAGTGGCTAACGGGGTACAGGCACTTCCTGTCCATACTGATTTCCACAAGGGCAGTGTTAGGGTGCATTCCACAGGAGCATTTAGCAGTTCCTTTCTGATCTGTTCTTACCAGCATCATGTCTGGGTTTTTCTCTTCTTGCATGTGTATGTGTGTGTGTACAGCGCCTACATGTGTATATGTGTATGGATGCATATGTGCATGGTGTGCACATGCATGTGGAGACATGAAGAGGAAGACATTTGGCGTCTTCCTCTCTCACACTCTATTTTACACAGGTAGAGTTTCTCTGAATCCAGGGTGCACCAGTTTTCGGTAGTCTAACTGATTGCCTTGCCGTGAGAATCCCTACCTTTGCTTCTTGAGTGCTGAGATTACAGGTGGCAGCCACACCTACCCAGGCTTTCTTCAAGTTCTGGGGATCTGAACTCTGATTTTTATACTTGCATGGCAAACACTTTATCCACTGAGTCATCAACAGTGCCCTATTGGTTTTCTTGATCTTACTAGTCACTCTGATTAGGACAAGATGATCACTACTGCCAAAATAAGTCAACAGATAAATGCAGCGTAGTTCCAATTTATACTTCTATGATAGCTAAGTATGTCAAATATCTGTTTTATATTACTATTTTATATAGCCATATGTATAAATAAATGATTATATATATATACACACACATATGTTTATATGTATATATGTGTGTATATATATATGACTATAAATACATACATATACGTATATGTATGGCTATATAAAACAATATGTATATTATATATAAATATGTGTGTGTATATATATATATATATAGAGAGAGAGAACTGTCTACTCATTTATTTACATATTTATGGATTGAATAATTTGGAGCCTTTGTGCTTAATTTTGAGTTCTCTTTGTATGTGTTTTAGTGTGTTTGTGCATGCACGTGATGTGTGTACGTTAGCATTTGTGTGTCTGTGCATTCGTATATACACATATGGAGGTTAGAGGATGACACTGGATGTCCTGTGCAATCACTCTCTACCTTATTTCCTTGACACAGAGTCTCTCACTGAATCCAGAACAGGCAACTTCTTCCCACTCTGTTGGCTGTCTCTCCAGTTAGCGACTTTTGCTGGGCAGAAACTTTTAAATTTCACAGAGCTGCACTTGTCCATTCTTCCTATTATTCCCTCGGTGATGGGAGCCTTTTCATCAAGTCTTTACTGACACTTGTATTCTGACGTGTTTTCTCTTAGCAATTGCATTCCGGCCTTGAATCCATTTTGAGTAGATTCTTTTTACACAGTGACAGACAACAAACTAGTTTCTTTCTTCTCCAGGTGGGTACATGTTTCCTGGTGCCATTTATTAAAGAGGCCATCCTTGTTCCAATGTGTGTTTTTGGCATCTTTGTTGAAAATTATGTGAGTTTATTTCTGGGACCTTTATTCGATTGCATCTAAGTTTTTCTTTCATTTTTCTTTTTTCTGCCAGGACCCTGTTCTGTTACTGTAGGTCTATAGAATAATTTGTAGTAAAGTGTAGTGTTACTGGCAGCACTGCTCTTTCTGCTTCAGACTGACCTGACTATGTCGTGTGTGTGTGTGTGTGTGTGTGTGTGTGTGTGTGTGTGTGTGTGCGTTCATATGAATTTTAGCTTTTTCCAAGTTCTGTGAAAAAATTTTCACGAGAAATTTTGCAGAGATTAGATTTAATCGGTAGATCAGTTTTCAGATGATAGGCAGTATTTGTTCGGCCAATCTGTGCGCTTGAGGCGATTTCTACTACCTTCTTTAGTTTCTTTTTGCATCATTTTTAAAGTTCTTATTGTAGAGGATTTTTTTTGTTTTTTTGTTTTGTTTTTTTAAAATCTCCTTGAATGGGCTTATGTGAGGTTTAAATTTTAAATTATTGTAAATGAGAATCTTCCCCTGAGTTCTTTCTTATGATTTTGTCATTGGTGTTTAGAAAAGCTACTAATTTTTGTAGGTAGACTGTATCTTGCTGTGTTTATCAGCCTTAAAAGGGTTTTCTCATGGAGACTACCGTGGTATCTTTCAGCATATTATCCTATCATCTCCTTTTCTTGTTTGCATCATTTTGTATTTCTTAGCTCGAGCTACAACTTTACACACTATTTTGGATGACTAGACAGTTGATACCATTGTCTCATTCTTGATTTTAAATGAAACGTATTCATTTTCCCCCCCAGTATAATGTTGGAAAGGACTTAGCATCATAGGCATTGTTTTGTAGAGATATGATTCTTATATTCAATCCTAGTTTTCATTGCTGGATAAAGTACTGACCAAAACCAACTTGAGGGAGGAAAGAGTTTATTTGGCTTACACTTCCAAGCCCAGTCCATCTTTGAGGGAAATCAGCACAGAAGCATGGAGGAATGTTGGTCACTGGTTTGCTTCCCAAGGCTTGCTCAGTTTTCTTTCCTATATAACCCAGGATTACCTATCCAAATGGTAGCACCACCACAGTGAACTGGGCCCTCCAACTCCAGTCATCAATCAAGAAAATACCGACAAACTTGTCTATGGGCCAATCTAATGGAGGCAATTTCTCATTCTTTCTAGATGACTCTAGCAACTTTAAATATATTTATGTGCTATATAACCTTTATTGATTTGCATATATTGAAATGTTCTTGGGATGAAACTAACTTGATCATGGTATATAATTTTTATGTGTTGTCAAATTTGACTTGGAAGTATTTTGTTGAGAATTTTGAATATATGTTTATCAGAAGAACTGACCTATCTGTTTGATCTATATGTTTCTTTTAAATCATGTATTAATTATTTTAGAAATTTATAGAATTAGTTTGGTAGTATTCCTTCCTTTTTAACTGTGTGGGAATTTCTTTTAATTAAAATTTTTATTTTTATTTTTATTTTTAGAATTTCATACACGAGTTCTGTATTTACATCATTTCTGGTTCTCTCATTCCCTACTCTAACTCCTTCCATGTCCTCGAATTTAGAATCTTTTCTTTAATTATTGCTGTAGACATATATGTAAATACATATATAAACACATGAACTCACACATCCTGCTGAGTCCATTTAATGTTAATCATTAAGTATATGTGTTTAGAGGTGACCACTTGGAATTGGATAAGCTGTCAAGGGGCTCATCCCTTGAGAAGACTGATTCTCCGTCTCTCAGCAGTCATTAATTGCCTGTAGCTCTTCATTAAGGGGTGCGGCCTTGCGAGATTTCCCCTATCCATGTTGGAGTGTCAATTGATTTTGTCATTGTGAAGATCTTGTTTAGGCAATCATTTACTTGAGATTTCATTGGTGCCACTTTCCTGTCACTTGTATGTCCCAATAGACAACATGGTCCTCTGTCCCTTACAGTCTTTGTGCTCCCTCTGCCACAATGTTCCATGAAAGTGTAGGGGTTCTCCTATAAATTTATCACTTGGGGTTGATCCATCTACAACTGTCTGTTGTTCTCTGCACTTAGCAAGTTATGGATTTTTATCATACTTCCAATTGTTGCAAAAGCAATTTGTTTGATGAGGAATGAGAGATATTCTTATCTCTGAGTATAAGAATTAAGTTTTTAGAATGCAATTAGAAATTCTAGTGGTTTAGGAAAATGGAAACAGTAGGTTTTTGACCTCACCAGACAAGAGGTAGTTGGTTAGGTTTATAATACCAGGCATAGATTCCTTCCTATTGAGTGGGACTTAAGTCCAACAAGACAGCTATTGGTAAATCCCAAGATGTTAAGTGCCACTATTGCACCACTGGGAATATCTTACCATGGTGTTGTGGAAGGTGGGCTTACAGCTGTGTAGGACTGTTGATTGCTTTTCTCCCTTGGTATCTTGATAGCATCTTTGGATACTATGAGAGCTAGTTTTCAGGGAGGAGGCTTCCAGGTCAGTTATGGAGTATTTTGAGAAGTGCTAGTAATAGCTCTTCTCTAATAATATGGCAGAATTGAGCAGCAATACACCCATTTCTAGAGTCATCTTTGTTGGGGGTTTATTCTTCAATATTACTGCTTGTTAAAGAATCATTTAAATTGTTTATTCTTGCTTGAGTTAGAGGTGTCTAGAACTTTATCTGCTTATTATAGATTGTCCAGATTTTTGAATTTCATACAGTGCATTTGGAGCATGTGGAGAAAGCAAGGAGGCAGGAACATGAGGGACCTGGTCACGTGTGTCTGCGGACAGGAAACAGAGAGAAATGAATGCTGGCGCTTTGTTCGCTTTCTTCCTACTTATTCAGCTCTGGATCCCAGCCCTCCGAGTAATACTGCCACACTCACATTAAGTCTTCTCTGCTAGAATTTTGTGGAAAGGCCTTTATAGATATGCCCATGAGGTATTTTTTCATAATGATTCTAAATCAGCCAAATTGATAATAAAAGAAAAAAAAACTATTTTAGGCAAAGATGATTTTTCCCCAGAAAATTTAAGATCCTTGTGTATAAGATATTGATTTGAGCCAAGCAACTTAATATACATGGTAGCAAAAAAAAGTAAGTTGCTTTTCTAGTTCAAGGCTTCAAAGTTTCTATCAGAACAGTAAAGAACATTTTGCTTAGCACATCTCTGGGCAAGATGCTTTTGCTACAATTATTATCCTGTCTCTATCCTCCAGTGATAATATACCTATCTATAGTTTCACCTCCTCTTATTTTGTTTTATATATCACAGCACAATTAAAAATGTATAGTATTATTATTCTACTGCCTGGACTGCAAGGAGACTTTTCTTAATGAAAGCCTTAGGGTGAGAGAGTTATGCATTCCAATTCTTGTCAGGAATTTTCAAAATAGGGGAAATATTATGCTCTTGAAAATTTATTCTCATTATTTCTTTGAAAAGCTACTGACTGACGTGGGGAAGATCATGAGTGCATTCTGGGAGTTGAGAAGTGATAATCAGATACGACTTGACTTTTGGCATTTCATCTTTGTCTTTTATAAAATGACTTTCCATAGGCCTCTCTGGTGTCTTGATGCATGTCTAAGATATGCTATGATTCCTCTGTCTACCCTCAGATCTGATGGAAGAGCCAAGTGCTGTCTCAGAACAAGTCTGCTGCACTTTGTTACCAGACCATTTTTGCAGTGGACAGGGGACATTCAGATAGGTCCCCAATATTAAAATTAAAACTTCCATCTGGGGATCAAAATCTCATAAAACATTTTAAAGTGTGGTTTCCATTGATGGTTCACATGTACAGGGCAAGGCAGTCTGTATGTGTAGATTTTTAATTCACATTCTGTCTTGGGAAATGGAACTAGTCTATGGTGTCTTTTTGTCAGAGACTCTGCAGTATCTTGTTCTCTGCTGTATTTTTATCATTCTCTTTATCTGGAGTTATGGTTTTCTATACATTGTTATGTCCCATTTTTCCTAATGACATAGGAAGGTATTTTCATAACAGGCAAGGATAAATTTCAGATAGAGTTGAGCTATGTACTCCTGCAATGAGCTGACTTGGCTCTGGCCCTGCGTCTAGTATCACATCTGTCTAGCTGTGGCTGAGCTGTCATCTTCCCAGAGATATTTTTTCCACATAACTGACAGGAGCTAAGTGTTTTATTTCTTGCAAGATTATGAAGAATAAGGGAGGCAGAGGAAACAGAAGGAAGGATATATAAATGGATATAAATGAAAAACAAGTAGAATGTAAACAGATTTTGTAGTGTAAGCATTCTAAATGTACATTCTATGTGAATGTTGATCTTAGAGCATGAAGTATTTGTGGTGTTTTCTTGACCAAGACACCATCTGCACGGATTATAGGGTTAATGATTTTCTTCTTACTGGTGAAGTTTCTGTGACTCCTACAAACAAGTGTGTTCCTCTCTGTCATTTGTTAGACACTGTAAGCAGCAGGTCTATAGGCTTAGGTTAATAAGAGCAGTATGAAATTAAGCAATTGTTTAAATTTTTGTGACTTTTTAGTTTTTGAGACAATCTCACGGATCCCATGCTGGCCTCAAACTTTCCATGTAATCGAAGATGACTTCTGATTGTACTTCCTCCACTTCCCAAGTGCTGGGACTGCAGACATGTGTCATTATGGCCTGATCATGCTGTTGAGTCAGCCACATCCACCCAATGATAATTATCCTATTTGCAAACTAAGGAAGAGAGGGAATCTTAGCTCAGTATTTGCAAATAACTTTATTCAAAATATGAGCCATTAAGTGACCCCAGGTGATATAATTGCATGTTGCCTAGCCTTGGAGTTAATGATCAAAAATTGTTTAAAATTGTTGACATTTATAGATGTTTGGTAAATTCCATTCATACGGTTAATTTTTTAAGAATATCACTAAATATAATCTCTTAAGAATAGATACTGTTCACTACACACATAAACTTTAATATAATCTGGGTGTAGATTAATTACCAAGGAACTAGATAAATCATTAGCTATTTCCGATTGTCATCACAATGGACATGTCATCTAGTATGCCTGCCTTCTAGTGGAAGCCAAGGACACAGCTAAGCATCCAACAGTGACTCCCAGCGATGCCAAGATTAGGTTAGATCTGCAGGCCACACTGAACTGAGTCTTTACACATTCAAAAAGAAAGCATCTTGCCATGATATTCTCTTCAACCTTGTCAAGGTGAAGAATTTGAACCAATACAAGTCCCGACCACACTGTGCTCTTCCTACAGAAGCCTGAACGTACCCTTCTTTCCAAATGGTAGTATGACATTTGACAGACATGAAGTTATTTCCACTTATCTCTTTGAGAATAAAATATAGTCCTAGGAAATGATTTCTTTGTTATTCTAAAGGTCATGGGGACCTTGGTCTTCTCTTTGAAAGGAAATAAACATGAGTGCTTTGCAAAAAACTAGTACATTTAGCTGTTTCATAAGCCTAATGGAGCAGTCGGAAATCGTGCCTTTCAGGTCTTATCTAGTTCACATTTAAATATACTCTAAAACAAAGAAAAAGTTGGCTTCCATTGACAGCTGTGTCATTTCAAGACTTCTGCCAATGTGAGAATCCTTCCAACTACCAGCAAGTGGTTTCATTTAGCTTACATTTGAACCAGTGGCAAGAATAGGTACTAAACATTGGGTAGCTATTTGAGGAGTTTGAAGGTTACTAAGTTCTGAATGACAGAGTCACTTACGCTTTCCCACCAAGCTTTTCTCAGCAGTTGAATATATCTGGATCTTATTCTGGTTTTTTGTTCTTTTTTTAGCTTCCTGAAATGACTCATGTTCAAACACCACGACCCTGGATGACGTTTCTCCTGCAGAACGTTGGATTGGTCCTAGGCTGGCTTTCTCTTTTGCTCTTAGCTGTATATGAACAGAGTATTAAAATATAAGTTAAGATTCTCCAATACCTTCCAAAATGAGTTTATCTGGTCATATCTCATTTCTTTCATGTTCTCTATGCTGATCACTAAATTTGGTATTTTTATCTTAGGCAAAGAATATGTCTTTTATCATAACTTATTAATTCTGTTTTATAATGTTTTTTAGAAATATATAAAGGCGAGTCTATCTTGCATTGAAATGGTTCTTTTTGTTTCTGCCACTGTGATAGACTATAGGAATGTTTAGTGTTAGTAAATTCTGAATTCTGCAAAATTCAACTGCAAAAATATTATTTCCCTACAAAAGAATGTTTATTTGTTGTATTAGAAGCAGACAGATGCCTGTTGGTATAAAATCCACTGCGACAGTTTTGTGGGGTTTTTATGTTAATAATACGTTTGCTCCATGTGATTTACAAACCATAAGTAAATCGGATTATAGAAATGTAATAAAGGCTAGGATTAAGGTGGTGGTTTCAATTACCTTCTGTTATGGTCACCTGAACGAATCAAGACCTGCTTCAGAAATATATGTGAGTAAGCAACTTGGAAGCCCAAAAGATTAGGCAGAATATCCATCTGTCCTCCTGTAAAAGTCAGCACTCATCTGTCTTAGGCAAGAAGAATTGGAAACAGCAGGTGAAGTTCCCAAATCAGTAAGGTAACAAAAAGCCTAATGACCCAGCTCTCTCAGATTATATAAATTATATAATAGGCTGTGTGTGTGTGTGTGTGTGTGTGTAATCTTACTGATGAGTTATATGTTTGCATTATTTCTGAGAATACTCTAAATGGGATAGCAAAGGTGAATTCATTAACAAAGAACATAACTGATAACCTGGAAAATTATTAAAATAGAAAACACAAGCCTTAATCATTTTGTCCCTTGGAACATGGGTACCTACTATTTTTCTAAGTTTTTAAAGATAGACCTTGACAAGAGAAAAGATGATTTTGCTCTGTGACTCAAGTCACTCTGTGACTTATGTATCTCTCCTGCCTCTTATTTGCCAACGGATAGAAGTTCTTTGTCATGCCCCAACCTAAACATAATCTTTTAAAACTGCTTTGATCTGATTTAAAAATGAAGTCGACTTCTCCAGCTGTCTTTTGTGCTTACTTAGAGAGTGGACTATTGTGTATGAGGACTTAATGTACACCAGGAACAACTAGAAGACTTAACTATAGAGAACACAGATGGCTGGCTTCATACTCAGAATTTCTGACTCTATGAGTCTGGGGAAGTCCTGAGACCTTGACTTAGAACTTTCAGGTATTGCTAAAGCTGCTGGCTGTGGCCAGACTCTGAATACCATTGATGAAAGAGGTCAAACAGACCTGGCTTCGAGAAAGAACAGAGCGCAAGTCTATTGCCCAAGAGCTGTGTGCTTTGACTAAGTTGTCTCATACTTCTGTACTTTGACGATTTTTACTGAGAGGGAAGCAGATATGACATATAGAGCCCCAGATTTCTGTTTTTGGATAATAAGCTAAATTTAACAACTACTCCTTTGTACAGGCCATCCTGGGGTAGAGTTTGCAAACAGGAAGTACTGGACAGTCTCTGTGCTTGTCTTTCAATGCCCAGGTTCTGATTTTGACCGCAAGCCTTCATTTATGCTAACTTAATTGGAAGCTCTGATGGATGTCTATGCTTCTGGTTCAAGGTTAGACAGGCCTTGGCTAAATTGAAATTCGAGATGTGAGCTGCTTACTCTATAACCTTCAGCTTAGAGTGATCTTGATGCTGGTGGAGTTGGGAATAGTATGGGAGTGGGGGCTAGGTTGCAGCTAGCCATCAGAAGGACTTTGAGTACTTTGCAAACTTATCACTGGTGTGCCCTGATTGAAAGCAGAGACCTAGCCACCCTGAGGTTACCCTAAGGATTATGAGACATAGTAGCTTCTGAGAGCATCTTTTTAGTCCCCCTTACTGCCATTCACCTTATCACTGACTTGCTGGTAATCAAAATTGTGTTCCAGACAGCATACCATAAGTAATCTTAGAATTGCTCAGCAGGGCCAGGGGGATGACTCAGTGTGTAAAAGCACTCACTACATAAGCCCAATAACCTAAGTTGGGTTGCGAACATAAAAAGCCAGATATGGTGCCATGTATTTGTAATCCCAATCCCCATGCAGTGAGATGGGAGGCAGAGACAGAAGAACTGACTTAGCAATCGAGGGCCATAGCCTGAGTGACAGACAACTCAGACCTGGTCTCAAAGCAAAGTGGAAAAGAAGAACCAATTTCCAAAATTAGTTCCCTGATCTCCATTTGTGTACTATGTAAAATGTGTACTAATATTCACAAACATATTTGCACATGCACACACATATTTTTTAGTAAAATGTTTCTGTTCCTCAAAATTGAGTGATAAGAATAAAAATATGATGAAAATTCTATGCCCTCTAAAAATGAGCTGAGTTTAAATTTGTGATGGGCTGACAGTGGTTTCCCTTTATATTTTCCTTAAAAGCAGATTTTTTAATAATGTTGGAGTGTGTCTGTTTTTGGGACTCAATTTAGGTTTCTACTGTATTTCTGCTTGGTAAGATTTGTTTATTTCTTCTCCCTTTTTTAAATCACTGAACTGGAAATGTTACTAGAGAAAAACCAAAGAGCGGGTCATGTAGCTGTCTTATTTAAACATCTATCATCTACTGACAGGTCTGTTTTTAGAGAGAGGAGAACTAGCCCATGCTGCTGCAATGCTTCGCAAATTCTGGGAAAGTGGCTTCCCTACTGAAGGCTGAACAGACCCAGAGTCTTAGGTAAATGTGTCCATGAACTATGGCCACTCCCAACTGCTCTGAACCTGGCTTTACAGGTGAGACTTAGCATCATTTTTTTGAGACTCATTTCTCAAAACACAGCACATGTATAGTCTTCTTTCCCCTTTGGACTGGAGATAAAGGTCATGGTCACAGGATGTTAATCACTAAGGTTATTCTGGGCTCATCATTTGAGTCATTAAGGATTCAGGTGCCAAAGTAATATCTAGGTTCAAATCCCAGCCTTACCACTAAGAACAATAATTTCTTTTTCTATAAACTAAGGTTGTGTGATGTCAAGTATAGAATGCGACCTGTGAATCACTTAGCACCAAGCCTGCAAAATATTAATAGTTAAAAATATTAATTCTCTCCTCTGCAATATTTTCTTTTTCTAATTGCTTCATATTTTTCTCAGCACTGTACCCTTTACCAAGAAAATGTTTTTGTTTTTTTGTTGGTGTAGAATGGAGATTTAACTTTTCTATATATCTGTGCCCCTGGGCTTGAGGCTCCACTATAAAAAGCTTGCTTGCTTCACATATAGAAGATCCTAGGTTCAATCCTCAGCACCAAGGAAAAGAATTTAAAGGCTGTATCCATCTATAATTCCCTTTAAAGCCTCCAAGCCAGCTTCCCCTAGGAGCCAATACCATCCTGTGTGAGTGTACGCACGCGCGTGCATGCACATGTGTATGTGTGCTTCACCTTGACTCACTTCTAGAGAATGAGAAATGGGGCCTCCTTTGGCTTGCCCTACTCTGCACATCCTCCCAGGCAGGAGGGAGGGACACTGCCTCCCTGTGGCATGATACACTCAGCGTGAATCTCCTTAACTTATTCTTTCTCACAATACATGAAAACCTGTTATGCTCTACTGCAGTTATACTTCTGAGGATAAATAATGGAACCTGGCTGAGAAGAACCTCTCAGAGGTCATGGCTGTTGTCACGACTTCATTTCAACTCGAGGGAAACAAAACAGTAGTTCCACTGAACCTCTCTGTTCTCAGCATACCTGCTGAGGGAATAAAACCAGCTCCCCAAAAGAAACAGGGAAGCAAGGCATTGGCTTGGTAGAGCTCAGGTCTATTTAAATAGGGTAGTGCCCTCAAGCTGAGAGAACAAACAGCTCTGTGCTCCTAAAAAGGGGACCTTGGACTGCAGAGGCTGAACATACCCAAGCAATGTCCTTTAGTGTTGGAAAATAAGCTTCTGGTAGTCATGTACCTTTTAAAATGCAAGTGAAATGTAAGAGAAGTTTTGAGATGCCAAGAGATGACTCTAAGCCAGAAGTGGAGTATTCTTACTGCCCCCATCTTTAAATGATCTATTCGATATATCCAGTTCAATATTCATGTCCTCAAGATAGATTATCTACCTTACAAAACCTTCCCCACATGCTATTCAGCCCTCATTGCAAACTTGCAAATCCCTGTTGCTTCTCTCTCTTTGTCATATCAAACCTTTCCACCTTCCTAATTGTTCAGGACGTGTGTGTGTATATGTGTGTGTGTGTGTGTGTGTGTGTTGTGTGTGTGTGTATTGTACATATAATAGCAAAACAAAACAAAGATGTAGTTAAAAAGGCCAAGATCCAAGACACCAAGCTAAACACTGAGATTTAATCATGGGGACTCTTCTTCCCTGCATGGTACAGTACAGTGAAGTCCCTGTAGAACCAGAAGGGAATGCAACTGAAAATCTCACATTTCAGAAGAATCTCTAAGCTGGCATATGGGAGACAAGCACAACAGAGGAAACGCTCTGACTACAGAGGTGACAGACAGTACACAAAGCCTAATTCTTCCTCAGATAATCATAAAATCCCACCAATTGCCTATTCATGTCACTTTCTTTTATCCATCAGGTTATACTGGCTCTCATCAGAAAATTACAAGGCAGTCAAAAAGACCAGAGAACACAGGTAGAAAGACAATGCAAACATCAAGACCAGACTCAGCATGGAGAGATGTTGGGATTATCAGACAAGGGATATAAGTAGGTGTGATTAATATGATAAAGCTTATGATGGAAAATGAGCCATAAAGCAGGGAAGAGAAATGTAAGCAGAAAGGACACTGTGAAGAATAAATAACTGGCTAGACAGAGAAGCATATTTCTGGAACATTACTGGCACTAAGAAGGTAGAGATGGGAAGATTACTGTAAGTTCAAGTCCAGCCTGGTTTCGGTTAGAACTCAGTGTGTAACTCTTTCTCAAAAACGAGAGGTGGGGAGTTATAAAGTCTTAAAAGAGAAATCAGAAGTGTGAAGAATACCTTGTGTGGTTCTTTAGCCTAATAAACATGTCTGATTGAAGAATCAGTCAGTTTGAAGGAATGTCTCTGAAAACATCCAGATCCGAATACTTGAAACAAACAAAATGACCAAGAACTATGGGACAATTAGGGAAGATGCAACATACAGGTGAAATCAGGTGACACAGGGGAGGGGAGCGAAAGAAGGAGCACAGAGGTGTTTGAAACAATAATGACTTAGAAATGGTAACACACCAAGTCACATGCTCAGAAAGTTTAGAGAGCATCAAAGGAGACGAATGGCAGTATACAAATCTATACCCGGACGTGCCATTTTTAAAATGCCGGAAGCCAGAGACAGAAAATACTTTGAAAAAAGCCAGAGACAAACTTTACAAAATGTATATAAGAACAAAAAAAATACAATAGAAATTATCAGATTCTCTTCAGAATCCAAGTGAGAGAATGAATGGGCCAGGCCTTTGCTCAGTAGTAGAGTACTTAGAATGCATGAGACTCTAGGTTCAACCCCCAGTGCTGATAAAAGAGGGAGAAAGAATGAAGTTAAATATGTTATTATTTTAGTTTATTGAGACAAGTTTTCTTTATATCTTTGGTTGGCCTAGAATTCACTATGTAGACCAGGCTGGCCTTGAACTCACAGACATCTGCCTGGAAAGGCATGCACCAGTATACTCCTTGCCCAATATTACGTTTTACAGGATAAAAACCTACATCGTGCTTCTTCATCAATGAAATTGTCCTCAAAAGTAAATGGAGAGATAAAATTTTCCAAAACAAGCATTGAGGGTATTAATTTTCCATAAACTCTTAATGTAAGAAATCTTCCAAAAATTTTTTTCAGAAAAAAAAAAACAAAACTGTTGTAGGCCAGAAAGTTGGATCTTCATCAACAAACAAAAAATGTAGAGATGAAATAAATGAAAGTGCAACTAAATCTTTCTTGTACTTTTGTATTTTAATTGACACTTGATAACTACTCAATTTTTTACAAGCTTATACTTAAAAATGTGTATTCAAAAGGCTCTATCAGTTTTACTAGGTTTAACCGGAATCTAGAAGCGGTGAGATGTTTTCAGTATGCGTAAGAATAAATAGACACTGGACTAGTCATCTAATTGGATATAGTTTAGGGGTATGAATGAATGAGTTCTCAGGGCTGGAGACATAGGTTAGTTGATACAATGCTTGCTGTGCAAATGAGACAACCTGCGTTCACATCTCCAGCACCCATGTAAACCTCAGGGGGATATGTAGGCCCACCTGTCATCCCAGTACTCAGAGACAGAGACAAGGGATATTTGGCATAAACTGGCCCCAAATATAAAACAATAGCCAAATAAATGAGCTCCAGGTTCAAGAGAGAGACTCTCAACAAATCAGGTGCAGTTTAATGTTGCTAAGAATCACGTGAAATAAAGTTTTTCTGGTTGTGATTTTGATGTTCTTGCAAAGAAGTATGTAGATGCATATGTAGAAGTTGGGTTTAAATAATAAATACTGGCAAAAAAAAAAAACTTGTTTATTGTAAAGCACTCACTAAGTGTTCTACCTATGTATCTCATTGGTTACTTAAGCCCCCAACCCAAATACTTTAGAAGTGAACGGCTTGAGTCTGAATGCTTTAGAGACTTCCCAAGGGCTAGAGTCAGGATACGGCAGTGCCACTATGTCGAAAATGTCTCCTGTCCAACACCAGGTTCTGTTCTTCTCAACAGAGAAGGCTCACCTGGAAAAAGGCAGTGTGTGACCGCTTCCTAGAGGGGTACAAGATGCTTTGGTATGGGAGCATCCCCCAGATGAGGGAAGCTGTTAAAGAGAAGGAGAGCTGAAAAATTCTAAGGTACAAAATGTCTCACAGATACTCCTGCAAAGGCAGTTTGGAAAAAGAACATGTAATTGCCCTACAAAGGCACAAACTTTGTTCTACATACAATTCAGGAAAGGGAGGCATTTTCCCACGTATTTTTGGAGCTGTTTGGGGTTTGCCAACTGTTTGTGAGTGTGCTCTTCTCAAATATTCACACCACTGTCCTGGTGCTCAGCAGGGATTCCAAAATTAACTCTTGCTTGTCTTTTTCCCTAGACTTAACTTTTTCATGTAAACATGCCACCTCCCATTCATGTTTGTTTTCTTGGTAGTGAATACAAAATTAAGATGTACTATCTAGAAAACAAACCAGGTCACAGAATTCTCCTCATCAAAACGTTTTGTTCGTCTCTATGGCCTTCCAGACATACCCTAGTTGGTTAACGTGAAATCAAGACTGCGTAAGAGTCGCCTTCCAAATTCTCCTGTTGCGTACTCCATCTTATTTTTTGTGCCCCAACAAGATTGCTTGCCCGTGTGTTTCCTTTGCATACCTGTAGCTTGTCACCTTGTATGTTTGCCAAGGGGTCTCCTTGTCTGCCATGCTTCAGGCACATCCTTCTCTGGAAGTTCTCTGATCTTGGTAGGTCTCAACAAATATAGCAGGTTCATCTTGCCTCCTCTCTGGTCCTAATGGACCCCATCATGCCTTCCTTGCTCTGTCGTGTATCACTTTTTGCACAGTGAACACACTGAAGAACTGATACCCAGCAATTACCAGCATTTTATTAATATGGGCACTCAATAACGATTCTTAACACTATATCATAAAATATAGTTTGTGCCATATAGTCTTTGCCCTCCTATAAGCTATAAGTAAACATTACCACTTGTTTAAGGTAGACTTACAATGTTTGATAGGTGAAGTGTGTTAGATGCACTTTTAACTTATATTTTCAACTTATTTGTTTATCAGTACATAACCCTATTAAGTCTAGAGGAATCTGTAGTCCATTCACTGATACTATACTTCATTTATCAGTCCCAACCTGCATAGATTGAAGCAGTGAGAGAATATGAGCTTCAGAGTGTGCATCTGACATGGCTTGTACTGATTTGGGTAAATATTTTAAGCTCTGATCTTCAGTACTCATCTTGGACATAAAGATTTCTAATTTGAAAAATTTATACATGCAAGAAACGTATGTTAGTCACTTTTTCATTGCTGTAACAAAATAGAACACTTTCAAGGAAGAAAGATTTATTATGACTCACAGTTTCAGAGGCTTCATTCCATGGCTGGTTCCATTACATGGACATGACAAGACAGAGGATGGTAGAAGGGTATGGCAGTAAAGAACTGCTCACTGAGAGGCAGCTATGAAGCAGAAAGAGTAAGGAAGTGGGTAGGAGCTAGGCAATCCCTTCAAAGACAAGTGTGAATGACCTATAACCTCCAAATAGACTCTACCTCCTAATCTCCATCGTCAACAAATAATGCCATCCGATTATGAATCTATCAGTGGGTTAATCTGCTGATTAGGTTACAGTCATCACAATCTTACCCAGTCCCTAGTGCTCTGTCTCTGAACTCTGTGTTAGGAACCAGGTCTTTAACCCATGAACTTTTGGAAGTCTATGTCATATCCAGACTCTAACAGAACCTATCATGACTCTTGCCACGTAACGGGCATTTGATAAGTTCTAACCCTTGAGACTGTCCTTGTAAGAATCAGTGACTAAATAGTTATTACCTAGAACAGTTTCTGCCACATAGCACAAGGCATGTGTATTTATTAGAACGGGCAGAGATGCATCTGTTTCTACCCCATTCCTCAGTAGGAGACAGCAGCTCACATGGGTTAAGTTGTCCAAACTCATGGGGCTAGAGCAGAGTAGCCTGACTCCTACATCCCTCCTGTTCTGGAATTTTTCCAGAAGTTGTAGCCCTTGATGGAAATGAGAAACTGTGTTGAAGAGTCCTACCTGTTACCTCTTTCCTTGTTTTCTTGTACAGTGCTTTTCAATCCTCTAACATCTAATTCTCTCTCTTCATCAGTCTAGGTTTCTACTGAGATGAACATAAGTACACAGCCTCTTTCTGATCATTTAGGGACCTTGGAAAACATTGCTATCCTCTGATAACCCACCTGTAGTTTAGAATGATGCCATCTCACTCCCTTTGAGAGTTTTGAAACTTTCAGACTCTTCTTCTGTGAGTTTCTAAATGTTCTTGATTCTCACTTTGCAAAGATCTATACCTTCCTCTAGTATCCCAAGAACCAGATTCCAGACAGTGTGCACTTCTGTTACATAACAACACAGGAGAAAAACAGCACACATGTTATCTTTTAGTCTCTTGTGTTCAGAGGGCCAGGTCTTGTGACAGAATGTGCTCTTGACATCAGTGTGGTCCTTTCCGTTTTCATCTGAATAACCTATATTTTGTGCATTTGCATAGAAAGTGTGTTTGTGTTCAGAGTCTGTTACTTTGATCATCTGATAAGAAGCTCACTATCATTTGAATACACAGCTTGGGGTCCCGCTTCACTTTTCAAGTACAGTGCGTTCTTAAACACAAGTGAGATGAGAAACATATTGCACATCCCTCGGGGACTATTTAAAATGTAAAATATAAATATTTCTCCCTTGAATGTACTTAACTTGGTGAGGCTGTCTCTGGTTTGTGTTCTCTCAGTCATCACATTGACACTGTGTTTGCTATCCTTCATTTAGCTGGATTGAACTGAGCTGAGGTCCCAGACGTCAGCACGGCAGCCACCCGCACCACAGCCCTTTCCTCACAAGAGTCTGTGTACGTTGCCAAGTCCCTTCTGATCACATAAGGCCTTTCAGATAAGGTCAGCACTGCAGTAGGCCTGGCCTTGTGTTAGTGTTTTATGGTGACAGATATGCTGGCTCCAAATTGCCTGAATTGTATGGGGAAAACTCACAGAAAACCAACCAGGGAGCCCCATGTGTCCCTTCTCTTGCATGGGACCTGGGGACTTGGATACCAGAACCTTGTTAGGCTGTCTCAACACCACCCCTATGTCTTTCCCACACAAGCTAGGGGTTTTAAGAGGCTCTAAAGAACAAAGAGACATCATCCTTTTCCTGCCATCTTCATGAGTAACTGTGAATGTTTAATAAATAGGAAGTATTAATTTGAATGGTGTTCATGAGTATGGGGAAGTTTCAAACAGTGCACATATAGCAGCAGGCAGGCCTAATGGTGTTCAAACAATTTGACATTTGAATCTTTTAGCAAGGTTAGCAGAACTACAGAGAATCCTGTGGAGAAATTGCCAACTTAAAGACTCAGTGACTTCTACAATCTGTTGTTTTTCAGAATAGCATTGGTGGGATTTAAGTAGCACATATGAAGTATGTATAAGTATAGAGACATATACATTGTATAGTTGTAAGTAGATTGATGTTTATTTCATGCGCCAGAATGAGCCAAAGTTCAGAGCCAATGAGGCCAAGCATGTCTAGGTACAGAGTGTTACAAGCTACAAGAAAGGCTGGCCAGATCTCGAGGAATCTTCTCTCATGCTGATTGTTAAGCTCTTATGCATTCAGGAGAATTGGAATACTTGCCCTGTTACCCTAATTTCTCAGCTGAATTTTCTCAGGATTTTGAAAAATACTTCTAAGAAATTCTAGGAATGAATTCTTGCATAGGAGCACTAATTAGAATCAGATCTGAGATTTCCCTTTCCCCACAAAACAAAGCAAAACAACAACAACAACATGGCTGACTGCATCTGGCAGAATCCCAGAGGCTGAAAGGGAAGGTGACAAGGAAAATCTCACTGGGCTTTATGACTAAGAGTCCTCTGGGGTAGCATCTTATAAGTGATTATGGGAGGCATGAGCTTCCTGCTTCTCTTGCTGCTATAACAAATCAGCACAAAGTCATCAGCTTAATTCAGTATCTGTGCATGTTTTCACAGTTCCGGAGATCAAAATTCCACAGCAGGTTTCATGAGTCTGACGTCAGTTTATTGACAGGGCTGGTTCCATATTGTGATCCTGTGTTAGTTTATGATACTATAACAGCATACCACATACTGGTTAGTTTAATAAAGAACAGAAATTCACTTCTCACCATTCCAGAGAGTGAAAGTCTAAGATTAAGGAGCCAACAGGATTGATGCCTCCAAAGCCGCTGCTTGAGATCAAGGCTCACCCTCCAGCAAGCAAAGCAGAAAAGAGCTTTGCCTCAGAAGGTCTCAGGCCCAAATTTTTTCCTTCTTTAATTTGTTGGGTTCTCTTTTGATTTGTCCAACTTGACTTTTATTCCTTTACCACAGTGGTTCATTTCTTTTCACAAAAGGCTGTCTGTAGATGTTATTTAAGCCAATATTTAGACCACTATTATTTTTCATTTTATTTATATTTTTAATTACGTGTATGTGTGCAGGTGCCATGGTGGCCAGAAGAAGGAATTATAGGCAGTTGTGAGTTGCTTCAAGTGAGTCTTGGTGACTGAATTCAGCTCCTTTGCAAGAGCAATATACGATTTTAACTGATGAGTCATCGTTCCGGTCCCTGATTCATTATTTTTTACAATTTTGACAAACTTCATGTGTTTCCCTGCCATACTGCTCTGTAAGGTGGGGAGCATGAAGAAAACAATACAATTGCCTCCACTAATCTGAAGCTTTACCACCATCCAAGCAAGATCTGAAAATGTAAACAAAAAATACCAGATGTAAATAATTTATAAATTTTGAACTTGTATGCCCTTCTAAGCAATAATTCTCACACCCATCATGTTCCACTGTGTGTGGGGTACGAATAATCTCTCGTCTAGTGTATTCACACTGCATGCATTACACATCTGTTAATTACCTGGTAGCCATCTTGGTTACCATATCAACTCTGATGATATCGTTTATTCACATAATCCTTATTTTACATAAAAACCACTCTAAAGCATAGGAATGTGTTGCTACCGATTCAGATGCAAAGTCTTGTCTGACAACATCACAAAAAGAGGGAGTTATGGAACAGAAAGGTCTCTCAAGAGAAATACTATGCTCACATACCTTCTATTATAGTATGTTATGTTGCTCTGTTTTATTAGTCATTAATCATTTAACGTATGGTTTAAACTTAATCATATGCCTATATATATAAGATGATTCATAATCTACACAGGATGTGTTACTGCTGAGGTTTCAACCACTCATTGAAGATTTTAGAATATGTCCCCTGTGGGAATAGAGGTACTCCTGGGCTCATAAAGGGGAAAGGAGTAGGCAGGAGAGCATGGACTCTGTGAGAGCACAGAGAATAGGCAACTAAGTACGGGACAGGCATATATAGGTTCAAATCCTAGCACTAGCACTGCAATATTTGTGGATCATTTCATGTAACTCCCCTAAGCATTTGGCTCACTGTCTATGACACAAAAGAATGATAGTCCTAGTATTGTGTGACTCTGGAAAATAGAAACAAAACAATCAATAAAATGGCTAAGATGAAATAAAGTCATATATTGTAGTAGTTGAAATAATATCCCCCTAAAGATGCTCATGTGTTAATCCAAGGAAGCTGTAAGTATGTTACCTTGTGTGTTGAAAGAGACTTCAAAGATTGATCCTGTCTCAGGATCTGAGGAGATGGCAAAGGGAAACTAAGTTTGCAAATAGAATTAGGGTTACGAATTAGATAATCCTAAATATGACGAGGTTACTAAGTTACCTGTCTAGGCCCAGTGTAAGCAGAAAAGCACTTGAAAATGGAAGAGGGATAAAGTAAGAAACATCAGGGGGAGTTTGCATGGAAACTTTACCCACCATGGCCAACTTTGAAGGTGAAGCAAGAGGTAAGGGAGCATGGGTATCCTTTTGAGGCTGGGAGAAAATGGAGTTTCCCTAGAGTCTATGGAAAGAAGCCATAGTCTGGATCACATGTTCAGCCCTGTGGGGAGTATGTCAGATTTGTAATTTACAGAATTCCCACACAATACAGCTTTGCTCTCCAAAGCCAAAAGGTCCATGGTAACTTCTGCACTGGTGATATCAGTTAATGCAGTATGAAAGACCCGATTGAAGTTCAGACATGATAATGTGCAGCATAAGTAGGGAGTGGGATTGGTGAATGCTTCCAAAGCTTTAAATATCTCACAATTTTGTTCAGGTTTGCAAAGATCTTCTCATGTCTAGAGCTGAGCTTCAAACCCAAGATTGTTTCTTAAATATCTGTAGTCACATCCAGTGTTGTCATGTCTACTTTACCTCTAATCATACTGCCTGAAGAGAACGGTGATACATTGTACAGCTAAATATCTGCTGTGGTGTGTGTGTGTGTATACACACATACATGTATACTTACATATATATATACATATATATGTGTATATATATATATATATATATATATATATATATTATATATATCAATCACTCATGGGCTCACGGGCTGCAGTGATTCCAGAGAGAAGTGAGTTGTCTTTCTGTTTGCCACATTTGAGAGTAGACTCCCATTCTGTCTATCATCCATGGATGGTGCTCCCAGCTTTCTAACATTTCTCCTGAATATTTGGGGCCACTGCCATCTGGCACATCCTCCACACAGTCTTTATGGTGATTTTGTTATTATTATTGCTATTCATTTTAAATTTTAATTTTTAACAAAGTGTTAGAATCCCATACATTAGTTCTGTATTTACACTTTTTTCACCTATTTGTCTCCCCACTCCAACTTTTCTGTGTTTCCCCAACTTTTTGACCTCCTTTTCTTTAGTCATTATTGTTACTATAGACCCGTGTGTGTGCGTGTGTGTGTGTGTGTGTGTGTGTGTGTGTGTGTGTGTGTGTGTGTAACCTGCCAGGGATCTTGTCCCTGGATAAAACTGATTCTTCTCCTTTCAGTAGCCATTAATTGCCTTAGCACTTCATCCAGGGGTGGGGCCTTGTGAGATCCTCCCACTCACATTGGCATGGCAACCAGTGTCATCATTATGCAGGTCTCATTTAGTTGACCACATTGTTATTTCATGGGTGTAGCATCCCTGTCAAAAATGGAAGAAACTATCTCACAGCAGACTTCCTAGTCCTCCGGATCTTACACTCTTTCTGTTCCCTGAGCCTTAGATGTAGGAGTTGATTGTATTATGTACCAGTTGGGGTTGGGAACCCCACAATCTGTGGTTCTTTGCATTTTGATTTGTTGTGGGTTTTTGTAATAATCTCTATCTCCTGCAAAAAACCAGCTTCCTAGGAGTGGGAGATATTCACGCCTGTGGGTATAAGAATAAGTATTTCAAAAGTTAGGAATTGAGGCAGTTTAAGAAAATGGCTGTAGTAAGTTCTCCTCTAGGACTGACGACCTCACCATTTACAGGAGAAGTCGTCTATCTCAGTTTCAGCTTGATTTGCCCAAGTGCTGTGTCCAAAATATGTGGCGTCCTCAGCTATAGGGTCTGACCATCAAGTTCAAGAAGGAACCAAGGGCAATGACAATTGGATATATTGTTTTAGGAGTATCTTAGATCTCCCCTGATCAATATCTTGAAGGGTAGGTTATGCTCAGCACTTGGGTTCTTGTTAGATAGCCATGGTTCTTGGAGGGATGTTATCTCTCCTTCCCCAATTTTCCAAGTTTCCTACATTCTACTGTCTCCCTCTCTAGGGATTTCCCCATGTCTTCTTTGTCCTGTCCTGATTCCTGTGGCTACTCCAGGTAATATACTCACTTGTAAAGATTTGGAGCTAAGACTTCTGAGAGAGAACTTGTGGTGCCTGGTTCTTTTTTATTTTATTTTATTTTTTAAGAATATACAGTCGTGCTATCTTCAGCACAAAGCCTCTAGTGATTTTTAAGCATTTATAAGAAAAAGTCCCAATTCATAGTTGAATTTTCAAAGAGTTTCGCAGTCCACTTCCAAACACCTTTCTTCCTGGTTTGACAAGTCACGTCTGCCTGTTGAGCCTTATACTCTAGCTCACCAGGACAATCCCAGAATCCTGAAGCACAGCTTGTTCTTAGTACCCATAAGAGTGCATGCTATGCTTTCTTCCCCTTGCTTTTGATGCCCCACTTCCTGTCATCTGGCATCATCACAATTCTGAGTCTTACTCATCTCAAGCTTTTCCAAATAGACCCCCAGGCAGGCAAAGTCTCTCTTCTGAGTTCATGGAACCCATCACAGAACTCAGCCATGGCTCTATTGCTTTTCTCATCATTGAAAAACTAGCTGACAGAAGCAAGAAACCAAGGAATTATTTGGTTCCCTTTTGGAAGATCACAGTAGGGGTGGTATAACACTATGGATTGGCAGGTAATAAGTAGGACCTTCTGACTTTTTCACTTCATGGATAGTCAGGAAATAGAGAGTTCAGGTAGTCAGAACCAGAGTTAGTTATAACTCACTTCTGCTACGACAGTCACATGTACCAAAGATTCCATGACTTCCCATGACAATGCCACCGGCAGGGGTCACAATACTCAAATACATGAGCCTGTGTGGGACACTTCACACCCAAACTGAAAGTTCTACCTTCTGTAGTGGTGACTCCTATCTATGTCTTGGCAATCTTGTGTATGTCTTGCTTCTTGCTCATGGAAGGCCACCATGTTAAACCACCTTCATTATACCAGTGGGATTTACTTGATTAGTGCATTTGGAAATCTTTGCCAGATACGCAGTACAGGGGAATGAGTGACTTATATTCAACTCTCTAAAAAGTAGACTATCAGCTGGGTCTTGGAGAGAAGACCTATAATGATATGATCCTTTGGAGGGCTGAAGCAGGTGAATCACAAGTTCAAGGTCTGCTTGGGCAACTTAGGCCATTTCAAGAGAAAAAAACTTAAAGAAGGCTTAGGGTGTAGTTCAGTGACAGAGTGCTTGCCCAGCATGTGCAATGCCATGCGTTTCACTCTCCAACAACAGCAACACACACACACACACACACACATGCACACACAATCTCTTCAGGGTAAAACACGTGGAAAATGGAAGGCAGGTACTTTCCTTACCCCTCTTTTTGAGATACTAGTTCCAATCTACCTATAAAAAGATCAGAACTTGGAAAAGTATGGACAAAAGGAACATTACTTTTCTAAATCTGTACCAAGTCTCCAAGAATAAGAATAAAAGAATAAGAATAAGAATAATAAGAATAAGAATCATATAAGTTAACGTGGTCTTCGCCATCCCTGCATGCTGTTAAGGGAGCAGCCAACGCAGGCTGAAACACACACGGAGTGGATATTTGCACTGAGGCATTAGTAAGAAGGAAAAATCTTTCAGGTGAAGTCCATGGGATCGAGTTTGGTTGCTTTTATGTGACACTTTGAAATGTTTAAATAAAAGAACAAAATAAAGGACAAGGAAACAAATACAGCCAGAATAAAAGATTTCTCTGATGTAAAAAGAAATAGTAATAAATATAATGGCATTGAAGAGGAAAGATTCTTCCTCCACACACAGTCTTGGCTCTCTGTCTACAAATGACAATTCAATAGCCATCAGAACTAACAGAAGATAAAGTTTTCTTGATAATATGTCATCATGCAAATTTCTCTTGGTATTGACTCCAGCCCTCTCCAGTTATTCACACTAACATGAACTGCTCTTTTTTTTCTCATGTAGCCTGAGTGTGGGGCAGTGGATGTATGTTCTACTTCTATGCAGAAGAGGAAGAGTTGGAAACTCTCCCTGAACCTCTTGGCTGCCTACAGCTTTCAGCTGTAAGTAATACTTGTGCCACAGTGGGCTTCATTTGAGGTTGATAGACTCTGACGCCCTTTGATGACATATTAGGTTTTATTTTTTTGTATATTTGTTGGTGGTTTCTGGGGCTTGAACTCAGGACCTTAAATATGCAGAACAAGTACTCTACAGACTCCCATACACCCAACATGCACTAGGCATCGATGTGTGGTGATTAGTCATATTCGAAGGAAACGCTCATTCAAGTATGAAGCCACTCAGTCCCTGCACACTTGTTGAGTAATAGGTAGTACACAGCTCCCAAAGCATTCAAGTCTCTAGGGGTTAGATGTGGAGGCAAATTGACGAATATAGTGCCAGCAGGCCACAGTGCAATAATAAGTGTGATTTAAAATCATAAATGAGCACAATGGGATAAAATGTCTATTTTATCTGAGCAAAAAAAAAAAATGTAATGGAGTACTGAAAATATTCGTGCTGCTGTTATTTTCCATGGCTTCTGACCAACTTGTTACGTGAACTGGATTCAGCAATCCTCTGACTCAGTACTGATTCCTGTCAAACAACAGACTTTGCTAGCAAATTAGTATTCACCGGAAGCTACATTCAATAAACAGATCATTTGGAGATATTTCTTTAGTAGAAAATAAGTCTTTGAAAGTCTTACCAGTTGTTTATTTTCTTCAGAAGGAAAGTAAACCAATAAAAATGAAATCATGCTCACACCCAGAAATGTATCACTGTAAACACACACACATATATAAATATATGATATATATATACATAATATATATTATATTGTGTATATATACTATATAATAGTAACATATTATATATTGTATTATCAGTGTGTGTGTGTGTGTGTGTGTGTGTGTATATATATATATATATATATATGTTTGGTGCTAGCCATTGTAGTACATATATGTAATCCCAACACTTGGATGGCAGGAGACAGAGAGGTCATGAGTTCAAGGTCAGCCTATGCTATACAGCAAGACTCTGTCTCAAAACACCAAGTGAATAAGTGTATAAAACAAGAAACACTAAAATGTGTTGATGGGAATGATTCCATGGCATCTCTGAAGTCCACTAAAGATTGTGAATTGTGTTGTATGTGCAACTCCCTTCCAATCTAGTCTGAAAGACTTCTGATAAAGTGTTTTGGATTGAATTTTATGTGTTGACATCTGTTTGCTGTATGCAAATGCATTAGCTGGATATGTTTAGTTATTTTGATGCCTCCGGTCAATCTTTTTCTCAAAGTTATCTGTGCTTGCATACAAATTCTCAAAAGAACTCAAACTTATGCAATAGGCTTTTGTCAACTAACTACGCACAAATCTAAAATCTTCTATTGTTTCCCACACTGTGTGGTGTCTTTATGCATACCCATTATATCCAATCTCAAATCTGGTTCAAATAAACGTACCTTTCTTAAGATGTCAGTCACAGGCAGGATCTCCGTGAATTAATCAGTTGCCCCTGGCAACACGCAAGTGCAACATATTTCGAGGAAATCAGCATGGCTCTTTGAAGTAAACGGGTAATTTTCCATTCTTTTTTAGAATACTCTGTGCCAGCAGAAGAATCCAGCCTCTGTGACAACCATATAAATGTGCTGTTCTTTAATCACAGTCTGACTCAGTTTTGAACACCAGAGGAAAAACTCCTTTGTGTTAAAGTTCTTTCTGTGTCTTTATGGGGGGCGGGGAGTGTCACGTATGTGTGGGGGCAAATGACAGCATGCAGTCATGCCGGCTGTGCAGGTGGCCCTCGGAGAAGGAACAGCTGTAAATGGCCTTTTATTCTGAAAGCCAAGCTACTTCTTCTGACTGCTAAGAATGTAGCAGTTACTTGAAATTACTGCTGAAAATCTTATCTGTGACTTCATCTTTTCCTTTTTAAAACTGAAGTTCATTTTAGAGCTAGCACCACTTGTAAATGGATTTCCATCATTACTTTTTGTCTGGCACCATTGTGCCCCTCCACCCCTGGAGCTTTCAGGCTGCTGTGAATCTTCTTTGTGTATGTACGTATACACAGAGTCCAGAGGAAAATCTCAGATGTCATCCACCCACCTCGATTTCGTTGCTGTTGTTTTGAGACCGGAACTCATATTAGCCAAGCACTCGCCAACTAGATTAAGCTGGCTGGCCAACAACCCACAGAGCTCTGACTGGCTCTGCCTCCCCAGAGATGTCACTCCAGCCTGTGATTCTTTTGAGTATCTGCTTCTCTCTCCTACCCATGCCTGCCATTTCTTCAGGCAACAAATATTGGCTTCCAGGCACATCCTTTGCTCTTACAACCTTTCTAATTGCAAATCTCACTTGAAGTGGAACTAAGTATTCCTCCTATAGACTTTCATCTGAACATCCCTGCACAAAATATGACAGTGTCACCAGGCCCCTTAAATCCTATGTGTGCCTTGAGTGACTTATGCTAGGAATCACTGATATTTCTTTCCCTTGCCACTTCACCATGGAGCGCTCTGAGGACCTGTGCAGCCTGGCTTCTTTCTTTCTCTCAAAGCCTACACATCCTTTCTTCCCTTCCAATTGCCATCGTATTCCCTTCTCTCTTTGCCTCAACTGTTGCCATGGATACCCAAGTGTAGCTGTCTCCACTATTGTCATATCTAACCAGTTCATCCTACCTAGTGCCAGCAAGACATAGTTATGCTCTCCAAAACCCAAACTTGTGTCCACAGACTTTGAGGGGTTTGCTGACACATTTTTAAGGCTACCACAATTTTTAATTGTCTTCCTCTATGTTGATGAAAAGGTGTAGCATTGATTAGCATATTGAGTTATCTCTGTGTTGATGACATCATTTGAATAGGTGGTTTGAGGATCCACATGTTCTTTCTGTGTTTATCTGTCCCCTGTAGAACCAATTAAAAATAATATAGCATTCCTACCCTTAAATGTGTGGTTAGAGTGATACAGGTGCTTGAGGGTGTGCAAAGGAACAAGAAATAGCCAATTTTTTCAGAACCGAGCTATGCTTTTATGAGTTCTATGAGGATTGACTATAATCATAGCCCATGGTGTGGGTTTTGTTTTGTTTTAAACAATCTCCAGCATTCACAGGCTCTATCCATTGGGTGTTAATTATATTTGCCTTCCCAGTGCAACATGGGCCAATATGCCACATCCTGTAAGTTGTCCTTTGATTTTTCTGACAGCTCAGTAAGGGTGGAATTCTGTCAAAAGCCCTGTGATTGAAGCTTAAGGACGATATTAAATGCTTCCCCGCTGCTGCTCCTCGGCACTGCCTCCCACTCTTGTTATCTGTTCTCAAAGTCTGGTGACTAAGTTTTTTGAATTATCAAGTATACTTTTCAGAACAGTCTCCCTCCCCCGTTTTCTGGCTCCTGTGGCTGTATCTCAGTTCCAGATCCAGTTCCAGTTACCTCTTTCACTTTTCCTGGCTTAAGAAACCTGACGTGACCATTGTTTCTTCCCAAGAGCCGGGAGGATTCAACTTGAAGGGGAAGGTAGAGGTGGTCTGCTCTGGGGATGGAGTGGGACATGTACAGATTTATTAATTCTTCTGGAATATTCTGGAGTATTTAACAATGTCCTCATTTGTTTTAGTCCTTGTTTTTTTTTTTCCTCTTCACTTTGCCTACATTCGTCTTCTTCTTCGTCTTCTTCTTCTTCTTCTTCTTCTTCTTCTTCTTCTTCTTCTTCTTCTTCTTCTTCTCCTCCTCCTCCTCCTCCTCCTCCTCCTCCTCCTCCTCCTCCTCCTTCTCCTCCTTCTTCTTCATCTCTCTGCCTCAGTAAGTCTGCCCTCTCCTCATGCACAGGCATGTACATACTCAGATCAGTGCTTAAAAGATCCCCTTGGTTTATTTTTGAGGCACAGTCTCATGTATCCCAAACTGGCCTTGAGCTCACTATACAGCCGAGGATGATCTTGAACTTCAGATCCACCTGCTTCTGTCTCTCAGGTACTGGGATTGCAGACCATATCCTGCTTGAGATTAAACCCAGGGCTGTGTTCACACTAGGCAAGCCTTGTACCAACTGAGTTTCTCCTCATCTGTCATGCCACTACTTTTTGACTGGCTCATACCAATTTGATGGGACGATATCTGAAAGAAATAAAAGAAACAGCTTTGAAATAGTTTCTGGCTTTGCACTCTGCATTTGATGATTGGTTGAAAAAAAAACTTAACCCTATAGTTCAGAGGAAAAGGAGTTTCCTGGCTCCTTTCTATGGACAAGATCCACAGTTCCTAAAATTCTAATACCTTTTGGTTGACACTCCAGGAATTTTGAGGCACAAAAGACTAACTGCACTGATTTTAGCCCAAATGCAAAGAAGTGGGAACTTTATGTTGGCTTCACCCGAGTGTGATACCCATCCAAACACTGATGGACTCATACCAGGGATGGGGCATCTCTCATCAATGTAGTCATTCTCTCTCATGTCTACAAGGAGGCACAAACATAGATAGGAAGGGAAGAAGTGGATCAGGCAGGTCATCGTACCATCCCCACTTAATCCATACTGTAGTCAATGACAGTCTCAGCCATTATGTGAGAGAAGCATTACTGTTCCCACTGCACAAACCAGAGAAGACTCTTGGTGACATGAAGCCACACCAACACAAATGGTTGGTCAAATCCATCCTGAGTCAAATTCCTATTTCCATTGTGGTGTGAGGCACACAGTATTTGGATGGGCACCTCATAAAATAAAGGAATTTTAATCCAATTTGTTACTCTACACTACACATTACTAAAAGTCACTAATTTACTCTTAGCTACATATCTAAATCCAAACAATATGATATTTAAGCTACAATGGACTCAGATGTGAACCTCTTTCCCCTAAATCCTATGAAAGTCCAGCTGCCTTTGCTATCTACATACCCAACTTTACGCCCATACCCTAAGCTCTCGGCTCTAATTTCTTAAGAACTCTACCCCTGTTTTTCTTTACTTTTCATCCTCCTCATCATACTCTGGTTATATGTTGCATCCTTGGACACACTTGTTCTCATTCCTGCTTTCTTGGGTAGTTCTACTACTTATGACTGTCTGATTGGTTCATGGGGTCTCTTAGCACCCCTCCCAACTTTGACTCCTGCTTTACTCTCCTTATGGTCTCTCTTACCTCTCTGTGAAACCAGGAATCAACACTTCTTCATCTCAACCAGTTCCTCAGCCTTGATGTCACTGCACAGCTAGTGTTCCGCCTTTGTTTCCATCCTTTGCAAGACAAATCTCAAACAGCACTTGTTGGCTTGCACCCTTGGATGCTCAGCCTCCCAGTGTCAGCTGTGGTTAGTTCAACTTCACTGTCTTTTGCAGCTTTCTTACTCTCCTTGTTCTTAGAAGGCACCCCCATCCCCAATAGCAGAAGGAAAATTGAAGATTTCATGTGTTTTTCCAACATAAAATCTCTGCTATCCTCATACATCACTGTGAAATAAGAGGAGAGAGGATGGCTCTTCCTGCCATCTGGAATCATCCCCCAGCCTTCTTGGGAATCTGTGGATTCTATCTTCTTTAAAACCTGCTTCTTTCCATGTACTTTCATAATTTAATAGAATTATAATAATTTATAAATAGTTTAAACCACCCAAATTGAACAATAAAGCTACCTGCCTTTCATGGAATCATTACAGATTTTAGTATAAAATAGAAACACTTCAATAATAAATGTCTTTTCGCACTGTGATCCTTGACCCTTTATAGAAATATGTATTGTTAAATATTTGTTAAAAATGACTAAGTGAATGTATTAATTCAAATGTGTCCCTTGATGATAGATTTTTTAAAATGCCAATTTGATATAGAAAACTAAATGATAGGTGCTAAATTATTTTAAATATTGTGTCAACTAATGCAAGCATAGATATATAAATACAATATATAACATGACTTGTTGCTAGCTTTGGGTGCTTTTGAAACATGCATTTGTAACAGTATGCTACTGTGTCTGTCCACAAAGAAGACAAGGAGACACTTTCATATTTGCAAAGCCTGCCAGACTTCAGCAGAGGGAACCACCTGCCATGGCAAGTGCCATTCAGGACAGTGGAACCCTGCTCATCTGAACTCAGGTATTTTTTGTTTGTTTGTTTGTTTGTTTGTTTGTTGAGACATAGTTTCTGTTTTAACTCTAGCTGTCCTGGAACTCTGAAGACCAGGCTAGCCTTCAACTCACAGAGATCTGCCCACCTCTGCCTCCTGAGTGCTGGGATTAAAGGTGGTCACCACCACGGCAGAGTTGATCTCGGGTCTTTTTATTGATACAGAAGCTCCTCAGGTGTTCCAAAAATTCCACCCTCTTATCTAAAGGCCTATTTGGATAATGAAGGAAACCTGTAGCTTAGTCTTATCCCACAATCCTTTAGCCACCAAGCTATGTCACCTTTTTTGTAGAGAGCTCAAAGCCCAAGGGGAGTGTTCTCTCATTGCCTGAGACATGAGAAAGGGACTACAAGAATTCCTCCACAGCAACTTTGCTCTGCCAACAGAGATCTCAGTGAACCACAATGGCTCTGCCAGGGAGCAGTAAGCAGGTGTAGATCATGAGCAAACATCTTAATCACAGATTTATATGTTGTCTGCAGATAATACAAACTGCCAAGGCTTAGGCAGCTCTCCCCTCAAGAATGTACAATTATTTTAAGGTTACATAAACATAAGTAGAAATAAAGTTCACCAACATACATTCTTAGAGTTTCTAAAGAATACCGTTGCCTGTATATACATAGAAATGATTTGGGGCTTAATAAAGTCAACAATTTCCTCACAATGAGTGGTTCTTAGAGTAAGGCTTGCCAATGCAGCAGCAGCCAGAATCTTGTAAAATCTACCTCAAAGTGTGACACTCCTTTTCTTAAAACACCCACATGTTCCCAACTTAATACAGTGTAAGCCTGACCATTATGTTGAGGATTCTGTAAGCCCTGGTCTGACTCCTCAAACCCTGGCTCTCTCTGCATTCCTCTGTCCTTGTGAGCATGCCAAGCTTGTTCCTTGTAAGGGATCTGCGCTTACTTCATTTGTCTGGAAATCTCATCCTCAGGGAGCCAGATAGCTCATCCCCTCACTGCTTCACCCAATGACACCCTCTGTATGTATTATAGGAAGCTCTGGGCCTGCCACAAAGACTTGAAAAGGGACTCCTTATGATATAAGGCAAGAGCCAGCAGACACTCAGGGCTGGAAACCTTTCAAGGTAGACAGGCATTTCCTTGGAATGGCTGCATCTGTTGCTTCTGCCTCCATGTGCTCTTTTTCTTAGTCTATGATCCACTGTGAGGAATCTGTAACCCACTTGCTACAGGTATACAACTGCATGCTGGGTCTTCTGTGTCAGGGATCTTCCTGCTTCCTGCTTTTCTGCTCCCGTCTGTTTTCAAAACCACCTCTCTATCTCCTCCTCTCCCTCTCCAGTATGCCATCATGACCTTCTTTTCTTCAGACCGAGTTTGTCGAAGGTATCGAACCTGTAGATGGTAAATGTTTGCTGTTTATTTCTCCCATAGATGTTTGACTATAAGAGATTTTCTTACTTATGGATACAACCAAATGTGGATCTGAGATTGCAGAGAACTCTTTCTGAATGAGGAGAATCCTTAAGGATGTGGGCCTCCTTCAGACAGTCTAACGCGACAGTAGCACAAGTGGATACTTTCCTGATGAGGGTCATTCAGGTGCTGATGTGTGAGGGATGTTCTTAAAAATACTAGGAAAGGCAATTTGTTGGTATATTTGAGATTATTTTAACATTTTATTTTGTATGTGCATGTGAGCACACATATGTGGAAGTTGGCAGGCACCTTGTGGGAGTTAGCTTTCTCCTTCTACCCTGTAGGGCCTAGGCATTGAACTCAGGTTGTAAGAGTTGGGGGTAAGCGCCTTTATCCATGGGACCGTCTCCTCTGCACAATCTTGAAATTTTAGTGCTAATTATGTACTAGATAGTATCACTCAGTTTCTCATTTTACATATGTAGTTCTTTATATGTCTTTATTTAGCAAAGTAAGTAAACTGTAACATTTAAATGGGACCCTAGTTCTCTATTGTTTTTGACTGAAACACCTCATTAGTTTTGAAGTGGAGGGTTTGATGATTGTGTCTGAAGGATGTGCTCTGCTTTTAAAGGAAATATTTTGCCAGAATAATACAACTTATCCCAGGCAGTTTCTGTCACGTGGAAACGCAGCTGTTACTGTCCTGGGAACTTTCAGTAACAATTAAGGAAGGGAAAGTGGTAGGAATGGACCCTGAGCTCTGATTCACCAGCCAAAACTCTTTCCAGGAGAGAGTTCTCAGATGGACTGAAAACAGAAAGCAAATCATGGTGGCTCTCCCCAGAGCAGGAAGCCAAGATACACAGAGCACTTCAAACAAAGTCCAGCCTCATCCTCCAGAAGTCATTTGCTGGCCAATTGCCAGAGAAAGATATGTGGGACTCCCGGGAAGTATGCCCAACTTGGAATTCAAAACTTCCTGTTTGAACAGACTCTGAGTACTGAGAGATAAAAGGCCATCCTCTTTTTAGAAAATACTGCTTTGCTTGGCAGCCCAATCTTGGAATATTTCAGAACGTGCTGGTCTTCCCGTACCTACTCTCAGTGTCTGATGCCTTTAATCATTAGCTTTACCCAGGCTGTATTTGGGGTGGCCTTCACAAAGTGTAATAGCTGTAGAAATTACAGAGCAGCTAGAACAAAGGCTTTATGCAGAAAGAAACAGTTGTGTGTAAATTCCCGTAATGTAAGTTGCCCTAAATGATAGGATTCTGACTTGGTGCGTGTACCGATTTCAAACTGGATTAGCGGTTTGGGAATGTTTCAAGTTTTGTGGGGGAGAGTAAAACCCCATCCAAATCCAACAGGAGGTCTGAACTTATCCACCTCCTTTCATCTTATTTTAGAGATGAACAGGATTCAACAGTGGTCTGTTACCACTCAGTGTTTGGTTTTAAGGTTATGAACAACAATGGGCTGATGTGGGAGGGAAGCCAATGTGTTCTTGACATCAACAATGACCAAATATTATAACAAGACAAGTGAAAGCTTTGTTTTTCAAGAATCGATATCCCATAAACTCCTTGAGGAAATGTCCCTGTTTTGATGGGTGGTTCTGCCAGGTCCTAGCAGAGCTTGCAAAGTAGAAGGATTTGGAGGAGGGAGAAAAAGCACAGAAGAAGGAAGAGGAAGGAAGGAAGGAAGGAAGGAAGGAAGGAAGGAAGGAAGGAAGGAAGGAAGGAAGGCAGGCAAGCAGGAAGGAAGGAAAAGAGATCCATATTGTAGAAGACATTATCCTTTTGAGTTTACTAGAAGAAACACTATAGTATTTTGTTTGGAAAGTTCAGAAAAAAATGTATGAGGAAACTTTATAGTAACTCTCTGAGCATGCAGGAGATGTGGCTGTGGACTGGAGGAAGGGTCAAAACTACAGTTATATCAGAAGAAAAAATCACTGAGTCTACACAAGAGATGAGAAGTTGTGTTGGGAGCAGCCTCATGTCTTCTGACGTTGGCAAATTACAGAGTTCCAACATGAAGAGACCCAAGATCGAGAGGATTGCAATTTCTTGGACCTTTCCTATCAAATACAGAATCCATGGAATGTATGTCAGGGTCACATGAGCATAGCTTTGACACCCTAACTGAAGGTGACCTCCCCAGTATCCTTTGTAGGTCTGTGCCTTGCTTTCTCAGTTGTTCTTTACCTTGTCCATTTAATCCCTTCTAAGTAGACCTGTTCTCCATCAGTCTGGCATGGATCTCCATTTGGTAGATACTGACTAGCCATCTATCTGCCAGGAGAAGGAGCTGACAAACAAATCTGAACTTGCCTGCTTCACTTGTCATCCATCTTTACTGTGTGTTGGGCCTGTGTCCAGCCTCCCCCAAACTTAGTGAACTGGTACCTGGGCATGATGGTTAGTATTGTCAATTTGACAGAATCTAGAATCATTTGGCCATGCTTATGGGCAAGGGTTCTCTTGATTGTGTTCACTGAAGTGAGAAGATCTACTACTGTGGGTGGTACCATGCCCTGAATAGGGGTTTCTTGACTATACAAAATGGTTAAAGGAAACTTAGTAGAGCGTATACAACTACCACTCTCTGTTTCTTGACTGTATATAATCAAAGTGATCAGATCCCTTGGGTTCCTGTTACTGTGACTTCCCTGCTATAGTGGACGACACCCTTAAACTGTGAGCCTAAAAAAACCTTTATCATTTGACTTGCTTTTATCAGAGTATTTTACCACAGCAACTTAAAATTAACTGAGACACTGATGTTCTGTGTCATTCATTTCTGCAATCTATACATGAATGAAGAATGTGGACCTCAAAAGCCACATATTATCAGGACCTACTCAAACTTTGCTGAGGGAGCTGTGAGGGGACCAGTGGATCTCATGAGGTGCAGAATCGCTAAAGACTCTCAGCTACATGTCTGAGAAGCAGAGGTAGGATAAAAATTCCTGGAGTGATTTTTATTGTCCCCAAGCTCTAATCCATCTTTCCAGAGTCTGTCTGTCTTTCTTTCTTTCTTTCTTCCTTCCTTCCTTCCTTCCTTCCTTTCTTCCTTCCTTTCCTTTCTTTCTTTCTTTCTTTCTTTCTTTCTTTCTTTCTTTCTTTCTTTCTTTCTTTCTTTCTTTCTTTCTTTCTTTCTTTCTTTCTGTCTCTCTCTCTCTCTCTCTTCCTTCCTTCCTTCTTCCTTCCTTCCTTCCTTCATCCCCCCCCTTTCTTTTTTTTCTTTTTAAACAGGGTTTCTCTGTTGTAACTCTGGCTGTCCTGGAACTCACTCTGTAGACCAGGCCAGCCTCAAACTCACAGAGATCTACCTGCCTCTGCCTCCCTTGTGCTGGGATTAAAGGTGTGTGCCCTGGCTTCCAAAGTCATTTTCATACACTGCATTTGTCCAATGCTAAGGTCCTCTTAAATTTGTTTCTATTTTTTCCTCCTATAAATCACACCCAATGCATTTTATTTGCTGTTTAAAAACTTCCTTTAATAATAGTCTCCTTGTAATGAAGCAGCCAACAAGCAACATGGATTGCCTGCTCTGAGCAAAACTCTGTCCCAAAGTCTGGAAAGTCCATACTATATGCCAAGTCCTGAGACTCAGTCCCTTACCCAAGGGAGCCTCAAATGCTGTACAGATTCAAAGAAGATGACCTGTGTGAGGTCTGGGATAGCCCAAGCTAAAGCTAGGCTAACCCAAGCTAGGGCTTGAACATGTAACACGAGGAGGCAGACAAAAGACAGGATTGGAGTGAGGCTGTATCTGGTGACTCGAGGTGCAGCTACATAGGTAGGTGGTATGTGCACGGTGGCGGGATGCTAATGGCTGACCTTTGTGCAGTTGTGGAATTCAGGCAGACAGTGCTGTGGCAATTCATCTCCATTCTATCAAGGTTTGGATGAGGGTCATATGACAGTTTGAATGTGATTGTGCCTCACAAACCAAGTGTTAGTGGTGCTGTTTTGGGAGGCTGTGGGGAAGCAAGGCCTATCTGGAGAGAGTAGGTAGCCTGGAGGAATTCCCTGAGGGACATAGATAATCTGGATTTCAGACTGAGCACTTTTGGCTTCTTGATCCATAAGGCTGTGAGCACGTCCCAGCTTGTATTGCCACCACTGACGGGGCCATCCCATGTCTTCTTGGCCATGATAGATAGCCATGTCCCTTCTGAACTATGAGCTGAAACAAAGCCTTCCTCTTTTAAATTGTTTTTGTCATGTATTTCATCACAGACGTGAAAGAAAAAGCTAACCAGTACATGTTAGTAAGAACGTAGAATGAAATCAGGTCATTAAAACATATGAGGGAGAAAAATCCATGATCGGTTCATTATTCCATCTTATTTTTATTTCTGCCTAAAATATGTCACATAGATCCAGTAAAATATTGTCTTCTGAATTCCTAAATTCTAAAGTTTCATCCATTTGAGCAACTACCACAGAAAATCAGATGAGTGCAGATGACCAGTTGCCATGGAAACCCACACTCCATTCTCACCCTTTAGTGGTCTAACCCAAGGCAAACTAGTTAGCCTTCAACATCCTCAAGGCAAAGCTAAGCATTCTCCCTAAGATAATTGTAAGAAAAAAATAAGTATGTGTGGTAGAAGGCCTCTTTCCTTGTGTTCTTTCAGAATGTTCCTGAAAAATTAGAGAACCTACTTGATGTTTAGCTCCAATCACAGACCATGAATAGACAAAGACCAGCTGCAGGTTTTACAGAATGCATCTGCCATTCAGCTTACAATATCATGCCACTACTTAAGCAATCTGTACAGATGTATTTCCACAGGTTTATTCTATGCATCTAATATTTCTGTCTGTCCCTTCTACAGAGAGTAGAATTTGCAATATAAAGGAGCAAAAAAAAAAAAAAAAGAAAGAAAAGAGGAAAGAAAGAAAGAAAGGGAGACAGGAAGGAAGGAAGGAAGGAAGGAAGGAAGGAAGGAAGACAGGACCGGGGAAGTTAGCTAATCAGTAATTTCCAAGTTGTACAAAGAGGCTTTGTCTTAAAAATCAATGTACTTGGATCCTGAGGAGCAATACCTGATATTGGCTTCTGGCTTTGACATGTATGTGTACATGTGTAAACCCCCTCCCCCCCACGCACCAAGGAACATGCATCCATAACACCTAGCCCTTGGTTCCCATTGTGCCTGCCTTTTACCAGACTTTGATTTGGCTTTCCTGTGTTGTTGTTTTTTTTGTATTTACTACAGTGTTTCTGTATTTGCTACAATTATCTTGTAAATACATTTTCCCTTCATTTCATGAGTTTAATTTTTCTAATAGACAGCTTAACTTCTTAGAGTTTAGCTTACTACATTCTGAGATACATCAAATATCTAGGACATGAAATCCAAGAAACATTATGGTTGAATTTCATTTTAGTTCTCTGATTGAAATTATTTCAATTTCCAGGCAAGTTTTACACACCTCACCTTTCCTTACTAGTAGGCTAGGAAGAGAAGACAGACTGTTGAAAGGGTCCTAGGATAGGAGAAAATGAACTTGTCCCTCTCTTTGCAAGTTCTCCTGGGTAAAAGCTAAGCACACAACACATGATCTAAAGAGGGAATTAGAAATCAGATGAGAAACGTTCAAAGAGGGAGGGAGAAGGAAGGAAAGGGGAGAGGAACAGAGGGAAGAAAGAAAGGTTTCTAGCTTTTGTCTAAGCTGCAAAACTAAAATAAAATAATAAAATAAAAAGCCCAGGAATTTATTGATGATTCACTGTGTGCCAAGGACTTAGAATTCCCAAAGAGCTTGAATGTTTGAGTAAACAGCAGGAGCTTTTACTGTAAGAGCTGACAGCTTTGCAGAGAGAGAGGGAGCCCTAACAAGACAGCTTACTGCTCAAACAGAAACACGCTTTTGGTGTGGTAATATACTTACCAGCTCTTTGGATCTGACTGAGGAATTTCAGTATTAGCCTTGATGTGAAAGAGGGAGAGAGAGTCACCTCCTGTTGGTTAAGAGAAGGAAAGTGTGTGGTTAAAGAGGTCAGGGGAGGTTGCTGGAGAAGGCCTTCCCAGGAGCAAGGTGAGGATCCATGGGAACAAGGCTTGGCTACAGAGGACTGGGGATTTCAAGCAAGCTGATGCTCAGAATCAAATTCTAAGTTGTGCCCAGCTTTGTTTTGTTGTGAACCTATACAACATCATCTATCTTTTTTAAATCCTAAAATTTGAAGAAGATAGGTTAAAAATAACGTTTGCATATTTAGAGAAAAATTATCCTTAAAAATCATGAAAGACACTTTAATGAGCAAATACTATTGCTGAGCACCCATATACTTTGTTGTTTCCACCTTTTGAGTGTATGTTTGTGTGTGTGTGTGTGTGTGTGTGTGTGTGTGTGTGTGTGTATGCGTTCCATGTATGTTCCAAGGTATACATGTACAGAAAAGAACCACTTTAGGTGTTGGTCTTTCCTCCCACTTTGTTTGAGATAGGGTCTCGTTCATGGCTGCATATGTCAGGCTAGACGGCCTATAAGCCTCTGGGGTTCTCAGCCTGCTACCTCCCTGTACTAGAAGTGGGGTTAGAGAAGTATGCTCTACTATGTCCAGTTTTTACTTGGGGGTCTTGGGTTCTGGGTTCAGTTCCTCGGGCTGGTGTGATCAAAGCCTTACTCACTGAGCTGTGTCTTGGACCCTCTACTTTTTCCTTTAATATACATGGATGTTTTGCTTACATATATGTCTCTGTGTCTGGTGTCTGTAGAGGCCAGAAGAGGATGTTGGATTCCCTAGAATTAGAACCACAGATGGTTGTAAGCTGCCACACGGCTGCTGAGAATGGAACCCAGGTCCTCTGGATGGGCAGCCAGTGCTCTTAACTGTGGAGCCGTCTCTCTAGTCCTGCCCCCTTTAAAAATAGCTGTTCACAATTCTGTGAGGAGAAAATTAGTAGTGACATAAATGGTTCTTGCTTATAAAACTGAAAATCATACGGATGTATAATCACTACCGTGTAGCTTGTAGCCTGGCCCTGTTTCTGGCCTCATCTTGATGCTCCCTGGCCCATGAAGATGCGAATATCTGGCTACTTATTCTTGCTGATGTGCCTTCCTCACCAGGAAGGGCTGTGTGCCTTGGACTGTGAGTCAAAATAGAACCTTTCTTCCTTAGGTTGATTCTTAGTATTTGACCACAGTGACAAGAAGCGTAACAATTATGCAATCATAATCACACAGGCCCCTGTTTGAAGGATATTGAGCACAAAATCGAAAATCAGAGGTGTCTCTGTGGCCTGGTAAAAATAGTAAGTGTGAAATCAAACAGACCTGTCTTCTCATCCTCACTCTGGCTACTCTGACTACTGGAAAATGGAATACATTTTTTTTTTTTTTGTTTCCCTGGGATTTCTCACACATAAAATGCTAACTAGAAGTGCTAACCTTGACGGATTGTTGGTGGGTAAAGGAGATGAGATAACAGAGAACTTGGTGTTTTGGTTATTGTTTGGTGCTATTTCTACTTCCCTATTTGGCCAGCTCAAAATAATGAGCTAGGTCTAAGTCCTTGAAAAGGAATTTTAGAGAAAGGAAAATCGAAATGATCTGTATGGTTTGCGTGCTTACGTTGTCTCTTAAATTCACCCTGAAGCAGCCCTCCAGGACGACAGTACGAAGCTGTAGGGCCTTTAGCATGGGGTTAAGAGCCTTATAAAAGGACTTGAGAGAGTGTGGTTTTCTTTTCTGCTGTGGGAAGACACAGAACTCAAAGATCTATCTCTCTTACAAGCAAAGAGCAGTCCTCTCCAGAGACTGAACCTGTTGAAGCCTTGAACAGAGACTTCCCACTCTCTGGAGATGTGAGCAGGGAATTTCTGGTGTTATATTTTTTTCTGGTCTCAAGTACACTGTTACAGCTGCCTGACAGACTAAGGCAATGAGATTACCAAGCAGTACTTTGTTAGGGATAAAATACAAGAAGAATAAGGATTTGGGGACTTGGATGTTCTTATTGTTCAGGAGTAGCTTTATACCCTGGAATAAATAGACAAATGAATGTATACAGTGGCAACAGACTTGGTTTCATTTCTAATCTTAGACTCCAGGCTATGACAAAATCATTCTGATTGATCGATAGTTGACTTCCATTGCTTATTGGTAATTCCCTGGCAGGGGGGCTGGGCTGCTGGAATTCTGACTTTTAAGCATCTAGACCAAAAAAAAATCACAAACAACTGAAGGGTGCTTGCTGCTTTTGTTCCCAGTCTTCAATTCCAAGACCCAGAATTTCTATCGTTGGTGATAGGCTCAGTCTGAAGACTCTGTCACCCCCACAAGTCATTCACGTGACCCAGAGAATGCACTGCATTTTGCTAGGAATAAGACGTCCTCCTGATGAGCAGGATGACTCAACACCAAAATTCTTTTGTCCCTGACAATTTTCCTGGAGCGTTCACTTACGTAAGCATCACACGACAGCTCTGCTAGCATCCCTCTTCTCATCGTCACGCCATCTGTGAACTCATGGCTGCTTCGTTGAGTGGCATCCCAAAGCCTATGCTAGAAGAATTTTCAGGTTGTCTATGAGAAGGTGGTATTTAAAAAGGACTCCCAGGCATGTTTAGAAGCACTCAGTGTTTGGATTTCATGTTTCCTTCTCTTCGTTATTCCTGATGAATATTCTTTCAGCCTCTGCCTCCATGAGAAGATGGGCCAGAATGTTCCTGGTGGTGGGAGGAGACTTCTGAGACATTTCCCTTTCCCTATATACAACTTTACGTATTGTTTCAGTGCCTTGGTTTCTAAAGCTAAGATGGTCTACTACGTGATGAAGTTTTATTGGCGCATGCCAGACCTGGCGTGTAGATGCTTGATCATGTGCCCACATAGCAACCTCTATGGGCAACGCCAGCATTTCAGCTTGAAAACTGAGACCCAGAAAGGCTGGCTTTTCTTAGGTCACACAGCCTTCAGAAGAGCATGCATTTCTCCTTCAGAAGCCCTCCGAAGGTTCAAGTTCAATTCCTCGCCATCACCGCATCCAGTGTCTGTAATTCTAGCTCCAGGCTAGATAGAGCCTTTGCTGGCACCTGCCCTCAAGCATGCAAACTTACACATCATTAAAAGTGATACAACAGGAGTTTTTAGAAATCATTTTTACTTTGCTTGAGTTCATGAAGATCAAGGTGTGACCTTGCAAAGAACATTATTGTGGTAAATAGTCGCCCATTAGGCAGACGGCTTTGCAGCGCTCATATTTTATTCTGGTTTTCCGCTGCCCCATTTTGTCACAAGTTGCTAAAGGTCCTCTAGGAGGCATCTGATGAAATTCCTGGACCTGGAATTCACACTAAATGTAGGCTACCTAAAGTAAGACGAAACAGATCTGTCACCTAGAAATGACCGAAGGGAGGAGGTGCTTCTCTGCAGGAGCCGTGACCAGAGAGTCATAGGCTAAGCTGACACCCACTCCAAGAAACACGATCTCACTTCATTTTTTTTTTCCATATTGGAATGTTCAGATGAATTACTTCCTTTTGACTGTTATATTGTTCTTATTTTCAATTTTAGACTTTTATCTTTAGCAACTCATGACACACACCCCACCCCCCGATGCCCACCAGCTTCTCCATGACTCCCCACTGCACAAGGGTTACAGGTTCATGCAGGCACACCAGCTTTCTCCTGGGTACTGGGGCCTGAGCCTGAATCCTTGTGCTTGCATAGCAAGGGCTCTTACTGAGACATCTCTCTAGACACGGCCTCACTCTCTATGTGTCTTGTTCTTTTTAAGTGAGCTTTCATTTTTGTGGTGTTTGGCCATCAAAAACAGCAGCGTTACAACTCTGACCTATGTTTGCTATGTCTAGTGAGTGGAAACAATAACATGAATTGTAGCTACACAAATTTTGCTCCCTGTGCCCATGTCAACTGTTCGCATTGCTTACAGGTCATCTGGTCTCAGAGGTGTGGGAGACCCCGCCTTGCTTTATGCCTGAATAAGTGAGTATTTTGCTATAAGTGAGAGTCTAGAGAATATGAACATACTTAATTACACAGTTTTCTGTTTTCTCCCCTCTTCTTCTTAACATTTATCTATTCGTATTGATGATTGATTGATTGATGTGTATAAGTGTATGCATATGTGTGGAAGTCAGAAGACAACTTGTGAGGCTTAGTTCTCTCCTTCTACCACCTGGGTGGTGGGAGGAGCTGAACTCAGCTTGTCAGGGTTGGTAGCAAACACTTTTACCCACTCAGGCATCTCATTTGTCTATTGCTTTGCTTACTCTTTTTTCTCCCCCATGAGGTTAAGTGAGACTTTACCAGCAGGTGGCTTTTGAGTCTGGATCTCGTTACCTAGCCTGCAGGAGCATGAAACTATGTAGCCCAGATTGACCTTAAAAAAATTTCCTGCCCCAATCTCTCAAACACTAGGATTACAGATATGCAACACCCTATTTTCTAAGTAACATTTCCACTGGAAAGAACTCAGGGCTTTTTCATGGATGCATCAAAAACTTGACCAATAACCTTTGTGGTATTCTCTCCAGGAGGGCTGTTTTCTTCTGACATCTTTTACTATATGTTTAGTCTATAGGAACATTTCCTTTGCTAGATGTGAGCCCCTGCTGTCTTTTTTTCTTGGTGCTTATTTGTTAAAAATGTAAACATATTCCTAAAATGAATTGCTATAATGATTAAACTAGCTATCAGCCATTGAGAGTCCAAGGAGAAACCCTTCACAGAGACCAAGCAGTCCTCACAGTAACCCACGAAGAGAGTATTAGCCGCATTTACGATGAGAAACCAAAGGCTTTCTGAATAGAAGCAACATGGCCAGGGCAAATACCTGACTGTGTTTCTGGAGAGTATTTTGACAAATAACTAATGGTTGTGTGTGTTGTTTGGTTTTAATTTTCAGTGATTCCACATTTTTTTAAAAAAGACAATAAAATGCTTGCCCATTTTCTTCTTCTTTGTTCTCTTTATGATCAATTATGTAACCATAAGTCAAGTCAAGAATGTTGACAAGTATTTGCATTCTACTATCCTGGCTCAATAAAATGCAAGGTCTGAGTGACCTAATGATAGATTGATTCATTCGTTCACTTAAGATTGGGCTTGCATGACTGTCTTCAGATTTTCATGCACAAGGTTTCTATTTGAGCCCACTTTTTATATAAAAGCTCCCTTAGTTTGTTTACTTTTCTCTACAGCTACTTTTCTGCTGTTTCTAGACTTTTTTTGTTTTCTTTTTTTACATTTTGGTTTGTGTGTGTGTGTGCATGTGTGTGTGTGTGTGTGTGATTGCTTTGTTGTCCTTCTGGTCGTGAACTCACTATATAGCCAAACTGGCCCCTAACTCAAGAGCTTCCTGCCTTAGACTACTGAGTGTTGGGCTTACAGGTATGTGTCACCATATCTGATGGTATTTGCTATTTCTTTATTCCTAAAATATTTCAGTTAACGCGTTCCACTGGGGATACATGAGCTGGTTGTAAGTGAAATTCAGGCAGGTACTTTTAGTAGTTTTAGCATTATGTAGTTTACTAGAATATTAAAAAAAAAAAACACATAAAATTCACAAAGATTTTCCTAACAAAGCTAAGTGTTTTCACACCAGAAAAAATTAAACAAGTAACAGTAGAGAAGGCTGTTGTATGTGAATCCAGAAGTCACAGAAACACTGGGAAATATCACATGCTGTGGGACCTGATGTTTCAAAATGTCCCATTGCTAATGTGAGCAGTTTTTATAAGCAAGATCATTGACGTCATTAACACCAGATACTTCCGTGTGAACAACACCTGGAGATACTTTGTTTCAAGTTTTCATGTAACAGCCATTTTAATCCATTTCAATAAAATTGAAAGACTAGAAGTTCCCAGAAGCAAGGGTTGAATTGAAAACTCAGATATAATTCCACACACCAATGAACACTGGATTTTTGACAAGGAAATACACACTGGAAAAAGACAGTATCTTCAACAAATGGTGCTTGTCAAACTGGATGGCTGCATGTAAAAGAATGAAAATAGATCCGTACTTATCACTCTGTACAAATCTCAACTCTAAATGGATCAAGGACCTCAACATAAGGCAGCCAGTTACACTGAACCTGATAGAAGAGAAAATGCAGAAGAGTCTTGAACTCATTGGCACAGGAAAATACTTGCTGAACAGGATACCAAAAGCAAAAACAATTGATAAATGGAATGTCATGGAATCAAAAAGCTTCTGTATGGCAAGGTGTACCACCATTTGTACAAGTCAACAGGCTACAGAATGGGAAAAGATCCTTACCAATTACACATCTGATAGAGGGCTAATAGCTAAAATATCTAAAGAACTGGAAAATTGGACATCACAAAAACAAATGACCCAACTAAAAAAGTGGAGGACAGAGATAGAGAGTTCTCAATAGATCACACATAAATAGCTGAGAAACACATAAAGAACAATACCCTTAGTCATGAGGGAAATAGAAATCAAAACTACTTCACGATCTTAAACCAGTCAGAATGGAAAAGATTAATGAAAAACAAACAATGATAACTTATGCTGGTGAGGATGTAGGGTCGGGGGAGTCTCATCCATTGCTGGTGGGAGTGCAACTACTTGTATAGCCACTGTGGAAATCAGTGTGATCAGTGTGGTAGTTCTTAGGAGGCTCAGCATCAATCTACCTCAAGATCCAGCTGTATCATTCTCCGGCATATACCCAAAGAACTCTACAAGGTACTAGAGAGACACTTGCTCATCCATGTTGATTGCTGCTCTATTTATAACATCCAGAAATTGGCAACAATCTAGATGTCCATCAACAGATAAATGAAATAATGAAAATGTGGTACATTTACACAATGGGATATTACTCAGCAGTTAAAAAACAAAATCATGCAATTCACAGGTACATGGATGGCACTAGAAAGAAATCATTCTGAATGAGGTAACCCAGACCCAGAAAGACAAATATGGTATATATTCTCCTATATGGGTTATTACTTTTAATCCTTTGATAGGCATGCTACTGTCCATGTAATCACAGAAGTTATGTACGGAGTAAGACCCTAGGGAGGAGGGAAGGAATTCCTAAGGTAAGGGAAATAGAACATGTAGTTATGAAGAGATGGCAAAGATTAAATGGAGAAAGGGAGGGAAGAAGGTTTTTGTCAAAAAAATATCACTTGTTATACAAACACTTAAGGGAGGCCCCATGCCCAGTAGTATATGGCCAACGCAAAACTAATTCAATGGTGTTTTTTGAGATGTCTTATGTCATCATGCTTTATTTGGGCATTTTTTATCTTACTTGTCTTTTGTTTATTATGGTTTCTGGTTTCGTGACTTTGGGGGGTTTTGTGTTCATGTGTGAGTCTGTGGATCTCTGCATGTGCATGTTTTTCACCTGCTTTGTTTTTTGGTTTTGTTTGTTTTTCTTTTTTCTGTCTGTTTGCATTGTTCCCCACCCCCACATTTGTTTTTAAAGAGAGAAAGAAGGAGTAAAGTTGGATGGGTAGGAGGTAGGGAAGATCTAGGAGGAGACGAAGGAGAGGAAACCATGACCAGAATATACTGTATAAAATCATTTTCAATAAAGATAAATAACTAAATAAATAGAATTTTCTCTTTCGGTAAACAATGTAGTACATGTTGAGAGGCATGATGACTCAGGGGCCTTCTCAGGAACTTGATGAGGACAGATGCAAAGCCACAGGGACATCATCCTTTGTGTCTTTGTTCCCCAGAGACAATGATCCTTGGAAAATGAAAGGCTTCCCAGTAAAGTCCTTGTTCCAGCACTCATGGGTACACACACACACACACACACACACACACACACACACACACACACACACACACACAGAGACAGAGACAGACAGAAACAGACAGAGAGACAGCAAGACTATTCTTTGCATGTGGAACTGAAGTTCTGTTTGGAGGCCAAGCTGCTTTGGGGCACAATCAAGTGGAGTGTGCTAATTTTATGCAATGCACTCACCCCATCTTTTCTTCCATTCCATTTCTTGAACTAAGACCACCAAGTTCCTTCCACATTCAACAGAAAGCTGAGGACTTCAACTTGCTAAATTCTGCATTGGTTTAGGAAACCAAATTATTCAAAACACTTAAAGTCAGATTAACATCGCTTCAAATCCTTTTCATTTTTAATGGAACCAAAATCTCTTTCACCTTCTGTTGAACTCTGGCAATTGGTTCAGATTCTTGGTACACAGAACCTGTAGGAAGCAATGCTCTTGACTAGCCCAGCTCATTACCATCCTCATGTTTATTCTGAAGCTGATGCGCTGAGCAATTTTGGTGTACGTGGTAAGTCTCGACCTACATGCATTCTCCATTCTGCCATGAAGGAACTTCAGATTCCACATATAGTTATGTGTGTAGCCCTGGGTGTGCAGATTTCTCCCAAGCTGAATAAATTATAAACCCAGGTTGTGAACTTCCCAATGTGGAGTCCATAGTAAGGAGTCAATAACTGTTGCTGAAATTAATGAAAGAAAAAGATATCTGGGAGACAAATGCTTATAATACCAACACTCAAGAGGCTGGTCATGAGTTCAAGGCCAGCCCCAGCTACATAGCAATTTACAGGCCAGGCTAGGACATATAGGCAGAAACTGTCTCAACAATAAAAAAATAATAATTTAAATAAATGAGTAAAGCACATTAGAACAAAAGAAAAGCCATAAGGAAGAGAAAGGTTAACAGATTCCATCCGTGGTGTCATGAGTTGCTTGGTTTGGGTTCTGGGGATGAATCTGGGCACTCACACCGCTGCTCAGGGACCCTACTACTGAATTCTGCCCTGCCTCAATGGAACTTTTGACCCTGCACTCCCTGTAAGTGCTTAGGAACCAGACAGGATTCCTTAAAGACATAAGAGTAGCAGAATACATACTGCCTTGTAAATTAGAATAAGCATCATTGTTCTGTGCCAGAAACTGCTCTAGAAGGCTCATTCTCACACTTATATCAGTTTTTTTAAAGCATTTCCATAATTTTTAAAGTGGTATGTTAGAAAAGTCAAAAGAAGCATCATCATTAGAAATCATGATAAATTAATAGCGTTTTGAGGTACATCATTTTTGTCAAAATGACATTTGAATGTGCGGGGTCTGGAAGACGGTGGGGCAGTGACTGTGATGTCTTCCCTTTGCAAAAATAACATCACATCCTTCTGGTGTTTACAGCAAGGAGAACAAATGACTTTTGTCTTTTCCTTTGTCAGAAACCCAGTAAATCTTTCAGGGTTGTTTGAAGTAACATCATCTATTTTTGGTCCTGTTTTCATGAGCAGGGGACTCTCCTCTTGACCAGAGAATACTTTTGATTAAAAAGCTGCGTTTCAGTATTTTATTTTGTGATCCATGTTCCCCTGTGCATCCAGTGGCCTTGAGGGACACTTATCTCTCTGGGAAAGTGACAGCCTGCCCTTGACTTGGGCATTCAGCCCGAAACTGGCTAACTCCTGCTAACATTTGAACATCAAAGTCATGTTAAGAAAAGGTAGTGGAAACTGTGTGCTCTGTACCAGGCAAAAGACAACCCAACATCCCATCTTCTGCTTCCTCTGTCTACACTGTCTCCCTATCCATGTATTTTAGTCAGGTCTTCCATGAAAATATGCCTGATCTGTCACACTGCCCTCTGCTGCCCTGGCCTGGTCTTGCTAATAGAGAAAATAAAAAACAATAAACACATTATTATTCCTCTTCATGGGTGTGGCCCTTGATTACAGCTCTTCCAATAAAAAGCACAAGACTATTGTCTTAGTTGGGGTTTCTATTGCTATGACAAAACACCATGACCAAAAGCAAGTTGAGGAGGAAAGGCTTACTTGGCTTACCCTTCCATATCACTCCTCATCATCGAAGGAAGTCAGAGCAGGAACTCAAACAGGGTGGGAACCTGGAGGCAGGAGCTGGTGCAGAGTCCATGGTGGGGTGCTGCTTACTGGCTTGCTCCTCATGGCTTACTCAGCCTGTTTTATTTAATAGGACCCAGGACCACCAGCCAAGGGATAACCCACCCATAGTGGGCTTGGCCCTCTTCCATTAATCACAGATTAAGAAAATGCTCTATAGGCTGGGCCACAGTCTGATCTGATGGAAGCATTATCTTAATAGATGTTTCCTCCTCTCAGATGACTATAATTGTGTCAAGTTGACATAAATCTAGCCAGCACATTTTTCAATCAAAAATATCACCCATCCCAAACACAAAGGAGCCTTGCTCTTCCCTAAGCACCAACAGTCAACAAACCACTTGTCCCGATGCTGTAGAAGTGTCTGGTCTTTCAGGGTGGGCAGTCTGGAAAATTTATAATTTGGTAAGAGATGAAACTACCTGTGCTTAGGGTAGTGAAATGTTAATCTTCTTAAATGTGACTATGGATTCAATTAATTTTCTCAAATCCTTGAAAAGGCATTCTATAGTGATCATCAACATTTGGCAGCTTAAGAGTGGTCTCATTCTATATCCTTGAAGTGCAAGGTGCAGGCATCCTCCAGGAGTTCTCTGGAAGATTCATGCTGAAGGATACTTGTGTAACACGTTGGCCATGCGGATTAATGTGGTCAAGTGTGAGACCCACTTTGTAGTGCACAGTTAGACACTCTGAATCATTCAGATGTGTCTAGAACAGCAGCCCAGTGCCCAAATGCATCTCCTATTCCACTCTTTCTAACTGGTATCCATGTTGGTGATGCAATTTGCTTAATTAAAACTTATAGTCAATTAATCATTTGCAGTTATATTAAAACTATGGCCATAACTTCTCTACATATAGGCAACATAAGGTCAAAATAAAGGTTCAAGTGGGAAAGATAAGAATGATTTGAAATGGTCACTAGTGACTTTTTCAGAATCCTGAGGAGGTAATATTCATTCCTGGTTTATTTCATTTTCATGGCTTTTCACTTGCTCTCTCTACCACGAATGCATCTCCACATGTGTGAATGTACATATACATCTCCACATGTATGAAAGTACAAAAGGCCAGAGCTTGACGTTGCAATTCTTTCTCAATTGCTCACACCTTATTCATTGGGTAGGTTCTCTAACTGAATCTAGAGTTGGCTGATCTGGCCAAGCCTCACTAAACAACTCTGGGGACACTGTGTCTCTGTCTTCCAAGGACTGGGATTACAGGTGAGCTACCATGCTCACCTGGTTTTTACACGGGTTCTGAACACCCTAACTCTGGTCCTCATGTACGCACAACAAGAGTTTTATCCATTGTGCCGTCTGCCTACCTTATTTTGCACTTCTGAAGTTATGATATTTGCCATTTTGTAGAAAATCAAATCAAAGAAATGGTAGAATTGGACTTGGCGGCACAGGCCTTTAAGCCCAGCACTTGGGAGGCAGAAGCAGATGGACTCTGTGAGCTGGAGGTCAGTCAGGTTTATACAGTAAGTTACAGGCCGGTCAGAGTCACATAGTAAGATCCTTTCTTGCTTGAAAAAAATGCTAACAAAATGCAATAAATATCCTCAAATTGTGCCCATTGTATAAGAGGATTCAGTTTTTCAAAAACATCTGTAAAGAAGACATAAAGGAAGGTAGAAGGAAGCCAGCTGCGTCATTGTGTTTCTCACTCAGCTCCATTCGCATCAGCCACTGCCTCGTCAGACATTTTGTTTCTCTTATGCTGCAGTACCATATGCCTCATCGCCATTTTCCTTGCTATTTAGTGGGTTTTAGCACATCCATGGATCTGAGACCTCTCTGTTCATGTTTTAATAAACATTTCATATCGTGTTTTCACGTATGACTGTGGAATTTCCTTAATCGAAAAATAAATAGATACCCTGAATGAGTTCCAGCCTACTGAGAAGAGATATTCCTGTGCCTTATTCCTTATGACTTCCATTTATCATTTCCCTTAATTGTGGGAAGTAAAATGTTCACATTGAGTGTTGAAAATGTATTGCAGAATCTTAAATAACAAATGTAGTTAAATCATGCTTTCTTTGTTTCAACAAGGACAAGTCCCTATGTAAACAGACTTCATTTGTGTGGCCCTTGAAGAAGGTGTCTGAAGATTCCTTATCAGAGTAGCCAGCCTAACTCAGAGAATGAGATCCTTTTTTGGACATGGAGTGAAGGCTGAAGTGTTAGCACTTGGACTTTGCCTGATAGGCGTGGAGACTGGCTTTCTCCTCCTCTTCTGCCTCCTTCTCCTCCTCTTCCCCCTTGTATTTTGTTTCTGTTTCTGTGTCTTTCACAAAATAAGTGCATATAGGTTTATTTATGTTTCTGTGTTATACTTTATCAGTCTCCTCAAACCTTCAAATTTGTTCTTCAATACCAACATTGACTGCTTATATCACTGTGATTTTAAAACTTTGTTTTAACTCTTCTTATAAAAGCATACAAACACACACATATATATGTATCACGTATATACGATATGAAACTTAATCTTCCTCATCCAATTGGATATCCATAGTACTCACTGAAAAGGAAAGAATAGAAAGATGTAGGCATGTAGATCCTTACTTTAGTACTTAATTTGAGCTTTGATTTTTTTTTAGTATTATATGAGCCTCAACTTATTAATATTTAATATAAGTTTTAAAACCTACACAGTATTGTTGAGGATTATGTATACCACCTTAATGTCATACCTGGCTCTCGCAAGATGTGTATTACTGTTGTTGTTTCCTGGTCCATAGGAAGGTGCTGGCACTCTGGAGCTAGCTTACCTTCTGAGAAGGCTTAGTGTGAGTGTCTCACTATATAGTGTCTTCTCAAGCCTCTTGGTCCTTTACCGTCTCCAGACACATTACAGTAAAAGAGTAGGAGGTGTGTATAGTAAAGCAAGAGAAAGAATCCTGAAACTTCTCTAGGTTTCTAAGGTGCAACCTCTGAGCATGCTTCTGTTTCACACTGCTGTCTGTAGAGTTTTGCTGACTCACTTTTCTGCTGCCCACCCTAGTCTGTCCTTGCATCCTTGTCCTCTTTCCCACACTGTCCCTGGATGCTCACATCCACTGCAATGGATTCAATTCTGACATGCAAAATGCAAGTACCAGAATCTCAGTCCCCAGCTCCCCTGAGCTTTACAACCACATTGTTGACGTGTCCTCCAAGCTTTTCAAACTCAATCTTTTACAAATCTGAGCACATTTTTTTTAACCTCTTTCTTAGCTTCTACCCTCATGTCCCTGAATTCATTTTCTTGGACACTAATGGCATCATTTACCCTAAACCTCTAGTTTAACACTTCAGAGCCATTTTGTGGATCACCTCGTCTGTTGCCTCCATTGCTAAACACTCAGTTCCTGCAGGTTCTTAGGGCTTGAAGTTTCTTAGTGACAAGACACACTTGTCCTGCAACAAACATGCCAGACATGTTTCTCCCATCTTTTATTCATCCTTCGTCTAGAATTTTCACCATCTCTCTTCCTTACTAATGGAAAATAAATCTCTTTAGCCACCTCCCAATATCTCTATCTCCAAATTGTCACCAAACGTAATGTAGATTATGTATGATTGTATGATTAATTCTCTGCTTACAAATAGATGTGGCCCTTCACTTCCATGAAGATAAGGTTTAAAATCTTTGGCATGGTAGACCCAGATCTTCACTCCTGCTCCAATGTATATTTCTAACAGCAATATATACATATACTTTACTCCATCAAACAAATTATCAACTTACCCTAAGGCCAGTCTCAACTCAGTATTTAGTTGAAATTTAACACTAATTGACTTTTAAAGGAATCATTGACCGTATTGTTCTTTACTGGAGTTTTCTAGTAAATAAAGTACTTTGCAAAGTTCAAGAATATTTTCTCTCCAGAACCGCAGCCTTTGTGCAAGCTGTTCCATGTCCTTCTGGCTTCTCCCCGTTTGACTTTTGGGCCCTCTGCCTATCATCACCCTGACTTCATTTCCCACACTAGATCTTTCCAGCTGGACATCTTCCTCCTCACACTTCTTCAGAACAGGACTTGTAGTTCTAACTATTAAATACAGCAGGGTAGCTACGCAGAGAAATAAACAATGAAGAGGAGACGGGGGACAACTGATGAGATTCTGATTCTTTTTCTTGGGGTTGAATGCTGACTTTAGGAATACAAAGAGAAAAGACAGAGACACAGAGAGCTGCTGGGGACTATTTAAGTAATTCTGAGGAAATAGTGGTTGTTGGGATAATGGTGGTAGAGATTGAGATGATTTCTGATGATCAGATTCTAGATATATATTGAGAGTCATGTCATCAGGAATTTAAGAAAGGGATCAAGGGCATTTGGGGTTTGAGACTGAGCAACAAGAACTTTTTTTTTGCTTGTATGTATGGTGTATGTTAATATAAATATGCATGTTCTCATGTGTGCATGTACATGTGTGTGCAGGCACATAAGTGCATCTGGGCACTTGCACGTGGCAGCCTCAAATTGATTTGCAGTGTCTTCCTTGATCACTCTCTACGTTTATTGAGAGATGGCTTCTTTCTGGCCAGTCCAGCTACCCAGGTTGCCCTGGGGATCCCATATTTTGGCCTTCCTGAATACTGGGATTACAAATTGTTATCACATCTGCCCAGTATGGGTTTCTGGGGATCCTTAAGCTATAGTTTATCCACCCAGATACATCCACAATCCTAGAACTTTCTATTAACTGGCCAAAAAAAAAAAAACCATATTGGATAAAAATAGCTTGAGATATCAGTATCTCACTTTGGGGCATGCCACGTTAGGATGTCTTTTCTACATCCAAGAGGATATATCCAGTACACATTTAAGTATGGAAGTATGGGAGAGAAATTGGAACTGGAGCTCAAACTTAGGCATCATGAATATATAGATGATATTTAAAGCTGTGCAGCAGGTGAAAGGATCATCATGAACACAGAAATGTGAAAATGGAAGCTAGAGAAGTCTTGGTCAAAACCAAATGGAAAAATCAGAGGAGAGACTGAGAAGCCACTCTCAAGGTGTGAAGAAACCCAAGGAAAAGATGGTGTCCATGAAGAAAGTGGCCAAGGAGCAAAGCTGTGGAATAGTGGAAGAAGAAATCTGATTAAAATGGAGTCTAGAGACTATGAGAGGGGAGGAATCCCGAGCTGTGAGTATAAACAGTTCTTTTGAGGACTTTTGCTCAGAGGAGCTGGGAAATTATTAGAAACCAAGGCTAGAGGAAATAATTGAGGAAGATTTGTTGGATTTTTTTTTAACCTTCTCATTTGTTTGAAGATGAAAGTATGTTCGTGTGTTGATGAGGTGGCCCACAGTAGAGGTGCGGTGTATCAAAATAGGAGATAAATGGAAAATTTCTGGATCATCAGGAGATGGGGTGCAACCCAAGAAACCAACACTCAGGAGCCAGGAACAGGAGGACAGTGATCTTGAGGTCAGAATCTGTTATGTAAGGAGACACTATTTCACCAAGAAAAAGGAAAGGAAAAAAAAAGTTCCTGGACCAACATCTCTGTAATGGTAAAAGATCACAGAATCTGTTGTGTAGGAACTGGGCACATTAGTCTCTCTGTATTAACAGCATTAAGATTTATCTTTTTTTGCCTTAAGCAGAACAAAGCTTTACTCGTGATTGATGTTAAAGGAGTACAGCTAGCAGTTTGTTCTTTCATTACTGAAGAAAAAGAGAAATGCAGGAATGCTTACTCTTGTATTTTCTCCTTCCTTCTCTTTCTCTCCACATCATATAGCTCTTTCCATTGTGTCGCTGCGCATTCTCAGAAGAGACGTGATGGGGGGGCCGGGGGGCGGGGAGAAAGAGAAAGGGAGGGCAAGGAGAAAGGAGAGAACACCATAAAAACATCATTCAGTTATATGACCGAAGGAAGTCAAGTCCACCTAACAGGATGGGTTCAGGCCCATTTAAATGTAACCTAGCTGCCATTTACTTTATGGTCGTTGCCTCTTGTGACTTCATCACCAGCGGAGGGGGCCTTTTTCCTGCCACAGCTCCGATATACTAATGTTTACTTCTCTTTGGTTCTGTTCTTATGTTCACAACTGTTTTTCCACCTGCACGCAGAGCCACTGATTGCTTCTATGGGACAGAATTTATTTTCCTTATAAAACTGAGGAGTACTTTCTGTTGCTAAATCAACTAACTTCCTGCCCCTATGTCTATGTAGCCTATTCTAAGCATTGGTGAGAACTGAGTCTGCATAGAAACTCCCCTTCCTAACATTGTTCTCCAAAGAAATATCTTCATTATTTATTCCTTTTTGCTTGCCTGAATTTCAGCTAAGGAATCAACAGAGAGCACTGCTAACCCAGCGGGAGAATAGCTTAGCAGGAATGGTGTGTGCTACCGCTGTGAAGTAGTTGAGGTTTGACAACTTTGAGTGCATGGAAAGTGGCACAAACTGTGGGAAAAGCTGGATACCCCATCCATCCATGTCACAGGGTGACATTCCATGGGTGGGCCATGGAATTCCACAGAGGAGCTTATCTGAGCTATTTTAAGGTTTCCCTAAGTCAGGGCCTCTGAATTCAACAGTCGGCCCAGAGCACACACACTAAGGCCAAACTTCTATGGATCTAGAACTTTCTCTTACTTGAAAGCTGCAGGTTCTTGCTATGTGCTTATGTAACTTATGCATTAGTGTTGACTGCCCTCTACTTCAAGATATGACCTTTCAACCCAACACTGAGATTCTTTATTGAATTTATTGAATTCTTTATTGAATCCTCTTGAAGAAGAAGCTAGTTGGGTTGTGCCCTGCCCCACCAAGTCAGGATAAGACATACACACAAGACCAATTGTTTCATGGGGGTTATGATGTGGTCTGATAAAAACGACAGTCTGAGCTGATTTTTTGCCTAACATTGTATAGGCAAATAGGCAAAGCATGGAAATGTTGAAAGAATTAGTTGCTAATATAAACAAATCTGTAGTCACCATGAAAGTAAGAGTCTCCAGAGAGACTGTCTTAAGCTAGGCACTGAGTTCACAGGGAAGTGACATTAAGGGCAATGTCAACACTTGTGAGCAGAGAAGACATGAGACCACCGTGAGAAGCCTCCACATTAGGATAAGGAAGCCAAATGGTTAAACACACACACACACACACACACACACACACACACACACACACACACATACACACACACATGGCAAGGAATAGGATTTATATAAGAAAAGGAGTATAATTCTGTAAATGTAAATCCACTGAAACCTGTCCCAGATTCCATGTGAAGCCCATATTGGTCAAAGTCTCTGAAACCCTAACCCTATTGGATTCACAGAAAATCAATCTGGCCTAATCACTAAGCAGCAAATATTTCAAGTGGCTGAGCTTTCTCAAAATAGACATTATCTGCTCTGTATGTTATTATGAGATATTTCACAACAGAGTTTAACTAGAACATGTGATGTAGGCTGGGAAGAAGTTTCCATTGGTAAGTCACTTGCTTCATGAGTGTCAAGTCCCGAGTTCAGATCCACAGAACCCACATGAAAATCCAGGTACATGGTCCGTGCCTGTAATCTCTGTAATGGAAATAAGGGAAGCAGAGATAGGAGGGTCTCTGGAGCTAGCTGGCTTGCTAACATAATATCCTTGGTGAATCTGGAGCCAGCTGGCTAGCTAACACACACACACACAATCTGATGTTCACATTAAGCACATTGAGAGCAATGCAAACAGATTGGCAGTTGTATTTATTATTTCTTACCATTGTGGCAACAAGAAAAACACTAAACGAACCAATGACTCTACTAAATTAAGATTAGATTTTGTTTACCATTAAGAAGGAATCTAGATAGTATCCATTATTAAAAGACCCTAATTGTGAAGCATTGAGAGGTTATATGATGAGGTTTTTAAGTTGTCTTTTATACATCACGTATTCCCTTGGAATACTGAAAGGAGTCATAGAAATAAAAATAGGGAAAAAGTAAAGTATCAGTAGGAATGCATTATGTTTAACTTCAGTGCCTATAGGAGACTGTGTATGAATTATAAGTTGTAGCTTTATGCCTTAGTGGCTTTTACTGTTGCTGGGTTAAAATTCCCTGACAAAAGCAACCTAACGGGGAGACTGTTTTGTTTCATAGTTTAATGGTATCGTCCACTATGGTTGGGATGCCATGGTGGCCAGAGCATGGGTAGCCAGTTACATTGCATCGGTTGTCAAGGGAAGAGAGAATGATAATGGCCATGTTAAGCTAGCTTTCTCCTTTTGATACAGTCTAGGGCTTGAGCCAAGTTGACGGTGCTGCCTGCTTTTAGGGTGGGTCTTCTTACTTCAGTTAACCTCAAAGACAGATTCTCACATGCATTCCTGGAGGCTCGACCCCTAAGTGACGACAGTCCTGTCAACGTAATAACCAATCCTAACCGTTACACTTCAATAAGGTCAAATTATAATTTTTTTAATGTTTAATGTGTTGGGGTCTCTTTTCATAAATTGTTACCTATCCCAAAGAGAAAGATACATTTTCTTGTTTTATCTTAAAGCCTGAGTTTTTTCCTTTGTAGTTATCTCAGTAGTTTACCTAGAGGCAGATTTATTTTATGATGTGAAGTACAAATCAAGATTAATGTCTTATTCATTTCTTCCTGCATGATTATTAATCCCAAGTATTTATGGAAAGGCAATACTTTCAGGGTTGGAGAGATGACTCGGTTGGTCACATGCTTGCCACACACACATGGGAACCTCAGCTTGAGCCAATGGAGCCAGAAAGCTTTCTGATAATAAAGTGGATGGCATTCCTAAAGGAAGGCAGCTGAGGTTATCCTCTGCTCTCCACACAAGGACGTGTGCACGTTCCATGAACACATGCATGTACACACATATACTCAATCAGATAACCACCCCAATGTGGGCGCTGTGGTCTAATTTGTATTCCCCAAATTGATACTGAAATCTAACACTCATTGTGATCGTATGAAGGATTAAGTGATGACAGTGTCCTCTTTTAAGGAGGACACACAAATGTCTAAAACCATGGTGCTCATCTTCTTTTTATTTTAGTTTTTCTTTTATTGAAAATAGCTTTATTCCCACATAATATACCCTGATTATGGTTCCCCTCCCTCTACTCCTCCCAGTTCCTCCCCACCTCCCTCCTATCCAGATCCACACTTCCTTTCTGTCTCTCATTAGGAAACAAATAAGCTTCTAAAGGATAACAATAAAATAAAGTATAAGATTTTGGAAAAATCAAAGAAACAGAAGGAAATGAGTTCAAGAGAAGTCACAAAATATGGAGACCCAGTCCTTTGCATACTCAGGAATCCCATAAAAGTATTAAACTGGAAGACATAGTATATACACACACAGGACCTGGTGCAGACCCTTGCAGGCCCTGTATGTGCTGCCCCAGTCTTTGTGAGTTCATCTGAGCTTTGAGTATGTTGATTTAGAGGGCCTTTTCTTTTTCTTTTTCTTTCTTGTGTGTCTGTGTGTGTGTGTCTGTCTGTCTGTCTGTCTTCCATGCCCACTGACTCTTACACTCTCTGGTTCCTCATATGAGACGTTCCTTGAGTCCTGAGGAAAGGGATTTGATGGAGACATCCCATGGGGTTGAGTGTTCCCAGGTCCCTCATTCTCTGCATAATGTCTGGCTGTGAATCCCTGTATTTGTTCCCATCTGCTGCAGGAGGAAGCTTCTGTGAAGATGGCTTGCTGCTTGTCTTCTTTAGCTGTCAATGAAACTAGAGTTTAAACCACGTGTTGCTGCCATGCAGTGGTGGTAACTTTCCACTGCTCTTTAGCATTACCGCATGTTTTACAAGCAGTGACACTCTTGTTCCTTCTAGCCTTCCTTTTCTGTCAGACTTCCTTCTTAATGATGCTTGTATAATGTATAGCCCTAGATCATAAAGCTACATCTCCCTCTGGAGCACGAGCTACTGTCTCCCTCTGGAGCAAAGCATGCATGCTCACCACCTACCCTATTTGGATTTGAGTTCCTTAAACTCAGGCTTCCTCTGTTGTGAAGCAACTCATTGTTCGGGTCATATCATCGGCTCTGTCTGGCTTCACCCATTGGAACTGGGGCTTGGAGACATGAATGTTGATGCTCTGGCTATCATTATGAAGTAATACATCATCCTTCATCTGTAACCAAGGGGCATCTTGTCTTCCAGCCTCTATGAAGCTGTGGCAAGGCAATTAATTTCAGTGTAGGAGAAATCGCGAGTCCTTCGGTGTTTTTGACACACTGTGCTCTCTGGACTAGCTAAAAGTAAAGAGGTTGGCATCTGGTGCTGGAAAAGATGTAAACCAGATAAAACTCCCTGCTTGGAGAATCCAAATGGGTACATCCACACTGGAAAATGGGGTGAAAGCTGGAAAGCTATTTCTACTAATGCTGAGCACCACGTCCAGTAAATTGCTCTTCCAGATTTATGCCCCAAAGCCATGTGTCCAAGTGTACCAAACCCATACTGAAGCACCTTCATATCCACTGTCCTTAGAGTATCCCAAATGTCCTCCAGCCATAGTGAGACAGAAAATCAAGGTGCCTTGAGAATAACAGTTTTTCTTGGGAAGCTTGGGTGGGCTTAGCTCAGAGAGCTAGGGTCCCAGAAATGGAACAGCCACTAAAGCCTCCCTTGGCCACTGGCTTTTAAGTTCTTGTCTGAAGAATCTAAAGAATGAATGTCACAGACCACAGAGGGTGAGTGTCAGAAAGAAATATAGAAGTCTTTAATTGTAGGGAGCTTAAGGGAAAGAAAGTAGGCAGGGGAGGAAGAGCGAAGAAAGAAGAGACAGAGGCAGAGATAGAAAAAGAGAGAAAGAAACATGAGGTGGGGGGGACTGAAAGGAGCGACAGAGAGAAGGCACACACATATGAATACTCAGAGAGAGAGAGAGAGAGAGAGAGAGAGAGAGATCAAAGATACAGGGAGAGAAGAGAGGGGGAGTGAAAGGAGAGAGAGAGGAGACACATATATGAATATACATACACATACAGGGTGGGGGGAATGAACACAGAGCAGGAGCACAGAGCCCTGCATAGTAGGAGGGGTCCTAGGAAATAGGACACTGTCAAACTCCTAGTCTGGGACTTTTGTAAAGGCTTTATGGCCCCAGGTAGGTGAGATATGAGGAGGAGTGAGCTGATCAGGCAGCCCACCTTGGTGTCCAAGTGCTTCCTCTCAGTGTCAGTCACACAGTCACAGACAACCTCTAGGCAGAGATGCTCATTTCAGAAACAAAGAAACAGGAGCCAGAGCACTTTCCTGGCATCCCTGCCCTCTAGCAAGGGTGTTCTCAGAACTGCTGCTTTCTGCCCCCTGCTCCACTGGACCAGTTTCCATCTCCTCTTCTCATCAGTGAACCAGCAGGTAACTCATCATGAGCTCACACGATGGAGTATTAGAAGGCAATGAGAGTGAACAATTATAACTCTACACTACTCCATGGATGAGGCTCTAAATTTAGCACCAAGAAAAGCAAATGCCAACAAATCCACACCATGGTGTATTCTGAAACCAGAAAGCTAATAGATAGTATTAGAGTCGCGACAGTGTCCATAGCAGACAAGGGAGTGACGTGCTTCCTAAGGTGCTAATATATTTTCTCTATTTTTGTTTTTGTCTCATACTATAACTCAGTTGGGCATGGAACTCGGTCTATAAGCCGGCTCCAAGTTTGTGGTGGTCTCCCGATGCTGGGATTGTGGGCCTGCAGCCTGAAGGCTGAGCCCAGGAGCACAGTGCCTGTTCTTTGTCCTGTGAAAACCACCAAGCTGTGCACCAGTGACCCCTGCATTTCCCTCTAAGTATGCATTTCAGTGAAATGACCATAGAGGGGGAAAAAGAAACTTAACTTGGAAGCCTTTCAGAGTGCTGTGTTACATCAAAGATAGTAATTCTATCTACTTATTATCTCATTTAAGATAAAACTGTAATTTGGAACTCTAATGGGTTTAGAAGACATGGTTCAAAAATTCCACAAAACCCCACAGTAATCATAGTGGTAAGACAGCTGTAGGTTCCGATGCCTTCGTCTCCCCGTGCCTTTGTGTAATCACCCACTGAAATGTTGTAATAGATTATAGAATGGATGACACTAATTCAGATTATAGTCATGAAAATAAAAAGTGGTAAGCTCACTTAAATTCATCTATAACAGATCAAGGGTGTGGATTCCTCGGATTTCATGACACCAGTGATAGAGCTAAGAAGTGTCTTTTACTTCTTTTTAAATTATTTTACTCTTTAATTTTATTCTATATAAATATGTGTTTTCCTGTATGTATGTCTGCACACCATGTGCATGCAGAGCCTTCAGAGGCTAGAAGAAGGCCTCAAACTCCCTGGAACTGGAGTTACAGATGGTTGTGAACCTCCACAAGGATGTTAGCCATTGAACCCTGAGTCTTCTGCAAGAGCAGATAGCGCTCTACACCACCGAACCATCTCTCTCGCCCTCACTTTTCTTTTCTTAATATGCAAAAATAATAACCTTTCCTGAGAGTTTTCTATGTTCAAGCACCTTCAATCACTGAAGGGTACCACGCCGTCCTTTAGCCTCTTCAGGAGCCCCACAGTGACCTAGAGTTCTCTAAATGGACAGAGCAAAAGGATAGTACATCACGCTGAGAATTTAAGAAATGCATTTCAAGTTCTAAAAAATGATCAAAACAGCTACCATTTATCTAAAACATTCTCTATGAAACTCTGAAGTGATTATTCATAAGACTTGCTCATTTGTGTCTGACTCATTTGCCATTTAAAATTGTTAGACAAAGGTAACAATAAGTTAGCCGAAGCTTGTCAAATTGGAAAGTACAGAATTGTCTGGACTATTGAAAAAAAATCCTTATTAGTTGAGACTAGAATTTATTGTTACTTGCATAATATTAAATGAGTGAGGTAATTAATGTTTCTCATCAGTGTTTTACTGTGCTCCATTGAGCTCTCCATTTAGAATTTGGTGGTAGGAGAGTACACATACTTCTAATTCTTTGTGTGTGTGTGTGTGTGTGTGTGTGTGTGTGTGTGTGTGTGATGACTAATCTTGGTTGACAACTTGACAACACTGGGAAAAGGTAATCTCAGCTGAGGAACTGCCTCCATCAGATTGGCCTGTGGGCATGTCTATGGGAAATTTTCTGGGTTGTTAATTGACGGTGGAGAGCCTAGCCCACTGTGAATGGAGCCATTGCTGGGCAGGTGGGTCTGGGCTGTGTAAGAAAGATAACTGAGCAAGGCAATAAGCTGTTGTGGAAGTTTATTTTTAGTCATGTTTGAAATAATTGTTTTTGTGCACTGTTGGAAAAAGGGATGTCCAGGCTTTGGCGTTTTGTATTGTCTGCAGGTGTGGGATTTCTGGGGGGGGGGGGATGTTTGATTGTTTATGATCTGCACCTGAGGAGTTATGAATCAATAAAATCCCTGAGCTCAGACACTCAGGGTTCCACTGTCAAGTATGGTGCTTGCCATGACTGTGGTTCCCTCTGCTGAGGTCGGGCAGGGTTGCACGTATGAATGTGCCTCCTTGTCTTCCTCGCTGGTCTACCACAGCAGTTTACTGCTACGATAAGCAGTGTTTCTTTGTTGTCTTTGCTTTAGTTCCTACCTCCAGGATTCTTCAGGCTTCCCCTGATAAGGAACTCTAACCTGTAAGCCAAATAAACCCTTTCCTTCTCAGAATTGCTTTTGATCATAGTGTTTATCATAGCCATAGAAAACAAACTAGAACAGCTATTTCTGAGAAGAATTTAAAATAAAATATGAAATTATTGTGTCCATTTAAATGGGCAAAGTAACATTTTAAGACTCTCAGGGCAATCTCTAGAGGTTATGTATTAAATGATGAGGTGGATAATGTACCAGAGGTAGTAGGGTGAAAAGTTTTACAAGTTAACTTTGGAATTGTTATAAGATGCCTAATGTGCAGAATTGGGTACACTTTAATAAATTGCCTTTGAAAACTCACAATATTTGATATTTCATAAATAGCTTAAAATTTCATATTTCATCAATATCTTCTTTATCTGCTTGAAAGAATATCAATCCCACTAGGATGGTGCCACCCTTGTGACCTAGTCACCTCCCCAAAAACTTCCAAATACCATTGCTTGGTGATTAGGATTTAAGCATGCAAATTTGGGGATCAGTAGAAGAACATTCAACCAATGTGTAAGAACTTCTGCCAAAAAACCAAACAGGCACACAGGCAAAGTAGTGAGGGAGAGATGCTGGAGCCTGGCAGCCCCATCATATGCCCTCCATGAGACTCACTCTGTTCTTTTGTTCTGGGCTTTCTCTTTACTATCCCCAAAGATTTAATCGAGATGAATACTTCTAAAGTTACATTAGTAACATATTTATGCTCTCGTCTCTCGACTCTCTCTTGCCATCTATTCTCTTCTTCCTTTCCCTTCTTTTCTCCCCCAGCCATAGATCTCTACTTCTTCCTCTCACGCTCTCAACCATGTATTTCGGAAATTAAAATCTAGCTCTGCAGCTCAATGATGGCAAACTTTCCACAGTTTTTATTTTGTTTATTATGTTTTGAAACTAGATGGTGATGACACACAGGTCTCTACCATCAGTGGGAAACGTTTTTACATGACAACAATCATCTATGTACACATGCACACTTAAATATTTAATGCTGATTATCTCTTTAAGCTTTGGGCATGATTTCACATTGCTAGATAGCTGTATTGTTGGAATTCTAATGGGAGCTTCCTGCCTCTCAGAGCTGTGAGGGTTAGACTATGAAACACTTGTATAGATCCTGGTCCCAGTACATAGTATGAAGCTAGTGAGTGCTGCAAAAATATTCAAGTTGTGCATTCATTCTGTAGAATATTATGTTCTGTTGCTAGTGTTTAACTTGACTAGCTATTTTTGTGACCTAGTATCTCCACATTGATGCACTATTCTTACCCCTATGATGTTGAGGATTCCATTACTACAGTTTCAAATAAGCACAGCACTTTCTCAAACTGCTATCTCATTTTAAAGTGTCTAGTCAAAGGTACATCATGTTCTTTGTGAAGGGTCAGTAAATAAGTTTGCTCATTTATATTCCTAAAACTCTTGAGATTTTTCAAGATGAAATAATGGTATTTTGGGTTGTTATTATCATCTAGCATCCTGCATCTGTTCCATTTCTGTGACTTATAGACATGGATCACTCCTTCCAACGTCTTCAATGTAAAGTGTTGAACCTAGGTCTCAAAATATTAAACTACTTCAGTGTGCAAAGTTCTTAGAAACATGTGGGTTTAATGCTCTGCATCTGTAGACTGTTGTTAATACTGTCTAACTATGAAGTTCTTTTAAAAGATGTCTCTTCAAGAATGATTTACACACTTCCCTTAAATATGGGAGTCAGAGAATTAGTAATTTTCATGCCTGATTGCTTATTAGAACTTAAAATCCTTCAGAATGTCCTGAAGAGCTTGTATATCATAAACCACAGGAAGAAAAAAATCAACGTCCTTTGATACTTTTACACATGTGCCTTATTCAACATTGTAATGTAATTCTGGACACAGTTTGCTATTTTATTTGGAATCAGGTATAAATGAAGCGCCCAGATCATTTTTCTCATAAAGTCCATTGTAACGGATATCAACATGTCAAAAGATGAAAGAACAGAATACATAGTAGCTGAGGTTGTGTTACTGGAGGTGAGTATCTGGGTGTCCCCAGGTTCTTTGTGTTGTATTTGCAGCATTAAAGTAAGCTCACACAAATTTGCAAAATAGTAAGGAAACTTTATTCAAATCAAAATGGCAGTGCAAATTAGAAAGGAGTACATTGTCAATATTGACAGTAGGCCACACGAATGGAGGTACTCAAGGGTCATTGTTTGGGACTTTCTATTATGAGGTTCAAGAGAAAAAGAAGCTTAGTTGCTAATAGGTATTGCTTGGGTAGTTCTCTATGTTCATTGACAGATTAAATCATAGAGCATTTCTCTACTGTTCACATCTATTGCCATAACATGTCTGATTTTAATGATATGCATGCCCAATTATGCACAGGTATGAAATTGGTAAATAGGAACTTTCCCTAAAAGTTCACTTTGGGAGGGTTTTGCCTGCCTGTTTGTATTTTTTGGTTTTTTTGTTTTGTTTTGTTTTTGATCTTTTTTTTTTTCTTTTTACTTTTTTTGGTTTTGTTTTATTTTCCAAGACAGGGTTTCTCTGTTGTAACCCTGGCTGTTTTGGAACTCACTTTGTAGACCAGGCTGGCCTCAAACTCATAGAGTTTGCTCTGCTTCCCGAGTTCTGGGATAAAAAGCATGTACCACCAATGCACAGCAGCCTTTACATTCTTATACCTCTATATCTGTCTAAGTTTGATAGTCATGAGGGTAGGAAAAACTTGTTCAGAATGGGGTTAGTACAGATCTCAATGCAGATGAGGGTCCTAAATTGCTAACAAGTTTCTAGGTACATTGTTTAGAGTAAGCTGTGTGTGCATAGTATGTGCAGGTAAGGGTCTCAGACTGCCAAGTGCATTATGTGAAGAAGGGTATGTGTATAGTCAAAACCAAGCAGAGTCCCAGGTTGCTAAGCTATCCCGTATGCTTTTCTGCCTCAGAGTACTTCATTTGATTTCAGCTTCTTTTTGTGCAATCAGAATTTTAAAGCAGAGTGGAAGCCTGAAATGTCATAAAATTATGCCATATAATTTCTTCCTGTAACGAGAAAGAAGAGTAAGTTTGCGGAACAGAAGTCATTCTTGTTTAAATATAGAATTTGCTCTTGAGTCTCTTAAGCATGGTGCAAGAACTCATATTTTGAAAACAGTGCTTAGCTTACCATGAATAGTTCTTACTCTTCTTTTGCTGGGATAAAATATAATGAACAAGGTAATGACTTATGGAAGAAAGATTTTATTTTGTCTTATGGTTCCAGAGGGAAAGTCCATAATGTTGGAGGAGGCATGACATTAGACAGACAGAGTGGGAAGCTGGGAGATCACATATTCAATCGCAAGCTCTATGGAGCCAGGGCAAGGCTATAAACTCTCAAACCCATCCCCAAGAGGCTTACTTCCTCCAGCAAGATCATACCTCCTGAAGGTCCTCAAACAGCACCACCAATTGAGACCAAGTGTTTAAACACATGAACCTATGGGAAATACTTTCTCATTCAAACCTCTACATTTTAGATGCTATCTATCTTGTTGTATGATTTAGATACATTATCTCTGGGGTCTTAGTGCTTACTAGAAACATTTTCAGAATGTAGGAAAAGGCAGAAAATAGTTGGGGATGTCAGAGAATCAATCCAGTCTATTTCCTTCCGATAACACCTGGAACTTAGAGTCTGTTTATTATTACCCTTTAAGTTGTTCATACTAATATTTTCTAGGGCTTCAGCTTCAGTAAGTCTTAGAAAATAGGACTTGCACAGGATCGAAATTCCAGCATGGGTGAGGGAGGGACTTTCAAGGCCCCACCCCTACCAGAAGAGCTGCTGGCAGTAAATGACCGAGAGATGGAGAGTCTCTGATGGGGAGGGATATGGCCAATGGTAGGTTGTTCATTCCCCAGTGGATTTGCCACATACCCATGTACATATGGGAAGTATTAATTGGGCTTAGGACAAGTTGGAGGGGAGTGGTAGGTGGATATGATTGACAGATTATATAAATATATGAAACTTTCAAAGAATAAGAAATTACAAAAAAATCTAAATTATTGTGACTCCAATGATACCTCTCTAATTCAACAAATGGACATATTAGATCTCCTGAAAACTTGGCTTAATATATATTTTACAATTGAATTTTTATTGTAAAAAATATGCCTTATAGACTTTAATGAAAACCATAACAAATAAAATATTTCCCAGTGTAGTGCTTTGAAATGCAATTAGTAATCCTAACTTAACTCTTTTGATGTGGTAAAATGATCGAGTCAGTGTGTTGAACACAGGATGTATGAAAATGTCATCTTTGTGTGCGAATTTTATCTTGAATTCTGGACTTGGTTTCATATCATCTTGGTCAGAGAAGAAAAACTGAAGGTCTTGCCATTGAGCTCCATTGAGTAAGTGTGAGGGCTGAGAAAGTTGGACCGGCAATCTACTTCCAAGGATCAGGCCCCACAGTTATGTCAGTCATCTTAACTTTCTTCATTTGAAAGATCACATGTGATGGTTTGAATGAGAATGGCTCCCATAGGCTCATATGTTTTAAGTGCTTGGTCCCTAGTGGGTGAAACTGTTTAGGAAGGATTAGGAGGTGTGGCCTTGTTGGAAGAGGGAGTCACTGGGGGGTGGATTTGGAGGTTTCAAAAGACTAACACCATTCTGAGTCTTTCTCCCTGTTTCCTGCTTTTGGGTATATGCTCTAAGCTACCGCCCTGGCACCGTGCCTGCTTTCCTGCTGCCATTCTCATCACCGTGATGGTCATGAACTCTATCCCTCTGAAACTGTGAGTCCCAAATAAACTCTTTTATTGATCATGGTGTCTTATCACAGCAATAGAAAAGCAACTAAGACATCACCTATGATGGTTAAAACTTGACTTGTCAGTTTGACAGGCTTTAGAATTAACATGGAAACAAATCTCTAGGCAAGTCTGTAAGAAGTTGTCTAGATTGGTTTAATTGAAGTAGGAAGACCTACCCTAAGTATAGTTGGTAGCATTCTGGTCATAGGGATCTCAGACTTAATAATTAGAAAAAAGCCACCTAAGCACCAATGCCAACCTCTGCTGTGGATACAATGTGACCAGTGCCCCCTGTTGGTACCTATCATGGTGGACTGTATCTCCTAGAACTGTAAGCCAAACTAACTCACCCCCTTTTTTTTCCATCAGTAGGTTTTGTCAGGTATTTTTGTCATAGTGAAACAGGTAGCTAATAAATCATCTTTATTTATACTATGAGACTGGGACAGGTCTATCAATGATGTGCTGAAGTTAGGTTGGGCAAAGTAATATATTTCCCAAAGTCATTTATGTTTCAAGTGCAATCCCTATCAAAATCTTTTTAGGCTCAAAAATACAATCCTAAAAATTAGCATAAAATTAATTACAAGGGAGCAAAAAATAACAAGAAGAAAAAAATCTTGAAAAATTATAAAAATAAATGAATCACAAACCTCAATTTCATAGCAATGTTCAGTTTGGATTATTGAAAATACTTCAGAACTAGATACAGATTCTGGCTATATAAGAAGCAATATTTCAAATGTCACCAAACTGCACAGTGTAAAATGGCTTTGTGTGAATGTTGCCTCTAAAAACAAGGTAGCAAATTACCTGTGAGTTTGAAATTATAAAAGAAAGCTCAGGGGCCAGAGAACATTTGCTGCTTTTGTCAGACCTGGGTTTGGTTCCCAACACATACATCAGACAGCTCTACCTGTACTTCCAGTTCTAGGGGATCCAATGCCCCTGGCTTCCATTGTCAACTGCATAAATGTGATACAAATAATGTACACAGGCATGCATACATACACAAATCTTTAAGAATGTGTACAAAGCTGGGCATGGTGGTGCATGCTTTTAATCCCAGCACTCAGGAGGCAGAGGCAGGCAGATCTCTATGATCTTACACAGTGCATTTTCAGGACAGCCAGGACGACACAGAGAAACCTTGTCTCAAAAGGAACTAAAAAAAGAAAAATAAGAAGAAGAATAGGAGGAGGAGGAGGAAGAGGAAGAGGAAGAAGGTACAGAAATATTTCACTAACTACTGAACACATTTCAGGAAAGCTGTTTTTATATAAATATGTATTAGAGATATGGAAACTATTACACAGAAATCTTAGGCTATGGAGCTGAAGAATAATCTACTATCAGTATGAGAACTGTAGTAATGCATAGTTAGAACTGAACTGTAAAATTAGCACTGTGACTCTGACAGCATGCGTGGCATTTTGTCAAAGATTGGCTTGCCAATATGAGTGATGAAAACAGTTAAAATAACCCTGATGAAGGCATCTTAGCAAATGCCAGGACCACCGTTGTAATGGAGGAGGCTCAATGGAGGCTGGAGGCTCAATCAAGAAGACCAGTCTGTTTCATTGTTTGTATAAACCGGCATTTGTTCTAGACATATTGCAATTGAGATTAATGTTTGCTTAATTTTTATAATGGTTTCAGTGGCTGTTCACTAAATATTTGCAGACAGGATGTATCTTTCCTGAGCCTCAGTTCCCTCAACTGTAAGGCAGTATCACTCCTCCCGGTGTGAGGGGAGGATCGCATGAGATGGTTTATGCAAAGCAGACTGCCTGGCACAGAGAAAGCAATTATTAAACACTAGGTTCATGATTCAAAGGCAAATATGCTATTGCCTAAATTATCTCAATGAGGTTTCAATTCAATAACATTTTTACATTTTTTGTGGATTTCGGATAAATGCAATTTTTTAAAATGAAGAGTGAAAAAAAAAAAAAACCCCAAACCTGAGCCCCTTCTGTGTTCCAAGGGATGTGTTCAGGCGCACACTTCATATGAAACTTTGTCGAGTTGAAGATTATCATAAATGGTCATCTCCAAATAGCCACATTCCTCTTAATGTTTCTCAGAGACATGATGTTCTAATTATTTAACCATCTACAAAGACTCGGGACTGAAATTGGGAATGCCGAGTTCTGTGTTTTGACCATGCCTGACTCATTTGAAGTCTTTATGTCTTGACTTGTTCTCCTTACATTTGTGTAATGAGGGAACAATTCAGTTATCCCCATAAGAGCAAAGTGAGAAGGGATACTTGTGTGCTGCTTTGAAACCAGAGTTTATGAAGGGATTAAAGATGGATTGTTATTGGGGACTGGGAAGATGACTCAGTGAAGAAGATGGCTCAGAGGGTAAAGAGCATGTGTATAAGGAACCAAGTTCAAATCCCCAACATCTGAAGAAGAAGCCAGGCATGGCTGTATGTGCCTGTGACTCCAGCACTCTGGAAGACAGAGACAGGAGGATTGCCAGGGCTTGCTGGCCACTGGCCTAGTTCCAGGTTTAGTGAGAGACCTTGTCTCAAGGGAATATGGTAGAGCGATGGAATAGGAGACCTGCAGTGTCCCCCATTCTAATTTCTGCATGCATGAGCCTGCACAACCAGCACATATGTGGATATATGCCAAACACACACACATACAGACATGCACACACAGATGATTATGAACATTCTTCACTCTGAAATCACATTGTTAGTGGAGATTCTCAAAATTAGCATCTATCTTTTAAATCCAAGGAAGTAAATAATCAACAACTGCAACATTTTGAGAATCTAGACTGCCAATTTGGAAGGAATAGAAAAGTACTGATTTCAAAAGCTTACATTGTGAAAGGAGAGAGCAGACTCCTAGAAGGTGTCTTCTGACCTCCACACATTTGTGCAAGCACCCCCTACAAACACACACCACACACACACACACACACACACACACACACACACACGAAATAAGTGCTTCCTAAAATCCTGAATTATCTATGATCAGAAGAAAAACATCTTGAACCTGTATTTTAAAGTTAAAACAATGTCGAGAGCAATACACATTCTGTGTATATATTATAAAAACAACACATATCTGTTAGAGGCATAGAAATGAAAGCTTACTAGAATAGATGACAGAGTATTCCACATTTTACCCTTTATTCCCTTCATGGTGGGATATGGTGAGATTTCTCAACATTTTCAATATGCATATGCCTTTAGGCTTATTAGGTGGATCAAATGAAATAATCTACTTACAAGCTTCTTATGGTGCTTGATAGGATTTGGTAAGAGGTGATTCCTTGATAAGAGGTAGAATACCTGAGTAAATCCATGTTTTAAATGCATATCTCATGCTGTCATTGTTCACATAGAATTTCAAAATTAGAATGTTATATTCCTTTGGAAGTACTGACTGAAGTAACGACAAATACAGCCACCTGTGTGTGAAATCCTATTCAACCCATCTTGCTGGCTCAGTGAAATGAAACCGTGTGAACACTATGAAGAAAAGTAGTAACAAAATGAGAATTATGACTTCAGCCATTGACTTTGGAAGGTGATATGTTGGGTCCCACGACTTAATCTCCATCATGGTTTCTAGAGAGAGCATTAGCCGATTCCATAATATCTCAAGGCACCTGACTTTTGCAGGGTAGTCCTGTAGAGGATTAGCTAGTTGCAGAGGTTTTCTGCTTTTTAAAATTAATTTTAGTTATTTTTGTCTGTGTGTCTGTGCATGTGTGTGTGTGTGTATGTATGTATGTGTGTATGTGTTTGTGTGTGTGTGTGTCTGTGTGGTATGTGTATATGTATGTGTGTGTGTGTGTATTATGTGTCTGTGAGTGTGTGTGTATGTGTGTGTGTCTGTGTGTCTGTGTGTATCTCTCTGTGTGTGTGTCTATATGTGTATGTGTATCTGTGTGTGTATGTGTGTCTTATGTGTATATACATGTGTGTATATGTGTGTCTGTATTAGAATCTGCATGTGAGTGTGTGTGTGTACGTGTGTGTCTGTGTGTCTGTGTGTCTGTATTAGAATCTGCATGTGAGTGTGTGTGTGCGTGTGTGTGGTGTCTGTGTGTGTATGTATTTCTGTATGTATGTATGTGTGTGTGTGTCTGTGTGTGTATGTGCGTGTGTGTGTGTGTGTGTGTGTGTGCGTGTGTGTGTGTTAGAATCTGCATGTGAAGGTCAGAGGACAACTTTCAGGAGTCTGTTTTCTCATTCCACCTTGTGGGTCCCTGGGATAGAACTCAGATCATCAGGATTTGCAACAAGTTCCTGCGTCCTCTGAGCCAACTCATTGGCCCAGTTTTTCTGATTATTGACCATTGAAGGGGACCTCAAAAGATTAACCTGAGAGAAGAAGCAGTCTCAACCAGATTCTTTCTTGTCTACAGAAATTATGTTAGAAGGGTCACAATTCAACCTTGCTGCTTTTAAGAATTCAGCATCAGTTAGATGCATTACTTGATTACTAAAGACCATGATTCCATTTTATGATGGTCTTGAAAGCTCATTCCTCCTTCTGTTGCTGATGACTATCACTCCCGGTGATTTCTTTTCCTGTCTGTTTTGTGACTTTGGAGAATGCATAAGAGCAGCCTGTGTCATTGGATTAAAGGCATGACCCTGATACTTCTGTTGGTAGCCACAGTACTACAGCCTAGGGCTAGTTAAAACCACCCTGTCCTGTTTCATTCTGCTGTGATGATAAAATACTCTAACCAAAGGCAATCTGGGGGAGATAGCATTTATTTGGCTTACTCATTCAGGTCACAGTCCATGCTGAGGGAAGCTGGGGCAGGAACCCAGAGGCAGGAGCCATGGAGGAACACTGCTTGCCTGCTGGATCGCTCTCTGGCTTGCTTCCTGACTCATGTTCAGCTAGCATTCCTATATGGCCCAGGTCTCCCATGCTAGGGATGGTGTTGCCCACATTGGTCTGGATCCTCCCACATCAATGATCAGTCAAGACAGTCGCTCACGGACATGGCCACAGGCCAGTCTGATATGGGCAGTCCCTCAATTGAGACTCCCCCAGGTGACTATAGGATGCATAAGGTTGACAGTCGACAGCTGACACTAACAAGGATGTATCCTCATCTCAGAAAATAGGGCATCTCTCATCTGAGATATCCCGTGCTCAACATTGGTTGCCCACAACCTGACATATCTGATCCCCTGTCATCCGCAGCTCAGAAAGAGACTTCTCTCCGCCTCTGCATCTATAAAAGAGGAAACCCCAATTTCCCCTTGCTGCTGGGGACACATTGTATCCGTGTGGAGGAGCTGATTAGTGAAAGCACTTATGTAATAGAGGAAAATAACTAACTCGTCACATCTTTCTTCCAACAGGACTCAAGTAGATGCTTGTACAATAGGGAGCCAGAGACCACTGACACAGAAGGTCTGTTTTCCTGAGACTCTTTATATTCTGATTCTTAAAACATTATTACATTTATTTATGTGGCTCTGTGTGTGTGTGTGTGTGTGTGAGTACACAAGTACCATGCCACACATGTGTGGAAATCATAGGGTAATTTGCAGGAATCAATTCTTTTATACCACCTTGGTCCTGGAGCCCAAACTCAGATCATTAGGCCTGGCCACAGGAGCCTTTATGCCATCTGGCACCTTGCCAGCTGTTTCTAGCCTAATTCTTGATTCTGAAAGCTAGAAGAATTTAGGTTGATGCTTGCAACAATAGCCTAAGGTGATCACGAGAATTTAATAACAGTAATCAAGCAAGTTTGTTCTTTAATTTGTATGCTTGTATATACATCTATGTGTAGTATATGAAATGAGACACTAATTCTACTAGGTATATGGCAAAAATGAGAATTATAAAGAATTTTAATTAGAAATATTTTATCAATACACCTCAAAATCTTAAAAAGCTAGATTTGCTCAAAATATTTTACTTAGAAATTTAATGGTTAAAATGTTTGTAGCTATTTTCACTTTATATATATATATATATATATATATATATATATATATGTGTGTGTGTGTGTGTAAATTATATATTATATATTATATATATATATTTATTTATTTATAAATTTATTTATATATATATATATATATATATATAAAAATTTTAGGAGAAAACATTTTATAAAACCAAGTAAACTAGGTTTTGTATTTTAATATTTCCTTTATTTTTTGTAATGAATTTTAAATTTTTTTGTACATTCTACTACTTAATCTTTTAGTCAAATGGAGTCAATCACTCATCTTTTAAGTGATTAAAAATCAATTGTTAAATAATTTATACTGAAATAGCCACAAAAAGCAACTTAAGCCTAAATAACTGAAAGGAAATACTAAGAATGGAGATCCATGGATTAGAAATAGACAAATGCAGAACGAGGTGGCACACACCTTTAATCCCAGCACTCGGGAGGCAGAGTCAGGTGGATCTCTGTGTGTTCAAGGCCAGCCTGGTCTACAGAGTGAGATCCAGAAATAAAGAAATAGACAAATATACAGAAATCAAACTTGTTTACTTTGTGCATGTGTGTGGCGTGGTGTGGGTGTGTACACCCGTGAACCCGAGGAAGTCAGAGGATGGTGTCTGGTGCCCTGTTCTATCACTCCTCTCGTTCCTTTGAGACAGGGTCTCTCATTGAATCAGAAACTAGGTCCTCGCTTATTGATGTTTTACTGGAACACAGGTTGAATCTACAGGACAGCAGCAGGAAATGGGGATACTTGAGTGGTTCTTGTTATCAATTGTCTGTCAATCCCTTATTTTCTAACTCAAAGTTTCAGCTGCATTGAATGCTTTTCTTCCATTTTCATGCTTTCTGTCATTTTACATAGAACGTTTTCCCCTGATCTTTGAACTTTCACCCACAGTATTTTGCAGTCACATTTGTCATCCTGTGACTGTGCCTTCTTGGCTCTACTGAATGTTAAGGCATGTCTTTATCAACACTGTTCTCCCTATAGCCCTTGCCTATAGCAATCTCTCTTTCTCTCTCTCCCTCCCTCCCCCTGTCCTCTCCCCCTTCCTTTTCTCCCTTCCTCCATATATGCATACACAAGAATGTATATGTGTATATGTGTGTGTGTGTGTGTGTGTGTGTGTTTTTGTGTGTGTGTATAATGGCATATATTGACAAATTTTCTGTATTTCATAGCTATTTAGGAGACTAATTCCATTTCTTTCTTTTATTTGTGTATGGTGGGTATACTCCCTCATGTGGGCACATTTACAGGCAAAAGGTTGTTGGCCACCTTATTTTTTTAATTTATCATCATCATCATAATCATCATCATCATCATCATCATCAATGTCATCATCATGTGAGGACAATTTTGTGGAGTCAGTGATCTCTCCTTGTACCTTTACATGGTTTTGGAGGGCCAAACTCAGGTAACCAGGTATATGTGGCAAGTGCCTTTACCCATTGAGCCATCTCTCTGACCCACTTAACCTTATTTTTTTTTTTTTTGAGAATTTTTAAAAATATATGCCTAAGTATTTATATGTACCACAATCTGTTTCTGGTGCCCTAGGAGGCTAGAAGAGGGTGTTAGATCCCCTAGAATTGGAATTAGGGTCAGTTGTGAGATGCTATCTGGATGCTGGGAACTGGACCTGGGTCTGCTGCAAGATTAGAAACTGCTTTTAATTCTTTTAATGCAGAGCCACCTCTTCTGCCCCCCCTTTAAATTTTGAGTGAGGGACCCCCACTGAAGCTAGAGCACTGTTTCCACTAGACTAGCTTGCCATCCAGTCCTGGATCTTCCTGTCTCTGTCCCCAAGCACTGAAGTTAGAGATACCCACAACCATGCCAGCTTTCACCTGGGTAATGGGGATCCAAACTCAAGGCCTCTTAACTAATACAGAAAGCACTTTATCTACCGAGTCATCTCCCCAACCCCCTCAGTCCTATTTTGAACAATTATGTTGCTATGGACATTACAGAGTGCACGTGAAAATATGCAAATTTGTTTCAAGGCACTCTTCACATGCTGGTACAGAGCCCTTTGAAGTTCAGCAGAGAGATGGCAACTGACTAAGAAAGAAGCTGAGAGTTGGGATTTGGAAGGCAGTTGACTTCTCCTTTGCCACCAATTAGATATACAGGCTTGTTGAAATCAGGCACTGTCAGCTTTCAAACCCATTCTTACTTTCCCCCTAAGGCTCACGACTGGACCACATTTCTCAGTTTATCCATGAGGGTGAATTCTAGCTAAGGTAAGTGGAAGTGATATGGACTTTCCAAGTCTGGCAAATAAAACCTTACATACCTCACCTTCTACCCTGACCCATATTCCACCATCCTTTTCCAGCCTTCTCGATCACCCAGATAGGAATAGAAACAGCAGCACTGGAAGCCAGATTAGAAGCCATGTTGGTAGTTAGTCACTCAAGCCTTGGTGCTCACATGTGAACAAGAAGCAGATCTATTTCTGGTGGGGAGCTACCCTACAAACAGAGAAATTGTTTCTTTATAGTGCACCAGACACTTAGGGTTCACCCCTGAAGTTTGACTTGCCTCGTTAACATAAAGTATAGCGATGTCTACCACGCAGACAGATTAATGTATATAAGTCCTTATCGCAAAGCTCGACACCTCTCTTGTAAACAAGAGTATGAGCTGTTGTGTAAGTACCAAGATTTCATAAGTCAATCGATGTCAAATGGGTACGTTTGTGAGCTCAGAAGCGCTCGCTATGCAAGATACCTCAGAAGTCTTTCTGTTGGGTAAACCTAAGAACTGGTGAAATTTAAATTCTGGGAAGTCTTTTCTAAGGGAGAGAAAGAACTTTTTTGTTTCCCACTTGCCTATTTTACTTTTGGTCTTTCATTATGCATACACAAGTTACACTGGATCTGCTCCCAGTGTAATCTGTTTTAATGTAACATTTTGTAACTCAAGGCCTTCACTTAATATTGTAGTGTTATAAACAGCCTATGTGTGACATCACAGAATCCGTCATACTAAGTTAGGACTGTAGTCAACAGAGATCTATTTTATGCAGATGCTATTCAAAAAATGGCAGAAATCCAGAAATGTGAGGTGAAAAATTGTCCCAGTAAAATGAGAAATCACACATGGTGTTTCTTTCCCAAAGAGCACCTCCCGAAGGTCTTTATATGTAGTCACAAATCTTCAGCTGGGAAAGGACAGTGAGCAGTAAAGTGACTGTCATCACAGTTTCTTTCACATATGACAAAAACTCACTCTTAAGCTGCTCACTTCCTTGGCAGCCAGTGTCCTGACTAGTGACTCTTTCCTCATTTCAGAGCATGCCCAGAATATGCTTGTCCATTAGAAAGATGAATGAGCACAGGAACACTAACCAGCAGCTTGGAGAAATTAGTCATCTGCATTTGAATACCTCCAATGTGTGACGAGTCCAGTATTGCTGGAGTTTCTTGCATTTCTGTAACATTTCATGTGAAAAGGCTTAGGTTTTACTTACCAAATATGTTCATTTTTACCTTTGGTTTTTAAACATTACACCAAATCAAAGTATGCTTAAAAATAAGAAAATTGGCCATGATAGAAGGCATTTAATGACGACTATGAGGGTTTTCTAAACCTTCTTATTCTGTTTTTATTTTGATTTTGGTCCATTTAAGGAGTCACATTGTATTACTTTTTATTTGATGACTTTTACAAGCCAGACAAAAGTCTGAATGGTGAGCTGTATTGTGTGTTTAAACATGCTAATTGAATTAGCATGGGCTGTAAAGGAAGAATTAATGTTCTCTTGGGACTCATGATTATGTGAGTGTTGTCTTTGTGTGTTTGCACAGCGTTTTAAGACACATGAAGACAGACCACTCATTAGTCATTCATCTGTCCATGTACTAAGTTTTTCTAGCCTCAGCACACTGAGAATATGGAGCCCTGTCCTCAGTCCTAGGATAAAATGTGGTGACTCCAACTGCTGCCCTCAGGAGCATCTGCCTAATGCTGGAGAGAAACATAACCTTAAAGACATCAGTCCTGCAAATTACACAAAATGAGTATACTGTTTGACATTTGAACATTTAATTATAAAGTTATTTCCAAAGTTGGTCTGACATTTTGTGGTCTCTTAAAATCTGATAAAAAGATAAAATTCTGCTTCCCAAATGGCCAAAATTGAAAAAGGATGACAGATAACTAAGTATCCTATGTAATATTGGGCAATGTCATGGGAAAACACTACATCTCATCAAACCTGGAAGTGTTTTACTGTTTGTTTGAGATAGGCACTCACTGTATAACGCGGACTCACAACATTTGCCAAAATCTGGGGTTACAGATGTGTGCAAACACACTTGATACACCCATTGTTTTATAAGCCCACTTCGAAATTCATCATTCATTCATTTATTCAACATGCATAATAATTAGCTTCTAAGTATGCACAATACTGTAAGTCCTACATGGTTAGTGATCTGATCTCTGTTGACTGTGGTCATAGGCTTTTGATTTATACTTTATTAATTACACATTGAAGCAACTTGGAACACAGTTACTGGATGTAACAACCAAGAAGCATGGTTTCCACAACACATATCTTCTAGTACAGTATGCAGTGTGGTCCTCAAGACTTAACAGACTCAAGAAAACCCATCAGTTTGACTAAAGAAATAGTGTCAGGAGAGTGAATATATTGCCAGCAGACCATGGGTTGATGGTAGACTTTAACTGGAAAGGTTTCAATACAACTTCATTCCCATTTTCACACATATACATGGCATAGGCAGCCATAAATATAAAAGCATTGCTGGTTGTCATAAATGAACTTAAATAAAAAAAAAGACCTTAAACCTGCTGGGGAGGCTTCTGATCATGGCTATAAAGCAGAATCTCGGCCCTAAAACAACAGTCCTCAACCTTCCTAATGCTGTGACCCTTTAATACAGTTCCCCATGTTGTTGTGACCCCAAACCATAAAATTATTTTCATTGCTACTTTATAACTGTAAGTTTGCTACTGTTATGAATTTAATGTAAATATCTGATATGCAGATGGTCTTAGGTGCACCCTGTAAAGAGGTCATTTGACACACCCCGAAGGGGTCTTGACCCACAGGTTAGGAGGTTGAGAACTGCTGCCCTAAACTCACAAACTCTCTGTTCTATGCTTTGTTGCTTTTTGGAGGAGGTCACTCCCTCCCCCCAGGGAAATAATTGTAAGCTGAGACTTCAATGCTTCTACTTAATATTTTGTAAGATGTAATAAAAAATGGCAGTAAGACTAAAGGAAAACCAATGACACTCTGTATATGCTTAAATCTTTAAACAAACCATGATCTGTTTTGTTTTTATGTCTGGGTCAATCCAGTGTACGATAGACAGCTGCTTAATTAAAACATGTCAGTTTATCTTCAAGAAGAGCAAGTACTGTATTTCATCATCACGATCACGGTATAAAAGTTTACCTTAGTAAAGGTCTGCACGTATATTTCAGCCTGCTCAACTATGATGTTGTATTGCTACAAATGATTGATATCTAGAAAATTTGTTCATAGATTTCTAGGGCAGTAAAGGTTGTCAAACCAGAAGCACCTTGCAAAGTGAAAATTGTCTTGTGAGGAGTATTCGAATGAAAAATTCTTCTTTTTCTTCTCTCTTTTTAAAAAATTTTTGTCTTTAATTGAAAACTCGTACAATATATTCTGATCACGGTTCCCTTCCTCCATTTCCTACCTTCCTCTCCACCCAGCCAACTCTAAGCGAAACATTCTGGCTTTAGTCACTTATCAAGTATTTCAGAGTCTTTAAAAACGTGCCCTTTTTGTCCCAAGGGTCACACTAAGACTTCTCAACCACACAGGGGGGAAAAATCCAGTCTGCTGGCAAAGGAGTACTACTAGCAGAGACAACACAAACAAAACAGGGTCATGGCAATCCAAAAAGCTAGGGCGCAGGTGTGGAGAATTTGAGGTGTGGAGGATTTGAGCCAGCTGTCAGCTCAGGATCATGTGGGAGGAAGCCTTAGTCCGGCAAGAGCGCTTGCTCTGACTCCTCAGGTGCTTCCACTGATGCTCTTTGCAGAGTCTGCCCAAGCTTATTCCCCAATCCTGGAGACTTTCAGTTTAGAGACCAGCCCTGCGGATCTCTTCCCTCCTCTGGTCCCCGGAAAGAGGAGCTGAGCTGAGCAGCCTAGCCCAGTTACCCGCCCAAGGGAGCCGCGGCGGCAGGCTTTCGTGACTTCGAAAACTTTCCGGCGTCGAGCGCCAGGGCGGCGGGCGGCAGCCGAGTTAGAGCCCACGCGGCCCGCGCCTCCCGCGGGGAACTTAAGCGGCGGTGGCTTGTCACTCTCGCTTTCCGACGCGCCTCCCCCTGACTCGCGCTCCCGGAGCGCCCTCCCTCCTGGCGGGGACCTTCCCGGGAGCCCGCCCGCCCCGCAGTCCGCGTCTCGGCGGCTCGCGTGCCCCGAGGGCCCAAGGAGTGAGCGCCCCTCTCTCCGGTCGTCCGCCCGCGCCAGCGCCTCCAAGCCTCACAACATGCTCGGGCGGCGTCCCGCGCACTGAGAGCCACCGATCGCGGGGAACCCGGGGCGTGGAGGAGGGGACCCGTCGCCTCGGAGCCGACTTTTTCGCCGATGGTCCAAAGCGACGCGTCCAAGTCGCCTCCCGTAGCGGCGGTGGCGCAGGAGAGCCAGATGGAGCTGCTGGAGAGCGCGGCTCCCGCGGGGGCGCTAGGAGCACAGGTAGCTGCGGCGCCGCGCCCGCTGCTGGCTTTGTGAGCCTCGGGCGCCGACCTCCGTACCTCCCGCCGCCCCCTCACCCCGATCGCCGACCTCACACTCCCCCTTCCCGTTCGGGTCTCCTACGCCACCCCCTACCCACCCTCCCCCACCCCCCAATCCCGGGGCTGTCTGGGACCCTGCCCCTGCGCGCCTCTCCCGGCTCTGCTTCGGCTTCCATTTTCAACTCCGCTTTCTGAAAAGCCAGTGGGAAGGGGCGAGGACGACCTGCCGCTCCGCCCCGGCTTCTCCCGGGCCGCGCCGCTCGGCTGTCCGCGCCCCTGCCCGGGAGAAGCACATGGGGAGCCATGGACCAGGCGAGCGGACTGGACCGGCTCAAGATCGTGAGTCCCGGCGGGCGGGAAGGGCTCTGCATCCCGCGGCTCTGTTTCCTCGACTGCTCTCGGTGGTCCGGGCTGGGAGCTAGGTGGGGAGGTGGAGAGCTTGGCGGGGTCGAGGTGGGCGTGGAACCCCCTGCCTTGTCCCAGGAGAGCAGCCGCTGCCCACCTCGGCACCTGGGGCGCTGTGCCACCCAGACAGCTCCGCTGTCCCCTTGGCAGGGTTTGCCTGGACCCCTTAGCTCCTTTGCATTAACAAGAGAGCAAAGAATTGGGGCGTGCCCGGGGGGATGGTGTGTGAGAAAGTTTTTGTTTCTGTTTACCCCGAGATGGCAAGCCATTCTAGCTGCTCCGGGGTTCCCTTCTCTGATGAGTATTAGCTGTTTCTGGAAAAATTCTGTTCCACTGCTCATTGTGAAATAGGAGATGTCGGTTGTAGGCGTCGGGTGTGATAAGGTGGCTTTTACGTAAGGCTTTTTGGCAGGTACAAGTTGGGATTCCAGACACCCCCAGATATAGGCGGTAAAGAGCTCCTTAACTTTAATTTTGGGGACAAGCCTTCAGACCTGACACTTGGGATAGTTAGAGAGTGCTGGGAAGAGGTTAGGGTGAGTCCAGGAGAATGTTTCTCCTTGGCTTAGTGGCTTTGGCTTGCTGAGTTCCAGCCCACATTTGTCAGGTTGTAAATTGTGATAGGTGTATATAGAAATAATACGTAACATAAAATACACTGAGACCAGTGCTTAGTGTGTGGTGGGGCGGGGGTGGGGGTGGGGCATTCCAAGAAAGGTCACAAATATGCTGCTGCTGCTCTGGTAGATGGTAACAGAGGGCAGTATTTCTATGCTGTGACAATTATAACCCGATGTAGTATAAATCAAGCCCTACTGAACTCTCTCCCCTCCCAACCCCTCTACCACTCCCCATCCTCTGTGTGTGTGTTTACATGCATGCAAGTTTGCACGTTTGCGTGCTGCTAGTCATTCATAAGTGTGCTCATGTGTGTGCAGGATGAAAGTTTGTGTGTGCCCGGCCTGTCTGTCAGAGGGTAAGTTGCAGAAGGCCAGAGGTTTCTCTCTTTCAGCCAGGGTCTCAGGGATTGAACTCATATCCTCAAGCTTCCTGGCTAGTGATGTGACCTGCTGAGACATCTTGTTGACTCTTTAATTTTCTTTGACCACTGTAAACTGCATGTTCTAATATAGAATTCACATTCATTAAAAATAGGGGAGAATATGGACTTGTGAATCAGAAATACATTTCTTTTGTGGTGGTAAAAGGTAGGCTTTGGTCTGCCTGAGCTGTTTGGCCCACAAGCCTAATGGACACCTGTAATTAACCAGAGCACTCTCAGCCAGATTCTGCCAGATGATCTTAATTTGAACCCACAGGGCTCACGTTTTTCTTAGGCTCCTGATTTTATCATGATACTTGCTTTCCAGCTGAGAGGAGGGTAAAAGAGAGACCTCTCAGTCTTGCAGGAATGAAGGGCTTGAATACTGAATTGAAGTGTCTCTTCTCTTTGAAGTTTCTTCTTTTTTTTTAAGTTTTTATTCTTGTGATAAAAATACAATTTTTTGAAATCTTGGCAATCAAAGTCGGGACTGATACATCGAAAGAAAAAAAGTAGCTATATTCAGGTAATAGTACTAATTTACCTATGATTTCTAATTAAATGTAAGACAGCACATACTCAGTATAGAGCAGCAACTGGAAATTAATCTAATGGACAGATACAATTTTCTCCCTCTGGAGAATTTATATCTCAGCAGTTGCATGAACTGTAAATGGGGTCTATTGGAGACTACAATGAGTTAAAAAGAGTAAAGATTAGCCAAGCAGTGATAGCACACACCTTTAATCCTAGCACTTGGGAGGCAGAGGCAGGTGAATCTCATTGAGTTCAAGGCCAGCCTGGTCTACAGACTGAGTTCCAGGACAGCCAGAGTTACAACAGAGAAACCTGGTCTCGGAAGGAGGTGGTGGTAGTGAGTCTTGAGTTATCTGTGAGCTGGATTTCAATAGAAACTTTGAAAGACATAATGGCAGCCACAGGTGAAGTCATTGTAGAAATTAGAAGTCTTCTCTGGAGGATGCAGTTGTGCTCTCCTGTGTAGACAGCATGGGAAGGGTTAACTTGGGTAATGCCAGGCTGACAAGGCAATTTCAGGCCTCGTCTTGGAGACTTTGAGATCTGTGGAAAAGGTTTAGAAAAGGAGTCATGGTGACACTAGGCAGATCCATGGAGCCTGTTCTCTAGGGTAGTTTGGAGTGAAGAGGCAGAGCCACAAGAAGAGGAGGTTACAAGATACACAGCAGTTTGGGCAAAGGCTAAGAATATCCAAACTCAGAAGAGATGAGAAGACCATGGCTATTTCTGGCCGACGCATCAGCCATTTCAAAGACCAAGCCAGGGAATCAGCACATGGCTGCACTGATACAGGATGGCGGGGAGAAAAGGAATGGATTTTTATAAATGCGTATGTGCCAACTAAAGTTCGGTTCCAGTGTTTAGCCCCTCCTGCTCTTTTTTGGCTTCTAAAAATGACAACTTTGCCTCAGTTGTGTTTACCTCACCTGCACTATGCGAGGGTAGGGCTGGACTGCTTACTTCGTATCTGGTAAGTCCCGGCGGCATAGGCTCTGGTGAAACTTGGCAAAGCCGTAATCCCTCCTGTCTTTGTTGGACAGAACACACTGGCTGTAAATTCTACCTGCAAACGTAGGCTGACTTGGGGTGCCTTCCCAGCACCTTTTCCTATTTCTATTTTTTTCTTTCTCATTTTTTTTCTTTTTCTGTGGGGCTCTTGTTCATTTTATTGAAGGTACTAAAAACAGTAATTCTCCCCGAAATGTACAAATGTACAAGTGGAATCTCCATTCACAAATAAACTTCTCAGCCATCATTGGTTTCAAGAGCCAGTTGCTCCCTCCTCCTCCTCCTCCTCCTCCTCCTCCTCCTCCTCCTCCTCCTCTTCCTCCTCTTCCTCCTCTTCCTCCTCTTCCTCCTCTTCCTCCTCTTCCTCCTCTTCCTCCTCTTCCTCCTCTTCCTCCTCTTCCTCCTCCTCCTCCTCTTCTTCCTCCTCCTCCAGATTACTATTTTCATATGAAAAAGTGAAAGAAACAGATTCACAAGCTCTTCTCAATCGATTATTTATATTTTACCTAAGGAGATGGAATACCTCACCCATTTCAGGAACAATGTGATCGTATTTGTTACATGAGAAGTACAAGTGAGTGTCACTACAAAGACTTAAAAGTTCTGATTTAGGCAGATTACATTGGTTTTTAGTAATGACTAGACAGTATGAGGGCATATCTGGAGCCCAAAAGTCAAGGTTCTCCTAGGACAGTGGTTCTCAACCTTCCTAATGCCGAAACCCTTTAATACAGTTCCTCATGTTGTGGTGACTCCCAACTATAAAATTATTTTTGTTGCTACTTCATAACCGTAAGTTTGCTACTGTTATGAATTGTAATGTAAAGGCATAAGGGTAATGTAAATGTGACTCCTGTGAAAGGGTCATCTGACCCCCAGTGGGGTCACAACCCACAGGTTGACAACCACTGTGCTAGGGCTGTCCAAGTTCCAAATATGATGGTCGACTATATTAGGTGCTAGCTCCCTGTGGCCTCTAGTCACATGATATGTGGCTACTTCTGAGATGTGTTATGCACATGAAGCACATACTGGATTTCAAAAACTCACCGTGCAAATAATAAACAGGACACATCTCCATTAATAACTCGTAAACATTGAATATTTAATAATTCTTAAACTTTAAATATTGAAGTGACAATATTTTTTGTTTGTTGAGTGAAATATAATGAATGCATTGGTATAATCAATTTTTCCTGTTATTGTGGCTACTAGAGAATGTGTTCTACATAGGCAGATTACATTTTTGTTGGACAGAATAACTGTAAGATTTGTAGCTGACCCTTCTCTAGGGACTGGGAGAGCTGCTGGGAAGGCTGGGTGGAAGGGAAGCAGGTGAGAAGGACTGGAAATAGGATAGTGACAGAAGAGGAAATGGGCTGGAAACAGAACAGGCACTCTGCAAATTAGGTCTCAAAGAGCCAGTAGCCAGCATCTCCAGTCACACCTGACAATGAAGGGCAGTAAGCAGAGGGCCTGTTTGTTTTGCTCCTAGCAACAGATCCCGGCTGGTTCCGCCCCAGCCAGTTCCCCAGCTGCCTTTCAGCACACCATAGAAACAGTCTAATGGCAGCATGCTGCCCTGCTGTAGCAAGGGACGTTATCAGAAAAAAGAGTGGCGGCCTCCCTTCCTTTGCTTATGAACCAAGTCAGCCCCACTTCCCAGAAAGACACGTAGGTCCTTGCTGTGTGCAAGCCTCCTCTCGTTTCCAAACGCAATGACCAGGTTTCCTGTAGGTGTTACTAGAGTCCCCATTCCATTGGTAGCTTTCCTGTTGAGTGGTATTAGTGTCAGGGATTGGAAAACATGCCAGTCAGAATTCTGGGTGTTTTTTGAAAGCCAAACGTAGTATTTGAGTGATGTGAGGTTTAGTTATTCTAATAGGTGAGTCCTTCCCTCCTCTGTTCTCCCCTCCCTTTATTCTCCTCCCCAACACCTCCTGGCCTCCAATCTGTGGCTTTGGGGATGGGCCTTAGTCTTTTGCACATTCTAGGAAAGCACTCTATTACAGATCTACATCTGTAGCCTAGCTTCTTGTTATATAATTTACCTGTTGCTGTCTTTGACTCCATTGAAAAACACCCATGTAGTCTTGACATTTTCTAGTAAAGTTTAACTAAATATATTAACTCTGTTGGGGAGGGGAATGTAAGCTCTTCAGTTTTGTAACCCTTAGACATGTCTACGTTCTACTAACCACGTATGACAAGCATTGCATTTATGTTTTACAACTACAGAGAGTTACAATTATTTATGACGCCGCTTAAAGCAGTTGAGCATTTCACAGAAATCTTTCCAAGCCTGGCATTGTGAAAAAAGACACATCCTGTCCCAGGCCTTTCCTGCTCTTCCTTCCCTTTCAGGCCCTCACTGGGTTAAACCTCACTTCCAGAACAAACCCTCTTCCCTGTTCCACCTGCCAGACCTTACCCCAAAGAGCTGTATTGGTTTTGCCTCCTGACTCTTTCTGCTTTGGCCTGAGCTGATCATGTGAACCAGTTGTGTTTCCCCTTTCCTAAGGAAGCAATCTCAACTGCTTCTCACCTAGGAAAGGACCTAAGGACTTTGTTCATAGTCAAGTGTCTGCAAAGGGTGCTTAATTCACATTGTCCCAAAGATGAGGAGAGTCTGCAGTCCAAGGGGATGAATGTCAGCAAATCTAATTGAGGGGAAGCAAAGTAATTTTAGGCATCAGCATTTTGCCCATGGAGAGCAACATATATCTTTCTTAGAGCTGTCCCCAGGGGCTGCCATGACAACTTTGTTTGCCCTGCTGTTAGCATCTACTGTCCCCTTCACTCATTCAAAAGCGAGACTCTTAACTACCTCTGGAAACATGAGCATTTATCTGCTGATATCAAAACAAGTCCATTTTGGAAAATTAACCAGTGTCACAGATTATTCACGCAAAGCTGGTATTCAGATCATGATGTATTTTGAGTATCTTTTAAAATGTGTTTGTTTAAACTTAATTTTTATTCTAATTTCTGAAATCTTTGGGGTGTTTAGACAATTATGTGCCTCTCCCTTACTACAGTGACATGATTTAATGTTATGTAGCTGCATATCAACACCAGTCAGGGTAGAAAGGAGTAACTGGAGCGTTCCAAGAAGAAATCGGGGTCACCATGTGTTTGGCAGAGCTTGTGGGTGCCCCTTTGTATTCCAGCCAAACTCCTTCCTTTTCTCCATCTTCCTCCCTTCAACCCAAGCTGCTCTAATGCTGTCTCAAATATCAGGTGTCATATAGATGGTAATTAGCATTTAGAGAAATCATTGTTTATACAGATAGCTGTGCCTCAAGTAAAAAATTAAGGGAATTCTGTTTCATATCCAATTATAGCTAACTAGATATTGTTTAGTTCTTACTTGCTCTCCAATAGGGGAGAAGGTTCCCCCTTTTTATGTTCTTCATTTCAGCCCTTATTTTCCAGGATATAAAGTAATTTTCAAAAAGCAAGCCATTTCAGGCAAAATGGGCTTAATTTTAAATATGCATTGGCTTACAGGAAACTATTTTTAATTTTGGATGGATTCATACATGTAGATAATGAGATTTAGTCTTTCACCTCTATTACTCTGTCTCATTCTCCCTTCTCCTGGCTGAAAAGTTCTTCTTCCCGGAAGTCCCCTCCAACTCCCGTGCCCTTTTGCGTGTGCCTACGACACACTGAGTTAAATTAGGATTGGCTGCAGGAGCACGGACAACTTATCATAAGTGGCTACAGCACCAAAGATAGTGACACCTTTCCTTGAACCACCATTCGGTAGCAATAACTCCTCAGGGAGGGATGGGGCACCGTGAGCCCTTCCCATCACGTGATGAAATGTTGATGGGCCCAGCCTTGTGCAGGTAGCCACAGCTGTAGTGAGTTCATGAGTGTGTCACTAGGTCATGTCCAGAAGACACTGTTCTGCAGCACTCCTCCGGAACCTCTGGCTCTCAGATTCTTTCTATGGCTAATCTTGTGATATTCCTTGGGTCTTTGGTGGTAGGGGGTGATACAGATGTCCCTTTTAGGGTCGAACACATTGATCAAAACAGTAGTAGTGGGTTCTCCTCTAGGGCCTATGAGCTCCCCAGACACTGATTCCTGGGAAGATTTATACTGTAAGTCCTGTGGAGTGTGCCTTTAGACAGCGGGAGTGGGGGATGGGGAGGTGACACACAACACGGGCAGTTATGCTGAAGTGAAGAAAGTAATGGGACTGATATATACAGGAGCCTATTGGGTTATTTTGGTTCTAATATGACATGTACCAAATAGCAGCTGCCTAGAACAATATAAAATTCAAAATATGTAATGCTTCTAGACTCCTTAAAGATATGCGTGATTGAGGGAGAATATAAAGCCTCCTAGTGGAGGCTGTGGAGATGGCTCAGTAGGTGAAGCACTTGTCAGCAAGCACAAGGATCAGAGTTTGAATCCCCAGAACCCATGTAAAAGAAGACACACAGCTGGAATGCCAGCATTCCTGCGGTGAGATGGGGGACAGGGACAGGAGAACCCACACAAGCTTATGGACCAGCTAGCCTGGGATCCACCGCAGTGTACCACACAAGACATAGTCTCAAACAACACAGAAGGTGAGGACTGACACCTGAGGTCATCCTCTAACCTCTAACACATAGATACACCCCCACACACATCATTCATACACAAAGATTAAAAAATAACAGTTTGCATATAATTCAGTATGCCATATTTTTAGCATATAAACTGTGTATAAAACAGTTGAAAGGTTTTCATAGCTCATATATTCTGTTGAAAACAAAGTACACCTAAAATGTGTTTGTGAACAGTATTACCAAGATGTTGGAAACATTGGCGTAACAATTTGAATGTGTCTGTCTGTCTGTCTGGTTTTTGGACAGCGGCCTCCCCTGGAACCAACTGTCTTCAGCATTTGCCCTCTATTTTTCACGGATTTTGCAATTGTGAGTAGCCACGGAAAAGCCTAAGACAGCCGAGCAGCTGAAGGTCCAGCACAGTTATCATTAAAAAGCCGACATAAACAGTAACAGAATCGTTGTTTCCTAGCAATTTCAAAATCGTACCAAAAGGGAAGAGAAAAACAACAATAAGATTATATTTTGTCTTTGTTTAAAAAAAAAAAAAAGTAACACATGAATAATGTGTTTTACATAGACTGCTCCCAAGCCTCCGAAGGAAGCATGTTAGGTCACATAAAATTCTTTCAAAGTAGTAAGTAATTTTCCATATGGAATAATGCAATTTAAAAAAAAAAAAATTAGGGGATTTTTCATACCTCATTTTAGCCTTCTTTGGCCTGGTAAAACGACTCTGTCCTATCCTTTACATAATAATTGGGAAAGGAAGAGCGTTGTTAAAAGAATGTTATTTTTCAACAGTTTACTGAATAATGTCTACGTGAGTAAGAAGAAGAAGCTGTGGAGGGAGGAAAGCCTCTGGTGTCACAGGAAAGCCCAGGCCAGCTCGGCGTTCCCTTTGCGGAGTTGAGAGTTAATCAGACGCCATGGAAACACGTTTGTCTTACATAGAGCCCTTAAATACTTGGAACAGAACAAACATATTTAAGAATTTTTTTTTTTTTTGCTTTAATATTGCCCCACACTCTCGCTGATGGCAAATCCATCTAAATGACTCAGGAAGCAAATGTTCACGATAGATTTCAGCATAAGTGCTGCACGCTATGCTTTGTAAGGTGTTTTCAGTTTAATGAAAAGCCTTATAAATAATCAAACATAATCAAGTAGCATTTTCAAAACTTGAATATGGTGGTTTTAAAAGGGCAGCTTATATAACTTTTGACCATTTAGTGAAGACTCTATAAACCTAACAATAACTGATATGTACTTTAGCCCAGCCTGTCTCTTCCAATTTCCAACCCTCTGTGGCTTTCAGTTTTTGTAGTGTAGGGATGATTATCGTGATAATTAGATCTCAGCCTAAACTTTTAAATAACACCCTCTCCGTCTTTCTCTCTCTCTCCCTCTTTCTCTCTCTCTCTCTCTCTCGTCGTCTTCCTCCTCCTCCTCCTTTTCCTCTCTTTGTGTGTGTATAAAGGCGACCCTCACGCATGCTGGGTAAGCATCCTGCCACTGAATTATATTTGCAGATCTTTGTTTCACTTAACATGCAAAAACACACCCATGAAATATTATTTTGTTTAATACTTAAAAATACTCACACTTGAAGATAACAGTGGTGCTTGAAACTTAAGGAATTTTGCTCAAAGAAGGCAATAGGCTGGATTCCCCTCTCTATATATTTAATTCTAAAAATCAATGCTGAACTACTTTTCATACATACGTGTTAGATGGCAGAGTGAACTTTATTTTCCTCAAAGCTGTGAGAATGATACTTAACATTTTAGCGTCTAATGCTTGCAAGTGACTTTCTCTATGCTTAATATTCACATCAAATCATGTATAGTTTATTGCCAGAGCTCTGAATATGAACTATAGAACAGAAATAGAAGAGAAAAAGCATGATTATTGGTAAATGTGCTCAACTCAGCTCTGCTATTGAAAGAAATTCTGTTTGGTTCTCCTGTTCTTACCTTCAACTTCTTGTTTGTAAATGCCTTTTTAAAAATGTGTTACCGTTAGTGGGTCTTCCTCTCAGCTGCTAACATATCTCAGAGAATATACATTGCTTTAGTCTCCTAGTTACTAAGTACTTAGTACTAAGTACCCCCATATACTTATGGATCTGAAAGAAGTTTCACTGGATCCCCAATATCAATTCTCCAATGATACCCACGCAATAGCAAATTTATTACCAGTTTGGGCTTCTGACATTTTCTTTTAATAGTGCTAGAGTCTTGTGGAAGGGTGTGATGATCTCATGTCTGTCTTTCCCTCTCTTTCTCTTTTATGTAGTCATATGGAAAAGGAGCCAGGAGGAAAAACAGGTTTAAAGGCTCGGATGGAAGCACGTCATCAGACACTACCTCAAACAGCTTTGTCCGCCAGGTAAGGGAGCACTCGAGTCCTTGGTGCTGAGAAGTATATTTAAAACGAAATTCTGTGTTTTTTAAAGTGGTTTTAAATTCTCACTCTGAAGATTTATGCAGTATTTTTACTTGAAATTGGAGTGAAACACGTGCAGTTTAATATCCTAATGAAAATATTTATGCTTCAAGTGCGACTCTGAATAGTAATTGCATTCTTGCCTGGCGCGTTGGGGAAGGTCAGCTGCAGAACTCATTATGGGGGATTTCTTCTAACAGACAGATAACACTACCACAGGAGCTAGGAATGGGTTTGGGGTTTTGGTGCTCTTCAGGGAGGGGGCATCCATGCTGCCATCTATGGCATGGCAATATGGATATTTCTTTAGCTTGAGTTTTCATTTCTTTGGCTTTGAATGCTTCCCACTTTTAAGTTAAATAGAATGTATGATGGCTTCGGGGTGTAACTTAACTATTTGCTGTTTTTAAGAGATTGAAGCAGTCTTCATGTCAGTCAGCTGTGGTAAAGTCCTGCCCAACAGAAAGCATCAGGCTGCCGAACAAATATTCATGTGTTGCAACCTCAAGTCCCAGAGGAAGCACACAGTAGTCAGCCCTCCAAAGGGTCATGGTTATGAGTCACTATTAATGCCTCATGAGATACAGGGGAGCATATTAAAGCCTTGGGAGGCGTGTGGGTGGGCATGCGTCTTGATCTAGCACCCCTCAGTGGGACTGGCGATGGGAGGAGGGTACTATAGAGAGCATTGTTTTCCTGGATGATTGATGGTCAATTTCTGGCCAGTGAATCTGTGTATAATTTCTTGCGGGTGCAGCTCACTGCCTACATCAATGGTTCTATTGGATATGCTGACTGGCTTCTTTGGATGTCAATGGTTTCCATTACCTTTTGGGGCTTTTATCATGAGCCCAGACTCTGCTCTTGCCCCAGGTATGTTTGGCAGTAGAATCTTCTACAAATCCTGTTTTGATCTTTTGTGTTTTATTTTTGTTTTTGTTGGAGATCACAACACTTGCTCCTGTCTTTGTCCGAGTTGAGTCTGATGACTCTCTGTGATACATCCCCAAGACTTTCATTCAGGTTTATTTGTTCAGAGTAGACCACAGTTGGCCTTATGTGTCTGTTGTGGAAGTTTATTTTTAGTTATGTATAAAATAATTGCTTTGTGCACTGTTGGGAAAAGGCCTGCCTAGGCCTTGGTGTTTTGTATTGTCTGAAGGTGTTGGATTTATATGGGAGATGTCTGATTGCTCATGATCTGCATTTGCTATAAATAGAACACCTAAGGAGCTTAGGGAACAATAAAAAACCCTGAGATTAGATGCTCAGGGTTCCACTGTCCAGTATGGTACTTGCCATGATGGTGGTTGCCTCGGCTGAGGTCTGGCAGGATTTTACATCTACGAAAATGCCTCCATGTCTTCCTTGATGAGCCACCATAGTAGGTACACAGCTACATGTATCAGCCTGCTGTGTCTACAGTTACTGACTCCTTATGCTTTCCTTACATAGGCGCAGGAGATTCCTGCTTAGCCATCAGTCCCCTCTCGCACCATTTGAACAAGTCAAAGGTGCATCCAAGGAGCTTTTAGGCAAGTAGAAAAAATAATTCAATATGAGCCAACTGGGAGTTGTTTGGTTGCAGGAAGTCAAAAAAAGAAAATAGGTTAAGAAGTAGAGGAGCTTGTTTGCAAAGAAACATTTGTAAAGAAAAAGATGTGTATCCAGGTGTGGTCCATCCTAGATCAATGTTCCATTGGTGTCAGGGCACTGGGCATAGTGTGAGGAGCTCATGGCATGTATGTTGGTCTGATGATAGCACACACAGAACTGGTACTGGAGTCCCTACGATGCCTGAAAGGCCTGGGATACAGTCATTTTCTTAGGTGAGGCAGTTAAAGGAAAGGTAACAAAGCCTTTTCCATGGGAAACACCCATTTTTATTTTGCCCGTGGGGTAATGGGACTGATCCTGGACAGCTCAAGTCCAGAGCTTTGAATCATTGCATCAGGGTTGAACATTGGATGATGCAAAGCAGAGTACTCTAAGAATCTTTGGAACAGGGGCTGCAGTGGGGCAACGAATGAAGCCAAGCAGCATGTGGAAAGCAGGTGAAAACTGAAACTGAGATGTTCCAAGTGATCAGGTTGCTGTGGATCCGAATTAATAGTATGGAGTCCATCATTGCTTGTTTAAGCTCTTAATCGAAAGGTCAACCCCTCTTCTGGCTGTCCCTATTGCCATGTGTTCCTCTTGTATGAAAGTTTGAGAACTCAGTTCACAAGGAGGGAGGGACTTCTGTGCTGCATGTAAATGGACTAGAATTGGTTTTTCCTGTCTACAGTGTCTTTTTCTGACATTGAGTTCTTAGGAAAGTATGTTTGCTTGAGACACACTTATGAGTGACTTGGGCAGCTGTTCAATCGTTTAAATGTAAGTACAGATTGTTAAAACATATGTGAGCATGTAAGAAGGCAAAAAAAATCTGGTCAGTAAAGTCAAAAAGTAGAGGCCCTCTCCTAGAATCTCAGCGGATGAGGAACTGCATGTGGCATAGATCTGGGGTAGTAGTCATCTAAGCAGCCCATCAGAAACCTGCTCACATCATTGCAGAGCAAAGCCCAGCGATTCTGGCAGGGCCTTGTAGTTGGAAATTACCCTTTTGTTTTGACAATTTAATCTCCATTGCAACAACATTTGTATTTTTCTGCCATATGAAAATGAGCAAAAGCTACTCTGACATGGTTAGATAATGGAAGTGGATTGGAGAGTATTTACAGAAACACATAGCCAATGGTAAGAACAAGCATGCCAGCTTATTAATGTGAATGTGCTCTATTTATTTTTACTACATGTTTGTTAAACAAGTGTCCTGTGTCGATGTCGGTAATGTACCTCTCTGTGGCTAGGAACATTTATAATTAGTATTAGAAGAGTGTTTGGTCTCTAGAACTGGGATTTATTTTCTTCTTTTCCTTTTTTTTGTTTTTTTAAAGGAGTCTTGTATTATGCAGACTGGTGTTGAACTCATGAACTCAAATGATTCTCCTCCTCCAGCCTCCTAAGTACCTGGGAGCACTGGCATGTTCTACTACGTGTAGGTTAAAATGGCATTATTTAACAGAACTGTGCAATTAGATTCATTGTGGTCTTTGATTTAAAAGTAATTTCTATGTAATTTTGAAAACCTTACAGTTATTTTTTTTCAAGGTAGTGTATTATGATATACAGGCTTTAAAAAACTGGGAAATGGATACTTCTAGGTACTTAAAATAACTGATATTTAAATGATTTAGAAGCTGGAGTTGTGACAATTCAGAATAGAGAAAACTCATGAGGAGCCCCCTCCCCGCCCTCTCTCTCTCTCTGAAAACCAATAGAAAAGCAGGGAACTTGTTTGAGGCTACTTAATTCTTCTGAAAAATCATGTGCAGACCCTGAAGTGATTGATGTGGAGACAGCATTTCCATAGGGATAAATGAGGTCAAGTGAGACGTAGGGGGTCCTGAGGGACACGAGGGTTTGACATCAGCGGCCTTCTGAGATGAAGAGGCAGTAAGGGAGTCTGTATACAAAAGGCCAACCCAGCAAGAAAGTAGCCATCCACCTAAGTCGTAGCTCCAGCCTCTGGTACTGTGAGAACATAATTTTCTGTGGCTTAAACCTCTCTGACATCTGCCATGGCTGCTCAAGCAGACCAACAGAGACAGATCTACTGTGAGGCGCAGGAAGAGGCCTTTCCTTTTTAACTTTCAATTCTCTCTCTTGTTGATAACGGGGTTTGTGTGTCAAGAAGTTTGTAACTCGTGTGCTCAGATCAGTGAGCTCCGAGTCAATGTAGCCATGGGCCCACCACCACAGCCAAAAAGTTCTCTCCTTCTTAGCGAAAGAAAACCAAGGTCTTTCTTCCTGGCCTAAATTCATTTTGCCACTCTTTGAAATTTTAGATAAACTCAACTGCTTTGTGTCTAAATTCTTGCAGCCAGCTTCATATTGGCCACAGCCATCCACTGTGGGCATTTCGGTTCTTCGCTGACTTTCTGTGCTGTGCAGCACTGCCTGCATGGGTTGTGCCACCGTTGAGTTATATGTTCTGTCCTTGGTAGACGCTAGCTTGTTTCTCTTTGAGATAATTAAAACAATGGTGCTGTGCCATCTCTCGGGTGTACCACCGGCACGTATGGATGCACCTTCGTTCACCAAATGGGATGAAATATGTGATCCTATGGTGTGTCTTTGCTCAGTTAAGTCAGCAGTGAAGAGTTTTCCGGAGTGACCGTGCCAAGTCGCATTGCCTCGGGCAGTGTCCGGCCATGCACTGTGCACAGGTAACCAGCACTTGATGCCAATATTTTACATCTCAGTCCCTCTCCGACAGTAGTGATTTGCTGGTAATTAAGTCATAATTTCCCAGTGGCTGGGAAATATCTAGGGAATATTGTATATAAATATTTACAATCTAAAAGATCTTCTGAGTGCTTTTTTTTTTTTTAAATCACTCTTCATGGTAAATATATCATTAGCCACAACTAGATTTATACACATTTAATTAAAATTGTGTCATGATTATTGGAATATGGTGAAATGTATTAGGATCTATCAGAACACGTAGAGAGACTAAACAAGGACACAGTACATATACCTATGGTTAATTTTTCAGATTGCTGTTGTAGTTTTTCCAATTTTTTGTTTGTTTCTTGGTAACTAAGCTTGACTTTTTAAGATGATCCTTATTCTTTTTTAAAATGTATTTTTATTTTATGTACACTGATGTTGTGCCTGCATATATGTCTGTGTGAGGGTGTCAGATCCCCTGGAACAGGAGATACAGATGTTGTGAGCTGCCGTGTGTGTGTGCTGGGAATTGAACCTGGGTCCTCTGGAAGAGCAGTGGGTGCTCTTAACCACTGAGAATCCTTATTCTTAAGGAAGTGAATGCTTATAGGTAAGTTTGTGCTTTAGGTTTTGAAACAAAATTACAGCTACCACAAAGAATAGCTTTAGTTCCACATGGGACTAAACTAAAGTCCCATCTGAGTAAACTAAGTTCCATTTGGTCAGTTACCTTCTCCCCATTACCCGGCCCTTCAACCATCTTTCTGGCCTTGGGAACCTATTTGAAGTCAGGGATATTTCAGGAATTCAAAGATGACTCACTCCCACCCCCGCTGAAAGCCTATCTCTCTAGTACATCAGTTTTGTGCTAGAGCTGGACTTATCCTTGTGCCCTGGAGGGGCCTTTGCCCACAGGCTTGTTGGCTGTGTATCACAAACGTCAGTGGGATTTCCCATGAGAGGATGGTGAGAGAGAGGTTACTCTAGGTTCTCCCTTCTCTCTCTATGAGCTTGTTGTGATGTGACAGGCTAGCTAGGACCCTGCATCTAAACGTTTCAAGGAAAGCACCTTCCCGAATTGTAGTTTAAGATGTTAACTGGAAAGAAAGTTAACTGTGTCTTTATTCTGTCTCATCTGTTCTATGGTACCCATCTGTTCTATGGGTACTGTATCCTGAACTCATAATGTTCGTATCTCTCTCTTAAATAGATTTTGAATTGTGAGATGCGTTCCAGATGGTTTCCTATAAGAAGCAGGGAAATAGTTAAATGCTGAATTAAATGATAGATAGTTGCCTCTACCATTTGTATTTGGCCTTTGGATAAATAGCCAGTTTATTTTTTTCCAAATTTTTGTTTATTCTTTCATAATGTCACACATGAAGACAATGGATTTAAGTCATATTATTCCTCAGTGACTCTGCCTTTTGACATCGCATCATTTTCACATACGAATAGACCACCTTCCAAACAGTTAGCTGAGTGCGTTACAGAGGCTAAAGCCTGCATGCTAATTAGAAATCATGACGATAAGCGCCAATAAGCATTCATTATTACGACTTAAAAATGCAATTGTCTATTTGGAACATTTGCTAAAACATGAATAAGAAAACAAAGCATTTTGGGAGAAGTACTGACAGCTGACATTTATTAAATGCTACCGTGGGGCTCCAGTTAACAAATGAGAAAACCGAGGCACAGAGAAATGACTTAGTCACAGTCACGTCATAAGGAAGGTTGGATTGGGACTTTGATCTAGGCAACTGACTCCAGATTTTCTTTTTTGGTGACATTATACTCTCTTATAACAAAAAGACATAAATTTGTGGAAGTCTATCACAAGCATTTAACTTGTTTAGCTAAGGAGACCATGTAGAAAAATTAATACCATTATTTTTAGTAAGAAACACACTGTATTAGCCCCTTTTCCTCGTTGTTGTAACAATTCCTGACAGAAGGAACTTGAAGGCGGAAAGCACTGGGTCACAGTTTCAGGGGATGTAGGACCATCATGGTGGCAGGAGCAGGTGGCAGAGACTGCTCATGTCTTTGAAGATAAAAAGCAGAGGGCTCTGCCTGAGACCAGAAGGGGATGTCACCTCCAAGCACAGCCCCAGTGACTCACCTCTGCCAGCCATGCCAATCTCAAACGCTCCACAACCTCCCAACGCAGTGCTACCAGCTGGAGGAACCAAGTGTTTCATACACATGACTCCATGGGAGCATTTTACATCAATACCATAAACCATATGAAGACACTAAGTCCGTCTCTACCGTTAACTTACTTCAGAGGAAAATGAGGGTAGGCTTAGTGTTGTAAAGTTTTACCGGGCGTTATGTTGCTTTTATATATGTTTATTTGTGTGTGTGTGTGTGTGTGTGTGTGTGTGTGTGTGTGTGTGAGTGAAAGAGGGGAGAGAGAGGGAGGGAGGGAGGGAGGGAGAGCAAGAGCGAGCGAGCGCACATGAATATGTGTGGTGGTAAATGTGCTTGTGCATATTTGTGTCCAAGCACATGAATGCTGGCACACATAGAGGCCAAAGGAGGATGTTGAGCAAACTGATCCATCTCTCCACCTTAGTCCCTTTACTGGACCTGGAGTCTCTCACTGAACCCAGAGCTAGGCTTGTGGCCAGCAAACCCCCAGTGGTCTTCCCACCTCCACCTCATACACTGCTGGGATTGTGGGCATGTGTGTAGCCATGGCCAGCTTTTAACAAAGGTGCTGAGATGCAAACTCATCTCCTTATGCTTCAAACATTCTTCCCCGCTGAGCCATCCCCCAGCCCAGCGCATGCCTTTTTAAATGCCAGCGTTCTTTCATTTCTTCCATCCAAAGTTGCTCTAGTTCTCAGTTTGTGTCACATTTCAGTGTATCCTGCCATTCCTGTTGGTGATGAGAAGGACAGGCACAGTTGGAAGAGTGTTTGTTTCTTTCTTTCCTTCCAAGATTTGCAGGAACATACAGACTTTAGAATGTTAGGATTCTGGAAGCTTCCATCCTGCGTTAAACAAACAGCAATGAACTTGACTGTGAATCATCCGCAGCCTGTACTGGTCTGTTTGGAGCACTGGCGGTGGCTGATGTGGTCCCAGGAACTGCCCAGGCTGTGAATCTGGGTGAGGCTGGGCAAACATTACACCTCGTTTTATGTGAGGCTACTTCAGAAATAGTTTATAGTCTGCTGGAGCCTTGGCTTTGTCAGTAAAACAAATACTTTAATTCTAATGGATTAAAGGGCAAACGTGCTGCACATGACTTTTAGATACTGGATGTAAAATCACTGATATTCTTCATATTGTTCATATACTAAAAGGTATTGGATACACAAAGCTCTTGTTATCTTGTACTGTTCAGATAATTGTAGGTACCCAGGTTGTCTTTGATTCTGATTGTCTGTGCTCTTTGGCTGTGTTTGGGACAGATTTATAGAAGACAGGTCTTTATTTCTCATCACTTCTTAATCTATTACATGAATCAAGTTTTTTTTTTTTTTTATAAACCCAAAGAGAATAAAATTTCCAATGGCTATCGTTTAGAAAGAAAGCACTAGAACCTAAGTGGGGTAAATTAGTTTACTGAAAGAAAAAAATTAGAAAAAAAAAACCCAAAATAACAAAAAAAAAAAAAAAAGAAAACAAAACAAAAAACCCAGGAAGGTTACAAATTAATGGCTGAGCTTACTTGACATCCAAAGGTAGAATGCTTGTGTTGTTCTTTTCCAGGGATAGTTTAAGAATCCCTAACTGTATAAATTCTTTGAAATTGCCAAGGTTAAGGAAAAACTGTGCGCATGTGCAGGTAAATGTGGCCATCAAGACCGAAGCAGTTGTGGGTAGTGGAAGAGGCAATGCTAGTGCTTATTTTGCAGAGTTAGTTTTTGTTTCTCTCTCTCCCACCCTTTCTTCTTCCTCCCCCCTCCTTCCTTTTTTCCTTCATCTCTCCCATCTCTCTGTCCCTCTCTTACCCCTCCTCTTCCTCCCTCTCTGTCATATCTCCCATTTCTCCCCTGCCCTTGCCTCTGCTCTCTGTGTTTCTCATATTCTTTGCCCCATTTCCCTCCTTTTCTTTCTGTGTGTTTTTAAAGGCACACTTTCTCCCACCCCAAACCGCCGTACCCGGCGGTCTTCCGAAGAGGCACACCTAATGCTCAGGGAAACACTTGCCCGAGTTCAGAGTTGCCAGAGTTGCTTTGGTTTGATAGCTCCACACAGAGTAAGGCCACTTTCATTTGGAGTGCTCTGCCATCTGAGCTCGGCCATAGGTTCCTGCCATGTTTGGCTAAACTTATTATTCATACTGATGACTTTTATAGGGCTCTGGGTTGTCCCAACTGGTGTTTTTTTTGTGTGAGAAGTTAAGGCTTACAAATCTACAACATTTTTTTTTTTTTCTCAAATTTTTAAGCGTCAGTAAGTATTCTCCGTGGTTGGCAGGGACGGACCCAGGCACTCATCTGGGATTTTGGCTCACCCACATATGTTGTGGTTGTAATTCAGTAATTCTGTAGCTTCTAAGGGCTTCCAGAATGCAAATCAGAATGACAAAATGGAATGAAGCAAATATTTAACAGAAGGTTACATGACACTTGCAGAACACGGTATTCTAAACAAACTCCATCACCTCCGAGCAGTACCCATGCTCTTGGTTCTGCTCCTCTGGATCTTTTATATTCGTTCAGATCGGCTTTAAATATAAATGATTAATCACAGAGACACACAGTCTATCTTTCAGTTTTGTTTTGCAAAGGCAGATTAGACGGCGATAATGGTTACAGACTCCAGGCCTGCCCAGACTGATATGTTTAAGGTTGGATAAATCTCTCAGCCCTTAAACACTGGCTTGTTGCCTTGTTATCCTGTGCCCACGACAAACACGGCTATAAATAAGAAGGCCTCTGATTTCCTGTAAATGTCTCTCGATCTTAGGAGGCATTCGCTTGCGTTTTGTGAATGGCAGAATCTGTTTTGCGTCCTCTTAAAAAACCCATTCCGAGGCATGTCAACACAAAAATATTTACCTCTGTAATTTTCCTTGCTCTTTCTACAGCACAAACAAGCCTAAAACCCCGCTGTAGACAGTTGACTTTTATTTTTTTGAGATGTAGACACCTTGGAGAGTAACAAAATCAAGATTAGAAGTGTATTCCGACATCTAGATGGTTTTCTCATGTCTATGTGAACACACGTTTTGTGTGGGTAATAAGAACACAGTGTATAAAATCATACTCACTATCAGAATAGTTTTTGTCCGTGTATTTGAACTCCTACTCTATAAACTCGTCTGGGTTAGATCTCTATTACTCTTCTGTGAATTTGAGCATTGAAAATGATTTTTGCATACCCCCTTTTTCCCACTGAGATAAATATGTCCCTTTTAGAGCAGGAATTATTTTTGCAGGTGCTTTTATTTTCTCAGCCTCACAGATATGTTTTGAATTATACTTTCCCCGTTTTCATCTATTTTTATTCATGCCCTGCTCGTATAAAGCCATGTGACGTTTTAGAAGTTTCATAGACTGAATGAACTGCCTGGGAATCACTGAGATTTATCCAGATAATCTAATACAGAAAAACTAGTCATCATGACTAGGGGAATAGTTTCATTAAACAGTGAAGTTACAAAATCGTATATGTTTCCAGCCGACTATCAGTTACTCACTTGTTATTATTCCTGTTCTACTCAGGCCTCCTGCCTAAGATAGGAGTCTTGTTATGATCGAGGAAATGGGTCCCTTTCCCTGTTCTGTCTTATCCACCGTGTGAGAAGGGCCAACTGCTCTCCACGTGGACTAGTCTCCGGGAATATTCACATTTGATAACTTATCAAATGAAGACGAAGTCATCGGTTAGATTTTGGAGCAGGTGTGGAAAGTATTTGCTAACTTCCACCCCAACAGATAGACCACAGTTTTATCTTGCCAGGTTCCACACGTACCGCTGAGCCTCAGTTTGCCATGCTCCCTGACTCCCGCTTATTCTAGCATTTGAGGATCGAGGGAAAAAGAAAACAACAGGAAGTGTATCTCAGGGTGATGAGTCCTTCAGGCAGGCGCGTTTGGGAAAACAGTAGTTTTTTGAGAAGTCTCTGTCCCCTGCCACCCCACAAGCCCGTCACCACACTCCGAGAGGATTACGCTGGCTCAGGTCTTTTTGTGTGTCCTCTTTTCCCTTGCGTTCTTGGAGCCCAGCGGAAAGTCCCAGTGTCCGGTCCATTTTTTCTTTTTCACCGATCACAGGAGAGCATTGGTCATATGGATAGACACTGTGTTTTCACCCTGCTTTCTCCATGCATCCTAATGGGGCTTGCCATCTTAGCAGCCCTTCTTTCTTGGAAGGCTCTGTCTTTCATGACCCAGGGTCTTTTTCTTCTAGCTTTAACCTTGAGCTTGACCCCCAGGCAGGTTTCCCAGCCATTGGAAAGTTTGCTGATTTCTCTTTGCCTCTGAAAATCGTAAAGTGGCAAACATCTTTTTCTTTAGCACCCCTCACCACCCACGCATACTAGCAATGTTCAGTGTGAACAATGGGGTAGGTGGCACGTTAATTTGCTAGGGCTGTTGTAACAAAGTCGCCATACTGAATGGCTTCAATAAGACGGAATAACGTCATAGATGTTTATTAGTTTTATTAAATAAAATACCTAGAGAAATCAATAAATTCAACCAGTATCATCATTGAGACCCATTTTTATTTTCTTTATCCCATGGGTTTTTTCTTTTGGATTGTTCTGTTTTCCACATTTTAAAATCTCTTTATAGGACCTCCGTAACTTGTAGTTTATGCATGTCAGAAACATACGAGACATGTAAAAAGGGCTTAGAACTTTTGTGGGCATGGTAACACACACCTGCACTACTAGCACTTGTGATCAGTGTTCAAGGCAAGTCTGAGCTACGTAGTTCTAGGACACTGTGATCTATATTGAAAGACTCTGTCCCAGACAAAGAACACACAGAAAGCCTGACCTGGGGCTCAAGGATTAAACTCATCAATATAACTGAGGGTCTGTTGCCTCTGTAGCGTATATGAATTGTTTTGTTATATGAGGGCATTAAGCACACAGCACTTCTACATATATATGTACATATGAATATCCTATCATTTTTGGGCTTTCCATATCTCCTATATTTAAAATAAGGGTTGTATTTTAATATGTGATGATACACTCTAGTCAGTGTCCTTCACATTATGATAAAGTTATTTAAAAGCAATTGTTTTGTGTATATGTGGTATGTGCATATGTATATATATATGTACATGTGTGTAGGGAGGGGGGTACATATGCATATTTGTGTGCATGCACATAGAAGGCGGAACTCAATATTGTAGGTCTTCCTCTTATTCTTGAGACAAGGTCTCAGTCTCTTACTAGCTCTGGAGCTCACCAATTCAGCTATATTGGCTGGCCACTGAGCTCCAGGGATCTTTCTGTTTTTGACCATTCAGCACTAGGGTTATCCTGTGTCACCCAACTGTTATATGGGTACTGGGGATTTGAACTTATCCTCATGCTTGTTCGAGAAGCACCCACTTTCTAACACCTACTTAAAAGTAACTCTACTTTTAGTTTTCATAACCCATAATTGAGTCCTCAGGGTTTTTACTTCAAGCTTGTAGAGATTTAGTGCCAAAAGGAGGCTTCCTTAGGAGTCTCGCTTAATCTTTCCCCTGACAGTTACAGGAAGTGCTGTATCAGGAAGAAATCCACATCTTAGGTCAAGATGCCCTGTTGTGTATTTGTTGCTTGTAGCACAAAAAAATCCTCAAAAGATCCCATGTCACCTCCTGCTGATTTATTTGATGATGCTCATCCGTTCAACACAGTGTAGCTCATATTTCCTTCAAGATGTTGTTTCAAGTTATGTTCCTTTGCTAAGCAGAATGTGCTTAGGGAGTCAAGTCTAGATAGCTCTATGAAGGGTTAGGCGGCTCCACAGATTCCTGGTATCACAGGCTGGACTGGTGTGCTTCAAAACGAGTTACTGAAGGACTGCATGCTCACTTACAATTGAGTACAATGACCTAGAAGGACTCAAGAGGTCATGCTGTGTTATAATGAAATGCAAAAGAGGTAGGAATTACTTTCCCAGGAAAGTAATAGACAAAAAATATGGCTGACTAATACATAAATATCTGTTGCTGTAAACCTGTAGGAAGTACTTGTTAGAGCAAAAGAAAGCCCTGGGTAAGTTGGAAGGAAACACTGCTGTATTTAGAATAGCAGATCCAGAAAACACTGGGGCAATGATCCCAAATCTAATTCCAAATAACGTAAGTGCATGGTGCGTTTCTGAGATGGTAAATTCCTGTGTGTTTGGCAATATGGAGCATGGGAGATATGTGGGGGATGAGCCTGGATGGAGGCTTAGGAGGGAAGGCACTAGAGTTTCAAGGGTTCCTGACGTCACATCCTGAAGTCAAGAAGGGTGTTAAGAATATACAATGGTAGCCAGGGTTGGTGGCACATGCCTGTAACCCTAACACTGGAGAAACTGAGGCAGGGTTGAGAGTTTGAGGCCATCCTGTGCTACATCATGAGATCCAGTCTCAAAAATGAACCGAAACCACCACCACCAACAACAAATGAACAAATGAAATAAAATCAAGGTGGATCCATAAGTTAGAGAACAAAGTGTGGTCAAAGAAAATATTTGGATAAAGATAAAATGAGCACTCCATGCTTCCAACATACCACGCTCTTTCAAGCATTTGACTTAGCAGTATATACTAACAAGGCGAATGCTGTGTGTATACCTCCTGTAACAATGAGGAATAGAGACCTCAGTAACTTAATTCATCTGCATCAGTTCATGCCCTTAAAAGCGCATAGCATTTATTATACCAAACCGGTGTGCTTGTCGTGTTTGGGTGTTTGTTGGGTTGGTAAGAGGCTTTCAACAGGGATGTGCTCAAAATCCGCTGGAAAAAGTCGTAGTTGCTTCAGACCTATAGCAGCTGTGGCTGTGGGCTTTATATACAGAGTCACATACCTCAAGCTCAGACTGGCAGCAAATGAGGCGAAGGCTTAAGCAGAGCCTTAGGAATTAGATTCCCTGTTTAATACTGAGCATAAAGAATGATGTCCATAGTTAATGAATCTGTTTGAAGATTATGCATGTATTAATTGTACTAGTCTGTTCTTTCTTTAGGCTCAGTTTGTGTGTGTGTGTGTGTGGCAGAGAGACAGAGACACAGAGACACAGTGACAAATAGAGACAGACAGACAGACACAGAGATTTGATCAGAGGACACCTGACATATTTAGGTGCTTACCACCTTCCTAATTAATTAATTAATTTTGCAATGTGGTCTTCCACCACCCTAGAATTTGCAAACAGGTCAGGCTGGCTGGTTAGTGAGCCTCAGGCATCTACCTAGTTCCATATACCATTAGGCCAATTTTTTTTTTTAAATGGATTCTGGGGCTTAAACTCAGGTCCTTGTATTTGAATTGCCCAAGTCATTGTGTCAGCATGGTTTCAATTTTTTAAATGAGTACTTTGATGCAGGGGGAAGCTGTGGCATGGGTGGGCAGAGCATGGGAAAAATAAAAGTCAGAGGCTCTGAGAGACAGACCAGGACCTTGGCAGGAGGATTTGAGGGTCTCTGCTCTGTGAAGAGTAAGCCTTCCACCTAGGCACAGAGGGGAGGGAATTTCACCCTCTTTGGCGGTGACAGGCAAAGTGGGTCCAGGAAAAGAGCAATGCAAAGACTCCTTGGATGGTGCCTGCCTGCTGGCGTGTCTCTTCAGAGAAGTCTGAGGACTGACAGGCCCCAGTGGACAAGAGACGGAGGGCGAAGCCTGCATTGTATACGGACAACTTTATTAACCAGTTTTGCAAGTCCCAAACCATCTTCTGCTAAAACTTTTTAGCAGATAAAACAAAACCATGTGCAGTCACATTGATGGATTCTCCTCGGAGAGCTCAAGTTGAAGGTTAGTGGGCCCCAAGCGGCTGCCTGTTCTAATGCCCCGCTGTGGCTTTTTCTGTGCATTTGTGTAAACCCCTTTGAACTCAGGCTAACAGACTATTTTCCCTTGCACAGAAGTAGTCATTAGTGGTCTTATAATTTGAAAATTAGTCATTCTCCCTGCCTCAGGCCATTTGTTTGGGGGGGGGGGAAGAATGGGGTTTCTTTCTTTTTTTTTTTTTTTTTTTTTTTTTTGAGAAAATTAGGTTTCTTGGTTACGAAGAGACACTGACCTTTGCCCACGTACTCACCGTCTCGAAACTTTTCTTAGTATTTGTTAGACAGCTCCAAATGTTAATACTCTTTCAGGAGGTGTTTATAATTTCCTCATGAAACAGACCGAAGCGACTCTACTAGCGTGTTCCACCCCTCTCTCTATTACCCCGTTCTGAAGATGTGGCTTATTGCGTGATGTAACAAACTGTTTTGACGGTGATGCGAAAATACGGCTTGTCGTCTGATATTCAAACTGCTGTTTCAGAACCCCACATCTGTGTTTGCTCTCTCTTATTCAAAGCACAGGAGTGGCCATTGTGGATTCAAGGTTTGAAGGTGCCTTTGTTTTGATACAAAGTAACTTATTTTCTGTGTGTGTGTGTGTGTGTGACAGTACACATGGGGGGGGCATGTGCTCATGTGTGCATGGATAGATGTGGGTACGTGTGTTCATGTATGTGAGGGTGCAGGTGTGGAGGTATGTATTTGCATGTGTCTGGATGTGTATATGCATGAGTACATGAACATGCGAAGGAAGGTCATAGGTTACTGCTGAATGTCTTCCTCAGATTGCTCTCCATCTTGTTTTTTTTTAAAAATCAATTTTACATATGTATGGCTGTTTCGTTAGCATATGTGAACGTACTTCGTGTGTGTGTCTTGTGCATTCAGAGGCCAGAAGAAGGCACTGGGTCTCCTGGAACTGGATCTACAGATGGCTGTGCGCTGTCAGGCGGTTACTGGGAACTAAACCCTGGTCCTCTATAAGAGCAACCGATGCTCTTAACCACAGAGCCGTCTCTCCATCCCCTCTGCCTCATTTTTTGTTTTAGACATCATCACAGCCATTGAACCCAACACTCACAGATTAGCTACACTGGCTGGCCAGAGAACTCTGGCATTCCACTTGCTCCGCCCACCCTGTGCTGGGGTTCCTGATGAACTATACCTGGCTCCCTCTTTCAGTTTTGTTTTTTTTTTTTGCAAGGCTCTGCCCAGGATATGAACTCATGTGCTCATGCTTATGCAGCGGGCACTGTAGAGGCTGAGCCTTCTCCCCAGCTTTTGATGTGATTACTGGTTTTTGTGTGCGAGAACAGCGCAGGTGAAGGTTGTTTGACGTTGCTGACTCCATAAGGCTTTACGCGCGCAAGGTTCTCTCTGTGGTTCTCATGCTTCAACCCAGGCATCCATTCATTCCCCACCTTGGGAAGTGATTTTGCCAGGCAGTGGGATTGGCATAGGGTAAAGTGATATCATTTATACAGTGTTGGATGTCTGTTACTGTGAGCTCAGAAAGAGAGGTGGATGGGACACAGCATGGCCTGGGTAATCCCACCCTGACGAAGTGGCGTGAGGACTTTGGGGAGAGTTGGGTTTAAGCTGGACTCTGAAGGATGAGGCCAATTTCTGGGAGAAGAATCTGAGCAGTGGGAGAGTCTTTTACATCAAAGCAGGGGGAAGGTAGTTTAGAGCTCACCTGCTGTGGCTGGTAGTTGCCTGGATGGTGGAGGGAGCCAGGTAAGTATAAGAAATCCAAACTTGGAAAAGTGTCTGAAGTCAAAACAGAGAGCGACAAGGCATTGCACCCAGGACTGGCTGACAGTACCCGTATGGGACCTCCCTGGTTTTTTTTCTCATCAGTACCACTGTCGCATCAGGGAAGATGCGTATGCGTCTTTGAAAACAATCCTCACAGACTTGGATATTGCTCTGCAGTAGCTGGTGTTTTCCAAGACCGCCTAGAAACCAAGATCTGCATGATTCTCTGTGGTGTGAAATGTGGCGTTGCTTATAACTTCTGCATGTTTCTGTAAGCCGTATCGTCTCTGCGTTGCTCACCGTATCTGGCGCGGTGCAGTGCTGTGTCTCTAGCTGTCATGCTCTATCTTTAGGGAATGACGGCAGGAAAAATTGTATATGTGTAGAGAAAAGACACATTTTTACATTTTTACAAGTGTTTTCTATCTGGGATCCAGAAGAATGATGATATATTAGTCCTAAATGGCTGTTCAGGAATGACTTTGCCCCAGCAAGCAGGAAACAAGGCAATGTTTTTAGAGTTTTCTCTGTTAGTCTGACACAGTTTAAAGGGCAGCGTGTTTATTAACAATCACCACATGCTTTCACATTTCCCCTCAAACTGACTTCAGATTGACCTTAGATGTTTATGTGTCTGTGGTTTGAAGAGCTGTAAGTTTCTGGGTCAAAAATGCTGTATTTTATTTTAGAGTTTAGATTAAAAAGGGTCTATTGAGAAACCCATGTACCTTACAAAACAGGCCCCATGTAGAAGTTGATCTTACGTCAAAGTGGACACAAATTTCTCTCTCCCCAGCCCCCTCTCTTTCTCCCTCTCTCCTTCCCTCTGATCTCTGTATGTATGTTTCTGTATGCGTGTGTGTGTGTGTGTGTGTATGTATGTATCTGTATGTATGTTTCTGTACACGTGTGTGTGTGTGTATGTATCTTATGTATGTTTCTGTACACGTGTGTGTGTGAGTGTATGTATCTGTATGTTTCTGTACACGTGTGTGTGTATGTTTCTGTACATGTGTGTGTGTGTATGTATGTTTCTGTACATGTGTGTGTGTATGTATCTGTATGTTTCTGTACACGTGTGTATGTATCTGTATGTATGTTTCTGTACGTGTGTGTGTGTGTGTGTGTATCTGTATGTATGTTTCTGTACGTGTGTGTGTGTGTATCTGTATGTATGTTTCTGTACGTGTGTGTGTGTGTGTGTGTATCTGTATGTATGTTTCTGTACGCATGTGTGTGTGTGTGTGTGTGTGTGTGTGTGTGTGTATGTATCTGTATGTATGTGTGTAAAGGCCAGAGGATAACCTCAAACGTCACTCCTCAGATGCTGTTCATCTTGTGTTTTGGAGAAAGAGTCTCTCACTAGCTTGGAAGCCATGGTCCAGGCTAGGCTGGCTGGTCAGTGAGCCTCTACCTGCTCTCCTTTCTGGCTAGTTTTTAGTTGTATGTTTTTTCATGTGGGTTCTGGAAATCTAGCTCAGGTCCTCATGCTTGCACAACAGGCACATTCTGCCAGAGCTGTCTGCCAGCCCAGCGTGTGCTTCCTTCCAAATGGCTTAGGTTCACATTATGGATGAAATGGGATTACTTAATGACCTAACGTGATTAATGTTGTTGTTATTGAGATAGAGTCTCCCTTCAGAATCCTGGATGACTAGGCATTCACTGTGTAGCGTAAGTTAGCACAGAACTTGATTACAGGCATGGGCCCTCCTCCACAGTCAACTAACGCTGTTATCTCTGTCATAAATACCTCCTTACTACTTAGCAGTGGCAAGTTATTTTCCTTCTTTCTGTCTTCCTCCCTTTATTTAATTAATTATTTATTTATTTATTCATTTATTTTAGACAGGGTTTCTCTGTTGTAACTCTGGCTGTCCTGGAACTCACGCTGTAGACCAGGCTGGCCTCAAACTCCCAGAGATCCTCCTGCCTCTGTCTCTTGAGTGCTGGGATTAAAGACATGTGCTATCACCACCCAGTAGGCAAGTCATTTTTAATGTGTGTGTGTGCGTGTGTGTGTGTGTGTGTGCATGTGTATGTGTATGTGTACACTTGCATGTGTATGTCCAGAGACCAGCAATTGACTAAGGATCTTCCTCCATGGCTTTCCGCATTACTTTTAAGACAGGATCTTCCACTGAACCTAGAACTCACTTTTTGGGTTCTACTGATTACTCAATAAGCCTCCAGTATACAATTGTCGCTGCCGCCCAGCCCTGGAGCTGCAGGTATACACCACCACACCCAGCTTCAGTATGGTGCCAGGGATACAAACTCGGGTCCTTGTGATTGTATACCAGGCAGTTTACCTACTGAGCCATTCCAAAGCACTGACAGTGTCAAATTCAAAAATTGAAGCAGTTCAAACATGGGCTGAATAAGAGTCCATGCATTCTTCAGTCATATTGTTTCAGTTTCTAACTCCATGAATGTTCCTAGCCATGATTGAGAGGTCAGACATACCTGTTCGTGTGACTATGTTAGGTACCTGTGCATCAGTTCTATTAGCTAAGATGGCCTGGTCCAGGGTAAGGTGGAAAAGTGAACACTGCTAAGAGATCTAGCTCTTTTTAGAATAGAGAAGAGAAGAGTGTAAGGGACCATTTCTTAGCAACTGCTAAACCTGCAGGGTCCTAGCACCTTTCTATTTCCCTTCTTAGTTATCGGGAGCAAAACAGGAAAGTCTGTGGTGCCTTAGAGATGCGTGGGGAGCCTCAAGCCTTCTCTGTCACCGTACCCTCTCTGTTTTGTTTTGTTGCTTGTCATTTATTCATTTCAAAAATTAGTTTTGTTCCTTGAACATCTGCATACATGCATATGGTGCTTTATAACTACTCCCATCCCCATTCTTTCCTATTCCCCTTCTATTGCTGTCAGTCCTCACCTACAAATCTCTTTCCCACATTCATGACTTTTTGTCTTGTTCTGTGGTCCACTGAGTTGAGCCAAGGCTGTGTGTATGACCATGGGCTTGGAGTGGGCAGTAGAGCCTCCAGGGCTTACCAGTGGGTATGTAACTGGAGGCAACGACTCCAGTTAGAATCCTCTTCCCTTAGCATCCATCAGAACCAGTAGTTCAACAGGAAGGCTTCATGTGTTACTCCCTAATCCCCGATTGACTGTTGACAGGTCCAGTCTTGTGCAGAACCAAGGAGGTCAGCCATATCTACTGTGAGAGCATGCTTGCAATGGCTGTATCATGCCCTAAAGATAACATTTGTCAAACTGTCTCCCAGTCCTTCAGCTCTTACATTCTTTCTGCCCCCCTCTTCTTGATGGTCCCGGAACTTTAGAAGGGGTGGTGTAAATGTCTCATTTATACCCTGAGCCCTCATCTGCCATTTTTTCTCAGCTCCTTGGGCATTCATGAGTCTCTGCGTTCATTGTTGTTCTCTGCAAAAAGTGGGTTCTCTGATTAAGGAAGAGACAGCATTTATCTATGAGTACAAACTCAGCTATTTGTAAGATATTTTGACACTATGACAATTTAGCCAATTGACAGTAAGTTTTTCCTGAGGGTCTATGGTCTCCCCGGGATGGGTTTTTGGCCAGGTTTACAGTATCAGGCATGGATTTCCCCCTCTGGAGTTTTCCCAAAATCCAATCAGAAAGCGGCTGTTTGCCACGGTTTGCCACAATTGTACCTGTGAGTACAGGTACAGCCTGTCAGGTTTGTATTATAGTCTCTAGGGCTTACAACTCAGTAGGACCATTGGAGCATTTTCTCCTGATGCAGCCTGCACAGGACCTTCTGGCCCAGTTAAGTCTAGACAACAGGGAGGAATTTTCCAGCTCATTTACACAGCGATTTCTCCATATCTTGTAACAACCAAGGTGTGTGACGGTTTCAGCAATAGAATCTCATCATTTAATTCTGGTGGGCAACCGTGAGGAGGAATGACAAGAGCCTATATGGTCTGGTGGAACTTTAGGGCTTCTTTGACCAACAACCCCTGTGGAAATATCTCCCTCTCCTATTCACAAAGGGGAAGAAGGCCAGCATAGTTTTCAGCTTCTTGGGGTGTGTGCCGTGATGCAGCTTGTAGGATGCGTATGTGCAGGTATGCAGGCGCTTCCACTGTTGTCTGTCTGAGCTGCTCAGCCTAACAGCTTATCTCAGAAAGTTTGTATTGAGCATGAGGAAAAGATATTTATTCGAGGCTCTCTGCCTAAGGACCTGGGACAGTGATGTCAACATTCAGCCCCTCTGAAAAGTTAGGACAGTAAGATAGAATGTCATAGGGGCTGGCCAGATGGAAGCAAGATCATCTCTCTCAATTACTGTCACCATCAGCAAATTTTATAGGGGAAGGAAAAGGAGCAGCATTCCATAAGTAACTGCAGTGTCTTCTCAACCTAAATTATGAGCCAATGAAGCTTCTCAGCACAGGACCCCAGGCTGCTCACACCCAGCCCTGTTTTAAATACTATGCTACCTCTAAGCCTCTCTTGGGTGGAGGTTGGAAGAACCACTTATAACAGCTCCGTGTCTTCAGAGTTCATCACACAGATGTCCTGTTGTCTAGTCTGCCTGGAGTTGTCTGCTTTAAATTGTTCTTTGGATTATTTTTTTATCTGTTTGTTTGCACCTGCAGAATAAACCTCGGGAAGGCTGTTGACCAGGCTGAAAGGCACTAAGAGTTGATGAACCAAGGACCAGAAGAATTCTTAGTCCATGCGTAACTAAGCAGTTCCCAGAGAGTTAATTCTGAGCAAGGTTTTAGGGACTTTATTTCTCACACATAAAATTATTATTTTTTATTGTCATTGTTGTTATTACTGTTATTAGGAATGGTCTCCTCCTGTTGCTCAAGATAGACTGGCATCTATTAGGTAGTCCAGATTGCCTCTGAAATTGTGAGCGGTCACTGGTCCACCACTCCTGGCCTGGTCTTCTGAGCATTGTTGTTACAAATGTGAGTCCTCGTGGCCAGCTCTGGTTGTTAAAAAGTACATGATTCTAAACTTAAATCTTTCTCTCTACCCCCTTTTACTCAGCTCCTGTACTAAAAACGCACATTTAGAGGCACCCCTGGCTTCATACTGCCATTTTCTCTTTCCTAGCCCTCGGGAGCCACTTTGTCCATGCAGAAATCTTCATTTTACTGTAGGGTTTGGAAATAAGCATGAAGTTCCTTTGATCAATGTGCCTCCCTTCTTTGATACAGTATGTTGAAAGCTGCCTCAGCCAGTTAATAGATGGTTGTGAAATCCAAAGAGACCCACTTTGAAAAGTCCTGTGGATGATACTCACACAGGACAATGATATTAATTTGGCTGCCTTGTTTCATTGCAAAGACCTCATAAAATGTGCTCTGTCTTAGGTTTCTTTCCCCTTCCACAATGAGTACAGAGTTGAGCAATTTCAAAGCAATTGAGTTGGTTTTTTTTTTTTTTTTTTTGGTTTGGCTGGTTTATTCACGACTGTCATTTTAAATGTCCATCATAAATGATAGGTATCCAGACTAGCCTCAGTAATTTTATTGTACCAATCCTAGCTGTAATACTGTAGAATTTTAATTAAAATCAGGAGTGTTCAAACATAAAAATTACATTTTGTGATAATTTAATAATCTGTTTCTTCTTTTTATTATAGCTCTCTCATATATTTTTAAAATAAGTTTAACTTAAAGATGGTCAGAAATTGTATAAGGATGGGTTTCTAAACTGAAAAAGTCTTATAAATAATCAGTAGTTCATCTATGTACTACCAGGTCATTCAACATAAAATATCCTGCCATTAGTCTTTGAGGATTTTTTTGGTAGTTGATTTGTGTTTGTTTTTGAGACAGGGTCTTACTATGTAGCCCTGGCTGGCCTGGAACCCTATTTGTATACCATTCTGCCCTTGAAGCTGCAGAAATCCACCAGGCTCTGCCTCCCCAATGCTGGGATTAAAGGCTTGCACTGTACCCAACTATCTGCTCTATGTTTAGATACCAAATTTTCTTTATGATTATAACATGAATATATGTCAACCAAAACAATTCAGAAAATGAGTGGTCTTTCTACTTAGATCGATACAGGGAAAAATAGAGCTTTCTTTGGGGGCTTTTAGTCTCATTAATAAAAGAATGTAAGAATAGACTCAAATGGAAGCTGAATGACAATTTTATTAGCACTTAAAAGGAAAACCTCAGGCAGGCAAGCTGTAAAACCTTAGCAGCTGCCTGAAGGAGGCGGATGGAGGAGAGAAGGAAAGAGCCAGGATGGTTTAAGCTGGCACAGAGGGCAGACACATGGTGAACAAAAGCCACATGGCAGGGAAGGCGGCTTTCGACAAAGAATAAGGAAGCCTCAAGTGTAGGGGGCAAGCCCAGACTGTTCAGGAAAGAAATGGAGAGAACTCAGACAACCAGGCAGATTTAGAACCCTCTGTCTGCAGGCCTCAAGCTTCTGCTATTGGACAGGGATTCCAGAAGGAGAAGTACAGTATCTCATTAAATCAATAACGATTCCACCTATGTCTTTAGCATAGCTTAAGATGAGCCCACTTTCCCAGGGGTGGCCCCTCAGCCAGTGTGATGGAGCCAGCCCAGCTGGTTCTAGTTAGGTTGTCTCCACTCAGGACAGAGATTCTATTCTCTTGACCAGGAGTCTTTTCTACTTTAACAAAATGTAGTCCGTTTAAAAACAGAATATAGAGAATTGGGGATAAGAGGCATCACAGGAGGAGCTCTCTGAATAAAGGTCTCTAATTTTGTTCCCCTTCAGTGTAGAGTTTGCCGTGTGACCGCTGTAGGCTTATGTTTTATAAGGTGGGATGTCGGTGAACATTTTGTGAGGAAGTTTTACCCATTCCATTACCACGTTGGCTCCATGCTCACTCATTTTTGGAAGCTATTCCTGTCATTTTGAACATCTTCTCTCAAAGATTCTTCATGCTGATACTCGTCAGGAGGAAAACAAGGCGCGTCTGTTGCCAGAGACCACAAACACGACTCAGCTGACTTAAGTGACAAGGGCATCATGGCATCATTGAACTGCATAGCCTGTGACTCCTATTATGTCACGGAGCACCTGGTGGTACTCCGTATCTGCCCTCTGCTTGCTTTTGTGTTGGTCTTATCCCTTGGTTTAGGTGGTGGCCAGATGGCTCCTGTGCCTACGCCCTCCAGGATCTCTTTGTGCTGCAGCTCAAAGGCTCAGTTAGATGATTATCTATCCACAGTCATGGCTTAAGCTAGGAATGTTCATCTGCTTCTGAGCTGTGTGCTTCCTTAAGAGTCAGTGGTACATACATCACATTGTCTATGTTTAAGGAAAGGAGCATTTTCTCGGAGAGCCGTTTCCAGAGGAAGAATGAATAGATGCAGGATGGAAGCAGAATTGAGATGTGTTCTACTTTGAATGCATATGTGTTCAGATTCCCTGGAAAGGCTTAGAGAAATACCATGTCCTGGCTCTGGCTAAGGGAATGCCATTGGAATTCCCTACCACATAGCTTCTACAAAGTATGTTATGCCCTTTTCTGTCTAAGAACAACTGGATTCCCAATGTGGATATGTGAGACTATGGAAATATATCTTCTTAGATATATTAGGTGTTAGTCTGCTTTTCTTCTGTAACAAGTATCTGAGAGAGAGAACAGAGAGGATGAAACTTTTCTTCGACTCATTGTTTTCGAGGTCTCACCCTAAGATAGGGTCGGCTCCATTGTTAGGGGTTCTAGGGAAAGCAGAATATCTTGGCAGCAGGAGTGTGCTATGTTAGAGCCTCTCACGTCCTGACATCCAGGAAACAATGAGGGCACAGGGAGTCACTAGGACCAAGACCCCTTTCTCTCCCAGGAGTGACACATTTTCTTCAATAAGGCTCTATCTCCAAGTTAAAATTTAGGTCATCTGCTAAAATGGTTCCACTTGCTAGGGACTAAGATTTCAACATAGCCTGGAAGGAGACATTTCATAGTCAACTATTATATAATAAATGCACATTAATAACTTTGTATGCTGCCTTGACACTCTTTGAGTCATCAGGTCTTTACTCTTTGTGATAACACCAGTTTAATAGTGGAATATTTCACTCGTGTCTATCATGAAGAAGCCCTGTGGGAACACGATGTCTGGTTAAGTTTGGTCATTACAACCTTAAAATCATTTGAATAGTACCAGTATGCCAGAGAAAGAACAGAGAGTCATTTCAGTTTTAGAACACGTCTTAAAATTTGAACCTGGGGAAGTTTTTTTTTTTTTAAGTACTTTATAAGATTTAATATGGTATTGTCAAGTTTTACCACACTGCTAGACATACTGGTGAAATTTAATGAGGTGTTTGAGAATTTTACTAATTGGGGGAAATTAACACATTAGAATTTGAAATGTAATTTTAAAATAACAACAACTTTGGTATCTTAGTTCAAAGGCAAGGAGAGTCATTCAGCAAATGCCAAGGTGTTTAACACTAGATGTGTTGTATTGGGTATTGCTGTCTGTGTCATTAAAACCACGTGGCACACAGGCAGAGAAAATTGCCACTCTTGTTGTTTACAGACCTCTTCATTAATACTTGTGGACAGCTCAGGACATCTTTACAAATAGAACTTGGCAGTCCTGTCTTCTAAAGGGCGTCTGGATCTCCTGCGACAGTTTAACTCAGAATTTGCGCAAGATTCTGTGACTTTAGGATAGTATTTTTATTTTACCTGTCAGAATCTCATTTCTAACTTGCATAAGCAAAGGAGGATTTTTATTATACATAGCTGGAGAAGGCAGGGGCTATCATGGGAGACAGCGGGATGCTACCGGGGCTTCGTATCCAGAGAATATATTTGAATCTTACACCATGAACATTCCCATGTAGGCAGGGGCATGGCAGTTGCAAGCTTCAGGCATCTCCTTCCTCATCTTCACATAGTAAAAAGGAAGAAAACCTTCCTCTTCATTCTTCCAAATTCCAGATCAAACAGTTCAACAGAGAGGGGCTTACTTGACTTGCTTAGTTCATTTCCCACACTTCAGACTTTTCTCCATCAACTAGAATGAAATACTGTGGTGGACCATCTTGGAACAAATGTGTATGTCTGGAAGGGTGGGCAGGTAGCTTCATTAGAGGAGAAGCACAGCTCAATTGGAGGGTGTGGTTGTCACTGGGAGTCAACAGTGGATTCTGAACAAACACATTGTCAGTAGGTAGGACCAGATTTCATGATGTGAGATGTTTGTGTGGCTATCTCTTTGTCTTCCACACAAGGTACAGAGTAAAACATACCACGTGGCTTCACCATGAAGTACTTGAGCCCCACTTTAGAAACATACTTAGTTGAAGAGGAGAGTACATCCATGGTTATAGGGTCTGGTATCCTCTGGGATTACAAGGCCGTTATCTTGGTCTTTAAGGAAGAAAAACACTAGTCCTCATGTTAGTTACATTTGTATAGCTGTGACCAGATACCTGAGGGAGAAACTCAAGGAAGAGGCTGTTGGTTTTGGCTCACAGTTTAGAAGGTTCACTTCAGGATTGCTTGGCTACATGTGCCTGGGCAGATCATCACAGTGGTGGGAACATGGCTTGAAAGGGCCCTCAGTGCATGGTGGACAGAGAGCAGACAAAGACTGAGGGATAGGTTTAGCTTTTCAAGACATGTGGTCAATGACCTACTTGCTCCAGCTAGGCCCACCCTCTTCAAGTTTCAACCCCTACCTAAAATAGCACCCCAGCTTAGGCTGTGGACCTGTGTGGCCCATTTCATGTACATACTATCACACCCTCCTGTCTGAATAGTTGTCTGAAAGTAATTTTCTCTTGTCTTAAATCCTTTGTTAGATTCCGTTTGCATTGGGCTTTCTAGTTTTGCGTACATTTTAAGATTTACAGTATCCCTGAGAATGTGGAAATAGAGGCCAGAGAGATTAGGTTCAAAGTCCCAAAGCTAGAACTAGACAAAGGCTGGGCTTAAGGCCTGTGTTTCAAAATTTTATTAATATTAGTGTCGTCAGTATTTATTGCTAAATCCCAGACTATTTGACTTTATTTTCAATGTGTGTCCTTAATGGACAAGCATTAGATTAATGTGTCCACTCATCACTTAGTACCAGAATCATCTAGTGATTAAGAGTCCAGACCCCAGAGTGAGACTGCCTGAGTGTAAACCCATACACCTGAACTCTCTACCTGGCAGATTTTAGGGAAACTCCTTGACCCTTGTGAGTCTCAGCTTATACAACAAGAGCCATTTTGTGAAGCTGCTGTGAGAAGAGAGACAGTGTCAGATGCAGTTGAAGATCATCCATCAGATACCATGGTTTATGTTAACACAGTGCCTGGCACACGACAAACTCAGTAACTGTTGCCTCTGACCATGTTACTAAAGCTTTTGGGCTGGTGGTTTATCTTAGAGTCGTGTGTATTTTCATAGGAATTCCACATACCAAAGAGGAGAGAAGTGCATTCCTGATGAGAGATCCTAGGACATATTAAGAATAAGGTACTTGTATGTTTTCAGGGCTGATCATTTGGTCCTGAGCTTTTCCCTGGGAAAGACTATGTCTCCAGCTCGCAATATTCCTTAGTTGCCTGTAGTTCTTTGTGTAGGGTTGAAGCCTCATGCACCATTCCAGTTTAGCATATCTATTGTTGTTCAGCTTAAAAACAGGCAAGGTGGGATATATAGAAGGTTTTAGAGCAGTGGTTCTCAACCTGTGGGTCGTGACTCTGTTTGGGGGGGGGGGGTCAAACGATCCTTTCACAGGGGTCGCCTAAGACCATCTGCACACCATATATTTACATTATGGTTCATAACTAGCAAAACTACAGTTATGAAGTAGCAACAAAAATGATTTTATGGTTGAGAAGTCACCACAACATGAACTGTATTAAAGGGGTGCAGCATTAGGAAAGTTGAGAACCACTAGTTTAGAGGGAGGAAAGGGAAAGGGGAAAATGGTGTAATTATATTGTAATCTCAAAAAATAAAAATAAAAGAAATAATCAAAAAAATAAGGTCCTTAAGGATTGTGAGACATAGCAACTTGAAGAACGGGTTTGACATTTTGGAAAGTGGGTTCTGGGTTCCTTTCTACAAAATTTATGGGTTTAAGCTGATGGGGTGGCACATGCCTGTAACTGTAGCATTTGACTTGCTGATGCTGGAAGACTGAGAGCTAGATGCTAGCCTTAGCTACGTGGTAAGTCTCTGTCCCTCAGAGAAATTATGACTTAGCCTTTTCTTATCTTGAAATTGGCATTGGGTTTCTGAAGTTGAGAAGACATGCTTTAAAACTGTTCAATATTGCTGGATGATGGTGGTACTGCATGCCTTTCGTCCTAGCACTCAAGAGGCAGAGGCAAGCAGAGCTCTGTAAGTTCGAGACCAGCCTGGTCTACAGAGTGAGTTCCAGGACAGCCAGAGTTACAAGAGAGAAACCCTGTCTTGAAAAAGCAAAAACAGCAACCACCACCACCACTCCAAACTAACATGTTTCCCTAACACAAGAAGCAAGGTCCTCACTTGTTTCGTTGGTACTAAGATGATTCTCTTTGGTGGTAAGGTGGTGTCTTACATTTTTGTAGGTTTCTAACATGCTTGGCAACTCACTGAAACTTTGAAATATTTAGGGTTTGTATTTCTATGAAAGTACCACAAATGTCCTTGCAAAATGAGTGAGCTCGGACGGGACTGGTGGAGACAGGGGTAATGTGCTCCCAGAAAGCTAAGGCTGGTGAGCCTCAGGTGGCCTTTACTTAATGAGTAGTTTATTATAGGAGTCTGCCTAGGAAGGATATGGAAAATGATACACAGCTTCTCCCGGGATAGCTAACAGAAACTTTCTCCCCTCACCCCAGTTTATACATACGTGTATATTTGTGTGCACAGCACTTACCTGTGAGTGCAAGTGCAGAGGCTAGACATCAAAGTTGGGTTGTCTTGCTCTATTACATTTGACTTTATTTTTTGAGATAAGATCTCTCATTGAATCTGTACTGGCTCTTCAGCTGGCCAGAACTCCCAGGATTCACCTTTCTCTGCCCAACCCAGCAGTGGGGTTACAGGAATGCGTATCGCACTAACTTTTTATAGGGCTGCTGAGGATCTGAACCCGGATGGATCCTTAGACACTTTGCACTGTATCCCCAGTCCCTTTTGTCACCTTTTAAATAACTAATAAAATTGTCTTGCCATAGCTTAATCTTGCTACAATTCGAAAGAAATAATGGTTTAACACATTTGGAAATGGGAATGTTAAGTGCTTTATTTATCACTTGAGATGTGTCACCCAGCCTCACTGAGGCACCACAGAGGATCTTAATGACAGAGTGCTTGCTTACCATGAACTAGACCCTGGGATCAATTCCTGTACCACAAAATAGTAAATAAAGAGTAAGTGGCCAATGCTGCTCTCATTTTCCACGATGGTTCTTGCTTGATAGTAGAAAGTCTCTTTTGAGTAAAGATCTTAGAAAAGCAGCCAAAAATGGGGAAGGGAGATCGATTCTGCATGTAGTGGGTAGACAATCTTTGCTCCACCAGGTTACTCTGTGGCTTAATAATAAAGTGTATGCAAGTCAAAGAATGTACACATCAAATCAAAATAAAGTCATTCTGTTTAAAAAAGAATTAATAATTATTGTCAATATTCAGAGTAAAGCCAAGCAACTTTCACTTTGTTATCTGTCTGTCTGTCTATCTAGATATCTATGTTTCTATTAATGAAATCTTAAAAAACTCTTACACACACATGCACATGTATGCATGCACATCCAGATCCACATGCACACATGCACACATACACACACACACCCATACATACACACATGTACTCAGACACATACACATGCACACACATATACATATGCACATGCATACACACATAGCCATGCACAAGTGCATGCACACACACACACACACACACACACACACACACACACACACTTACGGAGGACAAGTAACTTGAGTACTCTAGCTCTTTACATACCAGGGTTGCTGTGGTGGCTGGTGAGAAGAAAGCACTTTGTGTGCAATTTTTACAGTAGGAACTTGAAGCAAGTAAGCTTTTGGATTTGTGCTCGAAGGAGGTGTTTTTGGGGTGTTGGGTCTGGGTTGAATTTTGGATGTAGCATATTGTACATGAGAAAACCCTTCTTCCTTCATCAGTGTTATTTTTAGCATTCCAGGGAAAACTGAGCCCTTGATTGTCGTGTTTCCCTCTACAGCCGCACGAGTGTGTGTGTATTTGGCTTTGAATGAGCAGTGTAAGGAAGGAAAAGCAACAATTACTGTGAGGGGTCAATAACTCTTCAATATATGCTACAGGACTGGGGAAGGAAAGACAAATACTTTGAAAATTCTACAGGCTCTGCCTCTAGGAGAGACACTTCCACTGTGCGGAAGAAGGCAAGATGCCTTACAGGGAGCAAGAGGAAGTGCTATAGAAGTTTATTGTTGCATGATAGTATTCTTACTACAGAATGACAAAGCAGTGGGGGATAAATTACATTAGGGGCTTCACAAGGGGAATGAGAAGGAAGAACATTCTAGAAGAGACCAGTATAGGCAGTGCTTTACAAGATGGAAGCAGGTCTCCTGTAGAAATGTGGACCTTGACCCTTGAAAACTAGTGGCTAAGTCTAGGAGGAACTGAAGGAAACCTGGAAAGCTAGAACAGCAAGTGGGGAGTTAGGACATATACAGGATGGAGGCAAGACTGTCTGGAGGGAACACTCCACGCCAGAGGGCTGCAGTGGTGGCATCCTGAAAGCTGACATATGTCAGAGTAGCCTAGGTACGAAGATACATTTCAACTTAAGTGAAGGACGTGAGGAAGTGGTTCTGAATTTTAGGTGTCAGGTGTGGGTAGACAGCTCAGCAGGTTGCATACAAGCCCAAGGACTTGAGTTCAGATACCCACTACCCATCTAAGAGCCATCTCTGGTGGCACATGCCTGTCACCCTCACACTAGAGGCAGAGGCTAGGTGAGTAGGCAGAGACAGGCAGACCTCTGGAGCTATCTGGGCAGACTGTCTAACCAGGTGGTGAGCTCTCAGTTCAGTGAGAGACCCCTGACTCAAAAGCAGGATAGAAAGTGTCAGAGGAAGATGCCTGGTGCCAACTTCTGTCACATCCATGCTGGCATAGGTATATGTATGTGTGAGTATGTATTTGCATGCTGGCACATGTATATGTATGTGAGTATGCATCTAAATGCATACACACATATACTACATACACATTTATGCAGACATGTGCTCTTCTATAAAGAATTGCATGGGACAAAGATATCCAAGTAACAAGAGATTTTCATTTAATTAAGGCTTAAATCTGTAGAGACATTTAGAAAGGATAATATATAGAAGCAGAAGTGCCCTTTAAAGGTCCAAAAATCACTTACCAATACTGAATAGAGAATTAAATATGTCTGATGGGGAAAAAGTAGCTTCTTCCTTTTTTTTTTTTTTTTTTTTAAAGATAGATCCATGCACTGCATTCCTTGCCAACAAAGCAAGAAGAGCGCTTTAGAAGGATACAGGAATAAGACTGGTCCAGTGATGGTGATGTGCATTAGTTTTCTCTTTACTGTGAGCAAGTATGTGACAGAAAGAATGAAAAGGAGAAAGGATTTATTTGGGCTCCTGATTCCAGTGCTTGCTTGGCGCCATGTGCTTCAGCGGATTATCACAGCGGGATTCTGTCTTCACAGTCTGGTGGACAAGAAACAGAAAGAGAGAAGGAAAGAACCCGAGACAGACTGTCCCCAGGGACCTTCCCTATGCCCCACTTCTATCAGCTGTGCCCAATACCTTAAACATTCCAGAGCTTCACAGTATGCCACCACCGTCTGGGCCCTCACCTGCAACACAGGAGCCTGAGAGAACGTTTCACATTCTGCCACCTGAAACTTCCCCAGGCTTCCTGCAATCCGTTCCTCTTTGTTTACTTTATTACATGTGGTTGGAATTGGGGACACCGAATTCATTGACTTCATTTGGGGTAAAGGAGAAATGAATGTCACTTTGTGGCTGTATTCTTAGGTAAGAGGGCTGTAGAGCTCCAGGACTTTGTCTTAAAATGCTAGTGTGCACGCCTGATTTCCATTTACTCCTTTTCCTTTCTGTGTGTGTGTGTCGGGGGAGGGGGGCAATTCTCTCCATCAGTGACCTTCAAAGTGATTCAAAATGATCTTGATGACTTAATACTTCATCAGGCTTTGTTAGAGTGGAGGTTATAGGTACCATCCCTAGGTCCGTTTCTCACTCAGGATACCGTCCTGTCTCAGTTGGACCTGTATTACTGGTCTTTTGCTTGTATATTATGTCTGGTTCCTGATTTTTTTTTTTTTTTGTTTCTTTGTGTGTGTGTGTGTGTGTGTGTGTGTGTGTGTGTGTGTGTGTGTGTGTGTGTGTGATTTTCTTGAATTTTTTTGTTTTGTTTTTAATTCCAATTTTTGTTTGCTTGGGGTTTTTAGTGTGGTTGGTTGTTTTTTGTTTATTTTTGTTTGTTTTGTGCCTGTTTGTTTTCTAAAGAGAGAGAAAGAAAGCATGGAGTTCAAGTGATGGGAAGTGGGGAGGAGCTGAGAGGAGCTGAGGGAGGGGAAATCATGATCAGAATATATTGAATAAAAAAAAGAAAGAAAAAGTAACACTATCGATTTGAGGGTGGATATACCCTTCCGATGGAAGAGCCAGCAAAAACGAAGTGAAATCCAAAACAATAATGTGTTTGCACTGCATGCAATATTTCCATTTAAGGCTCGCCTTGGCGTTGCCATGGGAATGGAGACTCGGTAGAAGCCATCATTAATGAACCTGCTTGAAACTCTGGGAGCCTTTGAGGTCCAGGGACGTGGGTTAGATATGCCTAGTAATGAATTCTTGGGGTATCCTGGGGTGTTTCAGATGTGAAATTTTTCTGTTATAGAGGTGACTAAAATATAAATCAGGAACTGACTCTGCATAGAGCCCGTGAGTCTCTCTTTGTAAAGGCAGAGAGACAGCCCTCCCAGCAGGTGTGCTGCTCTGGGGCCACTCATACAAGTAGACTCTGTTTTTTTTTTTTTTTTTTGTTTGTTTGTTTTTTTTTTAAATGTATTGTTGTAGAGCAGACTTGGTAATCGAGTGACTCCAAATATTTTCATCGAAATGCTACTTTTAATTTTTTAATAGAATATTTAAAAAGTACAGCAATTGTATAGAGGTGCCTAGAGAGAGAAAAAATTTGTATAAATAGCGAGAACAGGGCATGGAAAATTGAAGTGAGTTGGCATCTACCCTGAGAGGGTCCCGAGGTCCTCTATGGCCCCGGGAAAGAGAGGGCGCACTCCCTCAGCAAGGCCAGAGTCCCTGCCTTGCTGCACAGCCCCTCTTCCGACCAGACCACCACCTTCTCTCCACCTTCTTCTTTCAGTCTGGAATCCAGCTAGTCATTGGCCTTGAACACGATTATCTCCATGGTCTGATTTGATTTTATTTTAGAGTCAAGTCATTCAGAATATACCACAACGCAGAAGTTTACGTGTTAATGTGGAATTTTTGTGTAAAAATAACAGCTTCCATTGAATTTCAAAGAACAAATCCACAGACTTTTTGCCAAGTGTTTCAGTTTGTCAGTGAATTTTTCAATTTGGAACACCTGCACACAAGTTATTTCCTTTTGCTTATTAATAAACATGTATGTATATTTTATTATAGATCTATTTAAACTTGAAAACATGACTTTAAAATTCAGTTCAGATAACAAACTCAAGCCAAATTTCCTCCTCAATCTGCCTTTCTCGGACTTGGCAGAATTCCCTATAAACACACTTGCCTTCTGGTCAGAAAAGGTTGATATAGATACAGCTTTCAAGAAAGGCATAGCCCAAAGATTCCATCCGATGCTTGTATGCACAAGTTGGCATAGCTACGGGTCTGCTTCCTCTGCTGGCTGGAGCTGGGGCTATTTATAGTTTCTTTTCTTGGCTTCCAAGTGAGCATATCAGTGAATATTTATGCAAGGGAGAACTCTGAAGCCATATAAGACTGTAGTTTAGAAACCCAGTGGCCTCTTTTGCCTTCAGTCACTGGAGAGAGAAGAATGGTCTTCTTTTTGCCAGCACAAAAATGTAGCGGGATGTAGTGACTGACAAGAGGTATCACTTTAGCCTCCAAGCACCCGAGGACTCATGAGCAAGAACTGGAGACATCTGCAGGGGAAGCGAACCTGTAGAAGGCTGAGCACTGGGCGTACCTTCCCAGATGAGGATGTGGCTGAAATCTGTAGTTCCTTTGGGTTGTGGGCAATACCTGGTTATTTTCTTTGGTTATCAGAGGCACAATATCTCCTTCGGGACAAGTGAGTTCCCATCATGCTGCCAGGACTGGCAGGATGATGTCATGGGAAGCAAAGTGTGGATCCCATAAAGCTGGCTTGTCATCTTGGTCACAGGTGATGTGAATGAAGGTCATCTACCTCATCTTCTGTGTCCTTCTATACAAAATGAGAAAATAAATGGCTTGTAAATATCTGGTCCAGAGCCAATACTGGATAAATTAGGAAAAGTCAGTAGAAGAAATAAAGGAGAAGGAACACTAGCCAGCTTTTTCTGAGGATCCATGCTCAGGCTTTTAGCCAAAAAAAAAAAAAAAAAAAAAATGAAAGTACAAGATCAGTTACGTCTTTGAAATCCATTTCCATTTCCTTCTGTTTCTGCCTTTTGTATCCACTGACCCACAGTCACCTTGCCCCTTGAAACTCTTCATCTGAGAGATTGACTGACATGATCTTTTTTGTGGAGGAACCCCTCCACAAAACTTCCCTCCTCCCCAAAGCAAGGCTAAGAATTTAGAGTATACTCCTAAGTTATGTCTCTTAATCTTTGTAGTGACTATACATCAGGCTGGAGTCTCAGGGACCCTGCCTGGCCTCTTGGAAGTTGGTACCAAGGTTTTAGCCTTGAGAGAAAAATAACATACTCCTTGCAGTCTACCAGATGTTGGAAGGAAGGACTACTGCTCAGAGTTCTGGAATTTCAGATAAACTTCAAATAGCAGCTGAACAAATTGAATCCTAAAAAGTACTATGGATGCCGGAGGCATCCCAGCTCTCTGCCTCTAGGATGTGGGCATCACTGTAGCATCCAAGGTCGGTCTGCAGAGGAATGATAGGCTGATTGCCCCTGAATAGGCACTGGACTGCTTCCTTGGCTCACTTATGTCTGAGGTGCTTGTTTATTGATATTATTTTTTTCTGCTATGTCAGAAGTGGACCCAGGGTCTCAGAGATCTTCAGGAAAAGTTCAGCCACAGAACTCCATTGCTAAACTGTTGGTCGGTTTTGAAACAGGGTTGAAGAGCTGCAAACACTGAGATGCAGTTTTATAAGTCTGAGGGCTGGTTAGGTAGAGCTCGGTGATGGAGTGCTTGTCATATGTGCCCAAGGCCCTGGGCTCTGCATAGACTGCATACACTGGGCATGGTGGCACATGCCGATGACCCTAACACTTTTGAGGTAGATGCAGGAGGGTCAGGAGGTTTAAGTTCAGTCTTGACTACTCGGCAAATCTGAGGCCGTGTTGTGCTACGTGATTGCATCTGCCCTTGACTACTAAATGCTGGCGTTAAAGGCATGTGCCATCATATCCAGCCTGCCCTTAATGAACTTTTATAGGTTTTTTTTTTTTAAGATTATAGATTTGCTGCAAAAATTTTGTGAAGAGTTCCCATATGACACAGTTCCCCTGCTGACATCTTAGGGTAATTTTCTACAGTGAATGTCCTGGGCTCATTACTCTTACTGCTAATATGCATGCGTATTTAGCACTCCTCAGCCCTTCCCTAAGATCCCGTCTCAGTCTCAGGGTCTCACCCTGTGCCTTAACAATCCCACCTCCTCAGGCATTCTTGGCTGGGACAGTTTCTTGGACTTTTCTTACTTTTGATGACTTTTTTTTTTTTTTTGGAGGATTTCTGATCAGGGATTTTGTGGAATATTCCATAAATAGTGATTCATCTCCACCCACCCCCCCACCACACACCCCCGTGTGTGTGTGTGTGTGTGTGTGTGTGTGCGCGCGCGCGCGCGCGCTTGTGCGAGCATGCGAGCATGCGTGTGTGTTTAGGCCAGAGGGGAATATCAGGTGTCTTCCTTGATCACTCTGACTTTACTTTCTGAGTCAGAGTCTCTCTCTGAACCTGGGGCTCACCAATTGGCTAGATCCCTTGGCCAGTGAGCTCCAGGGATCCTCCTGCCGCCACCTCTCCAGCACTGGGGTTACAGAGGAGGGCTACCACGCCTGTCTTGTATATAGATGCTCAGACTCAAACACAGGCCCTCCTGCTTCTACAGAAGCCACTTCACTAGCCAGTTCCTATCCCTAATCCTTAATTAGCATTTCTTCAACATGAAGATAATATCATAGACCATGAATTTCATAAAAAAATCTAAAATGCAGCCAAGTCCCTTTAAAAGAATTCTTTGGTAGCTTAATTCTGCCCTACTTAAAATTTGTTAAATTTGTTAACAGGACCAGAACACTCCAATTGTACGTAAAATGGTTCCAGATAGGAAATGTGTGATTTAAATTCCGCTCATATGGTGATCTGGGCTGTTTCTGGTGAGTGTTTATTAGAGAGGGTTTAGCACATTTTGCCTAAAGGGAACTGGAAGGTCACCTTGGGTTTGCTGTTGCCCAGGAAATGCTGGGACGGATGAATTTGTCCTGGCATCCTGGACTGTTTGGGACACAGCTTCTCGCTGGGTGCTTGTTTTTACATACTAGCTGAAATAGTTCTGATGTCAGAGATGCTCGCCTGGGGAAAGTGGAAGTATGTCTTTCAACTTGATGAAGGACTAGTTAAGGGTGGGCAGGGATGGGCAGAAAGCAGAACCCAGGACAGGGATGTGCGGGTGGACTCCACCCATGTTGCTTTCCACATGTGCTACACACTTTCATTCATTCACTCATGCATTCATCCTCTGTTTATTCTGCACTCTTTGGCACTTGCCATTGCCAGAAGCTGTTCTAGGTCCCTGGGATCCAGCAAAGAACAAAAGGAGAGAGAACCACACTCTCTGGACATATGTTGATGGTGCAGGCCCACGGTGAACAGATCAACATTCATTGGCTTGAAGACGAGTCAGTCAGGGTGAGATGACAGAGAATGGCCAATGGGAGGAGTTTCAGAAAAGCCTCCAAGTTGCCGTTGGACAGAGACACAGATACACATTTTAGTGATGGTATATCTACTACACGGACATTGTTTCTGGAAGAAGTCAGTTACTATCATTCATTCAGCGGAGAGCAATTGCAAAGTGACACGAGGCATAATGGATAGTGTTGCCTTTATAGAACGCTCATCGTGCTATGCCCTTCGGAGCTAATAGTTAATCAACTGCAGAGTCTAAAGGCAGGGGGAGAAAACCCATTGGGTAAAAATGCTTGCTACTCAAGCTTGAGGTCGCACCCTCAGCTCTTGCATAAATGCTGGGTGCTCATGGCGGGATGTGGGGATGAGATCCTGAGGCAAGCTGGCTAGCTAGACTAGCAGAGCCTTCAAGTTCCTGATTCAGCAACAGACCCTGTCTCGGTAAATCAAATGGAGAGTGATTGAGGAAGACACACTATATCAACTTCTGGCCTCATACGCACAAGGGCACGCTCCCCCACACATATGAGACGTGTACATGCGCACTATTCACACGCACACTCAATAAAAATCCCCACAGGCTCCCTGGTTCCGTGGAACTTAAGATCTCAAACAGGAGTAGAACGTTAGTAAGTTGAAGTAAATCCTTTAGTGGCACAGCGTGGAAAGAGCCGGAAAGGGAGAGCCTAGAGAACCAGATCCAGGATGGGCTATGGGCTGGGGAAGCCAAAACAATCTGGTTAGTCTGGAGAGGCTTCCTGGAAGAGGCGATCCAGGCTGAGGCCCAGGAATTGGGGTGAACAAAGGTAAAGGTGGAATGGTAGGAAAATCACGAGCTGGGCAACAGGCGAGAAATGGTGGGTAGCTGAATGCCTATATGTAGAGTGGGAGGAGATTCTGAATAATTTATTAACATGCTTTCCATGTAGGTTAATGTCCTGGCTATGACTATCGCTGCTCAGTAAATGGGAATGAGAATAATATGGAAAGATCTTCCAGTTGACTCACTTGGAAATTTTCTTTTTCTTTTTCTTTTGCATTTCAGTGTGTTAGATTTTGCTAGATATGCTACAATGAGCCACTGTATAGCAAATTCCCAATGCTTGGTTAAAACAGGTGAGCATAAAAAGGAACAGCTCAGGTACCAGCACTCTAAACATGATTGCATTAATTAAAAAAAAAAAAAGAGCAATTGCTTTTTAAAAGATAGTTTTGACTTCAAGAAGTTTCTTATATATTTTTTTTTCTTTTTTCTGCCCCAAATATCAGTAGGCGAAATTTTAGAAGAAGCATTTGGAAGAACTGTACAGCTTGGTTCTGCGAGGCAGAACAGCCTGTGGGGAATGTTTTTGAATCTAATAAAATGAATTATCTCTGTTTAAAGCTTTTCCTCTGGTACATTCAGTTACTTAATGCTGAACACCATCTTTTAACAGAGTTGTGATATGACGTCCTCAGAGGCAAATGGCTTTAGGAAGACTGGTCTCTGGTCTTGTTAAGGGTGCAAAAGGCCAGATGCCTGGCTTTTAAGATGACTTTGCTGTCTTGGGCATGCCCAGATGAGAGCGAGGAGGACTCTGTAATGGAGAGTTGATGACAGTTGTAATGGCGACTGGTGCCGAGGGAGGAGTAGCAGGGTTTCATGCACTGTTGGAACTCTGTCTGATAGTGATTCTTCCTACAGGTAGCTGGCTGCTTGGTAATAGCTACAGAAATATAGCTAACGTCTATATTTCTATTAACAATAGCGATGCATTCACAACCCCGGAGTTCTGTCTACTATTTAAATTATTTCCAAAGCTTCACAACTCCATTCTTTGCAAATTAAGTCCACTTTCTGTGACTTTCTAATAGTGTTTTCTAAAAATTCTTACTGGTTTATTTTGAGACAGAATCTTGTTATATAGAACACCCCTCCTGCCTCTGCCTCCCGGGTTCTAGGCTTTTTCCTCTGTGTCACATATCCAGCCTTCCGTTTGTAAGATTTTGTGTAATGAAAGTAAGAGCCACTACTTTGGACAGCTTGGAAAATACATACAGGGAGGTCTAAGGGGCAGTGTGCCACCTTATCAATAAATAGTTTCCATGTATTATGTGAAATTTATTTTATTTTAATGTTTATTATTTTATGCGTATCAGTGTTTGCCTGTATGCATCATGTGCACCACTTGCTTTCATGGTGCCCATGAAGGCTAAAAAAGGTATCCAGTCCTCTGGGGCTGGAGTTACACATGGTTGTGAGCGGCCATGTGAGTGCTAGGAATCAAACCCAGGTCCTCTGTGAGAATAGCAAGTGCTCTCAACCACTGAGCCATCTCTCCAGTCCCAAAGGGAAGTTTTAAATTAAAATAGTTTACCATTTTTTCTAATGATAAAAATAAATTCTGTTTAATGTAGGGGGTGGGGGAACGGTAATGTAGAATGTGATCGCTTCTTTTATGATTGTGGTCTGTTTTCTGTGTATGTGCGTGTTTACATGAGTGCATGTGTATGTGTATAGGCTTGCATGTGTGTCTGTTTCTGTTCATGTGAGTGTGCATTTGTATATGTGTATCTCTGTGTGTGTGTGTGTGTGTGTGTGTTCATATTATGAAATTTGAACTCAGATTAGTATCAGGACAGACTTCAGAAAGAAATAAAGAATTAGAGGATTGTGATTTTAAGGAAAATCTTTTTTATTTTTAATTTGAGACAGGGTTTCTTTGCACATCCCTGGTAGTCCTGGGATTCCATAGACCAGCCTAGCCTCAAACTCAGAGATCCGCCTGCCTCTGCTTCCCAAATGCTGGGATTAAAGGTGTGCACCACCATTGCCCAGCTGAAGAAATTCTTTTTAAAGTATCTTCTCCTTGGAACCTTGGGCTCTTATACTTGGACATGTATCCGATTGTCTTCACACTGGCTGATGTGGTTGTTTCGCTTATGACTTTATTTTGAATGGGACTCTATTACTCATGACCGCAAAGTGTACTGGCACACATTACAATCAGGCAGACGTGGTACTTCTGTATTTTCCTAGCACCACTGGACACATGCGTTATGCCTGGGAGTGTGTGGATTTTCACATCAGCTTTGTTCTATGGTTAATTTTCCTCCCAAGTGTGAATATCATGAGCGCTTCTCTGGTTGTGGCCATAGAGTTCCCTCGTAGTCTTTTATCATTGTCACTCTGAAACCTCAAAGCCCTCCTCCAGCGACACACTTCCTCCTAGAAGGCCACACTCCTAATAATGCCACTCTCTGTGAGCCAGTGGGGCCATTTTCATTTAAGCCACCACCAAGCAAGCAGAAGAAAAAGAGCCAAAGGAAAAAGCATGACAAACACATGTAGAATCAGGGACACACATGTTCATATGCTCAGGAATCTCCTAAAACCACAAGACTGAAAGCCATATATATATATATATATATATATATATATATATATAAAGGATCTGTAAGGTTAAAGACAATGACGTATCAAAACCTTATGGGACAGTCTCCAAAAATGCCACTGAGTTCGTTTTGTGTTGGCCATCTCCTGCCGGGCATGGACCCTGGCCTCAAGACTGGTTTGTCTCCTCAGTAGCACTCTGTTGGAGAGAATTGATTTTTCATTTATGAGTAGTTATCTACTGGACATAGCTTCTGGGTTAGGGATGGGGGCCCATGTTCACTTCTGCTCTCAGCGCTGGGACCCCATCTGGTGCAGACCTGAGCAGGCCCTGCGCATGCTGCCACTGCGCATCATGTCTGTGCAGCAACCTCTGTGAGTTTGTACGTGTGTTGGTCCTGCTGTGTTTTAGAGGGCCTCGTATCCTTGGTATCCTCCATCCCCTCTGGCTCTTAAAGTATTTCCACCTCCTTTTCTGCAGGGTTCCCTGAGCGCTAAGGGGAGGGTTTTAATGGAGGTACCCCGTGTAGGACTGAGTGTTCCAAGGTCTCTCACTCTCTGCACATTGTCCAGCCGTGGGTCTCTGTATGTGTTCTTGCAGAAGGAAGATTCTCCAGTGATGGCTGAGTGAGAACTGATCTATTATCACAGTAGAATGTCATTAGGAGACATTTTATTGCTATATTCCTTTAGCAGAACAGTAGTATTTGGTTTTCCACTAGGCCCCTGGCCCATCTGGTCTCTGGTTCTTAGCCACTCAAGCTGTGACAAGGATGGGTTCCATCTCATGCAGAGGGCCTAAAATCCAATCAGATATTGGTCACTTCTGCAAGCGTTCTGCCACGGTTACAGAAGCTCATCCTTCAGGCAGGTCATTACTGTAGATCTAAGACTTTGCAGCAGAGTACCGTCTAGTACCGCGAACACTAGTCAGTAGGAGTGAAGGCTCTGGGTAGGCACCAGCTTGACTTCTCTAAATATATTTTCAAAGCTTCTGCTGCTTGTTGCCCAAAGGTTATCATGAAACAGCACACCTGCTCTGGCCCTCACATCACACCTTTGCCCCGACTGCATGCTGCCATTCTTTTTTTTCCCCCCTAAGAACTGCGAGTTTAATAAAGCGGAACTCAGGGCCGTACTTGCCGTATCTGTACTGTTACACTGACCTCTGTGGGTTCCGCCGTAAGCAGCCAGTGGCTACTATTGCTACCATTCTTTTAAGCCTTTCCTACGTGCTACTTTGTGGAAATGTGTAAGCATTTTTTTTTTTCAACTTGAGTGATCAAGCTCACATGCCAATAAGATGATTGTGACCTCAGATTTTGATAATGGAGCCTTGGGAATTCAGAATTTACTCCCCCGTGACTGGTCTCATGAATGCAATTTATTCTCGTGACAGGTGACAGACAAGTTGTCCAGTTTCTGACCCCATAGATCATATAAATTCAACACTATTCTGTTTGGACCCCCCCCCCAGGGTGCTATGATTTGCAATGCCTGGGAAAAACTATGTTAGTTATAATGTAGTTTCCCAATTTTCAGGATTTTACAAAGACTTAAGGAGCCTAGGGGCATCTAGCTAGAGGGACAGTTGGACTTGTGATACAAGCCACTAGAAGGTACTGTGCTTTTCAAAATCAGTGTCATCCACATTGATGGGTCTGTCAGGTATGGATGGTGTCTCATCAGGTCTTTGATGGTTCTGTGATGTCTATATTTTATCAAATGAAGCACCCGTAATTAAGATTTTAGCAGCTCTAGTTGGTACAGTAGAAAGCAGATTAGACATGCTGTCTGGTCACTTTATAGTGATCTTGAGTTGCAATTTGTCAGAAGTTCGTTTCAGAACTGATTTCTGGTTTGAAAGTTTCAGCTTTTATTCAGCATTTAAAGGACTGCACTTAAGTGTATTCTTGGTATGTGCGCGCGCAGTTTCTAATTTTTTCCCTTCGAATTAAAAAAAAATATGGCTGAGAATAATGAAAACAATTTCTTTAAATATCCGGCGATTGCGAAGGAGAGTTCAAGACTGTCTCGGGAATACTGTGGGGAGTTTGCTCTTTTTCACTTCGGTTATTTTAAGCAGTCATTAAACAGTTGTTAGCCCGTTTAGTAAGTTTATATGAAACTACATATTTTGAGACTTTAAATGCCACAGGAGATGTTCCAGTGTAAACAGGGCAGAATAGACTGGGGCTTCAAACGGAAGCACCCAGCACCATCCCTCATTCCGACTGCGGAAGGGCTCCCCAGGACAAGTTCATAAGTACAAGTTGACCCACCCTGGCTGATAGAGAGAATCTGGGGTGATTCATATCTTCAGGTTATGAAGTGGGGCCAGAAAGGCCAGATCTCTGGTTCAAGTTCAGGGTGGGGCTAAGGGAGGAGTGCTAGATTTCCTATGTTCTGCAGTTACAGACTGTGTCTCAGTCCTTCGTGAGTCTCATAAATGCATTCCACTCATCAAAAGAGTGTGGATTATGAGCTGCTGGCTACTGGCCAGAGGGACGCACAGCAATCCTTGGGCTAGTGTGCCAGGACTGTAATCTGCACAGACTGTGAGTGCCGGATGGGCTTAGGCGGCTCTTTCTCTGTGCGACCGCTGCCCTTGGTGAGAAGCTGTGGTATTCACCCACTCAGGGTGACAGCAGACTCTGAGACTGGCCAGTTTCTTTCCAAGCTGGTGCTCCAAAAGAACTCAGGGGTCCCACTGCTATTATTTCTGTGGATTCTCTATGAGCCTCTATTCATCCTGAGAATCAGCCCTTCCATACACAGAATCTTCTACTGTCTCTTAATAAGATGCATCTGTATTCTTAAAAGTAAGTTTTAACCTGGGCCTTTGAGAGGGCTTTTCAAAACCTCATTCTCTCTCCTCTTATTCACAATTCAATTAAAAGCAGCTATAGGTATGCTAGCAGTGGCTAGAGCCTAGCATTTATTCTGTTCTAACAGCTGTTTTACATATACTTTGCATACCTAACTGGACCCTCAGCATCACCTACCAAGAGAATGCTACTACTATCAGATCCATCATTTTGTATGACTGAGACAGAGGAACTAAGTAAACTGCGTGTGGTCAAATCGTTTGTAAATTGTTAGGGATTTGGGCTCAGAATGTGGTCTCAGGATTGATTCCCACTCTGGTACCAAGCTGTGTGGCTAACACTCACCAGAAGCAACAAGAACAACAAAATATTTGGGCATTGGTGGGCCTAGGTCCTCTTAAAGCAAATCGTCACTGTCTTGCTGTTACTTGTTGCCCTTGGTGTCTAAAGCAAATGTGTCTTCCTGCCAAAGAGGACACTATAATGCAATGTCCCTTATATGTATGCCCATCTTTGCCTCTAGATTTGTTTAGGCAGGGCATTAAGACAACCATTTTTCAAGCAGCATACTTAAATGACCAATTTTCCATCTCTCTTATTATTATGTTAGTAAAGTCTATTGATTCTGTCCCATCTTGAGTTTTTCTTGCTGTCTTTGTGTTGGGGATACTTCACTGGATGTGTGTACCACTCCTCTGCCTCCTCTTTCCCAATTTCACTTTTCTTCTCTGCCTCCTTCTGTCTCCCTCATTCTACCCTTCCTTCCTTTATTTATCTCACAGGGCACTGCATAGTGCTTCAAACTCGCAAGTGTTACACAGTCACAGGCTTGGTTGATGGTTGTCAGATACAGGGCTCTTTACTGGCAGGATTGCGTAATGTTCCTTTTGTTCTTTTAGCATGAGCATTTGCACCTGGCACATGGGACCACTCAGTAAATGTTTACTGAATGAGCAAATCCCTTCCTTCCTGAATTCATGCTCTGCCTCTGCTCATAACCCACTCTGGACCTTTATTCTTAGTTTATGTTTAAGGTATATCAGCAGGAATGTTTTGGCCTGCATATGCCAGAAAAGACCAGCTCAATCTGGCCTAAGCAACAGGAATTTCATTGGCTGACAGAACTGCAAGTCCAGAGATGAAGCAGACCTTGAGACAGGCTCCCATCAAATGTTCCAGCAGCCCTCCTCGTCATCTCCCTACTCTTGTTTCCCTCTGGCTCATGGGAGTCCAGGTTCTCAAATTTAGCCAATGACATCCAACATCTATCTTAAGATTCCTTTCCTGGACATTTCTAGGAAACTTCTCTTTGTGTTTCATTGCTATGAGCTCTGTCACGTGTGTCATCCAGATCTATTCTCCAAGTCAGAAAAGAAACAATGTTTGGACGGACACAGCTGGATTTGTGTTCCAGACAAGAGACAAGAGATGGGATTTCATTGAGACATAAAAATGTAGTCACGGAGCATATGGCCTGTTAGGAGACATGTTGAGAAGTCTGATTACAACTTGGGATATTGTTGGCAGGGAGGGCTGGCCATGAGTACTACTAATCCTAGACTGTGTAAACCTCTTTTGTCTCTGCTTCTGGGTGCTCCTGCCTCTAGGCTGAAGTGTGATGTGCATGGCACAGCCATGATGAAAACATGGGAAATAGGAAACTTTTGGGCATTCAAAACACCTCGTGTCAGTCTTTCAGATTCGCCTCTTAGTTCACTTAAAACTGGGCTTGGGCTAAAGGTGTATTTTCCTAAGTCCTAACTGCCTCCAAGAACCCCAGTAGGCTGCCTATAGAGAATCAGTTTCCTCTGGTGTAAATACCTTACCATTTATTAACACAGCATAGCATTTTTACATATGTTGTTTTGTAGTGTTTAAATGTGCCGTTTTTTGGTCTCCCTAAAGGCAGAATGAAAGATGCAGTCTTCTTTTTTTTTTTTTAATTCTGGCTGTCCTGGAACTCACTCTGTAGACCAGGCTGGCCTCCAGCTCACAGAGATTTACCTGCCTCTGTCTCCTGAGTGCTGGGACTAAAAGGTGTGCACCACCACTGCCCAGGTCAAAGGATGCACTCTTTTCTTCCTGTGTTTGGAGCACTGATTTGCAGCTGGAAAGTACTCAGTAAATATGTCTGTGTGTACCAGGTGAGGAAAGCAGCATCAAATAAACACGTTAGGAACACCAACGCTGTGAAGAATCCTTCTAGCTCTTGGCAAAACAGAAGTACAGATACTCACTGGGAAACTTCTGGGAAACAAAACCTGCTCAAGATCCTCGACATTGCAACAATGAATTATAAAAGTCCCTTCTTCGGTGTGTATGACTGTATAGAGAGACAAGGTACACACTGGTGTCAATCAGCATATCATCACTGTGACAAAATGCCTGGGAAAAATAATGAGCTTCCAGGGAGAAGTGTTTCTTATTTGGACTTACGGTGTCAATGTTCCCAGTCCACGATTGGCCGACAGCATTGCCTTGAGCCCAAGGCATGGCAGAACACCATGGCAGGAAGTATATGGTGGAGAGCTGCTCACCTCATGCAAGGGGAGGCAAAAAGGTAAAGGGCAAGGGTCAGGATAAGATGTCACTCCCAAGGATTCATTCCCTTTATCTGAGTCCTGCCTACCACATGGTGCTGACCTTTAAAACTATGCTTGTTATAATCTTGAAGCATCACATAACTGTACTGAAATTTGAATATGCACCTTTTCTATTGATAAAAGGAAGGGGAGATTTACTTGGAACGGTGCACAAAAAAGCAGAAATACTTTAAAACAAAACAAAATGTAAAATCCTAGCCAAAAAATATCCTTTGTGTTTTTTTTTTCCCAATTAGAATGTTTTCAATATTATTTTGTCATATTTTTTTCTACTCAGGTGAGTTGGTTCAGTTATTTCCCTTAATAATTTTTGTCTTAACTGAAAACTTTGCTGGTCTCATATCTGATTTTTAAAAAAAAAAAATCACTTAAAACTACTGAATTCACAATTTTTATAATTATTACTACTTTATCATTTTTTTCCAGTGGCGATTGTTGGTTGTTTCCACAATCTTAGACATGGACTACTTCACAGAGAAGGCGATGATAAAGGAAAAAAGAAAAAGAAAAGGAGCCGACGTGAGGCTGTGGGGTGGGGCGTAGGGGTGCGGGCAGGTTAGGGAGCCCTGAGAGGACTTGGAAGCTGGAGTTGCAGGGTGGATCTCATGTTCAAAATACATTGTTTGCTGTATTTCTCAAATTCTCAAAGAACAGATCAATGAAACAGGTAAGGGACGGTTTACCACTGCCTATGTTTGTAGATCAGGTTACACTGAAACATGCAGAAGACAGATAGGGCAGTGGCATCTGGAAATTGTTTCCTAACATCCTAAGGCCTGATGAGGCCAGTGCCACCCAGAACATCCCCACTGGGTTTCACACAGCATCTGTGTGTGACTCCTGTATCAGAGAACCCCCTGGCATACATGGTGGCTCCCTACAGTGGGGTAAGAACTTCATTTCTATAGTATAGGGCTTACAGGTGTGCACTGACACGTGCACGGTCAGCTTTGTGACTGGCCAAAATCTATAGATGACTCTGCTTCGGGGGCCGCCAGGAGAGCTACTGTTTGATTGCTTAGTGCTTACCAACTGGTTTGAATGGCTTATCTCTGTTGTCCTCCTTCCTCACTAGTATCATTTAAAAAAGAAATGTCCTGTACTGTTTGGCACTCCCCAAAACAGGAGGAATTTCAAAGATTTCTATCTGACATCTGCTTTTGATCCTCAACCGGTGGCAGAATCTTGCATTATGCAGCTGAAGAGAACGATTAAAATGATATCTGGGGGCTGGAGAGATGGCATGGTATCTCATAGCTGTCTTTAATTCTAGTTCCAAAGCATCCAGTGCCCTCTTCTGGCCTCCCCAGGCACTAGGCACATACAAGGTACACAGACACATGCAGACAAAATTCCTCTACACATAAAATAAAAAATAAACATTTTTTTTTAAATGCTGCTTTGCTTAAAAGGCTCTTTCAGCCACATTTTATTCACGGATTCACACTTAGTAGATCATTTTCTATCTTAGAAGTAATAGTAGGCTGCGCTGAATCTCTGAAATAGAAGACCAAATGGACGTGGCTGGATAAAGAAAGCATTTGACAGGCAGCACAATAAAGGTGATGTTGAAAGGCGTAAGTACAGTGACTTGTCCTAGCACCGAGCCACAGAGAAACTGTAAAGGTCGTCCTAACTGGTTTAGAAGCCAAGCGTCCTCTGGCTAAAGAGATCTGACTCCTAGTTTCTTTTCTGACTAAGAGTACATATATGTTCCCATTTCCTCTGGGCATCCATCTCCCCATCTTGCAATCATGACCTGAACAAAGGTCATGGTACTGAGAGTGTGGCTCTTTCAGAGTCAGAGAGACCTGAGTTCAAGTCGCCTCTACCACTGACTTCAAGTTACCTCTGCTTTAGACCCTTACTCCCTCAGTAGGACAGTAAGCCTGGCAGTGCACAGCCCACTTCACTCTGCTGTGCTTCTCTGTGCTGTGTCACACTTGGGGGAAATGTTTCAGGGTACATAGATGAAGGATTTAGTTCATACCTGGAGTAGACTACTTGTTCCATAAAAGGCAGCCACGTAGAATGAACTGAGAAGGCTGTACCGGAGTCCACGGTCCAGCTTCCCTCTCAGACTCTATTTTGGGATGTTTATCTGTTCTGTGTTTTGTCAGTGCAGTAACTTCTATCTGCAGTATTGTAGCTTCTAGAAATAGCAAGCTCTTTGCTCTGGCTGTCTTTGTTTCGGGAGACACCCACTTTGTAATCTGTGATGTTTTTACACTGAAATTTTGTTTTTTGAGGTCTAAACTAACATGGTACACTCAAACACACTTGCTCTAAGCTTTCAGCACACAAGAAGAAGATTGTGTTTGGATGCCTCTGTTCACAGGGTCTTTAGTGAAGTGTTACCTGAGTTGATGGTTGATGTTTCTGTCACTCACTCTCAGATAATCCCAGGCTCCCCAGTGCTAGAGCAGACTTCGGACACAGCCCGCAGTAGCTCCTGAGTATGAAAGAGACACAAATATGTCACGATGTCTACATCCAACTCTTACAGAAAAGCTGGTCCCTTCTTGATTCTGTGCAGCTAATCAGAGGTAGGCATAATAGTGCAGATACTTGGAAGATAAAAATTGTAACCCAGTGGTACCACAGAAGGTTAATAGCAGGTTAAGCACAAAGCCTGCAGCATGGCATGCTTATGTACCAGCAGGCTAACCAAACCCTCTAACCAAAACTGGGGATGGCACCAGAAATCGTAATTCTCCATTTCTCCTTGTCGGAGTTTATAGCTTTCTCTCTTCCTTGGTATTTCCTTTGAGTACTGCACCATAAATGAGCTCAGAAATGCATTCCCTCTAAAGAGAACCTTGATAAAGATGAAAACACTATTATTATCTTACCTTTAGTACTACTCTCATTAAAAGATGAGTTATTGAGGTAATATAAATAAACACACACACATCACACACACACACACACCTCTGCTTGCATAGGTGATAGGTTTATGTGCAGAGATTTTAAGTTGCATGTGATAATTGATTATGTTAGCAGAGACTGTAGAGTGAGCAGCACACTGACATGTATGGTAATGAAGAAAGAACAAATCATTGTGTTGTAATTTCCCTCTGCTCCTTGCTAGTGACAGCTATTATGAAAAGCAGGTCATTGGAGTTTTTTAAAAAAGCATTAAATAAAAAAACTATAGTTTTATAATAGCATTTTATAGAATCTGTCTTTTGAAATATAATGCAGTTTTTCAACAACCCATGTTTCTCTGCTTATGCCAATTAACCATTGTATTAGAGCTCATTGGTTTCTGCATGGGAGTTTGAAACAGAAAAGGCACTCATTTTTGCAAAGGTTAGATTTATAAGCTTCAATAAAAACCAACTCATTCAAACAAAAGCAACCAGATTGTGGAACAACGAATAAAAGTAGGAGCTTATTCGTATATTATGTTTAAATCATCAAAGGGGCCTGTGGCAGGCTTTAAGGGTCTCATCTTGGTTCCATTGCTGTGGTTTAGCTTACAGATGATCCATGTGATAGTTGCTATAGAAACCAAGCCTTTTTCATCAATCTCTCTCTGTTACTATGGTGTGTTGGGGCTGCCACGTGTAAACTTTTGTATAAAGTGTCGGTTCTACTTTTCACTGCTGACCTTATAATGAAGCAGATCAGGCCAATCATGTATCAACCAATGCAGTGCAATCTGGCTACTATCTCTCCATTAGGATGCACAATAGCAGGGCCTGAAGTTATGCACAGGCACGCACTGTGCATTTGTTAGGCTACTGGAAATATTAGTGTGACAAAACTTGTCTTGATTAACTGAAATACAGCTTTCTCTCTCTCCCTCTCTCCCTCCCTGTCTGTCTCTGTCTGTCTCTGTCTCTCTCTCTCTCTTTCTCTCTTATTCTCTCTCTCAGCCTCCTTCTCTCCCTCCCCTCTCATCATGGAAAACATGATGCTACTTACAAGATTTAAGAATCCAGAAGACTTAGGATACCTTTTTTCTGTAATGTTTACTTTGAAATTTTATGTACGGCTTCACGTACGTCGTTTCACATCTGGATGTAATGAGCTCATGAAGCTGTGGCAGCACATGTGGTAAGTTCAATGATAGCAGAAACCTTACCTGATTCATTTTCTCCTATGCATCCAGGATTTCCTTAGGGATCAGGCAGAACCTAGAATGTTCTCAGCACTCAGAACTGCTTGTTGAGTGAACAAGCACACATAGTCTGTTCACACAGGTTTTGTATTCTACCTTCTGTGCTAAGTCAGTTTTATTTACTAATTTCTATCTTAGGTCATGTTGCTGGGTCCTTACGAGTGGCAACATGTTCTTTCTGCTGGGTTCCTTCTACTTTATTAAGAAACAGACTTCACTCTCACCCTTTTATTACACACACACACACACACATATATGCACATACATATATACATATATCACATCTGGGCTAAAAGTTATAGTAACTAAGTGTGTGTGTGTGTGTGTGTGTGTGTGTGTGTGTGTGTGTGTGCTTATGAATATATATGTATATATGTACTTTGTTTTGTTGTTCCTAGGGATCAAACCAGAGCCAGTGTCTCCTACATGCCTCCATCTGAGATATATTCCAACTCTGCTTTCACTCTGTATTCTAAACCATTTTGTACCATCCATTTATCTTTGTTTATTTGTGTTTTAATGCTTTCCCTGTCCTTAAATGTAAATTCTCTGATATTTCCTATCAGGGTACATTACTAACAAGGGGATTGTCTCTCTAGTGATACAAACATGAATCATTAAATCAGATTGGTTTACATATGAAAAAGTTCCCTCAGAATCATCAAAAAGGTTATAACCTTTTGTGAGGCTCAGTTTGCTTTTCTGTCATGGATATCTTACAGAGTACATGCGAGATCTTGATGGAATTATTGATAAAGTACTGATCATAGTCATTGGCAGTAGAGTCTGTATAATGCACAGTTGTTAGTGTGTGTGTATGTGTAAGTGATATACTTGGCTCGCTTGTTAAACTTCCAGAGAACAAAAATCTGTAGATCTTGCTGCTTTTTTTTCTGATTCTATGTCTAGCGAGATACTGTGTTAGCTTTTACTTTCCCTATAGGTTAGGATGTTTTAACAATATTTGGCATTTTGTTTAATTGATCATTTTGAGTTTTTAAAAGTCTTACACACTTTAAAATTCCAGTCACAATTACACATAAAATCTGATTTCCATGACCTTTAACCCAAATTCTAGGGTTGGCCTTTGTTCTGCTCATGCCTCCCTCCTCCAGCTCCTTGGAGTTGGCTAGAGTGGAGGTTGCATAAGAATCCCCTGCTCCTTAACAAGGTCTAACTCTTCTAGTGCTGTGATTTAGATAAGAAATCAAGGTGCCAAAGATTTTCTATAACCCTCCAGAGTTGGGAAGTCTCCTTTGATTTTCCTCTGGGTTGGTCATCATCCATCTGTTGACGATGGCCTCCTGCTAAGGGCCCCAGGGAAAAGGTATTCATGGTTTTCAGGCCCTCCTGCTTCTTCCGTCTATGAATACCCTTCCCTCATTCCTTCTGCAGGTGGGACATCCGCTTGTCTGGCAGCTGTCCCATGTTCGGCCTATACATTATGTCAAACAGTAACAGTCATGCTCAGAGCCCATTTTCTTCTCTCTTCTCACCAACTGATACTGACTTCTTTTCCCTGTTGCCATTGGTTGCTCAAGCAAGCCTTTCTCTTGCCCTCAGAAGTGTCTAAGGAAATGAAGAAACAAGACATGGGCTGGAACAGCCATTTCCTTTAAGCTACAGGGGAATATGCAGGCTTTCCCATGACTTCCCAAAATATTGCCAAGCACTCTGGAAGGTGTACTTACTGGAGTGGGGTGGTGACTGCTATGTGAATGCTAGCCTTAAAGGCAAGTGTTATAAGAACCGATAGCATATACATGTCATTCAAATTTTAAAATCTGCACAGAGACAGGGGCAAGCATATCTTAATAAGCGTTGTATCCTAGAACATTACAAAACACACTCATCACTTATCAAAAATTAATGTTTGTGATATATTTAGAAAGCATGTGGCACTCAAGCCATAATTTCAATAGTGCCATAGATCTTCAAAGTCATCTGCACCTATTTCCTTTAATTTTTGAATGGTCTTTATTCTTCATTTTTTTTACAATGTATTTCCCGTGCTCATTATAAGAAACAATAAGATATTAGGTTGTAGCTAACACAGTGGGAGCATTAGCTCCATTTGTAACATAAGAATATTATTGGCATTAGGAAGATGGCTCAGTGGATAATGTGCTTGCTACAGTAGATTGTGGGCTGGAGTTTAGATCCCCAGAACTCAAGGGAAAGCCAGATGAATGCTAAAGCCCACCTGGACTTCCAGCATTCAAAAGATCAGAGACTCAGGATCCAGGAGCAAGCTGGTTAGCTAGACAGGCTTGTATTGAGGAACTCTGGGTTCAGTGAATAAGGAGCAGAGGATTGAATAAGAAGACTCTCAATATCTACCTCAGACCTTTGAATGTGCACACACGCTTGCCTGAACTCACATGTGTGTCTACACACATGTAGACACAAATATATCATACACATACACATACAAAAAAGAGAATGTTTAGTCAGTACACTGTGCTATATATTATAAATATGTACATATTATACAAATTTTATTTTTTTCTTAAGATAGCTTACAAATTATAAAAGAACCATTACTATGAAAGACTTCATTGTATCTGCAAGAGAGGAGAGCAAATGAATAGTTTTGATGTCAGATGTTACACAATGCAATTGATTGTGTCACTGTGTGGGCTCCTTTTCTGAAACCATGATTTTTTTAAAGCCGTGCATTTAAAAATGATGTAATTAATAGGTGCATATTCCTAGTGAGAAGCACTGTAAAATAACAGTTTAACACAAAGACTATACTAGAAGGAAACACAAATACTGGAAGGGAAAGGCCTGTCTTACGGAGAACTTCAAAGGGGCCACCTTAAGCCAGTTCCTCTCTCGGCTCTACTGCTGTCATTCATTCTTTGTTTCATGGTCACTCCATTTGTGAAACTTCCATAGACCTGATCCCAGCATGCAGAAAGCCTAAAGGACATTTCTAGTTGTCTTGGCTACTGGGAAAGCAGCTCTTACCATTTCCAAGATGCAGTCTAAGTCACAGACGTTACTGTGTTCAGAGGGAGTTAGAGCCCAAGCTCAAACTAATTCTAAAGAATTCTCAACTTGGCAAATGAACAGTCATGTAGGAACCCAGGGTTGTGTTGATTTCCTGGTAGAATTTCACAGTGTACAACTACTGTTTCTTTGGATGACTGTGAAATCATTGTATCTCAACTGGAAAATGTGCACATTTTAGTGTAATTGAAGTATGCAATGCCAAGCTAATCGAACAGGCCCAGGATTAGCTACTGACCCATGTGACTTGCCACAGGGCTCATTCCCTTCTGTGGGCCTAGGCTTGACCTCACCTGAAGGAAAATGGACACATGCAGCTCACTGTCATGTCCAGGAAGAACTGCCATGCAAATCGTCCTTTCTTACAGATGCAAACATGTGGCTTAATTTGTGAGAGTTGTGTGCCTTAGGCAAGAAATAATTTAGTGGAAAGACTGAATTCATAAAGGACTAAAGATGTTCCTGGGTTGATGGGCACATTTCTTTGGGGGGGTTTCTGTCTTACTGTACAAGTGGTTGCTAAGTTTTCTGGAAAAGTCTTAACTCTGCCTGTTTTCAAATTTTATAGCAGGAAATAAGAGTAAGTATGTGCTTTTCCAGATGGCTCGTGTGTTTTTTTTATCAGCTCAGTGGTTTCATAAGCTCATACCTACATTTGGAGCAATTTTGAGCTTACTGCACAGACAATGGAGACCATCTGAAACTAAACATCTTGTATCTGCTGACTTTGAAGTGTTTGTATTTAGCTCAGTTGGAAAGAACTGAGTACATTAGTTATTTGTATATTCATATACAGCATGATCAGACTTTCTATTTTGGACCTGTTGATCTTTAATTAGGGCAGTGATGTTGTTTTTGGGGTGTGTGTGTGTGTGTGTGTGTGTGTGTGTGTGTGTGTGTGTGTGCTTGTGCACACACTTACAATGCTTCCATCACTGTAATCAATCTCATGTTGACTGACTGAGACTAGACACTGCATGCCACTCTTTGTATAATCACTTTGAATAAACAGTGAAGACGTTTTCTTCATAGACCTTAGGAATTAGCAGGGATTCTTGTTGGATATGAATCTGTAGAGGCAATAACGAGAGCCATAAGTTGTTAGAAATCTGGACTTAAGTATAATAGAAAAGTTCAGGGTGTGTGTTGGCTCTGCTGCTGCATCTAAACTTGGTTGCTCTGCTTCTTAGCTAGTTTCCTTGTTTGAGAATTTATTATAATCAACAATTCTCCCTCCCAGATTTGTTGTTAGCATCAAATATAATAAGATCAATGTGCTATTATCAAGGCTCCAAAATTTGTAATTTTATTAGTTTCTCCACTGAGCTAATATGTCATCTTCAGCTATATGAGGGGATTTACATGCTCTTAAAACAGCTGAAATATATGAAAAAATATATATATATATACACACACACACATACACATATATATATGTTGACACACACATATACAGACACACACATATGTATACAGACACATACACACATTAGTGCTAAGGGATCAAACCTAGGGATTTCAGCAATGCTAGCAAATGCTTTACCAGTAAAATGTAAAATTACCAGTAAAATTTTTGTGCATGTTACGTAAAATAGAACAAGAGAATTGATACGAAGTATAATTTTTGGACTCAGAGCATGTGGATGGAATTATTCATCCGCCATTTTTTCCAGACATCTGTGGACAAATCTTTCAGTCTTTGGGGATTGCTGCACCCTTGTGTTCAAATGGGCATCACAGTAGTAACCACTCATGTTCACGGAGTTGTTGTGGGCAGCAAATGAGGCAGCATCTGCAGCACCGAGTGTGGGCTGCTCATGGTAAGGCCTTTATATTAGTTACTTTTCTTATCACCATGATTAAAATACATCTCATGTCCTTTCTCTTCCTCCTACCCTTCTTCCCACCTTCCTTCTCTTCCTCTGATCCTTCCTTCCTCCCTCCAACCCTTCCTTCCTTTCTTTTTCTTTCTTTATTATGAACTTTTGCTTGTCCTTGATTTCTCTAGGGCCCCGATTTGCCATCCTTCCTGGATTCTTGCATATGTTATTTTGGCAGATTGTTCATAGCTGTGCCAGTAGTCCAAGCCCCGAGGGATAACTAGATTTGTGGCTCGGTCATATCTGGAGCTCCTTTGCCTTTGTTGACCAGTGGGAAGCTCTGTTTAGGCATACCCTTGATTACAATGGCTCAGTTGTTAGAACATCCACATTTTAAATTGTCAGATCATGTCAAATTGTTCTCCCAAGTATGTGTAGCATTTTTGCATTCCAGATAGCAACACATGAGTTCTTAGTCTTCAGTATCCTTGCCAAATAGACTTGGAGATATAAGGATTGGGCTTGAATGTGTACATGTTCTTGTGGGTGTGTGGATGTGTGCAGTGTGTATGTATGTGTATCTCTATACATGGAGGCCCAGACTTTGGCAAAAGATGTCTTCCTAGTTTCCTCAGTAATTTCTTCAAAACAGGTTCTCTAACTAAACCTAAGTTCACTTGACTCAGCTAGGTTGTCTGGTCAGTGAGCATCAGGAATCCATCTGTCTTCACCCTCTGGTTCACACACCACTGTGGCCACAAATGTGCAGTACCGTGGAGGCTTTATGATGTGGGTGCTGAGACAGATCCACTTATGTGCTACTGATTGTACAGCAGATACTTTACTGAGTGAGCCTTCTCCGCAGCCCCAGACTCACAATGCTTTGTTTGGTGAACCCTCTTCTATTTGTATAATTGTCTTGATAGCTTTTTATGGATTTTATTCACACGAACCCTTGTTTGTGTTGCAAACATATACTGTCCGTTCATGATTTATGTACCTACGCTATTTCTGATGATTATGAGTTCTAAATTGTAATGTTAACTTTAATTTTTTTCCCTCTATTGGTTTCTTTTTTTCATTTCTCATCTTGTAAGAAAACTTTCCCTAATAATAGAAAGCCATAAAAAGATTCTTCTATATTTACTTGTAAAGCTTTCTGAATTATTTGCTTATTTTCTGTGCTATGAGAGAGGAATCTGATTTTGTTTTCTATTTAGATAATAAATTAGACTGAAATAATTTATCACGTGGTCTTTTCTGCCTTCACAAATCTACCAGGGCAACTCTACCATATATCAAATGCCTGCTTGGATTTTATTTTAAGTTCTCTTATCAAAGTTAAAAATAGAGCGAAACAAAGAAAATAAATTACTGCAATCCCCTCCCCACACTGCCAAATTTGAAACTATTAGATTGAAAATCAGAGGACCTGGATCCTGAACAGATGGGTGGGTGGAACCTCCGCACTAGTCGGTGGTATCTATTGATGGGCGTGAAATGTGTTCAAGTTTTCTCCTGTAGATCTTTGGAAAAGTATGAAGGAAAATAATGGATGATCCAGCTCTATAGATAATCACCCTGGCCTCTTAAAACTGTACCACACAGAACACTTACGAGTTTGGGCCTGCCTGAACTACATAGTGAGATTTTTAAAAAATGTAGTTCATTCACTTTTACCATTGGTGGCCACAAGGCCCGGCAGCTGGACTCACACAGTGGGATCTTTCAGGCTGCCTCCTCAGAAGGGCTTTAGGAGGTGATAGGCACTTGGAGTAAGAGGAACTCGGCACAGTAAAGCAAGGTTTAAACCTCTTTGATCTTGATTTGCTCGTGAGTTGAAGAGGGAGTGATTTCTCATGCCTTTGACTTTGGGGAGCATGCATAATATAATTACTTGTACATTACTACAAACAGTACCTGTGGAATGAAAGAAATGCCAGGTTGATTGCTGTTTGGACTCTGTTAGATGACCTTATTTACCTTTGCTCTGTGAAAAGTTGATGCTGATTCGTTTCATAAAGTCTAAAAGTCGTGTTAATTTTTCTGGACTTAGAAAGTACTATTTTTTTTCAATAATTTTCCCACTTCACTCTATAATATAAACTATTCTACAAGCAAAAACATTCAATAGAATTCTCCTCTGGTAGAAATGTTTTGAGTATTGTTGACATATTTTCAGAAATACATGCTAAACGTTAGTGTCACTTTGGTGAACCAAATTGCTATGGCATACTTAGACAGAGTTAGTCTTCGTATGCAAACATATCTTTTAGGACACTTACCAACTTAATGTTGGTAAGAAACTTCATGTTTCTTACCATTAATAAGAAACTTAATTTCTTTTCTAAGAGAACCAACTCAAGGCTGGTCAGTTTCAACGATGAACTAGGGAAGGGATTTAGTGGAAGCTGACTTCTCCATGCCTTAGTTCCCTTGTGATGTGGAGATGCCGAGACTGACTTGTTCCTGAAGCCCTGAACTTTTAATGAAATGAAAAGTACAAAACGCTAAGTGCTCAATTACGTAGTAGCCAATTAGCATGTGCCGTTTAGTTAATACCATCATTGTGTTGGCTTTATACATTGTGATTTATTAAAAAAAACCTAAAATCATTCTACAGGGCTGAATAGACAGCTTGGTCAATAAAGTACTTGCTGGAAAGGCAGGAGGACCTCAGTTTGATCCACAGAACCATTTGTTGTTGTTGGTGTTGTTTTTCTTCTTGTCAGGCAGCATGGCATTTGTTTTTAATACCAGCACTAATGAGTCACAGACGAAGATCTCTTGACCTCCAGCTAGGCAGCCTACCCTGCTTGGAGAATATTTTACTCTTAAAAGATCATTCTTTTTTATGTTATTTGTGTATCTAAAACCTGACTGCAAGGACAAGGGAACTTTGTAAAATTCCTTTTCTAATAACTGCTTTTCAATATAATATGATACAGACTATTTTGGGAGGTTAAATATCCTGGAGACATATTTCAACTTCATTGTTAGGAGACAAGTTTTATATTTTACTGATAAAGTATGTAGTCTAATTCTCCTTTATGGGACTCATAGCCAGGACCCCTCCAGCCCATGTGTCAGAATGGACCTGTGAAAACCCTCGGGGACACTTGTGGTGAGGCCGCTGGGCAGCGCACGGTGACTCCTGTGACTACCTTGAGAGGAAAGTAGTCCTTCTTGAGATTATACAGTCAAAATCAAAAGACGATAAGCCAGAGCTACAGCAGTTGTGGAGGATGGGATAAGAGGGGATGGAGGGTAGGGAAGAGTCGGTAATATGCTGTCTTCCGGATGACGCGTGGCCATGACAGTCATGAGCACACGGCAGCTGGGACCACTTGCACAAGACCAGGAACAGCAAGAACAAACATAAAAGCGCCCTCCAGGGGGTGGTTGGAAGGAGAAGAAGGTCAGCTGAAGTGTGAGGCTCATAAGAGAAAATGAGAGTAAAATCGAGGTGACACTGTGATAGTAATGTATTATATATATACAATAAATGGTCAAAAAAAAACTAATTTAAAAAAAAGAAGCCAAAAGAACTTCTGATATTGGCACAAGACAACATTGTTGATGAGAAGGATGGTTTTTCAGCCTACCTGACTGAAATTCATGTCCTATAGGTGATTTTTAGCCAATTTTCAATGGCTGTAACAATCTGGCCATTGATGATTTGATGCTTACTTTAGAAATACTAATTTACATACTAGATTTACATAGCAAATGCATAGTTTCCTTACCATAAAATTTGCATATTTTCTGCCTTATTATGAACTTTATATATATGGATATTTTCTTAGTAGTGTTAGCAAAAGACATGAATGTCTATATATTAAATGCAAAACATATTAGATAAAAGATTAGTTCTGGGGCTAGAGAGATGACTCAGCAGTTAAGGATACTCACTGCTTTTACAGAAGACCTAGCCAGTTTGGCTCCCAGAACTCACATAGTGCCTCACAACCAGCTATAATTATAGTCTTATGGAGTCTGATGCCCTCTTCTGGCTTCTGAGGGCACTGCACACATGTAGTACACATACATATATGCAAGCAAACACCCATATACCAGAAGATAAAAGTAACTCCCGTTTTAAAAGATGATACATTTCTGAAGTTTCTCTCAGGTTGTAAATGTTCCTTTTTGAAAAAAAAGTATCCCTTTACACTATTAATAAAAGTATATTTTTCCTTTTATTGAAAATAGCTTTTTCAAATCTCACATGATATATTCTGATTATGGATTTCCCCTCTCTCTACTCTTCCCACTTCCTTCCTACTTCCCCTTCCATTTGGATCCACCCCTTTCTGTCTCTCATTAGAAAACAATGGGCTTCTAGGAGATAAGAGTAAAATAAAATGTAATAAAACAAAAACTAACACATAGGAATAGGACAAAACAAACAGATGGACAAGAGCCCAAGAAAAGACACATGAAACAGATATTGATGCAAAGACCCACTCATTCATATACTCAGGTATCTCATAAAAACAATAAACTAGAAGCAATAATATATATGCAAAGGACTTGTCTGGTAAAAAGAGAAATATATAAATAAATAAAATAAAAATTCAGAAAAAATTCCTGACATGACATTGAGACAAGGAACCTCCAGTAATGCCATTGAGTTCATTTTCTGTTGGCCATTCATTCCTAGCCAGGAAGCCTACCCTTAAGAGTAGTTTGCTCCCCCAGTGAGACTCCCTTGGAGAAAACTAATTTTTATTTGCATATTAGAGACAGCATCTGAGTTAGGGATGGGGGCATATGTCTACTTATCCATTCAGCTCTTAGAGCCTGTCTAATATGGATCCATACAGGCCCTGTGCATGCTGCTTCAGTCTCTGAAAGTTCATATGAGCTTTGCTCATGTTCATTTAGAGGGCCTTGTTTTCTTGGTATCCTCCATCCCCTCTGGCTCTTACACTCTTTCTTCCTCCCCTTCTACAGGGTTCCCTGTTCTCTGAGGGGAGGAATTTGATGGAGACATCTCAATTATGGTTGAGTGTTCCAAAGTCTCTCACTCTCTGCAGAATGTCTGCCTGTGGGTCTCTATATTTCTTCCCATCTGGTACAAGAGAAGGCTTATCTGATAATGGTTGAGCAAGGCATTGATCTATGAGCATAGCAGAATATCATTAGGAGTCTTTTTATTGCTATTTTTGTTCTTGTTTTTCTTTAGAACAGTACTATTTGGTTTTACCCTAGGTCCCTAGGATTTCTGGTTTCATTCTCTCCCATATCTATTCAATAGACAAGGTTGTCTACTCTCTCATACTTATTCAGTATAGTATTTGAAGTCTTATCAAGAACATAGCACAACTGAAGGAGATCAAGGGGTTACAAATTGGAAAGGAAGAAGTCAAAGTATCTTTATTTGTAGGTGATTTGATAATATACGAAAGGTACCCTAAAAATTCCACCAGGCAACTTTCTAAAGCTGGTAAATACTTTCTTCAAAGTAGCAGGATACAAAATTAACTCACAAAAAAATCAGTAGTATTCCTATATACAAATGACAAACAGAAAAAGAAATTATGGAAATAACACTTTTCATAATAGCCTCAAAAACCTATCTACAGATTCAATGTAATCCCTATTAAAATTCCAAAAATTGTACTGCAGAGCTATAGTGAATTGATCTACCTAAACATCCAGCTATACCACTCTTGGACATATACCCAAGGAGCACTACACCCTAACACAGAGATACTTGCTCATCTATGTGCGTTGCTGTTCTATCTGTAATAGCCAGAAACTGGAAACAACCTGGGTGATCCTCAACAAAAGAATGGATAAAGAAAATGTGGTACATTTACACAATTGAGTATCTACTCAGCTGTTAACAAAATGAAACCATGAAATTTTCAGATGAATGGATGGAACTAGAAAAAAATCATCTTGAGTGAAGTAAACCAAAACTAGAATGACACATATGGCATGTATTTGCTCACATGTGGATGATAGCCTTTAACTTAAAGATAAATAAGCTACAGTCCATACAACCACAGAGGGTTTAGGTAAGGCATGGTGGGGGGACAGATGGATCTCCCTAGGAAAAGGAAATAGAAGTTATGGATAGATGGGGGGGCTGGGATGGAAAGATCAAATAGGGAGGAGAGAAGAGGGACATGAGGGAGGGAATATGGGGAGAGACAGCTAAAATTGAAGACTATTTGAGAGTAGTATGGAAGCAGTAGAAGCTTTGTAAAATGTATACGTATATAAATGCGATCTAAATGAAATCACCAAGCAGTGGGGGAGATAGAAACCTAACTGATCACCTCTTGTCACCAAATAAAGCTTTTAGTACTGGGCTTGGATCCCATTTTAGTTGAGTTGTTGGCCAAAAGGGTCCTATGGGAACACCCAAACAATCCAGGCCAAGATTCTCTACAAACTAATGGCAAGGCTGAAAACAACACCTGCACAACTCATTGCACGCAGAGAACTTGAGCTGGTGCCCACATGGAGTCTTCATGCCTACATGCGAGTGTCTTTGGTACAAGAAGATACTCTGCACAACACTAAAGGGGAAATGTAAACACCAACCCAGCCACACACGCTCTGATCTACACTGCTGTCCTGCCTGGGACATATCCTAGTGCAATAGTGGCACAAAGCTTGTGGGAGTAACTGACTAATAACTGATTTGTCCTAAGACACACTCCATGAGATGGAATTCCTGACACTGCTTGGGTGATAAAAATATAATCATTACACATAGAGTGTATCAACTTACCTCATCATGCCGTGTTATCCGCTGCTTGGAGGTGGATGCCCATGCACACACAGAAATAATTCATGACAAGATTGGTTCACTTTACAGATTCTAACTCTGAAACATAAACCTTTTGTGACATACGTTTCTTTACAAATTTCTTGCTGTGAATTGATGCTGTGTGAACACTGATATCCTTTTTAAGTTTTCTAAAGTAAATTTCAACTAAAAATTCATTTTCTTTTTAGATGAACAAAATGTCTATAAGTGTCCTTTTAGATACTGGACTTGTTAGATCGTCTAGCTTTGAAAACTAAAAAATGGGAACCCAAGCAATTTAATGACCTACAAGCTTTGAGACAGGTATAAGAGAGTGTCTCTTCTCTCCTTATAATATACATAAGCACAGAGCAGTCCTGAATTTTTACACATACATACACACACACACACACACACACACACACACACACATATGGTAATGGCAGTGTTGCTTGTTCTTCATATCATTATCTGTGTAACAGCTGCATAACACAGAAAATCCTAGTTAAGATCACCCAGCACCATCCTGCTGAGTTAGCCTGCAACCATAATAGCTGTCAAATCACGGTGAGAGTTCAGGGCAGCAGATGAGATGGGCACATAGATGGGAATATGGAACAGTAGCTTTTAATGGCATAATGAGAAAGAGTTTCTGTATGGCATCCACTGGTATTGTTGTGCCTGTATACTGTGGCTTGATGTCCTCTGTGTCTCATCCACTCTGAGGATTATCTGTGTGATTGGATTAAAAGGAAGGTAGAATTTTATACTAATGATCAAAATCACAATAATGTGTCTTACATAAATGGATTTGGTTTTTACAGAAGAACTAGCTAGAACTCCTTGGGCCTTACTGGCTGTGAAGTACTAAGTCTGCTGTGTTAAAAATGAAGACAGTTTGTCCATGAACAGTGGTAAAAGGTACTAAGTGTACCTCCATGCCCTCACATAGATTCAGCATGTGGTATTTTACTGGAACAGTGACACCTAGTGTTCCTTCCCAAGATAGCAGCAACTCTGAATGAGGGCAATGAATTTATTTCAGAAGCAGCCTACAAACTTGATTACTTCTTCTGGGGTCTGACTTTGACCATTTTTGAAGCACATCACATTCATCTAAGTCAGCAAGCCTGGTTTATTCCAGATTTTTATAACTTCTCTGCAGGGCTGCAGGGAGGCCAGACATTTTGTTTGTGTTCTGGCCCAGCTCCAGCAAGTTCAGAGCTCAAAAGCCCCCTGAGAATCAGGCATTTCTGGGACCAATCTGAGGATTCGCAAAGAATTTTAAATGAGCTCAAAACTACTTTCAATTAAAGAAAAAAAAATGAGGGCACAAGCTAAGCTCCAACCTTCTCTCTTAATGCATTGTGACACAAACGATCGTTTGGAATTAGAGGTGATTGGAAGGGTCTTAAGAAGTCAAACTGAAATTCACCAAACTCCTTTATGGTTGTATGTGTACTGGCTTGTGCTTTTCTAAGATAAACTTTTTCTAATGCTTGGAATTTTGTGAGTATGCATCTGATTTGTACTGCTTGTTGAGTCCAACACTTGAGAAACACTAAAAAACCCTTTCCAGGTCCTGTAAATTTCTCTGCATCTCCAGATTCCTCCACTCCCAAATCCCAAGGCTATACCAGTATTTAAAGGCAACCTATGTTTTGGGCTTTAGTCTAATGTTGGAGCCGAGTATGTGCTCTTACTTTTCTTATTTAGATCAGTTCTTGTTGTTCTCACACGGGCATGTATGTAGAAGTCGGAGTAGATCTCTGAGTGTCTGATTCTATTGCTCTCCACTTTATTGCCTTCAAACAGATTCCCTCGTTGCTGTCTTGGCAAGGGTAGCCCACCATCACACGCTTAGTGATCACCTGTTCTGACCCTGTAACGCTGGGGTTGCAGACATCTGCAGCCATGTTTAGCTTTTTTGTTTGTTTGTTTGTTTATTTGGCTGTTCTTTTTTTTTCAGATGCTCTTATACACTGAGCCATCTCTTGAAGTTTCCTTAAATCAGTTTTTGATGCCCATGGGGCCGGGATGTGAGCACGCGTGCCTCTGGGTCCTCCACTTACTTTCGTTCCGTACAGCTCTTGCTCGTTAATCTAAAACACTTTGAGATTTTGAGTATGTACATCTGGCGGGCATAGTCTGTTAGAGGGAGACCTCTTCATAGAACTTCGGTCCCTTCTCTTTTAAGTATAACAAAAATAAATGCTCAGTTTTCTTCGTGGACATTCCTCTGTACTTGTACTGTTTAGAGACTGTTTAGAGACGGCAGCAACACGGTTCTAGAATGTACCTCAGTGGTTTAAAAAAATGTACGTTTTGTATTTAAAAAAATCATTTTTAAAAACAGACATCTGCTATAGTTAATCTATTGCTTGGGGTTGGGGGGCGCAGCAAAAGCTAGACAGCCATTTGCTAGAAATATACCTCTCTCCCACAGCCCCACATGTAATTCAAATGAATTTATTTTGTGAAACCAGCCATTCCTTAACCTCTCCAAATTCCAAAGCAGAGGTCTATGAGAATTGTTCATTTCAAGGCAAACATAAGCAAACACTATGAGCTATTGATACAATGTGATCTGCACGGGTGATGGGGCCACATACAATGCAGAGTCAGCCAAATTAGAACAGAAGCACAGTCAGTCCATTGATATAGTCCACCTATGAGGCCCAAGTCTACTGGCTGCCCAGAGACAGCCCCAAGACCCTTCTAGAACAGAGTCTTCATATTGATTCACTTCTTTATAGAACCGCTGAACAGATGGTAGCACACTCTACCATCCAAGCATGTAGGAAATCAGTGTTCAATGTATCTTCCTTGTTACTCTACGTTGGAAACCTGCGGAAATTTCCTTCATCCGTTGGTGCATGTGCGGCGTCCACCTCGCCGATAAGGAGACGCCACACACGAGATTCTTCTGACAACAATTTATTAACAGCTCTTTTAGCAGGCAGGTGGAGAAGGACCCCGAGCCCGAAAATCCCTTGGCTTATATAGAGCTCCGGAGGACGTGTGATTCTCTCATTGGCTCATAGACTGCACCTAATTAGCATCTGCTTTGCGCGTACGCAAAGCAGATTCACGCATGCGCATTGTCAGTGCCTGTTTCCGTAGAGAATCAGGAAGCAGGAAACCAGCGCCATTTTGTAATGGCGTTTGCGGCTCCCAACATCTCCCCCTGTCTTTTATAAAAATGCACAAACTGTAACCATGAAGTTACCGATCAAGCTTGCTGATCCAACAGCTTTAAGCGATCAAGGAAATTACATGGAAGGAGACCCTGTGCACCTTAATTCCCGTGCAATGGGAACATGAGCCCTGGGAGATGCACAGGACCATCTCAGAGAAACCTGGTGCAATGGGAACCTGAACCCTCAGAATAGTCTCATGAGATAGTGTCTCAACGTTTTAGCATATTTAACCAAGCTTGAGGAGATGTTCCCTGTTCTACAGCAGGCAAGGCCTGAGTAATCATCTTTGATGTTGTCTTTTTAATTTACAGAGCAACCAGAGAGTTACCAACACTCCCACCAGAGTCATACAGCCGAAAAGCCCGACTCCCACCCATTCCTTGAAGTAGGAAAAAGCAGAAGAAAACCAAGTAGAAAACCCCCGGATGAGGGAAAGGTCAAGTCGAGTGGAGTTGATCTGTATAATAGCTGTCCGCAATCTCCTCATAGTTGTATCGAATTTTGCAGACCAATTGGATAGTAGCTGTTAAGACAATGCTTTAAAATTTTCATATTGAATGGATGTAACGCATCCTCAGCTTGTGTTTGTTGATTCAGGAACATCCATGTCAGGATCCACAGCTTTAGGTGTTGCATCCTCCTCCCCTTGTCTGATAATTCTGGTCAATCGTGTAGGCACCCAAATGGGATTTTCTTGATCCTGTGGAAAAACACAGACAGCTCCCCTGGATCTTACTAAAATTGGATCCGGGCCCTTCCATTGGTTAGAAATAACATCCTTCCATCTAACCACTTCTTTCTTTGGACCGTAACCGACATGTCTGTCAGCTGCAGATTTTCCATCAGGGTCCAGATTTAAAAAATTTAAAGTAAATAAGGCTAGGGAAATAGATGTCTTGGGCCCTGTAGTGGGCCCTATTCCCCCTTTCTGTTTTTGTAAATAAGTTTTTAAAGTGCCATTGGCACGTTCTACAATGCCTTGGGCCTGAGGGTTGTATGGGAGTCCAGTCACATGAGAAACACCCATCTTTTGGCAAAATTGTTGAAAAGGCTTTGAGAGATAAGCAGGACCATTATCCGTTTTGATTTGAACAGGTTTACCCCAGGCCGCCCAAGCCTCCAGGCAGTGGGTGATGACATGTATCACCTTTTCCCCAGTTAAGGGAGTAGCATGGATTATTCCTGAGCAGGTGTCAACAGACACATGAATATTTTTAAGCTTACCAAAGGCTGAAAAATGCGTGACATCCATTTGCCAAACGTGCAGAGGCTGCAATCCCCGAGGGTTTACTCCATAAGATGGAGCCGTTCTAAACTCTGCACATTTAGTACATGCCAGAACAATGTCTCTCGCCATGGAGCGAGGAATTTTAAATTTTAATCGTAAAGTTCTAGCAGATACATGGAACATGTCATGAAACTCCTTAGCTTGCCTTGTTGGGTCTAATGACAGAAATATAGCCCTTGTGGCTGAATCAGCTATAGAATTAGCTAGAGTCATGGGTCCAGGCAGCAAAGTATGAGCACGCATATGTTGAATATAGAATGGATAAGATCTTTGTCTAATAGCTGCCTGAATATTCTCAAAAATTGTAGCAACAGCACTTTTTGAGTTAATAAAATCAACTACTTCCAAGATTTGTACAGCTCTAACCACATAATGTGAATCTGATATAATGTTAATAGGTTCTGAGAACTTTTGTAACACTGTAGCTACTATAGCACATTCCACTAGCTGGGGTGAAGTAAAATTAAATTGAACCTGTGTAGGTACATTATTAACCACATAACTACCAATTCCAGTTTTAGATCCATCGGTATAAATGTCTACTGTACCCATAATAGGTTCCTTTTTTGTAATAGTAGGGAAAACAAAGGCGTTTGTAAGAGTGAATTGTAACAATGGATGTTTTGGATAATGATTACCAATTGGTCCCGAAAAGGAACAGCGAAGAACTGCCCAATTATCTAGGGTGGAACATAAAACTTGGACTTGATGACTTGTATATGGACAAATAATGTCATGGGGCATTGAGCCAAAATGAGAAAGAGATAATTGTAGTCCTTTTAAAGCCAGGTCAGCAACCAAAGTTGGATAATGGCCTAAAATTACTCCTGGCGAACTATGAGGATGGATCCAAAGAAGCGGTCCATCTTGCCAAAGCACACCTGTGGGTTGCTTTGGCGAAGGAATTAAGCAAAGGTGGAAAGGTTTTTGCATATCTATTCTTGTTAAAAATGTCTGTTGTAATTGAACTTCTACTTTTTGTAAAGTCTCATTTGCTTCAGGGGTAAGTTTTCTGGTGGAAGTTATAGCAGAATCATCCTCTAAAATCTTAAATAGGGGTTGTAATTCAGTGGTAGTTAGCTTTAAGTATGGTCTTATCCAATTTATATCTCCTAATAATTTTTGAAAATCATTTAAAGTTTTAAGTTTATCTCTTCTAATAGTTATTTTTTGTGGTTTAACAGTAACAGGGGACAATATTGACCCCAAGAAATGTCCTACCTCTCCTTCTTGAACCTTCTCCGGGGCAATATAAAGACCCCTTTTTTGTAATGTAGAGTTGAGTAAAGAAAATGCACCTTGTAATTTCTCTTTATCATTGGCACATAAAAGGATGTCATCCATATAATGACAGATCCTAACCTCTTTGTATTTGTCTCTAACAGGCTGTATTGCCGTAGCAACATAGATTTGACACATGGTAGGGCTATTAGCCATACCTTGAGGCAGAACCTTCCAGTGGTATCGTTTATCAGGTTCCTCATGATTAACACTAGGAATTGTAAAGGCAAATCTAACTCTATCCTTTGGGTGTAACGGAATAGAGAAGAAACAATCCTTAATGTCCACAATAATTATGTCCCAATATTTTGGAAGGGCTGATAGTAAGGGTAGCCCCTTTTGTATTGATCCCATAAGTTGCACTTGATTATTTATGGCCCTTAGATCATGGAGAAGCCTCCATTTTCCTGATTTTTTTCGAATTACAAAAATTGGAGTATTCCAAGGAGATCTAGATATTTCTAGATGACCCAGATCTAACTGTTCTTTTACCAGGGCATTTGCTACTTTTAACTTTTCAGAGGAAAGAGGCCATTGGGGAACCCATACGGGTTCCTCTGATAACCATGGTATGGGTATAATATCTTCAACGGCCCCTAGGAAAAACCCAGTCCCTTTTTATCATTTTTTATTACTGCTTGTACCGGACTAGTTCTCCCTTGTAACATTTTTCTCATGCCTTTGTCAGGTATACAGCCCATATTTTTCATTATTTGTTGACTCTGATTAGAGTAATCATTGGTTAATTTAAAATCCATTTGTTTTAAAACATCTCTTCCCCACAAATTCGTTGGTAATGGTAACACATAGGGAACGACTGTGTCTTTTCTTCCTTCTGAATCTTCCCAAACTAACGGTTGTGCACTTATATTAGGAGTGGACTCATATCCTAACCCTTGTAAGGACTGTGAGGACCGGTTTACCGGCCACTCTTTAGGCCACCAAGTAGTTGATATTATAGTTGTATCTGCACCAGTATCTAAAAGGCCTTTGAAGGGCTTTCCCTGTACTCTCAGCTCTAAAACAGGTCTTTTGTCTAATTCTAAAGATATGAATGCATTGTGACCTCCCGATGATCTAAACCCTTGGCTACCTCGAATTTTATCTTTGCTTAGATACATGGAGTGAAGGCTGGGTAATACTAAGAGCTGTGCTATCCTATCCCCTGGGGAGATAGAACTTATCCCTTTAGGGGAGGAGCACATAATTTTTACTTGTCCTTCAAAATCTTGATCAATAACTCCCGGATGGATAATAAGCCCTTTTAAGGTAGTTGAAGATCTTCCTAGCACTAACCCTACAGTATTTTTTGGCAATGGTCCTAAGAAATCAGATGGAACAGGCTGACACCCCATGGTGGGAGTCAGTACTGCTCTGGTGGTGGCACGCAGGTCCAATCCTGTTGAGCCTGTTGTGGCTCTTCTGACAACTTCTTCTTTTGGGATCCCTGTTGGCTTGTAAGTGCCCCATACATTTGAGGGCCCTGGGGACGAGGGCCCCGCCTCCCGTTTTTTGTCTGTTGTTGATCAGGAAGAGGCCTGCCATTGTTATCTTTTACTGACCTACATTCATTAGCCCAATGTCTACCTTTATTACATCTCGGACACATTCCAGGTTGTTTTTGTCCTGTCTTTTGACCTTCGCCAGCTGATCTACATTGGCGCTGTATATGTCCTATTTTACCACACTTAAAACACTTCATTGTTGAGGTTCTTTGTGCTAACAAAAATGCTTGAGCTAATCCCATATTTGATAAAGGTCCTCCAATTTCTCTACATGCTTTCATCTAGGCGTTAAGGCCTTTTCCTTTCCATGGGGTTATAGCATTCCTGCACTCCTTAGTACATTGTTCAAAGACTAGCTGTTCAATGAGTGGCATGGCTGTCTCTGGATCTCCAAAAATCCTTCCTGCTGTTTCCATCATTCTAGCTACAAAGTCAGAGAATGGCTCATTTGTTCCTTGAATTACCTTAGTGAGATTTCCTGTCACTTGTCCTTTATTGGGTAAGCTCTTCCAAGCTTTTACAGCTGCAGTATTTATCTGAGCATAAACCTCTGCTGGATACATCGTTTGATTGACTGTCCACTGTCCTTGTCCTGTAAGCATCTCAAAATTCCAGGGGGCATGACCTTGAACTGCATTCTGTCTAGCCTGACCAGCACAGATATCTTGATAGATAGACTTCCAATCTAAATACTGTCCCATAGTGAGACATGCCTTAACTGTATTGTACCAATCATCAGGAGTCATAGGACTTGTAGTCAGCCTCTCTACCAAGGCTTGAGTAAAAGAGGCATTGATGCCATAGGTTTGAACTGATTCTACAAGTGCCTTTAGTTGTTTTAAATCTAACTGTGAATGATGTCTGGTCTGATTATTGTCCTCCCATACGGGAAATGCAGCGCGAATCCGCTTCCTTTCTATTACTGGGATCAGCGAATTCGACACTGTCTTCATAGTATTTCCTGGGGGATCTGGATCACTTAAAATGACCCCTTTTTCCCTTTTTCTCCTTTTAAGTTTTACTATCTCCTCAAGCGGCGGTGCCGACGGGGCATAGCCCGGGGCGTAGGGCGGATCAGGCATATATCTCTCTGCCTCATATTTAGCCGCTTCCTCATCTAATTCAGCTTCCTCTTCTGGATCTAATTCTGTTTCGCTTTTCTCTGAGCTACTGGAGGTTGATTCTTCCGCTCCAGACTCCTCCTCGGATAAGCTCTCTGACGAAGGAGTTTCTATTTTTAAGTTTTTAAATTCTGTTAAAACTGGATACAGTTTTTTTATTTCCTTTTCTTCCCCTTTTTTATCTTTTTGTTTTTCTTTACTCTTTTGTTTTTCTTTTTCCTCCCTTTCTTTATTCTTTTGTTTTTCTTTTTCACCGGTATTTTTCTCTTTTGATTTTCTTCTTTGTGTACAGCTAGCTTCCCCATTTCCTGTTTCTGATAGACTGTCCTGATGGTCGCTAAGTATTCTCTGTCCTTCCCTGACCTTTTCCTGACATCTGTCATCATCTAAACAAGCTAAAATCATTTTATAAATTGACATGGTACCTGGTCTTAATTTACCCTCATCCTTCTCTCTGTTTAAATCGTTTCCTAATTTTGTCCACGAGGGCTTTGTCAAAGCTCCGGTAGATACAAACCAAGGAGCTACTCTATCTACTTCTTTTATGAAGCTAAAGAGTATCCTCTCTGGAATTTTCAGGCCACATTCTCGCAGCAACGCCTGTGCTGCTGATAGAATCGGCTTAATCTGTTGGTTGCCCATGTCTCTTTTACCTACAAGAGCGGGCCACCCAATGCCTTTATCTGTAGGTGACCATGGGTCCCTTTTAAACGGAGGGCAGGTACACTCTTTACCCTGTACATGACAGTTCAAACAAAAACAACAAAATATCACAAAAATTGTCCACAGAGATATAGCGATGGCCAAAGCCAAATAGGAAGCAATCATACCTTACAGGAAATCGTCCGGACTCACACGCCGTCAGTTCGAATCTTTTCCGCTGAGCAAGCGGGGTCCCTCGCAGTCGCCCCAAAGATCCCGGTCCGTTCGGCAGCGGTTCCCGGGTTTCGGCACCACTTGCGGCGTCCACCTCGCCGATAAGGAGACGCCACACACGAGATTCTTCTGACAGCAATTTATTAACAGCTCTTTTAGCAGGCAGGTGGAGAAGGACCCCGAGCCCGAAAATCCCTTGGCTTATATAGAGCTCCGGAGGACGTGTGATTCTCTCATTGGCTCATAGACTGCACCTAATTAGCATCTGCTTTGCGCGTACGCAAAGCAGATTCACGCATGCGCATTGTCAGTGCCTGTTTCCGTAGAGAATCAGGAAACAGGAAACCAGCGCCATTTTGTAATGGCGTTTGCGGCTCCCAACATGCATGCTTTATTTGGAGGGTACAACTATAAACATTATATACCATGAATAAGTCCATTGTTCAATATGTCCGGAGTTTACCAGTGTTATCAAAAGTCAGGAAATGGAGACCAGTTTAAGAGGCTATGGATTTGGCCTTAAGTATGGAAGTCAAGAGGGTCCTCACTAAGAGGATGCTATTTGAGCAAAACTTGATGTGAATGATCAGTCACGCAAACTTGAAGAGAACCTTTCAAGCAGAAGCAGCCATTGCAGAAGCCACAGAGTGGATATAGACTAGTTCTTTTTGGTTTGTATCACAGTGGCCAAACAGCATAAGGGGAAGGGTTCGTGTTACCTCATGGTTTCAGAGGGTTCCAACTGTGCTGTTTGAGCCCGTGTACTTGGGCTTTAGAACATTGAGGCAGCAAGTGTGTGTGGCGGAAGATATTCTTCACCTTATAACAGACAGGAAACAAAGTAAGAAAGGGGGATCAGGATAAGATACAGCACATGAGGACATATTCCCAGTACCTACCTCCTTGGGGGGAATACCTCCTGTCATTTCCAGAACCTGCAAAAATAGCCTTGGCAGCTTGGTACCACATGAGCCTATAGGGAACATTTCATACTGAAGCCATAGCAAAGTGAATCTAGTGTATTCAGACCATCAAGGAGGGAGGTTTAGCTATATCTGAGAGAGGAGGGGTCGAGACAAGAAAGGGAACCAAAGTCAGCTCATGTCTAAAACTTTCCTCTTCTCCAGGAACCATCTACACACAATCCTCTGTGGTCTCTCAGTGCTGGGGATAGTTTTGCATGTGTTTGCTTTTCATGCACTGAGTCATATGTGCTTCACTTCATTCTGCATGTTATGGTTTCAGGACACCCTAAAAGTCTGTGGGAAAATTAAATTTTAATGGATGGTCCATATCGACTCTTTGTTAAGTAAGGCCCAGCAGCAGGCCACTGTGTTCTAACATGCCATTAACCCTTCAATAGAAATACTTCTAGTTTGACTGATCTGGACCAAATGAAAATTCTTTGGAAGAATTAGTATTACTGAAATCTGAAGCTATTTTAGTCACCCACTGTGTGACAATGTGTCATTTTGACTAATTAATTCAAGCAGCCTATTCATTATGTCAGACAAATGATTTGTGTTTCCTGATGTATTGATCATCGTAGAATTTAATTCAATCTGTTTGAAATAAGAAAATTATAGATTCTTCAAATCTGTGTTTATCAAGTTATTTGTGTGTGCGTGTGTGTGTGAGTGTGTGTGTGTGTGCGCGTGCACATCTGTGCCCACGCCCACACGTATACACACATGCACACATGCATGCATGTCATGGCACCAGTGTGGAGGTCAGAGGACAGCTTTCAGGATTTGGTTTTCTGTTTTCAGCATATGGATTATGGGGATGGAACTCGGGTTTGACAGAATTGGTGGCCAGGGCCTTTGCCTGCTGAGCCATCTCTCTAACCAAGTCTTCCAGAAGTCTGTTACAGCATTTTCATTCCATAGGTGGGACACATATGGGTATGTGGTGCTGCCGTTCAGTCTGCCATGTATCTATTTGTTCACTTGTTTGTCTTTAGCTGTCTATATATCTGCTTGGAATTTACTTTCTACAGAAAAATCTCATATCCATAAAATCTTTTTCTCCCAGAAATTTAAAATGCTTCAGCAATACTTGTTTTTCAAGGGTGGAGAAAGAAGCAATTTCAGCTACTAATGAAAAATGAGGAAATCAGCTGACCTGAGGGTTCAGTCTCCAGGTGCTATTGGTGGACATTTAACCTGGAAAGGCCATTTTCAAAGGACTACCTTTTAAATATAATTATTAGAGAATCCCCATCCTAACCCTTGTTTATGTTCCTTTTAAGGCTTAGAGCCCCGGAACAGGTTGTCAAGGACGGATGCGAATTAACACAAAGGACCTGATACAGAACTCCTGGCTCCATGTATCACTTACAGATTAAATAAGCCATTGGGCCTTCCTTTGGAATATAGAGATATTGGGGAAATTTGTATTTTATATTCTGGTCATTTTTAATTGCTGTTTCTCCAACATTTAGTACCTTCTAACTGCTGCTCCTCTTACCTGTGGCTTGTTGGAGAGTTACCTGTAGAGTTGTTGGCCGCTGCCCTGGCTTGCCTCTGACAATCTTGCCTTCTACCATGGCTCTTCTGAAGGTTTACAGGATATCATCATGTCTATTTATTTCTGTGACCTAGAGCATCCCAAAGTGCTGAGGTTCCAATTGCTCCTATTACAAAACATTGCATACAGTCATGCTGTAGAACATGTCATGATCTGGTTTTGAAATGTCCCACACAAGTTTATATATTTGAATTCCTGGTCCCTGCCTGGTAGCACTATTTTGGGTGCTTACAAAAGCCTTAGTACATAGGACCAACTGTAGTAGATCACTATGGGTGGACCTTTGAGGATGACAGTCTTACCCCACTTCTCATCCTGTTCATTGCTTCCTGGTCTACCAAGTTGTGAAGAAGCCTTACCACAAGCTCTCAGTACCGTGGACCACGTTGCCTAAGCTACCATGCTTACCTTTCCATGATAGACTGCATTGTCTAAGCTGTAAGACAGAGTAAACCTCTCCCTACAAAGCTGATCCTGTTAGATATTTCTCCATAACAATGAGCAAAGTTGCTGGCATGAGAACTTAACTTGGAGGGGATAGAACAGTATTGCCAGGCTTGCCTCTCTGCTCTGGTTATAGAGGGGCTCAGGAACACGAGGAAAGCCAGGATGCCTTGTGGTCCCTCATACTGTTTTCCTACCCCAGATCTTCATTCTTTTCATGAAGTCTTAAGAATTTTCAAAGCCTGGTTGGGGATTTTTCATCCCTGTTGTTTGGTGATCCTGATTTAGATTTCTTTCATATATATGTAGACATTTGAATAAGCTTCTGCAGTATTAGGCTTCCATAAAACTCCTCAAATGGCCCATCATTTCAGCTGTCCCTTCCCTAGACGTCTCTTATCACCAAATGAAACCTCTGGTGCTGGAAATGGGTTACATCTAATTGACTTGTTGGCCAGAGGGGCCCCATGGAAACTCCCAAACAGAGCAGGCTATTGCCCGGGCTGTTGGTGGCTCTCCACAAAGGGATGGTACTATTGTTGAAGGCAACACCTACATAACTCACTGAACACAGAGAAGACAAGCTGGTGCCTGCCTAGAGACTTTACCCCTAGTGATTCATTTGTGTGGTACAAAAAGATACTCTGCACACTACTAAAGAAAAGTAAACAATAGCACAGCTACAAACTCTTCAGTCTGCAATGGTGACCTGCATTCAAGATGCACTAGTGCAATACTCTTACACAGCTGGTGGGAGTAACCAACCAATATCTGATCGGATATGATGCTTCTCCATGAGATAGAACCCTTCCCCGACATGCCCTGGGTAGCCAAGAACCTAGGAAAAAACCAAATACTACTGTTCTGCTAAAGTAATGTAGCCCTAAAATGATTCTTAACAACATTCTACTATACTCATGGATCAGTATCTTGCTCAGTCATCATCAGAGAAGCTTCCTCTTGCAGTAGATGGGAACAAATACAGAGACCCACATCTGAACAATGTGCAGAGAGTGAGAGATTTAGGAACACTTGATCCTAAATGATATATCTTCATCAAATAAATCCCTTCCCTCAGGGCTCAGGAGACTCAGTGAAAGAGGAGGCAGAAAAATTGTAAGAGCCAATGGGGATGGAAGACACCAAGTAAACAAGACCTTCTAGATACAACAGGATTGATGCATATATAAACTCACAGAGAGCGTGACAGAGAGCATGTAAAGGGCCTGCACAGGTCTAAGTCAGATTGGGTCTCAGCCCTGAGAGAGGAAGTAGACACAGTCCCCATCCTTAACCCAGAAACTTCTCCAATTAATAACCCCTTGTAAAAGAAAAATTAGATTTCTCCAATGGAGTCTCAGCAAGTCTGCAAACCACACTTAAGGCAAGATCCCATGTCCAGTAGTATATGGTCAACACAAAATTAACTCAGTGGTATTTGAGGAGGTTTCTTTTGTCTCCGTGCTTTGTGTGGGTTTTATTTATTTATTACCTTACAGATCTTTTGCTTACATATTATAGTTTCCGATTTTGTTTTTATGGGCCCCCCCCCCGTGTGTGTGTTAGTCTCTACATGTTTCTTGTGCTTTCTTTGGCTCTTTTTAAAAAATGTTTGTTTGTTTTGTCCTATTCTGGTTTTTTTGTTTTTCTTCTATGTTATTATTTTTTACATACATGTTTGTACCCTAATGAAAGGAGAAAGAATTTGGGTGAGTCGGTGGATGGCGAAGAGGATCTGAGAGGAGTCAGGGGAGGGGAAACTGTAATCAGAATATGCTACATGGAAAATATTTTTAATTTTTTTAAAAGGTAAAAAACTAACAAAACAACAATAAAGAAATGTCAAAGTCTAACACCTGCTTTTAGTCAGTGGACACATACAAACGTTTTCTAAGCACCGGTGATGCTGTGACATGGAGAAATATAGGCTTAAGATCAACCGTTACTTTCATAACCACCCACCCCTGCTAATTCCTAGACTGAGGCTTTCTCTATAAGATTTCATTAGCTGGTTCACAAGATTCAGGGCAAGGAAGATTTTTTTTTTTCCTCCCAAGCACTTAAATGTATTGTGAAAGGGCCTTGGTAGACTTACTTAAAAAGAAGCAGAGAAATTTTAAAAAGATGTATTCTTCTCCCCTTTTAACCACTGAATCCAACCAAGAGTATTTGACACTATATCTTTATCAAAAACTTAGAAATTCTCATTTGAAAACCATCATTAGCCGAGTTGTTATTGAGGTAGTATGTCTTTATAGAAACATTCTACCTGATAAATTGAAGAAGGAAACAGAGAATGCTTGATTGGCTCTCTAGGCGATGATATAAGTAGTTGCTAAGGTTGTGATGAAAGGAATAGGGTTCTCAGTGGGAACCGAACACGCCTACGGGGTATCCTGGAAAACACATACCAGAATCTGATCGGACCTCTGGATCTAAATAGCAACCTACACTGGTGAATGACATGGAACCCTGTAGGACATACAGCAACTACACTACAGGGGGGACAATGGGAAGAAAGGGCATAGACCAGCAGAGCAAAGACGCCTGAGACCTCCTGGAAAACACAAACTTTACTTGGATCCTGAGGGGGAAATTACCAGTTCATAGAGATAATATGAACCCAGCTAATATATGAAAATCACATGAAACTTTGGTTTGTGATAACTGGCTTTTACTAAATTTAAACTTTTTTTTAAATAACATTGATTTGTTTATTACGGGGGGATGGAGGGATGTTACAGCCTGTATGTGGAGGTCAGAGCACAGCATGTGAGAGTTACTTCTCTCCTGCCACCCTCTGCGTCCTGAGGATCAAACTCAAGTTGACATACTCAATGGCAAGCACCTTAGTTCCCTGAGTCATCTCATCAGCCAGCTGTTTCCAATTAGAACTTTCCAATTAGTCTTTTAAAGGATCTGGAATATTCACGGGTGAAATGAAAACAGTAATACTGAAATGCAGGTACATTGGATACGATGTTCAACTTGTCTAAAAATTAAGTTTGCAGCCCACTGTGAGCGTAATTCCTTTGAACAATTTGTGTGCTCCATAAATGACTCAGAACTACCATCTGACACACTCAAGAACGCCGGGTGTCTTTCTGTCAGTCGTTAATATGCATACGTTATAGGCATATCACAGGGACAAACGAAACCATTTACTTTCCACCCTAAGTGGAACTAGCTTTACTTCAGAAAGATTCACTGGTTTTGATGCTGCTTTCCCTTCCTCCTACATATTTGATCTTCGCATATGGACCACAAACTAGTATGTAATATTGAACACTGCTATAAGATATGACATGACAGCTCCATGGCAACCACAGAATACCATGTCCACAAAGAGCCTCACCAGGGATAAGCATCCACCTGATGCTTGTTGAATGAGTAACTGGAAAATCATTTAGCATAATTAATTTGTTATGAGAACAAAAGAGTATTATGCTTGGTGCATTCTTGGTCAGTGGACTCTGTTGATGTTTGGACAAGGTTCAAGGACAATTCCTGAAAATGTACTCATTTCAATACTTACCCAGAGAAGCACACGGGACAGGATGCTGTTCTGCTGCTGGTTTATGTTTGCCTTGTTTTGACAGTTTCTGTACTAGACAAGGTTACACACTCCTGTAATTAAAGGACAGAGAGGGGCTGATTGGCTTTAGGACTACCAGCCTGGGACACGCAGGGCTCTTGGTTCTCTTCCCAGCGCCACCCTGTAGGAGACCCCACCCTTTCTTGATTATGAAAGGAGATGTTTTCCAGTTATTAAAGGAAAAGTGACATAAACACAGTCACAGATGAACTCAGAATATTTTTTAAAAATGCTTTATTCTATCACCAGCCTCAAACACTCTTAACATGTTCATTTCATCTCATTCTTTAAAAACCCTGTAATTATTCTCATTTTCCATTTAAGAGAAAGAATCTTCTTGCCAAGATTGCTTTTTCAGCATTTTTCCTTTGTGTTATTTTTTTTCCCTCTAACAAATCAGGACCCTCTAGGTATGTTCTAAAGTGGGGGCCCGTTCGTCTGGCGTCGTGTGTACCATGCACAGAGGATAAGCACAGCCCCCATCCGAGAGACCGTCACTCACTGTTTTTGAGTGAAGAGACTTGTTTGTGTTGCGGTTTTACTCCCAGAACAATGAACATGTTTTATTCCTTAGAAGCAATAAACGTAGAAGCTTAAACCTGTAAGTTTAAGCTGGATGTGGTGGTGCACGCCTATAACCTCATGAAGGAGACAGGTGGATTGCTTTGAGTTTAAGCACAGCCTGAGAGATATATAATGAGTTCCAGGACAGCCTAGGCCACAATTTGAAACTATGAAAAAAAAAAAAAAAAAAAGAATCAGGTCTGGCTTGGTGTGCACTGCCGCAAGGAGGAAGAAAAATAAAGTACAAGTTAGACAGACCTTGTTTAAAATGCTTGGGATCAGAAGCAGTTCAGATTCTGAAATGGTTTTTGGCTTTTAAAAATACTTGCACATTCATTATATATCTTTGAGGGAACTAAAGTTTAAGCATGAAGTTAATTTTTTAGTATAAACCTTACATCCACATCCTGGAGGCAACTTTATTATAATAATATAATATCTAAGAAGAAGACGTGTACCCATCGCACATGGATGCTTAGGGTTTCAAATTTGGGATTTTCAGATTAGGGATGTCTAACTCACAATACTTCTTTGTGGTGTTTCCTCCTCCTCCTCCTCCTCCTCCTCCTCTTTCTCCTCCTCCTCCTCCTCTTCCTCCTCTTCCTCCTCCTCTTCCTCCTCTTCCTCCTCCTCCTCCTCCTCCTCCTCCTCCTCTTCCTCCTCCTCCTCCTCTTCCCTAATCCTCTTTGCCTCTAGTGTGTTTTGTCTTCTTTCTGCAGAATGACCTCTAGAATGTGAAGCAAATACTTGACATGGAGAATCTTACTTTAAACATTTATTTATGTGTTTACATCTATGTATTTGTATGTGTGTATGTGCATATGCCATGAGCATGTGTGTAGGTCAGAGGACAGCTTGAAGGAGTTGGTTCTCTCCTTCCACCATGTGGGTCCCAGATATTGAACTCAGTTCTTCAGGCTTGGCAGGAAGCTCTTTTGCATGCCGATCCTGGCCCCATCAAATCTTTTAAGCGCAACCCTTTTTGTCATTAGTTTTTCCATATGTAGGTATGTATGGTATTCTTGCATGTGTTTATGTATGTTCGTGTGTGTACATATATATGCAGGTTTACATGTGTGAACACGTGTGCGTGCGGAAGCCTGAGGTGTCTGTCCACTTCATTTATTGAGGCGGGATGTGTGAACTCAGAGGTCATCAGTATAGATAGTCTAGGTAGCCAGCTTGCTCTGGGAATTCTGTCTCCACCTCCCAGGCACTGGATCACAGGTGGATTGCCACGCCCATCTGCTTTTGCATGGCTTCTGGGGGTCTGCGCTGAAGCCTGCACCTTTGCTCCGCCAGTGCTTTGCCACTGAGCCACCTCCCCAGCCCCCACTTAAACACTGAGGTGTACTTTTGTACCTTCTTCCAGGCTTTCCCACTGTCTTGCTCCTAAACCCAGTATCCAATTGCTTTCTGCCTCAGAGCTCAGCAGGCTAACCGGAAAGACTTACTCAACTAGATATGAAATCAATTTCGAGAAGTGAGTTTTCTACAAAATGAAAAGGAATTCCACGCTATTTGATAAAAATCATTTGATCATGTTATAGCTGCTTCATACATTCCAGAGATTTTTTTCTCTAACCCATGAAGGAACCATGCAGATGTGTATAGTCTCCTTTTAGTAAGACTGAGTCAGAAATCTGGGTTAGGTTGCAAAGCATGTCCAAAATTCAAGGCTGGATATGCACCAGATCTCCTGCATCTGAGAACAGCAGGCTATGTTTGGGGACAGAAGTTTATGGCCCACAACCACAGCCAGCCCAGTATTACTTGGAGTTTGGTTAGATGTAGGATCTCTCTTCCGAGGCAGTTACGTTATTGCAAGCTTGCATGGTGAGCAAAGCCAGACTGAAATCTCCCAGATTTTCTGAATTGTGGGAACAGGACAGCTTCAATGGCCCAAACCCTTCTGCTCTCCTACATCCCGTCTGTATCCTGACTCAAGCCTCAACCCATCAACTTTTACTGACTGACTTTTACCAGATGAGCTTAGCGTGGGCACCAGGAATGTCTACACATATCTCTTGTTTGCAAGGTCTTTGTTCTTTTCTGATGCCAGCCATCACTGTTTGCTCAGGGACAAGGTTGTGTGACTACTTAGGGAAGACATTTTACTTCCTTAATTACTCATGGCCTGCTATTTCTCAGGCTTCTGGCTGTGTATAATAAGCTTTTCAAAAACGGTGATTCATTGTATTTTTGGTATCCTGTTGGTTTGGAAAGAATCAATTAGCCTGTGTTAATATTGGACATTACAAAATCCTTGGCAAGGGACAGTGAGAGTGAGAGAGTGGATTACAGATAGCCGACTTAAAAACTACATTGCTGTCTTTCATCATATGAAGTCTGTACTTTATGCAAATGTCGCATGTACTGTCTCAAAGTATTACAATGAAGAGCTGGGTCTGTTGTTCTGTGTCTATGATCCTGGTACTTAGAAGGTGAGAGCAGCAGGAGATCACAAATTTTGAAGCCAATCTGCCTCAGTAAGAAGAAAGCCAATGTATTATAATGATCTATTGAAATTAGTATTATATGCCCCCCATTTTACAGGACAGGAAACTGAGGTCCTAAGAAGTATGGCCTGAGACAAGCCTGTTCCGGGATTGGTGGACCCTAGAGGCTTGGTATACATTCCTCACTCAAATGCCTTAACAGTTATCAGAGGGGATGGCGGGCTGTCAGTCATGAGGGACACTTTTTAACTTCTGTTCACTAACATTGGCTATTACAACAGGATTAGCCTCATTGGCTATGTCAGAATTTTTTCAAAGAGACCCCCCCCCACACCTGGCAAATTACTCTGCTGATACTTCAATGTCTTTTAGAAATAATGTCCTTGCTTCTGCGTCTTCCCTCTCCTCCCTGATCTCATTATTAAAAACTTTAGAGATGAAGCTTAAACCTCATCTTCCTATATCGTCTGCTTCTACTATCTGCTAGCTCCCTCTCTCTGTCTCTCTCTATGTCTCTCTCTCTCTTCTTAAGAGCCAATAGCACTTCATCAAATGATCTTCAATAATTACCTAGCACAATGAGGCATTGAATGAATGCATGCTTGATTGTTTTTTCCGTTACTATAACAAATTCCTGAGGCAAGTCAACTTAAAAAGAAGAAAGTGTGTTTGTGCTCATAGTTTCAGAGTTTTCAGCCCATTGTCACAAGGCCCCATTGCTTTGGGGCCTGCAGGGAGGCAACACATCATGGTAGGAGCACAGGAGCACATAGTAGAATAAAGCCCCTCACTTCTTGGCAGCCAGAGAGCCAAAAAAGAAAAGGAGGTGGGTCAGGGTACCGTAATATTCCTTTTAATGGCAGCCCATCCATAAACATCTTCCAAGTAGGCCTCACCTTAGTTCGACCACCAACAATAGCATGTTATAGCTTTAGTATCAAAAAGAATCTGTTTGCAAAACAAAAAGCATAGAAGAATCTTGTCATCTATTCCTTTCAGTGAAACCTTAACAGATGCGCCCCCTGGGCAACATTTCAGATCCCAAGTGTAGCTATATACGTTAGAGTATATATTTTATAGCTCACACTTACGTAATTGTTGTCACAGGTGCAATCGCACCTAAGATACAGCTGTCCCTGAGATGCGAAATGCTCCACGGAGGCCCATTGGTTGAAGGCTCACTGACTGCAGTCTGGGTAATATTTGTGCATTACTGAAGAAAAGGAGATTGGACATTGCCAACCTGAAAACCGCATCATACTTCCAGTTATGCTGTTGTATTTGTTTATTCTTAGGAAACAAGGATAGTCATTCCCGTATTCAGAAGTTGAGGAAGAAGTTCAAAACTCTAGCTGCATTTCTGCTTGGGAAAATAGCAGAGGTCTAAAATTAGTCTTATTAGACCACAGATATGTACCCAGCCCAAATTGAATGTGGGATTTTGAAAGTTCACAGAGTTAAATAGTTCAAAGTAGCACTCTACAAAACAAATAGAAAATGCACTTTTCAATATGTTTTTAGTTTTCCTTGGTAAGCTATCAACATAATTTTAAGGAATGTATTTACATTTTATGATCACGGTACTTAAAATATTTGGCAACCTGAAAAATGTAGTCAATATCAAAGTATTAAAGATTGCTTTTAAAATAGATTCTTTAGTTGGTATTGTTACATTAAAAACGTCTTTGACGGTGAATTTTCTTAATTCTTACCTATGCATATGCACCCTTACAGAAGCATTGACGGTAATATGGGGCAATGAGTAGTGTTTCAACGGTGTTACTGAAGCATTTTTAGAGAAATATTTATAGCTGTTTCTCTTTCATGTAGCTGCACTAATTGAAAAATTAGATTGACCTCAGTAAAGTTAGAAACAGCATTAATTTGGAGGATGAGTTTCTAGCATTCCATCTCCTTAGTATTAAAACAAGGACTCCATTTGCAAGACAGAAAGCAGAGGAGGATCTTAGGAGCTGCCCCTCACTCAGGGCGCCTTACCCATTCCTTGTGACACTCACCACTGGGAACTGTGGACACCACAGTTTACGCAGTTCAAGATTCACCTCTTTCAGACTACAGCACCGCATTCTCCACCGCCTCATCCTGAACAAACAGTAACCTCCCAAATGGAATTGCTTTTTAAAAGTGATTAAATGGTTTTAAAAGATCTTAAATCAACAGTGAACAATGTAAAATTTCCTTGAAGTTAAGAAATGAAAGAAGGAGCCCACTGTTGCCCGTGGATACTAAAGAACAGAAGCCCGTGTTCAACATTGGGTTCTTCCTTCTTTCCTCCCAGACTCTTAATTACAGATTCTCTATTTGTACTATAAAGTCCCTCAGACTTAGAGTCACAGTTCCCCAGACTCTCCCAGCTGAGACCTCTAGGTATGCTGCAAGAAATAGTTTTCTTTTGTAAAAATTTCGAGCCGTGGTTGTGATGATATCTGCACAAATACATATCTGGAAAGGGCCAACAAGCCCCCTTCTCTGCCCTGTACAGCATACTGTTATCTTAATTTCAAAGTTGTCCTTTACTGACATTTTTTAGGAAAATGAACCCCAAACGTATTTCTACAGAGCATTTAACTTTGTTTTGAAATGACAGTGATACATATTTTATGTTTTCTTTTTTTCCTTTTGGAGTAGATAATGAAGGAAATGTCTTAAAACATAGCAAGAAGAATTTTCCCTGATGTTAAGATTCCACAAGCCTTGCCATGATACACTATATGCAATCCCTCATTTAAATCTCTGGACTGACCCAAGCCATTGATAGCGATGATCATCACTCTCATCTTACAGAAGAGAGAACAGAGAACAGAGAGATCAAAGCGAGATGGAGCAACCCGGCTCACTGGCATACTTTATGCACATCACTATTTGGCTACTTGATATGCAAGGGAGAAAGAAAGGGATAATTTTCTACTCAAATTCGTGGTTTACACTGTTTAATAAGGAAGAGACCTGATTGAATTACTGACGGATTCTTAAAATTATACCTTTGGGAATCAGAGTCATACCCATGTCTTCCTTTGCTGGTTGATATAGCAGTACGCTACAATTTTTTACCCTCAATTTAGGGAAAGAGAAAGGAAAGATAGAAATCTTCACCACTTTTACAAGCAGCTTTAATACAGAAAGAAAGAAAGGTAGAAATCTTCACAGCCTCTTTCTAGGCTGTGCTAAGCTCGAATTCCTTCAGCCTTTGTTCTCACACTAACTACAGCAACCCAACCAACAAACCCAACCAATACCCACTCCAACTTTCAGGGTTTCAGACCTTTTATGCCATAAGCCAAAAGTCCCCATAAACCCATGTGGCACACAATCCCAAAGACAAGCTACAGGTGCCAGAATGACTGCACCTAACCGAATTATAGCCACCTGCATCAAGCATTCCAATTCCAACTCATAAATGTCTGCCACACCTGGGGTGGGAACACAACTCTAATCCAAATGCCATTGTACATTTTTAAAGGAACCAAAATAACAAAAACTTTCCCAAGTGTTCTTCTACAGGCCAGGACTGGAGTAACTTTGAGCTAGCAGGTGGTGTAACTGATGTATATTATGTGAGTCTTCCCTAAAAGTTTCTATTGTAAAAGATTTTAAATACTCTTTGTATGAGTATTAATAACATTTTAGTGTTTATATTTTATTTTTATGTTAATTTATGACCCCCATCCTCCCTCCATCCCTCCCTGGCCCGCCATTTCCCTTCTTCCCCAGATCCAATCCCCCCTCCCACTTCCCCTCAGGAAAGATCAGTCCTCCCATGATTATCACTTGGACAGGGCATGACAAGATGAAATGAAGTCAAGCACCGACCCTTACATCAAGGATGGATGAGGCAACCCAGCAGGAGGAACAGGGTCCCAAGGGCAGGTTAAAGGGTCAGAGACTCCCCCCCAACACACACACACACACTCCAACTTGTAGGAGTTCTACAAGAGTATCAATCAAGTCAGGCAACCATAAGATACCTGTAGGCGACCATATAGGGTCTGCATCTGCCTCTTCAGTTTCTGTGAGCCCCTAAGAGTGCTGATCAGTTTATTCCCTGGGTCTTGTTCTCCTGGTGTCCTCGACCTTTCTGGTCCCCTTAATCTCTCCTTCCTCTCCTCTGTGGGGTTCCCCAATCTCTGCCTGATGTTTGGCACTTGACATCTGTTTCTGCTCCCATTAGCTGCCTGGAGGAAGCCTCTCTGATGAAGATTGGGCTACACTCCAATCGATGAGGAAAGCAGGATATCATTAGGAATCATCTCTAGGCTATCCAGTATCCGATTCCTGGCCAGTCCTGCAGTGTCAGGGATGGGCTCCTTCTCTTGATGCACTTCTGTTGTCCCAGCAGATCCTTGTAGGGAGGATAGGTTATAGGTTAAAGTTTTATGGCTAGGATGGTGCCCCCGTCCTACCACTGGAAGCCTTGCCTTGTTACAGGAGATGGCCTGTTTAGGCTCCCTATAATAACTTTTGAAAAGAAGTAATTAAATTTTTATTATTGTATGTAAGCATGTACAGACAGAGGTTGCACACAAAAGGAAGCAGCTGGTACTATAGGACAGTGTGTGTGTGTGTGTGTGTGTGTGTGTGTGTGTGTAGACAATGTCGTGGGTTGAATTGCATGCGCTTTCCTTCTCATAGTAGGTAGCTGTGAATGTGACTTTTTGCAAAAAGAGGGTTTAGCCAATGTACTCAAATTAAGAAGACATCATGCTTGTTAAAGGGGATCCTGGCCAATATGACGATGCCTTTATCAGAAGAGAAAATAGTGACACCGATACAGAAGAGAGGATCACGTGAGGATGGAAAGGACAGTGGATTAGTGGACCCTGTAGCCCAGGGACTTTAAAGATTATCAGGAAAACAACATCTACTTAGAAAGGCCTGAGATAGTTCTTCTCTATGACCTTCAGAGACAGCATGGCTCTGCTGACTCTTTGAGGTTAGACTTTGGCATTCAGAACAGTGGGAGAAAGTATTTCTATTGCCTTAAGCCACCCATCGGATGACACCTGTTAGTGTCACTGCTTCCTAGGAAATGAGCACAGATAGCACAGATAGTCTGAATGAAGGCTTGACCTGGAAAGAATTGTGTAGGTAGATAGCCAAGGATAGGAGCTGCTTAGAAAGGAGGTTGGGCCCACAGTTGGTATACCCATGTTAATCAACTTTCTGTTACTGTATTGTATGTCTGAGAGGTCATCAAAGTGAAAGGGTTTCTTTTGGCTCAGAGACTTGGAAATCTCAGTCTGCTCTGTTGCCTCATAGCTTTTGGTCCTGTGCTGAGATAATGATGTGTCATGGCAGAAATGCATGGCAGAGCAAAACTTCTCACCTCATGGTCTGGAAGAAAAAGAGAAAAGGAGGAGGAAGTGAGAGCCCACTGTCCCTCATTAGAGCACCTACCACAAATGGGATAGGCTGTCTCTCTAGGTCTTACCTCTTGGAGATTCCACCACATCCAAATGACACTGTACTGGAGACCAAGCCTTTACCATGGGTAAATTTGGGGACCAGTGCAAATCTACACTACTGAAGCATTTGTCTGGGTGTTAAGAGTAGTGTGGTGTGTCTAAAGACACAGAGGAGTTATAACAGGTGGTGATGATCAGAGGCAGACAGAGAAGGCACGTCCTAATGTTATGCTACAAAGTCTGGACTTGATCCGCTGACGCTTCCATGGCTGAAAGATGCTGTAGGTTACTGTGATCCCATCCGTGGCCCCCACTGTCTCTGCATCGGACAGAATCTTCTGGTTTGGATCCAGCTCATCTAGTTCTCTGGAAATCTTCCAACTAGCAGGAGGGCCAGATGTACACTGATTTGAGGGTGGAAAGCATAAGACTATTTTCTGAAACATCTCTCCTCATTACATTTGACATTCTATGGCTCCCACATCCACCCCAGACACAACTTTATGATTGGCATACAGTATGCTTGGATCCAAACCATGGTTAGAGTCTGTTTGGATTTTCAGATTGTTGGCACCATTTCATGAAATCCTTCCAATTCTAATCTAGCCTTCACTTAACAAAACCAGAAATGTTGATAGCGCTCCTATTCTAAAATGGCCTCAAACTGTACTTCCAAGTACACTGTGAAAAGCTCAGAGTCTTGGAGTCTACCTTGCTGTGGGTTTTCAGTTCCTATTTTCTTATGACAAACCTATGCTGTTATTTCATTTTTCTCATTGTGTGATTAATGATACTTCCACAGTTTTCTAACATAGTTCCCGCTTCCTGTGAACCAAAACAAAACAAAAACAAAATCCCCAATATGTCACGGTTTATTTTAAATTAATTGAAAATGTCATACAACGCACATTGATCGTATTCTCCCCTGATTCCTTCCTCCATCTCCTCTCAGATCCACCCCAGCCTCTTACCCCTCCAGCTCTGTCTCCTTGTTTTGTGTGTTTACAACCCCTTGACTCTAATTAGTGCTTCCTATAAATCCCTGGGTATGAGGCCATCTACTTAATCATAGTTAACCTACCAAAAACCACACCTTTAAAAGAAACTGACTCCCTCTTACCCCACTGAAAGCCATAAGTGACCATAGTTCCTCAGTTAGGGGTGGAGGCTCTTGAACCCCTCCATACTCATGCTAGACTGTTGAATGGCTTGATCTTGTGTAAAAATGTACAGGCAACCCCAGCTCCTGTCAGATCCTGTCCTGTCTGGAAGACTGTTTTTCTCCAGTCCTCCCCAAACTCTGGTCCTTGCAGTCTTTCTGGCATCTCTTCCAAGATTGTCCCTAAGCCTCCCCCCCCCCCGACCCCCACCCCCGAGCACTCAAAGACACTTATTCTCTGCATTTAAATGGTTGTGAATTTCTGCATTAACTACAGCTCACTGGACAAAGAAGCTTCACTAATGAGGTCTGAGAGCTGCACTGATCTGCAGGCAGAGAGAGTCTCATTTAGAAGGTAGTTCTGAGACTCTTCCCATTTAGCAGAGTAAAGGTAGGGGGTTCACTTTCAGGAATGTACCTTCTTAAAGGACCATTTTATTTATTTTTTAACAGTATTTTTAGTTTTTGAAACTTTCACACGCATATCCAGTGCGCTTCGATCTTCTCCATCCCCTACCACCTCACTCCAACTTGCCCCCAGCACCCATCAACCGCCTCTTCCTGTCTCCTCCTCTTGCCTTCAAGTCCATTTGCATTCTCATTCTCGCTCTTACGTTCCCCCTGGGAGTCTAACTAGTACTGACCATGTACAATAGGTGTGAGACTCTCTACTGGGATCATGGGCAACCTGCTAGTAGCCGCATCCTCAAAGAACAGTGACTTCCTTCCCTCAATATCCTTTCACTGCTCCTCGTCTGGAACAGGTTCTTGTGATTCCCTTCCCCCATCCATGCCGAAATGTTGATGACCTTGTTATCCTGCACACCACAGCCAGTGGTCAGCCATCTGTGCAATGATTGCATCACATCCAAAAGACACTATTTGGTAACAGTCCTCCCAAATATCTGACTCTTAAAAACCTTTCTGCCCCCCCCCCCCGTGTTATGTCGTCCAAGGCTCAGGTGACCGGAGATTGATATAGATGACCCAGCCACAGGTGAACACACATAATCTCAGCACTTGGATTAGACGCGAGTCTCTCAGTATCCACTGCCCCACTGCAAAAAGTAGCTTTTCCAACAAATGTTGGAAAACGAAGGCACAGGTCTCCACAGATCTATGGGTTTAAGCATAAATACTGAGAAGGTAGTTTGAAAGCATGACCAGTTAGTGAAGCAGCATCAGAAGGTTGCCCGCTAGAGCCTATGACCTCCCTAGCCATGGGCTGTTGGCCAGCCTTACAGAACCAGACATAAATCTCCTCCTGGGAAACAGTTCTAAAATCCAATCAAAAAGTAGTTGGTTACCCCTGTAACTGTCACACAGCGATGCACCAATGGGCACAGCGCATCTGGAAGGTTGGTACTGTAGCATGCAGGGTCCAGTGCTAGGTGTGACCATTTGTGTCTTTTCTCCCCCAGAAGCCTACAAAGCATCTGCCAGCACCATGAAAGCCGGCCAGCAGGGAGAGTTTCTTCATTAGTTTGATACTGATTTCTCTCTGTCCTGCAACCAAAGTGTGTGGTGTCTTCAGCAACAGGGTCTTCACATGTAGTTGCGGTGGACAGCCAAGAGCAGTTGACAGCCTGTGCTGTGCTATGCTGACTGATGATTCGTAGGGACCCTAGAATCACCCTAGAGGGTGATTTAAAATAGTTGGCTTAAAGAGTGTCTTATTAGTGAATTAACATAAAAATTGTAGCGATTTCAAATTTCTGCCTGAAAGAATGTTTTAGTGTTTGCCAGAAGGGCTTGATCCGGATAACAGTGACAGCTACACTCTGTTTTAGGACAGAGTAGGAAAGGACTAAGGGAGGAGCTGGCAGAGGCCTGAGCAGGAGCCTGCCCGCCATTAACGAATGCGCCACCCAAAACTCCGACTGTGTTTGGCCTGTGGATGCCTAGACATGGAAGAGACTCAATTAGATTCCGTCTAAAATCTGTGATTGTGGAATTGTGAATTTCCTTTTTAATTACAGAGCCGATGTGACCTCTTGGAAAGTGTTTTAAGATTTGGTGGCAGTTGTAATCTACATACTTTGATTAGGCCTTGACTCTTTAAAAACCTTGGCAGTGACTGCAGTATTCTTTAGCAAAGTTTGCCACCTAGTGGTCACAACAATGACCAACATAGAACTTGGCTTTAAACCATTGAAAACACAGGGTCCCTAAGGTGAGTATGACAGTTGAATATAAGTATTGCAGTATCTAGAAAACTTTTTTGAAAACAAAATGTAGTTCAAAAAGATGGTGTTCTAAAAACACACGGAAATCTTAGTTGTTGTAGAAATTTTTAATTTTTTTTTTTGTTTTTCAAGACAGGGTTTCTCTGTTGTACTTCTCGCTGTCCTGGAATTCACTCTGTAGACCAGGCTGGCCTCGAACTCACAGAGATCTGCCTGCCTCTGCCTCCTGAGTGCTGGGGTTAAAGGCATGCGCCACCACCGCCCAGCTAAAAATTTAATTTTTAAATTGTCATCCCTTCGTAACAACAAACACTTCCATCTAAGAAAGACATATTGAGTCTGAGACCTGGAATCTCTTCTGAGAACTATCTGTGATCACAGTCATGCAGATCCCTCTTGCGTTTTAGTTAAATACTACATCTTGACCTTATCAACAATAAATTCACATTGAGAGAGTCATTGGACTTTTTAGTGTCTGACTCTTAGCCCAGGTTGGCCTAGAACCCATGATGTACACAGGCTGACTTTAAACATGAACTGTTCCTCCCACATCTGCCTCCTGAATCCTGGGATTACAGGCATAAACTCTCGTGTCCAATTCACATGGCCTCTGCACAGCTTCCTACAAAAAAAAAAAAAAAAAGATATTGGGAAATATTAAATGTGAGAGGCTAAATGCTTTCATACTTCATATTTCATAATTTCATAAAAGGCTGAATGACTGGAATGGTAGAAACAGTTTATGCTTTGAAGGAGCACAGCACACACTGTATTTTTATTGAGATTAGAAAAATGCCTACAAACCGCATTCTCCCTGACATTTCATTTGGTTCCACTTGACTGTCTCTTGGACAATCTTAGTCTATAATCCAAATAATGTGTTACCGACACTTCACAGTGACTCAGATAACTAAGTTTTTTTACCCCGTGTGTAGAACATAACCCAGCCTTTGATTAAAGTCTGGCGTGGATAGAAGCTTAAGAGTCACTGCAGCGCCCTGGGCTGTGCGGCACTCAGGAGTCCTGCCCAACTTTGGATTTCAGGAAATGGTCTGTGGTGAGAGAGTGAGGGTGGGAAGAGCAAAGGCAGATGGATCGCTACTGTCTTTCACCCATGAACCGTAAGGCTACAGCAATGAGGAAGCTGAGCTTATTAGTATGTGTGAGTACAGTTGAGTAAAGGTAATAAAAATTATAAAGAAAATATGCAAAGTTTCTCTATGAACATATACACGCACATTGTGCGTATCGAGATGGTATAATGAGATTGAATGTGTACACTGAGGTTATATGTAAAGATAAAGACTAAATTTTCTTTGATACTTTCAAATTTGTCATTGTTGCATTTCTGTGTCCTCACAAACATCAAACCTTCCAATAGATCTTAAAAGCAACTGCGTTTGTCCGTAAACGTACTATTTTTGGAACACAACAGCAGCGTAGACCCATGAAGTTCCTGGTAAGACATTTAATCAAGTTGGAAAAGAAAACACATGGTTCATAAGATTCCTTGCTACCTGATTCAAGTCATGTGTGTCATGTGTGTAAAGGGTCGCCCTTCCTCTTACAGGGCATGCTTCTAGAGACCACACCCATGCCAACCCAGCAGAGGGAAGCACCTTTGGGCTTTGATGTTCTGGGGCTTTGGGCTGAGCCCTAACTTGTGAACAGTGTGTTCTTGGCAAGTCAATTTACTCTTAGACTCTGTTTCCTCACTTGGGAAACTGAGTTACACAAACCACAGAGCTGAACTGCTAGGGAGGGTTAAATAATTCAGTGGTGCTGAGTAACTGTTGCTGCTTATTTAAAGTTCTCAATCAAGAGGGGGCCAGACTTGTTTCTGCATAGGACGATTCCTGAAATACTTGGTGCAGTGACCTCTTGCAATGGTCTGTTCCATCCTCAGCAGATATTTCAGGACTTTAAAAACTCCCATTAAAAATAGAGAGGGTTTATTGTCTTAGGGTTTCAATTGCTGTGAAGAGACACCATGACCATGACAGCTCTTATTAAGGAAGGCATTTAACTGGGGCTTGTTTATAGGTTCAGAGGCTTAGTCCACTCTCATCTGGGAAGCATGGTGACATGTAAGCAGATATGGTGCTGGAGAGGTAGCTGAGAGTTCTACATCTGGATCAACAGGCATCTGGGAGAGAGAGAGAGAGAGAGAGAGAGAGAGAGAGAGAGAGAGAGACACTGGGCCTGGCTTATGCATTTAAAACCTCAAACCCACTTCCAGGGACACACTTCCGCCAACAAAACCATGTCTACTCCAACAAGGCCACGCCTCCTAATCCCTGTCCAGTAGCACCCCCCTCTAATGACAAAGCATTCAAATATACGAGTCTATGGCGTCCATTCCTATTCAGACCAACACATTTTGGAGTCACAGATGTGTGGTTTCTTTGCTGAGATTCGTAGAGAATATCGTCATTGACTCCAACAATGTCTTAAGACATCAAAACTGACCTTTGAAGAGAAACCATTTCACAAATAAAATGAGGGCCATTCATGAGCATTGCTTATTTCCCAACCCCCATGTGCTAGAAATCATGTCCCAAGAGACATGATTTCTAATACTCCACATGATCGTTTATAGAAAACCATTGTGCACATTCAGGTGGAAATGATACTCACTCTGCTATGCGCATGTCAGCTTTTTTCTCCCTGTGAGTTTTGATTTCCATATCCTTCAAATTTCTCAACTGCATGAATTTGTTTGTCAGTCCTAAATAAAAGGAGTTGAGACTGATGAGGGGTTGGTAGGCACACAGTCTTAGAGAAGACGTGGAGCCTTGTGGTAGTCTCTGAAGATGTCTCCATACCTGGACCCTATGAATATCACATATTACCTTGATAACATACAGGATTTCGTAGAGATGATTAAGAGTCTTAAGCTGGAAAAATGCTTGTGTATTGTCCAGGCAGCCACAGTGTAATCACAAGAGTTCTTCTATGTCAAAGAGGGAGGCTGAGTCAGAATAATGGAAAATAGTCAGCAATGGCAGGCATTAAAAGGAGATATTTGCTGGTTTTGAGTGTAGAAAGGGCTTTAAACTAAGAAATACAGCAATTGCTAAAACATTAAAAAGCCATGAACTTGATTCTTCCCAAGAGCCTCCATTAGGGACACCTTGACCTTTTCCTTGATGAGACTCACTTTGGATTCTGGGTTCCAGGTTGCGAGATGCTAATCTGTGTTGTTTTCAGGCCCTTTGCTGATGGTAACAGGATGCAGTACCCTGGAGTTGCCTACAGGCAGAGTGTAGAAGTGCCACTTGCGTGTCTACAGTGTGTGGAAGATGCCTACAGGCAGTGCACAGGAATGTCACCTATGTATACAGTGTGTGATCTGAGAGGAGAAACACTGCAGACAATCCTACAACATTATGCTTGGTTGATAACTTTGGCCAAACACAGTACAAAATGTGCCTCTGGGTTCTGCTTGAGGCAGAAATGAGAAGGGCCCTCTGTTCTGTGCTCCAGCAAGGGTGGTTAATATTCAATGAAGGTATTCGAAGGACTGAAAAATGCCTTTTCTGTCAAAAAGAAATTTAAAAAAAAACACAGAGATAATAAAGAATCCTCTGTGGACTCCTTCGTTCTTCTAATCCAAAGAAAATAGCCCTCTGGCAAAGAACAAACAAGCAAACAAACAAAACAATGACCTTCTTGGCAACCCTAAGACTTGGTAAGCCTCAGATGAAAGACTGCATAGCCTACTGGTTCCTGTCAGCTGGTTTTGTTACTATAACAAGTTAACAGAGGCTGTTAATTTACAAAAGAAAAGGTTAAGGCTGGGGATATATCACTTGGGTAAAGTGCTTGCTGCAAAGGATGAGCACCTAAGCTTAGATCCAGGAAGCTGGTGCTGGGGTGGGAAGCAGACGCATGTGGATCCATGACCAGGCAGCCCAGCCAAAATAGCAAGATCCAGGTTCAGTGAGAGACTCTGACTCAAAAACTAAGACTGAGAGTGACAGAGGAAGACCCCCAACGTTGACCTCTGGCCTCTTCGTGAGTGCACATGAAAATGTGCGTGCATGTGCTCACGCACACACGCACGCACATACGCACAAGTTCTGATTCATAGTCAGTTGTTTCTGAGCCTGTGATCAGGCAGCTTATCATGGTAGGATCATAAGGCAGAGCAAAGCTTTCCCTCTTTGCCAGGCAGCAGAGGAGGTGGAATGGAAGGGGTAGAGTTCAGTGAGCTCTTTCAAGTGCCCCTCAGGTGACCTAAATACTTCCTCAGTAGGCCCCGCCTCTTAAAGGTTCCGCCATTTCCAAACAACACCATCATAGAGTCAAAGCTGTTGGCACTAGAGTTTTTCAGGGATATTTAAGATCTGATCTATAGCAGGATTTGACACTCCAGCTTTCTTCAGACTGCTTAGAATTGAAGTCTGGATCTGCCCCTTTGACTGTGTGAGCTTTGTATAGTAGTGATTCTCAATGCTGCTTTCCCCTATCTTAAATAGACACAAAGTTGCTAACTTCAAGAATTGTGAAAAGTAAAAGAAATGATGTAAAATGTAAAATGCTTACCAGTGAGAAGTTACCATTTTCGTTAGAAATCTTGGAGAACTTCAAATTTTTCAAAGGAGGAACCAGTTAACCCATATTTTTCTATTTCTTTCTCCTGTACTTTTCTTATGTTGAGACAAGATATTGTTACATATCCAGGGTGGCCTAGAGTTCACAATCAACCTACCTCAACCTTCAGAGTGCTAGGACCATGTAGGACCTGGTGACATACCAAGGCATGTTCTAGTTCTTTTTTTGTTTAAAATATATATGTGTATGTGTATATGTATATGAGTGTGTGTGTGTGTGTATATATATATATATATATACACGTACATACACATGTATGTGTATGTGTGTTACAAATGGTTATCTCTTTCATTATTTAAATAATAAAAAGATGGACTCTGTATTCCTCTCTAAGCCAATATGTATGTATGTGTATATATATATATTTTTTTTAACTGAAATCTATTAGCTCAAAATCCTAGTGAAATCAGACTTACTTTCTTCTTCCCTTCCTTCCTTCCTTCCTTCCTTCCTTCCTTCCTTCCTTCCTTCCTTCCTTCCTTCCTTCCTGTCTGCCTTTATCTCCTGAGAATTTCATACATGAGTACAATGTTAGACAGGGTCTCCTTTAGTCCAGGATGACTTCAAACTTGTAGTCACAAATGGCCCGGAATTCTGATCTACCTGCTCCTGCTCCCTGAGTGTACCACACACCACACCTTTAACATATCTGGTCATATTAAACATAGCCCACACAAGAAGAATTGGGCTGTTTGGCCTAGAGGGTTTCACCCCATCTAGGGACCTACTCATGGTGAGATGTAGACCTGTGGTTGTCAGGCCCAGAAACTCCCCGCACTGTAGCTGAGTGGCATGCTTTGGAACCCATTCAATTTCTTTCTCTGCTGGAAGTTATTTCACCTGCCTCCCCTCAGCCTGTGAGGGCCAGTAGTCTAAGGATAGAATCTACCATAGGGGACTAAGCCCTTGCAGTTACCAGATCTGAATGCTACTGCCACCTTGTGGTCATATCTTTTTTCTGACTTGCCTCCAATTCTGTCTGAACCCCCCCATCCTCTTTCCAACACCAGCTCCCAGAAAAGAAACATCCCAATGTACTTTGGCCTGAGTAGGGACCCATAAAAAGCCAAATACAACCAAGGGACAGAACAGTAAAAGTCTTCAGGCTTGGTATTGAACTACACACCTCAGTTTTCCTTAGAAGTGCTCCAACTAGGCATGAATGATTGGATATAGAATGTAAATGTGTCACAAATCAAGAATTCTCCCATGGTATCTTTCAAGAAAGTCGTACTAGAATTTTAGGCATGTCAGTTGATAATGCCAAAATAAATCTATTCTCATAGTATGTAGAGGAACACTTGATCAGGCAGCATGGGTTCTCTGGGAAAGGATCACCTTCAAGGGCCAGTGTGATAGACATTTGATCTCTGATCAAGCAGCATGGCTGATTTCGGGTAGAAGTATGTTAGTCAGACTAATCCTGTCCTCTGTTTGTGCTAATGCTAAATGAAAGGGAATTCTGTGGTTCCTCCCCAATGACTAACATGGAGATACGAAGAACACCCCATGTCTTTCAGTCTGATGTTTGCCTAGTAGCAGCAAGGCCTGGCATTTTGGGAAGTAAATTACAGGATTCTCTTTATTAATGCAAAGTAAGACATTGTTTCTGAGGGCAGCACAGCATACCCTTTAAGTAAGCTATCTCAGAAGGCAATGGTGGCACATGCCTTTAATCCCAACTCTTGAGATATTAAAGGAAACAGTCAATAGAAGAAGGGAGTGGAGAGTAGAAGTTGAAGGAGAAGCAAGAGAGTCAAAAGCAGGAGATTGAAGAAGCAGTTGTATGGAGAAGAGGCAGTGAAGAAGGCAGCTAGTCAGTTCAGTCTCAGAGGCTGAAGCCCTCTAGGACGAGGCTTGCATCTTGAAGACTGTATCTCATTCTTCCTTTAACACCCATGAATAAGAATACTTTTACAATAGTGTGTCCAGGCTGCTATATTTAAAATGTCCTTAATGATGGGACTTATCAACAGTTGGTGTTTCTTAAAGACCTAAAGTCTGGAAGGAAGAATAAGCTCAAAACAGATCTGGCATCTTGTTAGGACCCACTTCCTGGTTCAGAGATAGCATATTGCTGTAACCTCATACAATGGATGGGACATTCAGGGCTCCCTAGGGGCTCTCATATAAAAGCACTAATTTAACTCTTGAGGAGCCCACCCTATGACCTCAGCACCACATAGACCTCACCTTTTAATCTATTATGTCAATCAGGTTTCCACATGTGAACTTGGCATGAGCATCTGTCAAGTCAGAGGAGTGGCATAGAAATGTATATGAGCTTTCAGGGATGTGTGGGACTCCCCACGCCGTGTACCCCTTGTGGCTCCTCGACATGGAGACAGCAAACCTCTGGTGAGTGTCATTCTCCATTCTCCAGACGGACAAGCCATGGTGGGGAAAACATGCATGGTGGGAGGATTTCTAGACAACAGGGATGTAGTTCAGTGGTAGAACATTTATCTACTGAGACCCTGGACTCTGTCCCCAGACAGCACTGTGAGGACTTCTCAGCTTCAGCTTTGAAATTCAGTAGAAAAAAATCTGCTGCTCCAGAATCAACTAAGTTGACAGCAAAACCCACATGAAATGCTATTTATGAAGGGTGAAGGTGTTTGTATCAAGCGTAATGAGTTGGATCTTTCAAAAAAAAAAACACAAAGTTTCATAGTTTAATTATTTTGCCTTGATGACTTTCTGCTTCATAAATGAGAATAACAAGAGGCTTCTGTGGTCTGGGTAAAAAATAATTGGATGAGTACACTATTTTGAAGTTCTTTATACCTAATCAGATGAGTCCCCCTGGGTTCTACCATTTCTGCCCTTAAATTGGAGAAATGTTTTCCTATTCCATTTATCGTCCTTACTGCATGTTCACATAACTATTATCAGACTGGGGGACATTTTTCTTACCTGTTGCTTCATTGCAGTGCTGTTCTACTGCTAGTTAACGGTTTGAATGTGAAGTGTCCCCAGAGACATGTGTATTGATGGCTTGGTCTTGAATGTGGTCATATCCAGAGGACATCTTCCTCCCTCCCCCCACCCCCTTTCTTTCTTTCTTTCAAGACACAGTTTGTCTATTGTAACTCTTGCTGTCCTGCAACTCACAGAGATCCACCTGCCTCTGCCTCCCGAGCACTGGGATTAAAGGTGGTCCAGAGGACTTTCAATAGATTAATCTCTGACAGACTCACAACTGAAGGGACCAGGGGGAGGTGGTCAAATTTTCAGGAGGTGGGGCCTAGTTAGAGAAAATGAGTCTCTGTCTCTCTCTATGTCTGTTTCTCGCTCTGTCTCTCTGTGTGTTGCTCTCACTCTCTTGTTCTCCATCCGCTGTAAAGCAAATATCTTTTCCCACGATGCTCTTCTGCTTTGATACTTTTGCCTTGCCACAGGCCTCAGACGCAGCCAGGTCAACCATATATGGATGGACACCCCTGAAAACTGCACCAAAGTACATCTGTCCTCCCTACAGTTGGTTCTCTTGGGTGTTGTGTCTCTGTGACCCCCACACTAGTACAATGTCACCAGAAACTGACTTTCTCCCGAAGCTACCTTGGAAGAAGCTGCTAGGGCAGACCTCGACATGCCTGCCATTGCTCTAAGAGTTTCGCCTGTTCTGTTATTTTGCCTGTTTTTTCACAGTTTTTCACCCTTCCCCATCATCTGCTTCTCCCTTACTCGGGCCCCTTCGTCCATTAGACCTTCACGGCTCTCTGCTCCCCTCTCTGTCTAGCTTTCCTGAGAACTACCAAGCCAGGCTGATCTGATTCCCATTGACTTGGCCTTTGAAGTCTAGCAGATGAGCATGATAGGTTGGGGTCAAAACGCCATCCTGGGGAGAGTTTTACACAGATGATAACATGTACTCAGTACTGTCCATTTCTTTCAGTTTACCTGGCCAGTCTTCAGAACCATTCCCGAGAAGCCCTTTGCGCACTCATCTTCTTTGACGTCCAGCGTCCAACACTTTCCTCTCTTCACTGTCATTTCTCCTAACGTCATCTGAGAAAAAGACACCTCTCTGAAAAGACCTTCCTACGTCCGCAGCAATCATGTTAGGTGCCCAGTTCTCCGCCTTCCTCCTTGTTACAGTGGGGTGAATCAAGTCAGACTACCCATCCAGTTCAGTGTGAATGGTGCCCCACCCCCTCTGGACCACCCAAGGACTTCTACAGTTATCTGTGATCTCTCTTGAAGCGCCTTTTGTTTTACTCTAGTCTGTAAAACCTTCTACATGATAGAAAACACGCTAATTCCACGTTCTTCTCAGCCATGTTTTCATAAAATCTTGCTGAAGATTGTACCTACCATACCAAATTGCTTACGTCAGTTGACTCTTTTGCAACAGACTTAAAATTTTTTTAATGTCTATTTTGTGTATTGGCAGGGGAGGGGGGCGGTACATGTGTGCCATGGCTTGCACGCGGAGGTCAGAGGACAGCTTTAAGGAGCTGGTTCTCTCCTGTGGGGTTCTAGGGATCAAACTCAGGTGTCAGACTTGGCAGCAAGCACCCTTAGCTTCTGAACCATCCAGCTGGTCCTCAACACACTTTTGACCCGAGCCCTCGGTGAAGTCCTTTTATCTGCGATCATCCTCGAGCTCCAGATGTTGAGATCTGATATCCAATCTTAGTCTATATCGTATTTGACTTCACTTTGGCTTCGAAGCAAACAAATCACTTCCTGTATCTTACCGAACACCTCCCTGTGGTGGTCACTCCTTTGCTGCAGTGAGTGTTGAGGGTTTCTTCTCGAAGGCTCGTGGTTTTAAAGACCGTCTTTGTGCTTCCTTCCAAATTCACATCTGTGCCCACAACTCCCTTTGGAAGCTTGAAGTCATGCAATAAGTTATCTGTCTGGTCTCATTACATTGATATCTTATAGATTTTTTTATTTGATTTTATTTTTTGTTTGAGAAGGGATCTCACCAGGTAGCCCTGGTTGGCTTGAACTCACTATGTAGACCAGGCTGGCCTCCCACTCACAAAGATCTGCCTGTCTTTGCCTTATGGGTGCTGGAATTAAAGGCATGTGCCACCACATCTGGCCAAATATCCTACAGATGTTTTTCAAAATGAAGATTCCCCAATCTATTTTTGCTTCCTTTTCCAAACCTGTTTCTCCCTACGTGTTCCCTTGAGGAAGTGGAGTTGACATCCTCAGGGTTGTTCGGCTCAAGCCTCGTCTTCCCGCCCCCAGCCTGGAACATTCTTTTTGTCGTGCAGGATGAATCTATGGCTTCTATCACTTCTGCCTTCAAACTATGTTCAGAATCAAATCATCTTTCAGGACTTTTCTCCAGCAAATAGCCCAGATGAAGCTCTTCTCTCTTAACTGGGCTCCTGTGGCAGTTTTAAACACCATCTCTTGGTCCTTCTCGGCTCCTTTGAGTCCCTTGCAAAGCACGCGCGATGCCGCACTGCTGGGATGTCAGGCATGTTGTTTGTGTTTCACAAAACTCTCGCGTAGCTTTCGTCCAAAGTCCTGTTGCTATAGCAATGGGATGAACCTGAATGAGCCCAACCCTTGCCATTGGATGAGATGACGTCACAAGCTGCTCCTGACCATTTCCTCTATGAGAATGCTCTGCCCCCACCTCTGGCATTTGTCTAATTGTTTCTTCTCCTTGGTCACCTGTCTTATTCCTTTGTCATACTCCATACTTACTTTCCATGGATGCTTTATATGAGACTGAAACATACTCTTCCTCTCTGTCATTCCTACCCCTCTTCCCAAAAGGCAGAGAAATTGCAAACTGACATGTAAAAATACTGCTTCCTATTTCCTTTACCCGCATAGCACCACAGGAGCAGAGGTTTCATTGCTTACTTGTGTATCTCCAGCATCTGTGTCTCCGTTAAATTTTATTGTCAACTAGGTACAATGTTCTGTCACCAGGGAAGAGGGACTTCAACTGGAAATTTGCTTTAATCAGATTGGCCAATCTGTAGCTTGTCTTGATTGACAATTGATGTGGGAAGACCTGGCCCACTGTGGGTGGCACCATCCCTAGGCATCCCTAGGTGCAGAGATCATGCGTGCCCTATAGGCTGTGAGGCACTCAGCAATAAGAATGTCCACATAAGATTTGTCTTTTGGATATGCTCAGTTTATTTACACAGACGTTCCTTATAACACCACAATAATATAAATGTTAAACGTACATCTCTACAAGTGGGGAACTTTGACAGGAAATACTGCAGGGTTCCACTTGGGAATCTTCTCCAGTGAGGACACTTCAGAAGCTCGAGACGCTACCACATCCCCCATGAAGTCCTTCAGCTGTGGCAGGCTGAGAGGACGGAACTAATGGAGGTCTAGAAAAGTCCTTGAGACTGTTAACTGGTGGATGGGGCTGAGAAGCTGGCACATGTGAGCAGAGCGACTGTGCTGGCGGTGTGGTGGTTCCTGAAGCCAGGACCGTGTGCGTGGTCTCAAATCCTCTCACTGGTAAGTGTCAACACGTGAGCTAGAGAAGCTGCTGTATATCGGGGGCAGGGCAGTGTGGCCCTACAGACCATTCCCCAAGTTCCAATATTTCTTATCTCTTTAGAAGCCAGTAGCTTCTGCACTCTCAGGACTCACAGCGTGGGGCTGGTTCACCAGCATATCCATTCCACCTTGGGGTTAGACCATGCGCATATCAAGGCCTATCTTGGGCTAGGCTCCCAGCTCAGCTGCCAGGCGGCCTGCCTGGGGCTTGTTTTTAGAGGCCTGGCACTTCTCAAAGCTGCCTGGTGACAACCTTTTATTTTACAGACATCACGTTATTCTAAGTCATACAAAATGGCTTTTAAGTTACACAAAATGGTTTCGTTTATGTTCCTACCATGTGGAGCTGGGCTGTGTAAGAACACTAGTTTAACATGAGCCAGGGAGCAAGCCAGTAAGCAATGTTCCTCTGAGGTCTGTATTCAGTTCCTGCTTGACTTCCTGCTGTGTCTTTTCAATGTCTAGGATTTTTAGAATTTATTCACTCATTTATTTAACAAAACAACAGTTATTGAAGCCTCATTATATATTAACAAGATTTTGAAAAAAAAATCAGTGATTTAAAAAAGGGTTATTTTCAGACTTAAGACTATTCAAAACAGAAATCCAATGTGAAGTGTGGTAGTTTGGGAAATATTTCCATGAAAGTGTCATGAGAGTTTAAGCGATATATAAACAAAAAAATATGCCTGATGTGAATATTTTCTGGGCCAGATGTGGTAGAACACATCTGTAATCCTAGCACTAGTGAAGCAGAGACAGGAAGATGGTGAGCTCTAGGCCATCCTAGGCTATTCTGTGAGACTGTCTCCTAAGTGAAAAGTTTGGATTGTGTCAAACTATCTGAACTCTTACTCAAGCGAATAGCTTGACACAGGCTGTCCCTCAACTGTTTGTTGTGTGCATGTGTGTGTGTGTGCGCGCACGCGCATGTGTGTACGTGTGTGTATGTGTGTGTGTGTGTGTGTGTGTGTGTGTGTGTGTGCGTGGGCACACGTGTGATTGTTAGGACATCTCCCACATAGCTCCAAGATGGGGATGGGTCACAAAAGGGCAGCCAAACATAAGTTAAGTCTCAGCCTTACATACAAAAGCCTTTCTCTTAGAAGTCCCACCACAGTGCCCACACCTCTCTCTCCCAAATCCCACAATCTCCTCTCCATTGATTTCCTCTCAGCCAATCTGGAGACAGCCATCCCAACCCTTCTCCGACTGCACCTCCCCTTCCTTTCCTGTTCCATGCTTGTGCCCTTAAAACTGCCATCCCAGTGAACCACTGTCTGGTTCAGAGGCGGTTCTTTGTCACTCAGCACAAATATCTCTTTTCCCCTATCTTATCCTCCTGTCCCCTGCCTTTTGTCCTTCTGAAGGCAGCTATGTCTCCTTTATGCTAAGGAATCTGGTGTCTGGGTGCATTCTGTGCTGACTCCGGGGTCCTTTCAGTGGTCATAGCCGCTGTATCCCATGCATAAGAATGCGTAGTAACCCAGAATTGACTATAAGACAGCAAAGTGAGGCTTCAATCTTCTAGAGTATTTACTCTCTTGGTTTTCTATTAGGATAGAAATGATAAGCTTTCCTTTTAGAGTAAGGTAGACTTAAAAAAGAGTAGACTAAGATTGTAAAATAAAATGAGCATGAGGTGTATGAACACTGCATTTTCTTTTTCTTTAGAAATCTCGCTAAGAAAGCCAGGCCATCTGCACTAATACAGAAGTTTAGGAGTTTTCCTTCTCGCTCCACCGTAAGCTGAAGGCACACATACCTACATATTATGTGTCATTTTAGCTTCTCTTTATGTGAATCCTCCAGAAAACTGTCCTGAGGATGTGCTGCACGACAAGGCAGGCCAGTGGTAGACTGGCTTCATACACTTCTCTTAACTGGCCCAGGGACTGATAAATTTCCTCTCCCTTTTATCTCATATCTTTTGTAAGGATTCGTCTAGATCTGCAGAGCATTTCAGTGAGCAGTAGGTACAGACAAACAATCTTTTAACCTTTAAGCCAAAATAAAGATTAAAGATTGAGGATAACAAGCTACTTGGGACCAACATAGGAGCTGAGTAGGACCAAGACCAAGACGAACTGTTTGGAACCAGACAAGGTTTCTGTTGGGGTTTCTCTATAAACATCTGCCCTGTGGCACAATCTTCAGCCCTCCTCTAAAGGTGCAAAGTCATTGTGCATAAGCCCCACCTGTTTCCTAAGTATGTCTCACTCCAAAAGCATTTGACATAGCTCCTCCTGTTCTTCCCACTCCCTAGAAGTTCTCAATTCCAGTAGGTGTGGAGAGGCAGGGCAGAGAGGGGAACAGGGAGGGTCCATTTGCTTCAACCTTTGCATTCCATGCTGAGATGATATGGTATTCCCTTAAATAAATAAATAAGTAAATTCCCTGAAAATTCTGTGGTCTAGCCTCATCCCTAGCCAGTCATATGGATCCCTGTTGAATGGTCTGAAGGTCATTGCCATCTAATATTTACCAGAAGCTCACGATGAGTAAGAGTATACATTAGGATTGATTGTTTTTCTTTTTTATTGATTGATTTTGTAGTTTGGCAATTTCATGCATGTATATAATGAGTGCTGATTATTCTCTACCCTACTCTCTCCTGTCTCCTTTCCATCACACACACAAACACACACACACACACACACACACACACACACACACAGAAAGACAGAGACAGAGAGAGGATCCCAATCTCTTTCTGAGGTTCATGACTTTTGGTTTTGTCTTTATGACCCATTTAGTTTAAGCAGGGCCATCTGTGTAACCACTGGGTTGGAAGTGCCCCCTGGAATCTTGTGGGGTCATTGATGGGTACACGACCCAGGCAATGATTTCCTTCCTCCCTCAAGTGGCAGTGGGCTTATTTCAAGAAAGAGACTCCCTTCACCATAGAAAATCCTGGAGTCCTAGAGAGGGACCAAACAGTATAGAGTCCATTAGGCCTGCCTTAAATCCTACTGCTGCAACTGGAGAGTTGTGGAGCGTTAACCACGTCACCCAGCTCAGCACTGATTTCTCATTTGCCACCCAGGGGTGAACAACGTTAGTCTATGCAACAGTCTTGAGACTGCAGGAATCATGCTTATTGCCTGCGCCAGTACACAACAATCCCTCCTTTTATCCTTACATTCCCGTTGCCCTTTCTCATGCCAAGCCTGTGAGTACGGTGTGCAGCTTCTTCTGCCTCATTGTCCTGAGCATCTTACCAAATGCCACTTTGGCGTGGAACATCTAGGGTCCTCCGAAGGTCAGTCGGAGAAACAGCCCTTTAAAGCCCGCTGTGGCATTTCCCGTCAGGACTGTCAGGAACACTGCATGTGCCTTTACAAGATGTTCCTTTTTATGGGACTTGAGGAGAATTTGGTGTCTGCTCGGAGTGCCAAGCAGAGTGGTGCTTCTGAGCATTGCATTTATTTTAAGCTCATGGCTAGTAAATTATGTAACTGACCGAATTTCTTTTTCTTTCTTGCTTGCTTTTTTTTTCTTTTCTTTTCTTTTCTTTGAATTGCCTGCTAGAAAGCTTACAGCCAGATTCGTGGCTCATCTGGAGGAAGTGTATTGGTCACCACAGAGTGTGTGTCAGTCTTTATTTCTGCCTCCATTTCCCCCATCTTTAGCGTTCTTTTATTTTAACTATTTTTATATAATTTAAACGTTATTTTAAAATTTATTCATGAGAAGCTTAGCTTAATGCAGGGGAATTATCAGCTAGCATGTGTAAGGCCCCAAACTCAACCCTTAGTACTGCCAAAAACAAACTGTTATTCTTTCTAATTTCCTTAAAGTTTGGTGAGAGAGAGGAAGGGAGTGGGGCGGGGAGAATATGTATTGTACTAATTTCACTTGTTATAACTCTTATAGTTAAGAGATGTCTTAATTTTCACAAAAAAGTACTAGTTGGTTATACGTGGTGAGTTCCAGGTCAGCCAGGACTACATAGGGATACCCTCTCTCAAGAGGGAGGGGGGGGTGCTAGTAATACAGAATGAAAATTTTAGACTTTGCAAGAAAGGGAAAGAAAGAAGCTTGGAGAGTGAATGTTTACAGACTGTGATAGAGATTTGGAAACCACTAGAAGGAAATACACTGAAAGCCAACTTGACTGTGTTGACTCTGGGGAAGAGTAGCTACTGTTTCATTAAACTAAGACTTGTCAAATTACCTTTTAACCTGGCACAGAAGAGGATGCTGAAGACAATGGCTTGCTGGGAGCAATGCAGGGAACAGCAGTGTTGGAGCTTCAGGAAGACAGCCTACTGTTTAGTAGGCTGGCCTTCTGGGGGATTGTCTCCTGAGTGCCATTGGCCACTGCTGTGCCTTACGCTTAATGCTACCATGGTCTCCTTGTCTCTCTTGTGGTATGAAAATTCTATGGGGGTTTTAACCTCTCACTGGGCAGTATTACTGGTACACATAACAATGGTGGTGATTTTTCCTCAAGCAATACCACTTGGGCAAGGCAGTGCCACTCAGTTGAATTGGTGACTCCATTGAAACTCAGAAAGAATTGTAGAGGAACACTTGGAATTTTTATATTAAGAAAAGCTTTTTGGTTTAACTGACTTGTCATTAGAGGTTCGTGTTCCCACCCCAGCTGTGGAATAGTTGTTTATGAGTTGGAATTGGAATGCTTGATGCAGGTGGCTGTAATTTGGTTGGGTACAGTCGTGCTGGCACCTGTAGCTTGTCTTTGGGATTGTGTGCCACATGGGTTTACGGGAACTTTTGGCTTAGGGCATAAAAGATATGAAGCCCTGAGATTCAGAGTGGGCATTGATTGGTGATTGGTTGGTTGGGTTGCTGTTGTTAGTGAAATAATTCATAAGAGAACAAAGGTTGGAGTGATTTGAGTTTAGGACAGTCTAAAAAGAGGCTATGAAGATTTCTACCTTTCTCTCTTTCTGTATTAAGGCTGTTTGTAAAAGCAGTGAAGATATCTATCTTTCCTTTCTCCTTCTCTAAATTGAGGGTAAAAGATTGAAGTATTGAAGTGTACTGCTACAAAGAATAACTAAAAAAACATGTATAGTTAAGAACAGTAGGTGTTTTTCACATACAGTTACAGGATTAAATTAGGATGTTTTGCCAGCTGCCTTGGAATCAGTAACTTAAGAAAGCATAAAGTTTTGCTAGGGACTTGTTTGGTCAGGGTTAGGAAAGCTAGAACAAAGAAAGCTTAATTTCTAGAGCCCACAAGTTTCACCTATGAAAAACAGACCCATGATCAAGAAGTAACAAATGAGTTTCAGTGCCCACTGTTAGTCTTGAACTTCCTCCGCCACGAGTAAAATTGATTCTTCCTGGTCTCTATAATCAAAAGCTTACTGATGAGTTTGGAGTGTACCTTAAGGATATGGAGCTATTCAGTAGATTTTCCTTTTACCCAAGGAAAGCAAAGAGACCCCTGACTTAAGGTTTTTTAGTTATAATAATCTTGTTTCACTGTGTTAACTAAGTAGGAATTGTATATGTTAAGATGCTGTGATGTGTACTCATTCCCTAGCATCCTGCCAGCTACAGTAGAAACTGGCTGTGAAATTAGCTGACCTTCTTAAACTCTGTTAATCTATAAGAGAAAAACTATTTCTTCTAGGATAGAGATGTACTGTGGGGAGAAAAAATATATATGGAAAACTAGGTGTTCAGGTGTGGTTTTTAAGATAACTTGTTTTTTTAAAAATATGGAACTTGTAATTACTGAAATGTGAACCCTGTAATCATTATGTGAAGTTTAAGTTTATGATTAAGATGTGATGTAATGCGATCTTTCCCCATTAGGAGCTGTATCAAATACATATTTATATATATATATGTGTGTGTGTGTGTGTGTGTGTATATATATATATGAAAATAGACAGACAGTAGGAGTAGAAAAAAGAGTAGCAGACAGAACAGAAGGAGGAGTAGAAGAAGTAGTAGAAAAAGGAGTCGTAGCAGGAGAAAAGGAGAGAGAAAAGCCTGAATAAAGAGAGAAGCCTTGTCCCATCCATAAGAGGTATGGTTTTGTTCATATTATTTCTCCTCTGCCTCTCCCTCTCAGGTTGCTGAACCCTGCTGGCTGGGGCTGACCTAGGCAATGGCTCAAGATTCCAAAAATCTGCCAGTTTGAGAGGGCTAATTCACAGCGCTTTGGTGTAACAGTGAATCTTGACCATTAACTTGATTGGATTGAAAAAGCCTTGAGGTTTAGTAAAGCACCCTCCGTGTGTCTGGTACCATTTCCAGGGAGGATTAAGCAAGGAGGGAAGACCTGCTTGGAGTGTGGGAAGTTCCATCGCATACATAGAGATCTAGTGAGAAAGGAGGAAGCCAGCAAGGATTAACCCCCACCTCCATTCCCCCCCACCTCTGTCGTCTTTCTTTCTCTTCCTTTCTTCTCCTCTCTCCTGCTTCCCCCTTTTCCTCTCTCTCCCTCTCTCCTTCCATAATATGAGCTGCCCCGCCTTGGTGCTTTTCTTGCCATGATGAACCAAAACATCTAAAACTGTAAGCCAAAGGAAATAATTATTTCCTTTAAGTTGTTTTATTCCATTATTGGTCACAGTGACAATAACTGATTTGGATTACAGATGTATTCATTCAGCTCTGCATTTTGATTAGCTGTGGTTTTCTGCAATGGTCTCCATGTGTTGCAAAGAGAAGTTTTTGTTTCGTCGTTGATGATGTGTGAGGACTACACGTAACTGTGAACAAATATTTAAAGTGTAGTTAGGAACTATGCTGGTTTAGTAAAGTGGTTATAGGTCTAGGTTCTTCTATGGGATCCATTACTTCAATAGCCCTTGGTAGTTGGCTGTTTCCAGTAGTTGACATGATTTTCCTCTTGCTGAGTGGGCCATAAATCAAGTTTGAAAGTTGCTGGTTACCACTAAGGTATACATGCCACTACTGCACCCTTAGGGTTACAGTGTCATGCTAGTCATGTGATTCATAGGTATCAGAGCTCTGTAGGATTGTAAAATGCAGAGGATTAGGGAGTTTGCTTTGAGATTGTGTCTCCTAGTAATGTCAGAAGCTATACCCATAAGGAATCACCAATATGACCTCCTGAACATGAACTGAATAGGTATGTAGTGTAGAGGGGAAAGCCTACAAGGTCGCAACACTGCACAAATAGCTACAAGCTTTGAATGGTGAGAACAGGAGATATAGGCTTATTCAGAGAAATTCACACTGTGCTGACTAGATTTATGTCAACTTGACACAAGCTAGAGTCACTGGAGAGTGACTGGAGAGGAGGGAGTAAATGCTTCCTAAGACAGGGCTGTAGACAAGTCTGTAGAGCATTTTCTTAATTAGTGATTGATGTGGGAGGGCCCAGGCAACTGTGGGTGAGGCCACCCCTGAGCAGGTGGTTCTATGACCTATAAGAAAGAACAGCAAGCCATGGGGAGCAAACCAGTAAGCGGCACCTCTCCATGGCCTTTGGATCAGCTCCCGCCTGGAGGTTCTTACTCTGTTTGAGTTCTATCCTGACTTCCTTAGATGATCAACAGTGATGGGAAGCATGAGCCCAATAAAGCCTTTCCTCCCAAAGTTGCTTTGGTCTTGAAATTTTATCACAACAATAGTAATTCTAACTAGGACACATACCAACTGGCTATCCGATGCCAAATGATCATCCTTGAAAACATAGATACAAGTAACATGCAGACTGAGTAGGTTGCATTTATGTATTTAGGAACGTGTTCTCAATAATTAATGAGAAACAGGTTATGAATGAGAGCAAAGAAGGGCATAAGGATGGGTTTGGAGGGAGGAAAAGGAAGGGAGAAATGGTATAATTATATTATGACCTCAAAAAATAAAATAAGCAAAACAAAGCGACAAGTTGTTAGTTTTGTAAATGAGTGTCATGGTAGAGTTACTGGCAGAGCAACTCCGAACAAGAATCTAATGACAAGGATTTTAATAAAAATATTAAATGTGTGTGTGTGTGTGTGATAGCATTTTTGAGTCTGTCAAGAGTGCTTTGTGGCAACTGTAGAGGAAATGCATATTTCCCTTTTTCGGTCATTCCAGTTGAAGAGAGATTTGAAATCACCACTTGGAAGTATTTTATGCTGTGATCATCGTGGATTTGCTCATGAGATAATATAATCTGAACAACATGCCTTTTTCCATCCAAAGACCAGTATTTTCTTTGCTGTATGCAGGTTGTATTTCTTTCCATCTATAATGAATAAAACGAATGGGTTGGATATATTCTCTGAATAAATGATGTGTTGTGGTGAATTTTAAGCAATGCATAGTCTTGGACTTTGTTTTTCCTCATTACCTTTCTGATTAGCCTAGCAGAACTCTGCCTTTGCATAGTGTTTCCCTTCAGTCGGAAAGTCCTGATGTTCCCTTAAGTGCCCACACTCTGTTGGGGGAAACCTGAAGTCCCTGTAGAGAGAAATTGAGCAGAGTAGGAGAAGGATATGGATGGAGGTTTGTTTGCTTATTTTCCTTCATAGACTCCGAATAACGAGAGATATGGGGAAATTAAAAAAAATATATATGGTAAGCTACAAATCCAAATCTACGCAACACAAGGCAGAGGGAGACAGTTGGGAGCCTGGGTGAGTTTTAACGTTTAAATGTTTTACTACTTTTGTGTCTGGAAGTGAGGACAAGCCCTTGGGTGAATTTTAAGAGAATCAAAGGAGAAAGGATAGAAGTGGATTATGACATTCTTTGCAAGTTTCCTTGAGCAAAGCTGAAAAAGGAGAGCATTGGATTTAAATGACTTTCACAGCAGGATTGTACTCCTTTTGATGTGATTGCATTACAAGATAAGAGGGGATTATTAGGGTTACCCAGGTTTATCACACTCTTGAGTGTAGCTTGTGTTAAGGAAGCTGCAGCACAAAGTTTGTCTTCCCAGTACCCAACCTGTGGCCCCAAGGCTGCATGCAGCCAAAGACAGTTATGAATGTGACCCTATACAAAATCATAATTTTGCCCAAAACACTGAAGTTTTCTTCTGGGATTTTTTAGGGTAGGGGGAGGCTTCAATTATTTGGGTCTCAAGCATGAACTTTGTAAATTATAATGTCGAATAAGTTTCAGAAGACTGGATGAACCTAAAACTTACTGAAGCCAAGTACCTATTCCACGACTTCTAGTAGTTTGGGAAGTAAGACTTCTTCTCTAACTACCTTGTTATCTTGCTAACTTCTGCTGTTATCGTCCTATGGGCTTGTTACTGAAAAGAGGTGGTTATTGGTCTGAAAAAAATAAGCATCACTGTAGATCAAAGAAGAATGCAGAAACCTTGGCGCAAAAAAAAAAAAAAAAAAAAAAAAAGGAAAAAGAATTATATATATTTTCACAGAAGCTGAGTAAAATAGAACTGCTTTTTTGTTGGCTAAAGAAGTAAATTTAAGCTGCGGAGATGGCTTTGTTGGTAACGAGCTTGCTATGCAAGCATGAGGACCTGACTTCAGATCCTGAGCACCCATGTTAAAAGCCAGGCTGGTGGTACGTACCTGTGATCCTACCGCTTGGAAAGCCCAAGAGAGGAGGATCCCTGGGGCTTTCTGGCCATCTAGGTTTAATGGAAGACCCTGTCTCAAAAACAAAACAAAACAAAAAACCAAAACAACAACAACAAAACAAACAGAAAACAGGAAGAGAATCAAAGAAACCCAACATTGACCTCCATGTACTCCTGAACACACATGCCCACGCATACATAGACACGCTGGAGGAGGGGGAGTGGCAGGAGGAGGGGGAGGAGGAGGAAGAGGAGTGGGAGCAGGAGGAGGTGGGAATGATGATTAACAAAGATATAAGGGGCTTGTAAGAATTCTGCTTGGAATCCTAAAGTGAGAAATGACAGTCAGAACAAGACTAGGAGCAAACTAGAGCTGACATGCCAGGAAGCCATGTCAGACTGTAAGATGGACTGACCCACAAAAGTAGATAGAAATGGGCAGAATTGAGGGAAGGTGAAAGTAAACGTCTTTTACACTGAGGCTTTTTTTCCTGTTGTCTCTGATCATCCTTTGCTGCCCTCAGTAGGTAATGCTGTCTTCTTTAACGTAGATGGTCTCAGTATAGTCTCAACTTTCCCTCCACCATCTCTCAACCCAGCTGCAACCTTCCTACCAGAGTGCACGCTCCCAGTTATCTGCCTGACTGTGCCTGTGGCTGTCTGAATAAAAGCCCACTGCTCTTAATATAGAGATGAAAGTCCTAGCACGGAGGTCATGATGTGCTCGTCACCCGTCTCCAAACCTCTTTTCCTGCTCCCTCTCTGACTTGACCTTCCAGCTACTTAAACAGTGCCATCCTTTCCTCTACAGACACTGTAGATGCTTCTTTCTCTGCGCTAATCCCTCCCCTCAACTGCCCTGCATTTCAGTCTTAACTCCCCCTGCAGCCTCAGCTCAGAGAGCACTCCCCAGAAATGCCTTCTCTGCTGTTAATCATTTCAGATGTCTACCTGCTCTACATTTTCGTAACATTTGGTACTTACATCCAACTAACTCCCTGGTTTGTAGAAATATGTTTGTGTAATTAATGGATTCAGATGGTCCCCCTGGACCTTAAACTCCCTGTCTTTAGAGATCGTGGTTATTGTATTTCCTATTTTGTGACCGGTACCTAACAGACTCAGTGCACATGCTCAGCAACACTCGGATGGTATTGACTCAATAGACAGATAGGGAGAGATGACTTTTTTGTTGTTGATTCTGGTTTTGTTGTTATTGCTTTTGCATTTATGGAAAGTAGAGGAGTGAGTGCAGAGCACCTAAGAACTCTAGGTTCTAAATGTGTGTCGCTATAACAATGTACTATGATGGATAGGTGTGCGGTTAGCGCAGAGACTGTCACGGCTCTGGTGCTGGAGACCGCCTTTGTAAAGCCTTGGCCACTAAAAGAGCCGTAAACACTCAATAGCGCCGCTCCCGATGAGAAACCTCTGTTCTACTCTAGAAAGTGTCTCAGGATTGTGGAGATTTGGGGCATTTTAGAATCAAGCTTGTTTTTAACTGATGTATAAAATTATAAAAACCTGTGCTGGCATGACTCGGCAGGTCATGGTGCTTACCACCGCACCCAAGTTCCAACCGCAGAGGCAAGTTGGAAGGTCAGATGTGGTTCCTATAAGCTGTCTTCTGACTTCTGCACGTGATCTGTAGCTTAGGCACGCCCATATGTGCACAAAATGAATAAATGTAGCAAGCACACAGACATGTATTCATGCTATTCCTTGCAAATATCCTGATACATGTGTATCTTGTATAATACGTGAATTAGGTTAGAATTGTCTGTCTCCTTGACTATTTCTCATTTGATCTTGGTGAAAATATCAAACTACTAAACTTTTAATGTATTTTACAATAGTTACCTGTAGTCACCCTGTTGTGCAATAGCATGCTAGAACTTCTCTGTGTGTGTGTGGTATATGCATGCCTGTACGGATGTGTATATGGGTGTGCTTACCCACGTATGCACATATGTGCTCACCTGTGCGTGCTAAGTGAGGCCAGAGGTCAACATTAGAGGTCTTTATCTTTTCCACTCTATTTTTTGAAACAGACTTTCTCAGTGAGCCAAGTGCTCATGAGTTTGGCTGGACTGGCTAGACAGCAAGCTCCCAGTATTCACCTCTCTCTGCTCCCACTCACCCTGCATCCCACTCATGGTTAGAGCGGGCATCACCACGGCAAAACATGACCCGAGTGCTTAGAACCCAAGCTCACGAGTGCGTGCCTGAACCTGGAGCGCTTTAACCTACTGAGCCATTCCCCTGGCCTTTTACGCCAGAATTTCTTGCTCCTCTGGGTAGCGTACACCGGAGTGCTCACCTTTTCCCCTCGGCTCCTTCTGCAGCCTCTCAGCGGCTGTGAGGTCATCTTTTGCAGCTGGCCGTATTTCTTCTGTAACATTATTCTGAGGAGAAGCGCTGTCTCCACTGCTGTGTGCCTTCTCTCTCCTCACTAGGAGGAACCCACAACATGAACAGTAAAGAAACAATCCCCATATTTCATAAACCACACCCAGAGATGAACCTCTTAGATTTTAAAATGCCTGCCATTGACTTCATATATATGTATCTTTGGTGACTTGTAATGACCTCTACCAGCCTTCCTTTGTTGTTTCTTTATAACATTTTTAATTTAAGTATACCATATATTATTACAAAACAGCTCCTTAAATTGCCAGTTATTTGATTAACTTCATTTGATTTGATTACTCACTAGCTGGACATTAATTGCCAATATATAAGCTCAGCAGCTCCAGAATCCTTACTGGTTTTGGAAAACAGTGCAATATTTTTAGATCAAAGTATCTGGTAGGTTTATTTTTCCTACTTGTTAATAAAAAAAACAAGCAGTCACTTTCACATTTAAAAGCTTCAGTAGTTCTTCTGTCCTGCTGGACAAAGCCTGAGCACGACTGTAGGGCTCGGGAATCTCCAGTAGGACCTGGACTGCTGCTCTCCTCCCCTGCTTTCTCCCCTTCCTCACTTTCCTGCTCCATCAGGCTTCACCTCCTCACATGCTCCAAGGGTGAGCTGATGTGTGAATTAATTATCCACTCTCAAAGCTTTACTGCGAGATGAGATATTTTTAAAATACCGGTTTCATTTATTTAACTGAGATCAAAGGAACAGTAGCTTAAAAAACATGGGAGCATGTTTCTCTTCACATTGCCAAGTGGCACTTGGCAAAGCAAGCCACTTCCAACTGATAAGGCACCTCCCAGGGAGAGACTGGAAGCCTGCTGCTGTGTTCCCTGTAATGCAGCAGGCTTTCCTGTGCTCCTTCAGCAGTGTATCTGCTTTAGGCCAGCAGCAAAGAGGAAAGGACGGGAGGAAGGCAAGGTCCAGCCCCTCTAAGGACATCATGGGATTGGTACATGTCACTTTTGCTTCTTTCTCATTGGCCAGAAGCTAGTCACATGGCTCCCCAGTTGCTAGGGAAGCTGGAATATTTGTCTTAGTACAAGCTCTCACTGTCTATTCTGGTCACTGTGGATGGAATGATAACTGAATAACGAAGGGATGAGTGTGAATTTGCCTCCTTTGCTGCGTGTCATTTACTGTGCTCAATGCTAAGGATGTACACATAGATAAGGACTGAATTTCAGGGAGTTTATGTTTAGTTTGAAGACCTTGGACCAGGTTGGGTGGCATACACTTGTAACCCTAGCACTTGGGAAGCGGAGGCAGGAGGATTGGGAATTCAAGGTCTTCCTTGGCTCTGTAGCACATAATTCTGAGGGCATATTGGGTGATGTGAGACCCTGTTTCAAAAAGCCCAGGGGCTGGAGAGATCTCAGTGGTTAAGAGCACTTGTTGCTCCGCCAGAGCATAGAAGTTGTGTTCCTAGCACCTGTGTCACATGGCTCACAACTGCCTGACACCTGCTTATGGCCTCTGTAGGCACTCACACATAGGCGAACACACACACTTGCACACACACATACACACCACATACACACACCACACACACACACACACACACACACACACACACACACACATGCATGCATGCACACAAAATACAAAACAAGAAATAAAAACACAGATCCCTAAACACACTTTGTGGTCCTTGTTGCCTTAATGTATCATGAATATGTAGCATACATAAGGGAATGTATCATGTATCTAGTCTGCGTGCGAATTTCTGGGCTGCATTTACCCTCTAGTTACCTGGCACTTTCTCTGCTTATTGTTCACTGGCTGCAGCACTGCTTGCCTTGTAAAAGGAGCCCACAAATCTCTGACTTCACAGAGCCTTGAGCGTTCCTTCGAGGGATAGTTAGGAGCTGTTTGCCTGATGTTCCCATTTCCCCTTGTCATTGTGTTCTTCTGCCTTTGTTGTGCTGGAAGGTTCTGGAGTCTGGTTTGGACATGGTGGCACTTGCCTTATGTCGACACCTGAAGGAAGGTGGTGACATGCACTTCCTGTTTAAAAGAAGGAAAAAAAAAAAGAGTCACAAATGAAGTGTACTTTATTGCTTCCTACCCCTAGCACATTAGCCCAGCTGCGAGGAGATGGAAAGTCTGCAGTGAGTGTTTGCAGAGCCCACTTGGAGCTCCCATCATTCTTTCCTGGGTTCTTGAATGGCAGTGTGGGTGGAATCGCTCATGGACTGGGGAATCTCTCACATATTGTGTTTAAAAATATCATACTTAATAAAAAGTTAAGTGAATTCTGAATCAGATTCAGAACCCAAGAAGAGATCACTCTTTCCTCCAGTGTTTTCATCTTATTCTGAGTTTGACTTCATGTTTATTTATTTATTTTTGTTTGTTTTTATGAAATGTGCAATAAGGGGCTATTTAAAAAGCCTTGATCCTCCCTACCTCACTACCTACCCAACTTCATGGTCTCCCTCCCTCTCTCCCTCCTTCCCTCTCTCTCTTTCTCTTTCTTTCCCTCCCCCCTCCCAAAGGAGTTGGGGAAAGGGAAAGAAAATTATCAAAATAAATTGCATAAAATTTTTTTAATAAAAACACTGACTTCTATATTACTATATTTCGCATTAAACTTTTCCAAAAAATATCAAACTGAAATCCTGTGTACTAGGAATATATCTTGTATGGTCCAAAAAATGTTGATCTTCTTTGTAAGCCAATTTCCAGCTTAATTTAGAAATGTCTTTGTCTTAATCAGAGCCTCGTTGCTCTGTATAGTCCTATTTTTTCCTTTGGGCCTTCAAAATCATAGACAATTAGTATATGAGAAAGCCATAGAATTGAGGAACTTTATTAAGTCCAGGCTATTAATTATCCTAGTGCTATATTGTCAAGCATTAGCCATTTGGGGCCTCAGTCTTTCTGTCAGTCATATAAGAAGTCTGAATTAAAACAGAGAATCTTCTAGTTTTCAGTCACCTCTAAAGCATACAGCAATATAGAATTGTCACCCAGACTCTAAAGAAAACATTGGCCAAATGTTGAGAATTAGTAAGCCCTTGTTTTCCAAGAGTCTAAAGAGCATGATGGTGGTTGTTGATCTTAGATTATGATGTGAAATTAATTAGCCTACCTTCTTATGTGATATGCAGTGACTTGGGTGTGGGGGCAAATTTGGATCAATATGTGTGGTGCACTAAAAGGTTACATGAATCATTGCTTATTAGAGTGGTTGATATCACCCAAATTAATAGCTAAGCCCCCAGTGCCTTAATGATTCATCTTTCATGTGCAAGGCCTTAGACAAAGAATGTAAAGATCAGCTCCCTGTCAGAAAACTATGTCCTTGGGGAATGGTATAAATAATAGTTTACATGGAGTATTGACTTGTAAGCGCTCAGGCTTTTAGAACATTTGGCTTATTGTATCTAACTCAGAGATGATATATTATTTAACCAATTAATTAGGTCTACTCTGATCACATCTGCCTGCCAGAGCTGTGTTTATTTAACATGCTTCATTGTAGAAAATTAGTCTTTGGCAACAAGCAGGAAAAAAAAAAAAAAAAAAAAAACCTGTACATCCGCAGTAGTTGAGTGAGTCCAGTCCTGAGGCCACCCCAGCGATCTTCCTCACAATTCCTTTGAAATCCATACTGCAGGACAAAGCATCTCACAGTACGGAGGGTGGCTCTGTAGTCCCAAGAATCCACAGTGAATTAAAGTCTAGACTCACTCATTTGTCAGTGGAAGGGGAGGAGGGAGAAAGAGCAAATCAGATATGCCCAAAATGTTACAGAGGTACCAGTGAATCAAGGATGCTGTCGCCAGCCTGTGCGTAGCGAGGAGGGCGATGTAACAGCCAAGCAGCGGCAGGAGCAGCGTTGTTCTCAGAAACAGTCACATAAACAGCAGCCAGGGTAGGCCTCCTCCCTTCCCGAAGCAGCATACTGCAGCCTGGTGAAATGCAAGGCTCTGAGGTTTGAAAATCTCCGGGGTTGGGCATGGCAACTGTGGAAGCCTTGCTCAGAAACCCCGGTGATCTGGACAGGCAAAACTCCACGTTAGCCATAGTACCTCCAGAAAGAGGGATGCTACCTTTCCTAGGTTTTTGCCAGTAGGCAGCCCCCTTCAAGAGGAAGATCTCAAATTACCTGTAAGAAAAATTTTAAAGGCAGACAGAGAGAGCAAAGTTTTGGCATGCCTGCAGAAGCAGCAATGTCGGTAAAAACTACCTAGAGACAGAAGCTAAGTGTTGATTTGCCCATGACTCTTACCTGGGAGTGGAAGGTGGGAAGAAATGGACAGTGGCGGTGACGAGAAGACGAGGCACAGTGCAGCTCGGTGAAGCCACGCTCTGACTGCGTTCTGCCCCCTCTTCATGCAGTGCTGCGGGCTGGTACATCGCCGGCGAGTACGGGTGTCCTATGTAAGTTTCTATTGCTGTACAGTCATGGCCAGGAGCTGAAAATGTAACTTGTGTCTGTCTGGTCTGTGTTGCTTCTTTTGGATGCTGTAATCCCCATGCTGAACCAAACTGAAAATCAAATATCTGTGCCATGAGTTGTCAAGGCACCTGAGATCTGTGAGATCCCGAGATCTTTCTGGGGGATGTTTTTGTGTGTTTATCTTTGGTGCCAGGTTACTTTCATAAGGTTGGAAATGACTTGTAGAGGGGCTGGCTTGTTGGTATATGTGTGTGGGGAGAGTGTCTGTTGTCTCGGGTCTCTGTATCAGTCCAAACCAGTTGATATACTCTTTTGCTCGGAGTTTTCATATTCGAATCGTGGCATGGGAAAGGAAATTGTTGTCTAGAGATGAAATGCTGTGGAGTTTGTCAAATTACAGACAGCCACAGGGGCTGATGTTAAATCCTATTTCAAAGAGCTTCAGAAAAATAGTAGATGATAATCATTTGATGGATGACACAGCTGTTGCAATAATGCCAGCGTCTCCCACGGCTTTGTCACCCCCTGACTGTTTCTCCGGAGCAGGCTTTATTGCGTGGACCTGCTGTGTTTTTGCAAAATGGCTGTCTGAGAATTAAATTCGAAAAGGCAGACTCGCAGATACTGAAGTGTCACCGTTTGAGAGGGTGGGCTGTTCATCGAAATACACTGCACTGCTACATGAGAGGACAGGCTCCGAGGAAGCACCGGCCTCATTTTCATACTCCGTCTGCGTGCAGCTTCTTTTGATTTTCATGGAGCGATGCGAAAAGGGAGCAGGCAATTTATGCAGGCTGCCCAGACTGCAGTGCCGAATGCTGAACACCGACTTGAGGTTCCTGGATGCAAAACAAATAGAAAACTGACAGGGAGCACTAATCAATTCTTAAGGGTGTCACTAAGGGAATCTGTGACCTTGGGAGCTTGGCGAGCAGATGATATTCAGCTGAGACCTCAGGACAAACAAGGTCAAAATCTGCTGCGTTCTAAAACACAAAGTTGAAGAGCAAGGGTGGGAGGGGGTTGAAGGGGTCATTACATTCTCTTCGGATTTGAAAGGTCTCCCTTTATTAAATAAATAATTAAGACCTCTAAAACCTCCCTTAATTGAAAGGGTTTTAGGATTGTTATGTACTGGGTGCTGTTTGTGTTTTGAATGCAACAGCTGACACATCAGGAGTAAATGTAGTTGTGAGGTAGCCAGCCAAAATTTTTTTTTAAAGAGGACGTCTGCAGAGATGGATGGATTCCTCCAAAAGGGAAAAAAAAAAAAAAAAGTTATTGATTATTTAATAAGATTTGGGAATAATGAGTGCCACAAACTTTTTAGTGTGTATAACTGCCTAAAAAATGAAATTTTTTAAATAACTTGAAGTTTAAAACCTCTATTTTCATGAACTAATGAGGACTCTGAGTTCTGTGTCTTTATGTCTTTCTGTTTATTTTCATACTGTGAATTGGAAGAAATTTATTACTACATTTGCTTATTGCATAGGGTGTTCTGAAATACAATCCCAAAGCTGTTATTTATATTCTGCTTGTTTTTGCCCTTTTTCCTGTGTTACACATGTAAATACATAGAACGAGCAGTACAATCTGGTTTTTGTTGTTGCTGATGATGATAATGGTGTTGTTTTTGAATTGTGACTAAAAAGTGTCGAGACTTGTTTCTTTATATACCAGATTTTTCCCTGTGTTTTAAATAAGGAGCCATAACAATATATAATATATGTATGCTTTAAAGGCATTGTAAATTCATATACATTGGTCTGGTGTATGAATTTAAGACTGTTTTGTCTTAGGACTCTAACCTGCTACCCACATGTAGCTGCTTCAGCTTTCACTGATCACTCTTTAACCTCTGGCTTTTAGCTTTCTTTATAGATGGCCAACTCAGAGTCGTATGTAGATGAACTCTGAAGCGTACATTGCTTCCTTGGAGGGAAAGAATCAGCAATAAATACATCTGTGAGTGAGACCTAGTTTGCCTGCAAAGTTGATGGAGCTGGGGGCTACTAATGAAATAACTGGGTGGACAGCAATTCGAAAGGTAGCAATTCAAACCCCAGCGTCTACACTAATGGATGCGGGGTCCTATTAGATGGGGTATTCTATTGTTATCTCTCAAATATATTTTCAATTTGGGGAAATGACAACTTGGATCATACCAGTACTAAGTCCAAACATTTGCATACACATATAAATCAGTTATCCATTATATATAATTATATATGTTACATAAATTTAAAATATGTAAAATAACATACAGGCTCAGTCACCCACTGCATGACTGCATATCAGTCAGTGATGCATTGCACATATCATAGAGGTCTAGGCAGATTAGGATGCCCAGTGATTTGCACATCGTAGTTTGAGTAAGTACACCCTATGATGTTTGCACAGCTACAGAATAGCCTGGTGATGCGTTCTCAAGCAGGATACCCATTGTTCAGTGGTGTGTGTGTGTGTGTGTGTGTGTGTGTGTGTGTGTGTATCTCAGTCTTCAATCTTCTGGGAGTTTTCTTTTTTTTTTTTCTTTTTTACCATTTCTTGTTAGGATGACAGCCTTGTTAAGGATTCCTCCTACTCTAACATTGTCTCTTAGAAAGAATGGTGAACATTATGTGGGCAGCAAAGAAAGTTATATGCAAGTGCTACCACCCTCGTTTCTAGCTCCTTGGCTTTCATAGTTGTTGCTTTTATGTAGCTCTCTTCCCTCTCCTGTTCAGCATTGACTTGACATCCCAAACCTGTTCTGTGAGCAGTGAGTCCTGCCTAGGGACTGGAAACCCTGTTTTTCTCTATGAGACTTAATACATAAGGCTCTCATTTTGACATTATTTTTTTTTTCGAGATATAATCTTCATCATTATGTTTATACCTACCTGTAATTCTTTTTAGAACCTGGATTTATGTCTTATAGGCAATTCCCATATTTACCTAAACTGCCTTGGTATTTTATGAAGTGATATAAAAGCCGGTCAGCTGAGTAACTATTATTAATTTAAACATGGAGAGCTCTAATGTGAGCTTTGAAAACATTGATATTTCCATCATTTGGGAGAAGGAATTGGTTCTCATTCCGCTAAGCGTTTAGTTGAGATTCAGGTAGCCTTCCATGTTCATAGATTCCGCATTTGTGGATTTCACAGAAGGCTCAAAAGTCTTTGAAAGAAGTCACATCTGTATTGAGCACGCACAGACCTCTTGGCATTCCTCCACAGTGCAGTATGACAGCTACCTGCATTTGTATTGTGCTGCACGTTACATCATCCAGATGTAAAGTATGTGCAAGAATGGACACAGGTTACATGCAAATCTCATCCCATTTTATATTGGGGGCAAACTTCCATCAATATTGATACCCCAGGAGCTGGGGATACTAAGGAAAGGTGGTACCGATGGAAGGTACCCTGTCTGAGATGCTTAGGAGTTGAAGTGTTTGAGAGTCTTAGGTTTTTTAGGTTTGGGAATATTTTCATAGATTTTTTTTTTTCCCTGACCTGGCATCCCGAATCTAAAATTTTGAAATGCTTCAAAATCCAGATTCAAAATGTAGGGATGAATAATCAGCAAATCAAACACAAAGGAGAGCTGATGCTAAAATTTCAAGTGCTGAGTTTGAGGAAAGTGGCCAGCACTCAAGTCAAAAAACCAAGCATCGTGGCTGGAAGGGTGACTCAGCAGTCGAGAACATGTATTGCTCCTCCAGAGGACCTGAGTTCAGTTCCTAGCACCCAGGTCGGGTAGCTCATAACCATCTGTCACACCAGACCCAGACATCTGATGCTCTTCTGGCCTCTAGGCACCTGTGCTCACAAGTACACATAGCCACATATATTTTAAAGAAACCATCCATTGTCAATACCTCTATTATCCCTTCTGTTCACCATTGCTCAGTTCACCTAGTGAACCCATTTCCCTGATTTCTAGCATCGTGGGGGGTTCGTTCTTCCCAGTATCTGAATCTTGTACAAATGAACTCATAAAGAATAGTTTTCTTGTCTCGTCTACCTATGACACTTGTCCTTCATTTATAAGACAGTTCTTTGTGGTTATAGTCATATTCTTATTATTGGGGTTATATACTATTCCACTGTGGGCTAACCCATGATTTAGTCAGTCTTTCTACTGTTGATGGGCTTTTGGGTAACTTCCAGTTTGAAGCTACTATAAACAATATGGTTTTAAACAACTGTGATATGTTAATGTCTAGGCATGTGGTTCTGCTGGATTTCAGTATAAGAACGAAAGTGTCGAGTCAGGCATTACCGTAAACCATATTCATCTAAAGTGGGTACCGGTAAACAGCTTTCCAAAACATTCATCCAATTCATACTCTTCCTGTCTGGCAGCACTCTCCCAGGAACTTGCTTGTCTGTTGTGCCTAAGCCAGTCTGAAAGCAGAAGTATCCCCTGATGGCTTTGCCTTTCCTTATTAACTAACAAAGACAAGTGTCTAAGCTTTTGGCTATCCTTAGTAGTCCTTGTTGCAGCCTCTTGATTTTCTTTCAGGTTATCTGTCTTTTGAGGCAATTTTGTGGATAAAAGAACTGATAAGGAAGAAAGCAGCAGCCTCCGATTATCACATAACACAGCATTGAAAGACATTGGCTACAGAGAAATCTCCTAGAACTGTGGAATTAGACTTGGCGTAGGGTGAGATTTTGATAAGATCATTTATTTACTATGTCATAGCAGAAAGTCTTCTTCTCTTTGGGGCCTGATAATTATCCTATATAATCAGGATCGCAGTAGAACATTTAAGATTTGAGAGTTAAAATGAAATAGTTGCTCAGCAGCTGCACATCAGCTGCTGTATGGCTGTTTTAATCCCTACAAGAGGACCCAGGAGGCAGAACTCTAAGGGAGTATCAGAGAAGGAAGTGGAGGCAGTGGTAGGAGATTGTTCCTGACGTGGTTGCCGGGTTGCCGCCTGTATTCATTGGTTATTGCAGACAATTCCAAAAAGTTTTGGGAAAGGAGGGGACAAACTCATCCATACATTATGAATCTCTAATGAGACAACGTTTTCCTTAAACTCTAATCATTCTTTTTTTTTTTTTTACTTTTAGAGCATTTAATTGAGATAACCACACTAGTTATTTTTGTGCATTTAGTAAAATGTAGTCATTCAGAACTTCATCTATGATTAATACTGTTGCCTCATGCACAGTCTTTTAGAGTTAACAGTTTTTGCCTGCTATTTCATGTCACGTTTAAGAATGGATAATGATAACGTGGAATATTCACACATGTCATTGCATTCAGCTGTAAAGAAAAATGAAAGTTGCAGGGAATGGTTGGGTCTGGGAAGTATTATATCATGGGAGGTGACCCAGACTCAGAAGGACAAAGACTGCATGTTCTCTCACAGGTAAATCCTAACTTTTAATGCATAAGGGTAAGATGGTATGAGAGTGGGTATAAACTATGGAACTGAATAGGGGAATAAGAGAGACGAGCTAGAGTAGTTTGGAGTTGTGGGGAGGGGGGTGATGCCTAGGACAAGAAAACAGAAATAACTGTAATAGAGAGAGCAGTGTACGTGTGCGGGCGGGGATGGGGGGCAAGAATAGGAAAGAAAAGAGAAACACCAAAACCAGCTTTGAGAAGTACCAGGATAAAGCTTCATTCTTAATAATGATAATAATTTGTAAGATAACTACAATGGTAGGCCAGGTGAGTTGCCATGTGACAGGGGAGAAATCAGATACTGGGGCAGCGAATTGTACTGCTAAAGGGCTCAGATTCTGGTGGTGGCCCAGCTGAGATTCAAGGTGAAATAATTCTTTCTCCATGCACAGTATTTGTTCATCTTGCCTAGAATGTATTCCTATGTTTAAATAATTGGATTATAATTAAATTTAATTAACATGAAAACTTTATAATGCTGTGGAGCATAAAAATCAATTGTAATTGAACTTGAGAAGGCCTTGTGTGCCAGATGAGAGAGATTGCTGGTAAGTGGGACTGTACGCCATGTCTGGCTTGCCTTGCAATTTTTCATTCGTGGTTTATGCTTTTCTCCAAATTGTAAGACTCTAGAGAAATCCTAAGTTGTTCTTAAGGATGGTGTTCAACTTCTAACAACCGCCTTTTAAATCGTGTTTAGGGCCATAGAGATGGCCCAGCAGGTAAAGGCACATGCCACCAACCCGTGTGACCTCCGTTCAATACCCAAAGCCACGTGGTGGAAGGAGAGAACTAATTCTACAAGTCATCCTCTGACCTCCATGCATGCACTAAGACACACATGCCCACACATGTAACACATAAAATATATAAAATGTAATGAGTTATTTATGTTATATTTATATATGTAAGATCGCTGACTTTCCAGATTTAAGACATGAGCTTCAGTAGCTTTTAACTTTGTCCCTATTAAAACCCTTTATTTCACCCTTCAGTTTTTAATATTTTAATATTACATTTATTTATTGAAGGGGCAAGATACACTCACCATGACACTCATATGAAGGTCAGAGGACAACTGGTCCTGAGAATTTAACTCACCTTGTCTGGCTTAGCAGCAGGCACCTTTACCCACTGAGCCAGCCTGACTCTTTACTTTATTTTATTTTATTTTATTTTTATTTTATTTTATTTTATTTTATTTTATTTTTTGTTTTTTACCAGGTGGTGGTGGCACATGCCTTTAATCCCAGCACTACAGAGTGAGTTCCAGGACAGCCAGAGTTACAACAGAAAATTCTGTCTCAAAAAACCAATAAAAAACAAAACAACAATAACAACAAAACCCCCCAAAAAACAAAAAAACAAAACAAAACAAAATTGTAACATTTTAAAGTTAGCATACTGTCCTATTTTCTATTTGCTAACTCATGTCCATCTTTCTTGGAAGTGAGGCGGTCCTTCAGAAGGTGGACACCTACATGACAGCAGCCTGTCTCGGCCTCAGAAATACAAGACTTGTGCATTTAAATGCTGTGCAATACAACTTCTATTGAATGACTTAATATTTTTCAGAGCTTTGAATTTTGCTTTAATCATTAGCTTCTCTCTACTGACATTCTATTAAGGAGATAGGTGAATATTTCATAACCATCTTATTCCATAAATATTAAGGGACTCAGATGGGGAAATGAAATGAAACCAACAGCTAGCCACATCTATGCAGGTGAGAGAACCAGCTTGCTGGAGAATTTTCTGGGAACTGGAACTTCCAGGGGCTTTAACTCCTCCCCAGCAAGTCCTGGGTTACTATGCATTTCTTTTCCTCCTCCTGGGAGAGACAGATCCAGGCATGATAACAAACTCTTAGCAGGATCTAGATCTTACACTGAAAAAGGTTTGAGAAGACTTGCTCCATCACTGTGGGGCTTAAGGTCCTCTTCAAGCAATGAGAGCTGCTGAGAAAGTGCTACCTAATAGTTTCCTGCGACTATTATGCATGCTGAACCATGCAAAGAGTTGCACATCTTCACTCCAGTGTGAACTGTTTCGCTTCTCCCAGCCCTCCCCGCACCTTCGCCCATGCTGAATAAAGGCTGTCACTTTGGGAAATGTGTTCACTGTAGAGGGTTAGTCTGTAGACTGAGTCATACCTACCTGTTCACTCATGAGGCAGTTATCCTGTTCATAATCTTCCCTCTGAGTGTCTCTGAAAGTGATAAACATTAAGACGAAGTAGACCTCTGATCTCTGTCCTCAGAAAAGCCTACCCCAGTAGACATGGATGTTCATGAAACACCAACGCCTGTTTAGTTTAACAGAATCTGACAGCCGGAGAGCCTAACGGCATGCCACCTGTAGTGAAGAATGCCATGAGAGCTCTAGGGATTTTACAAAAGCGAGAATTGACATGTAGGAATTCCGGACTGAGACAATTTTATGTGAAAAATCAAGATTCAGGACCATGTCTAAAGCATAACAAGGTGTTGTTTCTTTTTTCTAAGATGCTATTATTATCTGCACGAGAGGAGTTCTCAAAGTCCATGCTGACGTGCGGGCAGCTCACAGAAATGGAATTGTAAAGAGACAGATGAGATCTTACTTTTTTTTACAGGACCAAACATTTGATAAGTTGTTTTATTTTGTGATGAATATTTGGTATGATCAATAAATTTACTTTATTCCTCACCTTTTCCGTGAAAGCCTTATAAGACGGGAATTTGCAGGGTTGGAGATGTAAGTCGGTATCATATATTTAATACTTGTTTTTAAATAAGTAAGGAATATGTGCTAATGCATTTGAAAACATTTAACTTGAAATCTATTGGGTGATAACCTTGCTTGAGAAATTGTCATGTGTTTTCAGATTACGTTGGAGGCCAAGGCCTGGCTGGCTCTTGGAGTTGGTCCTTCATGGGGTGTTATAAGCAGGTTTTCTGTGCAGCGAGGTCAGATGCTTTGCCTTGCATGCTAAGATGTTCTATTTGTACCCTAGTGTGGTGTGCTGTCTTAGCGTTTTCCTCTCACCAGTGTCCATTTCCACCTCCACCTCATCAGCTGGCTGAACAGAACCGTTGAACTCATGCTTCTATCTGGTGCAGATACGTGGTCATTGTCCCTGTCCGTTTCCTGATGACCCCACCCAGGCAGAACATAGCTCTGTGCTCTGACTTCAGTTCTTAAGCAGCATCAGTTCTTCCACTCCCAAGGAACCACAGCAACTTCCTGACTAGTCTCCCATCTTTGTCTTCATTCTTTACCAATTCTTTCCCAACAATACTATGGCTGTGCTGGTGTCTTTCCTCCACATAAAACCCACAGCTGGATCACACTCTCTAAAAATTTCATGAGCAACATATGCCTGGATCCCGCATGATCAAGCCCCTGTGAGCTTCCTCGGCCTTAACCCTGAGTGCCTTCACAAGTCCCAATGATATTTGATGCTCCCAAGGCCCAGGTCTCTTTCACCCGCAGACCAACCTCAGTGGAAGCTTTTGCCTATGCTTGGTTAAGTAGCCCCTTTGCTTTTGCTCCTACACACCCACTCCATCTGTCGTAATGGGCCCTTTATTTACTGCTCCCCTCTGAACTCCGCACTTTCTCTGCTCTTTTTTTCAGTGCCTCGTCCCTGGAGCTCAGCAAAAACACTCAGCCCTGGACACACACTCAGTAGAGTTAATCAGTAAATACAAAGCTAATAGCAGGGACATACTAGCAAAAATTCTCCTTTTTCAACGGCCACCCTCTGTTCTCACGTGTCGATGTAATGCAAAATGTTCATTTTATACCTGTGCAGAATTCATCAGAGATTTGTATGTATAAACATACAAGAGCTTTGGTGTCACACGCAGTTCTTGTGAATGTGTATGACGTTGAAAAAAAAAAAGTTTGTTGCTGAAGTCTCAGTTTATTCTGTTGATCACTTCGCTGTTTATAGTCTGTTTCTTTTAAAGATTTAAATCAACGGTTCTCAATTTGTGGTTTGTGACTACTTTTGGAGACGATCAAATGACCCTTTCACCTGGGACCATCTGCATAGCAGATATTTACATTATAATTCATAACAGCAGTTATGAACTGTAACTTCAAAATTACAGTTATGAAGAAGCAACAAAAATAATTTTATGGTTGGGGGGGTCAGCACAATATGAGGAACTGTATTAAAGGGTTGCAGCATTAGGAAGGTTGACAACCATTGGTTTAAATGAAAAGAACCAGATTCCTGCCCGATAACAAGAAGCCCTTCAAATACAGAAGAGATCTCAGTTTCTGGTTAGAATGGTGAAACTAACTAAAACCACAAACTAACTTTACTTTAAAACTGGTTATAAAGTAGGAAAATGTGTTCTTAATTTTTTTTTTGAATTATCATTAAGCATTAACCATTTAAAAATAAGAGCACCAAGACTGGAGAGATTGCTCAGCACATAAGAGCACTTGCTGTCCAAGCATGAGGGCCCGAGTTCAAATCCTTTGCACTCACACAAAACTAGGCATGGCTACAGATACTGTACCCCCAGCCCTGAGCAGGAAGGCAGAGACAGGATGACCCCACGAGCTTGCTGGACAGCAATTCCCAAAACAACGACCTGTCTCAAGACAATGAGGTGGGGAGCAGTGAAGAAGAGGCTCAGAGTCCTGCTCTATCCTCTGCATGTATACACTCGAGTGTGTGCTCATCCATTCACAGACACACATCACGCATGCGCCACACACGAATGTATGAATAAATAAATAAATATGCTCCTGGGTTTCTAATATAGACCCTTGAAGCAAAGGTTTAACAGCTACATGTATTAAAAACGCCCCTGGTTGCTGGGGAGTGGTGGTGGTGCACGCCTTTAATCCCAGTGCCAGGGAGGTAGAGGCGGGTAGATATCTGTGAGTTTGAGGCCAGCTTGGTTTACAGAGTGAGTTCCAAGACAGCCAGGGCGACAAAGAGAAACCCAGTCTCGAAAAACAAAAACAAAACAAAGCAGAGAAAGCCACCCTGGGACCCTCATCACGAATAAAGCCAGCAGTTCCCTTTTTAGGAGCTGTGCCATTCATCACCAGCCCCCTCCCTTCCCAGCCCAGCTCAGGCAGGTAGCTGCCTTTTGTGAGGATCTGCAGCCTTCAGTCTCAGGGTGACCTTTCTGCTGAATAGACCTGCTTCCCAGGACTCCTGTGTTCTGTGTCTTTCTTGCTTTTACATGGAGAGAGCGGCCACTTCTCTGTGAATCATCAGAAGCAGCTTCCTTGTGGTGACTGTCTTTTGTTCTTCCATGGACTTTTGTGATATGCATGTGGCCCTTCTTCTCCCCAGGACCAAAGGAGTAAAGGACTTATGTAATCTCAGATTTCCAAACAACAAACTTCAATAAAAGACTGAGGGCAAAGCAGCTCCCAAAGCACATCCCATGGCTTGCCTTTTCTTTTCTTTCCTTTTCTTTTCTTTCTTTTTTTCCTTTCTTTCCCCCTTTCTCCCTCTTCCTTCCTTCTTTCTTTCTCCTCCCTTTTCTCTTTAGTAATAGGGTCATCGTGAGTCTGTGAAACTTCACCTAAATTCCCCACTGCCTTCCCTATGGTACTTTCTCTGTCAGGTTTTTTTTTTTTTTCTTTTCCCCCTGATGTCAAGAGAGTACTTGCTATTCACAAACATGGACCTCAGGATTTTTTTTCTTACAAACATGAGTGGGGCACAACCTGGCTAGATGCATAGTCTACTTAGTGATTGTCGAGTGTCCTCATTAAGGGATACACAATACGATGTCTGGAGAGGGGTGAGCTAGTAAAGGCTACTATGACTGGGTAGGAGTTTAACTCAATTGCAGAATGCTTGCCTACCATGCATCAGGCCCTGGCCTGGGTTCAATCCCCAGCCCCACCAAAGTCTTCATCATCATCACCGTCATCACCACCACCACTATCATGGCGACCACCCCGACCACCACCATGACCGTCGTGCAGCCGGAAGATCTGGCATCCCCTTTTGTCTTCTCCTACAGTTTGCTTGCTTCTGTATTTATAACTACTCTCTAGAGCTCTACAGAGGACAAATACCGTAAGGTTTCTTGGTGGTAAATGACAGAGGTAACCTTTTAAATTTAAAACATAAAATTCATTGGCAGCTCGTAGTGATGTTTTCAGTGTATTCCTCATCACTAACATTGAAAATCCTTCTGATTCTTGTCAGTGAGTAAATAAGTGAACTGCGGTCCTGCTAGATATGAGTCAGTGGGCTGACTCCTATTCATTTTGTTTTAAATATTGTGCCTGTGATGTGTGTGTGTGTGTGTGTGTGTGTGTGTGTGTGTTGTTCGTGTTCCTGTGGTGTATGTACATATGCACATATTCACATGCCTGTGGAGAACAGACAACAATCTCAGCTATCATTCCTCAGGAGCTATCTGCTTTGGTCTTTCACTAGACTGGAGCTCACTGGAGTAGAGTAGGCTGGCTAGTCAGCGAGTGCCAGATGTCTTGCACCTGTCTCTGCCACCCCAGCTGTGAGCAAGCAAGCACCCCACACCCAGCTTCTTGTTACAAGGGCTCTGAGGATCAACCTCAGTTCCTCCTGTTTACACGACAAAGACTTTACTGACTGAGCGTATCCCCAGCCCTGCCAGTGTGATTTTGATGTACACTGTTATATGAGATCCATTAGCCAATGGGAGAACTGAGCAAATCACAGGAAATCTGCAAGTTGGGTTCAAGGTGACACTAAGCATCTGGAGGCAGAAAATCTGGCTGGGTTCCTTGGAGTCCTTTATCTCTGGGCAGTAAATTTACTTTAGGCCAGCAGTTCTCAACCTTCCTAATGCTGCAGCCTTTCAACACAGTTCTTCCTGTTGTGGTGACCCCGAACTATAAAATTATTATCGTTGCTACTTCATAACTATAATTTCTCTACTGTTATGAATGATAATGAATGTAAACATCTGATATGCAGATGGTCTTGGTAACCCTTGTGAAAAGGTCATTTGTCCCCCCCCAAAAGGGGTTGTGACCCACAGATTGAGAACAGCTTCTGCTTTAGACCAATTTGTATACATTTATTCAAAGTTCAGATTTCTGGGGAAAGGAGGAGAGATCAGAGTGGCCCAGCTAATTCTCCTCTGGCCCAAGAGGAAGAGCCATTTGAGTGACACCTTCACCAACCCTGCACACAGTGACAGACAATGGTGTCTCAAAGGAAAGTCCAAGTGTTCTTTGCAGAAAAGGGGAAGCATGATCTGTGTGAATACAATCTACAGAGATTCTTCACCTGGGAACAGAGTACAGTGGAGTCATGCTTTTAAGGACAACGTGTTTCCTATGTGGGTTAGTTACTTTTACAGCTGCTGGGTTAAAGTATCCTAGCCAAAGCAACTCAAGAAAGGAAATGTATGCCTCAGAATTCAAGATGCAGGCCATCATGGTGGGGTATCCAAAGCAATAGGAGTAAGCTTGAAACCAGTGGCCACCTCACAGTCGGCACTCAGGAGGTAGGGGGGAAGATGAATGCCTGCATGCAGCTCTGTTTCTCCTTTTTATACATATATATGTCTATATATAGTCTTGGATCCCAGCCCAGGGAATGGTGCCACTCAGAGTGGGTAGAACCTCCCACCTCAATTAATTGTCACGATAATCTCCCACGGGTGTGCCCAGGTGCCCATCTTCCAGGTCACTCTTGGTCTCTTGGAGCTGACAGCTGGGATTAAGCATCATGCCGTAGTTAGAGCCTACAAGTGAAATTTTCACAGTTTGTCATGGGTAGTGGTGATTAGTCCGTGCTCTCTGTTACATACGTGGGCATCATGGAAAGAGTAGGGAAGAGTTTGTGAGGAAGAGTTCAGAAATGCCTCTGTAGTGGGAATTATATCTGATAAAAATAGGAAAGGCTCAATGAACGTTTGAAATGAATTTAGTAATGCATGGTGCCAGTAAAGAGTTCATTAATATATTCCGAAGGTGTAGATATCAGATTGAATCACAATGTTGAGTGATATTAAAAATTTAATTAATCAAATTTTAATTAAAATTCACCCAGAAACACTTAAAAGAGTATATTGATAAAAATCTCAAACACCAGCAACTCCTCCCGAATTTCTTTCCAGATCCAACTTCTGTTGCTAGTTCGTATATGTAAGTCTGATTGCAGGGACCACGGTGCAAGCAGACACCGCTGGGAAAGTTCAGCGCAGACCCAGAAACCGTGATGGCTCGTTCCTGAAATGCTCTATTAGCCTCCAACTGTAGAGTGAGTATAGATGGGGAAAACAAAACAGGATGCCTTTTATAGGTGTCCGACAGGCCATGCTCCCCCAAAGCTGATTGGCAAACTTTCCATCCATCAATATTAACTTTGCCTCACATTTATTGACTTGAATGCTTTGTAGTACATTTTGTCTGTACATGTGTTTACACGGTATATGAATGTATACCATTTTATGTGTGGGCATGCATGCACATCTGTGTCCGGTACCCTGCTCTGCTGTTCTCTTTTGCTTGCGCTTTTACATTATTCGCAATGTGTATGGAAGTCAGAGGACAGCTCGTGGTAGTGTGTTTTCTCCTTCCACCGCATGGCTCTCAGGCTGAACTAAGGTCGCCACGCTTGGCAGCAGTCACCTTCACCAGATGAGCTTTGTCTCCAGACTTTCCGCCTGTTTTTTCTAATCGTAGGTAGGGTCTCAGCGTGTAGCCCTGGCTAACCTTGAACTCACGGAAATTGGCCTCTTCCTCCCAATTACTAGGATTAAAAAAATGCACTGCCATGTCCAGCTTCTACCTGATTTTTTGGCGCAGCGTTGCTCACTGAACCTGGAGCTCACCAATTTGGCGGGACTGGGTGTCTCTCAAGTTTGAGGCAGTCTCCTGTCTCCAAGCCCCCAGAACTAGATTTGCAGGTGCACAGCTCCACGCCCGGCTCCTGTGTAGGTGCTGCGGATTGAACTGGCGTTCTTGTGCTTGTGTGCAAACGCTTCCCACCCCCCAGCCTTCTCCCCAGTCCCTACCCAGTAACTCTGATGAAAGTACATTCCAGTCTTAGAAAAAGAAAGAAGGCAGGCAGGTAAAATAGAAAGGGATGTGAAAAACACTCCATGAATGTGTTCAGTGTATCTGACAGCACTTCTCAGCGCAATGTTATTTGGAGAGTTACTGAAAATTGATTAAATCATGATTTTAAGATATAGTGTGTGTGTGTGTGTGTGTGTGTGTGTGTGTGTGTCTGTGTGTGAGCATGTGTGTTCCATGCCATGTGTGTGGGGGTCAGAGGATAAGTTGTTGGATTCCAGGGATGAAACTCAGGTTGTCAGTCTTAGAGAAAGCATCTCTATTCACCAAGCCATCTTGCAGGCCCTTCAATAGAGATTTAATAACTTTATAAAAAAAGTCCACTACCAGCCAGCCTCTCCAGGCCTGCAGCTCAGATCTGATAAAGCAACAATACGGACTTAAAACCTAGACATTGTTATATCATACTGACTCTAAGCATGGTTGGTCTATGGAATTTTGTCTGGTCGCAGACGGCTAGATAGAAGGTCAGAACTTCCCCACGCCATGCCATTCAGAGTCACTTATATGCTGAAAAAGAAATCCACATTTTTCCCTCACACAGTACGCACCTCCACCTTACTTAGTCATAATTTTTTCTTTTACAGACTCTTGCTCATTCTCTGCAAAACAGTCTAATAAAATGTCTGTCTCCGAATTATAATTATTATGAATTATAATCTTGCCGTCACCATGATAGAATTTTCATTTCTGCAGACCAAACAACGCTGACCTTTTGAAACAAATCTTTAGCTCAAGGGTACCTGCTGGAGGGTACCCCTCTGATTTTTCTCCTTTTTCTCTCCCTGTAAGATTTATCGCATCCCTTTCCCTGTCATAGTTAATTGTGTCCTGGTGATCGGCAGTACAATCAGATCAAAGAACACACCTGTGAAAGACACTGATTTGAGTTCCATTTGCCCTCCTTCTCATGAAGATGAGATGGCACCATGGCTTTTCCCCTAAGTTTCTTGGTTGATTGGGTGTTTGTGTCTGCCTGTGTTTTAAGGCCTTGACGAGACCCAGCCTTCTTGTAGCATTTTATCCAGGCAGTAAGTTGGCAAGCCGTCCACACACTCCAACAGCTGTGCTCCAACACTGTCTGGTGACAAGGTCAGTGGCTGCGACGTCCTGGCCTCCATCCATGACTAGATCTTAGGCTGCAGGTGCTTCTTTACCTGCCAGACCTGAGATGGAAAGGTATGCATATTGGTAAGGCACCTTCCAGGTCCCAGAATTCATTTCCGAATGCTCTCCTCTGAGTGGCAGCACTTCCTCCTGAAGATAAAGCTTCACAGTAAAGGAGAAGGTACATAGACTGCAGATATGATTTCTGAATATCAACCTCTAGATGATGTGAGCGTGGGCCATTATTCTCAGTAAGAGAGGTGGCATGCAAAGCAAGCACCGTGTTTGCGTTCTCCCTCGCATCACATGACGATTTTACATTTCTCTTCGTTTTAAATAATGCCTCCCCTTTTATAAACATAGAGCACTTTATTAGTAGCTTTTAAGTGACCACGTAGACCAATAAATCCCAATTCAGAGTAAAGATTCATCATCCACATTATTAATATTAATCAATGTATCTAGTTTCAAAATAAATTAATTACAGCTAACCTGTGAAACTTTTTTCAGATGAAATGAGGGACTTGTGATTCCATTTCTGCTTGTTCTTTGCCAGCCCTTTGCAAATTTCAATGTCAAAGTGTCAAAACCTATTTTGTGGTGACATTAAACAATAAATCAGAAATTCAGGTCTTCTGTACATCATGCACTGTTTTCAATGACTAGAACTGTGTAAATTCTGAGCAGAAAGGCAGTGATCTCAGATAATTTCACAAAAAATCAACATAGAAGCAAAGCGTGAAACCAATATAAACCATATGAAGAAGCGAGTAACTGTCAGTCTTACTGGAAATGTCAATCAAGTAGCCTTCTTATGTCTGATCTTCTAGCTTTTCTGGATTCTCACCAATGCGTAGGCTTTAAATAAGGCCCTCTCACTTGTGAGGGCTTCGGGATTCTACATCCTTTCCAAACAAAGGGCCAAATCTGTTAAGACACGGGAGTGGGAGTTAGGGGGGAGGTCACCAGAGGAGATGAGGGAGAATGCCCACTGTGAACAAGAATTTAAATGGTATGGTATGGTAAACCAGTGCAGGCTGAGATAAAATACAGGGGTGAGGCTTTTCCAACAAGAGCAAGAGAAGCATGAGATCTGGGAACTTGAAATAAGGACCTAATTAATTCGTAGCTTAGTGATATTTGTGTTTATTCGTTTAATCAACACTTACTTAGCAGTCAGCATGTGCCAGCCACACTGTTTTTCTTGGGACTTTAAAAAATGGTCATAGCTCCCTCAGAAAAGCATAACAGAGAACAAGATGTTAGTGACCCTGATTACCTTATTTTCTTTGTTCTCCAGACAAGGTCTCACTATGTAGTGGTGGCTTTCCTGGAACTCACTCTGTAGACCAGGCTAGCCTGGAACTCACAGAGATCCCCCTGCCTCTGCCTCCTGAGTGCTGGGATTAAAGGCATGTACCACTATGTCTGGAGAGTGTCTTCTTTTTAATCTATTGCTTTTGAGTCTGGAGTAGAACTGTTAGGCCCACTTAACAGATCATATAGGCGCATTGGGAACCTGTCTCCTGCCACCAGTTGTAACAAGGAAGTACTTTCACATCTAATTTTGACTTAGGGCCTGGATTTAAGTTAGTAATCATGGTATTATGTAGAAATGCTTGTATTCTATAATCAAACAATTACTCTCCTTTGGTTTTTTAGTTTCATTTTCTTTTCTTTTTCTTTCTTTTTTTTTTCTTTTTAGTTTTTTGAAACATGGTTACACACGTAGCCCAGATTGACCTCAAATTCACTGTGTAGCTGAGAATGACCTCAAGCTCATCATCTTCCTACCCTTCCTCCTGAGCACTGAGATTAGAGGCACGTGCCACCATACCCTGCTAAAATTATTTTTAATGTTGCTGTTACCATACAGATTCGTTTCAAGCCCAAGTGTATTACTAATTCATATACTTCAGGAGAGTTTGGGTTGTGAATTGATGAGGTAAGACATAAGGAGCCACCCTCCTCCTGAACATCGCGAGTATCCCTTAGTCCTCATGTCCTTCCTGTTTGAATGCAGAAAATCAGATAGTGCTGATATTTCCACGATGAAGTTCAGAGTGATTAGAGAAGTCCCAGTGACAGGAACCATTGAGAGAATGGCAAGAACATAGATAAGAAACATGACTATGCTGTCTTTCTGGCTTTATATCTAAAACATGATTTATGTAAGCATTCATCATGAAAGCCATAGCAATCAAACTGTTGAAGACAGTCAAAAATAACCATTTATATTACTTTTGGGTCACACTGGTTCTGAATAATCTTATAAAGAAATTGTGGGAGAAACTCAGGAATTTGCAAAGCTCTCGGTTACCATTTTTCTTAGCACAAATACTCTGATTTGGATGGTCAGCCAAATTAACCAAATCAGGAAAGACATGCCTGTCTTTTTGAAGGCTGTCCCAGAAGTGGCCCAACAAATGGTTCTGTTCATCTTGTAATGAACAGGAATGAACAGAGTGCACCCCCACCTCGCTGACCTCTTCCACCCCCTACACCCCTGTTTCCAATGATTATTGTAAAAAAGAAACAGATAGACTCCTGTTATTAATAGTGGTAAGTTATAATGGCTTACTTCCTCCAACAGGACAGGATGTGGTTAGACCTTTGCTTAAAAAGTCATTGTTTGATAACATAACCTGCATCCTTGTCTTTCCTGGGCTATATTGCTGCAGCAGTACACTAAGACACACTACTGGGATGTGTCTTAGAAGGTCACTGGGCAGACATTTGTGTTAATTTGTGTCCTTTTAGCCAGCAGTCTTTGTATATTGTATGTCCTGGTACTAGATCCCAAAGTGATGAATGTGTTTCTTGTCCTTGAGGGATCCATAATCCAACATGAGTTAGCATTTCGTTGATAAATCATTACAAGTCAACACCAGAAGTGTGAATTGAAGCTGGGGGGATGGCTCAGTCTGTATCAGGACACATGGTAAGCATAAGGACCTGCGTGTAATATGCAGAACCCACATAAAAATAGCCAGGTGTGTTGTAATCTCAGAACTGGAGAGGCAGAGATGGGTGGTTACTGAGTCTCTCTGGCCAGCTGGATTAGCTTACTTGACCAGTACTATCTTACTGTCCAGGGACAGAGTCTCAAAAATACAAGAAGGGCGACTCCTGAGAAATGACACCTGTGATCATACCCTATCTTCCACATGCACCCATACAAACATATGCCCTCACACATGTGAACACATATGTGTACCCCACACATACACACACATACATATACATGTATCATGACCATGACAGAAATTTCAGCAACGTAAACTGAGATTGACCTAAGCAAATAAAGAGCTCTCCCAAGTCATTGGTACCAATTGGCTCGAGATGAATACATTTTCAGTCTAATAAAACAAATGCTGACAACTGTTTCAAACAATCTGGGCTTGGCTTTCCTAACTTGTGTGTTTCAGGAATACCTTGAACTGAGTTCATCCATGTTTCCATTATGGTTCTCAAAAATTCAGAAAAACAAAATCACGCATTGCCCGATGACCTCATTCAAAAACATATGCACACATAGACTGGCTTCAGAGGACCCAAAAGTCTACTTTTGGACTGTCAGTGCTGCCTGTGCATCAGTACCATAGCCACATGCTGTCATGTGCACCGTAGGATGAATGTGATACCTGAGGATTTCATGTGCTTCTGGGATTCCTATCATTTGGGAGGACTCTATAGATCTTTTACTCTGCCAATAAGAAAAAGGAGGTAGACAGGTGCCTGAGGTTGTGTGGCAAAGAGGTGCCAGAGCTAGGAGTTGAATTTTATGAGTCTGACTCTAAAGTCTACTATCTGATTTACATACATAAGGCCTGCATTGGGCATTAGGGCCCATTGGTGCGTATTAGACGAAGGTCCTCTTCTGAATGGACAGATTAGAAAAATCCACTCCACTAGGAGGATACAGCCTTTTGCCTTTGACCTGTAAATCATCCCTTGACTTTACGCGGAATACACAGTGCTCCATGGAAGCCCTGTCTTCGGTGACCTCTAGACTTAATGATTACTTTTACAAATCTCAAGTAATGTTCACACAGTCATTCGCATGCTTGTATCTGTTTGTCTTCACTAAGTGAACATTCCCTATGTCTCTCTTTCAAGAGGGAGGCTGAGGACTGAAATGGGTTTAGGTACTGATTATAGATTAAGTACACCGTAAAGCCCGAGTAAGACCGAGCAGAGAGAAAGCCTGGGTGCTGGGGCTGTACTTCATACATAGTTTCATTTAACTTTCACTAAAACCCCTTGTGGGAGGAGTCCGAGGCCTGGGTAATCAGGTGAATTGCCTTCTAGTTTTCATGCTTTCTAAGTGTAGGAGTTGGGATTTGACCCTGGTCCGACTGATTCCAAATCTGTGCTACTTCTGCCATGTTGACTCCGTCTCTATTTAAATAATAATTGTTTGCGAAGGATAGACACATCATTCATACCAGACAATTAGTGTTTAGGATAAGCATCGTTTGGATAGACAAAGTGTCCCAGAAACACTGCCTGTCTTGTTAATAGGGGATGCTTTGTGGTACTTAGTGTTGACTGTCAATATGAGGGGATCTGTAGTCACGGATCTGAGCCTGCTGTGAGGGTTACCTGGATTAGCTTAAATGAGTTGGGGAGACTCACTTTGGCTGAGGGTGGCTCCACTCCATGGACTGGGGGCCTGAGCTGAATGAGGAGGAGGAAGTGGAGGGAGCACCAGGCTTCATAGCTCTCTGCGTCTGCGCTGAAGGGGTAACGTGCCCAGCTGCTTCATACTCCTGCTGCCACGTGGTCCGCACTGTGAAGGGCTGAATCCTCAAACTGTGAGCCAGAGTAAACATTTACTTCCTTAAGTTGCTTGCTGTTGGGTATTTGATCATAGCAACAAAAATGTGATGAGTACAGAGCCCAGGAAGCGACACCATCGAGAAGGAGGGATGGTGTCCTTGGCTAGCAGAGCAACTGCAGTGCTAAGTAGCCACTGAGGTGCCACAGGAGGAAAAGAGCTGAAAGCCAAGCCCCTGGCCTTCAGGAGGATTATAGTCGCATCTGTGAGCTATCCAAAGCATTAGTGTGAAAACTGCAGCTAGTTATTTTGGAGGCCAGTTTCAGTAGGTACTCACTTAGCAAATGGATAACAGACGAACACTACCCAGTTGGGAAAGTACACTCCATGTTCTTATACTGTGATAAGGGGGTGCTTCTGTTAGTGGCATTGGTTCTGTTAGATGTGTCCAATAAGTGTAGACATTGGTCACTGAAAGCAGAGCTTGAGACAAGGACCTAATGTGCGCAGTATTTGGACCAGGGTAGTTCCCCCATAGACAAAACGAAGACAATCTAATATAAAGAAAGTGAACAAGGGTATGAGTTAAAGTGAACTAACTTCAAGCAGTCCTCCCACCCCAGAAAAAAAAACTATACCAAAATCTTCCCGAAGTGTCCACATTGGGGATGGCAGGTGGAGACTTGCCTGCCAGCTCTTATGCCCTATTCATTGAGAACTGTGTGTAGGGACAGTCCCTCCTCCACATTTCTGGGCTTCGTGGATATTTGTAGGCCACGAGAGCCTGGAGGGAAGAGTATGGACCACATGGTTTGGGCTTGAAGTGGGACACAGAGTGTCCCTAGATGTAGCTGGAATGAGAACACAATGCTGAGCCACAGAGGTATGGGCTATAGCCTTGTCTCAGCCTCTCGGCTCCTGATAGCCCCAGACAGCTGTTCTTACAGCTGTAAACAGAGCAGCCATCCAGGAAGGGGATGAAGCCAGATTCTAGAGGGATGAAGTGAGATTCACCATTGGTCACTTAAATCCTCTTGCTTGCCACCCCTAAATGAAAATAATAACAGCCCCTACTTCACAGACCATTGCCTGGCACATGGTAGGTCAACCTGTTGGGAAGCAGACCCCAGAAAAGCTTGTACTGACTGTAGAGGGGGCTGTTTTTACATGTATTTTTCTTTCATTCATTTATTTTTCTATTGTCTGACTGATGCAGTCCAAGGTGATCTTGGACTCACTATGTAGCCACGGTTGGCTGTAATTCCTGATCCTCCTTCCTCCACCTCCCAAATGCTAGGATTACAAGTGTGTATCACCATGCTTGGCTTCTCTTTGTTTTTATTTTATTTTTTTAGTTAATCTAGGTCAGCTGTTTCCTTGTTTGTTTCTCCTCTCTTCCTTTCCAGCCTTCTGATGCTGGGTTAAAAGTATATACCACCCCAGACAACTATCTCTTTCTCTTTTTAAAATTCTGCTACATGGCTAAGGTTAATCAAGCTCCTCAGAAATACCCTTGATTGATGGGACAATTTAATATGTGGTTAGACAATAAAATGCAATTCTTCTATTGAAAACAAATGAATTATGCCAGTAACGCCAGCATTGTCGCCAGGGGCAGGGGTGAAGACAGACAGATCCCCAGAGCTCAAGGGTGCTGGCCAGTCAGCCTAGCCCAAACTGTGAGCTTCTGGTTCAGTAAGGTCCTGTCTCAAGACAAGGCAGGGGAGAGTGATAGAAGACAACTGTTGTCCTGCTCTGCCCTCTGCATGGATACATCTGCATAGTCACACATGTGCATTACAGACTACTTACATACCCAGATGAGGAAGAACCTCATATCTCTCTCTCTCTCTCTCTCTCTCTCTCTCTCACACACACACACACACACACACACACACACACACACAAATGCACTGAAGAAGGGAAGCAAGGAAGGAAGGAAACTGAGCCCAGAAGGGTGGTTGCCACGTTCTCTGTGGTAAAGCTCATAAATATGAACTTCAGTTTTGTTTCTCCAACCCACTTCTAAAAGCCAGGATAGCTTTGCATATCTTATTTTTAAGAGGATGAAAATTGCTGGGTTATTTTTAAGCAGCTGCTATGTATAAGGCCATTTGCTTGTCGATAGAAACAGAAAGGGCACAGAAACAAAAAAATACAAGTATGGTGCATTTATCATCTTTAAAAAATCACTCTTAGTCATGTATGTTGGAACCTTCCTTTAATCCTAAACCTCTCCCAAGACATTGAAGTAGGGCGAATCACCAGGTTGAGATTGACCTGGACTAGACAAATTCAAGGCCAACCCTTTGTATACAGAGATGTCCTATCTAATACTTCCCCGCCTCTTAAAAATGAAGAGGGTAGTCACTCGTGTTGGAAGACTTTGAATGAGAGAATGAGCCTCCAGAGATGATGAGGACATGGGGAGTTCCGGGTCCGGTTTTTACTTGCTGAAGGCCAAAATGAGAAATTGAGCAGAAGGCAATTCACCTGGAGCTCCTTGAGAAAGAGATGAAACGACTGTGTTGAAGAAATTAATAATGAATAGAACTAGCCACCACAAGTCACCTCTTATAGTCACAGGGCTACACTCTGCCTGTCATAGACGTGGACGGGCTACATGGAGGTATTATGGTACCTGGTCTCCTTGAATGCCCTTCTTGTCTGCCATAAACCATACAACTGAGTCACAAGCTAGTGTGCCCTCCACCCTCTGACTATGAGCTGGACTTCTGACTCACTTTAACAAGTATGACTTGGTAGATGCTGTATGACTCTCAAGGTTGGTGAAGAACTTTGCAAGTATTCCTCCACCCCTACCCCTGCCCCCACTTCCCTTGGTGGGGACTTCTGGGAATGCTTAGTCTGAGAACACTGTCTCTAGAAATATAGTTAGCAGGTAGCCAGAAGCTCATATCACACAGAGAAGTTTCACATGTTCCTGAGGCCACCAGCCCAGCTGAGCCTCTAGCTGGCAGGCAGCATCCACTGGCAGGCGGGAGAACACGGCTGCTGAGATGAGATGTTCATCCAGCATGCCCACTCAAGGCTTGACTAAGGCTCCAAAACTCGGCCCTGTAGCTCTCTGGCCACTAATACACCAGAGTTCCCAAATGCAAACTGTCCATTTGAGCTCAGTGAGCCCACAGAGGTATAATTTCTGTGTGAAGCCATTACATTTGAGACTCTGTTACAGAGCAAACTGGCATAGAACTTGGAAACTGACATCAAATTTAATTCAACTCTCAGATAAATATCAGCAAAGTTTTAATATTGTACACATATCATGTTACAGCCTGATACTTCGAACATTTAATTATTTTACCTTTTACTAACCATAAACAAAAGGCTCTTTCCCCTTTCACGTAGTTCTGTGGAGTAATATTGGTTCTTCCTAGTTGTTTTCATTAAAATCTTGTAGGTGAAACTCTTACATTTATTGTCCCGTGGACTCTCTTAGAATCTAGTGAAGCCTAGAACACCTTCTTTGGAACATTTTTACATGCATGATGTGATATTGTGTACCGTTATAAGTGAAATTAATCATATGAGGATACACTTTCAAACCACTATAAAAAGGAAATCTGTGGCATAGTCGTATATGTACATTTTATTACTACGCTGAATGGCAAGACTAGTGGATATAATTACTGTCATGACTGAAGTACTAGTAATGATAGTGTTTTATAATATTTGATCACAAACATTCTCAGATAGACTAGTGGGGTTTTATGGGGCACGGGCATGTGCTCAGTCCCTTGATTTTCCCAGGAAGGCTTTCATTGCTGTGATTGTTTTGTGATGCGTCTAGTCCAAATATCATTGATCAGTTTTCATGTTGTCCATATCTCAATTTGAACACTAAACAGTTGTGTATATCATTAGCTAGAGATGGCTGTAATTTCAGTATTTCTGAGAAAAATCTATAGTTAAAGTAGCTGCAATTGCTCATTCACCGCCATAGGTAGCATTAGTGTGCTAAGGCTTGCTGCTAATATTCATAATTGCAAATCGTAGTGAATTTCAGTAAGAGGTTTACTGAGAATAAAGACACGATTTTCTTTTCTATTTGAGCTCATGAGCCCAAGCATGTGTATCCTCACTGGAGTCTGAGTGTCCCACTTTGTGGAGCCCCAATCTATGAGCTACATAGAAAATCCACAGATAGGATACAAGTATGTACTACAGGTATCCTTAAGTAGTCACATCAGAAAAAAAATGTGTGACATTTTTATTTACCAGATTTTGAGATGAAATTAATGGACAAACACAAGCAAAACAACAACAACAAAACCTTTGAATATTTCAAAGTTATAGAAAGAAGAGTCTGTAGCATGTACGTGAGTGTACTGGAGATACCATGACAGAATCAAACACAGAGAGGCTTAAAGGAACAGAAACTGATTGTACTGCTATTCTGGAGACTAGGAGCCTGCAAATCAAGGACATGGCTCTTGCTAGTGGCTCCACAGTAGAACCCCCACCCACCCACTTTCCTACCAGGCCCCTGGGGTTTGGGGCAATCCTGAGCATTCTTGGAGCTGTCCATGCCCTGCAGTAGTCCTGTGCTTGTTCTTCCCCAGGGGATCCATAGTATTGGCCTTCTGAGTCTGTGCCCAGTGTCCTTTTTATAAGGGGACAGTAATCTAGGAGCAGAGCAGTTCCAAGCCATAGGATTTAAAGGGACAGCTGAAATTAAGGACGTCTGGAACCCCACGGTCTAGCCTTTTACAGAAGACAATTTCTTCTAGAGTATTAAGCTTGTGCTGATGTCCTTTTATGACTTTTTAAATATAAGAATTCAATCCAAATTTAAATAATGCCTGACATTCATATTTTAACCAAAACATCAGGATCCAAGTATTATAGTGTAAAATAGTTTAACCAAAATTTGAATTCAAAGAATTGTTTGAAATATTATAACAGGACTGTAACCAATTAGTCAACAATAGTTATTGGGCAACCTGAGATGCTGTACTCCCTAAGGAGAAAGTGTAGTCAGCATGGGCCATGTCTGTAGGAACTTGCAGCAAAACCAGGCAATGAGATTTACACACACACACACACACACACACACACTTCTCTCTTTTTCTCTCTCTCTCACACACACGCACATCAGATATCACACATAGATATCTTCACCACACACACACACACACACACACACACACACACTTCTCTCTCTCTCTCTCACACACACACATTTCTCTCTTTTTCTCTCTCACACACAAACACACACACATCAGATATCACACATAGATATCTTCACCACACACACACACACACACATCACACATACACACATTACACACACATCACACATAGATATCTTCACCTCATACACACACACACACCACACACAACACATGTACACATATACACATTCGCCACATACACACCATGCATAAGCATACCTCACACACACATTCACACACCACACACCTATACTTACCACATACACACATGCACATACACACACACCATATACATACGTGCATACATACTCACCACATATACATACACACTCACTACACACATGCCATACACCACACACACATGCACACTCACTGCATACACACACTCAACATATAGATACCACCCCACACACAACACACCATTCACACACTCATCATATACACATATACACACCCACACTTACCACATGCACCACATCATACACACTCACCACACACACTGCACAAACCACATCACACAGACCACACATATACACCACCCCGCATACCACGTCACACCCACAAACCACATACTCACACACACTGGCCTAGCCCTCTACACAACCCCATTCCTTTCCCACTACATACAAACTCACCACATACACACACACACACACACACACACACACACACACACACTACAAAACAGAACATGTATATTTAATCCAATCTTTAATTTAAAAAAATATCTAATGTCTACTTCTGTGTCTGTTTTATTGTCTCTTCTAATTTTAAACTGATAAAAAATCCTATCAACATCTAAATTTGATTGCAGTAAAGGCTTTCCCCTTTTAAAGTAAGAGTTGATTAATACTGCTTCTGCCAAAAAATCTGAAATTGTTGAAAATAAACCTCATAAAGCATTATACAAAATATTCAATGCGGAGACTATTTTCAATACATGCTGTTACTCTTTTTATATATGTTTGAATGTATAGCAGAGTTGTCAGAGATGTAAGTCCTTTCTTGACAGTGTTCACATGTATGCAAGGAGCTCTGTGGTCTTTGTTTTATACTTAATAAAATCTATCCTAAACGTTTCTTCCGAGGAGCCCTAGAACATATTAGAAAAATAAGAATAATAGCCTCTATGTATTCTTAGAAATAGTGGAACAGCAGATGCTCCTTTAGATGTGTGTGTGCACATGTACAGTATGTGCATGTGTGTGTGTGTGTGTGTGTGTGTGTGTGTGTAGCAGGCACTTCTTTAGAGTACACTGGGAGACATGAGAAACTCAAATGTACAATGTTTTTTGATTTCAGACTAGACTCTAGAAAATATTGCTTTCATCCATTAAATCATTAGTTTGAGGTAGTTAGATCTTAATTTCCTACCCTTTAAAGTGGCGATATCAATATCAACCACTTGGATCTGAATACATGTGAATTTGTTCGTGCAGTACCTGGTATATGACAGGTGCTCAAGGAAAGGCACCCTGCCAGGTGTGAAGGTATGTGACAGTAGTCCCAGCATTTGGGGAGCTGAGACAGGAGGATGAGGAATTGTGAATTCCAAGCAGGCCTATGCCCCATGAGACCCCATCACAAAAAATGTAGAAAAAGGATTGAAGCAAGGGAAGGCAAAGGAAGAAGGAAAGAAGAGAGGAGAAAGAAAACTGGCTTCAAGTCCGCAGCCCCCTCTGTCAACTTCCTATGACCTCAGTTTGTACTTCAAGGTGGCCACCCTGATAAAATGGAATTTTTAATGACAGCAAAATTTACTCTGCATTTGTTCTATAGTGATTTTACTTCCAGTCTGAGAGGCTGTTAGAATTTGCAAGAATAATAAAGTAAACAACCAAACAGTCCTTTCCACCTCCCCGTGTGTCTTTGTGGCTTCGTGTGAGCAGGTTTTCTTTTGTCAACATAGCCTCTCTGAGAGAGACAGAAGGCTCTGTGGTTGCGTGGTGTTGTAGAGAAAGCAGGCCCACACTGCCTGCATAATCCGATTTCATCAACTCACACTAATCACTACTGATAGCAGCAAAATTTAGCCCGGATCTGCTTAGTTAATCTGGACTGACAGGAGGTAAAGGAGAGGGACCCAAGGACACAGGCATAAAGGGAAGAGAGCCAACTCCTGCTTCTCACCAGACTCCTGCGTCTAGAGCTTCTAATTTGATCTCCTTGGGGATTTTCTTTCCTACCTTATAAACAAACACACACCTGGTTGTCAGGGTACCAGCCTTTTCCAGAGTGGCTCCATCAACAACAGGTGCCTCCTAAATCCGGGAGAGGTAGGGAGAGAGATGGCTACTTCCTGAGTCTGCACGGCAGGCACTTCCAGGTGTGCTGTACCTGAGACTGTGTATTATTTATTGAAACCGAGCCCTCCTTTCTCTTTACCTCCCGGCAGCCCTGGAGTCTGGTGCTCCTAACATGGAGCCGCCAGGTCTCGTGGATGTTCCTTGCTTTCATTCTTTTTCTTGTCAGTAATTGGAGACTAGTGCCATCCCGCTTTTTTCTAGCAAATCTTGGAGAGTGACCTAGAATGACAGGCAAGCATCTGACAGAAGGACATCTCTATCATTTTGAACTTCTCCAGAAGGATGCAAGTTTTCTTTCTTGGATTTCTCCACTCTGGTGCATTTACAATTGACGCTCCAGCCACAGCATCTTTGTATTGCATGGCTATGTTGGTAGCCAGACTGTGATGTGCGCCTTCACATGCTTCATCTCCCTCAGGAAAATGGGATATCCGAAAATGACCTTTCTTGTTACTTATGACATCTGTGTCTGGCAAGCCAGAGGACTCTTTGCATTTGGGTAACAAAGACATTTGGAATATATGCCACTCGATTTTCCATGTTGCTGAAACTGCTGTTTGTTGCTTCAACTGTCCTGCATGTTGCCATGCTAAAAACACCTAAGGGTAAAAATGTCTCCTGGGTAAGTAGATGATGCTTTGCTATCTCTTAATATATTTTAAGCACGGGCACAGAACATGAGAACACAACGACATTTAGTGGCTTCACGATGGTAGGAGTGTTTGGAAAGACTGGGGAGCATTTGCTTTCGAGAACAGTATAAATACGGGCTAGCAAGCTTCTGCCAGATATCATGGCATGCTTGCTAAAATATGAACCGGAAGACACGTGAGCTCCAGGGTGGTTTTTTTTGGCATTTTCAAGTTGCTTTATCTTAGTGTACACAGCAGAGTTTAAAATGCATTCATAGAAAGTTAAGCCTATGACTTTAAAATGTTTTCAGCTCCAAGGCCCAAGAGCATAGATTTTGAGTGAGGTCAGGGGTATGGCAGATGTTAGGGGTAGATAGTAGAATTCATTCTCTGAAATTATTATCAATACATTTCTTTCCTTTGTTTTTTTTCCTCTTAGAAACATGCTAATAAACACTTGTAAATTTTTATATGCCTAAGTAATTCTCATTGGTGACTAACAACTAGTGAGCGCTATTTCAGGAATGACTGGCATGTGAATACTAATCAAGTTTGACTATGGAATATTGTTTTAAGGTATGTTCTTACCAAAGACAGAAAATAAGTCACATTGAACTCAGACTAATGAGTCCCATCTGTGAACTTGAAAACAAATAAACAACAGCAACAAAGCATGTGGCTCGGCTTCTAGCTGCCGGGTTTAGTGAGCTTGGCACATGAAAATTACCTGGAAATGCATGCTCTTCTTCTTTCTAGATAGAGTTGTGTGTCCAGGGAAGTATGGCCACACTCAGTGAGGAGTTACTGTGAGGTTGGCTGTGGCATTTTGTTTTTCTTTTTTTCATTTTGGTATTTTCAAGACAGGGTTTCTCTGTTGTAACTCTAGCTGTACTGGAAGTCTCTCTGTAGACCAGGATGACCTCGAACTCACAGAGATCTGTCTGCCTCTGCCTCCTGAGTGCTGGGATTAAAGGTGCACGCCATCACTGCCCAGCTTGACTACTGTACTCTTAAGACAACTCAGGAAACATAAACAATTCCATTCAAAATGTAACTTTACCACATTAGCTGAGATTTACCAGGTATTCTTAATTTATGTGAAGTAGCACAATGGTTGTCTAAAAGTGGTGGTTGTGAATTTTTTCTGTTATGGAAAATGTTTGGGTTATTTCCCACCTTTCAGTGATTTCGAGGCATCTCTGTGTCTCACTATGGCAACCAAGCTGGCCTCAAATATCACCATCCTAGTTTGTCAGCCCCCTGACTCCTGGGGTGTATAGGAATGTCACCATGTCTGGCTGAGTTATTCTCTATAATACTTAACTAAAGGAGACATATCTTACTTTAAAACACAATTCTCATGGTTATTTCAGACAAACTGATGAAGCAGTTGATATTATTCATCTTCTTGCCTGCCTTCCTCCCTGCCTCCCTGCCTCCCTGCCTCCCTCCCTCCCTGCCTCCCTCCCTCCCTGCCTCCCTGCCTCCCTCCCTGCCTCCCTGCCTCCCTCCCTGCCTCCCTGCCTCCCTCCCTGCCTCCCTGCCTCCCTGCCTCCCTGCCTCCCTGCCTCCCTCCCTGCCTCCCTGCCTCCCTGCCTCCCTGCCTCCCTGCCTCCCTGCCTCCCTGCCTCCCTGCCTCCCTGCCTCCCTGTCTCCCTGCCTCCCTGTCTCCCTGTCTCCCTGTCTCCCTGCCTCCCTGTCTCCCTGCCTCCCTTCCCTCCTTTCTTCCCATTATAACTCAGGGCTATGACTCAGAGCCTCTCTGTCCAAGTGATTTGTTTGCATCCCTGCATAGATGTGCTCCGGATCTAACTCTCATGCTCACATGAGCTCTGACACTTTCCCTGTACATAGACACTCACTAAGAAAGGGGGAGTTTCCAAAGCAGATCTCCTCTTTGTCTGATTAATCTTCCTAAAAGATTAATTCTCCCAGAGTAGTGGCTCCACAGTAGAGAGTTTCTCCCACAGGGACAGAACTTAAACATTTTACAAGCTTTGACTGTCCTTGGTTTTGCTTTACCTCAGCTCAGTTTTGCAAATATTTTTGACAAGTTCAAGTTGTTCACTAATACTTAAAACCACTTATTCCAAGCAGTGTAAAGTATTCCCATTGGCAGAGGTAAACATCCCACTCTCCCCATTTACTACAAACAACAACTTTGAAATTATTTGTCACATAGAGGGCAGGAGAGATGGCTTAGTTGGCAAAGCACTTGCTACACAAGCGTGGAGATTCGAGTTCAAATTCCCCAGCACCCATGTAAAATATAGGGCACAGTGCCACTTGGCATAACCCTGCATTAGGGAGGTGGAAGCAGGAGGATCCCTGGGGCTTGCTGGCCAACCATCTATCTTAATCAGTAAGCCCTAGGTTCAATGAGAGACGAGTCTCCCAAAGTAAGATGAAGGGTGATTGAGGAAGATGGCCACTATCAACTGACTAGCACGCGCGCGCGCACACACACACGGAAAACAATAAGAAAACAAATAAGAATATTTGTTAAAATATTTTAACAGTTTAATTACTGTTGAGTTTAATTACTGCTGCATTACAGAGAAGACAGCAATAAGTTGATTGATGGGTACATTGATGGGTACAATAAGTTGATTGATGCATAATGAAGCCATAATGCTTGTCACTATTGTAAAATCCTTATTTTGAATGTACAGCGATGTTTGCCATATGTTGACCACTTGAGATGCTTGCTTTTCACCAGGTGTGGTTGTTTGGAGTCTTGAATGCTTTTCCAACGTTGACTGTGTGGAGTGGAAGGTGCCCGGCATTTCTGCTTTGTCATTGGCCAGTTCCCACTAGATTTCAGTCACAGCCATGAGTAAAATAACAGCTCTTGTGCCCCAAGCCATGGAGTGGAGGTCACAGTGGTGACAACAGTATCTTTGCCTCTGCAGAACACCGTCCCCAAGGTAAACAGGACAAGTCTTGGTGCACAAGTACCTGAAGGGGTGCCACCTTCCCTTTCCTTGTGTAACCCCGTGTCAGCAACTGATCATACTCTCGCTGACACTTGCCCTGTCTGTCAAATGGCAAAGAAACAGCAGTTATGACTTGTTCTCCTAGATGAGGGAAGGATTGTCAGGTCATCCTGGCGTGAGCATTCAACAACCATTCCCCACAGTGTGCATCAAATGCCTCCCCCGTGGTATCGTAGGTCTAGAGAAGACAGCAGCGAACTGAACGGATACCGAAAATGCAAGACCTGATGAAGCTTCCGTTCTGGAGAAGGGGAGACACAAAGAGAATATCCACGCGTAGTGTGTGAGATGCAGAATAAAATCCATTGAGGAAGTGTTGGGGAATGTCAGGAACAGAGGGGCTGAAAATTGGATCAGACTTATCTGAGTGGAGACGCGAAGAAAACAACAGAACAAAAAAAAAAAATGCTTAGGTGCAAATGTCCTGAGGCAGGAGCATGCTTGGAATATGTGAGGGGCAGAAAGGAGGCCAGTGTGGGTGAGCCGAAGTAGTGTTCTTTGGATTTCTTATGGGTTGTGTGGACAGTCGGCACACCTCCTGGGAGTTGAGTCCGTGATCCTCAGAGTTGCCTGCTGTTATAAAGTGGCCTACTGTCACAAACTGTTATCTATCGCCTGTAGGTCCTCTCGCATGCTTACCTTCGCCCTAGATTGCTTGTCATACATAACTACATAACTTGAGTAGTGTGCAAATAGTCGCCATTATGTACCATTATAGGAATAGAGGCAAGAAAAGGTGTTCAGCACAAGTAGGATTTTGTTTCTTTTGATCTGTGGTTGAATCCATAGATGTAGAAAGTAGAGATGAGGCAGACTGATTGTACTTGTGCATCTCTGGTCGTCTTTCCCTTTGGATTCAAAGACAGGTGTGTATCTCTCTGTTCAGTCTCCACAGAATCCTTTGATATACAGACATCGTAGTTGGATAGATAACTATCCAACTTGGCAAAGCAAGTTACAGATGACAAGATGGAGGTGGGGATACGGGAGAGGATGGAATAAGGGTCCCTTCTAGAGACTGGTCCTCACAGTATGCCAAGCTTTTCAGCTGGTTATGGCTCTTAAGAAAATTTGTTTTATTTTTAATATTACTGAAGCAGTTTTTCAAACCAGAGTGATAGTACTCTGTATATAATAGAAATTAGAAGAAAACTAATATACTACCAAAGATATTGGAAAAGAAGATGTAGGAGTCCAGGTCCGGGTTTACGAGACAGCTTTTCCAGTAACTGCTTGGAATATCGTTAAGTACACAATAATCATCATGTATCCTCGGACATTTGACCTATGGCCCTACTGACGCTTGCTTGAGGCTGCGATGTAGAACAGTTGAAAATGTGACTTGACTCCACGCCAGACTGACCTACTTTGTAGAAAAATCACTTGGGCTTGAAAATGCACCGCCCAGGTTCCTGACTCTGCTACCTCTCTGCTGTTCTTGGGCCTCTCAAGAGCTGAACTCAGTCATACTGAATTCCCCAGTATTCCAAATACTTGGTCTTATGTAGAAGTTTGTAAGTATATTGTGTGTCATCTGCTGGAATTTCCTTTATATTGAAAACCACAAGAAACTGATAGTTAATTTAAGAAAATGAGTGAAATTTGTCAAGAACACAAATGAGCACTTTTGCCAAGGCAAAGATACTAAGTGGGGACTCAGAACTTTGGTACTGTGTTTCTGTTCTTAATAGAGATACTAATGGGGGGCAGTCTCAGTGCACACCTGCTATTGTGAAATGATGCTACCAGGAGCTGGCTAAAAGCCTAGCGTGACTATTAAGCATAGTCTTAATGGAAGACTTGGCTCCTTCCTTAAGCAGAAATGGTGTCCTTGGGGACCAGAATGCTCAGTCTTCCTTGGTTATTTAAATCCGTGCATGTGTTTCAGCGTAAACAGCTCATAGATTGTGAAGGATCACTATCTTTGAGTTTTTGTTTTTATTCTAATCCCTGTGATCACTAAGTTTATCTTGGCAAATTTCGAAGTGAATGAATGGCCTGAAGTCATGATGTGGTGAGAGTTTTCCTCTTGTTGGTTTTGCTTCATTGTATATACATATTTAAGTGCACATGCGCTTCTCTGGTGTTTTGGACAATAACAGTTACTAGAATTATGTAGTCACAAGTTTTTACCTTTTGGGCCATCAACATAAGATATTGTCATAAAAAGTGCTTTTCTATTATTGTAGCTGGAAATAGTTAAGAGTACTAGCTACCTGTTCTTCCAGAGGGCCCAATTCTATTCCCAGCACCCACGCGGTAGCTCGCAATCACATGTAACTTCAGTTCCGTGGGGTTCCTACATCTCTTGGCTTCTGTGGGCATTAGGTATGCACATGGTACCTGGACATAAATGCGGGCAAAGCATTCATTCACATAAAATGAAATATAAAAATACTTCCTGGTTATTTTTTGTTCTCCCTTCTTTTCTTATTAAGATGCCAGATGAGATGATGCATGCTTATAATCCCAACACTTGGGAGGTCAAGGCAGGACAATCCTTAAGTTCAAGGCTGCCCAGGACTATGTAAAAGGACCCTGTGGAAAAACAAAACAGCAGATGAATGGGTTAGAAGTAAACTATCTTCAGACATACATGTAAAGTTGAAATTTTCCTAATTTCACTTACAACAGATGAACTCCTAGTGAGTCTCATGACAGAGATAAGCGAATTCCTGTCCACACAGCCTCTAACCTTCTTGCAGACACTCACACATGAAGGCAATTTTTTTCTTTCTGTAGTAAAGATTCATTTTGGTCTATGTAGATTGTTTCTAGTCTTGGGAACCTGAAAGGTTGTACAACAGGATGGCATTAGTGAACATGAATATGTAACATTTCAGAGAGCCAGCAAGAAAGCATTAAGAAGCCTGTACTTGTCTGCAGCCTGCCACTATTAATTTTTGTTATTTATTATTTAAATATGTGTTTCCAAAACACTCATAGTTCAAACTCATAGAGTTCTTAAACACTTTAAAGGAAACAAATCATCTCCTGTCTCAAAACCAATTTTCTTCTTACCTTGGTTCCTGGGGGTGCTCTTCTCCCGACACTCAAGTTCAAAGCATTGCTGACAGTGTGCTGCAATGGGAAAATGTCCTGTTTTGGAGACCGACTCTAGGTGTAATCCTAATTTTACCACCAGCGATGTGGCCTTGGATAAACTATTCACCATGTGAGTCTTAGTATATTGGTCTGTCAGTGAAGACAATACTCTTCTCCTGGAGGAGTCTTTTATAAAGTACTGGATATAAAGCCCTTACAATGCCATGCACGTGACACTCTGATTCCCTCTGCTTGCTTCTCCAATTCTACTGCTGTGACCTTCACTTGGGATTTTATTATCTCTGTGTAACAGGCTGTATACTCCAGCATCTGTATTTGCTGCTGACTTCTGACCCTTCCCTTTCCCCACCCGTTCCAAATGATTCTTCAATCCGGTAAGCTTCAGTAAGCCTAGATCCTCATCAGTTTCTAGGTAGATTAAACCCCTCTCAGATTTCCTCACTGTCCCCAGACATATTAAATATTTACAATCCATCTGAGCTGCCTGCATAAGACAGCCAAGTGGAGTATCTAGAGGCCCGCTGCCCCTGGGCTCCTCTGCTTACCAACTCTCAATTCAGTCCCTTGGTTTTGAGTGTGGTGTTCTTTGCTTATTGTTATACTAGACTTAACTTAAGGGAGCAGGGTGGGTTCAGGCTCAGGGTTGGATGGTGTAGTCCATTGTGGATGGGAAAGCATGCATAGGAGTTTGAGGAGGCTGGTTATGTGACCACGCTGGGGAAGGGGAAGGCAACACAAAGTGATAGAAGGCTGGGAAAATCTCAAGACTCGATACTAGTTCCCTAGTGCCCCCAGCTAGGCTTTACCTCCTAAAGGTCCTGCTACTGCCCCAGACAGTGTCCTCGCCTGGGGGCCAAGTATTCAGACACATGTGCCTTTAGGAGACATGTCTCCATATTCAAACCATAATAGAGCCCCACTGTTTTGAAGCTTCTAACCTGTCAGAGTCACTATCCTCCAAGAGTCTGTGATATATCTCTAGTTCTTGTGTCTGAGAGCAAGGGGAAAAGTGAAAGTGTATTTGAGCATCACTTGTCTGTGAAGATACTTCACACTGGGAAAAAAATAACCTTAAGATAATCAGAAGTCATATCAGAGAGGAAGGGATACACACACACACACACACATATACACACACACACATATACACATACATACATAATAATACATACACACACATATACATATATATGTGTGTGCACGCACATATGTATGCATGTATGTGTATATGTATATGATGTATATGTATTGATTAAAGGAGAGAAGAAATGGGGGGGTCTAGGAAGATTGAGCTTCCTTTAGAGAAACCTCAGTTACAGTACTCTAAAATTGGGAAGGGAATCATGGATAAGCCTGTGGAGGTGGCATTAGACTCCAGAGCATTCACTAGCTAGCTTTGGATGAATGATTCCCTTCAAGGGATAGCTTTCTTTTCCCGCCTAACAGGGATCAATATCTCCAATTCGCTGATAATTGTGAGGCTCAATCACAAGAGTGCAAAGAGTATTGAAGATGAAAGTTGAAACAGTTAGGATTTGTCCTTGCTGTGCTGCTAACATGCCCTGTGGGTACCAGTGTGGATTTCTAAGGCGAATGTGAGAGTGTCTGCAGTCTGACATTAACGTACATTTCCAACTCTGCTGTTTGTCACTTTCATGAAGAAACCTGTGCCTTTCTGATGCATGCTGATGATCCTCAGACCTACCCCTGCTCTTCTCCTTGGCTACCAAGTTTACTCCTACACCTCAGACTTCACTGCTGTCTTTTCCTCTAAGCCAAGATCAAAGCTGAATGTTATCGTCAAAGACGTTAGGAAACTAAAGAGATTATTGGGGTTACCTTCCTGTGTATAGCTGTTGTCATGGCATAAAGTACGCTCATATTTAAATTACTAGAAATAACAAAACACATTGTGATGTATGCCACAGTATTAGATTTCTTTTTCCTGCCTTTGAAAGTTAGAGTGTAAAATGCGAGCAAATCATCAAAGGTGCAATGACTTTGGGGGGGGCAAACTAATAGAATACTTAGACCTTCTGGGGGGGAAAGGTGGAATTTTCCTGGCAATGAGTGCTAATTCACAAGAAAATGAGTCAATTAATTTAAAAGTTCATAGTTTTAACTTTCATACTTCTAAATTAAAAAAAAGTGAGATGGAAACTCTTAAGCTCTCTCAAGGTACAGAGTGAACACCCACTCCTTTTAAAAGGGGGGACTAATATATTCACAACTGCAAACATATCAGGGTTCCTGTCACCACAGAAGTTAGATATTTTTATCTTAGCACAGTTTGCTACCTCTTAGCTTTTAAATTTATGATCATCATCATTAATTTCCCATATCAAACCTAGAGAGTGGAATTAGCTGGATTTGTTCTCTGGAAGCATGAAGGAATGCACCTGCACCAAAAGGTGGATGACAAGATTCTTTGGTCCATTCTTCCCAGTTAACCAAGCTCCATGCAGTAAGTCTACTGAGCCTCCTTCTCAAATATAGGATGAAATTGGCCATCTCACCTTCCCTGGGGCCCAAGAAGAAAGTAACCCAAGTTATGTATGTTATTTCAGTTTGAAAGACTGGGTATAAAGATGCTGCCAACTTAACAGAGTAGAAGGAAGAAAGAGCATCTCAATAAAACTACTCAGCATCGGTCATGTCAGGCATCTGAACTGGATGATGGATAGTTGAATGGAATCACTGAGTGGACCATGAGTTATGGAACAGAGGTGATCTGGCGATACTGCCGAGTGAGTATCAGAGTCTAACTGGTTTGGTAAGGCGCTTATCTTAGCGGGCTTTCTGTTGGCTGTCTGCATACCTGAGCAGCAGCAGCAGCACAAGCACACATTTTAAACCATGAGTGACAGGATGAGGTGTGGTAGACTTTTCTAATCTAACAGCTATGGTATAACATTCTGCAGGCTGAAAAGACAGACCTCTCTCATATCCATGTCTGTAGAAAGGTAACCTTTCAACTCTGAAGCTTCATGGGATCCCTCTTCCTCTGTGTGTGTCTTTCTGTCTCAATCTCTCCCTCCTCCTCCTCCTCCTCCTCCTCCTCCTCCTCCTCCTCCTCCTCTCCTCCTCCTCCTCCTCGTCCTCTTCCCCCTGCTCTGGTCATTACTTTCATATTGTAACTTGCAATAAAGAAGGTCAGTTAAAATCCTTGACATTAAAGTCACCTATTGAAATAAATGAGTAAAGTACCTGTAGATACTTGTCTTCCTGAAGTCAGGCTTCTCCTCTCTTCCATGGTATTTTATCTGTCCTATCAACCTTTGACAGTGGGTCACAAAGAAAATGGTCTCCATGAGGGAGTCTTGCCTATACAAGATTACAGAGTGTTCTCTTACTGAGGTTGGAATTTATTTAATTTCTGAACTCACAGAAGCTGTGGTTGCTTGTACAAAATCAAGCCAGCAAAAACTCTAGCATAGATAGGGTGGGTGATCTCTAAGTTCCAGCCCTAACCAAGGAGCTACTGGTAATGGACAGTTGCTGGGGAAGAGAATCATTCTTTCTGAGGATGTGGCCACTGGTAGGTTTTCTGTGCTGCAGTGCATGGCCCCATACCCATGTTTATATGGGCAGCACTAACTGGATTTAGTGGATTATCCAAAAAGTAATAATGAAGTTGGAGGAGAGTACCCAGGAGTCAGACGGGAGAAGAGAAGTAGCTATTATATACGTATATAACATTCTCAAACCCAAAAGCAAAAGACAAAAAGTAAAAGACACTGCTCCCACAAAAACAGGTAGAAAATATAAACTGTTCTACTATTGCTTAGCCCCCAATGTCAAAATGGGACTAGATGGGACTAGAAGGCAGAAAGCTTGCCCACAGGGGGAAAGCTCTCAGTCAGGAGCATTTACATTATTGTTTGCTTCCCCAGTTATTTCTGGGGAAGTGACAATTGTCACATTAATGTGCTCTGTCAATCAAGCTCCTCTAGCCATGTCTGCCGAATGGTGTAAGCTCCTGATCCGATAGTGTGTTTCTCCCTATGTACTGCTTCTGTCGTTTTTTGTGGTTTGTTCTTTGACATGTATTTGCTACATACTTAACAGTACAATAATATATATTATATTATTATAATAAAACAATATATAATGTAATAACTCATAATACAAGAAACATGATATGTCAGTGTGTTTAGATGCAGAATTGCAAGTCACAGTGACACTAGACAAGTATGTTTCTCTATATTCTGTGGCCAAAAATGTTACCTGAAATGAGACACTGAACTGTCTTTGTCCTACTGCATAGCTTCAGAGTGTAATTAAAGGTATTAAATGCATTTGTTTTCAAATATTTGGTTTATAAGATGGCTTGTTTCTCCCAGATTCACAGGTGAGGAATACATCTGTCCTCGCTTTCACTCCATTTTTATTTTTTATTGCAACCTAAACCTGTTAATATCTATATTCAGAAAAGCTGCCCTGGTTGCCTAGCAACCAAGCTCGGTGGGTTAGGAGGCACCAAGGCACGATATCAAATGCAGCCAACACATCCTTGATTTACGCTGTCCCCATGCAGACATCCATCCTCTCTGCATTCTGCATGGATTTTTATTTTCAAAACAAAAATAAATCTTTCAAAGATGTTAGCTCGACGCCATTAGGAGTTTCAATATGACAGTACACAGAGCAACATTTCAATGTGGCTGAATAAGAATGAGGAAGAAATTGCTTTCTGCTCCTCCTTAATTAAAGCAAGGGTAGTCCTTTCGCTTGTAGGTCATGCTGTTCTTTCCACTTGTGCTTTTTATTTCCTCTGAAGAAAGATGTATGCCTTATTCTTGGAATAAGAAGAAATGGAAATCTCAGTGTCAACTTTGAAAAATAAAAGCTGTAGGATTAATTATTGCTGAGCATATATTTTTGTGTCTTATGTAATAGAGTGAAAAGGGAAACGAAGAGATTGACACCTTGTGCTCAGATTCCTCCGCTTTCCCCCTTTTTCTACCCGGCTTTCTTAATTCCCTCCCATATGCAGTCCCTCTGGAATTCTGAGTAAGCAAGGCATCTGGGCTAAGGGAAGTAAATGCTGTCCACCTCGTGGGCAACAGCAGTAAATGCTGTCCACCTCACAGGCGATTGATACACTCTGTGACCAGAGCAGAATTTTAAATTTTAATGTTACAAATCTTTTAGTATCTCAGCTGTTTCACAGTTCAGCTTTCATTAGGTAAATTCAATATTTACAGGGGAAAAAAAAGTCACCTAAGGGCCTTTAGTCAAATTCTTTTGGAGAATAATATAAGAGGAAGCAAATCACTGGGACTCTGGAGGCAAACGCATGAAAAATATGACAAGGAGAGGAACAGAACACAGACAGTAATTCAGTATTATCATTAGTCCTGGAACCCTTCGGTCAAGAGCTTTTGCATCCTATGTGACAGTAAACACTGGTCTTTTGTTATTATGTTGCCACCATGTAGCCATTTAAATGGTCTGTTTTCTTTCATCCTTATAGCATAGTGGCTGGGAATTATGACTCCTTAAGGCACACTAGACGTTCAGTTTTTATGTAATCTCCTAATTTGTAAGTGTTGGCTTTGGTATAAACTGCGACACTCAACACTGCAGGCCAAGTAGAACTCAGCTAGAAGTCAGGATATGCTCACTCACAGTCACCATTTGTTATCCCCAATATAAAAAAGGGTTGGTGGGGAGAAATTTCAAAGAATTCTCACAAATGAAAACTCTGAACATAAAGGGTTCTCAGGGAAGAAGGACAAGAAACCAGGTCCTTGTTGGTGTCTGCTACGGGAAGGACTTCCCAGGGAATGTGCAGGGAGGAAGGGTGTTCTGCAGGTTAAAACTAATCTCAACCATGGGGCATTTTATTGTCATCTTCAAAGAGAAGTTTCATGGGATTGGATAGAGTCCAGCACACATATAATGAGGTTAAAAAACAAAACAAAAAGCCCTAACAACAACGACACAAATAAAATCGGGTATTTGGGTGATGAAAGTGAAGTAAGCAAGAAGAATAATAGAAGAAGCATGATCATGATTTGATAGGATGGAAATTGAGCAAAGATGGAAGCATGCTTGTGGATGCAGAATAGATTTCTGTTAGAGGTAGGGGAAGAGAAGACCTAATACAGAAGTCTAGGGGCTGAAAATATCTAAAGGAAATCAGAGCGCATAGCTTCATATGTAAAGTATTTTGGTTAATGACGGGGCCTGTGAATGCATTCTGCCTGACTTCACATCAGTCTTGCTGAAGTAGAGATGAGGTCCTTGGAGAGTAGAAAAGGCAAGTGAGATAGTAAGGACACATGCCAATAAAGGTCGATCGAAGCAGGAGTCTTAAGAATCATGGTGAACTTGGACTTAGGAATATATGCGGAAATTTTCTGCTGTTTCCCAATAGTGTGAGGAAATGTCTCAAATTTCCTTGAGAAGTGGGAGCTAAAGGCAGCTAAGAAGGTTTCTAGGTGTTAAAGAGGGTGCTTTGGGAATGCATGGAAAGTAGAGCGGGAGGAGAAGCAAGGAGGCTGGAGGGCGGATAGAGGGGCAGTCACTGTACAGGCATTCAGGAACATAGGAAAGATGAAGTGTAGGTTCATTAACAACAAAAAAGCATGGGGCTAGAGGGGCAGCTTGGTGGTGAAGGGTGCTTCATGCTCTTCCAGAGGATGGGAATTTGGTTTCCTGTACCCTCATCGGGCTGTTCATAACCACATGCAGTCCCAGTACCAGGGGATCTGACAGCCTCTCCATTCTATATGTTCACACAGGCACATAAATTAGTTTTGAAAATAAAAATCAAAAGAGCAGACAAAAGGTCATGATTAGAAAAGTGTGTTAGGATTTGAGATGTTTGTTACACTTGGGATGAAGGCAGAAAGTCTTACAGCTGAAGCACGTGAGTTGCGGTAAGAAAGTGAAAATCTGGCTATGACAGGAAAACCAGGGACAAAGGCTAAACACGTTCTTTGTGTATGACATCCTGGGGGGCACTATGGAGGAAAACCAAGCCAAGTGAAACAGTATTTTAAAAGACCCCAGGGAATACTGCTCAAGCTTGTAAGTGGACATCATGGTTTGTCCTGATGATGCTAGTCATAATTAGGAATCTTGCATCGGTTTGCATGTCTGAAGCCCCTGTTCTCTACGAAATCAGAAACAGTGACTGTACTTGGTGCATTTTATTTATCACTGGATACCTTGTTGCCAGCATAGTGCCGCACACAGTGTCCTGCTCAGGGCTCGTTTGCTGCATGAGTTAAACGACAGGGAAGGCATGACAGAGGGACACAGAATGTGATGCCACGGATGTAAAATGTGAAATGTCCAGGTAAAGGGAACAGAATTGTCTGGGATTTAAAGGTGAAAGCTTGTCCCTTACTAAAAAAATAGGAAAACTTTCAAATGGACGATAATAAAATACTATGAGTGATTAAAAGATTCTTTTGAAGCAGGAAGCAAGAAGAGGTGAACTGATTCCCTTTTGCTAGTGGCATTGCTTCAATCTGATAAACAAACGAGTTAAGTCTAAGTAATGTCCAATACCATTTCCATGTCTCATGCTTCTTGAAAGAATATTATAAAGAATTTTTTTTTTACCTTTTGGAGCTGGGATCTGACCCCAGGAGTCCTGCTTGTTAGCTTATTAGCAAGCGTTGGACCATAGAGCTGCATCCCTAATCCAAGTAATTAAAAAAAAAAAAAAAAAAAAAAAAGGAATTCTAGAAGTGACATCTTGGGATGCCATTCAGCTTCCTACAAGGTCACTTTCAACTGTTCAGCCATGTTGGGGCCCTAATGAATAGTAAGTTGGATATGCATCCGCCTGCCAAAAACAACCCTAAGTATGCCAAGTGTTGGAGCAGCCAAGTGAGGAAGGCATAAGGTATGCTTGACACCTTTGGCTTTTGGCAAAATGAGTCAAGGATATGACTTGACAACTTTTAGGGTGAACATATTGTCCTTTTTGCATAAAAGTGTCACTGGCTCATGGAAGTATATTTGCTGATGTCAGCAAAATGAAGTACAGGAGTTAATATTTGAATATCGCGTGTGTTGCCTTATAAGTGATTTCATTGCCTTTCTGTTCCGGTTGCTTTTTCTCCCCACTGAAGTAAACATTTTCTGTAAGAGAAGTTGTTGCTTGATGTGGTTTAAACATATTAAAGTAGCAATTGGTATCTTTCCAGACTGGATAAGTTAAGCTTATTATGTAGAAAGTTAGAAGTGAAATGGATCCTGGAGTGATGGGGGTGGGGCAAGGGATGACTCGGAAACAGAGGTCAAGACATGAAGAATCAAAACACCTCTAGCAGGTGCACAGGCCGCTGTGGAAAGAGAAGGCTGCCGTGTCTGAGAAATCGATATTCCCACTGAATGGGAATAAAGTCAGATAGTAGTTGTCATCCATCCTATTATACCCAGTATTAGACAAGATTCTGAGACTCTAAGGAAGATGTGGACCGATCAGGGTGTGGTGGCCTGTGACCTTGTTAGCAGTGCTCAAGGGACAGGGGCGGGAAGATACTGGATTCAAGAGCAGTCAGAGCCACATAGGAAGGAATGGATGGAGTGAGGGAGAGTGGGGAGAAGGGAAGGAAGACAGAAGGGCTTGTTTCTCCTACATGATCCTGTATGTTACCTCTTTATTTTATACTGTATTTTCTAATAATCTCCTGAGGATGGAAAATGTATGTGTTTTTCAACATGCATATAATTGAATTGGTAAGACAATTGAATGGCGATAGAAAAATAACTTGACAATAGACTTGCCAGTTTTAAATAAATAAGATGAAGACTTTTTTTCTGGGACCAGTTATGTAAAAAAAAAAAATTATAGGAAGTCTTAGTTTATACATCCGACTAATAAGTATGGAGAACCTGCGGGGTGCCCTGAGGAATCGTAAAGTCCTTTACAGAGGAGTTCACTTGCTGAGAGCTAGAGAAAACACCAGATAAATACACAGTACAAGAGACACGGAAGGAAGGAAAGGAGGCAAGGGGACAAAGAAGAACGGCAGAGCTTCCTGTGAGTGCAGTGAGGAGGCCTCTCTCGCTAGCGGAGCTTTCCACCAGACACGAGCATTTGTTCTAGAAAGCAGTCATTTGATGCATGATTCTAGGCTTCCACAGTGACGGCACAGCTGTTTCCTACAAGCCTGTTTGCAGGTACTCAGCCGTACAGCTGTGTATTTTACATCCAAACAGCTTTTTTTTGTTTTGTTTTGTTTTGTTTTACCAAATGCTTCATCCTTGAAATTCTAGACTCTGCCTATTAAGGTTGACATTTGTAGTTCTTCAGCATGGTGCAAGTGTCGGATGTCAGTGTGCGTGCATGTGAGCGTGCTGAGGTTCGAGAGGCTCGCCATGACAAGTGTTCTGCTCTCACTTTCTCCTCATTCCCTTGAGACAAGATCTCTCACTGAACCTGAAACTGGGCTGGCTAGATTCCCAGCAAGCCCCAGAGACCTCCCTAGTCTCTGCCCCTGTAGGACCAGAGTTACTGGCACACAGCCATGCCACATTGTTTGCATGGGTGCTGGAAGCCAAACTCTGGTCCTCACGCTGGCACAAGTGTTCATTCCCATTAGACATCTGTCCAGCTCCATGTATCATCCTCTCTAAAACTAAGCCTACTCTACTGGTGACAATTGATTGCGCTGGAAAGCCAAAGAGAGCACGTGATAGAAAAACCTTTAAATTTTCAGTTGCATACAGAAGATATGGCGGATACGTGTTCCATAAGCCTTTTCTAGAAATTTGTACTTCTCTCATTTTTTTTCTGTATTTTCATTATGCTTATTTCTTATTTTTAGTATATAGGAATTGTTATTTTGTTAAAGGATATGTTTTTAAATAAGGTAAAATCATGACTTCTATTCAAGAGTAAAAAAGTATCAAAATGCACATGGAAAAATACTGTGCAAATAGAACAACCAGATATAAAATGCAAATTGCTTCCCCTCCCTGTCCAATCTCTTTCACAGATATATTCCTTGGGAAAGAAAAAATCACCCTTAGAAGGATTTGCATGTTAGGCCATATGACGGGTATCAGAATAGAAATGAGTATTGTATTTAACCTTCTACTTACGAACTTATTAACTTTATATTATTAAAGAGGAAAATTTTAAAACATACTGATCAACAGTAGTTTTTCTTATTTATGTATGTTGTACTCTATTCTAAAACTGATTAATCAACATTTATGATGCAAGTATGGAGATATAATTTAAAAGCTTATTTCATGCAGAATGGAAAATTCTCTAATATCATTAAAAATCAGCATACAAAGTGATGCTTCCATATCTCGAAGCCAGCAGTGCCTCTGATTTTCCGAAATGCTCCTGAGCTTCTGGGTCACATTTAGCTGGTTTATATCTATCTTGTGAAGTTTTGGGTGGTTGGTTAATGTTTTTTGTTTTGTTAGGACAACTTTAGTGCTTTTAATATATGTATATACATACATACATATGTGTGCATGCACACATATATGGCATTTAGTAGACTTTCTAAAGTTTTGCTCTTTTTGTTTTATTTATGTTGTACTTAATTCAGGTTGATATAGACCCTCTCAGAATGTTTTGTACTCATTGTTTTGGGGTTTTTTTTCACCATCTTTTTTGCGTCATACTCAGTTACCGATGAGAGGCATATCAGCCTGACGACGGATTTTCTAGATAATTTTTCCCTTTGATTTTTCACCTCTTATTTCTAATATTTCTAATTTTTCACTTTAATTTCTAATTAAATTGGGGGATTACTTTAAGTGACTCTTTTTTTTTTAATCCTCCAGTTTAGTATTAAGAAAAATTTCCAGCTTGGGGAACGGGCGCACACCTTGAATCCCAGCACTTGGGAGGCAGAGGCATGCGGATCTCTGTGAGTTCAAAGCCAGCCTGGTCGACAGAGTGATTCCAAGACAACCAGAGTTACAACAGAGAAACCCTGTCTAGAAAAAAAAAAAAAGAATTTCCAATTTAAATACGTCTGTCTTACCTACACTTTCTCCATTTCTTTAGAGATAAACATTGGCATTCTCAAACATTTCTACTCCATATTTCTTAAGGTATTTCATATTGTCACTGTTTTTGTTTTGTTGTATACACCTCCCCTCTGGGCTTCAAACGTCACTATTATTAATACTGTCCATTAACATTTTGTGTTGGCAGGTACAGTGTGATGGCTAAAGGCATTGCCGTTGCCCGCTGGTATTTTACCATGGATTCTTGCGCTGGTTTTATGAATGCGATACATCCCTTGGCTGTCCTTGAAGTTGCTAATCTTACAAACATATTTAGGTTTGCCATGTTCCTTTATTTCTGGTTCTACAAGTATCAGTTTGGCTCTTAATTTTGGGCCTTCTTTTTTGGTCTTTACCTTTTCTTTGTTTTTCATATGTCTGCTTTGAAGAATGGTTCTTCAGCCCACGCCTACCTGAGTGCGGAAGGCTGTAACTCTTGGGAAAGGAGCAATGTAGCTTGGTTCACACATCTTCATTTTCTTCCACCACCATCACCCCTTTCTGTAGTTTGGAGGTTGTCAATATTTACCTTCAATTGTTTTTTTTTTTTTCTGTCCCAGAATCTTTTCAAAGTGTGTCTATATATGTAACACTTTCTTCTGTGAGAAAATTGTACATTGATAAAATATTCACAAGTGAAGAAAAATATTGGTGGTGTTGGGGATGGAACCCAGAACACTGCCAGGAATGTACTTGACCCCTGACCTGTTGCACATCCCCAGTCTCCTCAGGTAAACCAGTCCTAGGAAGTAGATGAAGCATTGCTTTAAAATGGTACATTTGAAAGTTTTCTAAGTGTTCAATAAAGCATATAAGCTTAATACTTTTTAATTTAAATCCAAAATTTAAACCGAGTATTCAGTTACATTTTAAAACTATAATCAAAGGACTCATCTCCTTACACTGAGCTAAATTTTCTTAATCATTTAAAGTGCATAATATATGAACAAATTACATTACCTAAAAATAGTAATTATATTACATTGGTTACAACATTTGTATCTTAAACTCTAAATCTTCCTGGATTTACTCACAGAAGGGTAATTTTTATCATCTTATCCAATCAGGATTATATAACAAGAGGAATCCTTGGCCTTGGACACTGAATGAATCCTTATCAAGGTCAAAGATGTGATATGCTTAGTTCTTTAAGGTCATCTTATCAATGTGACTCCACTTGAAAGTGTGTGGCTGTTTCCAGTGGGATAAAGATGAGCTATAGCACAGGACAGCTAAATCCTTCATCCTTCCTTCTTCCTATGAATCCAGGGTTAGACTTGATGTCTTTCTTTAGCTTACAAGATGTGTGTGCTCATCTTCTGTTTAACACAAACACCTTTGATAAACCCTGACACCTCTCCCCATATCCTCTAATGCTGATCCTACAGAATCCTTAGGCGGTATTCATATAACATCCTTCCGAGTTATAGAGCATGCCCAAGATACTGACTCCTTTTGTCCTAACATTCAAGGTCATGGCACTGACAATTACTGAGAGACAGAGCAAGTGACTGCTGACCCCTAGAGGATATGTGATACAACAAATAATCATTTCTAGTCCTAAGAGTGTCAAGGACACATATGGCTACGAGTAATTTGGATCAGGATAATGCACTCAGAGCCCAAAGCTTAGCGTTAAGCACTCTGTGACTAGCACCATGTAGTTAAGGCTGCAATGGACCAAAAACTGTCAACTAAAATAAGTTTAATAAAATTATTCATAATTTATCAACTGGCATTATATGTACTGAATATCTTCACATTTGTTCTGAGAAGTATTTTATTAATCTTGTGTTCCAAACAGTTTAGCTTCGAAGTAACTTCTCAGCTTCAGCCCTATTGCTATTCTAGCTGGATAACTGTAGCGCTTACAGACTGTCTAGCAGATCATTGGTTCTGACTTCTTATTTGCTGATGGATCCCTTCTCCAGTGTATGGCCCAGAATGTCTCAAGACTTTACCATACAGCCAAGATGATATCCTGAGAAGAGCCTGGTGGCAAAGTGACTGCTGTTTCAAAGCCAGTCAAGTTCAAATGCATATATACCTACATAAATATTTAGACTTTGTGTGTGTGTGTGTGTGTGTGTGTGATTCTGTCTTTTCTATGTGTGTTGCACACCAATGCTCCTATTTTGTCCCAGGCTAAGGGTGAGAATACATTTAACACTTTATTTAAATTAATAAGAAACCTATTAGGGAGAAAAATGTACTTCACAACTGGTCAGCCATTGCCGCTCCTGAGAGCCTTCCTTTTGCTCCCAGTGTTGGTTGCTAGTCAAGAGAACTGCAGATGTATTCCACTGAGGAAAGTGGTATGTTCCCACATGAATGCAAAATTCTGTATTCTTCTGCTTAATCATTTGCAAAGAGCTGCTGCTATTTGTGGTTACTGCAAAAACAATGACCCAAGGTCATCTATTTAGGATAAAGTTAATTCCTCTCCACTGAAATACTTTAGGCCTTTGATGAAAGGAATCAACTTATTAGAGGCTTCTGGATATTAAATCTAACTGGTGTGAACCGTGTTATTTTGCAGTAACCTTGGGGTATTGTTATTTTTTTTTCTTTTGAGTGTTGCTGGGAAGGAAATCCAGGGCAGAGTCAGCATTCCCTCACTGAGCTCCACCCAGATGCCTTCAGTGCCTTTTATAATTAATACATACTAATTGACAAGTGCATTAGTTATCAATTTATTATTAATTACCTAATTAATTATTGAACAGAAATATAAATGGAGTCCTGTCACACAGAAGCTCACTATTTATAATTCCTAGACAACAATCCCAACATTGTAGTTATCAACTTTTGTTGTCGATACAAAAACAAAGAATTGTTACAAATGATAATGTACCCAGAATAAAAATGGGGTAGGGTAGAAAGGGCAGTTTAATTTCCCAACCTGTCAGAAACCAATTCTCAGGGATATTTTTATCAGTGAATTTGAGTATTATCTCAATTTGTTATTTTGAATGAGAATAACGGAGAATGCTCAGCTCCTTGCCCCCATGGCAAGAATGCCTGCACTGCTGGGTGCACTCAGTAGAGTGCACACTCTTGACTCGTTAGACCAGTAGATCTGGTTTTCCTACAAATGCGTGTCTGAAAAATTATGAGCAGAGAAGTGGGAACATATTTAAACAATCCAAACTCAACAGTTCACCTGTTTACATCTGTGTGTGGAGGTGGGGGTGGGGTGGGGACAAGCCATTCTGAAATAGCAAAAATGACCAAACCCATCTGTCACCATTGCCCTTGGTTACGAGGACCAGCTCCCTACTATGGCAAATACATTAAAAATTATGGCATATTTACAAAAAAAAAAAAATCTTCCCAGGCTCCAATGTCGGAAGAATTTAATACAGTAGCAATTCCAATCCAATAAAAGTCTGTTTAATCTGGGAAAGTCCTTAGAATTTGTTTTAAGAGATTGAAAACCATAAACTCTCAAAACTTACTAACTCACAAGAACTCAAGGGAGAAATAAATATTTTTTTTATTGTTTTGTTTTCTAAAGATTCTCATCCTTTGGAATTCCCACATTAATTGTGAACCTAAAAGTTATATAAAAGTGAGGCCTGGTGGCATAGGCCTGTAATCCTCGCTTGTTGGAAGGTTGAGGCAAGAAGATTCAAGGTTCAAGGCCTGTCTGGGCTACAGAGTGAGTTTAAGGCCAGTACGGACAACTTAGTGAGCACCTGCCTCTAAATAAAAAATAAATAAATAAAAAGAAGGCTGGTTATATATCTCAGTGGAAGAAAATTTGTCTAGGCTTCGCAAGGCCCAGGGCCCTATACACATATAAAAATAGAAAAACATTTAAAGGCATGTATAAAGGTAATTGCCAGATGAGTGGGTGTTTTCCTGGTAAATGTTTCATATCCAACTATTTTAAAATATAAACTGAAAACAATTTTTTATTTTAGTGCTCACCAGTTTCCACATAGTGCAGGATTTCCTCTCATGGCTAACTTCATACTCCACTGTGACCTTAGTGAACACAGAACTAGCAGGAATAAACCTGAACTCAATATACAGCATTTTCAATGTCCAGACGATGTGGACTAGAAGAATCTCAACAGTATGAATATAAATAAAAAGTAAGGAAATAATTAGCAAGAAAATAATATCTTTGCATTAGAATAATTTATTTAGTTACACGTTTATCATTTAACTTTTAGTCGCAGCTGCGCTTGGCTGTGGGCTCTGAAGTGTCTGGATTAGCTGCAGAAGCACACCACTGATGTTTCTTCATTTGTACACAGACTTCCTAAATGGTTACTAGGTATTGGAAACATCAGTTTCCTGCGTATTTTAAAGTAATTCTCTGGCCGGACTGATGTATAGTCATTCATTTCCGTGGGTTAGGTAGCTAACAGGAGTTAGGACCTTGGCACGTGCCTCCATGGGGATCCCTTGTCTAGGAGGCACAAGGCCCTGGGTTCCACCCCAGCACCAAAAGAAAGAAAGGAAGAACTTACGAACTAAACAAAAGAGCAACTTCCATTTATGTAGTCCCCAGTAAACTTATTTTATTCGTGAGGATAGTTTGCGTACACATTTGTCTGTATGTACCACATGTGTGTTGATATTTACCAAGGCCAGAAAAATGTGTTGGATCCCCTGGAACCGGAGTTATAGGTGGTTATGAGAAACCATGTTGGTGCTGGGAGTCAAGCCCAGGTCCTCGAAACAAACAGCAAACACAGTATTCATAACAACTGAGCCATCTCCCCAGCACCCTGGAGACTATCTTAATATGAAATCGGACCAAAGGGAAGTTCAAGACCCCTTGTTGATATCACCAACACTGAAAATCTTTATAAGAGATTGGAATTCACCATAGCCTGCATAAGAACCCTGTAAGCATCAATAAAGACTCTCCTCTAGGTGGTGGGCGCCCTTCCTCACTAGGATCATATGAAATTGAAGGATGCTCTCAGCCCTGGCAGATCTTCCCAACTTCATTCATTCTTCCAGCAACTGCTTTCAACAATATCACATTTCTTAAGAAAACAGAGGCAAACAAAACGAAACAAAACGTGATCCTTTGGCAAGAGTGCTCTCTGCTTTTGTTTGTTCTTGCCTAGGGATAATAAAAGAGAGCATGGCCTTACCTCCCCGAGCTGTGCTGTGTCTTAATCACAACCCTTTTGGGGGTTCCATGTGTTTCACAACCACCTTAACACAGATATTCTTTCAAAGTCCTCCTAGGAGCATCTATCACCTAAAGGTCTCTGTCTTTCTTACTTTTCTGTTTCTGTGATTTAAAAAAAAAAAAAATCTATGACCTAGGAAACTTGTAGAAGAAGGAGTTTATGTGGGATTCTGGTTCCAGAGAGACAATGCATAATATCAGAGAAAGCCTGGCAGCAGGCAGCTGGAACAGGAAGCTGAGAAATCCCATCTCTGGCCAGGGAATGAATTGGAAGTGGGGTGAAGCTATAAACTCTCAGATTCCACCCCCAGTAGTATCTTTCCTCTAAGAGGGCTGCACATACCCAAACAGTGCCATCAACTGTAAAGCAGGAATTCAGATACGTGGGCCGGGGGTGGGGTGGAGGATTCCCAGACCCTCACCATCTTCCTGCTTAATCACTCACCTTCATTTTGGCCTTCAGTCCACCAAACTTTTTCCTAGCTTTTGAGCCTGAGCAAACCCGATCTTTCTTGAAATTTTCCTACTATTACTCATCTGCTAATATATTTATTCAACAAATATTTATTGAGTTCTTCTCTGTGCCAGGCACTGTTCTGGACATCGGGAAATTAGTCACAAATAAGGAAGGTTTTCTTTCCTCTATTAAAGGATCTGTTTCAACTAAGAAAGACAGCAAACAAAGAAAACAGATGAACAAATTAAGGAGAAAGGTGTGTGTTTTGTAACAGAGCAAAGTCCTATCTTGATGACCTCACAAGGCGAGCACTGAGCTAAGATTTGGATGAGGAATGTTGCATATCGGGTCAGTATACAGAGGCGTGCAGAAAGCATTCCTCATTGGACTCAGGAGAAGGAAGGCCAGTGTACATGGAGTAGGTCAGTGGGGGACATGCGGCCCATGCGACAAATTTTAGAGTATTCTCAATGTTATTTCATAGAAAGTAGAGTGAGGGTTGACCAAAAAAAAAAAAAAGCCTAATTTCCTTGAGGTTAGAGGACTAACTATAGCACTGAAGGGGAACAGGAAATGCAGGGGAGGGGGTTTTCTTCTAAGGAGACAGTTATTTAATTCTGCTCTCTGTTTTATTGAGACAGGGTTTCTCTGTTGTACCTCTGGCTGTCCTGGAACTCACTCTGTAGACCAGGTTGGCCTTGAACTCACAGAAATCCGCCTGCCTCTGCCTCCCAAGTGCTGGGATTAAAGGCGTGTGCCACCACCACCTGGCAATCCTTTACACTCTACATCACATAATGAAGTATTTCTAAAGACAAGCCGGAAGAAACTGATTCTCAGCGACAGGGAATTGGGAGAGTAGGAACAGTTCTTTCTATAGACCAGATAAATCAGAGGGTGGGGCTAGTGTAGTGACACTTGTTTATAATCCAACCATTCGAGAGAGACTGAGGCAGGAGTATTATATGTTTTGAAGCAAGTCAGACTTTCAGAGTGAGGCCTTGTCTTGGGAACTTGATATGGATCCTCAAAATACTGGAGATACTAATTATGGACTAGGTCAGCTTGGCATATAGATACAGTGTGAAACTAGAGTTGGAAGATCGTCTTAGTGCGTGTTCTGTCACTTGCACACGTTCCAAAACCGCCGCAGTATCTTGAGGGTTTAGTTTCTTCACTAGCTCCTGACAGTGTGGCAAACGAGTAATCCAGAAGGCAGTTTCTTCTTGGTGTTTCAGCTCCCTCACTAGTCCAGATATACGTCAATCACAGGCTCCATTGTCTTCCACTGGGTCTGTCTGCTGAAGCACGTTTTGCCCTCTGTCCCCTCCTCTTGACTATATTTTTTTAAGAGTTGTGGATTGCTAATGTTGAGAAATGTTTCTGAGATGACAGAGTCCTTGAACACAAATCTTGGGAATCAGAAAAACATCAGCCTCATTTTCTAAAAGATAACAGCTGATCACAAAACCTTTCAAAGAGCTGACTACACTGAGAGGAAATGCCAGTCAACTTTTGTAGATGAAACCTCATGACTTAAAGTAACCAACTAATTAGCAAATACCTTATGGCTTGTCCTTGTTGATTACTAGGGCTCTTGTTTAGTATATTGCACTTGGTAACATAATTAATCCAAAGAGTATCTGAAGTGTATAAGGTATATAAAGGAGCATCATTTGATGGGAAGGAGCCGCGCATTCGTGGATTTTAGTATCTAGGGGTGCGTCCTAGAACTAGTTGACTATAGGTACCAGGCGATTACTGTGCTTTTGTAAGATTTTACTTCCTCTAAAGAAAGCAGCAGTTTAAGACTACATTGAGCTCTGATATCAAAATCAGTTAATGTTAAAGAAATAATGACTTTAATCGTCCCACTGAAGTTGAAAATAAGCTCATCAAACTATGACACCTAAGTAGTAAATTCTTTAAATATCTCATTTTGAGCTAGAGACCACTAATGGCAAAGTCATTAAAATTAATAGACACTCTAAAATTAACACATGGTACTTGTACCTATTTTTAGGGTACAGTGTGATACATTGATACAAGACGTAATGGCAAAAAATCGACAAAATTACTATTTCTCTCTCTTCAAATATCTATCATTTTATATAACTTTTCTAGTTATTTTGAAATATGTAATAAAATGGTTTCCATTATTATAATTACCTTAGTATGTTATAGAACTAGCACTAATTCTCCCAACCAACTGTGTTTCAGTGTCTGTTCTCCAGTCTTCCTGTATCCCTTCCCATAAACCCTTCCCAACCTCTACTGACTACTCTTTGAGCATCTGCTTCTCTGAGGCCAATGTTTTTAGTATTCAAAAATAAGAGAGAACATGCCGTGTTAATCTTTCATGTCATGGTTTTGTTTTGTGTTTTTTACTTACCGATATCCATCCGTGCTGCCACAGATGACAGAATTTCATTGTTTTGTGACTGGATGGTATTCTATTTTATCTAGAATGGAGAAATTTGACCAACAGAACAGAATAGAATAGAAGAGTGAATGAAGAAATAAATTCATATAATCAACTGATTTTTGACAAAGTTGTCAGGAATGTTCATTTGTGAAAAGATGATTTCTTAAGCAAATGGTGAGGAAACTGGATATATATGCAGAACAATTAAGTTGTAATAATTAGATTATTACAATGTAAAAAATTTACTAATGTATATCAAAAAGCTAAATGTAAGATTTGAAGTCACTGAAGTACTAGGAGAAAACAAAGAAACACTCCAAAGCACTGACACTTACCAAGATTTTTCGGTAACAGAAGCAAAAATTCGTAAATGAGATTGTATCATATGAAACTTCTCCACAGCAGCGGGAAAACGGCAGTGAGAACAGAAAACATGCAGAATAGGAGAACATTAGCGTGTTCTACATGAAGGCATAGGTTTTCATCTGCGTATAACATATTTTGATTGTATTCATCCCCCAAATTACCATTTTCACGCCACCCTTCCTCTCATGCTGTTCATTTTCATCTTCAAAAATAACCCTCGTTCTTTTCATGACCACCTTTTAAAATCTAGATTCCACATATAAATTCCACATGCAGTATTTGAGTTTCTGGTTTGGCTTATTGGGCATAACATCTCCAGTTCCATCTATTTGTATACAATTATATCATTATTTCACTCTTCATTTGGGTCGACCCAAATGCCCCATTTACTACTGACATCACAGATTCTTCCATCCACTCATTTGCCGCTGGGCACCTAGGGTTAGTTCTAGGTATTGGCTATTGTCAACAGTGCCATAATAAACAGTACGCAAATATTTGTATTGTGCTGACTTAGAATCTGTTGGGTACATAGCCAGAAGTAGTATAGATGGATCATATTGTAGTTCTATTTTGAGTTTTTTGAAATTTTCATAGTGGCTGAACCAATTTACATTCCAACCAAACGTATCTAAGCTCCCTTTCCCACTGTATTCTTACTAGCATTTGTTGTTTGTAGTAGGCATCTTGACTGGAGTGAAGTAGACTCTTTATGTAATTTTGATTTGCATTTTCTGATGTCTAATGATGCTGACCGTTTCCCCCCATTAGCTCTGTATACTACTTTAGAGAAGTGTGTGTTCTTTTGCCCATTTGTTAGTTGTATAATTTGTACTTTTTATGTTGAATTCTTTATATATTCCGGATATGAATCCCCTGTAAGATAACTAGTGACAAAGACTTTTCATCCACTGTGTAGGCTGTCTCTTCTCTCTGGTGACTATTTCCTTTGCTGTACAGAGGCTTTTTTAATTTTCCACAATCCTACATGTCAATCCTTGCTATTATTTCTGGAGCTGTTAGAGAACATTTCTGAAAGCCTTTGCCTGTGTCTGCATATTGAAGTGTTTTATCTATAGTTTGCTGGAGATGTTTCTAAATTTCAAGTCTTACATTAAGGTCTTTGATCCAGAATGGTAGAACGCTCTGCTTGACAACAGACTGCTGTTCAGAATGTGTGTGTGTGTGTGTGTGTGTGTGTGTGTGTGTGTGTGTATAACAACTCAGTAGCCAAACGATAAAATAAAACCAAATCAACTATTCTTCATAACTTCAATATGCACTATAGTAATGAATTTATTAACTTAGAACTTTCAACATTTTGTCTAAAAGCTTCAAAGACAATTTTAAGAATTTTAAAAGCTGTAAGTAGACAGCTAGCTGCCACTTTGACACCCTATTGGTAATTGTTTTCCCTATCTTTGTCATTTATTTCTCAGTGTGCTCAGAGCAACTTGCCCACTTGGTACTTTTCATACAAATGAAATGATACTCCATACTCAACCTTTCTCTCTCTCTCCCTCTTTCTCTCATGTACCTGCGTGTGTTTGTGTCTGTATGTATGTGCACGTGTGTGTGTGCACATCTCTCTGTGTGCACGTGTGTGTGTGAACATATGTGTATGTGTTATGGGGTTATTTGTTTTTCACTACGTTCTGTACCTGTTTAAGATTGGCCTGTGATCTTTGTATACTTTGTCTTTATAGCATCTGTACCTCAATTCATTCACTCTACTGCTTGTGAACATTTCGGCTTTTTCTAGTACGGAAGCTAACAACCATAGTACAGTTAACATTCAAAACTAAGTGTGAATTATATGTTTACCATAAGAATGTATGGATTTAGAAATTATCGCCATCATAATGCATGCATTGTAAAATTTTGAGCTGGACAAATCAGGGAATTAATGTCAATATAATAAAAATAAAGCTATTTTATGACCTAATGAAAAATGTTATCACATTCAATAATTATACTGAATGGTTCAGCAAAATTGTAAGAAGCTAAAACATTTTCTGTATTTCCTTCTTTATTCTCTTCTTAATAAAAATTTTTGTTTTGTTTTTAATTATGTATGCGTGTATCGCATGTATGCATGTCACACAAGTGCGTTTAGAAGCCAACGGCTTCAGTTTCCTTGGAGCTGGAGTTACAGGCCATCGTGAGCCACCTGACATGGATGCTGGGAACTGAACTTTACAAGAATCGTACGTGCTCTTTATCAATGAGCCATGTCTCAAGCTCCTCCTATTTTTCTAGTTTAAGAAAAAGGAAGAAAATATTAAATAACAAATTTCTCTCATGTTTATAAGGAGTGACAATTGATTTTAGCTCTTTGAACGGATTCAAATGAGACAACGTAAATTCATTCATCTGAACCTGAAAGTCGCTTATAGAAAACCTGACATTGCATGCCATTATTAGCCTGCCAATATCTAACGGATAGAACATCGTGAGAAATGGAAATTACCATTTTAAACATCTGTCTGATCACATGAATGAGAACAAAAGCCAGGAGAGTGAATGAAATTTGAATAGTCCAACCTGCAAAGAATTAATAAGTCATGCCCTCGTCTGTAAAATATTGATGCTGCACTGTCCATCGGTGTATTACAGCTCAGAGGCGCTGGGCGCGCAGACACAGCCCTTGCCCATGAGGAGCCGCTGAGTGACAGGCGACTGGAGTGTATTATAGACGAATATTTGCATCCCCAGCGTGGCCGATGCTGTAAAGGAATATGCAGTGCATAACGAAGGGAGGTTTTCTCCCCAAGAAGGTCAGAGACAGCTTCTGAGAAGAGGGGAAACTGCAACCGGGACTCAAGATGGGTTGGAATTAGTCATAAAACAGGAGCAAGGTCCATGTCATAATGGAGAAGTGTTCCTGGCATGACCAGTCACGAGTCTTTAATAAGTTTATGGTGACAGAATTATACACAGAGGGATCATTGGGAAACCAGTGACCAGAATGCAAAAGGAGACATAATGCTTTTAAAATGTCACTGTTTATCAAGGGGCACTGCAATTAGCCTCTGATACATACTCACACACTCTCTGTGCTATTAGCTTGTGAGGGCCAGCTTCTGTGCTTAGTGGGCCCTATAGTTGGATCAAGCCTTCACGGTCACCATTGTAAACCCTGAGTCATTCTGAGCATGAGATGCAGCATTGTGGCTGTGCTCTTGTCCCCATAAATCACATCGCGCCTAGTGTTTCTATTTCATTGTTACCGAAAGTGGGACCTAGAGAGCAAAGCAGCACACTGTAGACCCTGGCCTGTGTTCTGAAGATGGAGCTCTAGTGTTTCTTAATGCCAAAGTGTGTCATCAATCCTGACTGCTTTGGCCGGTGTTCAAGATGAGTGAACAGGAGACAGGAGCTACTACAGTTAATCAGAATGAAAATATAGGCTTGGTGGCACACACCTGTAGCCCCACCCCACTGTAGGAGGATCCGGAGTTCAAGGTCATCTTCTGCTATATAGTGAGTTCAAAATCATCTTGGCCTATGTGGAACTCGCTGTCAAAAGAATGGAAACAAAACCAAACAAGCAATCAGAGTTAGTACACTAAATGAGAAAGAAAAGGAAAATAATGAAGTACAAAGAAGACAAGAGATAGATTTAATGAGTGCATTAAGAATAGATAAAAACATGGTTACCAAGAGCATGATTTTGAGCCAAGTGGGAAAATCCAAAATGAATTGTTAGTCCCTGTAAAGTCTTTTCATGAAGTAAATGTTGCTCTGAACTCAAAATTGTGTCTCTAGGTGAATCTGTGGTCTTTCTTCACCACATGGCAACTTGGTGTGAGCCTAACTCTGCTTTGGTAGTTTATGCAAGAGAAACAAAGGGTTCCCACTGTATCCAGGAAGCAGGAACAGACGGAGGGCTAAATGCAGCCGTGTCCTTTGAGCGCATTAGTTAAACCCTGCATCCGACTTGGATTCTAGCGCCTACTTCGGAAACACAGGCCACTTAGAGGAAGGTCTGCCCTCAGCTATCCTTCTAACCGTGCGAAACAGAGCACTTCAGTCCTTGGACTAAGGGAACGTCTTCACATTTTCATGCGTGCTTTGTGTCAATTTGGAGAGAAGAAAGAAATGATTTTTTTTCTAACTACTTGCAAAGTCCACCCTTGGAAAACAAGCAAGTGCAAATTCCATGAAATTAAAGAATGACTTCCTAGGACATTCCTGATTCGTTCATTCTGCTTGAGATAATGCATTGATGTTATTCCATAGCACCTGTGGATTTCAGGGGCCAAGTAGAGAAACCACAAAAGGGCATGCCTGTTACATAAAGGGCTTTTTTTTTTTTTACTTAAGTATATCCATTACATTTTTATAATAAAAACAACATAATTCTCTTGTGATTCATTTCTTCAGCTTCCAAAAATATCAGATATACCTAAATGTTGTTTTGTGGAAATAAGCACATCTGGAATGAATAAATTGGCCCAGTGATAGTGTTAATGACCATATTTGTGCATGATATTCCCTCAAGGGCAGACATGCAGGCCAGGATCTCTGTATCCCTTTATGGTAGATGGGCAAGGCTCAATACACTAGAGTATCTGCCACCAGGACAGAGACGAGACCCAGCGAAGCTGTTCCAGACCTTTAGGGCAAAAGGAACCTGGGTCAAAGACATCAGTGAAAACATAGAAAAGACTGAGAACAAATCAGAGATGCCACATGTTTAAATATAATAAAGTTTGGATTGGATACTAAAGGAAGGGCTACCTTCATGGTCATTGGAAGATGCTACATGTCCTTCTAGAAGGACAGCTGAAGAGACCAAAGACACATGAAGGCAGAGTCTGTAAGATCAGCCTCTGGCAGCAGTTAACAACTGATGGATTTTTTTTTTTGCTATACATTCAAGAGATATGAGACCTCAAAGTCTGTACAACCATGAAACCTTCAGAGGAAAGAGGACAGTTTACTGGCCCTAAAGCAATCATTCTCCACCTTGACTGCACATTAGGATCACCTAGGGAGCTTTTAGAAACCCACACGCCCATGCTGCATCCCATAGCAATTAAGGCAGCGTCTCAGGGGTTCGTCTCCGGGCGTTGCTGTAACTTTAAGCTGCCCATGGGTCCACTTTAAAGCAAAGACTGAGGATGGATGGTTTGAAGTAAGATGTTTACTGAAGTCCTTGTGGCTTGTTTTAACCACTTAAGTATCCTACACACACATTCATAATAACTCACCGATCCACGGCTGTTGTACTTGAGCATGCTTCTATGCAAGTTCCACTGCATGGTTTGTACAGACACTTAAGAAGCCACACATCACTGCCGAGATTCAGTGCACGTCACCAAAGCCTGGGACCTCTAACCAAGAACTCATCTCGCCACTCTGAGACGCACAGGTCAGAGATTGTGCATAGTGAAAGGAGCTAGGGCTGAATGTGCACAGGTGTGTATGTGCATTTTTCAGGGTTCATTTGCATAAAATACAGGTTGTCACTGTAAGGATTTTTTTTCTTTTACTCTTAATTGCCCTTCTAATCCTTGCTTCACTCATTCATGCTATTAAATGTGTTCACTCTTGGTCATGTGGAAATAAAACCCTGGGGCTGGAAAGGTGGCTTATTTGGTAAAGTGCTAACCTCAGAAGCCTGGGGACCTGAGTTCAGATCCCTAGCACCTTTGCAAAAGCCAAGCGCAGTGGTGCGCATCTATAATCCTAAAGCTTAGGAGGTAGAGGCTCCATGTCCTTATGCACATATCTGAATTTATGCACACACATTGCACACAATAAATAAATAAATAAATAATAAAATTTGGACTTGGATGCTTAAATGAACTTCACAGAAAGAAGAAAAACACCCAAGCAGAATGATACCCCAGATCAAGTGGTAAGCAGTTGTGACATTTTAAAACTTGAATAAAGATCCTGCTCATAATAGACTTCCTACGAGAAATAAGAGCAATATTCTCAAGTTTGTGTTCTTAAAGAAGGAAGGGGTAAAGTCATGCCTGTAGTGTTTTCATAATTTGATTATGAATAGCTGGTTTATTTTTTCCAGAATTGATACCTAAATCATCTTTTAAAAATGGGAGGAAGAAACTTCAAAATATGCCACTGTACTCAAAATCAGGGAGCAAATCACATTCTTTTTTTGTGGTTTATACTGTTTACATCTAGAAACTAGGACTGATTCACTGTGTCATTGGAGAAATCAGTAAATTGAAATCACATGGTAGGAACTTCACTCTCTTAGCTCAAAGTCTTATTTTTAGTGATGTTGTATGTCCTTTTAAAATTAGCATCCTTGGGGCTGGAGAGACGGATCAGTGGTTAAGAGGACCCGTGTTCAATTTCTAACACCCTCATGGTAGCTCGCAAGCATTTGTAACCCCAGTTCCAGGGCATCTGACATCCTCTTCCAGCCTCTGCAGCCCTACCAGGTATGTGTGCAGTGGTATGTATGCAGTTTGCATGTATACATGCACATGAAATAAAAATAAATAAATCTTAAAAAAAACAAATAATTTAAAAAAATTCTCTGCAAATACAGCCCAAGGACACCATAAAAATCACAACTGTTATTTGATGTGACACATTTGACAGACCGAGTAGGCTAACAATTCACTAGTTATAATGAGAACATGCACCGCATTCGAGTACCAGTGCAGCTAGTGAATATGCTCCCTCTACATCACCAAGCTTTAGTGTAAACAAATACCAAATGAAAATGGAGTTAACCAAGCAAGTTTCCCTTATTCTGACCTGTTCCCCTGCCAACATTAACCAAGTGTCCTGGAAATTATAACTGTGGTTTGTGGCTGAGATGATGGGATTCACTCTTTTCCCTCTCACATGTAACTAAATCATGTGTCTCTCCCCTCCCCCCCCTCTCTCTTCCCACTTTTCCCAACTCCTGTGGAACATCTTCTCTTTCTGCTAAAAACCTCAAAGACTCGGGTAGATCAAGCAGCTAGTTTATGGGCAGCCAAGCCCAGACTAATTCAGTATTCCAAATTTCAACCCACTGCACCTTTTCACTTAACAGAACATACCAAATTGCATTACTCCCAGAGAAATAATTCTGTTCACAGTGATAGCATTGAAGCTGAAATGAGCCTGGTGGACAAGCTTCAATTACTTCATTTTAATTAAGGAAGGTAAATATTTATACAAAAGCATCATATAAACATTCATTAATTGTATCTAATATATTAAATATACTTAGTCTATTTCACAGGTATTACAAGTATATCTGGTATGACTGTGTCATATATAGATATGTGAGAAATGAAACAGTGTGATGAAGAGTACTTTGGCTTTGGTTAAGATGCTTAAGGCTCCTTTGAGAACATGGGGTGGAGTATCCAAGACTGTGGTTCTGTGGGTTTTTTGTTGTCAGTTAATTGGTGGCTTTGCACAGTGCTGGGGGTAGATTCCAGGGCCTCAAGCATGCTAAGAATGAACTCCAATGATCTAGAACCCTAGCTCCTGAAATCCATAACTGTGGGACACTTGTTTGTGAAACGTAAACATTTCACAAGGAAAACCCTCAGATAGCAAGATTGAGAAAAGCTGGGGGTGGGGGTGGGGTATTAGGGAAAGTAGGGCTGGGGAAATGGCTCAGTGGAAAAGAGTGCTGATTGTATGAAGGGTTCAAATCCTGGGACCTCATATAAAAGTCTAGGTGTGGCCACACGTGCCTGTGACTCCAGTGGTATGGGGCGGAGATCAGGACCCTCCTGGGACTTGATAATCTCTAGACTGGCTCTGGTTCAGTGAGAGACCCTGCCTTCCTTAAGGGAATGATGCAGACACCCCACATCCTCCTCTGACCTGCATACACGTGAGTGTATGTACCCACATGGTCATCTGTATGCACCACACATACACTACCTCATACACACATAAAAATAAATACAAGATTTGGGGTAAAGAAAAAATGTCAGGGAAAGGAGCAAGAGAGGATGTCTTAAAAACATAGTGAATAAAACCCAACGCCTCGTGTGGCTTCTCTAACACAGAGCACATCTCTCGCTCTCCACTGGTAATTAAGAGGGGCCATCAGATATTATAGACAGGGTCTCTTAATTACACGTTTATTCAATTATTACAGAGAGTATCACTGGTTCTATAGTTAAATCTAGAAAGATGTTCAAGTGTAGTAGCATAGAAAGGCAATTTTTTATGTGCTAAATATGGGTTCTAAGCATCACAAATTCTGAAATATGCCTTTCACGGTCAAATTGACAACGGGAACAGATCCACGAACAAATAACAAGGTCAAAGAGTTCTCACCCCCCCCCCCCCCACTTCTCCTCTTCCTTTTCCTAGCGTTACTCAAGTGGAAACTTTTATATCTGTAGACGAAATTACTCTCCCTCTTCATTCATTGCATTTTCACTTTAAGTATGTTTCATCCGGTAGTGGGCTATGAGAAAGAAAGGGATATTGTCAATTCTGTCAGTTGGTTGGCTGTGATATGCTTGAGTTTAGCATGCTGTCTCCAATGAAGTTTTCTGGGGAACAACGTAAGCTCTTTGGTAACAATGAAGAGCACGAGAAATACTACATGAAGTGTAAAAATTTACTATTTAGTGACAGCACAGTTTCTTCAGTGAAAGCAAACTGAAGCGTGTGTGTATCTATTTCCTTTTTTTTTTTTTTTTACTTGGCATGTCAAATTGGTTCCTATTTTTATTTCTTGAGAAAACAATGTGTTTGGCTGTCATTTACCAAAACCACATGTGAGCTTTAGTGTGTGCACATGCACGCTAGCAGTTCTGTTTGGCAGTTCTGATTCACTGTCTGGCCCACGCATTCCATAATTACCCATATTCATACACGTATCACGGTCTTTGTAATCAAAGACAACACTACTAATGCAGAAACTCCCGACTGGGGTGCGAGCAAAGGAAGCTTCCCAAAGTCCTGGCTGGTTGGATCACCAGTCTGGACTTTGAAGTCTGGACTGGCCACTTGAAGCATGTGGCCTCCAAAATTCTGCATTTTTTCCCGTCTCCTGGCAACGTCGTGTATTTGTACTCGGGCTACCACATCCCTATCCACAAAGGTCTGCTGTTTTAGAGTTTAAAACAAATGGCCAAGCTGTCTGGATTTGACCAATCAGAATGACTGGAGACCCTTCCCATCTCTGTTTCCACAGGTAGTAACTGGACTGCCTGCCCCGTAGTAGCAAAGAGCACCGTCTCATCTCAGATAAGAACGTGTGTGTCTTTAGTTATAAGGACAGGCCTCCAGGAGTTCTAACAGTGTCGGTTCCATCTTCTTCAGGATTTAACAGATACTGCTCAGGCCTGGGGCTGGGAGAGTGGGGTGGGCCGCAGGAAGAAACTTGGAAGTAGCTGAGGCAGAATGTTATTGTTGTGAAAGCTCCAGGGTTTCCCAGACACTTCTGTCCTTACAACTAAACTCTCAGGGCCAACTACTGCAGGGGTCCCTGCGGACTTCACCTCTATTCAAGTTCCTCTAGACCACAACATTCTACTTTTCTTAATCCTCCTCATTCCCACTCCAGCCCTGTCTCCACTTGGAGGCAACCTGCAGTAGGTCTAGAAATGATCTGAATGTCAAGTACTGTTATCTTTGGTTCTGACTGGAAAGCACCTGTCACTGACAATGTTGATACAAAGGGCATCTGCCTCTGTGCCAGAATGTTTTCATCTTAGTGCTGTGGGCATACTGACCTGGATCGCTGCTCTGGGACTATTGTACATTGCAGGATGTTAGCAGCATCTGCACCCTCTTCCAGCTAAATGTCAGTAAACCACCCACCCTTCCCTGTTGCAGCAATCAACAATGGTTCTAGGTGTTGCTCAATGTCTCCTGGGGAGTAAACTCACCCCAGCGGGGAACCACTCTGTTACACAAAGGAAACTGACATTCATTTGGAAACTCTGATATGGCAGATGTGTGCTTGATGTTTTGTGTAATCTGGCAATCATCCTTTGGAGTCTGACCCCATTTTTGTAGGTGAGGAGCCCAGGGGAAAACAGTGTTGTTCTGTTGCTAAGCGTTGTTATTTGCTGTTTTTGTTTTCTTATTCTCTAACAGCCAACAGTGGAGATAACTTACAAACAAAACTGAATTCATTCCTAGAGGGGATTTATCGTATTTATTCTATATTGCGGCTGTATATTTTCTGTGTTTCCCTAAACCATGGATATCTAAATTGAAATTTTTCCAGAAGCCACTAATTGCTATTTGGTAGGGATTTATTTATCTGAGTCGAAATTTCTTTTCCTTTGTTTATTCCTCTAACACTGGGAAGGGACCAAGTTATCTTGAATGTCTTAATCCTGCCGCTTTCGGGCACGGCAAGCCATCTGTCAGCTAATACCCACCACGCGCTTATGTGCAGGTTCCTTGAATGGCTCCTTTCCTGCTTTTGTTTTCTGTGTTCATGTGCTGTCTTTAGCTCTGCTGTTGCTGTTGTTTATGATCTTCCAACCAACTCAACACGGTGTCTCCCAATATCATCTGAGAGCAAGACAAGAGGTATCCCAGTTAACACATGAAAAAAGTAATGTTGCTTAGGATTAGAGGATTCCTACGAGTTTGGAAAAGCAATGAAATTCATATGTATCGTGTAGAATTCCTATTCTCATCCTTTTGAAGCCATAAATGTTTTTTTTCTTTCAAAACCGTAGTAAGTTTTTAACTTTTCTCTATTGTTTGTATATTTTAATGGCAATATAAATCAAAGAGGGCTGGGCCTGGAAAACTAATAACCAGATACTCCAGTGTCCAAAAGAAACTGTATTTCATATTTAAGGTTCATCTCCAAGTGTAATGTTTTCAAATTTTCAGGATATTTCTTTCTTTAAAACAAAATGTATGATAACTATATGCCAAAGGTTTGAGACTTTTTTTTTTTTAATAGGTCTTAGTATTTAGCTCAGGCTGGCCTTCAATTTCTGAACCTCTTGCCTCCTCCTCAGGAGTGCTGGGATTACGACTGTTTACCAAGATCCTTGGCTGCTGGGGGTACTTTGGTGTTGGTTGGCTGGTTGGTTGGTTAGTTGGTTGATTGCTTGGTTGGTTTTATCCCTTGAGGGAACCAGCAGAATGATCAATCTAGTTTGAAGGATTAGACTTGGAATCATTGAAAGAAAGAATGCTCGATCAAGACCATTACATTTGAACTGGTTAATACTCTACAGGAGAATAAAACCATGACGTAGAGGGTTATTTTTCACCTAAGACCAAAGACATTTGCATTCTACTAGCCAGACTCATTCTATTGGACACAGTCATTTGCATTTCTGAAGGGTTTCTCCAGGTTAGTGTCTGCTTTCACAGAAACGCAAATCATTCTTTCAGGGGGAAAAAAAAAGTGTGTTAAAACTAAGCAAAGCTCATATGAACTCAAAGAGACTGAAGAAGTGATCACAGGGCCTACACGGGTCTGCACCCAGTCCTCTGCATACCTACTGCAGCTGTTGGTTTATTACTTTGAAAGGACTCCTGGATGTGAGAATGAGTGAGTGGATCTCCGATTCCTGTGCCTTTTCTTTGGGGCTCTTTTGTTTTTCTGTTGCCCTGGCATGTCCAACTTCGATATGATGGTTTTTTTGTTTTATCTTGTGATATTTTATTTTGTTATGCTTTGTTGTTATCTCTTAAAAGAGTGTTCTTTTCCAATGAGAGACAGAAAGATAGATCCAGATGGGAGAAGATGTGGGAGGAACTGCAAGGAGGAGAAGGAGGGAAAACTGTATCTAGATTATATTGTATGAGAAAAGTCTCTGTTTAATAAGAGAGAAAAAAATAAAATAAAATAAACCACTCCCCCAAAAAAGAAGAAGTGTTAAATAAAGGTTTAGGGCTGGGTTGTACCTCATGATGGAGTCCTTGCTTAGCAATATGTGAGGCCTTGGGTTCCACCCATCACTATGAGAACAAAACTCAACAATTTCTCTAGAAAATTATCCTTGACTTCCAATTTGACACTAGGAGGGAAAAAAAATTTTTGAGGTTGAAAAAGTAACACAAACCCACTGTAGAATGTTTTGGAAAGTACTAAAGTTTTGGAAAAAAAAAAGAAATCCTCAAACTACTACCCAGCAAACCACAATCACAATCATGATTCACATTCATAATTTCGTACAAGTATTTTTTGAAATCTTAACAGTGGAATTCTTATTGTGAAGGGAAAAATTGATTGTGTATTTCTACTTACACCTAGTTTTCTTCTTACACCCATATTTATATACATTATCTACTTAAAATCTTAAATTATACACAGTGGTGGATCGCAACTCTAAGACCCTCACTACAGAGGTGGGGACAGAAATTTCAAAAATTCCAGGGTACTTAGAAAGTTTCAGGGCAGCCTGGGAAACCCAGCATGACCCTTTATCATGTAGGTGGGAGAAGAAGAAAGAAGAGAGGAAGGAAAAGACCAGAGGGAGGAAGGGAAAGGAAGTCCCATGAACATTTTAATGTTCTAGCAATTTATATGTCATGAATCTTTTACTATGTTTTTATTATGTTACATCTTTTAAAATGGTTCTTCATTTTCTACCATTGATGAAATATAAAAAAATCATAGGTAATAATATATGAACCAATAGTATTACTATGACCTATTAAAAAACAAAATAAAGTTTGCCCTCCCCACCCCAAAATATATTCCTCATGAAATATAAGCAATATCCTGTTGTCATGTGACAAACTTTTCCTTGGGAGACACAACATCTCTACTCACCACGTGTAGGGAATCCACCACAGACCAAAAGCACAGATTCCACCGAAGTTCAACTTAGTTAACTGATGAGTTTATTGAGGTTATTTAAAGGCATATGGCAGAGGGGTTACTTAAAGGAGCAGAAGTGTCTCAAAGACAATGTAACCATGACCCACCCCAGCATGGGTGACAGCTCTTAAGAACTTGGAAACTGGAGCACACTGCACAGTCTGCAGGTAGCTCAATAGATTGGAGAGTATCTCTTCCAAGTGACTCTGGTCTAAACTTTTTACAGTTATATTGGCTGGGTTCCGCTTCTTCCAGACATCTGATCTGGTCTCAGAGTCATCGTCTTTACAGCTTGGCTTGTTTGAGACTGACTCTCGGCAACCTTATTGCTTATTCTAGGACTCGGGGCAGAGTGAATCTCCTTGGGGTCAGAGACTTCCTGAAGCTATTTTAAGTTGTTTACCTCCCTGCTTCAAGAGCTTTTTTGCGGGGTGGAATTTTTCAATCTGGAAGGAAACTTTACACAGTACCTGGATTTGGATTTGATAGTCATTGCTTCATTCATTCATATATATGTGTATATGTGTATGTGAATATATATATATATATATATATATATATATATATATATATATATAAGTTTTTATTCTTTGAGATTTCCTTACAAATATGTGATCATGTTCATCCTCCTCTCCTCTCCCAATTCTTCCCCACTTCATTGTCCCCTTCCCTACCCACCCACGTTGTGTCATTTTTTTTTAGAAACCTTCAAGACCACTTTTGTGCTACACAAATGCACTTGAAATGTGTGATGTTCTACTGGAGAGTGATCAGCTTCCCCAAGGCCATACTCTCTGATCTGTCTCTCTCTCTCCCAGCACCTAACAATTGCCAGTTAGCACCATAGCTTGAGGTGGGATTGGGCACCCATCTCGACTACCCTTGCTAGGGTTTGATCTGCACAGGACTTTTATGTGCGGCCACAGTCACTGTGAGTTACCCTTTCCCACCTGCATAAAGTACATACTGTTTTTGCATACTTTGAAACTTTCTACCTAAATTTGTTAAACAAACAAACAAACAACAAACATTTTGGGGGGGTGGAGGGGAGGCTCAGAAGAACACCTGCTGCTTTTGCAGAGCAAATGGGTTCAATTTCAAGAACTATTCCTATAGTGGCTCACAACCATCTTTGATTCAAGTTCGAGGAGATCCAGTACCTTTTTCTGATCTCCATGGTATGTATACATGCATGCAGGCAAAATGCTCATATACATAAGATGAATAAATCTAAAAGAATTAAAACTTTTTTAAAAAAAATTAGGGTATACATTGGTGATAACAGACTTGCTTAGCATGTGTAAGGTTCTATATTTGACCCTTAACACTGAAAAAATTAAGGCATACAACATTATGTTTTGGTGCACATCTACACAGTGAGACAAAAGTGAGCCTTCATTTTCCAACACACAGAGAAGTCAACTGCAAACAGACTTCAGCACTAACCAAGACACCTGAAACCATAAAGTTAAAAGATAGCATGAAGAATGAGTTTCTCCATATAGCCCCTGGCAATGATTGTTTTGGATCTTACACCAGAAAACTTAGAGGAGAAAAAAAGCAATAGTCAGCAAGTGAGACTACAGCAAGCACAGTAACCTCTTCACAGTAAGCGAAAAAATGGTCCATGTGGAAAGAGCCAGAGGGGAGGTGCTTACAAACCATGTAGCTGATAAGAAGGTTAGCATCCAGGGTATGTTAGGAAAATCACAGAAGTCGGTATAAAAAGGCAGCTCAATTAAGAAATAGGCCAAAGATATCAATAGATACTACAACGACATAAAAATGGCCAATGGATGCTTGTAAGACTATTAGACATCACTTTTCAGAGAAACACAAGTCAGAATACCATGAGAAAGCTTGTGAGGCTGACGGCTTCCAAGAGAGCGTGGTTGGTTGTAGAGAAGAGGGCACTGTGTACACATATGTTGTTAAGGTTGTGCTGCTTGTACTCTGTAACTTTGTGTTGTGGACATTTGTCCGTTAACTTCTAGAATCTAGGTCATTTGCTCTCACTGCAAAACAGAAACCCAAAGTTTGTTTACCCTCTTTTCTATTTAGGTTATTTCCAGTTTTTACTAAAACCCCACTGGAGCCATGGAAATTCTGCCAATGTATCTGGCTCTTAGGTGGTGCGTGATGGTGTCTCTGGGTGTGTACAGTCAAACCTCAGCATCCAAGGGGATTGGCCCAAAGAGTCCCCTGAATACCAACAATCCATGGATACTCGAGTCCCTTGTGTAAGATAGCCTGGTGTTGCCTATGATGTGTGCTTTCCCTACAAAGCACCTGAGGATTACTAATAACACTCAATACATTGTAAATGCTGTTAATAGGTTGTATGATGAATTATTTAGGGAACAAAACCTTTTAAATTTTTATTAAATGACTATCTCAAAAGTATAATTTCAATATAGATGCAATATTCTTCAAATGGTTAGTTGATTCTATAGATGCTGAACCCACAGACAGGAATATTGAGTGGGGGAATTCAGAGTCCAAGACATGAGCCTTCAACTTCAGCATCAAGATACCTCTCAGACTGAAGCTTTAAGGCCACTCCTCCATCACTGATCCCAGGCAGCGTCTAGACTGTTCTTCATTTCAAGGACACTCTAGGGGTACCACAGTACAGAGCTATGTCCTGTGGGGGCACCACATGGGCCTCTCACGCGTAGTTGCTGTCAGGGACTGGCAGCCTTCTCTGGAGCATCACTAGGAAATACTGAAGGCTTTGTAAGTCACATACTCCCTGCCATGACTATCCCACTCTGCTCGGAGGCTAAAACATGATAACATGTAGATAGAAAAAGATGAGCCTGGGGATGGTGGCGCACACCTTTAATCCCAGCACTCAGGAGACAGAGGCAGGCGGATCTCTGTGAGTTCAAGGCCAGCCTGGTCTACAGAGTGAGTTCCAGGACAGCCAGCGTTACGACAGAGAAACCCTGTCTTTAAAAAAAAAAGTGACTGCGGCTTTCTAAATCTTTATTAGAGAATGTATATTGAAGCTTCATAATTTTCACATATCAAAAATGTCCTTCTGCTTCGGGTACTCTTGCCAATCACTTCAAAGTGTGAAAGTTCTAGTCTGGTGACACAAACCTGTAACCCCAGCTATTTGGGAGGCTAAGACAAGGCCTGTTTGGGCTCCAGAGTGAGCAAAGGACTAGCCTGAGTAATTCAGCGAGCATCGGTCATTAAGTTCAAAACTGAAACTGCTAGAAAGCACATACCCTGAGTGCAGAGGCTGCCGGTTGGCTTTGTCACTCTCCACCTTACTCCTCTGGCATCGCTCCTCTCCGTGGAGCTGAGCTGGTGGCCAACAAAGCCCCAGGGACCTGCCTGTCCGCACCTCTCCCCCAGCTAGGCCGGGACGACAGGCACTGCCGCTGGCAACCTTTCACATGGCTGAGAGAGATTTGAAGTCAGGTCCTCACACTGTGCAGCCAGCACCCTCACCCATGGAGTCAGCCCTGTTTTATGTTTTCTAGATAGTAAGTAACCCTTTGTACTGTTGCACTGCACCGATGTCCTCGGGGTGCAGCGGCGATTGCTTCGCTTCTGTAAAGTGTCTGTGATCTCTTCTTTGGCTGATTTTTCTTGCTGCTGGTGTTTGAGGCAGGATCTAGTTTTGTAGCCCAAGCCCTCCCTAAGTACCCCACGCTTGCCTTAAACTCATCATCCGTTTCTGAGTGCTGGGGTTTGGAGCCACCACGCCTGGACTGACATTGTCTTTTGAAGAAAAGTGTTCAATTTTAGGTGAAGTGAATTGAACCGAGGAGTATTTGACTGTAAACTGTAATGATGTGCTCGGAGAACTTGGAAGACAACAAGAGAGGAAAAAGATCACATTCTTGCATTCAAAAAAGAAAGTCTTTCTTCATCGGGTAGGAGGAGAGGAATGTTTTCACTTTTCTCCAAGGCTTTTCAGGACAGTAGTTGAACGCTAACAGCGTATCCGGTTGCTCAATCTATTGTTCTATACTGCAGAAAGTAGCTTTAAAAGCCCTGTTGTGGCCAGTACTGCCCAAAGGCATGCATCTGATATTAATGAAGTGTTACTCTGCTTTGACAAGTTTACAGGCGTCTCTCTTCTGAGCCAGCTGACGTAATTCAAAGTAGGAAAAGACCCTCCCACTTGGCATTTGCTAACTGACTATGATGGGCTCCTCTGCCTGGCCAGAAGTGGTCCTGGAATCACAGAGCAAAAGCTCTTGACATCTGAAGAACTTTAGAAAGTCATGAAGTCATACCGACTAAGATTACACATCTCAAACCAGCAGGGGAAGCTGTAGCCAGTGGTTTGCTCCTGGTCAGCACGGCCAGGCTTGGCTACCTTTAGCTGGTACCTGGTTCTTGTGCCTGCAGAATATTTCTCCGGAGTTCTTCACGCTGTTGGAACTGGTCTGGCATGCTTGACAGGCACCTGGTGTCTTCTCTAACTCAATGCAGTATTCCTGGGGTAAGCAGGCAGAAGGAGAGGCTGTCTAGACGAACTGTGTGCTTTGGAGAGAATTGGGAATGTACCGTACTTTTAATGAGCCCCAGCTACAATCATGCTAGCTGCTTTGCCGTGTGAAAATTGTCTTGTCTTTGCCAGAAATAGCATATGTATTGTGTTTATTTGAATACTGAGGTGGGTTAAGCAATTAAAACAATAACTTGAGTTTTAACTCGAGCTTACTGAGATTTTATTAGTAGCCATGGTGGGGAGGGGATCAGGGGAACTTGATGGAAATGGAAAATGCTGTTCTAGCTGAGAGCAGGCACTTGTTGCAGATCGTTCTGGCAACTCAGGCACTGCTGTGCTTTTGGCTTCTTCCTTTCTGAGACTTTTCTGTGTAAATCTGGGTGCTTTGACTTCAAATGTCTTAAATTAAGATCTCATTGCAATTTATCTTTTTAAAAAAAATTTTGAGTTTATGAAGTCTAGACAGGAGAATCTAATGTTTAAAAGTCTTAAAAATACAGAGCTTTATCGCACAGACTGTTAGGCTCTTTAGACTCAGAACTTTTATAGAAGACATCATATATTATTAATTACACTTAAAGTGTGTTTTTAAAATTCAGTTTTATCATAATCATCAAGTTATTGTGCATCAACTATATCACCTAAGATTATGAATAATGGTATCTGTGCTTAAGGAGAACTTTTCAAACAAAATGCATTACTGATGATATTAAACTTTTTCTGGGGAAAGCATTAATAAAAAAAAAAACCAAAAATTAAATTAGAGCTCATAAATATTAGTCATGAGGTTACAAATATGTGTTAGTGGGATAATCAACTATTTAATAATCAATTAAATACAGATTGTCTAAAAGTTCTTTCCAGATTTACTGGTTGTTTCAGCCTACACTACCCTTATTTTAAGAGGGGAAAAATACATGCTAAGAAAACAGCTGTGTGGTAATCATTTATTCCAGAATCTATCACATAAAAATCAGCATGACCAGTAAACCTGAGGACACTTGGTTTCATTCTTTGTGATTCATAATTAGATCTCATTTTATGTTTACTAAAGATACAGAGCTTTCCTCTGTATGCTGGCTCCTATTCAGTTTTGTGTACATGCAGGACGGGAACGTAGCTCAGTGGTAGAGCCCTTGCTTAGGTTCCACAGTGTACTGCTTTCAGTCCCCAAGCCTCAAAATGAAATTGTCTGAGTCAGGCATTGGTAGTGCATGCCTTCGATCCCAGCACTCGGGGAAACGGAGGTAAGAGGCCAACCTAGTTTACAGAGTGAGTTCCAGGACAGCCAGAGTTGTAACAGGTAATTCTTGTCTCGAAACACCAAATATCATACATAAATAAGTATTAAAAAAATAAGAATAAAATTGAAATTGTACTGCTGTTACAGTCATTTAAGCTCCGATGTGACCGCCAATTCATTTAATCACAAAGGATTTCTGGATGTTAGAAACTTGATACATTTGATAAATTTTAAAATGTTATGTGTGATGCAGAAATTGGTCAATACCTGTTTGGTTGTCCCTGTTTTTTTGGTGACATCCGAAATAGTCGTTTCTGGTAAGCATGCTTGCTTTCTAAGAATACTATCAGAGGTAAAATAACTGTTCCATTTTTTTTTTTCCTGAAGAGAGATGTTAATTAGGAACATGTACAACTCACAATCTGAATTCTAAGTGTATTCCACGAATAGTTTTGAGTCATTTCAGCAGATAAATTGGGGACAATAATGTCACTGTTATTCAACAGTAGTGGCAATCTGTGTGACTCTAAACCAGTAGTTTATCCTATTGTTAATTTCACTCCTGTCTTGAAGTACTGAGGAATCAACCTAAGGAAGTCAGTTCTTTTTAGCTTCTTTCCCAAGCCTGGGTTTTCTGTTCCATTTGGCCTGATATGAACTTATTTTAGGTTGCTGCTGCTGTTTGGTTGGTTTGAGGTTTCAGGGGCAGCATCTTTCTTTGTAGTCCAGGCTAGCCTTAAACTCACAAGCCTTCTATTTCAGCCTCCCTATTGCTGGGATAGCAGGCTTGCACCACCACATCTAAGTTGCTGCTTTTAGAGGCAGGATCTTACTGTTTTGTTCACCCTGGCCTTAAACTTTCATCAATCACATTTAACACTTTTGATCTAGCCTTCCTCAGCTTTCTCCCGTAATGACAAAACTTTCTCTTAAGCTTGGACAGCCATAAGGAGAATTTTTTGATAGTTACAATGACATGTATGTCATTTTGTTCATCTACATATATGTTATAGAATAGCTTTTGAGACTGTCAAATAAACTACATGGTCTTTATTTTTGCTTTAATCCATGTATAATTTTGTGTTATGTATGTTTTTTCTGAAGTTATTTCAAATCCCAACTACATAAAGACATGTTTGAAAAATTATTTAATTTTTATCTCACATTGAAATGAAATAGTGCATTTGTAGAGACATTTTTTGGTAAGAAAGACCTTTTCTTTCAAAAGCCTACATTTTTGGTTCCCTTTAGCTTGGCTATTGCCAATTTTAGGTTTTTGTTGACTGTTTAGATTTAGGGAGAGTTAGTATATAAACATTCATTTCCCTTTATTTATGTATTTCTGAAGGTGTACAATGGCACTAAAGCTATAGGTTTCTACATCCTTTTACAAATACGCTTTGCATTTAAATGCAAGCGTAATGTTACTACATTGGTAGTAACCATTGCTTGGTGGATTGTATAGGTACTCAAAGATGCTGGCTCCATCACGTAGGGATGCCAGCCTACTGCTGTCGCCTTGCCATATTAAGCAATCGTGGAAGTGATCACTTTGTGCAATCCTGATAGATTTGCCAAATTATTTTATTATTAAAACGTATACACTTGAAGTAGCGTTTTACCTTTCAGAAGTTAGTTATAAATTACTGCTGTTAAAACTGGAAGAGATCTAAAGGAGATGTCATGGATGTGGGGGACACCACCTCATCACAGCACAGCATTTGGGCGGGAACCTTACACTGGCATGCTGCAGTCTAGTTCTGATCAACAACGTGTGTGTTCTTATAGTTGTCTCTGAAGTATGCTTTCGTAGACTCTACCTTTGTCCTTCAATCTTATGTTGACAGCACAGTTCAATCACATTGTTATATAATGTAATCATTTGCCATTGTTTGTCCAAATAATGCTACATTTGTTGTTGAACTGTTGTTTGTATATGATTATATGCATGTGTGTGTGTGTGTGTGTGTGTGTGTGTATGTAGTGTGTGTGTAAAACAGGGGTAGATATCAATGTCTTCTTCAAATTCTCCCCACCTTAGTTTTTGAGACAATATTTTGAGAGATCATTAAACCCAGGGTAAATCATCAATTCAACTAGACCGGCTTAGCCAGTGAGCTTCAGGTATCAGTCTCTCTCCAACCTCTCTCACCCCAGAGCTGGTCTTTTGTGTGAGTGCTGCATATCTACACTCAGATCTTATGATTATGTGGCAAGAACTTTGCCAAATGAGCTATCTGTCTAGTCCCAGTTATTGGATTTCAGACCAACTCTATAATTTTATTTTTGTAGACAAACATAATAATAATTGTGACTATGTAGTTTTGGATCCATTGAATAATACCTGTGGACTAAATCCTCAGATGAGGGACTATTTGCATTAATTGGTAGGTTTAAATGTTCTTATTCCCTCTTATACCTTTGATATTTCTTTTAAAAATAATTCTATTGACAATGCTAACATTCCAATATACTAGTCAGACACAGATACTCAAGAGGCTGGAGCAGAGGGTCATAAACCTAGCCTGGGCAATATGGTAAGACCCCATTTAAGAAAGCAAAATAAACCAATCATACAAAATTCTTGACATTATTCAGATAACCAAATCATTGAGAGCAGAGAGCTGCTGCTAAGTGTTACACAGAATCAGACAACAGCTGATTCCAGTTCCAGTTGAGGATTTAGGATGAGAGGTAACTGTTGTCTTACCTTGATGCCATGATTTTACATTATCAGGAGCAGCAAAACCCAAGAAAGCATCAAGCATCTGCATTTACTGGGGGCTAGCAGGGCATGGAGAAGGGACCTTGAAGCCTTGTGGATGTTTCTTGTTCTACTGGTTGTTTAGAGACCTGCCTCTCTTAGGATTGAGGATGGGAATTTTTTTCACTGCCAGTCTGAACCTGTAGCTTCCTGCATTGCTGGGCATGTGCTCCAACACCCCAGCTTTGAGCTACACCCCAGCCTTGAGAACTGGAATGTTCTATACCATTTCTTAGCAGGGGAAATTGAAGTTGTTGCCATTTTTACTTTTGTGTAAATTATGCCATTTGTGACCTTGCAAATGAACTGACTTAAGTCTAATTTCTTAACTTTGTTATCTGATATTTTAACTACTTAAGAAAACAAAACCTGCCTTACAGAATTATCTAAGACCCTCATGGGCACTACCATCATGTGTGATAGACACGCTCTTGTGGAGGGGGGTGGGCACCACCAATGCCAGCATCAACTCTATGAAGTCGGTCTTATTCTGTGCTGTGCCCTGTCTTCATGGTTACTCAGACCAAACAGGGCTTTGAGTTCCTGTGTAATAGATGAGCAGATCCCAGTGTGCTTACAACAGAAAGATATGATTTTAAATTTTGATACTAGCCCTATCTTTTAGTTTAGAACAAAATAATTAATGGTGCTGGGTGTGCGTCGGTGAGAGAGGGGTGTTCCGTGCATCCTGCTCTTTCTCTCTCCACTCTATTTCCTTAAGACAGGGTTTCTCACTGAACCCTGAGCTGGGCTGGTGACCCGCAAGTCCCGGGGGACCCACACTCACTTCCCCACAGTATCGAGGTTAGAGGCACACAGCCACACCCAGCTCACGCCCCTGTACGTAGGCAGCAAGTGCTCTTATCCACGGAGTCATCTCTCTAGTTCCCCTTTATTTGTTTTAAAAGGGAAAATGAATTTAACTTAATTTTAATGTTTTTTTTTTTTTCTTAATCTCTCCACTATCCTGTCTGGGAGGTTGGAAAGGCCCAGGAGGTGACACGATGTTCTCAAAGCACCTCAGGGTAGCTGCTTATCAGTTAGTCTTCTCTTTGAAGCCTAGGAAATATTTGAAGAAAACAGATTCGATAAAAATACTGTTTTTGTTTTGCTTTGTCTTTGTGTAACAGTGTAGACATTTCTGTGGTGTGAATCCCCACGAGACTGAGATCCCCCTGTTAGATTCAGGCTTGTGGCTGTTTTTGTGACTTAGTTTAATAAGGTTGAATGTTCAATAAAAATACTTGGAAGACTTCTCCGAAGGCTAAGTTCCACATGGAGGGGGAGGTTATGTGTACCCAGCACAGCTTCCAGGCTTTTACAGTGGGCTGTGAATAACTTATGCTAATTTGACTTTTGGGTATTTTTGAAAAGAGGTTGTGTAAGTCCTCAAACACAACAATGTAAAAAAGTAACTGTCATGTAATAGCCAAGAATATTAATCCTCTACACGTGACACATGCAAACTAAGTTGAAGGTGAATGGGCTTCTCCGGGTGAGAAAATTACCTTGTGCCTTGGCGACAAGATTGAGAGATATATTTGCAAACACTGAGGAACAAAAAGCCATGAATCTTCATATTAAAGACATGACAGTTTAGAGAACGCTCAGGACACAAATCAGTTGAAGATTTAGAAGTCGCAGGGTTCCCTTTAGCTGGACATGTTTGCCGAGTGGCAACAATTACTGAGTCAATTTGCCAACCGCCCCTTGTCAAATGATTTAATTAAGGTGCATATGTTTTGCATTGTAGTTAGAGAGGGAAAGCCCAACATGGCTACGCGGACTCAATTTGAGCTTAAGTAAAAGTTGGTATTTTTAAGAGCCCTCAGCACTATCCTTTCTTTGGGTTTGTAGAAAAGATGGTGATTTGCAGGACCATGTAGGGCTGTGGTAGGTTCGGACTTTCTGCGAGAACCTCCAGTTCACTGTTCCTGTGTGACTTTTGAGGCATGGAATACCATCACCAGGACACCGACTTGGCAGAGATATTGTTGAGAGCTGCTCACTTAAAGAGTCTCCAAAAAATAGTTTTCACCAAACTGTAGGTTAATAACACTTCTCAAATTAATAAGAAAAAGTGTGTGTGTGTGTGTGTGTGTGTGTGTGTGTGTGTAGCAATGACGCCTTTGCTAATGCAATATGTTCTCAGGCCTGAGAAAGTAGATGCCATTTCGATTTCTACAGTCAAATGGAATGCTTGACCTCTCTAGGACATTTTCCCCCTCTTACAGCATAAACATGAAGTTTGAAATGTCTTGAAAGCCAGGCACTGTGGTGCACCTCTGAGATGTCAGCACTCAGGTAGCTGAGGCAGGGGGACTAAGGGTTCAAGGCCTGCAGGCAGCAAATCTTAAGCCCAGAAGTTTTCTTACTTAGACAGAGTTAATGCACCCAACAGACCTGATCAACTCAAAATTAAAAATCATTTTTAATCCCTTCTAAGCAAGCCGTTATTATTAACCTAGTGCTTCACCTGCTGAGGTGACCAATTAGACATAAAAAGTCAGGTACGTTTGTTGATCATCAACACATCTGTTTATCAGAAAATAATAACATAGACTCATTCCCACAGGTAATGTATATAAATGTAAAGATGTGTCTGCAATGATCAACTATATTCTGTTTCTTCATTTTTTTCCCTCATGGGGAAATGTGCGCTAATGATCAGCTTTCTCCACAAAATCTGTTTTCAGTACACAAAGCTACCTATCTAGTCCTTCCAGCTTCCATGTGGATCACAGATGTAAAGAGAATTCTGTGAGACACGAGGCAGAGTGAAGCGCCTTTTCTGTTTAAGGGGGAGTTGAACTGAGGGCAGCTCTTTTTTTTTTTTAACTGTCCTTGCTATATATGTACTGTTGCTCATACCTTAAATCTCTCTACTTACATTTTTAATTAGATGTAAGAAATAAACTTTAAAGCTTTAAGCTATATCTGAGAAAATTTAAAATACTTTTCACAACTTTCTTGAGAACATATCATGTCCTGTTGTTCTAATTTTCTGCCATTTTTATTGTAGAGTAGAAAATCAAGTGGTCTGTCCAAGCTGGGAGAAATAACTTGCAACCCAGTATATTTCCATGATTTCTTCTGTCTTTAATGTAGCACAGAGGAAAGAAAATTAGGGAATTTCAGTCTAATACTAAATCAAATTCTAAGTTACCAAATTCAGAAACAGTTTATATAAATTAAAAATTGTCAGTCATATTTCTTTCAAAGTTACAAGCCCCTTCTAAGATGTGGAATGTGTGGGATGCATTTTACTGATTCACTCACCTGTTTAGCACTTTAAAGTGGATGACAGTTCATACAAAGCTAAAAATACGTAGATGGTGATGGGGCTAGAGAGACAGCTCAGCAGTTAGGAGTGCTTGCTACTAGACTCAGTTCCCAGAACCTGCACAGAAGCTTAGAGCCATCTCTGGTTTCAGTTACACAGGATCTGATATATTCCTTGGTCCTCTTCAGGACCAGCCACACACAGGGTACACAAGCATACAGGCACACCAACACTCAAACACATAATTTAAAAATAAAGGTGGCTATGCATTGAGAATGCCAATCTTGACTCGAGATTCTAGCTCCTTCCCTCCTGGTGATTTTCCAGGGTTAACTTGGAACCTTCTGAAAAGGACATGTGTCCTGCTGGCCAGGCTCTGACCAATGATGCTTTTACACCCTGTTTATTGTCCCTCTGTGCATAAGAGTTCTCTAGGAGTGAACCAGTTTGATTGTATTCAACCCCTAAATGTGCTTCAGGACTCACACCAACCTCACTGCCGTTCATTCTTACCCTGACAAAAGTTAACCCCACCTTGTTTGGTACTCATGTTAACCTTCAGATGACATAATCAAGGTGCCTTCTACACACCCCCTCCCATCCCATTCTGGGCTTCTTGTGAAGCAGGAAATACATGGCTTCTGGTCTTGTTTATTGCTACAACACCAGGGAACATGGCCACTCTGTCTCACCGGGCTGTGGAGATAGAGCATGTCAGTGTCGTGCGAATGCTCTTCCCCAGTGGAATTTGGCAAGTACTGTTATCACAGAAGGACACTGAAGTAGAGAATGGTAGGACTGATATATATGGATGGGAAGGAATAACTAGTAGTAATCAGTATCTGATAAGCAAGTACACAGCTTAAAAACATTCCAGTAGTAAGAAGCCTACTGTGACTTTGAAGGAGTTTCATTTTGCTAGACTTAAAGGTTTTCGAAATACTTACTACTTAGTTTGTTATTTGAATACATGAAGCTATTTGGAGTTCATTAAGGAATTGTTTTATGCATAATACTGACAGGAAACATGCTTATAGCATTTCATAGTCTACGATGTTTTACAAGGAATGTGTAGCACATTGGAAATCACTGGCTAGTATATTGGATTTTCTCATTTAAGCAAAAGAAGGAATAGATAACTAGCCATCATAAACGTTATGGATGGAATATCAGAGTGTGTTTCTCTATATGCCCTTGCCATTGTTGTAAATTATGTATAGGATATTGTGTTCTATGTTCATGAGTGTGTGCATGGGTGAAAGGTGCGTGTGTGTGTGTGTGCGCGCGCGTGTATAAATGAGAGAGAGAGGATAGCTCAATTCACCTTTTTGTTTTATTTTGTTTTGTTTTTCTTATTTTTTTGAGACAGCATCTTTCAGTAGCCTAGAGCTTCCTGAACAGCTTGCTGGCCAATGAGCCTTGGGGAGCTGCCTGTCTCCTCCTCCACTACATGGATTACAAATACATAGGACTGTACCTGGATTTTTCTTCTCCTCCCCTTCTCTCCCTTCCCTTGTCTTCTTCCCCTCCCTCCCTCTCCCTTTCTTTTTTCCTCTCCCACTCCCTCCCATTGTGTGTGAACTTTATTGGCTGAGTTATCTCCCCAACCCAAGTTATAGAATACTTTAATGAATTTATTTTTCTTGGCGAAAATGTTATAAGTCATTTGGCAATAGGAAAGTGTGGTCTTTCCTGTAAAAAGTTAATGAAAGACAGAAACCTTAGAATCTTTTTGCATAGAAAAATGTGATTCCTAGACAACAATATGACTTGCACTTTTAATTTTAGATGATGGTATGATTTAAAATAAAAATTGAACTTCAAATTTTTATGTGACTTTTACATAAACTCTAAATTTTTTATGGACATGAAGAAATTTCAGGAGCATGAATCTTCCCAAGTGTTTGGCTCACTATCTTTATTTTTTTTTTACATTTACTTATTTATATTTTTTGTGTGTGTGTGCATGTGTTGACCTGGGTGTCATGGCAGAAGACAACGTTTTGAGTCAATTCTCATCTTTCAGTACATGGGTTCTGCGGATGGAGGTCGGGTTACTAGGCCTAACAGCAGGTGCCCATTGACCCATCTTTGCAAACTAAGCATGTGAGCTTTTCTATTCTTCATGGTTGACTGATCTGTGGTGATTCTGTATATGATACACATCAAGATAAAATGGGCCACTGAAACATCTAGAACTTATTAGAAGGGAAAATAAAGCAAATATTTGATAAGAGATGTAATGACCCAGGGATTATGAACTGTTGACATTCCTCATTCATTAAAGTCTAGTTTGTGAATACAAATTTTGATTTCCAGCTTTGCTCTTAAATCTTTACTGCTCTGTGGCAGGCAGGAACTCCCTGATAACCTCATGCATCTGAGAATGCCTGTGAAGTCTGTTCATTCCAACAGTAGTCAATATCTGTTTCTCTGACGTTAAAATGCTTTGGTTTTATTTCTAGGGTAAACAATATTTCCTCCTAGGCATCACTCAAATCTATATTCAAGTTTATCTTTGGAATGATTTTGACACATAAAAGTAAGAGCAAGTGTGGGGCTAGAAATATGGCTGAGTGGGTACGAGTGCTTTCTCTGCAAACGTGTGGATCTGAGTTCAAGTCCTCAATACCTAGGTAAAAAGCTGAGCGTGGCGCACACACCTGTAACCCCAGCACTGTGGGGTACGGAGACAGGAGGATTTCTGGGTCTTGATGACCACCAGCCAAGCTATAGGTTCAGCGAGAGACCCTATCTTAAGGAATACGGTGGAAAATGATAACGCAAGATATCTGACATCATCCTCTGGCCTCCACCAGTGAGCAACCAAAAGGTGTACTGTCATGCAAATATGGATATGTGATTCACACATACACAACAAAATTTTAAAAAATATATAAGCTGAGTTCTACCTTAGTGGTGGAGCACTTGCCTAGAATGTGCAAGGCCCTGGGTTCAATCCCCAGCAGTACAAAAAATTAATGTAGAGCAAGCTTAAGTAGTTGAATGAACAAATCACCCACTATCTCCAAGAACCAAGCTCCTTATTTTAAAATTTGAATCAATGATGATACTCTGCTATGGTCCTTCAGGCTTCAGTATAGTATGAAAACTTTGGAATAAGAACATCAATTAATGAGAAATGAATCCTGTAACAAATACTTGCAGAGCATTCTCACGTCCTTTCCTCCTAATTTTGTTGCCAGCTTGGTAATCTGGCATCTCTCTCTTTGAATGAGCCTTGGTGAGGTCCCATGCGGGGTGTCCAACCTTTTGCCTTTGTGATATGGTCTAGAGATCTACTGCATTTGTAGATACCCCATACTCCTGGCTCACATGGGCTACAGATTAGATTCTGCCCACCCCTTCCACCTTTTTGCTCTGGGTCAGAAGGCTGTGGGAGTCTTTCTGGGGAGAGAAAAATAGCACCTGATCTAACACACTTGTGTTCAGGCATAAAGCCAGATGGAAGTGGATTAGTCAGCTGTTTCAGATTCCACTGAGGACACAGGAGAGGCTAGAAGGAAACGAAGGTCAATGTGTTTTATTTGTATTTTGTTGAGGTTGTTTTTGCTTATTCCTTTACAGGTGGCTAAGGGGCATTTTTAGAACAACATCAAGACAAACTAGGGCAAAAGCCCAAGAACAGAGTAATGGGGATCAGATGAGAAATCAGGCAGTGAGTAGCTATAGGTACCTGCCCTAGAACATTCTGAAAATAGGTTCATTAGCTGCACAGTGTATGCAGACTGGCAGGGTTCCGAGCATTAAAATATGACACAACTATAGAGCCACATAGGGTTTCTTTGTGCAGAAGTCACTTTGAAAGCAAAGCTATTCCGGAGTGTCAGGGTGTTTAACATCCTACTTCAAATGCCTCCTGGTGATCTTTCTAGATTTGTGGTTGTTGAATATGGAAATCATATTTCATAAACCTTTCTTGCGATTTTTCTTTTCCAAATATGAAGTGTGGCAGAAAAAAAAAAAGGTAACATTTTTAAACTCACATCCTCTTTGTGAAAATGGGGTTTCCATAAGCGACTAACCACTTGGTGTTATTTTATACACGACTTGTTCTTAGGATAACAAATGAGATCATATGAATGGTGGTAACACTAGAATAAACGTCGCCCCTCTCATGCTTCTCTTATGCTGGGATAGAGCCTCTGCTAAACAATCCACTCACAGTGTCATCCAAAAAGGTCATAGCAGAAGCCCAGCTGGCCGTGCTTCCTGCTCCTGACCTGTCCCTGTCCTCTGAGGTGACTAATTCAGATAACACTTGGTTAAATTTGCCTAAAACATGACTATGTGGTTGACATGAAGTCATGGGCTTCAGCACACAGATCCCAGGAGTTGTGGCTGTTGAGGGGTCAGCCCGTCCCCTAGCTGCTGTGTTACTTACATGTTCTGATTCCTTCCTGGTGGGAGCTCCTGGAACAGTAAGTCTGAGCCTCAGCCATTTCTGCTGCAATATTGATGCCCTCTTCACCCAAGTCTTTGCAAACTATTCAGAGCTCACTTGACACCTGCTCATTATGGACCCGCCCACCAGGAAGTCCAACCCCTACCTCCCAGGCTGCCTCCTGCTCCATACCTTCTTCATTATTACTGTTGTTTGTCTGTTTGTTTGTTTTTTAAATTCCTCCAACAAGCCTCGTTCTTTCTGTTTCTACAGCTTCTGCTCTTGGTTTGGGCTTAAACGTTCTTCCCTGACCCACCAATCCAATCTTACTTTAAATTGTTTTATATGGATAAATATTTGCCTGCATGTATGTCTATATACCTTGTGTGTACTTGGTCCTTGAAGAAGCCATTGGATGCCTTGAAATTACAGATGGTCATGGGCTGCCATGTAGATGCTAGGAATCAAAGCCATGTCCTTTAGAAGAGCAACTGGTGCTCACAGTGGCTGAACAATCTCCCTGGTTCCCCTTTCTCCAACCGTTCAGGCACATGGATAGCTTTTTCATCTTCACACCCAGAAGAGTCAACTCTGCTCATATAGTATGAATTTGAATGCATAATTGTGTTGGCATGACCAAACCACGGAGTATGGTAACATAATCTGACACCACTCTATAGATAGGGATTATCTATATACAGATTAGTGGTGATGTATGACCCAATTGTGGCCACTGGTACAGTGCTTATCTATTTCTTGATAAAATTATAAACAAATCTTCAATTAATTTATATAGACATTTTGTTTCTAGAAAATCAAATAAATGTTATACCTGGTCAAAACACTTTCTGCTTATGTGTGAAATAGAATTAAAGTCTAAAATCCAATAATTGTATTATCTTCATAACTATTCATAAGACACCCAGTGGACATGTGTATACATACTCGTTCTGAAGCTACATGGGATGATTATATACCATATGATATGTTCACGTCCCGAGCTGCTGTTCACAGATGGTTGGTAATGCTCTTCAATTGCTGAGATAAGCACAAAGGCTTTTGAAACATCCTTTTTAGAGCCAACCACTCTAGATATAAACTCCATTGAAGGCAAGAACCCCATTTGCCTTATCAGCCATAGAAGCCTCAATAACTAGCATATTATTTTCATCAGAGCAATGAATGTCACATGTTTAAGATGTTAATGAATGAAATTTCCCATGGAAATACATGGGAACAGACAAGCATTTTCATTTGGTCCATAAATATTTACTGAGAAACTCCTATGTGCCAGGTGCTGTTGGGATACAACAGGGAATGAAACAAATTCTTTCTCTAATGAGCTTTCTCCATCCATATGTGAAACAATCTTGTGACTGCAATGTGACACCTGGATTTCCATAAAAGGTGATGATAATCTTGGCTTGTAAAGTCTCCTGTAGCTCGAAATACTTACTATATATAGTTTCGTCAACTGATTATGAGGCAGAAGACTGGGTAGGGACACAAAGCCTCAGAAGAAGGGGGAGTCATGGCCAAGAGTTGGGAATTGTGCTTTAGAAACAAACAATTAAATAGCAATGGGAGCCTGAAAATAGCCTGGCTGTTTATAGATTCTTTATATCTGTCAAAAATTTTTAGTTCAGATCTTTTCTGTTGCATACAGTATAAATGACAGTATCAGATACTTTAGGTAACATTCTTCTCTTCTGTGCAATGTCTATCTATCATCTATCTGTCTGTCTGTCTATCTATCAATAATCGCCCCCCCCGTGTCTGTGTGTGTGTGTGTGTGTGTGTGTGTGTGTGTCTGTGGGTGTCCATGGGTGTCCATGGGTGTCCATGTGGGTGTGGATACGTGTGTATGTAGATGCTTGCAGGCCAGGGTCGACTTTAAATTTTTTCCTCATTTGCTCTCTACTTTATTATTTGAGACAGAGTCTCTCCCTGAACCTGGTCCTCAACAGTAAATCCTGGGTTCCATCTCTCAGTGCTGAGCTTACAGATGCATGTGCTCGGCTGTTTTACGTCAGTGTTAGGGATCCAAACTCAGGTCCTCAAGCTTGCACAAGAAGCATTGTCCCGGCTCAGCCATCTCCCTAGATCCCTGTGCAGTCCCCCAAATTGCACCTTAACCTCTCCCTCTCCTTTTCCCCACTGTGATAACCTGTTTCTTGAAGGTTTCATGTGCTTAAGATGTAACCTTTACCTTTGTGTAGCCAGGCCTCAAATACTCTTAAAACTACCCTCTCCATGGAAGTTCAGTTCCTTGCTGTGCATTTCACCATGAATGCTCCACTGCCATTATCAGATCTAAGTCAAAATTATTCATTTCCCTTTCCCAAACTAAGTTCTACTTCTAACTTCCATAGTAATACTACTACCTATTTATGCAGATCTAGGGCAGTTTGTTTAATAGGCAGTGGACACTGAATGTCTCATCCTGTTCACCTGTGGTTGGAACCTCTTCCTAGTGATTCTGTGGATGTGCTGGGTTCTTTTCAGCAATTTGTCCAAGTATTTTTTACTTCTTACCCATGACTCCTCTTCCTCCTCCTCCTCCTCCTCCTCTTTTCCTTCCTTCCTTCTCCTCCACTTTTTTAAAAGATGAGGTCTTACAGTGTAGCCTTAACTGGCTTGCTGTAGAGACCAGACCCGCCTCAAACTCACAAATATAAGGGATCAGATAAATACTTTGAATTACATCTTATTTACTTTTGTATGGGTGTAAACATGTGTGGGCACATACAGCCACGGTAAATATATGGCGGTCAAAGGGCAACTTACAGGATCTATTCTCTCCTTCAATACATAGGACCAAGGGATGGAACTTGGCTGCCAAAGTTAACTGCAAGTGCATTTACCCATGACCCTTTTCACTAGTTTTAAAGGCATTAAAAAAATTCCACCGTCCTTTGATTTTATTTCAGTTATGTGATGGCCAGTTGTACATGAGCACAAGGGGATTTGGGCTCTCCTAACTTGCTCTGATTGTGTGTTGTTGTTGTTTTCCTCAAATAGCACCTGGGGTTAGGCGTCTTCCGCACACTGCCATACCCTCATCTGTCCAAACTCTTGAGCCTGTGCCATATTCGGTCAAATTATTTCTAATTTAAGCATGATGGCTTCCTTGGAAGAAATCCCATCTTTGAACTACAAAGATGTTTGGCAGAGGTTTTGTCTTAAATTTTAAAAGGCTATTAGAAAATAAAATCTCCTTTTGAAGTATTTCTTTGTATCCCAATGTTGAGGTAGAATGTAATATTGCGACAGTCTTGGTATACATTACCTGAGATCTGGCAGAGCCACCTTCATCTTTATGTAGGGTCCAGCATATCAAGTATTCAAGGGTTTCCTCGTACAGCCTCCCACACAAAATACTCATAATTTGAAACAGACACAGCTCAAGAAAGAAATACATGTCTTCGTTGAAGTTTAAAAAAAAAATCTGCTTATCTGACTCACAGAGTCGATGAGAAACAGTAAGTTACAAAATAGATTACCTTTATAAACTAACACTTCAGTTTCCTTTAAGTTCACAGACAATCTTTTTACCCACTGAAATATGTTTTTCTTGGACAGGCCATTTTACCACCTACCGAGGCTACTGAAATGTTGCATAGTTCTCCACTGAATTGTAGGACTTTTTGTGGGGGTGGTGTATGTGCATGTGGAGGTGTGTGGGGTGTGCGTGTGTGCACATGGAGACTACATGAGGATTTCAGATGTCTTCCTCTGTTGGTCTCTGCCTTGCTACCTTGAGACAGCATCTCTGTGAGGTTTGCTGTATAGGCCATGCTGGATGCCCATCAAATTTCTGAGATCTTCCATCTCCACTCCTCAATGCCGGTATTACAGGAGCATGCCTGGCTTCTGTATGGGTGGTAGGGATTGAACTCAGGTCCTCTTGCTTTCCCCTCAAATGCTCTTACCTACTGAACCATCACCCTAGAACTGAATTGTAGGAGCTTTTGACGTATAGCTCTAGATCGTGTGAGTAACCTACTTAATAGAATCTTGAATGAAGTTTCTATGGTCCAGCATTTTCTTCAGTTGATTTTCATGTGTATGTGTGCACGTGCATACACGTTCATACATGCACCTATGTGTCTGTGAAGGCCAGAGGTCAACCTCGAGTCTTGTTCCTTAGATGCCATTCACCTTGTTTATTTTGAGACAGATCTTTCATTGCCAAAAAACTTAATGAGTAAACTAAGCCTAGCTGGCCAGTGAGCTGCCAGGGTCTGTTCATCTCAACCTCCCCAGCACTGGGATTGCGAGACGCTGCCATGCGCAGTTCTCTCCGTGTGGGTTCTGGGGATAGCACTCCTCCTGCTTGAGGGGCAAGCACTCTTCTGACGAGCACAGAGCCCTTGTTACCTTTTGTTTTATGAGACTGTTGTGCCGCTCACTTCACTAAGAAGGCAGACGACTTTTCTTCTAATAATTAGCTTCTGTATTACATGAAAACCAATTATGACAGCACATGCTCGAGTGTGTGGAGGAGGCTGACGCCGGATGATCAGTTGAACTCATGAACTCAAGCACCACTTGTACATGATCAAACTTGTCTAAAATAAAAAAACAAACAAAATAGACAAGGAAAGAACCCAATGTATATTACATGGAACTGATTCTATCTGGTTCTAGAATTTTCTGTAATGTTGTCTCCTGAGGTGTATGCAAATATTTATCTTGGGGTTTTTGTTTTGTTTTCCATTTGTTTCTGGGACTGAGAGCCTATATTAGGAGACCGCAAAGCAGGGAAGCTGCTTCGTCAGTGGAAGCGGGGTCACTGTGTAATGCTTTTACCCTCATACAGGTGCTTCTCCACAGAGGTGCTGAGAACCAGCAAGGTGTGCATGAGATATGACTGTGGCAGCGGACATTCTGCAGTGATTTAAAAACACTGTTTAATTGACAGGTGGCATTTTATCCATTTTTTTAAATTTGTTCAGTGTTTTTAAACATTTTTCTCAAGTTCTTCTTTCACTGAGTTTAAGACAACTTGCTTCTGAAGGGTTTAACACAAGTACTGAAATGTGTAAGTCGTAAGTTATTTCTTTTAATTGGAATTAATTTTTATCTTGAATTTGAATTAGAAATAAGTTTCAAGTTGGGCTGTGGTGGCACATGCCTTCAATCCCAACACTCAGAAGGCAGATGCAGGCGGATCTCTGAGTTTGAGGCCAGCCTGTTCTACAGAATAAGTTCCAGGACAGCCAGGGCTACACAGAGAAACCCATCTCAAAACAAACAAGAAAGAGAGAGAGAGAGAGAGAAAGAGAGAAATAGATTTCAGTACCTTTAACATTTACTCAAAAGATGTTTTTTAAAGTTCTTATGAGCATTAAAATCTAAGCTAGTTAGTATAAAAAAGCTTTCTGATTCTATGGTGAAATAATGTTAAATGTAGATGAAAATAATTAAAATGATAATTATCATAAATTTTCATAAGTCTTTATGATTGCATAGTTGTTAGTGAAATCGTACTATAAGCAATACATTTTGATCACTCTATTAAGTGATATTAAAATTCATATTAATGCATAGAGCAAAATGAGCAGTACGCAGCCACCTGTTTTGTGTAAGTAAATAAAAGATGAGACTAAACTTAGTCACAGATTTTTGGAATTGTGCTAAGGTATTTTTAAAACATACATTTTCATGAGTATTATATTTGATTAGAATTTAATAGCATTGCTTATCCCTTCATCATTTAAAAAAAATTGGATGGCTATTTGATCTGATTTCAGAAATATTTATAAGTCCTAAGTTAGCCTAATACCAAGGTGGATCCATCAAGAAATAGACCTGCATTTATTGAGCTGTATTGTCTTTGAGGCTGATTGATTTGGCTGTCTGATTTCTCTATTTGCAACACTTTTATAATAAAATTTAAAATAAATTTAAAAACAAAAATGATAAGAAAAAAAATAAACCTATAGAGATGGCTAAGTGGTTGAGAGCAGCTGGGACTCTCGCAGAGGACCTGAGTTCGAGTCTCAGCACCCAGGTGGCAGTTGGCAACCATCTGTATCTCCAGTTCCAGGAGATCCAGTGCCCTCCTCTGACACCAGGCATGCCTCTGGTGCACATGTATATGCTCAGGTAAAACACTCATACACATAAAATTAAATACAGCTACCTTTTAATTTAAAAACTAATGGATTTATATTAACAAATGAGTTTAAAGGTCAGACATGGGTAGGACACCTTTAATCCCAGCACTTGGGAAGTATAAAAAGGCAGATCTCTTTGAATTTAGTGCCACCCAGATCTTCACACTGAGTTCCAGGACAGCCTAGGCTACGTAAAAAAAGACCCTTTTCAAACAAATAGTGTCCCAAACCAAAACAAAATGCATTTTTCTTTTTTTTTAGCTTTTTTGATCATAGTCCATTGAAAAAAAATCCCTGGGCTGGCAAGATGGCACAGCAGGTAAAGGGGCTTGCCACCAAACCGGACGACCTGAGTTTGATCCCCAGAATCCACATGGTGGAAGGAGAGAATTGACTCCTTAAAGTTGCCCTCCGACCTCATGCACTCACAGCAGAATCCAAACACACAGACACACACAAATAAACAAATGCAAAAAGAAAACAAAATTAAGCAGCTTCCTGATTTAGGCATGGGGGACTGGAAATAGAAGGGAACGGCCTCAGTTTTTGTCCTGTGGAAGGAGAGAAACGTCCTGACAAGTGTTGACCTGGCTTTACCTGGTGTCCTTCTTCCTTAAGCTTTGTTATCCTGGCTATTGGAATGAGAAGTGGGCAAATCCACAGTTCCTGTAGTCTAGCTGAAGTGTTTTAAATAAAGATTATTCTCTAATAATTATAACATATATTTATAACATTATAAAAGAAGCAAATTTTAAAAAGTCTCTTGGTTTTTGCTCTCAGGTCACTGTCAAAATGAAAAACAAAAGGATCACAAGAGCAGTTAGGGCGACCTCCCTGTGTCCACAGGAACTGAGGCTGCAAAAATGTATTTTCAAAACAATTCACAGAAAGCTCCTGTGTAAACCTCACAGAGAGCAGCCAGCGCCTGTGTCTCACTACAGCTGTCTAGATTACATGTGGTTCGTACAGAAATTTCAAACTATGTAAGAGTTTCATTCAATCACCTCCTGCAATCATCAAAATGTATGTGTGTGTTTGTGTGTGTAAGGGTATACTCAACTCTGTGTGCTAGAAGCTGACTTTTGGTTATTTGCCCATATTGCTCTCGATCTTAATTTTTGAGGCAGAGTCTCTCCCTGAGCCTAGAGCTCGCTGCTTTGGTTAGGCAGGCTTGCCAGTTATCTAGGTCCAGCACTAGTGTTACAGGCACCAGCTGCCAGATTCAGGGTTTTGTTGTTGATGTGGATTATTGTTGGATATTTTTAATAATTATTTGATAATTTCATATAACATATTTCGATTATATTTGTTCCCCAGCCTTCCCCGTAACTCCTCCCAAATCTACCCACTCCCATCTCCCTACTATCCATTTTAGGTCCTCAATATTTATTTATTTTTCAATCCATGAACTCCAGTTTGGCTACTTCTCAGTGTGGGGCCAGCCTTTGGATCGTGGTCAACCTGCCAGAATCCACACCCTAAAGAAAACTGAACCTGTCTTCCTGAGAAGCCGTGAACTCACCGTAGCTCCTCAGTTGGGAGCGGGGGCTCATGTAGTCCTTCCTACTCCGTGCTGGGATCTTGGCTGAGCGGATCCTGTGCAGGCCTTGTGCAGGCAGTCACAGCCGCTGTGAGCTCAAGTTGCGGATCCTGTCGTGTCCAGAAGACACTGTTCTGTTCTGATCCTCCTGACCTCCGATTCTTACAGTCTTTCCACCTTACTTTCACCAGAACCTTTGGAGTGGCGGTGCAGTAGAAATGTCCAATTTGTGACTGAGAACTCCGCTGACACTTATTCTCTATCCTTTGAGCAGTTGTGACCTTCTTCTGCATTTAAGTGCCAACCGCTGCAAGAGAGGAATTTTTTTCTAGCTGGGTCTGAGGGCTGTGCTAACCTTGGGGATAGAGAGATATGACTTCAGAGGGAACTTTGCTAGTGTGTCCACTTAGCAGAATAACAGTAGTATGGATTACCTCTGGATCTTGGGAGAGCCCCAGCCATGGAATTAGCCTTTAATCCAATCGGAAAGCAGTTGGTTACCCTTGCTTTGGTTACCCTTAGTTGTCAAGCTGACACAGCCCAGAGTCATCTGAGAAGAGAAGCCTTAATTGAGGAATTGCATAATCAAGTTAGTCTGTGGGCATGTCTGGAAGGATTGTTTATTAGTTTATGTCGGAGGGGCCATCATGCTGTAGGTACCACTGTTCCTCAGCCAGATGGTCCCGGGATCTATTTTAAAAAATAGCAATAAAAGGCTAGGTAAGGATGACCAAATACATGAACCAGAACATTTGGTTACTCCATGGCATTTATGCCACCATTGCACCCATGGACATATCTTGCCATGCTGGACGCTATTGCATTTCACAGGATTCACAGTGAGATAAGACTGCTAATTCTTTTCCCCTCAGTAGCTTATTAACACCTTTAAGGTGCTACCTGCTGGGGGGGAAGTTTCCTTGTCAGTCCCAAATCGACTTCACCATGTCTTGTGGCCAGTGTGTACAGTAGCAGTACAGTCTCACTATCAAGTTCTGGTGGGCAACCAAGAGCAACCACGGAGCCTGCATTGTTGTGTGGTCTCTGAAACACCTCTGATCAAAACTCGAGGGGAGATATCCCACTTCCGGCACCAGACATTTTATTTGGCAACCTGCATGCCTGCATTTTCTATGATGTGTAGCTAGATAGATTGTGTGTGTGTGAGTGTGTGTGTGTGTGTGTGTGTGTGTGTGTGTGTGTGTGTGTGATAAAATAGTACGTGTCAATATGGCTTCTTCAACTATCCTCATTTCAGGCGCCTCTCCCCTGCACTCCTCTGACACCTCCCCCTCACTTTATTCCTCTTTTTCCCTGTTAATATACCCGCGTTCTACTTTTCCACCTCTCTTAAAGTCTTTATTCCTCCTCCCCATCAATTGTCCCATTCTAGTTTCCTGGATTTCACAGGTACTGAAAATTAAAGAGTTTACAAATCCCTAATAACCACATGGCTGAAACCATGCATCATTTTTTCTTTCTGTTTCTGGGTTATCTCACTCAGTATGTTTTCTAGCTCTATCCGTTTACCTGAAATTTTTTCAATTTCATTCTTATTTATAGCTGAATGAAATTCCATTGTATATAGCTACCTCATTTTCATTATCAGTTCATCAGTTGATGGGCATCGAGGCTGTTTCCATGGCCTAGCCATTGTGAAAAGAGCAGACGTGAACTTGGATAAGCATGTGTCTCTGTAGCAGGAAATAGAGTTCTTTGGGTATGTGCCCAGGAGTGGTATAATTGGGTCATATGGTAGATCTATTTCTAGTCTTCTGAGGAACTCTACCACACTGGTTTCCACAGTGGGTACGCTTGTATTTTTCTCATATAGGTTCTGGTTTCCATGACCCAGGAAAAAGTATTTTGAGGAATGCTTCAACGTTACAAAGAGAGCATCCCTGAAAATGAGTTCCAGGATTTCATTGTTTTTTAATAAATTCTGTGAGCATCTTCAGAAGTGATTTCCTAGAATACATCCCAAAGAATATTTTAGGAATACAAACATTCATTAGTTAGCCCTAGTGTGTTTAAAATAGACACCTGTTGCTATGATTATGCACAGGAACCAGTTTCTCATGAATAATTTGCATATGTTTTACATAATTTGAGAAACCATATGCTCTGGTTATAATGAAGGAGGAGGAGGAATTAAAAGTCTGCTCTCATGTTGCGCAGTTATAAAACCAATCACTGCACCCAGGTTACACAGTCACAGAACCAATAACTGTGTCCGTGTTCCACAGTCACAGAACCAGTCACTGCACCCAGGTTACACGGTTATAAAGCCAATCACCGCATCCCTGTTACATAGTTACAGAACCAATAACTATCCATGTTCCACAGTCACAGAGCCAATCACTGCACCCATATGAGTTGCACAGCTATTGAACCTATCCTTGTATTAAGATGTGCTGACATTGGTTGACATGACTTACAGGAAGGTCAAGGACCTAACATCCATGTGAAGTATAGAGCCTCTGTAGATTGTCACTCTGGTTATGAGACCAAATTCATATTATTTTCTCGTGTTAAATATTCAAATGGTAAAGTCCCTGAAAATCAAACCAAATAATTAAATTAAGAAATGTGAGTGTGTGTGTTTTTATGCGGTCAGCACTATGTAATATTTTAAACTGTAGGTCTAGTATTTCTTTTAGGATTTGTAGGAAAACATGCCGTACTACTGAAATTAAAATCTTAAATATTAAAATATAAAAATAAATTACTTTCTCTTCCTACAGTCCCAAAATCTTTTTTTCTGTTTTATACCCATGAATAAAGTACCGCTTGTGCCATTTCTCATTCTTTTGGCTGACTAGTCATTATTTTTGAGGATTTGAAATGTCCTATATTTTGCATGTCCATGCATCAGAAGAACAAGATGCTGTTTTTGTACGTAGCCACCTTTGTGTGTACGTGTACACTTGTGTGTGTGCACCCAGAGGTCAGCAGCAGGTATTCCCCTTACTTTCTCTCCACCTTACTTTTCTGAGATAGGGTCTCTCCCTGAGCCTGGAGCTCACAAAGTAGGTCAAAGTGTCTGACCAAAGATCCTCAGGCAGAATCCCGTCTCTGCCTCCTTGTCGCTGGGCTTAGTGGCGTCCACCACGGTGCCTTTTTATTTAGATCCTGAGGGCTCACTCAGGTCCTTATGCTTGTACGCCAGGCACCTTATCTGACCCAGTCATTCCGCCAGCCTGAGGTGCTATTCTTAATACATCTATAGCAAGGTTTTCATTTCTGTGGAAAGGTAATCATTTTCCTTCAGAACCATTATTTTTAAACAAGAAATACATATTGACACTTCTGCTACTTGCTAGCACCCAGCGAGGTCATACAATTGCTACTCTTACCCTTAATAAAAAGAGTCTCACTGCAATCAAATCAACAGCAAGGAAGGCAGAGATGGGCTACGGAAGATGTTTAGAATAAATGATGTTTGAGTACTCAGCCCTATACAAGACATTGATTCCATACTTTCTAAGGCCTGGGAACATAAGAGACGAGGAAATGAAAAGAATATGAGCTGGGAGATAGGGCGAAGGTCTACGAAATGCTGTCTTCTGGACTTGGTACAGCCATTGCAAACATAATTTTATTTCAGCTATTGTTGCCTGCTCTGGGCCTTGGAGAGGCTCATTTAGCCTCAACTCCTGCTAGAACATCAGTAACTGACAGATCCTGGGGGAGAGGTAGTCATTCTTGTGTACCAAATACCGTCTACCAGGGTCCAAACTCATGGCCACAGAAATGGTCCTGAGTACAATCAGTGGGTCACAAAACAAACAAGAGGCACAAGTGTAGGAACGGGGCCTATGGGGAAGAGTGGGAACTGACAGGGGTGGGAGAGAAATAGACAGCGGAGAGTCAGAGCAAACAGACTGTTTGAATATATGAAATTATCAAAGAATTAACTTAGTCAACACGATTGAAAACTATATATCAATAAAAACATCCTAAAACATGCTACATTTCAAAGGAATACCTTATACATTTTTGCAATATAAAAATTCATTGAGAGAGAGGACACGTGGAATGGGCTCTGTCCTCCTTGGCCATAGCTTTCCTCGACACCAGCAGTACTTAGCTCCTCTGGTGTCTGCTCAGTACAGCTGTGTCCCCACCTCTCCCTGTTGAACTTGAATGTCAGCTTGTCCTTAGAGACCTTGAGCCTCCCCATGGCACTTGCTTATGGGTAGCAAAGCTGTGTACACCCTGGATGATGTCCTGCATGGATTTGGTGTGTTTGGTGTGATGCCTGTTTGTGCTGAGCTTGCTCACTTTTTTTCTGTACCATGTGACCCTTGTTAAGGCCAAAAGCCCTGGGCTTAGCTTAGAGCTATAGCTGCTACTCTTCAAAGGCATGACGACGGCCACAGAAAGGATGCTACATTTCAAATAACGCTATTATGTGTTTCTTTGTCATGTTGTGTTAAAGGATGATGCTAAGCCATCATTGGCAATTAGAAGAAGTGATACTGTGTTTTTTCAATGCAGAAAACAGGCCACTTAAGTGTATAGGTTTTGTGAGGAGTAAGTTAATAAGTATATAAATCATCTACACCAATTGTCACACATATGGCTCCTGTTAACTGTTGGCTACTATCATAATCACCATCTTTAGAGGCATGCAGTACCAGAATACCTAACTGACATTGTAGGGGTGTTGGCTTTGTGTTGACTGAACACCATAGCCAGTAGAGAGGACTCTTAGGCAGACTTTCAATAGACATACAACCTTTGCAGTTATTCATCTTCTGCCATAATGAACCAGATAGGAATTTCATTAAGTAAACAGTTACCAATTCTGATTTGATTTTGTCAAATGACAGTTCAGGATTCCCTAGTTCCTTGGTGCTCCCTAGAGAGGATTCTTTCTACTACTGTGATTACCAGAGGAAGAAGCTCACTGGCAGGGTCTCATCTCCATCTTCCCTGCTGCTGCCATTTCTTTCTTAGAAGCCACAGAATGGCATCTTTACCTGAACATCTGTACAGCTGTCCTTGAGGACTCTCAATGTTAATGGCATCAAAGCAATACTTCCATAAGGACACATTCCATCCAGTGGAATGGAAAATTACAAAAACAAAGTCAAGGCATCCTATTTTGGATGCATCTTATCATCTGTGATGAGAGGGGGAACAGGTCCTTTCCATTTCCTTCATCCATAGAGGAAGCATTTATTGAATGCTTACTATGAACCACCAGTGCTCCCTCCTGCTTGTTCTCAGGTTGACATGTATGTGGAGGGTGTGTGTGCATGTGTGTCTAGTTTTTCTTGTTATTTTTGTTGTTTTACAGTGCAGAGAATTGCACCTAAGTCCATACATGTGTCCTACCATTGCACTTATAACAACAACCCTTCATTCATATATCTTGATTTCAATTCTTGTTTGTCTCAAGGCTACAATAAGTTTACGTAACAGACCCATTGTGGTTTGAATGCAAAATGCCATATACCAGCTCACAATTTTGAATACTTGGTTCCCAGCTGGCGGCCCAGTTTGGAAGACTGTGATACTCTTAGGAAGTGTAGCTCCCTGGAGGAAGTAGATCACTGGGCGTGGGCCTGAGGCTTTTAGCCTGGTCCCAGTTGCTATCCACTTTCTGCTTTCCGAGTATGGATAAAATGTTAACACCCAGCTTCCTGTTTCTGCCACACCATTCCTTCTCACCTACCACTATTTCTTACCAGTCACGGTGGACTGTGTCCCTGTAGAACTATAAGCCAAAATAAACCCTTCCACCCCTAAGTTGCTTTCGTGAGGATATTTTGTCTCTGATTGCTGTGAAAAGGTGTTTGTTGATCATGATGATGATAGTGGTGACAGCAGCTACTATTTACTGAATCTCATGGTGAGGTATATACTAGTATTTGTGTACACTAATTATTCAAAATAATTTTATCATGAAAAAATTACATATAAGCACTGTAAGATTTAGAGAATGTTACACATGAGCTCAAGATCACATAATCAGTCATAGAAGCAGAAGCATTGGCTATAAAGACCCCGATGGGCCACGTGGCTATAAAGACAGCAACAGTTCTCTGTTGCTGCCTGCTGCTTGGTTCATAAGGCCACATTCGGTTCATCAACTTCCTGTCTCAAGTCTTTGATATTAGTATATCTTCTTCAGACTTTTATGTCCGTGGTGGTTTGTTTTGGTTTTGTTCCAGCAAATAAGGTACTTTAGTGATTCCCTCGGCTGACATGATATTTACTTGGTGAGAACTACTCAATGGATATCTTCTGAACTCCGTGTGTTATTGGTCTGGCCTATTGCCAGCTTTCTTTCCAAAATGATGCTGATGTTGGTTCCTGAGAGTATCCACAGTTACAGAGCAAAGTAAAGATGAAGAAGCAGGGTCAAAGTTGTGTGGAAATTGTGAAAATGTGTGTAAAGAACACAGCCAAATGTAAAAGAGATGAATTAGCCTCTCCCCTTCTCACTCCATGTTACACTGTTATCCATGTATATGTATATGTATATGTATATGTATATGTATATGTATATGTATATGCTCGATGTGACCAAGGCTATGCAGAATGGCACAAACGAAGGGAAGACTGTGTATAATGGTAGGAGATAGAAGGTGATGTTGTGATTCAGATTTAAAAGGCTGAAGAAGTCACCCAGAAAGCCTCAATAAATGGTTCTCAGCTTTCAGTGACTGTAACAAATATGTATCATAATTCAACCTATAAAAAAGGCAAAAGAACCAAGCACAGTGGTGCATACCTTTAAGCCCAGTACTCAGGAGACAGAAACAGGCAGATGTCTTAGGGTTAAGGCCAGCCTGGTCTACATAATGAATTCCAGGCCAGCCAGGGTTACATAGTGAGACCTTTCCTCTAAAAGGAGTGTGTGTGTGTGTGTGTGTGCTGCCACATTGTATAATTGTATAAGTTCCACCTGGCTGTCGCTTTGGGACTGTGGCAATACAGTGAGTGCATCAAGGCAGGAACACACTCTGAAGGAGGCCCATTTACCTATGACCAGTTATGGCAACAGAGGAGGAAGGAACCTGGGACCTCCCATTTCATTCCTTTCAAGGGCATGTCCCCAGAGACTTAAAAATAACCATTAGGTTCCACCTCTTAAAGTGTCCACTAAGTTACTGGGATGTCAAGCGAGGTCCAGGCTTTTTACACAGAGACTTGGAGTGACATTAAGGTCCTAACTGCAGCCTCTAGGTGGATGAGAGAGGGAAGACTTGAAAATGACTTGTGCTTTCAGAGACTTCCAGAATGGTAGAGAAGACCTGAGAGTAAAGTGAGTCACTGAAGGTGTGTCAGGTAGAACTGTTTTGCTTTCTAAAGGGCACAGAAGAGCTGATTCTGAATGAGTAAGCGGAGATGCTTTCTGGGGACAAGAATCGTGGGCTGGAATAGAGGCAATACCATGTCATGAGAGCTGATATTGCAGCCCGGATAATATGGATCATTTATTCGTATTTTATACTTGGCGATAGGAGAGAGAAGTTTCATTTCCAAGTCTATAGCCTCTAAGAGTCCCCTCACCTTAGAGTTCCAGGTTCTCGGCTCCTGGGAAGCAGGCTTTCTATCTTCACTTTCTGAGCTGCTTTTCCTGTCAACTGTCAGAAACTTCCAAACTCCAGTTCAAGTTGCCATGTTTCACTCTGCTGACAGTTTTCTAGCCCAGCCCAGTATGGTTGGGTGTGAGATAGGGCAGCTGCTGAGAAGATCCTGTAGCTCGGAGGAAGTCTCCTTCCTATGGGTCTCCTTCCCTCCCTCCACTGAGTCCTGATGGAAGTTACTAATAAGGGTCTCGGTGCACTTCTTCATATCACCCACCCACACTGTCTCATGATACCTGATGTTAGATTCTCCAGCCTTCTGCAGAGGACCTGATGGCTCACAATCTGCCCAGCAGAAGGGAAGCCTGCTGGCAGGTACTGAGAGAAGACAGGGTCTGAATAATCTTTCAGTGACCTTTGTCACCAAGGTAAGCTTTGCCTACTCTATGAAGTAGCTTAGTAGACTATATATTACTTACAATTTCATATCCTGTGCAAAGGCAGTAATGAAGTAACCTCAGATAGTACATGACGGAGTACTCCATGCTAGTGCAGTCTTACACGTGTTGCTTAAAGTCTTTGTTTCTGGGCACTATTTCTTATGTGTACCTGGGTACCATCCCTTTCTTATTTTCCAGCTTAAACAACCTTTCAGCTGTTACATAACTCGGTGAATGCTGGCCAACGAAGAAGTGCCAGACTGTATATTTATTGCGTGGCTGTATAAAAAGAAGATAAGGGCTGGGATGACAGCTCCTTGGGTAAAGTGCTTGCCGTCACCCATGTAAAAGCCAGATGGGAGGCACGCACCTGTCACGCCAGTGCTGGCAGGCCAAGGCAGGTGGATCCGTGGGGCTTGCTGGACAGCCTGTCGAGTTGAGACGGTGAACTCCAGGTTCGCTAAGAAACTCTGTATCAGAAAATAAAAGCAAGCAATTGAGGACACCTGACATCAATGTCTAGCCTATACATGTGCCATCACACACACATACACACACATTAGTAATAAATAGATAACAGCCTTTTCCTCAAAATTCAGCGTGATAAAAATATTAGAAAACATTACAGATCATTGCAGTTTTGCTATGGAATGGCCACAAAGGCCAGTGTGCTAAGACTTGATCTCTAGGATGTCTCTATGGTAAAGAAAGGAAGAATCTAAGAGGTGGGGTCAAATGAGAGGCTTTTAAATCACTGGGAATTGTAGGACAGTAGGCTCATCCTCTTTTGATTTTGCTTCCTAGCTCTGCCTGCATTTCTTCCCTATGCCGACGGACTCTGCCACTGCAGGCCTGAAGCGATAAAATCTGTGAATGTCTTTTTGCTGAAACTTCCAAAATTCTGAGCCCAAATAAAACCTTTATTCTTTTAAAGATGAGTTTATCTTAGGTACCTGTTGCAGTAACATAAATCTCACTAGCACAGAGACTACAACTGATTGGGAGTTGAGAGTTTCGAAGAATTTCATTCTGTTCTGTTTGTCCTGTGATTCAAGCCTTTCAGTCTGTCTGAATACCATAGGAGAAAGATACTTGCATTCTTACTACTATAATCTCAGTGTGATCTGGAGATGATTTCCACTCTTAGAATAATCAATCTTTAACTGCTCCAGTAGGTCTTATTTACCCTTTGGCTTGAGTCTTCAGATGTAGGCATTGGGAAAATGCCAGGCTATTTAAACTAAAAAAAAAGAAAAAGAAGAGCATTTAAACCAGGTGGATTAAGCCAAGTGCTTTGTTCCCAGCATTTGGAAGACAGAAGGAGGTAGATCTCTGTGAGTTCAAGGCCAGCCTGGTATACAGAGTGAATTCCAGGACAGTGATACAACAGAGAAACCCTGTGTTGGAAAAAGAAAAAAAAAATCATTTATTGAAAAGACTTTTTCCCTGTTTCCCAATATAAGCTTGTTCTTTAAAGTTCAGAAGTCAGAGGTGGTATTTGCCACAAAATACAAGGAGCGAACAATTGCTCCTTTAGCTCTCTTGGACCCTTCCTTAGTGGGAGTGGGCAGCACCCTGTACTCTGAGTGATGACTGATACTCATAGGTCTAAGTGTGGTCACAGGTAGGTAAGAAAGGTGAATAGTGAATGTCTGAATACTGCTGTTTCGTGTGTGTGTGTATGTGTGTGTGATTTATAATCATGTATGTGCATGTATGTATATATGTAGGCACATGCTAAAGCCAAAAGAGAATGTCATGTGTTCTGCCAGTTGTGCCAGTTGTGGTTATATAAGAAGCTCAAGACCAACCTGGCCAATGTAGCAAGACCCTATCTCAGAAAAATTTTTTTAAAAGAATTTGATTTATCATCATTATTGTATAAGTATTGTCATTGTTAAACTGAAATATTCTGCAGTACAGAAGTTTACCATAAATATTTGCAACCTCAGGGTCTCAGTTGCAACTCAGTTCTGCTCTTGTACAGTAGTAGCCACCATCGTGAACTTACGTGAGCGTGGCTACATTCCAATAAAACTTTATTAACAGACACCAAATTCAGGGAGTCATATAATTGTATGTGTAATGAGTTACTGGGTTTTTTTTTTTATTTTTAACTTTTTTAAAGTATGAGTAGCCTTCTAGAAAGTTACACAAAAGAGACAGCTGAGCTGACCAGTTCCTGATAGCTATGTTAGACTATGTGGTCAGAACTCTGATTTAAGAATATTGCTTTTTTTATTTTGTTTTAGATTTCTTTATTTGTATGGGTGATTACATATGTAATATGTCTATACATATTACATATGTATATATGAACTACATATATATCTGTGTACCATGAGTGTGTCTGGTGCCTGTGGTGGCCAGAAGAGGGAATTCTATCCCCTGGCACTAGAGCTTCAAATGATTGTGAGCCCCCATGTAGGTGCTGGGGACAGAATCCAGGTCCTCCGCAAGAGCAACAAGTGCTCTTAACTGTGGGGCCATCGCTCTAGCTCCCCTAGGGTATTTTTTATAGCAGTAACCATACTGTGCTTCCTGCAAGAGCCTCATATGAAACCTGGAATTCACTGCAGATGTCACTTAGGAAGCAGCATTTCACTGAGGATTCTGAAAAATCACACCTGCCAACAGGAACATTAACCTTCACTCCTTTACCGCAGTGTTTAAGTTTTCACCTGGGTCTGGGAACAGACTAGAAACATCATAGACGGGAAAGGTTCATGGACTCTTTGGAAGGGTCATTGTCTTTGTATTAATCAGGAGCATCAAGCTTTGGCTGTGACAGGTCGTGCCATGAGGGAGATGGTCTATTTAGAAGAGTGTCAGGCCTAGAGACTAGGAAACCTGGGAGGGCCAAGTCCCAGGGATTAGTAACAAAAAAACACCCAACCTGTAATCACCATACACTTCCTCAGCCTGAATGTCCTACTGAAATGTGTCACTGCTCACATTTGAATTATTATACTCAGCTAATGACTGTGCATGTGGTGATACATCAACATTTAATTCTGAATGAGTGTTAATTAGATGTTTTAATGCTGAAATGATTTGTAACCTAAAACACTCACACAATGTGAAATTCTCTCAATGTTGTAATTTGATAGCACATCCAGAATGTGTTTCTCTAGGTTTGATTGCTTAATTCAAAGTATATAAATCTATTAATAAAAGCCATTAAGACAGACTTGTGGTATCCTGGTAGCCAGAATCCGCCTGTTCCCAGCACAGTGCCTGCACCTAGGCTGGTTTGTTCATTGTGAGCTGCAACATAAACATCACAGCATGCTCCCCTTGTGCCCTGCTCCCGTCTCCACAGAACCAGTTTGTGAAGTTGTAATGCCTGCTGCTGCTCTAAAGTAGATAAAGGGGCAACAGACAAGTCCAGTCCACCGAGGCGCCCTGGATTTCATTAGAAAGTTGTTTTAGTTTGCTCAAAAGATCTGCTTTCTTTTTGATGATTATTTTTAAAAACACCTACTCTGGTTTCTAGATCGATAATTTGTTTATTGGGTTTTTGTCTCAGTTTTTTTAAGATAATGATCGTGTGTGTGTGTGCAACACACGTTCACCACTTTTAATTTTTTTGTATGTATGATGCTGGGATTAGGGTTAGGGGCTCTAACATTCAAAACAAGTACTCTACTTCTGAGTTACACACCCAGGCCCCATTTTTTTTTTTTAATCATTTTTAAGGGTCCAATTCCAGGACGATAAATATGTCCACAGTGTTGTACAGCCACACTTTCACACATCTCCAAACTTCTTTTCTTTTACACCCAACCCTCTGCCCTATTAAACATTAACTTCCTACCCTGTCTGAGCTGCCCACCATCCCAGGCAGCCGGCATTCTACTTTGTTGTCCATTCGTATGACATAGCACTATAATGTATTTATCCTTTTATGGTTGGGCTATTTTAGCCTATATAATATCCTCAAGGGTCAGTAGAAACTTTTAAAAATATTTTAAGTTAGGATTCAAACAGGTTAGAACTGCTAACTCACACCAACCTCCGGCCTCTACAGGAGATGAGTGCACATGCGCATGCATTCACACGCACACACACACACACACACACACACACACACACACACACACACGATGGGGAGGGGAATAAACAACTTAGTTGGTTGAAATTACTGAATATTATGAGGAACGGATTTCTTTGCACGGGATTGAGGGACTTGTGAGAATGGACCTCTTTCTCACTGCTTTCTAAATAAATAGATAAATGGATTTTTCAGGTTAGATTTAGAGAAGCAAGCATTTAATATTTTCAAAAAACATTTTTCAATCGCTACAAAATAAAACTGGGAAAGAAAATAACACACCAACTGGGGATCTTTCTTTAAAAAAGAAAACAAAATATAAACTTTCTTTCACACAATTCAAATTTTATGCTAATTAGCACACCCCACGACCACCACCACATAAAGAAAACTATAGCGCCCTCCCTCTGTGGTGGGCTGCCTTGCTCAAAGATGCCCCCAGGAGCCAGTCTGAAGAATAAGAGCAGCTGGTTTTTCAAAAGTAGGAAGACTGAGATCAATGGTGTTGTTACTGCTAATTGCTGAGAACAAGTCTGCAGATGAAGTTCCTTCCAGCTGGGGAAATTACAGCCCTGACCACTATCCATTGGTCTGTTGTCAGCAATAACAAGCAGGAAGGCCTGCCTCTCCTACATAATAGTGCATTCTAATATGATTTAATTGATTATGGAGCTTGCAGTGTGGAGGAGCAGTACTGTGTTCGTGAGTGTTGTGTTAATGCAAACTAGAGACAGAAATAGGTGCTGAAATATATAATTTCTTAATGCCATTCGTTCATCAGGGGCTTTACCTAGAACTCCAGAATCTTGTTGGCACTAAGCAGATAGGATCCACTGACTCAGGCCCCTCTCTGAACATTATGCAAGACGCTGTTTGACTGGGTTCTCCATGAAAAGCACAAAAGCATATCTCAAAAAGGATTGGACATGCATGGAGGAATGAAACTTTAATGTCTTTTTACGTCATCACCACTTTGAGCAAAATCTTAAATGCTGTCTGTGATGGTTTATTTGTTAACTTGACACAGGCTAGGATCACCTCGGTTTGGGGGTGGGGTGGGGGATGAGGAATTGTTTAGGAATTGTTTAGGGCCTGTGGGTATGTTTGAGAGGGTTTTTATTAACCAGGAAGACCCACCCCAAGTGTGGCTGGCACCACTTTATGGGATGCGCCCTGGGCTGAGTGAAAAAGAGAGAGCAAGGTGACAGCGCTACTTCACTGGTGCCTGCTCTTGACTGTGGCTGCCATAGAACTCACTGCGCTAAGTTCCTGCCGCCTTGAGCTCCCTGCCATGCAGGACTGGCACCTGGAATTGTCAACCAAATAAACGCTTTCCCCTCCTGTTGCTCTTGTCAAAGGATTTTTATCACAGCATCAGGAAGCTAAATGGAGACAGTAGCCTATGAGGAATCTGACATTGTGATCCTCTGGTCACGGAAGAAATCTAAAACCTCTTCAATAGAGTAAGACAACCATAGCAACAGAAACAGCAGACAGAACGATGCGCTGCCATTCCGTGTGATGCTTTGTGCTGACTGGCAACTTGACAGAACTGAAAATCACCTGGAGATGGCTTCTGGTCATGCCCGTGGGGGGTTATTTTGATTATGTTAATTGAGGTGAACAGACCCACCCCCTGCAGGTGACACCATTCCCAGGTTGGGATCCTGGGCTGTGTAAGAGGAGACGGAGCTGTGGCATGCGTTCATGCTTCTTGATGCTTTGTAGCCAGATGCTTCCCACGCCTGCGCTGCGCCTCCCACTCCCCACTCCCTGTATGCGTGGCACTCCTGAACTGTGAACCTGAGTGAATCCTTTCTATGATAAATTACTCTTATCATAGCATTTATCACAGCAAGAAGAAAAGAAAAGAAAAGACACCTAGTTCCCAGCACTCCTTCAAAGACATTGAATAAAAACTAAAAATAAACAAAACACGAACAGCAGGTATTTTTGTGTATTGATTGTCTGTCGATTAGTTGTTTGTCTTCTCAGTTGTGATACAAAGTAATTCCTGAGTTTATTTTGGCCAATTCTGTGTGCCCCTTATTTTATGAAACAGCTTAACATACCCTGGCTTTTATAACATGAATGTTACATTACATACCTGCGGCATATTTCAATCTTGAATTTGTAGACTTTTAATATATCTAGCTTCATGTGACCCAGATTGTCTCCCTTTAAATCATTTCCCAAAGGTAACTAAGCTGCTTAAGGGATGAATTAGCTCTATTAGGTCACTAGGGTGCTCCGCAGTACTTTATTACTGAATGCACCACACCAGTAGCGTTTTTCTAACCAATTCCCTTATCAAGTAGCCTATTTTTAATATTAAAATCTCTCGGAACCAAAGTCATATCTTTCTGGAAGGTCAGAATTTTAGAACAGTTTATTACTAATGTACTAAGGAATTCTGAGTCCTTCTGCCTGCCTAAACACCTCACCCAGTAAGAGCCCAGTGCTTTCTATGGAAACTTAAATAATTAGTTTGTACATTCGAATGGGAAAATAACGTATTTTAGAATGTTAACATTTTATTTGCAAGTCCTCTTTTTCAATTCTAATTCCTCACCTGACATAATTCCCACATGAGTCTTACTTTGTTACTGTGTTCTCAAAATGAACAAAAGATCTTTGAGGAGACTTGCTCCTTAGCTCTTTTCATGACGTGCAAAACATTATTAAAGTTAAATCAACCATTTAGAGAAAATATATATGTGCATACCATCTTCTTTGCCACATCAAAACTATGTTCAGAATAGGCATGGTGGCACAGGCTGGTAACCTCAGCTACTTGAGAGACTAAGGTAGGAGGAACCTCAAATGTAAGGCCAGGTGGTGCAGTGGACTGAGTTCAAGGCTAGCCTGGGTAACTTAGAGAGATCCAGTGTATTACTTAATTACTTAAATATTACTTAAAAGAGTTGGAATGTAGCTCAGTGGTAGAACATTTGCCTACCATGTGCTAGGCCCTGGCTTCACGACCTCATAGTGTGTGAATGGGACAGGGTGGGGTGGGGGAAATCAAGGTGATTTTTAACTTAATATCAGTAGCTTTGAATTTCCATTCACAAAATTGTTAACATTATAATTTTAAAAAATGCAACCTTATTTATTACTTGTTATTATAGCTTTAGCATATGTAAATATGAAATGTGAACATACTAACATGTAAACATGTAGATGTTTTAGTCTTTTCTATCAGTGTCATAAATATTTGCCACTCTATGATCCTCTCGAGTCTCTGTAATTGTTTTAAAGTTTTCTAAAAGTCTAAGTAGGTAAACCATAACTTAGGAATATTGTTAAGCTATGGCTCACAAGTATAACTATATTGATACATGTCTAGAGTCAAAGAAATTGAATTTCCCAAATGTTGTTGTAGTCAGCTGTTGATGGGTATGTGATATCAGTGTTACTGCATCTTCTCTTCAGTGTGAGTCAGTGTTTTATAAACAGTATCACTTCCTGATGATATTAGTAAATGGTATTTTGTTTAATTTAGCAAGATGGCATACTTTCTCCAGATGCTGGGACTGTTGATTTCTTTGATGAATTCTCTACTCTGATTACTTGTCTATTTATGTTTCTTCATCTCTTAATATTCTTACCAAGTTCTTACCAAGCCTCCAATATGTGTCAAGAAAATGTTAGATAGGGTGAAATTTTTAGGACCATAACGTCTCCCTTCACAGCAGTGGTGGCTGTGCATTAGTATTCATGGGAAAGCTCACCTTGGAAGAAAAAAGTCAACCTTCATATGATTTACTGATTTGCAGCTAAAGAGAGAACCTGACATATGCACATACGATCTTTTCACATGACCATTATTAACTAATAGAGAGTTCATTAAGATATTCCAGAATTTTGTATTTGTCCAATGAAGCATATTTATAAGACCTAGGGATTTGACTCAGTGGTAGAACACATATTTAGCATGCTCGATGTCCAGGGTTCAGTACAAAATAAGTATATGGATACATACATATCCATATATGTAAATGTATGGTTGGTTATATATATTTCACATTCAAAATTACTTGAAGAACTACTTCCTCTTTGTGCAGGCTTGGTGTTCTTATATTTTGACTAGCATTTACTGATTATACAAAATAATGGTTTCATGACATTTTCATGCATATGCATAATGTACCGGGTCATATTCATAACTCTGATGCCCTCCACCTCCCTTTGGCTCCTCCTGCAGCTGCTCTGCCCCTTCCTAAATAGTATGCACTCTACTTTGATGCTTTTTTGTCTAATTTTTTAGATGTTTTTGTTGTTGTCATTTTGGTTTATTTTGTTTTTTGTTGTTCTGAGACATGTTCCAGGCTGTCAATCAGGCTGGCCTTAAAGTCATTATCCTCCTGCCTCAGCCTCTCTCGTGCATGACCACTCAGCTCTTGATCTTTTTAAACACTCTGTTTTGTTAGATGTTATCCTCCAGCTCTGTGGGAAGGGCAGGGACTGTGCCTTGGGAGGACAGTCAGTAAATACTCAGCAGCGTAATGTTTACAGTGTGTTTTGAGCCATCTATAAGAAAATCTCCCAGCACATTCTTTCTAGCCACCCCAGTTGAGGGTGCTCATCTGACAGAGGGGAAAGGTAGCCTGGGGGTGTTTCCATGAATTGCCTTTGGGTGTGCTATGGTCATTGGCAGTTTTAAGGGTGGAACCTAACATCCCTAAAAATGAGAAAGTGAAATGATGTGAAGAGAAGACTTACACACAAATAAGCTTTAGTCATATTATCAAAATATAAAATACCTGGATGTTTGGAAGGGATATGAGTACAAGTTTTGAGTACAATACTTCTCTATTACTTAGAGCGCCTTGCTTGTTATGCAACATGATTATTCCTTCAGCTGACCTGTCGTCGACATTTGCAGTAAGTTAATGAACTTGGTATTTACCGAGGCTGATGATAAAGCACAAGGGATAAATGCATATGGAATCTTTGCTTCCATCTCTTACTCTTTATAAATATTTATCATGAGCGTTCAGGTTTCTGTTGGTGATGGGTTATTGAGAGAGAGACATGGCAGCCTGGGCATGTTTAGTAATGTTTAGGAAGGTTTAGGAAGGTCAGGACCCTCCAAAGAAATTAAAAAATGTGAGTGAGAATAACTTTCTCTCTCTCAACTTTCATTCACTCAGCAAATCTTTATAAATCACACCTCCCAGGATCCCAGACACGTCTGAGATGGAAGCAAACGAGGCGGGAGGAAAACAAAAACCTTGTAGAGTTAGACACCAAACAGTAAATACAGTAAGTGAATTAGATATTAGAAGGTAGAAGCAATGTTTTTATGAGGAAAACAAGGAAAATGAAATTGGGGTCATAAGCAGGGGCAGGTCAGAGTTTTACAAATGAGATGTTTGCGGAAAATAACACAAAAATGTTTGCATGAAAATTTAAAAGGGGGGTGATGACGTTTGTATGCAGGAAAATAGGAGAAGGTTTCTGGCGTCTGCATCCACGAGCCTGAAAAGTTGAAACTGAAAGATATATTTATGTGAAGAGACAGGTCCCTAGGAAGAGCGAGCATGCAGAGGCTGGATGGAGGAAGAGATACTAGAAAGTGAGACTTAGAAAGAAACAGATATCTAGAGGTATCTTCGATGTCGAGCTGAGAGAGTTAACGGGCAGGGAGTGGTCCCCGGTACTAAATGCTTCTGGGGGGGGGGATGTGCCCAAGAACAGACAGTGGGATTTGGCCACTAGTGACCATCGTGGGTAGTGTTAGTGGAGTGGGGACATAAGCAGGGTTAAGGGAGAACTGGAACAGAGCAATTGGATTCCACGTGCTCAGCATTTTCTAGACTAATTTTCTTTTTTTCCTTTTCTGCAAAGGAGAATAAAATAGAAGCTGGCACAGTGAGTAGAGTCAAAGGACGAGAGGAATGATGTCATGCGTGAATAGTAGTAGTAATAGCGTCCATGTGTCTCAATTACTTTCTCATTGCTGTGAACCTAAGAGGAAATAATTTACAGGAGGAAGGAATTATTTCGGGCTCTGGGTCAAGGGGATACAGTCCATCATGGAAGGGAAGATGTCTCGGGACTCTGCCCATGGATGTGGGAGTTGCAGTGTTCTTTGTTGGGCCAGATGATAGAGAGAGAGAGATGTGCTGGCACTCAGTTTACCTTCTTCTCTGTCTTCTATAGTTCCTGTGATATAGTGCTACCCATACTCACAGTCCATCTTACTCCTAAATTAATCATCTACAGGGCACCTTCACAGACATACCAGCCATCACATCTCTGAGCTCGAAGCCCACCATTAAAGTTTATAATACCTTCAGCTTCCATGCTAAAAGGTAGCAATGATTCCTGTTGAACCGAAAGGTTACGCTGATGATTTTGAATTCTTGCCCATTCAAGGCAGGCTGGCTGCCACTGAGGCTTCTGAAGGCCAGCTTGCCAAAGCTAAACTCATTTTTAGAGAAGAAACATTTAAATACCAGGTTCCTTGACTTCCATTGTTCTCCCATTCTCCCATGTACTTTTTAACATACATAAGTGACGAAATAATGTGTCACAATTTTGAGATACTCTGAGGAAAATTTCAGAGTCACAGCCAAATCTGCAAAATAGCATTGTATGAATAAATGTGAAATTATCTGTTTCATTGGATCGCTGCTGTATGCTCGTCATACTTTTGGCAAGGTGAAATTTGGAAAGCGATAGGAAGATGGTAGGCGGGGCTCACATTCACATGTACCAAATGTAACAAAGATGAAATTAATAATTTGAAAGCCATTATGGTGCTTCATGACTGTTAGAAATTGCAGCACATATGACTGGCCAACAGGAAGCCTGCTTTTGAACAGTAGAAACATCAGTTACATACAGAGATTTGTTACGCCTTACTTTTTGTAAACTGGCCCATGATAAGACTTGGACTCATTTTGCTAAAAGTTCATTCCCAACTCAGCTGTGAGAGCTGTAACTTCAGTTAAGGCATCTAACTTCAAGTCTCAGTCCTGTCCCCATCCCCCTGTAAAACTAAACATGAATAGAGATTAAAGTGGGTGAAGCTTGTTAGTACAGTGCCTGGTGCTAATAAACATTCATAAAGTAACACTCTTTCTGTCAATCGCATATCAAGCCTAGCCTTCATAGGTAGACTGCCCTATTAGCATAACCCAGGACAATCCAAAAACACACTACTTACCTTTTAAGAGGTGATGATGAGTTTAAAAGGAAGAAACCTAAGAGCCCTATTGAAGTCTTGAAAGGAATGATGTTTCTAATAATTAGGATTGTTCTGTCAGCAACATAAATGTCACTTCCTTAATTAAGAGAAGTGTGTTAAGTTCAGCAGGAGGGGAACATATATGCAGGAGTTTCACCACATCTCACGTCATTTTTAGTATGAATCTACTTGACCAGTGGAAGAGATAGCATATCGGCCCCACAGACTTCTTTGCACTTGTGGGCGGCTAATCTTTCTTGTCAACTTCACACCTGAAAAGAGGAGAGACCTCAAGTGAGGAATTCCCTACATCAGGTTGGCCTGTCACTGTTGGGGAGGTATTTTCTTGATTTCTAATTGATGTTTAAGGGCCCAGCCTACTGTAGACAGTCCCTTCCTACATCGGTGACTATAGACAACCCCTTCCCTACATAGGTGACTGTAGACAGTCCCTTCCCTACATAGGTGACTGTAGACAGTCCCTTCCCTACATAGGTGACTGTAGACAGTCCCTTCCTTACATAGGTGACTGTAGATAGTCCCTTCCTTACACAGGTGACTGTAGACAGTCCCTTCCCTACATAGGTGACTGTAGACAGTCCCTTCCCTACCCTATATAGGTGGCTGTATACTGTCCCTTCCCTACATAGGTGGCTGTAGACAGTCCCTTCCCTACATAGGTGACTGTGGACAGTCCCAACCCTGTATAGGTGACTATAAACAGTCTCTACCCTATATAGGTGACTGTAGACAGTCCCTTCCCTACCCTATATAGGTGGCTGTAGACTGTCCCTTCCCTACATAGGTGGCTGTAGATAGTCCCTTCCCTACATAGGTGACTGTGGACAGTCCCAACCCTATATAGGTGACTATAGACAGTCTCTATCCTATATAGGTGACTGTAGATGGTCCCTTCCCTACACAGGTGACTGTAGACAGTCCCTTCCCTATTGGTGAGCCTAAGCTGTTTGAACCAATAAGGGATCTGAATGTGAGACGAGGAGCAAGCTAGTAGGCAAACTTTCTCAGTGGTTTCTACTTCAGTTTCTGCTCATGTTTCCTTGCCCCGACCTCTTTCAGTGATGGGCTGTGACTCAGACATGTGAGCCAAGACAAGCCTTTTCCTTTCCTGTGTTGTTTTTGGTCAGTGTTTTATCACAACATGAAGCAAACAAATAGCAGTGAAGAGTACAAGTATGTCTTGTCACCAGCATATGCTGTTCCTTCTGTCTTTTCTCTCAGCGCATCCCAGTGTGAATTAGTTTCTCTTATCACTTAGATTTTGGCTTAGTGTCATCTAAGATTGTCATCAGCCTACCTCTACACTGTACCTCCCGCCCTGATGCTATCATCGTAGCCTTCTTAATGTTCTCCTATAGCAGGTACTTTTCTACTAACCTTTTATTTAAAAAAAAAAAAAAATCAACCTCTTTCACAGTTCTGTCAAGTTTAACGACGGCAGGACACTTCAGGCTTTTCTGTGTCTGCGTCTCCCACATTTGGTTGGTACTGCAGCAGTTTCAAAGTAGTATGTGCTCAGTAAATGCACATGGTTTGAGGTTTCGTAGGATCTTTAATTATAAGATTTGAGCTCTTCATCAGTGTGCACTAGAAATCTACAATATTTATAAATGTTCATATTCTCTTAATAAAATTGAAACTAACATTGGCTTTTTACATAGTCATAAAAGTATCATACAAGGCTGACCTTGCAAGAGTCCCTTACTGCCACTTCTGTTACTGTTTTGCCACTGAGCCAAATACTAGCCAATCATATTTGAGATGCTCATCATATGAATTCGAATAGTAATTATACGACAGTTGCAACTAAAGTATATGGTAGGTAAGAAAACATACTTCATCTCAACACCTCACGGTCATTCTGAATTTTCAGAGTCAAGATCTGTCATTATTGATGAATAATTTAGGGTTGTATCTGTAAAAAAAATTATGAAACAGGAAGCTAGCAATAACTTTACAAAAAAAAAAGAAAGAAAGAAATCTTACCTCTTGAAACTGAAAAACAAAAACAATTCTAACGTGTGGCAAGAGGTGGTGACGATATGAGAGGAGAAATCTCTCTCCTAGAAGCAGATGGTTCTTCCCCATTGGTTCTTGTCTATTCCCCTCCTGACCAGTAAGGGGATGAGACGGCGCACCTGTCCCATGGCTGGCCTAAGCAGGGAAACAATTGGAGTTTTATTTGCTACTGAGTTGATGTGGTCTTATGTATGAGGAGGAGGTGTATAGTCTTCAGGTGGAGAATCTGGGTGCTGCTAGAAAACTGGGGAGCTAAGATGGTTTTGCTCGAGAGTATTGCTTCAGATTTCATAGGAAGATTCCTAGAGAAGTAGATAATACCACTTGGGATTCAGGATGCCAGCCCCAAGTAGGCTTAGCACTTGTGTCCTTTTGACTTTAAAGAAGAAAACACAAGAAGGCAGATGTAGGAGATACTGACGATTGAGAAGCAGAGTACAGCTTCAAAGCAAAGTTTACACGTATAAAAACATTGAAGGGAAAGGATAGTGTTTTGTTGTGCAACATATCTGACATGAAAGCAGGGAGAGAAATTGAAGAGCAAATAAAACCAGAAGCCAATCTGAGTTATCTCAGTTTTCCTGTAAGTATGAAACACAGATTTATAGTGAGACTTCTGAAAATAAATACAGACACTGTTGGGATGACCTATTGTTAGACATTAAGCTCAGCTTGCATTTCAGAGCTGTGCAATCAGCAATGTGAATGTGAAGATGTAGAAGAGGAATATGCAAGGCTGAAAGTTTGGTGTATCTGCAAGGACAAAGGCTACAAGCAACCAACTCAAGTACATTTTGTAATGAACCTCTTCAGTAGTTATGGAAATGAATGCCAGATGTTCTAAGCTCAAGACAACTCCAGGCACGATGACCCAGAACGTCCATATGTTACCAAAGGCAAAAGCTTAATTGGATAGATCACCTTTCTCTGAGTAATTCCCTACTCCAGAAGGAAGGAGGTTACATGCCATGCTTCCTTTAGAAGTCTGACTTTCAAAAATGCAGAGACTCTGGATACTAAACCTTGTACAATTCAACAATGAGTGTCTTGGGATGGGGGAATTTAAGGATATGACCATGTTTCTCTTTCGACAAAGGGTACAGATGACTCCCATAACAACTGTTCTGTGAGTATACACTCTGAGACTAAGTGAGCACCTATGAAGAGCAGCCCCTGGTCTCATTTTAGAATATAGTGAAAGGTTAATAAGTTGCTGCAACTATTAAAAAGACCATTGACGAGCATTGCTGAAGTGATGGTTATAGACTGCTGAAGTCTTTGAACCTGGAAACACTATCAAAATGATTACTCTGTGTGAAAGTCAAACTGATTACTAGCAAAGGACTTTCAACCTTACTTAGTTTAAAAGAGAATGCAGTAACTAAGATTTTGTGTGCTGTGAATTCTCTCTTCCTGATGCAATGAGGTTTTTAATGACAGAAACTTTGTTTTTATTTTTAATTATTTATTCACTGAATGTTTATAGGCATTTTGTCTGCATGTGTTCTCTGTGTACCACATTTCTGCCTGGTGCTCAAGGATTGCCAAAAGAGGGCAGCAGATCCCCTGGGACTGGAGTTACAGATGAACAGTGAACAGTCATGTGGGTGCTGGGAATTGAACTGGGGTTCTCTGGAAGAAAAGCCAGGGCCATTAATCATCTCATCATCCCTATTTTAAAAATTAATAATGAGCTTTTTTATATAGCGGTAAAAGTATATCTCTTTTATCATGAATGCATGAATAATTTCAGGCATACATAGGAGTAATTTTTATCGCCTCCCCCAGCACACACCCTTTTATCCTCACTAATTCCCTCTCTCCCATGGATGCATTTCTTCCTAGCAAGGCTCCCTCCTACTTTCAATCCCCCATTGTGTTATGTTCCACTGAGTTTAATTATAGTTGCTTCCCTCAGCATTCATCATAAGTCAGAGGTTATTTACTGGAGCATGGGCAACATATCAATGGCTAACAACTGAGGAGAATGACACGCCCGTGCCCCCCCCCCCAGTGACCATTAACTTCTCCTAATCCCTCAGTGTGGTGTGGGCTGAGCCTCAGGAAGCCCTCCTGCACGCATGGTGTAATGGTGGTGGGTCTGGTCCTTTGCAGCTCTTGTGCAGGCAACTACAACTGCATTGAGTTCATTTGCAGTCGGTTGTGATTACTGCAGAGACTCAAAACTGACCAAAGTATAGAAAATGAGTGACTTTGGAGTTCTGGGTCTGAAACAAGACACCTTGAGGCATCTGTATTAACCCCTTCTAAGGCTCAGGAACAGAGGGGCAGAAGAAGAGGGGCAGGAAGAGTGTAAAAGTTGGAGGACAGAATGTGGGAGACATGTTCTGAATAGATATGGCAATTGCACTGATGACAAAGACTTTCTGTCTGCACTGGGGTGTCAACTGAGCCTTTAGCATTTGATTTTAAATGGCCAAACTGGTAACAGTGGGGACCAGGCCCCCCTGTGGGGTCTAATTGTGCTTCTTGATTATTTTCCACTTTGGTGCTACAGCTGTGAGAAGTTCTGGAAGGTTAGAAATCCCATGTGTTGAAAGAGAAATTTTATATTTTGCTTGAACAAAAAAATTGCCAAGAATTTTTAATCCCCTGACACTTTACATTAACTTCATAACAATATAATCAGCCATCGATTGACGTCACAATCTTGAGTTGAGATGTAGTCAGTTTCTAACTATTATTATGTAGTCCCTGTTTTATATGTCTTCTACCCTTTGGCTCCTGAAAATTAATATTACCTGTGTATCCAAAGGAAGAGGAGGTAAAAGAGGAACTTTTTTTTTTTAATTAATTAATTTGTTTATTTGGAGTCTCATTATGTAACCCAGAGTGGTCTGGAACTTGCGACCCTTTTGCCTCTGCCTCTGGAGTGATGACATGAGGGATGTTTGCCCAGCTAACGTTCTCTTCAGAACACATTTATTCAGATGAGACTTTACAGAGTAACCTCTTACCATACTCAAATAGATGCAGCTTGTTTTCAAATTTTGTGTTTACTTTATAAAACTGGGCAATATGCATGTCTTCATAAGGAAACATTAAAAATATAACCCCATTCAACCAGGAAATTGATAACTTTAGTATCTTTCAATCTTAAACCCCCCCACCCCATCCCCCATCCCTTATCTACAAGAAGAATTGGGACCCCATTACTGTATACAGTGAATGTTAACATCAGCTAGTAAGTCAGCAAAGCTTTGAGAAGTCTTTATATACATCACTGTAACAAATCACACACTCATTTGGGTGATAGTTTCTCATTGTGAGAAGCAGGCCAGAGTCATTTTGAGCTCCATTAAATCCTTTGCTTTATAAAGCTGTGGTTAATTTGTGTCCTAATTAAATGGCCACACCTCTGCTTTGCATCTTGTTTACAAAGATTAGTTTCAGATAGGATGGATGGGCACTATTTGATTTTGGCTGTTCAATATCGTGTGTGATGTTTATTATGGTTATATGAATTATTATTTATGCCATAGCATATACTGTCTGTGGCAGGAAATGGGAAATTATTATGCAATGAAAAGACAGTAAGCTTTGCCTTTGAGAGATGGTTTCATCTGGAGCAGAGATCTGACAAAAATACCACGGGCCTGTTACTATAGGAGCTGAGAGACCCTCCCAGCTGTTTACACTTCAGATGGAAAATGGCAGTTTGACATAAACCAACAGTGCTATGCCAGCATCTGCAAAGAAGCTTCATGTGGAGCATGCCCAGTGCAGGGAGTACATGCTCCCTCCCCATCAGCCCCTCCAGATCTCTAAAGATAAGGCTTGAACTTTACACTTAGAAATATCTGGGCATGGTTTGTGGGGGGGGGGGGGAGGTTATTTACTTGTTTACTTTTTTTCTAAATGTCCTCTTGAAACCAATTTCCTTTAACAAGCCAAATGCAGGAAAGGTAATATTTAAAGTAATCCAGTGCATTAAGTTTGAACAAGTTGAAGCCAGCCTCTACACTTGGACTTGTCTTTATTTCTAAAGCAGTAGAAATCATTAGGTTTTGTGTGTGTGTGTGTGTGTGTGTGTGTGTGTGTGTGTGTGTGTGTTTTCTCTCTGGAGATGGGAAAATAAGAAGGTTCTCCTCAGACAGGAGTCTACTGGGGCTGGGAGTGAGAGCCCCAGAGGGAGAAGGGGACTGGGAAGAGGGGCTTCCCAGAGCATGGATAGCAAAGGTGCTGGGATTCTCCAGGGCTCAGCGCGCTCTGAGGATCTGTGCCCGGGGCTGCAGCTGCGGAAGATAAAGGCGCCATCCGGCTCATGAAGGCCACCTGGATCAGGCTTCTGAAAAGAGCCAAGGGAGGAAGGCTGAAGAATTCGGACATCTGTGTAAGCGAGAGGGCTTTTTTGTTCGGGAGAGACACTGTTTTCTCTGCTTTTCTGTTGTTGCAGCAAGTGCCTGTGGAGAGGGTGGTTTGATTTAGTTAATACGCTCATGACTGCGTGAAAGGGAACTAGAGAGATTCCTGTCATTTTTCTGAGCTCCCTTTCCTTCCTGCGTTGTGATTTATTACCAGAGGAGATCTCTCAGGCAGGTGTTTTCTGTAGCCGGCTCTCACTAAATATCTGCATACAGGTATTTTAAAATATGTTCCTGAAAGGGGGAGGAAAACAGGATGGAGTGTCTTACTATCTAGTTTGAGAAGGGAGCAGGTGAAGGATAATGTAGAAAAGCATCCTTAAGATGCTAATGGGAGTGTATCATGGCAGTGAACATGGAGGGTTCAAGTTTGTAACTGGGCAGACTCCCTTTGATACATTTTGTGGGTCTCTTTAGGTATAAATACTTGCTCCAGCCCTCGGGCTGTTCTTGGAGTTATCCTTGAAACACATCAGTGCCCTTCAGCTCTGCACTGCACCATGGAGTTGGTTTAATGATATTAAGAAAGAATAGTTTCTGGAAAAAATGAGCCTGGAGAAGGAATGGTGTCTTGATGCACACCACTACCTTGGCAAAGAATCTGCGGAGCAAAGTGTGGTTTTCTTAGGTGGTCTCCTCCGACATGGATTATTTTCTGCTCCTTTCAGGAATTGACAGCACGTTCCAGGAAGCAAACTCCCACACCAGTGGGGCTTTTTCCAGAGCATCCATCACACACTGGATCGATTTTAAAATGTAAAAACTGTACGTTCTCCTCTTCAGGGTTCGGCAGACTCCTACACCAGCCGCCCATCCGATTCAGATGTGTCTTTGGAAGAGGACCGGGAGGCAGTACGCAGAGAAGCGGAGCGGCAGGCCCAGGCCCAGCTGGAAAAAGCCAAGGTAAAAAAAAAAAAAAATCGTATCTTTTTTTTTTTCTGGGGGGGTGGGGGGCAGATGTGGTGGCACCATGCCTATGAGGGCCTGCCTGTGACTGTATCCCCCCAAAGTTTATGCCTGGTCCAATGGAGTATTCCATCAGCTGGCTTAACACAGGCATAATTAATGAGGGGCAAATGTGATATCAATAATAATCTTTAATGTTGTGTTATAACCTAAGCAACTTGGTTGTGTGGTGGGAGGTTAATTTGAAACACAAACAATAGGATCTCCAAATATACAAAGAGGAAAAACCTGCATGTAATACCAAAATGTTTTACTTTACCTTGCCAGTAAACCATCTCTGTTTACAAAATAGCCTTGATGCTAGTGTTGATTTCTCTAGTCTAAACCATCCTCCTGAAGTTTACCTCATAGGTGTTTTTACTGCTCTCTCCTTGTTTGTTTATTTACACTACTTTTAAAAAATAAAGCAACAAAGATTTCATTGATTAAACTCAGCCCTCCCCTGGAAACTTTTCCTCTTTGTTCTACAATGTGGGCCTGTGTGTTCATGGAGGAGAAACTGCAAATCAGTCCCGCCATGAATTGATCTCAAGCTGGATTTCACTCAGGCTGTGAAATGATGACAGAAGTCATTATTGTTAGGATTGGAATTTCATTATCCCCTGCAGTTATCTGAACAACAGCTCATCTGAAACCGTAGGTTGCTGTCCAAGTTGAAGTTGTCTTGGTGTGTGAAAATATTTCAACATGGTCATTGGTTGTCTTTTGGGAAAAAAAAAAAAAAATCACTACTTCGAAAAAGAGTAAGATGACATTGATCTTGCTAGGAAAATCAGGGAATTATCACAGCATTTCTGCTAGCTGCCTCGTCTCTAGGAGTAAAATCTATGTGTGTTGCTATGGGGATGGTGGCTTGGCTTGAATGCATGGACAGACCTTGTGTAATATTCATGGCCTTTAGCACAGCTGCCGTCCGCAGTGGTTACCAAGCTACTGCTGGGAGACCTTGACTTCTAAAAAGCCGTGTTTCTGCATTAACAGCTGGCAGGAAAATTGTCTCCAAGTCTCACTGTCTTAACTGCTAGACAGATCTTAAGAGCAGCGGCGCAGAGGGCTTTCTGGCAGTAGGAAACCGAAAGCCAAATGTGGCCCAGTTGCCGTCAGCTTACCTGCAATACCCAAATTAGTCCTTGGAAAGCACTATGAAGTTGAAGTTAAATAACTGCAAATAATGCATTCTGGTAAAGTGAATCTGCCACAAGGGTACACTGTCATAGATAGGCTTTGTAACTCTCAACCCAATTCCACCTTCTGTCTTCTGAACCTTAAAGAAAAGGCAAGGAAAAATTAGTAGTGTTTTGGTTTTCTTTTTTTTTTTTTTTAAATCAGATTGTTCTTTTGAGCCAAATTTATACTCACAAATTTAAAGTGTTTCCAGGGTCCTCCCTAATTTTCTACAACCGAGTGTGTTATAGATCTGACCATTGAAATCTTTAATCATCTGACTGGGATATTTCGGTCTGTGGCTGTGCCCTGCTAAGTCAGGGATTCACTGACACAGCTACGGAAAGGTCTGAGTCTTTCTCTCTAGTGTGCATCAAAATGTGGCTTCCAAGTCAAACCAGACTCATGTTCCTTGTCACACGTGCTTGAAGAGACTCTAGATGAAAACAATGTGAAACATGAAAGAACAAGCAAGACCATCTAAAGCAAAGGCAAAGTGCTGGAAAAACTCCTATGTTTAATCAAAATAGTTTATTTATATCTACTTGTCTGTCAAAAGTAGGTCAATACCTTAAACCTTTGATGTGTTCCAATGACTCAATCTGGGGTGAAATTTTTAATTTGTTCCAACTAAAGATGGAAGGACTAGGATTTAAGCTTTTGTTTCAAATCATGGCTTGGTGGGTTTTGTCTTTCAATTCTAGTATCTTGAAAATAGAATGCAAAAGCAGATTTTGAGCTGTCTACCTCTTTACTAGGCAGTTTTTGCCTATTCTCCTCTGTCAGTCTACCACTATGCCCTTGTGGAACCTTTTCAAAGGTTAGTTCCTTAGCATTTGAAAATTAGTAGATGGGGCTGGGATATGGCTCAGGTGAGAGAGTGTTTGCCTAGCATACAGAAGGCCCTGGGTTCAATCCCCAGCACCAAATGATTGTCTGCTCCTCCTGCCTCTACTTTGTAGTTTAAGGTGATCCTCTGCCAGCGGGTGATTGTTGAAGCCAGGCTGAACTACATGAGACCCTGTCTCAAAAACAAACTTGTAAAAGTGAAAACACAGGACTTAATGATTTAACTTAATCTAAACATTTGCATATCTGCTCTGAAAGAATAAAACATTTTATACCTTTATTTTATAATCATCCCTCAAATAGAAAGGTATTACAAATTGGTGTTTTCACTTGGCCAACAGATCACATTAATACATATGTGTGATGCCTGGACTAGCCCTCAGCTCAGCTCTGGTCCTATATAAAGATGAACTACATTATCCATTAATTGCCTTAAGCATACCCATGTGAAAGTAAGGTAATTGGCAAATAGTGAATCGAGAAACAATGCCTTCTGAAATTAAGTGACCTACAAAATGTTATGTAACTAGGCAGCAGTGCAGCCACTGAGACCCAGAATTCTCCCTCCCACTTTGTCATGGCCTCTCTGAAATAGTATGCATTTAGTAGGCAAAGGTCAGATCAGGTTTTGAGGAAGTTAGTGTCAGTGGATGACCTTGTTGACCATCCTGATGCTTTTTGGTCCCAGACATGTTTTGATCTTGTTCATTTCTGGCGTCTGCACATGCTGCCTTGCTAAAGTTCATATTCTTTGAGTTTACTTTAAAGACAAGTGATATGAATTTAATTAGTTCTCACAGTAATCTCTTCTTTATAAAGTGACATATTGAGATCTAATCTCCCACTTAAAGTTAGCTGGGCATCCAATATTTATTGGATGAATCAGAGAAGGGATGGAGTCTTGTGAAACAGTGACAGAGGTGATGTTTCAGGGACTACAGGGATCTCTGGTGCTGTTTATTGGAGGTAGTACTTGGACTTTCTTTGTGCAACCCTTCAAATTTGTTTCCAAAGGCCATGTGTTGGAAACTGGATCCCCAGTGCAAGTGTTGGCAGGCGTGGCCTAATGAAAAGTGTTTAGGTCACTAAGACTCCAGTCTTACGGATGCTTTAATGTTGCTAGGAATACGTTTCCTATTTCAGGGGTAGACTTCTTATCAAAGGAACTCTGGCCTCTTCTCTTCCTTGCCTTCTCTTTGTCCCTTTACCATGGGTCGTTAGAGAAGACCGTTGTCTTCGTTGTTTTTCCTGTTGCTATGATAGGATACCATTACAAAAGCAACTTAAAGAAGAAATGGTTTATTCTGGCTCAGAATCCAGCGGTATACCGTCATGGTTCAGAAGTCAAGGAGCGAAAGCTTGAAGCATCTGGCCACATCACACCCCTACCAGGAACAGAGAGTGATGGATGCTAAGCTGATGCTCAACTCTCTCCATTTTATGCAATCTAGGAGCCTGCCTAGGGAATGGTGACACACATAGTAGGCGGGTTTACTCACCATAATGACTGTAATTAGGACAACCCCGCACAGACACAGCCAGAGGCCCGTCTCCCAGTCTAGATTTTGTCTAGCTGACAACACGGAGTGTCACAGCCCTCGACTGCTGAGGACCTGACTCGTCACTTTCTGCTCTAAAGAGCTATAAGAAATAAATTTTTATTCAGTATTTAATAAATAAATTAGGAGACAAGTGCATAAATGCATGTGATAGCCAGACATGGTGGTTCATGCTTGTAATTCTAGAGCTCGGAAGGATCATGAGTTCAAACCCCGCTTGCACAGCATTTTGGAGACCTCCAACTCCAAAAAAATAAATGGGTAAACAACTGAGTGGGTTTTCAGTGTATTTAGAGTTGTACTATCCTGACTATGATCAATGTAGGGTATTTTCATTTCATTCATAAGAAATCCCAAGTCCATTAAGTTATTCCTCATCCTTTGCAACTGTTCTAGAAAGCCATCGATCAACTGTCTCTCTGGGTCTCTATTACGAATGTTGAATGTATTTCCGTGGAGTCAGGTAATAGCGGGTCCTTTGTGACTGCCTGCGTTCTCCTACCTAATGATTTTGTTGCTCAAGCAATGGCGTCTATCCTCACTTCATTTTTGTTGTCAAGGAATATACCATTATATCTGCACTTCACACTTGACAGATTTATCAGCTCGGAGGCATTTGGCTTGTTGATACTTTTCCGCATTGTGACGGATCTTGTTACGAACATTTGTGTGCAAGGTTTTTCATGGGTGAGAAATATTTTAATTTATCAAGTGTTGTCCCATTTAGTTTTCTTGTCAACCTGATACACCTGAGAAGAAACCTCCGTTCAGGAATTGTCTCCGTCAGATTGGCCTGTGGGTGCCTATAGGGAAATGTCTGATTGCTGAATTAATGCAGCAATTAATGCAGGAGGGCCTAGCTCACTGTAGGATGGCACCATCCCTAACCAGGTGGTCCTGTGCTGTATAGGAAATATTGCTGAATGCATATTCTTCTGTGGTTTCTGCTTCAAGGCATTGCCTTGAGTTCTGGTTTGACTTTTATCTATAAGCCAAGAAAACCCTTTCCACCTGCTGTATCACAGCAACAGAAAGCAAACTAGGACATGTGTATACATCTCGGGGTGAAATTATTGAGTAACTTTTTTGAAAGAGTAATTAATGTTCTTTTTAACTGTACATACTTACCATAATGGTGCCATCTGCCCTGTAGATAGAGACCGTTTTGGGAAATCTGAATGTGACAGAGATTGGAACACAGATATAATAATCTGAATGTGAGATATAATATTCTCAGTTGAATAGATTGACATTCAGTTTTGACTTCTCAACATGTGTGTCCACTGTATCAAAAGTGCTGTACTTGGTCTAGTTCGTGTGTAGGAAAGACTGTAAGGCCAGAGCCAAAAAGGACAAATGGGTAGGTCTTTTGCATGCTGAAGCTTCTATTGTTTGGGGAGAAAAGTATTAAATATAATAACTGTAGGACCAGAAGTAACAGTAAGGTAGAAAAGTCTATGCACAGGGGAGGAGAAAAATGTACCCCGATGGCTGGAACAGAAAATCCTTCTTAGAGAAGGCAGTAGCTTAAAACTAGTCCTTCTGGAATGGGCAAATGAAGCTTAGAAAAAGAAGCTTTAGAAGAAGAAAGCAAATGTGGAGTGGAGCAATGAACAGACCACGTAGGTCCTGGGAGTGCAAAGTCCATACAGGCTGGTAAAACCAAAGGCAGCCAGAAGACAGGGAGCCTTCCAGCAAAACGTTGATTTTTCAAAGATCTTCCCGACTGGAAATGTCTTTGTTGTGCCCTCACATTTTATCACTAGTTTATCTGCATATAATATTCAATAATGAAAACCATTTGCCTTCAGATTGATGAAGGCACTGGCTTGTGGTTTTGATTCCAGCGCTGTCCGAGCACAGTGGCGTTCTGAGGCTGAGTGTGATGTGGGTACGCTCAGTTCTCTTGTGCTCTAAGAATTGTGATTCCTTTGGTGCCTTGACAGCTTGGCGTGCCATGCCTCAGTGTGAATCTTTCTGTTTATTGTGCTTGGCATTGAGAAGAGCCAGTCACTTCGGTCCCAGAACTCATCTCAGTTTTGCTTTGATCATCATCTCACGGCTCTCTCGGGTGTCAGATGTTTGAGGAAGAGAGTTCTGAAGGAATTTTCTCTTTACCGTTTTGTTCTGATTTTTTTTTTCAAGTTTATTTTCTAACCCATCAGCTGAGACTTTTATTTACCGCTGAAATTTTAACTTTTATCGAAACGCCTAATTTCTAGGACGTAGAAAGCTGGCTAACTACTATGGCAAAATATTTGCACATTTCCATCAGTGTAGATTTGCTTATCATTCAAAAACGCATTAGCTTAAATTGCCTTTTCTCTTCATGAGAAATCAAAGTGTACAGGCGCCTCTGGATCTGCGCCGTGGCGGGTAGACCCGTACTATCGTTCTTCTGCTCGCCTCCGCTCTTCGTTGGCAGTAATAGTGATGACGACGATAATAACGTCTGGTTACTATCATGATAAATAACAAAAACGTATTCATGTGTTTCCTGTGGCTGTGATAGCACACCTTAAGAGAGGTTTGTTTGGTGTATAGTTCTAGAAGGCGAGGAAGGCATGGCAACATGGCAGCGTGTGTAAGAAGCTGACTAATCATATTGTATCCTCACACTCAAAGCCCGCCCCCGGCAGGTACTTCCTCCAGCACAGCTCTACTTCTAAAAGGTTCCAGGAGCTTCTCAAACAGCACCACCAGCTGTGGATGGAGTTCAAAGACACGAGCCTATGGGGAATATTTCATAGTCAAACTACTACCCAAAATCTATTTTTAAATAAGCCTATGTGCCCTTCCAGCCACAGTACTGTTGGACAGTCATGCTCTCGCAGAATATATAGCATGCATTCTTGACGCTGCTAGCAGAGCTCTCACTCGCTGTCTTAGTAATAACATGAGCAAAAGCCCTTTACTATAATAGGAAACAATGTTACGTAGCACCTTAAAGTGTGCTTTGCTACACCCCCACCCCTTAAGGCCATGCAACTTTGTCTAGCTAGCATATGATCTGGTGACGAGGTGATGTGGATCATGGGCAGCTGTCGGCTTCGGTGGTTTTTATCTTGGTGGTCTCTTGTCTTCTGACAGGCTGAGTTGGCTTTTTTGGCATTTTTTTTTTTTGTCTTTGAGTGTTCTGCTTTCTTCTACAGAGCCATCAGGGGAATGCATGGAGATTCAAAACCTTGTGCAGAAGCAAAGGGATGCCCAGCACGTGTGCTCTGTAGGCTCTAACTGGCATTCATCCAGAAGCTGTCTCCCTGATTGGGATAGTCTGGAGTTTCCATGTACGTTTCCTCTGGATATAGCTTGTCTACCAACGTGAGTTTTCTGCAGCGGCTGCTTTGTCTTTCTCCAGGCTTCCTCAATCTCTGAGTCTGAACCTTTGGTCTGTCTTCTCTACCCAGGCGTGGGTATCTCAGAGCTTCTTCTCCTCGGCATCTCTCAGTTCATCAGAATGGAGCTAACCCATCCTTTCCTTCACAGGCGTTCATCTCTACATTTTCTTGTCACATCATCATTGTCTCCGTCTCCCTGAGGCTGAAGCCTTAGTTCAGGGATCAAAGATTTTGCAACTCCTTTTCCTGTAAAGGAACAGATAGGAAATATTTTAGGTACCTTAGATCTCTGTTGCAGCTCAAGTCAGAGAGACATGAATCTGAATTCCATCTTTACTATAACCAGCAACTTGATCTGTTGATATAGTACATGGTATGATGGTTTGAATGATAATGGCCCCCGTACCCATATTTAAATGTTTATTCCCAGTTGGTGGACTACTTAAGGAAGAGTAGGAGGTGTGGCCTTCTTCAAGGAAGTGTGTCAGTACGGTGTATGCTTTGAGGTTGTAGAAGCCCACTCCAGCCCCAGTCTCTCCCTCTCTCTATCACATGCTCATGGATTGGATATAATCTCTGATTCAGAGCCATGATTTCTTGTCTGCTACCATGCTTCCTGCCATGATGATATGGACTCACCCTATGACATGCAAGCAAGCCCCCCTCCTCCAATTAATGCTTCCTTTTGTACGTTGTCTTGCTCACAGTGCCTCTTCACAGCAATAGAAGAGTAACGAAGACACAGCAAGGTCATTTTTCCCATTCATAAAATGACAGTGACTCTTGCCTTTCAGAATTGCAGTGTTAACTGAAGGACCTTGTGCTAGTCAAACACACAGCTCCTGGACCTCCTCTTGCCTTGGACCTCTCGAGATGAGCATAAGAATAGTGTTTGTGATGCCTGTCATCACTCAGCCAGGTGTCTAATGGGGAGCTTGTATCAGAAGTTCTAAAACTCTTCTTGTTCCCTTTGGGCTAAGTACTGCTGCATATACTACTTTATCCAGTCACTGTCCTGTTAGCATCACTAGTTCCTAGTTTGGTGACGAGTGCTGTGAGGCAGATTTGTGACATCTGATGGCTGCAGAGTTGAGTGGGATATTGCTGGCATGGACACTCACATTTGATTTGGGGACAAACTCGAATACTGCTTGCTATATCTCTAAGCAGCTTTATTTACTTGGCTTTTCTGCTAGGAGAATGCTTTACGTTTCTTACCAGTAAGAGTTCCATGTTTTAGAAAGAATCTCATGTTTTATCTAATTAGATAAAGTCTAATACAGTAAAATCTCTTAGAATGCATGCGTGACTTTTATTAACAGACGTTCAAGATGTTTTCTTATATTAAAAATGGCTGATGAGATGGCTCGGTGGGTAAAACACTTACTGGACAACAGGGCCACAGTTTGGATTCCAGAAACGCTAGTTAAAGCCGTGTGTGCATGGCAGCCTTCCTGTGATTCCGACACTATGAAGATGGAGACAGGGGAGTCCCTGATGAACTGGTTAAGTAGTCTACCTATATCAGTGAACTCTGTTGAATTAAGAGGCCCTGCCTCAATGAATCAGGTAGAAAGCGAGAAAAAGTCTCATGTCTAAAGCCTTTACAGACACATATACTATGTGTGCACACTCCCTACCCATGTGTCCATATACATTTGAACACGTGTGCATACGCACACACACCACATGTGCATATAAGCAAAGCAAAAATCCTTGTACTCTTGGTTAGGAATCCTTATAAGGACTGTTAGCATAATAGAGACTTCTGGCCATTTCAAAACCATAAATGGATTGAGGAAAGAGGATTATAAACTTTGTGGCTCAAGCCTTTTTCTCTCAAATCTCTTAAAGAGCTGTAGCTGAACATCTTTGCTCTGTCATTATAAACAGAACTATAAATACACCATGATCCCTTGCTTTTCCCCTTCCAGATATGAACAGGGATCAACACCAAGACCCTTATAGGGAGTCGAGTGTGGTCTTCTCTTGGTTCCCCCGAGTTTGGCCCCACCACAGCTGAATAAAAAGTACCAGAACTGTGATAGAGTAGAATTAGCCAACATTGCATGGGTGAAGGTATTGTGTGGATGGAGAAGAGCTGGGGGGCAGGGGGAAGAACCAAGCTTGGATATGACTTCTTCCCTCAAGAGGGTCATAATCCCTTTGTGTTTCTGAAAATGTGTGTCGCTGTACTGCGTAATTTGATGAGCGTGAGACTGACAGCCTGGTTACAAGACAAATGCTCTAAGGCTGTCAAGCAGGTGGACCTCAGTACTCCTGGACGGGAGAAGGTGCAGAGGGCAGTGTGGATGAGGGATGGCCCCACTGTCTTGTGAACTTTTCTGTGGGGACACAGGCCTTGCTCATCAGCCATGTGCTCGTAGCAGGTCAGTGAGAGGGCTGCTAACTGAGGAAGCGATGCAAGCTGCTATTTTTATTTAATGTTAAGCCTCACTTAACTTTGAAAAATCTCCAAAGTAGGTCAACCTTACTGTCCTCCCTTAGAACACTGTCCAACTTTGTTTTTTTCATTTTTGTTGTTGTTACTGCTTTTGGTTTTGGTTTTGTTTGTTTTGTTTTTGTTTTTCATTTGGGATTTTTTGGCACCTAACTCTAGCTAATAAAGCTAAATTGACTTGCCAGGAAGTACCTAGAATCCTCTTGTTTGCTGCTTCCCCAGAACTGGAGTCACAGGTACAGCCAGCTTTTGACATGGTGTAGGGGATCTGAACTCGGGTCTTAATGCGTGTGCAGCAAACACTTTAACAGCTGAGCCACCAACTAACTGGTAACAATTAGTTTGTGCTAATAGAGTCTCTGTGTTTAACTTCCCACTGAGTAACTAACCCCACTTGGTCCGTGTAACAACTCTATAGGGAAAAAGGGGGAAAGGAGAGTAATCTCACGCTATAATTGAAGAAACTGATACTGAGCAGTCTTACAGAAGATCACTGAGCTCAGGCTTCTGTTCCTAAGTTCTTTCATGTAACCAGTGATTTCCCCCCTCCCCGCTCCCTGCTTCTTAGTAAACATTCTGTTCTTTAACTATAAAGGCGAAAATAAAACAGAGCAACCAACAAAATAATTTTCAAAGTGGAACCAACACTCATTCTTTCTTCTACTGAGTGTGGGTAGTACAAACAGAGTTCACAAGCAGAATACTTGCCACGGTTTCCCCTGCGTATTGAGATTTAAATATATGCAAGTGACTTGGAGTAAATCTCAACAGTATAAAGTTGACTGCGTGTGGGTGTGTATCTGTTTGTGCCTGTGCGTGGTGGGGAAGAGGCATGTGTATTTGTGCGTACATATGTGCCTCGGTGCCTGTCAGAGGTCAGGAGACAATCTGTGAGAGTTCTTCTCTCCTTCCAGCCTGTGAGTCTTGGAAATCCAAGTCATGTCGTCAGAGTTGGAGCAGGTGCCTGCCCTCTCTGAGGCATCTCTCCAGCCTCTGTGTTCACGTTTTAAACAAACATCTTGTGCTGAAATTTCTCACGTAGTGCGTTGTTAAAGAGATCAGAGCATACGCATATCTATTCTTGGTTAGATGAAGATAGGAGAGTCAAGTGCAGGAAACCATAGTGGTGGGGCTTCTGTAGAGAAATGGAAGTATAACCGAGTACCTAGAAACTAGGTTGTGTAAAGAATGCAGAAAAAAGAAGTTTGAATGCGTAAGGGAAGGAAGATTGAAATCATAATGAAGTGATTTGAAAATAGACTTCACTGTTATCTGTTTCTGAGGGAAAAAAAACGAGAGAAACAGTCTAATATTATAGCAGACAAAAATGAAAGCCTGTTTCAACACTGACTATTAAGAGATGAGAAACTGCTGGGCAGTGGTGGCACATGCCTTTAATCCCAGCGCTCGGGAGGCAGAGGCAGGCGGATTTCTGTGAGTTCGAGGCCAGGCTGGTCTACAGAGTGAGTTCCAGGGCAGCCAGAGTTACAACAAAGGAACTCTATCGTGGAAAAAAAAAAAAAAGAAAGAGAAAGAAAGAAAAGAAAAAAGAGAAAGAGATGAGAAACTTTATAAAGGAAGGTTAGGAAACTACTGTCATGATTTTCAAAGAAATATTTATGGCTTGATTAAAACCTAAACTGTTTTTAGAAAAGAGGATGAATCACTCTTTTAGCTATCAAAATTATTTATATTCCCGTTATTTCCTACCAAATGTTCTTTGTACTTATATTTGTTTGTAAAAATTAACACACGTTATTTTTAATGCCAATTTTTCTATATTTGCTCTCCCTAGACATAGCAGGAAGTGGGTGGGGAAGAAGCTGGATAAAAAAATGTAAGCGATCTGGCTCTTAGTACTCAAGTTGTATTCCCCAAATTTTAAAACAATTGTTACCTTTCTTCCCAAGAGGAACTATAGTCACTCTTAAGTGAGATTTTACAGAAACCATTGTTACTTGCATTTAAGTCAACCAAGATTCTTTACGCATGAGAGTTATGTCATAGGTCCTTTCACAAGGAACTCAGAGTCACACACAAGCTCAGCCTAACTAAGGGAGACCCTTAGTAATGACTTACAGAACAAAGAATGTCACCATAACTGGGCAGCAGACTGCCTGCTGCCCCTCTGTGTCTGACTCCCTGCTTCATTTTGTGACACGTCATATAATGGACGGAGGGAAATCCTTTGAGTAGACAAAATTCTTCACTGCTACATCAATGTCGTTTGTAGATCACATTTGCAAGAGACACCCTCCTTGTGGTGCCCTGTGATAGTCGGGTGGGGGGGGATATAAAATGATTAAGTGCTGGCCGTGATCTGTCTCAGAGCAAATTTAAATAGTAATGTGATGAAGTACTATGTCATCTTTTTCAACTGTTAAAATTTCAAAGGAGAGTGTGTGCTGTGAATGTACTTAGTAGTCATGAAGCCTTGAGTTCTATCCCCTGCAACACATACCAGGCGTGGTGCACATGACTATGATTTAAGCACTGTGGGGTGAAGGCAGGAGAACCAAGATTTCAAGATCCTCTTTGTCTACATAGCAAGTTCAAGGCCAGCCTGGAATACAAAAGACCTTGCCCTCAAAAGTTTTTTTAATAAAATAGGGTCAGCAACATGGCTCAGGTAAAGGTGAGTACCACTACCTGAAAACATGGGTTCCATCCCTAGGACTCACATAGAAGAAGAAAAAAAATCTTCTCCCACAAGTTGTTTTCTGACTTGCAAATATGAACTATGGCAGGCACATATTCTCTCCCTACCACACACAAAGTAACTTAAATGCAAAAAAATGAGTTCTAGAATGAAGTCATACTAAGGATTATGTCATGCATGCTCTGTGAACGGTGATCTAAGATTTAGGAACCAGTGTATTCTATTTTTCAAATACTGTTATATTTATATATGTGTGTGTGTATTTTGTTGTTGTTTTTACACAGTCTTTTGTGTGTGCAATCTACCACATGGTAGAGCTTTAAGTTGACATTTCAAAAGTGACTGTTGACTATACAACACTAATGACCTGAGTTTGATACCCACAACCTACAGTGGAATGAGAAAAGTAACTCTCAAATGTCACTTGTTGACCCTCTGACTTCCATGTGTGTGATCTGATATTTTTTTTCCTCCCTTTCCTTCTCCAGATCCCTCCCCCTTTGCTCTCACACAATAATAATAAATAAATAAATAAATAGAGAAAAGTAAATAAAATAAGAAAACCTATCAATTTGAGTTGGTGCTCTTCCAGGGGACCCAGGTTTAATTCCCAGAACATATAGGGTGCTCACAACCACATAACTTCATTTTCAGAGAATTCAATGGCCCCTTCTAAACTCTGTGGATACTGGGCATGCACATGTATATATACAAACATGTAAATAAAACACTTATAGACATAAAATAAAAATAAATAAAACTAAGCTGGACTGTGATGGTACAAGCCTTTAATCCTAGCACTTGGGAGGCAGAGGCAGACAGAGCTCTCTGAGTTCAAGGCCAGCCTGGTCTATAGAGTGAGTTCCAGGACAGCCGGAATTCCAACAGAGAAACCAAAATGTATGTTCTGCTTTCTTGGTTGGAAAATGCTTAACCTAGTAGCACAGAAATGACATTCTTGTTTAAGAAACAGTTTTTTTTCTTCTTCTATTGTGTTCCACATTGTGAATACCTTTGAATATATGATACATCTAGTGCTCTTTCTCCAGAGGCACAGCCAGCTTATATATTCCCACAGCTTGTTTTGTGTTTGGAGGGTCTTCGCAGATCTCCTAAGGATATATAAACTATGAGACACTCATGGCAGTAATCAAGCCATCTTTCAGTCAGAATAGCCAATGCCAAAGGACTAAGGGTCATCGCCCTAAGCATGTGGAGTGTTTTCCTTTGCTCTCAGATACTTGAGGAGATTCCCCAATGGTTTCAGCAATAGTGTTTAGTCTAGCGTGGAAGTGGAGGCTGGGCCAATGCACACTACTCTAAATACTTTCATGTTCGATAGCTGTTGGTCGTGTTCTAGTTTAAACAGTTGTCAAGGATTAGGATCTCAGTGTTTGGATTTGAGATTTTTAATGGTCTGTTGGGAAGTAAATCAAATGGAAGCATCCTCTCCGTTTAAGAGGTTGAGCAGAGGGTGGGAACTAATCTCTGTGGTTTTGGCTGGCCACGTGCCTGTGCTGGTTTACTGGTTTGTGGCTTCTGAGTTGCTTTATCTGTGTTAAGTCACATAAAATGTAATTGCCATAGTTTTCCTGTTTATTCTTGCCTAGATTATCTGTCTGAGTTAGACAACCATGACACATTTTAACTGTCCAAAGGAGATCCTTCTGCCTGAGGTCACAGAAGGAAAACGGGGACCTCTGATTCCCTGTTGTCCTTTTTCCTGGGTCACATGGATATCTTTCTGGCTTACTCAACAACAACAAAGGACATTTTGTGGCTAAAGGTTAAAGGTTCCATCAACACATTCCTTGCACTTGCCCTTAGGCATCTATGTGCTGTGTTACCACATAGTCAGTTTTTCTGTACATCTCTTCCATCTTCAGAAAACAAGTTTGTGCTTCCCCCACCCTTATGATTCCCATGCCAGAATTTGTTTCTTTCTCCAAGCATACACAACTTGTCACAACTGAGACCCTTCTTGACACTTGTAATTAATTCTTTTTGACATTAGCATATAATTGGAGAGGAAACGAACCATAGATCTGCTCAGTAATGGGGAATGTGTACATGAACGCCAAGGCTTTGGATGAGATTGTATTTTGCCATCATTATTTTATAATGTAATGTTATACATTTTTTTAATTACACTCATTTATTCTCTCCTGCACCACCATGTGTGTGTGTGTCTCTGTGTGTATATGTGTATGGATGAATGAGTGTGCCTGTGCCATGTCACGTATGTGGAGGTCAGAAGACAACTCTCAGAAGCCAGTTCTCTCCTAGGACCATGGGGATCTCTAGGGATGAAACTCAGGTCATCGGTCTTGGCAGCAAGTGCGGTTATCTGTTGAGCCACCTTATGTTTTGTCTCCACAACAAGTGGCCTAAAGAATCCTGAAGACAAACTGTTAATTTAGACCTTCTCCCACCCCAGCCTGTTATACTGAGGGAATTGTAGACTTTTAGTTTCATAGATAGATATGTATGTGTGTGTGTGTGTATATATATATATATATATATATATATATATATAAAATAGATACTCTTGCCTCCATATATATACATGTATGTATATGTATGTGTGTATATGTATATGTATATACTTATATATACATACATACACACACACACACACATACACACATGTATGTATGTATGTACTAATGTAGCCACATGCTGACCTTGAACAAATGGATCCTCTTGCCTCCACCTCCCTGGTGAATATGCACACCATGCCCAGGTTATGCAGTGTTGGTCTATGAACTAGCCTACATCCCCAGGTCCAGTGCAGTCTTTCGCTTAATTTGTTGCTGTGGAATTGTTTCAGGCAGGGGGAGCATGAGGATATCATTACAGAAACTGTTCTCTTCCACACAATGGCCTCTCCTTCCCCTGCTATACTGGTACACAGATGAAAGTAGAATAAGAATATCAGAGCTGCTGGAGTTGGGGAAGCAAGCTCTGGAGTACAGAGAATTCCTCCTCCAGGTTGCCAGATACCTCACTGGCAACTGCTAAGCCTTCTGTTACCTGCCAGAAGGACCCATTCCAGCCATTTCTGAGGGGCTGTTCTTTTGTGGAATGTTAAAACTAAATCAGTTGAATTTCATCTAAGAGATCTGTGTGTGCATGTGTGTGTGTGTGTATTCTCCAAACAAGTGTCCTGAATTCTCAGTCCATGTGATGCTTCTGAATGAAAAAAGGAATAAAAAAGAAAGGGCATAACTGGTCCCAGGTTTCAGCACCAGATGAATGAAAAAAGAAATAAAAAGGAAAGGACATGTCTGCTCCTGCATATGGTGGAGGAGAACGTTTGTTGTTTATAGGAGGGCAATGTAGTCAGATATGAGGGAGAGCACAGTCAGAGGCACAGACATCTGGGAGAATCCTGCGTGGACATGACCACCATGAGCTGCCCAGTCATGTGAGGACAGTTAGAAGGGGAGAGGAAAGAGAAGAGGAAGAGGGGAACCTGGAGACCAAGAGGCCAGGAGGCCAAGAGAGAGAGAGAGAGCATAACCAAAATGACTGTATTATATAAGGAAAGGTAGCCCAGCCTCCTAGGAAGGAGAGTTCAGGATAAGGAGTGGAGCATGCAAGCCAGTAAGACCCTGTATCAGGTAGGGGTGAGGGATGTTGGGAGAACTTGGAGGCCAGGTCCACTTTGATATATTAAGCAGGTTCATTTTCGTCATGTAGGATAATTAGCAAAGAGAGTGCCAGAAAGATCCCAAGTATGAGACATGAAAACTACTAGTAGACCATCAAGTTTGGAAAAGAACATAACTATGGGCTGAATACAGAATGCCACTATAGGATGTCATGGGAGCTGGGAAGAGTTCTCTTACGTGTGGTACACGAGCTGTCCCTGCCAACTGGTAGGCACTGGCAGCATTTTTCCGACAGGTTTTTGACTGAAAATATGTTACAGAATAAAAATTTATTGGAACAGAGATGTCAGGTTGACTTTTCAGTTATATTGTAATAACTTAAATATTCCATGGGTTGGCTTATGACAATGCACCAGCCTTTACATTAGCGTCATAATCAAAGATTGCGTGCATGTGTCTGCGTCTGTATATTCCAGTACAATTGTTGTGAGGTAAGGTATCTATGTCTTTACCTCTTATGATGACTAGTTTTACTTGTGTTTGATTGATCAGCTGAGACATCCAGCCTCATGGGCTGAACAACTACTAGATTCTTGGACCTTCTGTTGGTAGACAGCCATTGTCGGACCAGCTGGACCACACTGGTGGATTGTAATCTGGACTCATAAGCCAAATAAATTCTTTCCCCTTAAAGTAGCTTTTGTTGGGGCATATTGTCGTGGCAACAGAAACAAAACTAGGACACCCTTACTAAGAAAACGCAATACATAATACCACGATGAAAACGTTCGTTTTGTTCTATGTTCTCCTACACTGATAATACTTATCAGATTTAGTTTTCTTGCCTATCTAGCAAGAGCAGATTTTAAATTTCACTGTGGTCTAATTTGTGTTTCCATGATTACCTATGAAATTGGACATATTTTTCTTTTTAGTTTTTAACTTTTAATTTCTTCAGTGAAATTTCTGTGTATGAGTTTGGGCTAACTGACATTCAAAGTGTGTTTTCTAAGAATTGATACAAGAGCCTTATGTGCTCTTTTTCTCACTATTTCTCTGATCATATCGCTGGAAGACGTCAAGTCAGAGCTGCTCTTGTCTCATTTATTTGTCATTCACATGTATCTTTTTTGGTTTTTTTCTTGTTTGTTTGTTTGTTTCAGAGACAGGGTTTCTCTGTTGTAACACACTCTGTAGGCTGGGCTGGCCTCAGAACTCACAGAGATCCCCCTGCCTCTGCCTTCCGAGGGCTGGGATTAAAGGCATGCGCCACCTCCATCTGGACTATTTTTATTTGTAATAGCTTAAATTTTTCAGCTTTCCATATTTAATTTCTTAATTCCTCTAAAGTTAGTTTTTGCGTTTGGTGTGGGGTAAGGACGTGAGTCACATGGATAACTATTTCTTTCGCGGGTATTTTTATTTCTCCCCAGTGTGAAACGCATTCTTCGCCATACAGCACCTTTCCGCGCCTGAGTAGGTCAGCCTCTGGCCTCCTCAGGTGCTACACTGCTTTAGTCACTGTAGCCTGGAAATAAACCCTGATACATTTTCAGCATTTATCCCACTCTGTTTCTCAGGGTACAATCAATGGCTGTTGTACATTTCTATTGCATATAAATTTTAGATACCATATTTTTAATTCAACCAAACAGGAGGGAGGGGGCAGGTGGGAGGCAGGCAAGCAGGAAGGAAGGAAGGAGGAAAGGAAGGAAGGGAAAGACCCACACATACTGTGCTGAGATTTGAGCATCCACTAAGTCTTTAGATCAACTTGGGAAAAAAGCCTTTATTACAGCATTGACTCATATAATTCATAAATAAGAAACGTCCTTCGTTAATTTTGTTTGTGAGTATTTTCCAAGTTTTCCTATAAAAACTGAAGTGAGAAAAACATCTTTGCCAAATCTTGACCCAACCTCAGACTAAAACTGAGGTCAACCTAACCCTCAGGTTACATAGTACATTATGGGAACCATAAATCTCCTGCCATTGTTCTGCTTCTATAACCATGAAGCTTTCTGCTCCCCTCCCTGATCAAACAGTGATACCATGGCAACACAGTTATGCCCCATTTTTATATAAAGTTCATATGCTTTCAAGCCTGCCAACAGCCTCTGCACCTGCACCAAGAGAAAGCACCCAACTTGCGGTTTTTTTGCCTCTGAAAACCACCTGCTTCACCAACTCAGGCCGCCTCTTTAGACCTGCAGTCACAAGAGTGCGTGTCTGGGGCCGGGTCTATGCGGCCCAATAAAAACTCAGGTTCATAAAGAACTCATCCTGGTTTCCTTCTCTTGGGTGAGAACAGCCCAACTGTAATGAGAACCACGATGGTGGGCTTGGGGTATGGCTCAGCGCATCTGCTCAGAGCATCTGCCTACCACGCATGAGCCTCACAACTCACCCAACACCGCTTTCTCCAAAGTCCTGCTAGTTTGTACTTTTTAGATATTTACCTGGTCTGGTTATTTGATGTTGCTGTTTGTTTTTGATCTCTTGGTATTTCTCAATATTTCTAAGCTTACTAAGTGCTCAGAACGTTTCTGTAGATTTTAAGCTCTCTGTCATTCACAGACATCTGTGAATAATGAAAATCCTTTCTCAGGCTGAATTTTATCCTATCTGAGTGTACCAGTGATTGCCTGTATTTTTATGTTGGCTACACGTGGTAAGTGGGTATGCTTGGTTTAATGAGCCATTAGTGAGACTTTAAAAGCATGTTTACTTTTACCGTTTAGTACAATATTTGATGTGAACTTTCTGTAGACACACTTTGTTGTGAAGAAAGGTTTTTCTTTTGGAAATTGCTGGATTTTTAAAAATTGTCAATATGAAATCCTTATTAAGTTTCCAACTTTGCATCTTTCTAAAGACTTGTGTGTGTGTGTGTGTGTGTGTGTGTGTGTGTGTGTGTGTGTGTGTGTGGTTGGGGTGTGCATTTACATTTAGTATATATGTGTGTTTAGTATGCATGTGTGTGGGTAAATAGGTGTTCATCTGTGCGTGTGAATGTGCAGGCCAGAGGTTGCCTTTGGGAACACCCACCCTGTACATTCTGAGACAAGGTCTCTCGGTGAACACGGCACTCACCATTCCCGCTAGACTGGGTGGCTAGTGGTACCCACTCGTCCCCCTCTCCCTACCCACAGGGTTAAATCTGAATGTATTTCATCTGAAGTTCAGAAGTTATCCTCTGTTTTATAACTGTAGTCACATGTTACATAATAATTCAGTCAGCAGCAGACTGCATATACATATCCCAATGGAACCCCTAAGCGTGTAGCCAAGCTGAAAATTTTCTTGTGACATCATAGCCATTACATTGTGATATTTCAGGCAGTTCCTGAGGGAAAGCTAAGACATGGGAGCATTGTGTTGCCGCTCATACCAGAGTGTAGTACAAAAAACTGTGTGCCGTGAATACACCACAGTATTTGATACTGACAACAAATGACTGTTATTAGTTTACTGCGCTATACTTATTGCTAATGTAGCATGGACTCCTACCTATTAACGAAAAAGCTACTGTGAAACACAATTTAGTTTTATGCTTGCCTCATCTTTACGTATATCACGTTTACTGTGTCCCTAGATTGTGCCAGGAGGCCTCATAGAGTGGCTGATATGTCTTGGGAAACAGTCTGACACGAAGTGGCACAGAGGGACAGCAGACAAAGCAAAAGTAACTCATCAAGACAACTTTGACATTTGCCAAGGGGTGTATAATGTCCCACTCCATGCTAGCATGTAAGCCAGCAATGGACGGTGACGGAGTCACAGGATGCTGACTGTGTCTCACCCCATCTGCAGGAGTCCTACCTCACAATCTGATGTTACTGGATAATTCATAATCATCACAATAGGGAAGGGTGTGATCGGGTCAAGTCTTAGGAATGAATGTCTGGTATATGGAAGTCTGGCAAACAGACACCATAGGCTAGAGGTGCTCAGAACACTGGCCCTTGGAGGGCTAGCCATCTTTGATAGAAAAGACCATTTCTCACATGTGTATACCATTTAGGTTTTCATACTCTTTGTTTGCCCTAATGGTGACATTGCTTAACAATCCATTTCTCAAAAGATAACTTCATGGTTAATAGCACATGACTGTTTATCTATCAAGCAAAAGAAACATGCTTACAAAAGGTCATATTACCAAAAACAAAACGGAAGAATAAACTGGGTTCTCTGAGTAGGATAGGACTGATGGCCAAGGCTTAGCAACTCCATGATGTTGACACAAGCCTCCGGACTTCTTTTCAGAGATCACCACGCAAGTGAAAGCAAGATTCTTGGACTACCAGCAGAAAAGACTTTCAACAAGTGTCAGTGTGCAGTGGAGCTGGGGGTTGCAGACTCTTGGGAGAGCATAGGTATAAGCATGGGAATATTAAGAAGAAAGGTGCCCAGGGAAACCACGGGGCAGAAGAGTATGGTCCCTAGCATCTCAACAAAGAGGGTGGTGCTTGTCATAGCAATAGCCACAAATGTGATTCTTTGAAGTTACACCTCAAAAGGTTTCTGGTAGGCCAGGTGGTGGTGACACACACCCTTAATCCCAACACTTGGAAGGCAGAGGCAGGTGGATCTCTGTGAGTTCAAGGCCAGCCTGGTCTACAGAGTGAGTTAAAGACAGCCAGAGTTACAACAGAGAAACCCTGTCTTAAAAAACAAAAACAAAACAGCAACAAAAGATTCTGATGTGAACCAGATTGGATTACAGCTGATGAGGTAAAAGCCTAGATCCCTAGGGTCACAAAGGAAGTTAAGATGTGTTTACTGTCAACAAAAGTTTATAGTTTTGAGAGATTTCCAGAGAATCTCTGAGAAAGGAGTAAGGCCATCCTCATGGCCACTTGTGTGCAGGCCTTACATGTGGTTCATTGCTGTTCTTATTTGGGAACATCTCTATACAAAAGGAACGATGTCTCTATATAGACAGTCTTTACAGCGAATTGTTAATTGTGCTGGTATTCTCAACTCTAGCTAGTGAGGGGCTTCTTTCTCATGTCTCTTTAATTTTTCCCATCTTTCTATCCTACCTCACAATGTCAACAGAAAAACTCTAAAATAATTAGCCTTGAGTGAGGGTTATGAACCTTTCTAAGAACTGCATAGTCATGCAAAATGCTTATTTTATTATTCAGTAGTTATATACATTGAGGTGGAAGGGATATTGATTATTATTCCATTTAACTGAAAGTTATATTTAAGAATTACGAGAAGCATTGTAGCTTAATGTCTAAAAGTATCTCATTACAATTCAGTGTCTCCACAAGAAACTGGGTAAAACAATGTGTTCTGACTTAGGATTTGTGTTGTTGAGACATGTCCCCCAAAATAAAGGATTCAGAGAAATGGATATAATTCTGATACATATTAACTGAGACAGTGTGATGACCATATATTTTCCAATTCCTGTGTATATGCCTAAAAACGTTTATGTGCTTGCATGAAAGATATCAGCCAAGTGAAATCTGTTAAGGTAATCGCTATCGTTTGTATTTGAGTCTAGTCAGATACTTTCGCATTCACGTTTATATGTGAATGCTCTTTCATCTGAGATTTCATGACAGCCGAGATAGCACACAGTGCATGCTGGCTTGCCGGCTTTTTCCACTCTTTCTCACTCACTCAGGAGTGTGGAATCAATCTGCTTTTCTATGGTTGTCTAAAGTAAACCGATGCTTTTCCTGAAATCCTCTTCTCTGCCCGAAACTCCCCCTCGTGCCTTTTCATATGGTTCAGTGTAGAACGAATGTCCTGTAGTCACCGACAGTGTCACTGTAAACTGAGGTTTTACCTCTAAACAGTCATGATAGAAAATATAAAGAGCTGACCAGGTTTAGGGTGGAGGCTTTCTTGTTTGTTTGTTTGTTGTTGTTTTGTCCTCATTTGACTGTGAACTTCATATATAAATGAGAATGTTTTTTTCCTTGAAGCACCAGAGCAAAAGCTGGGGACAAGCGTGGGTTCCACCAATCCACTACACTGCCAAGATAATTAAAGAAAGAGAAGGAAGGAAGGAAGGAGGAAAGGAGGTTCAGGTCTCCAGGCAAAAGATATTCCATAGCCCAATATTTCAAATACAACATTGAGTACAATGAAAATGCATATTTGTAATACTGAGATAGAAATGGATGCGCAGTGCCTCTCTGTGACCTTTCCCTTCACACTGCTGTGCTTGAGGATGTGGTTCAGTCGGTAGCATGCTTACCTACCCTACATGAAGCCTTGAATTCATCCCCCGCACTGTGTGAACCAGGTGTGGTAACACACACCTGCAGTTCCGCTGAGGACACAGGGTCAGAAGTTCAAAGTTATTCAAGGCAGTCTGTGATGCAAAAGATACTGTGTTTTTTTTTTTTTTAAAAGTAATATTGTTTTATAAAAAAAAAAAAAATCATATATATATATACTGATTTCCCCCCCCCCTTATATATAGCAAGGCAAGGGGTGGGGGTGGGGGAAACCAGCATGGCTTCAGGAGTAGAAGATAATAGAATTTGTTTTGGGAACAGCAGGGGGCTTAATACAACTGCCTTTGTGCTTTGTGACCACAAAAAACCAATTCCTCTTTTGTAACGCTGTAACATTTTCTATTACAGTATTTCTCTTGAGTCAGTTTTAGTGGAAACATGGAAACGAGGTGATAGATTAGGAATCAGGTTCAGCATTATGCAGAGCCCTTTTGATTGTGGTTTTGTGATCCAAGAATAATCATGCAAGAACTTAGGAAGAGTATCTGTCATTTCTGCCACTCAGCAGCTTTGTCGGAATTGCCTTGGTTTGTCTCAGAATGACGAGCCCCTGTAAGAACCTGTAAGTCCTGGTGTAGAGTAGAGGCTGTAGCTATAGGTCAGAGGTAGAGCATTTGACTAGCATTCATGGTTTAATCCCACACTTCAGAAAGGAAGAAAAATCCTTTCTTGTGTAAAACTAGATATAATAAGATGATGTATCTGTGAGTTTATAATTACTATTTATAAGTATTTTAATTTAAGAATTATATAAATACCACAGGGAGCTTTTATTTAATTCAAAGTTTGACACTCTCCAGCCTCTGATCTTTTCCCCCTTACAATAAAAATTATGTTTAATCAGCTTGTTTGTGTTCAGTTTGGAACACCAATTTCTTAGAGCACAAAACCATGTCAGAACAAACTACGTTACGGTAGTAATATGCATTTCAATAAGAACTATGGTGGAATCCATGTAAAGCTTCTGTAGTTTTGAACTTTCTCTGAAGGGCAGAGAGTATGTCATATATAGAATAATCCTTTTAGAACCTAAAAAATAAAAATGGAGAGTGTAGGCCATCAACATAAAGCCAGCAGTTTGGGGGAAGGTTTTTGTAATTGATAGTTTCCCACATGGCATGATTTAAAGGTTGTAAACCAATCCTGTATTGAATGTCAACTCTTCAGAGTTTAATCAGGAAAAAAAGACCATTCTAAGTATTTCAGGGAGGAAATGATTTAGTACAGGGTAAAATAAAGTGACAAAACCAGAAGGGACAGAAGGAATAAAGTTGGGACAAGGCCTCAGTTTCTAAGTGGACCAGAAGCCTTTGAAGATTCTAGATAGCGGAGCCGTTGCAAGCCAGCACATAGGTAAAGCTACCTAAACCTCTAGGTGAGTGATTCTCAGGACATAACTGAAACATCTCTCTAACTTTCTGGTCCTTTAAGGACTTCACATTGCTAAAGAGTGCTGAACACTCTAAGGAGCTTTTGCTTCTGTGCACTGTATCTCTTGACATTTATTGCATTAAAAATCAAAATAGGAACATGGGAGCCTTAAGACTCCACAAGTAGGAATTCCCTTGGCCACGTAGTTGAAATGCTCATGGCAGGTCAATTGTAGCTTAGGGAGAATTCCACTGTGTGATCGTGAAGGAATGGGAATATAAAAAGGTTAATGATGTGTTAGTACAGTCATAATGGGTTTAACTTTGTGGCATTCCTAAAAGGGTCTCAGTTACTTCTAGGGACTCCTGAATCAGGCTTAAATACTTCTGTCCTATTGCAACTGAGCTATCTCTTGCCTCTTGGTGCCCACATGCCCGCCTTCTGCTGGAGATGGAGTGATAATTTGGCTTCCCTCCTGCCTTCTATTGTGTCTCCCACACAATAGTTCTCATTTGAGCCATCCAACCAAAACCCAATTGGCAGAGAGTCTATAAATACAGAATATGCCAGGTATCCATAGACTATAATATACAAAAAAATATGAGAGTAAAAGAAGCATCATACTGAACTAGGCAACAAGCAAGTCAATTCATCTTCTTAAATACTGATAAAAATCTAACCAGTTGACAATACTGTATAAATATAATTATATTTATATAATTTATATAATATAAGTATAGTTATAATTAATAAATATAATTATCATTGCTTTTCTCTAAACTCCATATCCCTTTCCAATAACTGCCTCCTTGTGTCAATCTGAGAACAGTTAAACAAATAATGACCAATAATAGCCAACTTAATCTTTGACTACTTTCTCCAAAACTTTTCAATATGTTTATCCTAAAACAGCATGCAAACATAAACAAGCACACACATACACACACACACACACACACACACACACACACACACACACACACACACACACCAGAATTTCTGTCATCTTCTTGGAGGCTGGCAAACTGGTTCTCTTCTCGGGTGTCTTAGCATCAGTGAACTCAGAACATTAGCATCTTCAAAGTAGATTTGGCCTTGGGAAGGAAACTACTAAAGTACTACAAGAATCTATAGCGTGATGTTTAGATAATTTTTACGCAGCGTGAGTTTAGTAAAGCAGGGACTTCATAACTAATGTTTGTTTATTGAGACAAGGTCTTATTATCTAGTTCTGGCTGGCCTGGCCCTCACTATGTAGACTAGCTGGCTTCAAACTCACAGTGATTCACCTGCCTCTGCCTGCAAGAGCTAGGATTAAGGCACACACACTCCATGCAGGCCCAAGAATGTTTTAAAACGTAAAGGTTATTAGATATGTATGAGATACATCGCAAGAAGAATAAAATAGGGAATTAGCTTATATTTTATGAGCAGTAATGGTTAGTTGACCAGTAAAAGCTTCCCCCTTTTCGTGAGAGACGTTTAGAAACTTCTGTTTAATTTCAAATTTTAGTAAAATCTCAGAAGACATTTCAAGTATATTTTGGCAACTGAGGAGTTTTGACAGGAAAGTATAAACTTGAACCTTCCAGAATGATTTTGTCTTGCAGTGCAAATCCGAGAACAGCAGTGTTTAAGTGGGAAAAAAAAAAAAAAGAAAAAGAAAACTACTGGAAGTGTCTTAAACTATTCCATTTAGCTTTACTAATCTCACATTCTCTTCCCTCCCTTCTACTAATAAGTTTTCTAAATAAGAAAACACTTGGGTCTTAGTGATTCCTGAACATGTATGGGATTAATTATCCTTCATTTATATGCAATTCACAATCAGAAGTATTTTTGCTCACAAGGCATATTTTTAACCCCAAAACATACGAAAAAATAAACGGAGATTTTCATACATACACAGTGTTCCCAAGTTCCCTCTCCACACGGACGTGCAGCCCAAACGAGCTTATACAACTGAACAAAAATAAATCATGTTTATTTTTTTCCATCTGCACTTTAGAAAGAGAATGTGCAGAAGTAAATGTTCAGAAACAGGAATTTGCCAAAGATTACCACACATGGCTGAGTATAATATGAGGTTGTTTTTCACCCTCGAAGGTGTTCTTAAGAAAAGAGAGAGCTTATTCTTGAACCCTCAGCAGTCTCTCTAGTGGTACAAAGAGAGCACATTCTCAATTACCGTATTTTGGACAATGGTGTACTGTTTACTGAAGACAACATTGGCCAAATGATCTCAGTCAATCTTACTCTCTTGTGTTTATGTAAGTCACCTGGTCAATTTATCTTAAACATTTAAGTAGAGATTTAGCAATCATTTCTGGGAATATGGACTCACTAGAGTAAACACTGGGTATTATGGTAAACTCAATATTATTCAAACAGGCATTAGTTTCAATATGTTGGAGGGAAGTATAATTTAGATGGCCTGGTTCGTCTATGAATGTCCATTGAAGGGGTAAAAGCAATTGCAGAATGTCCCTTTGTAAAATAATATTTATACAATATAATGTTTAAATGGTCTATATGTGAATTTTAAGAAGACATGTATACTAGGCTGCTGGCCCCTTGCTGGGAGTCTGGGGCCGCCCACCGTGAGGGCTCGGATTGGTGGAGTGGGCCAGGAGTTTATGGCATCCTCCCTTGCCTTTGGTGGACCTCCAGTGAGTCGGGGGAGTACACAGACACTCGGGACATGCCTCAGGGGCGTCTCCATTTTAATGCAGGGTGAAAGGTACATATATAGGGCCACAAGCGGGGGGAAGGAGCCCGTGACTCTGATAATGCCCATTGGTTAGGACATCCCATGTTGGAAGTGGCCTTATCTGTGTGTGGAGTTGGAGTCTGTGTATTCCAGCCCACAGGGCAGAAAAGCAAGTTTGCTTTAGAGGAGGTTCATATCTAAATTTAGCTGGTTTGGCCAGGGCTAAAAGGTGAGGAGCACCCGATCTCTTTCCGTCCTCATCCTCTAGGGGTGACGCAGCGTTCAAGGTGAGCTTCAACTCACTATTAGCCCTTGGACAGTCCCACAGTGGGACAAGTAATGTCGTTTGATGTAACAGCCCTCGATGCTCCCTGGTCTGTCTCAGCAGGACTTTCTCTCTCTGTCAGAATGCAGCACCTTCTGAGTGGCTCTTCTGTAGGCAGCGCTTGTTGAGGCAGGCTCTGTGTATTTTGTGATCCCTTCATGTTTAACACATAGCCTCCAGAGCTGCCCTAGAAGAAGGGAAAGAACAGAAAAACTCCATATGTGCCATTCTGTTGCCAGACTGAAAGATGGTGGATATAAATTTCACTGGCCAAAATCCAGTCACTTGGGCTAAGCCTGTCTACAAGGAAAGCTAAAACAACATGACATCGGTATCCCAAGGAGGAAAATGGAGTCAGTGAGCAAGGACTGCCTCTGCCACAGCATCTTCTACCAGCTTTTTGTTTCGTTTCGATTTGTTTTTCATGATGGCATTTCTCTGTGTAATAGCCCTGGCGTCCTGGAACTCGCTCTGTAGACCAGGCTGGCCTTGAACTCACAGAGATCCACCTACCTCTGCCTCCCAAGTGGAGTGCTGGGATCAAAGGCGTGCGCCACTACTCACAGCATTTTCTGCCATCTTCTTTGTAGACTATATGATAGTGTTACATTTGGAATCTCCTCGTTTACACCTAAGGAACTCTTGCCTCTAATCTCCAGTCAGAGAAGAAAAGCATTACTCGATTTCTTTGAGATTATAATTACAATAATGCCTCTTTCCCTTTTCTCCCTCCAAATAAGAAAAACTAGCATGGAAGGAACACAGAAATGTGCTAAATCAGTTGGATTCAATGAGGAAGTGCAGATGGCTGTTTAAGACTTCTTTGTTGTATTAGCATGTGTCTGTTCATGTGTGTGAGTGTGGGTGCATGCCATGGGCATGCATAGCTATTTCAGGACAAGCCTTCAGGCTAGTCCTCAGCTTCCTCTTTGCTTAGGACAGGAGCCCTTTGTATGTCCATCCACTGGGGATTCTCCTGACTCTGCCTCCCATCGCAGGTGTATGGGGATTACAGACTCACGCTACTGTGACCAGCGTTTTGTGAGTTCTAGGGGTTCAAACTCAGTTCCTCGTGCTTGTAATGCAGGTACTTGACCCACTGAACCACCTCTCCAGCCATACTTGAAGTTCTCTTTACATTTCCTTTTCTTTGAAAGCAGTTATCTGGTTAATAGCATTCCAGAAGTGAATGAGGTATCAATCTATTCCAATAAGCTTTATCTTATAAGTTCTTAGTAGAGTAGTAATTTCCCCTTGCAGATGGAATGCGCCAAACCTTTGTTTTCCAAGCAGCACAGCTACATTAGTAGATTGAGAGGAGTGTCCCTGAATTTAGGCCTACAACAACCTGATAAAGTTGGGTTTCCAACTGCCCCTAAGATCTCCTCAGCCATCAAAACCTTGGGCCATGAGCCATTGGGTGGGCCAACCACCATTTTAATCCACCTTATTTAGTTGGCAAAGTGATGCCCAATTTTGTCAACTGGCAGCAAAGTCCCCGAAGCTAATGAGTGGTAGCTGGGTCTGTGAGGTCTCAGGCCCACCTGATGTGTTCTTGTGTTTACAGTGAGCACTGCTGGTGTTGTTCCAGGTCTATTAGGGTATCCACGTGCACACTACACAGCTTCCGAGAAAGGCCATCTCTCCCCTCTTGGCTGGCAGCCTGTGACCTCTGCCAGCCACTTCTGAGTTATAAAGACAGACGTTTCCCATTCTGTGCCACTGATTCTTTGATGCAGGTTTTGTTCTCTCTGGCCTACTGGTGTGCTTTGTCATGTTTTTTGTTTGTTTGTTTGTTTCTCCCCAGATTTTTTTTTTCTTGGCCTTATAACACCAAAGTCCTCATGTGATGTGTTGCTGTATCTTCTACCTTGCCTTTTCCAGTGAGAATATGGCATAAATAGAGCTTTAACAAAGGGCTGCACATGCCAGATTAAACAGTTGAGTTGTGATCTGACCAAGCACTGAATAGAGTGAACTAGAAAGGCGTATGAATTGGTGATGAAATACCTTATCAGAGAGGACACTCTTCTTTCTGAGGTTAGTTTTGAATGGCCTCTAAGTTAAGTTAACAAAACACAGATTAACAGGGAAGGAGAGGAGTTCACCAAAAAGAAGTGACGCTCAGGCTCGGGAGATATTTCTACTAGTAAAGCACTCGCCACACAACTGTAAGGACCAGCATTTAGATCGTTAACAACAGCACCCAGATAAACGCCAGACGAGCCAAGGCACACCTGTAAACCAAGCACAAAGATCGAAGAAAGTGCACGACGTCAGCCCCAGACCCCCACATATGTTCACGCACCTCAGTCCCAAGAAACATACGACTTCAAAAGTGATATGCTTAGGGTCTTAGATGCCATTTATAGCAAAGGAAATGGACTTGGGCTCTAACATATGCTGCATCGTGGAACAGTCATAGGAAACACATGGAGAGCCTAATGGAAGCAAGGGTTGTTTTAGGTAGGTGTGTGTTTCCACTCTCACTGTCAGTTCTTCCCTGCCATTGACTACGGCTGTTCTCCTGTTCCCAGAATGGGATAAAGGGAGGGAGGAACCCAAGAATCAATCAGTGCCCTGGTTTTGGTCAGATAAGGGGGTGGCAGTGATCTCTTCTAGTAATGGTTTGCATTTCATCTGGCTTCAGTTCCAAATAATCTTTATGCCCAGGTGACCTTGGGGTGACATGGTTTAATCCCTTCAAGGCATACTTGGATACCTCACTTGAGTTACTCTTGATTGCTTCCCTCTGGATGTGGGCATCCCTCAATCCCACTATCCCACTACCACTTTCTAATCATGCTCTAAATACCTCCGCAGATAATCCTGCTGTGGGTCAGGCTCTTCGGGGATTACCTGTTCTCAATGTTGTAAAGCAGCTTCGTTATTTATCTGTGCAGCTTCTGCTGCTCTTTGCATAAGATAAGATGTCTTCTTTGCTTCTTGGCTGAAATGCAGATAGATCTTTGCTTCCTTTTTTCCTTCCTTCCTTTCCTCCCTTCTTCCCTCCTGTTCTATCCTTCTCTCCCAGCCAACAGGAATAAGATAGAAAATCCCTGTCCTCAGAAGGACTCCACCTAGTTGGAGGGAAAAGGTTGCATACAAGTCCATGCATCTACAATGTAACAGCTGTAAATGATGAAAAGCTTTTTGTTGGGCACACATAGTGGCTCATTCTAGCACTTGGCAGGCTGAGGCAGGAGACTCCAGAGTTCAAGGCCTCTCTGGTCTACACAGTAAGACCCTGTATCAAGGGAGCGAAACAGAGCACCAACCAACAGCAAAACAACAGAACTCCATGTTGTGTTGGTCTGCTCTGTACCTACAACAACACACCAAAGCCTGAAGAGTTCGTACAGAGTAGAAACTTACTTCTCACAGTTCTGGGAAGGCTGAAATGCTAGCAGATTCAGTGTCTGAAGGTTCAAGCTCTTCTTCATGGAGGGCCCCTTGCTGCTGTGTCCTCATGTGGCAGGAGGGGCAGAAGAGAGAAAAGGGACAATGAGCTTCCTCAAGCCCTTTTGTAAAGCTGCTCTCCTGACCTGATCACCCCTCGAAGCTCTACTCATTAATACTGTTGTGCTGGAGCTTAGTTCCAACATAGGAACTTGAAGGTTATAAATTCAGACCACAGCACAAATTAAGAAGGGCATGAGGAACTTGGAATAGCATGAAGGGCTTCTCTGCCTGGGTGGCATTTGATCAGATCCTGAATGGATGGAGAGGAAAGGAGAAAGGGAAGAGAGAGAGAAGAAAGGATGACTATGTGGGATGTTTAGAAAATGGAGTGCAGTATTCCAGGCAGTATGGATGACAAGGACAAAGGTCTTCACGTATATTCTGTCAGTAGCCCAGAAACCAACCAGCATATCTAAGTACAGGGCTCAGGGAAAGGGAAGCAGGCTGAAGACAAGACAGACTCACAAACTAAATAGAGCCTTTAGACTGTATTGGAGACATGGAGGTGTTGAACTGGGGTGACATGATTCAATTTTTATCCTAAGAGCATCTAAAAAATAAAAAGTAGAAGAGAAGCACTTGGTGCTTATAAGGCAGGGCCACCATTAGAAGAAAGTATTCAAGCACAACAGTGAATCAGATGGAAGTCCTGACCCAGCACATCAACCTCAGCCCTGGATCCAGCTTTATAACCAGCCAGATGGGGATGCAGGATGGAATTTGCTTTTTATCAGCCTCTGCTGTCTCCTGGTACTTTCCCCATTGCCTCTCTATGCCTTTTCTCCTCCCTTTTTTGTTCAAAGTACATTCAAGCTGTTCTCATAGTTCCTTCCACAGTGTCCCATGATGAGAAAGCTAGTCCTCTGAATGGGATGAGCAAACAAAGACTACAGGGAGGTAGCCAAAAGGGCCTGTGTTTGGTAGGTGTGCACCTGGTTTGAACCTGGCTCTGTACACAATCTATAGTTGAGTAATGTGATAAGTCTCTTTGTGCAGAAAATATGACACCTCTCCCGGAAATAAGTGAAAGCAGAGACAATTAAAGAGTATAAATGAAACTTAGGGGCTCCCACAATTCCATTCTTTTTCTACCAGATTTTATTGGAGATATGCATTTTATCCGATTGTGGAGTATTAAAGGCAGTAAATATGTTGGGTGCATTTTGACATCTCCAGCACACTCCTGAGTCATAGATGCGATGTTTAGAGGGAGTCGGCGAATCTGTGCGATAAATGACAGGTTAGTAAACTCTGACGGAAGGAGGATGTCATTTCCAGGTGAGAGGCACCATCAGGCAGCCGTCGCTTTACCAAGAGCCTCTGAGGTTCCCAGTTAGGTCGACCAAGTGACTCTGGTTGATTCTGGCCAGCAGTGCAGTTGGGGAGAGGCCAGCAGGTGCCCATAGAAACCTTCTGAGCCCATTGTGCTTCTCTGCACATCCTTGACTGCTGTTTGCTGCCTGTTTTGTTGTTTCCTGAACAACTCAAGAGGAAAGCACAGTTCTCCGGGTCATCTGAAAGGGCACTAACTCCGCTGAGCAAATGTTGCTCTCTCGAAGATAAGAATCCCTTTGTGCCTTACTCTCCCAGGACCCCTCAGTATAACATCGTGAAAGTGTTCCGCTTTCCATCTGGGAACAGAGATGGTTTCGTTTGGATGTATCCTTCATGAGATTATCCCCTGGAACCTGATTTTCATCTCATCCTTGCTGCCCTTAATAGGCTCATATGCTGTGGTCTGCCATGGCCTACTGTGATCTGTTCCTGTCCCCTTCAACTTCTTAAGTAAAAATTCCAACCCCACGGTGCTGGAATTAGAAAGCAGTGTCTGTGGGAGGGGATTGTAATGAGGGCAAAGGCCTCATAAATGATTTTAGCACTTTCATACAAGAGCCCCCCAACCCTGAGAGCCCCCTCATCCGGTCCACCCTGTGAAGACAGGGAAGGGAGGACCCTTGCCAAACCTGCAAATCTGCAGCACACTGGTCCTCAGCTTCAGTGGCCAGAACTATAATCCAGCACACTTTTGTTGTTGAAACCACTAATGTGCAATCTAGTCAACAAGCTCATCAACTCAAGTCAACTAACGCAGTCCCCACAGAAGAACCTTTAAATTGTCTTCAGGGTGCCACTGTACTAGGCTTTATTTGTAACGTGGTTTGTGGTCATAGATTGTATTTACTAGAGTTGTTGAATGTTGTTGAGTCAGGTGATGATCTCATTATTCTGAAAACTAAAAGTCCAACAGCCATATGTAGCAATATGTAGGACTGTTTCCTTCTGAAAGCCAAGAAAAGAGAGGTTTCTTTGGGCCCTTCTGGTTTGCCTGTGCATGGTCATTTCTTCCTTTTGTCCTCACAGTGACTTCTATCTATGCCCCAGTGTCCAGATCTCCTCTTTTCTTAACCTGTATGTGGTACATACTTATTCTTATCAGTGCTATGCCTGAATGCCTGCCACAAACAACATAAGGGTGCAAAGATTTATTTTGGCTCATGGTTTCTGAGGGTTCAGTTCATGGTCTCTTGGCCCCAAGTGCCTGGGCAGAAGAATATCATGATGGGAAGAGTGTGTGGCAGAAGGGAGCTGCTTTTCTAGTGGCAGAAAGGAAACAGAGAGTGAGATAGGAAAGAGCCAAGTGCAATGGAGACCCAAGGGCCCGTTCTCAGTGACCCACTTCTTCCGGTTAACCCTACTCCTAAAGTTTTCAGAACTTCCTAAGAGAGGGACCCAGAATTGAACATATAAGCTCCCAGAGAATATTTCATATTCAAACCATAATACTCTATAAAGATTCTATTCTAAGGGGCTCAGGGTTAGGATTTCAGCATCAGAACTTTGTGGGATACAGTTTAATCCGTGCCAGACATTTTCCCAGAGTAGGACGACTAGAGTCCTACATGCTTTCCTTCAATTTATATTTATTCATAATTATAATAGCTTATGTTTAGTTTTGTAAATAAAAGCATAGCTATTGTCTCCATTGGGAATGATGGAAAGGGTCAGAAAGACCTGAATTGAGGTCCCTACTCTAGGGCTTAGGAGTATGGCTCAGGGGTAGAACACTTGCCTAGCATGAATGAGTCCTTGGATTTGATCCCCAGCGATGCTCCCTCCTCCCAAAACAAAAGCTATACTTTACTATTTGTTTATCTGTATGGTCTTCAAGTATTTACTAATTGATTACATTTTCTGTTTGTTTTAAGCGTACTTTCATAAAGAGCTTACCATGGTCAACAGTTTTCTCAGCATTAAACAGACTTAATATTTAATTTAATATTTGTAATGACTTCAGGGAATAGGTACTTTCAGTATGTTGGTTTGGGGTCACAGAGTGTAACTGCTTAAAGTTACACAATCAGTAAGTAAAGAAGGAAAAATTAGGATTTGAATTCATGTTCTGATGCCACTGTAATTCTCTTTATACCCTCTGTAATCAGATTTTGGTAATTAGTAAAAATAATCACTAGTTAGCAAAGCTTACTATGTTGATGAAATAATTTTGAGCTAAGGATATGACACAGTGGTATAGTGTTTCATCCCTAGAATGTGTGAATCTCTGTGCTGGAAAAAAATGGGTCCTGCCTTCCCTCACTGACCATATAGGAAAAGGATCAAAGGACATGCTGGCTGCAGTATTAGGGAAAGATTAGAGTATGTGGATTGTAAATCGGGAATAGGAAAGAGTCAATAATGGCATGATAAAGAGACAAAAAGAGCAGGTTTTTAAAATTACTGTTTGGGGGTCTTTGTCAAATGGTTTTACCCCTTGTTTTCTAGAAAGTTGAAAAACTCTTGTTGAGAGAGTAATTCTATTGTGTCTGTTTGGTTTTGTCTGGTATCTGTTGCTGGTGTGCTACAAAGCTAAGTGAGCTCATCTGGCTTCTCTTTGGCAGATGTGTCCGGTATACCAAAGACGACAGCAGGTCTCTCCCACCTGTCCCTCTCCTGCCCTTGATATTTTTTGCCAGTAACCAATGCTTCCATATCATTCTGTGGTTCTTCAGTTCAGCATTAAAGTTGTATTGGATATTTGACCCAGCTGATGCCTCTTGGGAGGAAGAGGCATTGGTGGAGCAGCCGGGACCCTGGCAACTGGTGTAAATTACTACGTCTGATGGTTTATCTTGAGCTCTGGTGTCTGTACTGACCCCACGAAGTGTCAGTTGAGCCAAATTATAGCACTCAGTATTAAAGGGTGCTTGCACCTGGAGGACAAACACTCAGTTTCCATTCCCCCTTTCCTGGCTTTCTAGTGTGGCTGGCGCTGAATTGAAGGGCATGAATGTCCTCCTCTGTGTACATGACAACGAGATGTGATTCTCATCCATTATCCAGGTTATTTCTAGAGCTCTCTGAGTAAGGCACAGCATGAAGTACAGCTGGCAACATAAATAGGAGTGAGTTGGTGTCCTTAGCATGCCCCTTCTGAAGACAAAGGCACTAGGATCCCCAAGGGGCAGTCGTAATTTATAAGCAGAGCATCAAGGAGCTATGCAGCTAAGGTGGGCTTACAGCTGAGCTGTGGAGAACAGGTGAGAGGTCTTGAGAAAGGAAGGCTTTACATAAGTAACAACAAGAGCTAGAGCTGGGTTGGGGGATGTAAGGGTCAATGGATCCATTCTAGATGAGACATAGGGCACAGACAGGCCTGGGGGGGCTGGAAAGGGACCAGTGGTCAGGGATCAATCTGGAGTAGAAAGGACAATCACCCTGTTATTTTCTGTATGGTGACATTTATTCTTTCACTCAATGAAGGTTCTGAACCAGGGAGTGAGGATGATCTGAGCAGCACTTGAAGCAAATGAATCTAGCCTGAAACTAATTTTGCCAGGTTGAAGTTTCAGGAGTGGACTGAAGTTTCAGGAGCATGAAAGAGAGGTGTTTAGCTGTAATTCTGAGGTAAGCATTAAGAAGCAGCGGAGACCCGAAGCAAGACGGTGCACACAGGACTGGACACAGAAGCTCAGCCAGGAGAAATCCGTGAGATGGGAAGATAACTGATCTGAGAGGAGAGGTGGACGGAAAAGGGGTGCTTCTGTAGATAGTCTCAGGAGATGACTTAGCCTTGCCCAAATCCACCTGCAGCCTGAGCATTGCTATTTGCTACATAGGATTTCCCAGAGTTTGTTTCTACCCAAAGTGAACATCGAAGAAGATGGCCATTTCTCAAACTTAGTTGTCCATACAAAGCTTTTCCCCCATGTATTTGTACAGTGTATGGTTTTCTGGAAGATTGTCATGAGCACATTGCAGCACATTTGAAAAGGATGGTGTCGGTAATGAAAACTAAGAGTCTGAAGTTAGACTTTGGTTTGGGCTGAAGATGTTAGGTCAGCTTTAGAAGGTATTAGGTGGGAGGCATCATGGGCAGTGAGTAGGAAGCACTGAGAAACTTTCATGTTCTATGGAACTATAGCTGAGTCCAGAGGTGAGGATACTCAGTGAGTGTGCAGTTGGTAGAGTAAGTGAAAGTTGGAAAACCCCTCTGTGACCCAGGAGAGCAGTGAGGCTGATGTGGAAGGACCAGCGAGAAGGACCATGTATCTTTGCTCTTTTAGAAAAGTAGGGCTGGCTTTCAGGACTAGGCGGGTGTTTAGCTGGGAGGTTGAGAGCCAGAAGTGCCTTAAAGTTTGGCGCAGTAAGATCTTATCACTGGGCTGGCAAGGAGGACTTTTAATAGAATGTAAAAGGGGTGGACCTGGAAACCCTGTTTAAGGAACCGTAGGGTGACTGTGTGAACAGAATATGCCATGCCCTTTGTTTAGAGCAAGTTCATGGAAGTTTGCAAAAGGAGCAAGACTCAGGGTTTTTCAGACTATGGTTAAGAAAAGTAAAAGGGGAGGGCTGTGTGTGTGTGTGTGTGTGCAGAGAGAGACAGACAGACAGAGAGAGCTGTAGCTCATAAGGCTCATAAGGACCCATTGTTATGAGTATGTAGGGCATAGGACTGGCAGCACAAGGCAGAGAGCACCTCAGACTCTCTGACACCATTATCACTTTACAAATTTTGTTTTTTCTCTGTATTTCTCGGGAGTCTATGCAGAGCACCAGGCTGGAAGATAATGCACAGTCCAGTGATCTTAAGGAGTAAGTCCTTTATAAAAATAGTCCTTGTGCTATATTCCTTTTGTCTCTGTCTTTTAAAAATAGAAGTGCCATGGTACTGGACTACAGTGCTTTTGATTTGACATTCCATGGAGCTAAAGGCATGCATAAACAAAAGCACCTTTCTCGGTTCTTGCTATATCCCTTCTCCGTATTTTTGTCTCATCGTCTCACACTACTGCTGCTCCTAAGTGGTGAGGAGGAATAATCATGACGGGATGGCCATGTGTGGTTGCAGATGGGGACTGACATTGTATCCGCAGTGCAAAAAGCAGGAGCTGGATGCTCCCTCGTGCAGGAAGTACAGACAGCAGGCAGCTAAAGAGAGAACGTGTGAGAATGACCCTCCCTTGTGCCAGCGTGCTTCTTAACAACAAGGAATCGCTGCTGAGATTTCAAAATCTTACATGGAACTCAGTTCATGAGCCACCATAGTAAATAACTAGAGAAATGTAGAAAAACTTGCAATCAACCAATAAGTGGGTAAAGTGTACCTAAGACTAAGTTGACTGGCAACCTGTGTCAGGCTTGAAAGGAAGTAGTGTGGGGCTGGGATTTGAAATGGTAGTGATGTGGTACTGAATGAGCATTTCCTTCCTGCATTATTCTGCTTAGCTCCTGTCCTCAGTCAGTTGATAATGTGAGCACCTCTCTCTCTCCGTGTGTGTGTGTGTGTGTTTGTACATGCTTTTGTGCACATAATTATGCACATACTTCAAATGCCGTCGCCAATCAATCGCTTGCCATCTAGTTTTGGAGACAGGGTCCCCCACTGAACCTGGAGCTTGCTGATTCAGCTAAACTGGCTGATCGGTGAGCCCGTCTCTGTTCCTGTCTCTGCCTGCTGTGCTCAGTATTCAGACCTATGCCACCAAGCTCTGCTTTTTCATGGGTGAAGCCTGAACTTAGGTTCTTGTGGTTGCTCAGCAAGCCGCCATACCAACCAAGCCACCTCCCTAGCCTTGAAGGGTAACGTCTCAATAAATGGCCCAGAATAAAGCAACAGCCATCTGGCTGGTGTAGCTTATGAATATCCAGTTGCAATTCCAACAAGATTAAAATCATTATAATTGATTAGAATTCCTATATCAGGTAGATATAGAGGCTTCCCTCTTCCCGGTGGTTTGCTTCAAATCCTGTGTGGGTACATTTCAGGCATGGAAAGTGTCATTAAGATATGTCAACTTGGAGCTGGAGAGATGGCTCAGCAGTTAAGAGCATTGGCTGTTCTTCCAGAGGACCCAGGTTCAATCCCCAGCACCTACGTGGCAGCTCCCAACAGTCTAATTTCAGTTCCAGGGGATCTGACACCCTCACACAAACATACATGTAGGCAAAGTACCAAGGCACATGAAATAAAAAATAAATTAATTATTATAAAAAAGGTTATGTCAACTTAGCACTGTTCTAGACTGACTGGTAGCAGAGGTGACCCAGTGTGAAGTTTTCCTGATTCGCTATATTGAGAAGGTGACTGGAGCTAGATGTAATAGCACATGCTGTAATCCCAGCAGTCAGGAAGTAGAGGCAGGAAGACCACAAGTTCAAGGCCAGCCTGGACTACATAGTGAGACCCTGAGTCAAAAGAAGCAAACTGGCTTTTCGAATGTTTCCTTCCCGAAAGCAAATCATCTCCCTCTAGGAAATGATTATCCGCTTTGTTACTCATAGTATAAGAAGAGAAGCTTGACTCAAGTGAGGATTCTTTGGCCCCATAATCCCCTACTACACAAGGTGTGCCACAAATCTGCTGAGAGAATTTTCCCATTACCTGACATCACCAAAGGTTATACCAACAGCTACGAATGTAAACTAGTAAAACGTACAACTTCAGTGCATTGAATTTGAAGGCAGGTGTGTATTGGGTTGAGTGTTGAATCTGTAAGTCATAGTCCAGGTCCCCATTCTTCCCGTTGCTCCTCTTGGCGAGTGATGCCCGTTTCGCTTCCCTCTGCCTCAGCTGTGGGTGCTCGTATCTGTCTACCTGCCCTCATCTTGCTATTACCACACCAGTCTGTATCATGTCCTACCTCATAGGCTTCCTGCCTGTCATCCCTTCTTGGGACATCCGCAGAGATCTTCCTCACATGTGTCTGGTCCTATCTCTGATCTACTTAACTTGGGGTTCTACTGATACATCAGTCCTTACTGTGACCCGTGAACTCTCCGTTTGGCCTGACCTTTGAGTCATTTCCTCCAGGCTGTGCTTGGAACGTGCTTTGGTCTCCCTTCATTGATGGACCTGCTCCCTTGAGCTTTTGCCATTTGTCTCTTAGGCTTGAGATATCTCCCTGGCCATTGTGTAGCTGCTTCCTGACATCTTGTACAATCCCTACTAGTTGTCACCTCCTCGGTGATTTCATCTTGACCTCTCCCTGTCTGTCATTCATCCAGCATATTTCCTACACAGAACCTTCATGAGATACAGATACAGAGACACTGGTCTCTAATCCACAGCCTTCAATATTATGCCACAGGCAAAAATTCCCATGCTGGCTTCATGGCTGCATCTCAGTGAAAACACAAGTAGACTAACAATATTGTGTAAAGTCGCCTTCAGGTATTATGCAGAAGGGAAATTTTTAATAGATGATTTTGTGGTTAGGTTTACATCTCATCCTGGAAACATTGCATCAAGTATGTGTAGATACCCTAAAATTAAAAAACCCAGAACCTATAATACGATTATGATGAGTAGCATTGTCAATTTGACAATCTAGAAACAGGAGGACAGCAGTTCTCAACTTGTGGGTTGTGACCCCTTTGGGGGAAAAATGACCCTTTCATAGGGTTACCTAAGACCATCTGCATATTATGAAGTAACAGTGAAAATAATTTTATGGTTGGGGGTCACTACAAAATGAGGAACTGTATGAAAGGGCCGCAGCTTTAGGAAGGTTGAGAACTACACTGCCCTAGGAAATGAATCTCTGTGCATACCTGTGGGGGCTATCTTGATTACAAATTGAAGTGGGAAGGCCTTGCTCACTGTGGGTGAGGCTGTCCCTAACTGGGACCCAGGACTGCGTGAATGTGGAGAAAGGGAGCTGAGCATTCGTGCTTCAATCCTCTGCTCTCTACTCTTGACTGTCCAGGCAATGAGGCCAGCTGCTTTAAGTGCCTGCCTACTTCCCCACAGTGATGGGCTGTCCCCTGCACTTCTGAGCCAAATTAGCCCTTTTCTTAAGTTGCTTCTTTTAAGGTATTTTATCACAGCAAGAGAAAAACTAAGATGTTAGCAGTCCCCCAGACTTTAAGATAAGGGATGGTAAGCATATTGTTTATAGATTGCTCTATATATTATATCTACTTTTTTTGTATGAGTATGTACATGCATGTATTTGAATATGTATGAGCATGTGTGTGTGTGTGTGTGTGTGTGTGTGTGTGTGTGTGTCACCTGAAAGTGCGTTCTTACGAGGCTGACCAAATTTTATGACATAGATACATTTATACTCTTGTATCATCCTGTGCTGTGTTTGGATCTTTATACATTAAAAAGTAACACTGCCTTTTATCTCTTAGTCAAACTTTTGATTCCTTAGAAGTGACTTTTTCCCTGCTGAAATTCATATATTGAGCTTTCATAAGACTCATAACACCACACTTCAGAGGAAATGCAGTTGATAACCATTGGGATACTTTAAGACTTATCAGTGGTGGGTCAGGGTGAGAGGGCTCAGTGGGTAAATGCTTGCTGTGTGAGCATTAGGACCTGAGTCTGGACCCCCGGCATTCAAGTAACAGCTGTGCATGGTGGTGCACATCTATAGCCTCAACTTCTAGGGCCCATAGACGGACAGAGTCACTGGCCATCCAGTCTAGCCCACACTGTGAGAGACAGTATCTCAAATAATAAGATGGGGAAGTGATTGAAGAAGATACTCAGTATTGGTCTCTTACCTCTACACTGCTGCACTTGGGAAGCAGGCGCATGCACGTGCGCGCACGCGCACACACACACACACACTGAGTCATTACTTCAGCGAATCACTAAATAAACAAGCAAATAAATGTCAATGATATTCAATGTTTAAAGCAAAACAAAGCGCTGAGGTAGAGGGATGTTGAATTTTGTACAAAAAAAAAAGGAAAAAAAAAGAGGCATTAAATATAAATGACCATCAAAGTCATAACAACAGTTCACATAAAAATGGCATGGGGTGCTGACCTGGAGGTCAGCATTAAATGATGAAAAGCATTAAATGTTGCATCACAAGATCTTGTATTTTTAGGAGAATTTGCAACAGGCAGATGCAGGATGACCGTTGCATGGTGTGGACAGGAACGCAAGCGGCCTACCGGATTCCAAGCGTTCTTGATGGTATACTGGGCAAGTGACTTAGTGAGTGAGTGTAGCGTAAGACTGAGAAAGGATAATTCCATGGGTGGGTAAAGCAGTGCTGATGAAGTTGCCTGCAAGAGGCAGGAGCAGGAGAGAATTTGTAGCTTCCTGGAGACTGGTGGACATTTTCAGAGAAAGCGAGTTTACATCTCACCCGTGCCCTGGCTGCGGTCAGAGTGCATGCAGGGACACAACACATTCGCAGGCCCTCTTCTTGGTGGGTGCGGGGAATGCTGCTGGAGGAGTTCTCAGTGATGGAACTGAGCCCAAGGGCAAGCTGAGTATCACTCAACACTTGCTTATCTTTCAGGAATTTTAAGAAGGTTAAAGAGACAAAGCTTCGCTCTCTGGTTTAACTCCACAGGCTCCATTCAGCATAATAGCCGGTATTCGGCAGCCGCAAACGGATAACACTTCCTGATAACAGAAGAGCGTAACTCAAGTGCAGTGGGCTTCCAATTCCGTGCTCTGAGCAAAAAGTTCATTTCCGTAGCCGAGTAGAACCAAGCATTACCGATGTGCAGTGAAGTGAAGCATGGCCCAGCTTGATGGGCCATGAAGGATGCTCGGGGAGGGTGACATTTAGTCCTGTTAAAGCTGACATTCCTATTTATATTGAGGGTGGCTTGTGCAGGTATGCAGAAATAAGAGACAGACACACGCTTGACTCTTAACCTTTTGTCACTTAATCAGGCTCCCTGTTGCCAGTTCTTTGTTTTGTTAATGTAATCATCACTTCAAAGACAAATTAATGTAAACCATCACTTTCTTAATGCCTCTCCTGAAAGACATAGCCCAATCTCTGAATTTCCTACAGATTGCTAATGTCCTCTATTTTCCAGCTAACCCTCGTCATCCTCTGTCTTTCTTCTCTGCTACTCATTCCAGTCACAAACTCTGGACTCTGATCTCCTTATTCTCCTTATCCCTTCATCCACTTCATTTATCATCCCCTGTTCCAGCTCAGCGATCTCTCTTCCCATAGTGCCCCTCACCTCTGCCTCTCACGACTGCGCACACTCTATGATCGTAACCTAAACACCCAATGAACCTGGTTCACTCTCACTCTGGACAGAGGTGAGCCCTCTCTCATTGTTTAGGCATGCATTGCTTACTTATTTCACTCTTCTCCCTTAACATTGTTCTATATGTATGACTTGGGAATTTATTCAAGACTCAGAATGTCTTGTTATTCAACCACTGATCCAATAATGTAGATTCTCCTATGGCCACTATGCCCTTTGAGACATTGAATAAGTGTAATGGTGGCTATTTGCAAATGGATATTACCATGGATTTCACTTGTCATTCAAGGACTCAAATAACAAATGAGAAAAAAGATATTTGATAGCAATTTTTGGATGAGTGTATAGAGTTTTTCTCTTAGAAAAACTCCCCTTTTATTAAAAAGTTCAGGAATTCTTATTGATGTACTGCCACTAGAACCTTATTTTAACACTTCTGTGAAGAGTTTATTTCACAGTTTTTAGTGTGACGCATTCCACATAATGTAAAATTAATTTACACTATTAAGAACACAGCCTTTAGACATTACAGTGTAAGCTATTCACACACAAGTTCAGTCATCCCACCATCCTTCTCCAGGACACTGTATTTTTGAGATTATAATATAATTACATCATTTCCTCCTTCCAAATCCTCCCACTATCCTCCCCGCCCCTGTTTCCCTCTTTCAAATTCATGGCCTCTTTTTCTCTTGGGGGTGTGTGTGTGTGTGTGTGTGTGTGTGTGTTCGTTCGTACGTAAATGCAACCCGCTCAGTCTGCATAATGTTACTTGTATGTATGCTTTCATTGCTGATCATTTGATATTGGATACCCAATCAGCGTGCTCATCCCTGGGGAAGACTGTTTCTCCCATTGCTTAGTTGTTTATAGTTTTTTGTCTATGGTTGAAGCCCTGTGAGCTTTCCCCCTTCCACATTCTCATGTCTATTCATGTCACCCTTGTTCAGGTCATGGTCAGACAGCCATGTTGCTGAGAGTTTATGGGTGTAGCTTCTCTGACATATTTCTAAGAGACATAGTCTCTGACTCTTCACTTCTGCCTATGAATGTTTCTCTGGACATGGGTGTCCAAATGACTTCCAAGAACTTTCTAATGAAACCCTATTTAGTTATATTTTTAACACATACACAGTTCCTTAGATTATATGCCATCAGCTGAGTTCTTCTGCACAGGGAAGCCTCACTTTACAGTGCTGCGGGGTAGTAGTACTTACTTTGTTTAAACATGTGCTAGCGCTCTCTGCCAGAGTAGACGTCTTTTACAGAAACCCTTTTTAGGGTAAACAACATATTTAGAGAACTGAATATAAAAAATAAAACTTATATTTAGCATAATATATTTACTTACTCTTAGCTTTGCTAATTGTTTTAGATGCTTACCAGTATTGAATACAAATACATTTTGCTGAGCCATTATTTTGGAACCATGCTGATGACATTGAGGGAGATCTTTTCATCCCTCTTTTACCTTCTGACATTCATGAAATACTCCCTTTAAAAAGACACAGTATTCAAACTCATGCGAGCATTGAGGCATGTTTGAAAATAAGTAACAAAATCTATTAAGATGCTTCATAACAGATGAATCAACATTTTCCCATATAATACTCATTGAAAAAAAATTATTAGCTTCCTAGCTGAAAAACAGAAACAAATTTGTCATATCAAGTATCATGTAAGTGGAAAACTATGTCAATTTGATTCTAATTTTTTTTCATGGCTCACAATTCACTTGCATTTGGGAAATTTCCGCTTGTAGTGATTGGAACATATTGTGTAAAGTCTGTGAAGAAGGGATTGGTATCATTTGGAAACTTTTCCTCAGGTCTCCTTCATGACTAAACATGAAATTAAACAAAATTTAAGACATAGTTGCATGAGACAAAAATTCATATGTAAATAATACTCATTAAATGATTTTACGTATCTCTTACTCTCTGACTCCATACATATGTATGCTGTATATTGATACTCACCATCCACAGCTCTCGCTTCCCACAACCCCCTGGGCACACCTCTCCCCTCAACATATTTCCAGGAGGCTTTTTCTCTTTGTCAGAAGCATGATGCTTTTGAAACCCTCTCCTGGCAATGAGATTTCTCCTTCTACACTGATGTCCCTTCTGCAGTTATCTTCACTTATATAAACCCCTCTCTCTCCTCATGGTTCTGGGGTTTTTCTGCACTAAGGTTTTGAATTTTGTCCAGAATGGTCCTGTGACAGACAGACATGTCACTCTCAACTGACCTTGTCCTAGGATTTGATATCTATTTATCTTGTGTGACGTCATTCACTCTTTCCCTTCAAATCCACAGTCCATGTTTCTCCCATGGGTCTACTAAAATATATTCTACAGTTTGAAATTATATTTCTATCAAAAGTCTGTTTCTCTTCAAACACGACATGTTTCCAGTTCCCAATCTGCCCTTCAATACCCCAGGAGGAAGTTCACCCAGTCTCTGAGAAGACATAGCTGCTTCTGCATACTGAAATCTTTCTGGAGCTCTGGAGAGATGCCTGGTGTTTCTGTTTGTTTCCAGTTTTCGATATATACTCACTGTAGGAATAGAGTCCTCTACCCTTACCAGGCAAGAACTGACCCAGTTCTGTGGAATGGGAAGTCCACCTTGCCCTTCTTCTCACAGGAACTATTTTTGAGGTTCCCAGCAGGCTTGATTTCCCAGTCTTTTTCCTTGGAAAGTTTCTAAGGCTCCTAGATCATAATATCCAATATAAGAAATCATCAAGGTATCTAAGAGTATCTTTCATAATACCCACCAAACAAGTAAATAGGAGCTGTTTGTAAAGCATATATAACCAGTGTTTGCTTTCATGTGATCTGAGATGATTTTCTTACCTTCTGTTCAAACTTAATCTCACTTCTAATTATTTTACCTCTTCACTTGAAAAACATGAAAAGTAACTTACCAACACTTTGTTAATTTCCACTTGTTTGATTTCTCCACGCAGAAAGTTGAGTTCATAGGTGTCTCTCCAATGGAAGGCTTCGAGAAAGGTCACCAGCTGTGACCTGGGTTGTCAAATAAGTCATAAATTTGGCCTGATCTCACTCAAGTTGTCAGCAACATTCAAAATAATCAGTTGCACTCTCCGACTTGAAATGTTCTCCGCTCTTGACTTCTGTGACATCATGCTCTCTGGCCACCACTTGCCAGATTATTTTTCTTAAAACTGTGGGTCACAGGTGGCTCACAGGCATGCTCTCATCATGGCCCTATCAAACTTGTGAACTGTCTTCCTCTGTGTCCCCCTCCCCTTCTTCTCATTTTCTGTAAGAATGGGAGTACCCTCCTCCTGTGAGGCTGTTCTATATTCTTCGTTTTCCTGCATTTCCTACTCCAGTCATGATCCCTCTCCTGCAGCATCCAGGCCTTGCATCTCTCCTAGATTACCCACACAGCACGTTATGCTGTGGTACTAGCCATTCAGAAGCATAAAGCCCCCATACAACAGCTTCCTTTGATGTCTCCTCAACATCACCACTCTCTCCCAGCCAGACTTTTCACAATAGGATGGCCCATATAGCTTGTCTCTTTCTGGTCTCTTTTGCCTAGGTTCTACCCCAAAACTCCAACAGAAGGCTTCAAGAAACATCACCAACTATCTCTGGGCTGTCAAATAAGTCATAAATTGGGCCTGATCTCACTCAAGTTGTCAGCAACATTCAAAATAGTCAATTACTCTCTCCAGTTTGAAACGTTCTCAGCTCTTGACTTCTGTGACATCATGCTCTCTGGTCACCCCTCGCCAGATATTGTTTTTTAAACTGGGGACAGTAGAGGGACACAGGCTCTTTAACTTACTTAGAACATGGCTCACATATCTTCTCTGTTGCTGCATTTTCCATCCAGAGTTTCAGATTTTATGCTCAACTGCCTATATGCCCCTGATATTTACTTTACAATCACATGGACCTCAAAATGATCTTGTGAATATCAGAGCACTTGATTTACTCCGTGTGCTCCTTCTTGGCTTCCTCTTCTCAGCAAAGGTCCCAGCATGAATAGATTCTATCATTTTACCTATAAAGTGTGGCACTCTTCCAGGCTACCCTCATCTCTCATCTGAACTCTTTTTTTCTTGTTCCTTTCCAAATTGGCAAAGAAGTAAAATTGGAGAAAATGGACCATATTTGTATGTCAAAGGACAGTGGGACTAGAGAAGAAGGGGTGCATTTGAAAATAAGTAGCAAGTAGAACACACAACTGTGGTGATCAGTGGACAGTGCGAAAGAACAAAGATGATGTCAAACAAAATGGGTAAAGACATAAAAACTAGGTATTGGTAGGTCATTCTGAATATGAGAGTTGTGGATGACCAGGATATGCTTAGAGGTACTTGGGTGGAGCCAACTGGAACCAAGATACCCAGGTTAACTATATAGACACCAGCTAAATACGTAGACACGTGTCATTGTACCCGGATCCACGGAAGTGTATATAAGCAGTGACGAAAAAAATGTATCAGTGGCAGAATAAGAATATCTGCTCACTGGCCTCAGGTTGGTCTCTCTTCTTCCTATCTGATCTCCAGGCCCAGGCATGAATCTCGTCTCTTCTGCTCCCCACCACACTTAGTGACCACTTACGGGATACACACAGAAGGAAGAACCGTGCCTGGGTCCCTTTCAGCCTTGTACTCAAGATAAGCATATGTGTCCACCTTCTTTATAAAGGCTTCATTGCTGAACATTTGGCATTTTATCGTCAGTTATCTAAACCCAGTGAGAGAGTGAAAACACTTGACGGACAAATTCAATCACACCTGCCTCCCTGGGCATTCCTTATCTCACACACTCCTTGATAGTACATGAAGCCAGGAATTCTTCCAAAGTGACAAATGAAACTCCCCAGCCACTCACGTAGCATAACCCATAGGCACTGAAGCAGGAATCCATTTCACCTCTCTTACCTTACCTAATGGGGTTTGTTGTTCTCACTATGGCCATTAATTTTCAAGTTATATGAAAGTCAACCAAAAGAGTCTCTCCTGATGTTTTGGCAGAGAGAAGGAAAACAGATTGCTCTGTAGTCAGTAATTGGATAAGCCATTATGCATATTACCAGTTGCCCTCATTTTCATGGGATGTCATAATTCTTCATTTAAAAAACTGAGCTCACCAGTGCCGGGATAAAGTTGACTAGCAACAGTTAGAAATGTATGTTAATAAACTAGCTCACAGATTGAAGCAAGCCTAAAGAAACCGCAAATACTGTCCCAGTTATATGGAAACAATGCTTTGATTAGAATAGGATGAAGCACAAAGACTCCTATTTTGATAAGTATAAAGCAAGTAAGCGATTTGCGAGTCTCACAACTGACAGGATAAGTTTGTTCTGCATCCTCCTTTTGTGATGACATTTCAATATTTACTGATTTGGGTCAGCCTTGGTATTCAGGCATTAATAATGAATTCTTCACACCCAACTTCCATCTGTATTCTGGGAAGCCTTTAATCTACCTTTGAGGTCAAGAAATAACTTAGGTCCAGCATATCCCAAGTACTAGAAAGCAACGTTAAACTCGAGATGGCTCCTGCCCCACACAGTTCACAGCTGGGTGAATCAGCACACTGGCTATGAGACGACATGCATAAAATGTGCAGGGTGGTATGTCAGTAGATAGCGTGTGCTAGCTGAGTAAGTACGACATGAAATGGGCCCGCCCTGTCTGCCGGGGGAGTAAAACTGAGAGGTCTGCAGTAAAAATAACCGGAGAAGGATTTACTAGTGATCACTCCACAGCAGCAGCTGGGGAGCAGGGACCCTTTATTTGTCTTTTCCATTCATCTCACATGGCTTCCCACATTGGAACAGTTTTGTGGACTCATAGTTCCTCTAAGCCCCTCCCCAGACATACCCGGGAAGCCCTCCTTTATATCGGTTCTTCCTTTGTGCTGCAGACATACCCGGGAAGCCCTCCTTTATATCGGTTCTTCCTTTGTGCTGCGTGTTGCAGCTGTTCAGACCACTGTGTCCACGACAAGATCCTGATTTCTTTCCGACTGTAAACTTTGTCTGTTCCTTCTTTGCATTTCTTGAGCTATCCTGTTATAACTTAGCCCAGGCTAGCTTTGAAGTTGTGACCCTCTTGCCTCGGCTTCCTGTGTGTTGGCTTTACAATATGTGTTACTGCACCTGGCTTGTATGGTCACCTGTGAATCCTTTCAGAGCTTCATGTGACTCCTATTGTATTTTTGTAATGTCCCCTTCCATGGTTCTTTTATAAGGGATAAAAGGAATCAGTGAGCTCACAAGCTAAGTCAGGGAGGCTGTAATTCTGCCCTTAGAAATCTGTAATAGCATAGCATAGCTCTGCCAGGCACATGGTGATTAAGAATAAGGAAAAGTAAATGAAGTCAGGGGTTGTGGTGCATGGCTACAATCCCAGGGCTTGGTAGACTAAGGCAGGAAGATTTTGAGTTAGAGGCCAACCTGGTACATAGCGAACGCCTGGGTAAAAATAACAAACAACCAACCCCTGGGAAAATGAACTTCAGACGTCTTATAAGAAGCTATTGTAGATGTTCCAAGTTACTTTTGCTTACATCTAGCAAGTCCCTCAAACAACTCTCAATCCTAGCAATCTGACTCCTAAAAATGGCAAGTTCGTGGGATACCTGACTGAAAAGAAATGTCAGTCCAGTCTCACCTCCCTACTTTGTAGTTAAGCATCCTGCGTCACAGAGATCCCCTGGCTTTCCCTGAGGTGGAAATTATCGATAGTTCATCAAGTTTATCAGACCTTACCATGGTTTACACCGGTAGTCCCATCAAATCTTCCCCAGATATCTTCAAGTAAGATACGGCTACCAAGAAGAACAAGTTTAGCGGTTGATTGCATTTTTCTAGCTGCCCTCCGTTCTATTTCACTGTGTTCTTACATACTGATTGTTCCCTCTGGCTAGTCACAGGATCCTGAGGTTGAAGGTCCTAGTTGTTGTTAAAGAGCCAACAATGCAAACATGCTCAGTCTATCTGTTTTACTGTCATCTATAATAACTATTTTCAATGAATAATATGCATGCAAGCTAATCACGAGCATTTAAAAATAAAATGTTCGGCTTAGTAATTACTTCTTAGAAATAAACTTTAAAAAAAATGCATTTCTGACTTCATTCAAGAAAGCCAGATGCCTGAGCCAGCCTAAAAGTTTTAGGTTAAAAAGAAATTAATTCGGGAAAAGAACTTCAGAATATCACAGATGGACTTTTACAAATACAAAACATAGCTTAAGATTTTTAATAAAATATAGATCATATGCTCTTGGGCTCAAATGCCATACTATACCCCAGAGGCCAAATAATTATGTCAGCATACTTCTTCTTAGTTGCTGAACTGTAATTAATTAATTAATTAATTAAATGTTACTTTTTTAAATCATGGTTTTACTTCGTAGACCTGGCTGGCCTGGAACTACCTATGCAGACCAAGCTGACTTTGAACTCACTGATCTCCCTGCCTCTGCCTCCTGAGTGCTGGGATTAAAGAAGTCTGAGCTTCTACACCTGGAAGTGAGGATTTCTTTTTTTGTTTTGTTTTGTTTGTTTTTTGTTTTTTAATGAATTCCTCTACTAAGTTTCATCGTTTCAAAATGCTGTTTCCATTTCGGCATATGTGTATAGTTATGTGCATGTTTATAATTTTTTATGAATTAAATATAAACTTCTTCAGTGGTCCAAAGACTCTGTGGCAACAGAGTTTACAGCATTTGTCATAGGCCTTTCTCATTCTCTGGACTTAGATCAGTTGGTTCATACCAGAATTGTTCATTCCCTGAATCTTAGGATACAGGGTCGATACAACCCTCTCCACTGGCTTTCACAGGTCGCCCTCTGCTCAGCACTGAAATGCTTGGTTGTTGAATGCTTGGAATACAAGGTGTTGGTGGTGGCAGAAAAGAAAGAAAGGATAGCCTTTTGTAAATACAGAGATAAAGGGGAGCCATCTTCTTCCTCTAATGGCCCTGGATCTTGTCACAGAGGCACACCTGCCACTCTAGAAGGGTATGAGTGCATGAGGCGAACAAACACTATCACAGAGGTGCTGGCAGGTGCCATTTCAAGGCCTGCCCACACTGCATGGATGTCAAGATGTGATGTAGAATGCAAAGATTCTTCAAACAACTGTTTCTAGAAGGCCTTGAAATTAAGGAGTTATTTACACATGATAAAAAATCAGTTATCTTTTTCTCACAAAGTTTTATTAAAATATCTCCCTTGATACATTAAAGAGTCTTTTTATAACTATTATTTGGTGCGAGAGAGGAAGCCATCATGCAGGTGCCAGTGGTCTTTACTAAACGGTCCATGGTTACGCCTTTGGATATTTCCACTTCCTCTGGTGCACGAGTTAACCAAAGCCTAAAATTGGAGCAGAAATTATGGGGTAGGGGAGTTAAAATTATGGACTAGCATCCCTACCACATACGACCATCTGCTTTGGGGCCACCATCTGATTTTCTTCATTTGCCAAGTGGGAACAATAACAATGTCCCTGCCAGAAGTGCTTGACTTAGTAACTCAGAGGGACCTTAAAATGCTTGTTTTGTAATTTGTATAAAGAAGAAATGGTTAAAGCCAGGCCTGGTGGCTGGAGCCTGCAAGCCGACTGCTCAGGAAGCTGAAGTAGGAGGACCCATTGCCAAAGCTAGGCCAGCTTGATCTAAAAGAGCAAGTTCTTGGCCAGGTAGTACACAGTGGGAATCTGTCTCAATCAATCAATCAATCAATAAATAAATAAATAAATAACCCAAAAGGAAGAGAAAAGTAATGAGAAAAGGAAGCACGAGATAGAGAGATGTGCATAGTTATGAAAATGTCTTACAGATGTTTTCTAGTAGATAAACCCCTCCCGTGCACCTGCCCCCCGCCCCAGCATCATGACAATACCACATGTGTTTACTGCTGAGCTGCTTTTCAAAAGCATCAGCACCTAAGGAAAGAAGTATGTCACACTCCAGAACAGGTGAACCCTGGTACCTCCTCCCCTCACAGTTGTCACCTCGCTCCCTGGCTCCCTTCCAGCACTCAACCCATCTCCCATAGACCTCTCGTGACCTTACATGTCTAGGCTTCTCTGCTTTCATCCGATGGCTTCCTAGTCTCAGTCTCTTTTCTGGCTTCTTTAACCCCAGCTGGCCAACTGACTCTGGAAGTCTCAGTTCTGTTGACTCCTTAACCTGGTGGTTCTCAACCTTCCTAATGCTGCACCCCTTTAATATAGTTCCTCATATTGTGGTAACCACAACCATAAGATTCTTTTTGTTGCTACTTCATAACTGTAATTTTGCCACTGTTGTGAACTGTGATGTACATATCTGATATGCAGATGTTCTTAGGTGACTGCTGTGAAAGGGTTGTTTGACCCCCAAAAGGACCATGATCCACAGGTCGAGAACCACTACCCTACCTGCCTTCCCTACCTGTCTAATGTTCTAAAACTCCAGCTACCCTTTACCCTGTTATTTCCAGGAGTAATTTGCAGAATTAATTGGAGAGCATAGGTCCTTGGTTAATCCTGGGTCCAGGTTAAATCTGGGTCCAGATTAAAACTATTTTACACGAATATATCTCCCAATTAAACTTCCTACTTTACTATTCTTTGTTCAGTCTTTAGAAACTGGGTAGACTTACAGGGAAACCTCTAGTAGTTTTGGTCATTAAGGTCTGTACACTTCTGAATATTCCATTTGGCTTTAATTCAGATGCAGCTACCCCAATCCACCTTTCTGTAGCAGTAATCACAGATCATTGGGTTGTGGTAGGACTTGCTTTCTCATTTTTGACAAACTTTATCCTATTGGCCAGATATGCTAGAAAACAGACGAGTATTGTTGTTAGACAGGAAATTCTGCTCCAAAAGTGGCAATGCATGCCTGCAGTCCCAGCACCTGGGAGGTGGAGGCAAGATGGTTAGGAACTCAGACTCTTCCTTGCCTATATAGTGAGTTTAAGGCCAGGCTGAACTATATGAGATTCTGTCTCGGGGTGTGTGTGTGTTAAAATATGTGAATATGAACACACCCCACATCTTTACTTGCAGACCTATATTTCTGATCTTTGTGAGGTATGAAAATGGCTCAGCACCATCCCCAGGGTGGTTAGTGGTCTCTGGTTCTTGCAGACATCAACTGTGATGGTTTAATGCCCATCAGTGATAGATAGCCATGCTTTTAGACCCACCCTTTCCAGGAGAGTTCTCTTCAGGCGGGGTCCAGCTCCACCATGGGACTGAGAGGATGGGTGAGAGTGTAAGAGCACTTTGTTATGCAAGCACAAACACCTGAGTTCAGGTCTCAAGCACCCACATGAAAATCTGGGCATGGCTGAGTATAGCTGTAACCCCAACATTGCAAACAGAGACAGGCAGGTCCCAAAAGCTCATTAGCCAGGCAGCCTAACCAAACTGGTGACCTTCCAATTGAGCAAAAAGCTCCTTTTCAAAGCAAGAAGGCAGAGAGTGATGGAGGAATCTACCTGACTGCATGTATACCGATAGTGGTGTACACTAACGTGTGTACCACATACACAAACTACCCCTCCCCCACACATCACAAACCATTTCCATCCAGTATATGTGTTACTCAGCTTCCTGTTACCATAATCACGAACAAGACCTGAGAGGACCAAAGAGAAGAAAGGTCTGTCTGGGTTCAGGTTCTGATGCATGGTCTGTTGGCACATCGGTTTGGGGACTGGGGCAAGGCAGTCTGTCAAAGAGGAAGTGCAGGGAGGTTCTGACCTCATGACAGCTGGGAAGCAAACAGTAGTGCCAGGATGGAGTCCCTTTCCTTCAAGGACCTTCCTTTGATGACCTCACTTCCTCCTCTGTATCTCACATTTTAAAGGTTTCACCATCTCCCGAAAGCACCACAGACTAATGACCACTAACTTATTCAAACCATAGCAGCATAGAACAGTAGGATCCATCTGCAGTCAAAATACACACATGGTTTAGAGAGCAGCGTTCCTACTTAGTCAAATGTGAATCAGTCAGTAAAGGTAATATTTGAATTCTCATTCAAAGGACTTAAAAAAAGAGTCTTCTAGATGTCCACATATTTAACACAGACTTTAAAAAAATATTGTCAGCTATCCAAAGCCTGAAAATAATGTTCACTTTCTCCTCCCCTCACGGAGATCCCATTTAAATTCAGAATCACCAGTGCTGGTTGACATTCAAGACAGCAAGGCTGAAAATAGCCTTACTGACGCATGCAGCGCATTTTCCTAGGAACAGACTCTGGACTTATTAGTGTCTGGAGCCATCAGTCAGTACTCATCTGGTGCTCTGGTGTGTTGGGAAATGATACCAGAAATGTGTACCTTCCCCTGTCGCTCACACAGAGAATTAACATGGCTAGCTTTAAATAGCCAAAGTGGGGAACGAGATTGACTTTACAGTCATTCTTGCCTCTTAAAAACGTTATCTTTTTTTTTTTTTCTGGCTGTAAAACAGCAATTAAAATTTTACCTAAAGATAAAAATAATCTGCTGAGGTTTCAGTTGTGTTTTGCATGTTATCAGAACCAGGGTTGGGTGTAACTAGAGACAGTGTTGGAAGAGTTGGGAGCCCAGGTGGCAGCTCTCTGCCAAGCTGCTCTCTGTGCCCTTGAACAAGACACAGAACTGCTGGGTGTCAGTGTTTTATCTTTAAAATGAGAGGATTTCTTTCTCTGGCCAGGGGCTCTACTAGTTGTAATAGTGAAGAATGTGGAACATGATAGCTCAAGATATTTTGTTGAAATTGCCTACACAGGAATGGGGACTTTTGAAATGATATAATTGTAGCTTGAGGTAGAAGGAGCTTTCATAGAAGAGTAGGGAAACTTGGCAAATTTGAATATGACAATATGTTGGGACAGTTGAGTACCTGTTGTCAAGTACACAAAGAAACCAAGGTCCCAAAAGATGGATGTCTCTCCAGGACCAGGGACTCCAGGCTTGTGGTCTATGAAACATGGTAGCAAGACTGGGTCTAACTGGGCTAGTGAAATAAGATGACATTCATCGGTTAGTGTGCATTGTTAGACTGTACAAAGGTGTGGATGTCAGCGTACCTTTTTTCTCCTGGGAATTGTGATCTCTTTGTTCATGCTCTTAGTAAGAGCTCATATCTCCCAGGGAGAAGGCCTTGGTGGATAAGTGGTAGCTGGGAAGCAGCTAAACAAATGACCTGGCTTTTGAAAGATCAAATTCAGTGTTGACCACATTAGCCTTGTGTTAAATGATGGGATGCTACCAGGAAAACTTCCTTTCTACTCCCCTGCAATTCTCAGCACTTCTAACACCAGATATGTTATTTTTCCTCCTATATGTCAAGCAGTTCTTTTGTTTTCTGCAGATATCAGCTCAGAGTCCTATATTTTTCTTCTTTTTTAAAATAATACTTTTATTAATAATTTGAGTTTCATACAATGTATCTCAATAATACCCTCTTTTCATTCTTCCTTGTTCCCCCTCCCATCAGTGCTCCCGAAAGAAAGAAAGAGAAATAAAGAAAAACAAGTAAAATAAAATTAAGTCCAGTTAGCTAGTGTGGCAAGGACATGGATCACAAGCATTACTGGAGGCAGCAGGTTGCTCCGATGACAGACGTTTAACTGGCCCATACTAGCTTGAGACCAAGCACAAAGAAGTTAAACCTGAAGTTGGATCACACTGCCAAGCCAACGAGTATCCAGACATTTCCCAGGCGCCTGAACACTGAGCAGGCACCCTGACATCATGCAAACATCAGGCCATCCTTGAGGCCCTCAGATATCCTGCAGGCACCTGAATATCATGCAGGGCCTCCCACAGGCATCTGGACAGTCCACAGGCTTCAGGATATCACACAGGCACTAAAGCATCCTGCCAGCTCCAGGACATCCCACAGATGCCTGAGTATCCATGTAGGCACTGGACCAACTCACAGACACCTGGACATCACCCAGGCACCCTGACATTACATTGGCACCTGCACATCCCACAAACACCATCCCACAAGGACCAGGATATCCTACAGGCACTAGGGCCTCCCACAGGCACCAAGACATCCCTCAGGCACCAGGGCATCCCACAGGCATTGGGACCTCCCACATGTTACAGTATATTCCACAGCATCAAGGCATACTGGAGATGCCCAGACTTCCCACAAACACCAGGACCTCCCAGATGGGCACCAGGGCACTTCAGATGCAGGGACATCAGGCAGGCACTAGAACACCCCTCCTCCCAGGATCCTGGGCATCAGAGTCCTATAATTTAATTAAATTCTGATATTCTTTACTTGTTTGTGCAGATCATCTTGGTAAAAGGTCCCACAAGATTAGCTCCACTTCAGATACCAATATAAAGTGGTGAGTCCCCAAGTTATACACTATTTATCTGACTATCTATTGGAGGTTCCTATACCTGCTCCCTGGATGTGATAGTTTTGTTAGGATGACTCACAGAACTCCAAAACCCAGTTTTCTGACTAAATGACCAGGCTGCTATAAAATGGATTCAATTCAGTAAGAATGACATGGGAGAGGTGCATAAAGCAAGGCTTGGAAATAGAGGCAGAACTCCCATGCTCTCTTAGGGTGCCTTGCCTTCATGTGTTTACCAACCTAGAAGTTTCTTTTGTTTTTTATGAAAGTGTTATTACTTTTGTATGTATGATTGAATCATTGATCTCTAGTAATTGAGGCAATCTCAGTCCACTTTCTCTACTATGGGTATTATTGGGTGGGGCCAAAAGCTTTAACTCCCTCATCACTGGTTGAATCTTAACTCTGAAAAGATTTATCATTAAGGAGGGAAAGCAGTAAGTTTTCCATTGAGATAAATCAGTTATTATAGTCATACTCTAAGAATGCAGCCGAAGGGTAAGCATGTGTTATAATGAATACATTTGGGGTTAGGGTTCTTGTTTCCTAGAATATAATTCCTAAAGTTTTTAGATTCTTCAAAGGTAAGAGTCTTCTTGTATGGTAATGAGATAACCACTGGCTAGTGGCCAGGGCCTCTTGGTTAGCCTCAGGACCAGTTGTTAGGGGATCCAACCAATGATGAGGGAGTTAAAGCTTTTAGCCCCACCCAATGATACTCATAGTAGAGAAAGTGGACTGAGATTGCCTCAATTACAATACATGTTCAAGGTGATGGATACAGTTACTTCAATTGTTACACAATGTGTGTGTGTATGTGTATCAAACATCACACTGCATTATATAAACATGTACAGTTATAAGTCAATTATAAATAAATACTGAAAGGAGAAATGGAGTATTTTATTAGCTTTTTAAATATCTAGCCAGGACTATCAGTAGCTATCTCAGATCTAGGGAAATACTCAAGAGAAGAGCACTTTCAAGACCCTGTGTTCAACCCCAACCCTGCAAAACAAACCTTAACAATAAAAATAACTATTCTGGAGCTCATAGGGGACCCACCCATGAGGCAGAGACTCTAAGGAAAAAAAAATGCTCTTCAAAGCCTTTTCTGATATAGGATGAACATACTACAAATTCCTTAGGTTTGTCAGCCTAAGCAATAGCAGGTACCCCAGATGACACCTGACTTCAAGTATAAGTCATAGGATGTCTGAAATGAATGAGTAAATTTTTCATCCTTCTTTTGTTGCTCTGTTCCCCAAATTCCTTGCCATATATCACAAGGGGAAATCCTGGAAGTCTGTGATGACCTGAGTGGTTAAACTTTGGGGTAACATCCAGCATTTCTTTCTAGAAGACGGAAAATGGATTTGGTGTGTGATATTCATGTGTCATGAGCATCCTATATCAGAAGCATAGCTGGACATGTTTGTCTCTTTCCACAGTGCCAGAATTGATTAAATGACACATTCACAAGCTATATGGGTTTCATTGGTTACTGTTAAATCATGATTGATGGAGGCAACTTGGAAATAAAAGAAAGCAGAAGGGCATCTCCAGAAGCAGAATTGTTCCTTTAATCACAACAACCGAAGAGTTACAGTCTCTCTGAGGGAGAAGGGCTGTGCATTCGTGGTGCAGGGGACTTGGGGTTTTATGGGATGCAAAAGGTGGGTGGTGGTTGGGGATGGAAGATTCCATCTGCAGATCAGTTCCCTTGCAGTCTTGTAGTGGTAGATACCAGAGAGATTTGTTATGTTTCCAGATCAGAAGCATTTCACAGGTGTTATGAGTGAAGCCAACTTTCCTATCCAGAGTTTCTCAGCCCACCTGTGGCTCTAGGCCATTAATCTTTCAGTTACAGCTTGCTGAGTGGTACAGATTTCCCCTGGTAGCTCATCCTTGGCCAGCAAACTTTTCCATTCTAATATTAACCCCTATTACTAACTCTGAAATATGCACCACATATTGAATAGTAATTACTATATATGTCTACATATATGTACTATCCATATTCATACATATATGTATGTAACAGAGTGGGGACAATAGGCTTAACAAGACTACAGCAGAGTTCAAGGGTTCAGAGTCCTAGAAGAAGAAGCAGGACATTGACAGAGATGCCAAGAGTCTCTGTGGTGGGTGACTTAACTAATCATGTTGGAAAACTGCTAGAGATGCTGCTGTAGAGCCAAGCTGCAGGGATGAAGCTCTGAGCTGAGCCTCAGACTTCAGTCAAGCTATAGAACCATGAGTCAAGATGCACATTTCAGTCAGGGTTCACTAGAGAAACAGAACCAAGAGGATGCATGTATGTATGTGTGTACATATATATGTACATTATGTATGTGTACATACGTATGTATGACAATTAGGTGAGCTTTAAAATAGTAACAATGGCCAGACCATTCCGGAGATGCTGACAACCCTGTCCTTGGTCCTAGAGGCTGGGAGCCTCAACAGTCAGAGTAGTTCCCAAATGGCTGTCTTTCACTGTGGGGAGTGGGAGTGATGAGCAGTAGTTACTCAGTTCACAAGGTAGAGTTCATCAGTAGTCCTAGTCTGACACCAGGATCCTAGAGGTTCCTGGAGAGCCACTGGCCCCAGTCCATAATGAAAACTGGAAATACTGGTTCTACTATCAGCAAGGAATAGCAACAGCTGCTACAAAGGGGTAATCAACTCTGCAGCAAGATGGGAGGCCAAACAAGCAAAGGGCCAGATAAACTTCCTTCTGAAATGGACATGTTAATCTGGGATGCCACCAGAAGGTGCTGCCCATAATCGGGGTGGGTTTTTCCACATCAGTCAAGGTGATCAGGACAATTCCTTCGGGTGTGACTTCCTATGCATAGGATTCTAATTTGTGGCAAGTTGATGTTAAAACCAACAATAATAACATAGGCAGTGGCAACGGAACCAAGCTGAAGTCCCTGGGCCAGCGGGCAGTTTTCTGCCTTTTAATGCCATTTGCCATTAACTGGGTGGTCAGATAAGAGGATGGTGGAGGCCATCACTACTGTGGTCTAAGTGTCCTCTTTATGGAGTCCAGGTAAAGGTGCTGTACCTGTCCTCAGTCTGCTGTGTTTGATAAGTTCCCAGGCCTCATTCTTGTGGTAGTTTCAATATGCCATGTGCTCATATTATCCCTGTCTGTTTTGAAACATATATGGGGTGGTACCCTTTTTGCTTTTAGAAATAAGTTATTTATCGCTGTGTGCCTTGTGGTGATGCTAGACAGGTGGCTGTGTTTACATGCACAGAAAAATGCAGCATCATTCTGCTTCTGTGTTTACACTCAGAATGCAGCCAGGAAACTGCATAACCTGAAAAATCTCAATTACAAAATAACCTGATATCAATACTACTGAGTTCATTCATATTTAGATATGTGCTTTATGTGATAACATATGTGTATGTGTGTGTGTACGTGAGTGTCCTGAAGCCCCATTCCTGATTTTTTTTCCCTGTGAGATGTAAACACAAAGTCTGTAGATTCTATGATCCCATCTCTTGACTCTGTTGAGCAATCTCAGGATCGTACCTGAGAATCTTACTAAGAATTGCAATATGATGGCATATGTTAACCACGGGAACTAAGGAAACTTCTGGATTGCCATCGTAGGACTGGCGTTCTTTCACTAAACTTGTTGACCAGATGCTAGGACTGTCTTCTCAGACAGTACATTCAGTACATAAGGAAGAAGCCCATGACTTAAGAGTCAGGCAATGTTTTCGTGTATCTTATTGCACGCGTATACGCGGCATGGAGTATACAGATATGAGCGCAGTGCCTATGGAGCCTAAAAGAGCATTAGATCCCCGGGGGCTGGAGGTACAAGAGGTGTGTGCCCTCTGCAAGAACAGTGGAGGCTCGTAACTGCTGAGCCTTCTCTCCAGCCCCTCAAGCAGTGATTTTAATTTAGAAAGTCCATCTCCCAAATTGATCATCTACTTTCTCTGTGCATTTAACTTGGCCTTGAATGGCTTCAGGCTGTTCTAGAAAGGCAACTCGTTCTCCGAGGAGAATGAGTTACTGACATTAAGGGCATGAAAATATTATGCCTTTGGTGCTGTTGGTGCTTTCCAACAATGAACTTTAAATAGCTTTCAAGCAGCAGAGGCCAATCTAGAACGTAGGTACATTTCCCCTCAAAGGCACTGGCTTGTAGGGCCGTCCTCTCGCTTTGATATGTTTATGTACACTAGTCAGTTTTAAACAATACTTTATCCGAGAATTTTAAGGTTAGATTATTAAAATTAGAAATATTAGAAGTATGAGATTTTATTTTCTCTTTTAAGCTGCCAGTCTGGTCACTAAATGATTAGTACTTCTGACTGAGAGGAAGGCAGCCTCTATGGATAAGTGTTAACTGTGCGCATTCATCATTTAGAATGTCTTCTTTGGAAAACTTACACACATACACGAAGAATGAACATGGTTCATTGTTTCTCTTCAGTGGAGTAGCAGCAGGTCAGAGCAAACCCATCCTTCTCTTGTAGGGCTCTGTGTTCCATTGCCAAGAATGTGCTCTGTATGGCACTTCCCAAGAAAATTGTGAAGTTCGGAGGAAGTAACTTAATAACTGCCCTGATTCTGCCAAGTGTTACAAGCTCGATAACAGAAAACAGAATCCACACATTTCACCTATCCTGTCATTTTCACGGCCCAAGCTGAGGAGCTGTGGAGAACATAGGTACGTTTAATCTCTGCTGGTGGGCGTGAAAATTAGCAAGTTTTTCGGAAGGGACATTCAGTACTTCATAGCACACTTTTTCAGATGTAAACACCCTTTGATCTAAGGATTTATCTAAGAGAACAGGGAAAAAATGCTTTAGTTTCTTTAAAAATAAGGTTTTGAGAATTTCACACATGAGGACTGCATCTAAATCACTCCTGTCTCTGCCTCTCTTCCTAAGGCTTCACCTTCCCAACCCGTGATCTCTTTTTAAATTATTGTCATGTGTACCCAGGCATGCGTGTGTACACACACACACACACACACACACACACACACACACAAAACAAGGCAAAGGCTTTCTAGTTTTGTGTCTTGCTTGTGTGTGTTTTTTATAAAAGCGCATGTCTGCATCATCATCAAAAGAGACCCGTCTCTTTTGTAAGACTTTAGATTTCATTTCATTCCTTTCTACTTAGTCTCTAATTTCTTAGGACCTATTTATTATGTGCCATAGCATCTCATGGACGTATGAAATTTATTTCACAGTCTCTCATAAATTTTCAGTAATTCTTAGTTAAAAATAACAGTTTCATTTACTGTCCATTGGACATAGATGTTTTGAGTTGCATTTTTTATTTTTCCCAGTTATTTTTTTTTTGAGATTTTCATTCTTAATTGTGTATGTGTGTATATGGGGGATGGAATATGGCACATGTGTGCAGTTGCTCATAAAGGCAAGAAGAGATCAGATCCCTTGATGCTGGAGTTATAGGTAGTTGTGAACTGCCTGGGATGAAGGCTAGGAACAGAACTCAGGTCCTCTGCAAGAACAGCAAGCATCCTTAAATGTTGAACCATCTCTCCAGTCTCCTAGTTAATTTTTTCCTAGCATATGCAGCTTATTTTTTTCTTTAAGAAATTACCCACAAAAGTGAACTATTTAGATTACAATAATTTCTAAAAAGGAAACATCTATGAATTCAGTATCTAGCCAACAGGTTAGAAATTATATACACATTTTTGTAGAAAAACAAAACAAAAACAATAAAAAGCACTATAGTTATACTGGACATAAAATTTTTTTAACCTTTGTTTAAGTAGCTGCTTCCTAAGCACCTATGCATGCACACACGCACACGAGTGTGCGTGTGTGTGTGTGTGTGTGTGTGTGTGTGTTTTAGTGGCTACACATATCTATATCCATTGAATACATAACGACTTATTTAGCCATCTAGACAACTTCTCAGTTCCCTAAAAAGCAGAAGAGTTTATGTAAGGATGCAATACAAAAGTCCAAAGCAAGAGGAAGACGGATGAAGAAGGGAAAGCCAGCTGTGATTGATACCCTTGACTCGACTGTCTCTCGCTGTGACTGACTGCTTAATCCTGATTGTCCTCTGAGGCCCTATACATACACCATGTCTCAGGACAGTCAGATAGATGATGTTATTTATCACTTTCAGTCACGCTTGTTCTGAGGTCTGCCCCTTGGACATCATGTCTGTGCTTCCCTGAACTCAAGCATGATGAAGAGGCTCCCACACCAAGGGACTCATGTAAGGGGATTGCTAAGAAGGAGCTTGACACAATAGGCAGGTGGGACCAAAAATATCTGTAGGGGAACTTGACAGGTGTATATGCTATTATTAGACATTTTTCACTACTACAAATATTTTGTTTACCTAAAATTACATGATATCTAATATATAGTTTAAATAAATTATACCACTTGGGGTGATGATACACCCCACTCCCAGAGCAATAGACCAACTGTCGAACAACAATAACAACAACAAAAAACAGTACCATGGAGACATATTCTGTTGTGTTGTTGGACAAAGGAGTTCAAGAGACCCACTTAAGTGAAATTGGCTATTTCCATTGCCCTTGGATTCCTCCCAGAATTTGGAGGTAAGTCCTTATTGCTGAAGACACCATGCACTTCAAACACAGGACTTGGGAAGTATCAAGCTGAAACTGACCTGAAAGCCTCACAGTATCAGAAGGTGATATTCAAGCTGTCAAGGGAGAGAAACAATGAGTAGTGTAGTCAGCTGTAAAGCCTTTGAACCACAACAACCTGACTAACAAGATATCCACAGTAGTGGAATCGTGGCACTCCTACCTTGGAGGTAGTCAACAGCTGTCTAATTGGAATTAAAAGTCCACCCAGCAGGAGAGAAATTATGCCTGGTTCTGTAATCCTAGTCAACTACCTGCAGCCTGAAAGTCATAGAGCCTAGAGTAGAATACACTTCTGTCAGTTTTCTAAACCGGTACAGTATCTGTTTTCTAAATATCTGCCTTTATACCTACCCAGCATAAGTATGCTCCCAACCCTCATCGAAGAAGCGCCTTTTTGCAACAGGTGGAGACCACAACAGAGATGATCAAGTGACCAGAATGCAGAAAATAAATGACTGTGGAGTACCCAACCCCAACGAATAGATCTGCAATTCAATCCCTAAACTCGAGGCTTAGGAAAAATCACGCAAGAGGAAGTAGAATGATTGATTGTAAGATCCCAGGACACAGTGATAGATTGTTTCTCCTAGATATAACAGGGAAAAGGCATCCATCAATCTGCAACAATATGGTTGCCTGAACAAGCCCAGTGTCAGAGATGACAGTGCCAGTTGACATGCCAGTGCACAGAGGTGAACATCCACATGATTCCACCCATAGAGGTAGAGCTACAGGTGCTCAGTGGCTGCTGAGAGAGGGAGACTGTGTTGCCGACAGAGACAAACTCCCACACAGGTTGTCCTATTCCAAGTGGCCAGCCCTGGACACATACATGTCCAAGCCAAGCTAAATGGACTCAGTAGGCTATGTATACATGTGTGCATTTATTTATCTGTCAATCTATACATAGATACACACACACACACACATTTATGTATAAAGTCCCTGTTTATTTTCAGTAATTGGAAGTAATACTGTATCTCGTGTGTGTGTGTGTGTGTGTTGTGTTTAATGAGGAGTAATTGAGATGGTTTACCAAGCATAGTGATTTCTGTGGTCAGTATTCAAATTAAGCTTATTCTTATCTCTTGTACTCTAAAAATATTTGGAAAAAATAAGTCTGTATTTCCTGTTAGACCGTATTTATAGCCTCTGCAGATCTGTCCACGTAAACTGAAGGTGATACTAGAAGAGTATCCACTTACTTTTGTTTGTACTTTGTGTGTTTTGACTTAGTCTTGACTTTTTGAGGAAGACCAAAACACTTTGTTAGCTCCTCCTGTCTTAACCTCCTGAATGCTGAGATTACAGGAGTATGCCACCATTTCCAACTGTTAATTATTTCAACATTTTACCTCTGAAGGCCATAATGAGATTGTAAATATCCAGACTGGAATGAAGGTGTCTTGAGTGGCTATTTGGGACATCTTTGACCCTTGAAGACAATATAATATTTTTTAAAGCTTTAATGTCCTGTGTGTAAATGTTTTGCCTGCATGCATGTTTATATACTATGTGTATTCCTGGTGCCCATGGAAGCCAGAAGAGGGCACAAATGGTTGTAAGCTTTCATGTGGGAGCTGAGAATTGAACCTGGATCCTCTGGAAGGGCAGTTAGTGCTCTTAACCATTGGACCATCTCTGCTGCCTCATATGACAGGTTTTTGGGTTTTGCCTTTTTCAGAGCTCATTTGTAGACATTTAAATGATAACTTGGTCACACTAAATGACACTAATTCCTCAACACCTCTTTATCCAAGATACAGATTTCTGCCTTCCTCTGGTGTTCTGGTGTTTGGACCCTATTCTGCCTTCTCCATATGAACATCTGCCAGCTCACAGTAAAGTCAGGAGAGCAAAAAAGCTCTCTGTGTTTCTAGAGAGTGGGAAATGAAACAGGTTCTCATGTTTGGAACTGACTACCCACAATTCTCTGTGCTAAGCTATTCTCTGCAAAAAAAAAAAAAAAAAAAAAAAAAGTGTTTGGTTTGGTCATGGAGATGATCTGCTCAGTTCTTTCCCTTCAAGAAAAAGTGAAATAGGAAAAGAAACACCCCAAAACTTGCATACCTTTTGATCTCTGGAGCTTATGAACCCAGCAAAGACCACAGCTGTTAGAGCAGAGGAAAAACTGATGATTGCTAATTACCACAAAACAGTGTGTCTGCCTGTGGTTGGCAGCATGGACTTGGAATGGGCTTCTTTTCCATTTGTTTACAATGCTACTTTGGAAATTCCTTGTAGTGTGTAATTTTCTAAATAGTATAGAATAGATATTTTATAATAGTTTAAATGCCAGGCAGTCATTTAATGAAACCCTGCTATTGATTTCACTCGAGTCCTTTCCTCCCACCCTTGTGAGAGAGACAAATACAGAGTGGAAACATGAAGGCCAAGGTGCGCGTACGCAGTGCCTCAGGCCCGAGTTTGCTGGCCACACTATGGACCGAGGCCCCTCAGCGAGTGTTGTTGCTGGTGTCTAAAGAGCTGGCTTCGCGTCATTCCACTTTGTGTTTTGTTTCTGTACTTGACAAAAACACAGAAGCAATATTGGGAGAAAGTAGCTAAGAAATAGGATATGCAAGTGGTTGAAATATAAACAAAGAATATAAATAAGCTGTTTATTTGAGATTTGGAAGGAGCAAGTATACAGAAGATACAGCCAGCCACTAAGATTGCTAGTGGTTGTGTTTGAATCTAGCCACAAGGGAATCCAGGCCTCTCTACTGCTTAGCTTCTGTCTACTATCTGAGGTCAGCATAAGTTCTCCCACTGGGGTCTCAGACCCCACTGTGGTCTCAGACCGCATGCAGAAGCTAGCCCCATGTCCTGAACTGTCCTGCCCCGTTACTTGTGCAATTCTGAGTTAAAAACAAAATGCCAAATAAGAAATACCGCTAAGTGCATGAGTAGCAAAAGATATAGCAGATTTCTTTGACTGGATATTTACCAATTTTTTTCAATGCATATAGAAATTTTGAACAAATAAATAATACTTGGTTATGAATGGCTTCGCTATGAAAATACTGTAGATGAGGTCAGGCTTGGTGACACATACCTAAAATCCCAGCCCTCAGAAGGCTGAGAAAGGAGTGTTGTGAGTTCAACCCATTCATGAAGGCTCAACCTTCAGGACCTGATTGCTTTCTAGAGGCCCACCTTCGTATCATCATCACCTCGGGATTAGGGTTTAACCTTGGGTTGTTGGAGCATAAACATGCAGCTTGAAGCAGCTAGGAAGTGTTGCTCTTGTATTCCTTAATGGAAGATGGGGTCCAGGGTGAGAATTCTGAGAGGAGGGTAAGTGTGCCTCATTTCTGCGTATTTCTAGCATCACTACTGTACTAGCAATAGGGTTCTGTGACTCCAAGCACTACCCCTGTTTCTGTATTCGTGACTGTTGTCCCATGTTTCCTTTTAAATAAAATCTTTAAGGTTATTATATTTTAGGAATCATTATTTACTTCATAGAACTTTTGCAGGTTTATTCTACTTTTTAACCATCCATTTAAAAGATAAAATAAATACTCCATATATTTTTGTTTTATATACAACTCTAGCTTCATATTCTGAAAGTTTAGTAGCTTTAGCATGGTAAGATTTCAAATTTTGTTTTAAAACATTTACTCCACTAAGACTGGTAATCCAAGTCTGTAATCCTAGCTACTCTTAAGGCTGAGGCAGAGGGATCACAAGTTCAAGGCTAGCTTTGACTACATAGTACATTCAAGTCCAACCTTGTCAACTTTCTGAACCCCATCTTAAAGTAAAAGATAAAAGGATGTTTGAAGTTATAGTTCAGCAGTGTCATGCCCATTTAGCATGTATGAGAGCCTAGATTCAATCCAAAGTAACACACATACAGGAACACACACACACACACACCACACAACATACACATATATTGCTTAATTCTAATTAAATTAAATAAATACAGATACATTTGCATTTACAGATACATTTGCATTTACAGATATGTAAGTAAAACTAAATCCTGATCAGATTATAACCTGGCATCTATAGTGACCTAACCAGTCCAAACAGAGTCCTGAATAGAGTAACTGCTTAATATTTGATTCCTTTAAAAGAAAGAAATCAATTTGATTTTTCTAGCAGTAACTAAAGCACAACTAGAACTATGAGAAAGACATGGGACACTTATCAATAGGAATTTAAATCACCTTGTTAGTTACTTATTTCTGAGATCTGTGAGTTGGGTAAACATTGTGTGTGTGTGTGTGTGTGTGTGTGTGTGTATCACATCCTACTAAATTGCTGTGTAACATTGAAAGCAAGGTGGTGAAGGTAGTTTTAAAGCCATGATATTTTGTTAAAGAACTATACTTTTAACTCCATTCCCTATGTTATAATGTTCTTTGTATTCTAGCATGGGAGAATTAGCTTATCAATAGCTTAGAAACCAATGACCTGGACTTTACAGTAGCTTTTGAACTATCCCCACCTGAACCCCACTTTTCTATTCCATTGAGAAGTGAGTCATTGAGATGGTATTCTCATACTGAAGCCACTAGTGTTGTACCTTCTTGTACTTCTTTGTCTAGAGTGGAGTTCATTGTTTCTGCCTAAGCCTGTGCCCTCTATTTTCACACTGGGTCTCCCTGCTTCCTATCTAAGCAGGGACATTTCGCCAGCAATTCTTCCTTCATTGTCATGTATCATCATATTTTTATTCACATCTACTGAAAAAAGAAAAACAAAATCATGCCATTCCAATTCCATTTCTTTCTCTCTCATGGCAAAATTCCCTAGTCACTCTGTACCCACTCTGATCTCTTTTATTTTCCCACTCCCATATGGCTTTAACCCCCACTATGTGGCTGGACAGTTGACCTTTGGATTCTAAAGCCTACAAAGCAGTTTCTTGGCCTACTAGAAGGCCTTGACACACCTTCTCTGTCTCTGTAAACTCTGGAGGGCAGGTGACCTTAGTAATACTGTCCACTGATATGCCCTCCTTGTTTACAACAATATCTAATACTATGATAATGGATGGCCTGATTGAAGATTCATAGATCATTGAGAATTCAGAGAAGGCTTTTCTATCACACCCTGTTTTATTTTGGCTGTTCAGCCTTCCCCACGTTTATACTATGCTGACTTATCTCTATTTAACTCTAGTAACTTCTTGAAAATATACTTATGGAACCATCTGTGCTAGAATAGTATACTGGATCAGGCCAGCAACTTGAGCATTTTTAAAGATTTATCTATTTATTTATTTAGTGTGGCCTGTACATGTATGTGCCTGGTATCAACAGACGTCAGAAGAAGACATTGGATCCTCTGTAACTGTAGTTACCAGTGGCTGTGAGCTACCACATGGGTGCTAGGCACCAAACCCTGTTAATCTACAAAAGCAACAAGTGCTCTCACCCACTGAACCATGGCTCTCCAGCCTCTTAAAGACTTCTCTTCTTGATCATCCCATCTAATGGGAACTAGGTCATGCTTTTCTTTAAATTTATTAAAAGGATGCAAGTTGGGAATAGTTCATATTTAAGAGAAATTTATCATAGCCACTAAAACATACACTGTAAATTTCATCTTAGGCTATTTGCTTCTTCCTAAAGAAAATGTATGCTTTGCTATTTAACACAATATTATGCATCTTTGTAAGAGTAAATGAAGAAGTTCCTACATGAAAATCTACTTAATTGTACTAATCATGATGGGAAATTCTTAGTCTTCTGGGAATTCTCTTTGGCCTTTGAATAATATCATGCAACTGGCACGATTTTGCAAAATTAAAACAAACATGTTGTATTCATTTAAATTATTAGTTTCAGATGAACTCATTAAGAGTCACCCACTGGGAAGAAATCTGGAGCTAGTATCATGGGTCTATGAAGGTCTGTGCATTCAACTTCATGACCAGAGGTGTTTCTGACACAATTATCTTCTCCTTGGGATAATTGCTCTCTGACAGTGGAAGCAGAATGGCTGCAGGAGGCTGTGAGGCCATGAGAGCTGCTCCTGCTTTAATCTTCTCTCTGCCAGGCTTCCACAGAAGCTTCTGTAGAGCTAGTGGAGCATCCGTTAGAGATAAAAGGATGGTCCTGTAGTTCAGAGCTATCCAAGGCCATCTTCTGGGGCCTGCCAGGCTAGCGTTCTGTGTACAGATCTGTAAGTGGCTGATGCTAGGCAGACTGTATGACTAGGGTAAGGGGTACAGGGCTGGAGTCAACAGAAGCATCTAAAGGTGGAGAGTTGGAGCGGTGATGGGAGATGCTTCTGGAATCCTTTGAGTCTCTGGGCAATGTAGGACTAGTGCTAGATTGGTAGACGGGAGGATGGGGATGACACCAAGTGGGTTGGGTCTTCAGCAGCATAGCCAGCTGGCTGCATTGATCACCTTAGAATGAAGTACATTCATCTCCAGAGGATGTTCATGATAAAAGCCATACACTGAAACTGGGAGGAATCAGAATTGAGGGAAACAGATGAAACAGAGAATCAGCCTTGCAAAAAAAAAAAAAAAAAGAAAGAAAGAAAGAAAAGAAAAAACTCTCAGGCTATTAAAAATCCTTACAGTTAACCTTCAAAATACTTTATCCTAAGGAATTTTTTTTTATAGCTTTCTGTTCATTTTTTTTTTTTTTGTGTGTGTGTGTGTGTGTTTGTTTTGTTTCCCCAGAATGGAAATAGCTATGTCCTTCTTCACGGTCTCCCTAAGTAGTTGTGGCACTGTTAGTAACTATGAAACCACGGTTATTTTAATATCTCAGTTCTCACTGCATGAAATACTGACTCGTAGCTAGGGAAAAAAGAGATAAGGGAAGAGCTATCCAAATAAATGGAAATTATTATTTACCATTGCTGCTACTGTACTAGAAATCAAGTGGATTCACGCTTTCCTAGTGAACACCTGCAGTTTCCTTTTGTAGTGAATCCACTCAGTTACTGTGAGAAGCAAGATAGAGTTGTGGCTTTTTTTTTTTTTCTTTTAGGGGGATATCAGTCAATTTTTTAAACACTGTATAAAATATAATTTTCAGGTCTTCAGTATTCCACACAAACATCTAAATAGCCTGGAATCGACATGAATCGCTTTCAATGTACTAAAAAAAACCCCTGAGTTTTGGAGGGAGGTGGCTGGATTTGAGTACCCACTCCATTGCTTACAACCTGGGACAATTTTTGTGTGGTGTGCTTTGTTTCTATGAAGTGGGGTCTTGCTCTTTAGCCCAGGTTTACTCTGAACTTGCTTTCATACTGCCTAACCCTCCCAAGGTGGCACACGTGTGCCACCTCCCCACGCTTCTGGGAAAGCTTCTAGAGTTTGTTTTCTCTTCTGGGAAAAACAAGTGTTAGTGACTTAGTGACATGCAACGGTCTACGCACAGTACCCAGCACACAGCTTCCCAAGGGGAAGGCATTCTATTTTACTATAAGCCATGCCACATTCAAGGTGAAGAACCACATAGAAGAAAAGAGTGGCAGTTTAAACATTTGTACCACATACTGGTTCTTGTCCCCTTAAGTACTGGAAATAGGATAAAGACTGTGGAAACTAAGACATGTTTTTCAAACTTTGTTTTTCAAAACAAGGTTTCCTGAAACTTGCCCTGTAGACCAGGCTGGACTCAAACTCACAGAGATCCTCCTGCCTCTGCTTCCCAAGTACTGGGATTAAAGTACTGCCAGTACTTCTAGCTTGGCTTTTATGTTCTTAAAGCACACTTACTTCATTGCCTGGAGAGTGAGGTGCTACTCACTTAAGAAGTAGTGCCTATTGATTTAATAATCTGTTTAGGTTTACTCCATGAGGTAATCTGTAGTAAGCTTTTAATTCTGCGCACCATAAAGGGGGCAACAGAGCAGACAAATCACTCTTCGGCCTTAAACAATGTAGCGTGCGCCCACACGGCACCTTGCACAGTGTCATGAGAAGCAAAACTGGGCTGAATGATACACTGCTACCTCAAGTGCCTGGCGCCTCATAGCAGGAAAACAAGTTAGAAAGGGATGTTGGAATAGCACACTGGAGCTGAGACTGGCCCGGGAATATGGTCCTTAGAGCAATAACAGAGCTCAGTGACACTGGAATGACCACACAGGCTCCCAGTCAATCTGCTATCCTAATAGGGACCCCGAATCTAAACCTGGATGTAAATATAACTCTAGAAAAGCCAGCCCTGGTGCTCCCCATACAGAAGCCTTAACAGAACTGTGGCTAGCCCTGTCTATCCAGTCTATTTTCCCTACCATCTTACCGTCAGCCCTAAAGAAGCTTTTCTGATAAACCTGGGAGGCCTGAGTCTGAGGCTAGGGAAAGGGCATTTTGAACTCAATCTCAGAGCTCAGCCTGATTTTTGGTCTTGATGGCTGACCTAGCTTTGCTACCCTCAAGGTCTAGATCATCTCTTGAGTCCCACTGTGTCCCAGATTTCTGTATTAGTCTGTAACCATGCTCTTTACTGTTCTGCCTTCCCGTGAGCCCTCTATAAGGTCAAGGTGTCTTGGCTTCTGTTTGATCTTGCACCCAGGACAGAGGAAACAAGGAAAGGGAAAACAGCCACTGGTCTCAGAATATGCATGCCACAAAAACCGTCCTACTTAATCTGCCCAGGTCCTGAATATGCATGCATTGCCAATAGAGATCAGATACTGACCTGCGAATTTTTGGAAGCATCAATGTAGGAAGGATGGCTAAATTAACATTATCTTTAGTAGGTGAGTGAACTAAAGGAGGAAAATATGGTAGTATAAAAAGGTAAATCCTTTCACAATTCCCTGCAGCCATGACTAGTAGTTGCCAAGGCTGGAGTGTATATTCCCTAGTTATTTTTCCATCCCAAATACTGTGCCATTGGGAATTACATCATCAGTGATTAACTGAAGTGTATGTTCATGGTAGGGAGGCAGTTTCTATTTTTTTTGTTTGTTTGTTTTTCTTTTCACCCAAACCAAGGAATTGGGCATTGTGTGTGTGTGTGTGTGTGTGTGTCCCCTAGTCTCCAGTTATTGCCTGCTGTCATGCATTTCACTCGTTTACCTTCACTTTTATTCCAGCAGTGCTTTCAAAGAGAACAATGGCTTCCTTTTTTCTAGTACAGAAGTGGGTGGATGTGGCTGAGAGCTATCGCATTCACTGAGAATGCTAACAAGCTGCTTCATGATGAAGAACCAATAGGAAGGAGCAGTGATTACAACCGTTTTTTGAGGGTGTACTTTGTACTTCCCTTTGTAGAAGGGAAGGCCACTGTTACTTCTTCTCTTATTGTTTTTCCTCTCCTCCCTCTTTAGACAAAACCTGTTGCATTTGCAGTTCGGACCAATGTCAGGTACAGCGCAGCCCAGGAAGATGACGTTCCAGTGCCAGGAATGGCCATCTCATTCGAGACAAAAGATTTTCTGCATGTTAAGGAAGTAAGGAAAATAGTTTCAGTTACTTTTCATTGTGATTTTCACCTTTAACTCTCACTTATTTCTTACAGCTGTGAAATAGCATTGGGTCTAGCTGCAGTTATATAACATACAGCTAAATCAGTGGCTCACCTTCTCTGATATAAATAAACACTTTTTTTTTTAAATGTGGAAGGGAGTCAGAGGCTCCTGACAGGGTCTCGCCAGGGCCCCTTTGGGCTTTGTGCCCCAGAAATTAGGAACTATTTGGTTAGGTGATCCCTTTTTATGCCTGTCCTGCATTTTATCTCTTAATGATTAACCTTGATTGGCTACGTGCGATTTTTCCTGATGTCTGAAGTTTGAGTCATCTAGGGAAGAGTTGTTTGTTTTTTATAGGACAGATTTCAATCTGTGACCCACGTTGGCACTGGACTTTCTATGTAGCCTAAGCTCTGAAACTCACTATATAGCTGGCCTCACGTCTGCTATGATCCACCCTCCCACACGCACCCCACCTCATTCACCTGAGTGCTAGGATTACAGTTGTATGTCACCATGTTTGCCTCCTGGGAGAGGGCTCTGTTGCTTCTTCCTGCCTGAGAAGCGTCATTTCTGCAGTGTAGAGAGAATGGGAATTAGAGCAAGCGAGACAAGAAGCTGATGCCAAGAAATTCCTGTTCCCCTAACCTGACAATGACAGAGTCTGTAAATTGGAAAAATTCACCTTTAATTAAGTTTTGTTTGGTGTCCACATGTCACATGCTTGCTCTGTGGAACACCATAGGGACAGTAATTCTTCCTAGATGCGCATAAGCTATTTTTGAACCCTAGAGAATTTACAGTTGGAGGAAAGCACAGGGAGATTATTTAAATTAAACTGACATGTGCACTAAAGGGCACGAAGGAAGGAGGTAATGACTGCCCTTTAAGAAAGCTCACAATTGCAGTAATTTTTAGACAGAGATGTGGAAAAAAAAAAAAAAAAGCAAAAAAGGAAAGCACAGTGTTCAGAAATGATGGTGAACCACTTTACAAGAGGAAGTTACACTAATACGGGGACTTTTCTCCATGCCAATACTTTGAGCAGGATCAATTTCTACTCTGGGAAGAAAACCCTTGAGCATTCTTTGAAATGTTTGAGAATAGATTCAATTGACGAAAATAAAATTAGATCACAAAGATTCAAGATAAATACTGGTAAGAGACAAACTGTCCACGTCAACATGAGAAAAAGCATCTGTGAACACTGAACTGTATGATAAAACTGCACAGAGTACATTTTGCTGATACAGAATATTTCAGGTACATTTCAGTATTTCTCTTTCAATATTAATATTTATAATTAATCCAATTTTAGAAGGGAAAGGGCTCTATAAGATTTCCTAGCTCCTAACTGCCTCTTGCTAGGGATGACCATTACTCTTTGAACCTTGACAGCCAATCACAGAGTCTGGCCTGGTCCAAAAGGCACCACTGGGAAGGGAAACACAAGGACATGCAAAGCCCTCATTGGACTGCTGTCTGAGCACACTGAGCCTACGTCAGTCTTTTGAGCTAAACCCATGAAACTGCAGAATTTTTGAATGTTGGTATTTAAATGTGTGCTTCTAACTGTCATGTTTCTCTCCAATGAAAACAGTTCATATAGAAGAAACCAATTCAGACTTTTAGACCTCTTTGCACTGATTCTAATACTTTTGATTTTGTTTAGAAATTTAATAATGACTGGTGGATAGGACGACTAGTTAAAGAAGGCTGTGAAATCGGATTTATTCCAAGCCCCGTCAAACTAGAAAACATGAGGCTACAGCATGAACAGAGAGCCAAGCAAGGGAAATTCTACTCCAGGTATGAGAAAAGTACCGGCTGTTTCTCTAAAACTGCATACAATGTCTTCCTTTCTATCCTGTTGCTTGCCAAGTGCTGTGTTCCTTATTGTGTATTAAGCAGATGCTGATACGATTCATTGACAGCATCACCACTCTCTTTAAAAAACACTTCATCTCAGCTTCTAATTTTTATTCCATTTGAGAGAGAATCAAATTAACTATGATCATTAATAAAAACAGCTAAGGTCACGAAGCATTAAATTTTGCCTTCAGCGTGGAGGAGACTCTGAGGTCCTAATCATTTACTGAACATACTCAGGCATGTAGCAGCCATGGTGACTAATCGCAGGGTCTGTCTGTAGCTGCCCAGTGTGGCTGAGAGATGCTTAAGGGATATAAATCTAACCATCTCTGGCCAATAGAAGCTCTGGTGGCCTGTTAGTTTCATTTTCACCAGAGAGATCCAATTTTCAGTTCTGCCAACTGTTACGCACGTGAAAAGATGCTACGTATGAAGCACATTAAAACTGCCTACACGAAGAGCAGTTATCTGAGTTATGTAATAGGCCGGGCTTATTACTCTAACTACAGCTTCCAAGGAGGATTAAGCTTGTCTTCCCTTCACCAAGACACTCAACAGGAGGGCTTCTCATCCATGTGGTGAATTTCATACTGAAACCTACGTAGTCAAGCCAAGAACATGGCATGCCTCTTCCCACACGGGCAGAGGAAAGGAGTTGGAGAAGACTTTATCTTCAGGTGGATAACTGTTTCCGCCGAATTACATCTTGCTTGTTTATATGACGTAAACTTCATTGTTAGTGCTAACATTTTAAGGCTAGCAAATATTTTCACCTAGGCCAGCAGATGAATGAAATAGAATACACCCAACTTCATTTGCCCTTTTCACACTCCTAATATTTTGCAATTTATTCTACAGAACCAGGTTACTTTTTTTTTTTTTTATAACTGTATACTCTTTCTTTTCTTTTCTTGATTTGACTTTATTGCATCACTTTACCAAGCTTTTGTCTAGGTATGTTTAAGTACTTCTATTCACTTTCACAAGTATTTACATTTGCCTTTTAACTCTTTGTATATTTTGTGAGGACATAATCAGAGTCAGTGCTTTGAAATGTATTTATACATGTACAGCACATACACATATACAGTTCAAAAGACTGAATTTTGTGTATATGTGCACACATATGTTTATTTGTATTATATATACACACATACATATGCATATACATGTAAGTATGTATATACAAAGATTTTGAAGACTGACATAAATCAGGGGCTGGAGAGATGGTTAAGAGCAATGGCTGCTCTTCCAGAGGACCCAGGTTTCCCATTACCCACATGAAGTCTCTGTAACTCCAGTTCTAGAGGATCAAATGCCCTCTTCTGACCTCCATGGACACTGCACACAGGTGTTACATTTACATATATGTAGACAAAACACTCATACACATAATAAAGATGTTTAAAAAGACCAACAAAAATCAAAGCAGTTTCAGAACTTGGCATGTGGCTGACATTCAAAGGGGACATCTGCTTCTGGACATTCTAGGTATTCATAGCATCTGTCACAATTTTACACAACACAATATAATACCTATTAAAATGTATAAATAGCATAGAACAAACCTGTGCTTGAACTAAAGTTAAACTTAGTATTGTAGGGGGAATTCAAACAAAAGGCAAAAGCCATAGAAAAGAAGTGTTTGGTCTTAGCAGGAAGCATCCTTGCATACTTGCCAAAAGTGATTCTGTAAGTTCTACTTGTTACTGTTTATATTCCCTTGTGTCTTTATTGGATGCGCAGAAGCTCCTGCAGATATATAGAGCCCACCTGCTGTTTGTTTAGCTAAAGTGCTAAGTAATTGCTACACACACACACACACACACACACACACACACAGAACTTATATGCTTTTATACTTTAGTAAGTGCTAAACACAATTGATTTGTATATTAAAATGCTACAAGAATGGAAAAAAGTTCAACCAGTAAGGCAGATCTTTTACTTTTCTATCAGTATTTAGGTAGGTCAGTGGTGCCCCTTGAGGCACAGACATGGTGCACAATTCTTTCTAGCAGAACTTGGCCCATCCATGATAAGAAGCATTGGACATTGAAGTTACCTTGCCTGAATTCCATGTCATTCTGATAGCATGCTTCTGTCCATCTTTATGTGTTAAGGGATGACACACATCCCTACCTGCTGGTGAACTGTACATTCTACCTCAACTCTGAAGTTTCTAAGACACACAAGCCATGTTCTATCACATTAGAAGCTGGTAATGGAGAAGGAATTTTTTAATTTCTATTTTTTCTTTTAAATTAGCATACAAGGTATTAGATATCATTATGGCATTTTCTAACAAAGTGTGTTTTAGTAGATTCTCCTTTGTCCAGTTCAAGAGTATTGAGTAATCTTCATAACTCAACCAAGTTTAATCCGCTTTGTTAGTCTTGTTTTGGGAATGCTCAATATTGTCTTCTGGTTAAATCATAATACAGTCTGTGTTTAAGTTTCTTCTTGTGTCCTAAAGATTGGTTGAGTTGGGGCACTATTGTGCTTTTCTTTTACAGGTTACCATGAAAGCTATACCTTTAATCTTAAGATACTAAAAATAATCAAGCTAAGCAAAAGGAACTGGATCTAAACAAGGAAAGGTTACTTTTAGGTGTTAGCCTGGAGATCTTACACCTTGCCTCCAAGGCCCTCTAAATTTAAAGGCAAAGATTTGAAATCTCTTCTGTTTAGCCATCTATGATCTGGAAGTTGAGGGCCACAGAAATTATCCTAGCTCTTTTCCGTTCTCTCAGGGACTTTAAAAAAATTAAATCCTAAACTTCAAAACAGAGACTATCATCAAACCGTTTCAAGTACTCCAGGAATCTCCACTGGGAAATGACTGTCTGCTTCCTTGTAAGCAATACACATTCTTCGAAAGTTCAATAAAAGCACAATAAATTATAACATTTATTGAGCAGTACAATGTTTTAGCATCAGAAACAAGCATCAGTTTAATCTGAATTTTTGCTTTACTTCAGTAAATCAGGAGGAAATTCATCATCCAGTTTGGGTGACATAGTACCTAGTTCCAGAAAATCGACACCGCCATCATCTGGTAAGTCGGTGATCAGTGCTGACCACTGCATATGCTATTCATGCTTCCCAGACTTCTTTAGTTGTGTGAAATTTACAAACCTACAAATGTTAAAATGTATCAGAAATAAAAACGCCCCCATATAGTTAGGGACAGTATGGACAATGTTTTCCCCCTGGTAATGAAGAATCAAGCAAGGAAGTAGCCTGTGTTTTGCTCTAAGCTGTTACTGAAGTGGTGGGTGTAATTTAATTGCTTATCATTATCCCTACTTTGAAGGTTGTCAAGGACAGCAAAGTTTTATGTGAAATTATAATTTTAGTTTATTTTATTGCCTTTTGTCTGACAAATCTGGCAGCTTTACATCGTGTGAGAAGTTGAAGTTCTATATGTTCTTCCTGAGAGTTGACACCTTTTATCAGGTAAACACTTAGCAAAAATCTATATAAGTGGGCAAAATATGAGCATGCACACACAAAAAAATGTCAGTTTAGGATCTATATTGATTGGAAAAACCATACACTTACAACTCACAGCTCACCTAAACATTAGGCGAGCAAATCTGCTCAGAGTAGACACTGCAGGCCTTGCAGTGTTAATGAGCGGCATATGTCTGCCATGATGGAGGAGGACCTGGGAGCCCCTGTATGCATGAGGGAGTCTATTCCTACCCTTGCTCACATGTGTGGAGTTGCAGGGATTTCTCTCCAGCTCTTACATCTAAAAGGCCATCTCAGGAATTCCTGAAGATTCTTATGGGGGCCCTATCATGGAAGGTTACATCAGATTGTGATAAAGCCCCTGCTGGAGACAAGTAAAATTCTTCCAATGTCTCCTAATGATAACACAACCTTGGTTCCTGTTAATGCAATGCTGAAAAGTGCCTGTATACTGGGGATCAAGTCAGTGTGCATATAAGATTTAATTTTGGAGTCATGTGTTATTCCTAAAAATCAAGGTCCATAAGTCATGTAACACAAGGAAATTTAGATGACTTTAAAACCACTAGAGTTTTAAACAGATACAGAACTTCAGAATAACTTCCCTGAATGCTAATAATAGAAAACACTGAGATTGATTGGCCTGGAGAGAAAAGCAAATGTAAGATGCACTATCAGAATATGTGAGCTCTGTGATGTGCTTCATATTAATAGCTCAGTGGCTCTAAAGGGAATCTTCAAAAAATCATAGAGAACATTTTCCAAGTCCACTTCCAAAGACAACTAACTGCTCCACAGCAAGTGTGTCCTGGCCTGCAAGGATAATATATGTAACTACAAGGATAACAAGTATCATTTTCATCTGTGTTGCTTACCAGAGGTCCTAACTATAATTCCCAACTCACTGCTAGACCGAGGAGTAATTTCTATTTCCCATAAACGTAATGGGGCAGTCTTCAGTTGCCTAACACATATCTCTCACCATACATGTGCATAGACCCCTGAACTTGGCTTGATTGACCCAAGCTCTATGAGTGAGCTAAAATATGTTCCTAAGGTTCTCTAAATAAATAAGGAGTGAGACAGGCGAGTAAGTGAGAGTGAAGAATAAGAAAATAATTTATAACATGTGGAAGTGCTTTTTCCCACCTAGATGCTAATGTTAGCTAAGGTATGAAAATATAAGTATATAATTAAAAGTGGGTAGTATCTCTCAGGAGAAGAATCTGGGTTCAATGAAGTGTATACAAACCTGAAAAAAAGTGAAAAGCTTGTTTCTTAAATGTGTTCTGAATGTGAACACATTTTAGCTTTCTATTTCAATAGGAACCCAATCACTTCTAGACCTAAGTTAAAGCAAAAGGTCACTAAGTGGTAAGTTGGAGAGGGATTTTGACCCTTGGTGTTGAGATGCAGGTGAATTTCCATCTGGAACTCAGGCTCTGTGTTGGTAGCTGAACACCTCAACCCTTGTCAGGGCTAGACCCATGTGCATTCCCATTCTTTATGAATTTCCAGTCGTCATTTTAAAAAACAAATCCACCTGGTGATCACAGCAGATGCAATTCAGTGGATAAATCCTAAAATCCAATTCGGAAATGTCACTATCCTCGAGGCCTATGAGCTCTGGCATTTGTTGAGGTTTCTAGCCTCAATGCCAATAAAATTCTTGGAGGGTACTAGTCCTGGAATGTGGCTTTCATAAGCTCAATAAAAGGTAAACAGGATAAAGTAGACAGTAATACACCGCCAGAAGGGAAACAGATTTGATACTGGGTCAGACCTATTATTAGAACAAAACAACCTAGATCCTCTCCTTTGTGTCTGGAAGTTGCTCACAGCATGCTTCCTTGTTGGGAATCAAGAGCAGCTTTCACCATTCTTTCAAGATAATGTTGCTAAAGGAGAAACTTTCCAATGTGAGCAAGGCTGCAGTGTGGGGTAAAAATCTAGTTTGGTCCTAAACACCTGAAGATTTTATGACTATGACATGGTCTTTACAGACCAAGATCTAAACCTTCAACTAATCCGTATACATAGAGAAGACAAGAGGAAATCGCACCCATAAAGTACCAGAGCTGGTAATTGCCAACCGTGTGTAGATAAGCCATGTGTTCATCCTTCACAGGCTTCTGAACTAACCCAACAGAAACCACCTGAACAGGCAATCCCTGTTCTCATGTCTGAAACATCTCAGACCATAGTAACTACAAAACTGAAAGATAATGTGCTGTGTTATCAAATGATCTTGAGTCCTTTGACAAAGCCAGACAAAGTTGCTGTAAGCCTCGGCTCAGCTTGTGTATCACAGAGCATGGTTTAATTATCAAACTGGCTATTTGTTCCTTAAAGTCAATGCACTGTGGTATTTGTCAGAGTTAATGTGTTTTGAGTGAGGGTCCATGGGGTGAATAAATTTTTTTCTGCTTGACTTCTAATCTCAGCCATAAATTAATTGCTAATACGTACCAAGCTCAACTCTGATATTGTTCTGAACCCTGATCCCAAGGACATGACTAATGGGGAGGTAAAAGGAACGGAAAGAATGCATCCAGAGTGGGAAGGTCCCTCACCTACAAGGCAGTGTGGTGTGGCGATGGGCACCACTCTACGGCAGGAGCCATTGGGTCCGTGTCCTGGCACTGCTGGACTTCTGCCGAGGACAAGCCCCTGACACTCTGTGGGTTCAGATTCTGAGTCTTAAAGATCAACAGGGTTTGAGTTGATTTTTGAAATTTAACTATTCAATTCTGTAGCTGATAAAACTTTACAGCAATTTCATGTAGGAAGATTCCATAAATTCGAAAATGAAAGTATGAATTTTTTTTTCATTTACTAGTTTTAGAGCTATAGTTTCAGGTTAAAAAAAAAAAAAAGGATTTCAGAAGTCTAAACATGTCAAGCAACTAACCTTTACTCATGAGGAAACAAGAGGCTTGTTCTCCTGGGCCTTAGGGCCCTTGCTTTCTGCTTCAGATGCTCAGAAACCACCTACATTTTAACTGATTTTGATATAATGATTTCATTTATCTGTTTTCCCACTGGTCTTCAATCAGGCTCTCTAGGGCGCACATACTACCTTGAAATCACTTCAATACTATCTATCCGGGAGAACTCTAATAATCATTTGCCTTGCTTATGACTTCTTGGGTGTTGCCTGGGTTGAGGGCTTTCTATTCTCCTCTTTTCAAATGTCTGGTATAATTTTAATGAAACTATTTATATGATCCCCCTTTGCTTGACAAAATCAAACAAAATAAGACTGTGACCTATCATATTAAAATTTCCAATATAGTTATCTTTTCACCTAAGAGCTGGACTAAGACACTGTACTAAATGAAGCCAAATGCTCTGTACCTTACATTTATAAACTAATATGGAGACTATCAACACTTGAGACAAGTAAAAAGTGTTTCTCTAAAAGTACTCAGGAGATCTAGCACAAAACTGACTTTTGCAAGCAAACCGCTACTACAAGAGTATCTTTCTGTCTTGTTAGATTTGAATGCATTGCATCCTTAACATGTCTTACATTTATATTTTACTCTGTGTAATATGCTGTTACACTCACGATAAATCTACAGTGGTTAGTCTATTTGCTTTTGTTTTATTTTCTCTATAACCTGCTTTTCCTCTACAACCCACCTGATGACTTTTGAATTGTTTGTCTGTATATAGCTATAGACATAGATGCTACTGGCTTAGATGCAGAAGAGAATGATATTCCAGCAAACCACCGCTCCCCTAAGCCCAGTGCAAACAGTGTAACGTCACCCCACTCCAAAGAGAAAAGAATGCCCTTCTTTAAGAAGGTAACACAGACTTCCCAGCTCCTGTTGTCCACTTGCTCAACCGCGCTGCGTCACACTTTCCAGTCCTGTTGATTGTCTGTGTCCTTTGACAAGCCAATAACATGCATGCTCTGTTATTCTTTGTTTCTTTTCCATGCTGCTATAGCTAAGCAGAAGCAGAAATCGGTAAGTCGACATTGACATAACCGTGTTTTTCCTGCCACTGGCATCATTAGCATCAGTGCCTTCTATTTTACTAAATACACCCATCCCAGTTCTGAGACAGCCCATCAACAGCTAGTTGAATCCATGTATCTCACACCAACTAAATTCAGAGAGTGACCTGTTGAAATGCCATTATAGTACTTATCCTTTTTGATGGAATAGTATCTGCCACCAAGAGACTTTGTTTAAACACTCAAGGATGTCCAGCACTGCCCAGACTGTACCACACACCTCAGTTTGTACATGCAGACAGTAAAACTGTCTGTCTCTCTTTTTGCCAGAGACTTAACTTATAATCAAGCATGTTGAAGCAGATATTGGATTCTGATTTATGATATCCAGATACATTGCTAGTGCTTAAAAAAAAAAAAGAGCTTATTTGATTTTTAATTCAGTCAGTATTTAAACTTCTAATCCATTAGGTGCAGATGAACAAGACCAGTGGAAAACTGCAGGCTTATTTGGCGGTCTACTGTGAGTGTATTCTACTGTCATATATAAACACTCTGCCAGTGCTCTTGCCTTCTCCATCAGTCAGATTTCAGCATCTCATCTTTTGGACAACGGGGCTGCCGCTGGCCATATGTAGAGTCTTTGCCATTGGCCAATCAAGATGCCATATACCAATGCTGTACCCTGACTAGAAACTCCAGGGAATCCCTGAGACCTCTTTATAGAAGTTTCCTCTTGGCATGTTTCATTGCTTCGTAGCACTATTTTTAAAAGACCCTCCCCCATTTCCATTTTGTGTCCTCTTTTGACATAAGACCTCCCACAGCCACTATGCTTTTAGACTCAAAATTCCCAGTGTTACCAAGTCTGGCACAAGCATGGATATTTTTTAGCTTATATATATATATATGTGAAGTTTAATCTGTTCTACCTTAGACTTTCAGCAAATTAAAAGTCTTAACCTCAAAAAAAACAAACAAACCGTTTTTTGCTCTGTAGAGGTTAATAGTAAGTTGTCATACACAAAAGCAGAAACTTTGTTTTCTTTTTAAATAATCATTAAGAAGGAATTCCAGGCAATATTTTAAACACCTGGACTTTGTTTTGACCTAGAAAGCCCCAACCAACCTGATGATCTTCCATAAGAGTGGTCACCTCTCTGGTCCAACCCACCTTTCTCTGGTCCGACCTTGTCATCACAACTAAAGCTTGCAGCTAGATAACTGCAGGCGCCTGCATGGCAGGTGTTTTTCAGACAGTCAACACTGCTCAGAGAGTCTGGACTTCACCAAGTAGCAACATCAATAGAACCATGTTCATCAGAGAGTATTTTGCAGATCACCTGCCTGTAAATTACAAAACATTAATCAAATCTATTCTAATTTTTCCACTAAAGAATTCAAACAAAAATTGCTTAGTCAAAAAAATAAAAATCTTGTCATTAGCAAATATGGCACAAAATACCAAAATTCCATCAAATAAGGTAATTTCTATTGGTGCCCCTGCTGACGGAGAAGCTGATTGATGGCCAGCCTGGGTAACCCTTTGCTAGCTGGCAGTCACAGACCGAAGGAACCAAAGCCCTAGCTAATCCTGGGCCACCCACATTTCCTTATAGCTGTTACTACAGTGATTATGATTTATGTTCCTATTGATAACCGTGAACAGGGTGTTCTCACTGCAGTATCAAAAGCATGTCTTCCAGGCATTTTCAGTACAAACCCAAGTGATATGAAATGTAATCACTTAACAAATATGCTTATGATGCCTTCGGCGCTGGTGCTCATCCTTGTGTTCCTGATTCTGTGATAATGTGGAATTCAGAACAAGAGGGCCAGCTGTGTGCACGTGCACACCGTCTACTGTGTTTTAGGTTGCTTTAAGAGTGCTGCTTGTCTGCTTCTGTGCTTTCACTGTACTGTTTGTCTCGCTTCGTTTTTTAAATTTCATTCAAGTACGTATTTTATCTTTATCGTGTCTACTAAATGGAAATTCTGAGTGCCAGGGAAAATTTGAAGCAGTAAAAGACGAACACTCCATTCAAAGCAATATTTTTCTTTCTGTTTTATTATATGATCTACAACTACTGTAGCAGCCTACAACTAAGATGGATACTGTTGAATTGGATGTGTTTCTAAATAGCCCCAAAAGCAACAGAAACAAAGGAATCCAGAAAGTTTGTGATGGGTAATTTGTCAAATGGCTTTTAGTGACAGTATAAAGAACATTTCTTTTGATGCACGTGATTCTTAAAATATAATTTTCAGATGCTCCTTAAGGGGGGTATGTCTTACAGAGCTCACAAGTCTTGAGAGTAAATGACTCGCTCCTCTAGTGTCTCAAGGCCATCTCTTGTCCTTATGCATTAAGAAAGGCTATTTCTGTATCACGTTGCAATTGCCCATTACAAGTGATTGTTTAAATTTCATCAAGAAAATTATGTTACCTAAGTTTCAAAAATTTTATGTGAAGAAATAAAGCTGGAAAGTAATAGATTTTAAAATGGCAATTAAAATTTAGTTCCTGCCCTATTCACCTAAAGAGAAAAAGAAAAAAATATTACCCAGAGAAAGGTATGAATCCATTATGGAACAGAAACTAGCTAATGTGTGCTTCAGAAATGCATTAGATATGCAAGGTAGTAATAAATGTTTTGAAGCCACTAAAGCATGGTCAAATGAAATTATGACACATCATTCACCTTCCTTCCAAGACACATAAATCTTGACTTGAGAAGTTTATAAATGCCAAAAAAACAAAGGCCAAAATTCTGAAGCATTAATCATGAAGCTGTGAACAGTGATGATGACTATGGTTATAAAAGCAGAAATTGGCATGCATGCTTGCTTATTATTTCAGTAAAATTCCAAGCATTTAGTAATGAGAGGCACAGTGTTTGGAAACTAGGGTTTATGCAGGTAAGACCAACATATCAGATGCAAAGGTAACAGGGATTTATCTTACTTTCATAAATAGCCATAATCCTTTTAACTCTTTAGAAAGCTCAAGTATGCTTAAGGAGCAATGCTGACATACAGTCGAGTCTAAAGCCCGTAGTCTGCATCGGGGATGCTTCTATTCGTTCTACCAACTAGTTTATATGCAAGAAAACTAGACACTATTCAGAAACTCAAACCTTAGGAAAATAAACCTACCAATCTTTCATTGGGTCTATTTATGTAGAAAAGAGGCAATTATGAAAATATATAAATGTCTGAGAAACCAGTGCTTTGAATATTGCGAGTTTAGAAAAAAGTACCTTATGTATAAAGTACTTCGGGCATACTGTCTTTGAGAGGCCTAAAAATGTCTCATTTCTCTGCAGACAGAGCACACTCCTCCTTATGATGTGGTACCTTCCATGCGCCCAGTGGTCCTAGTGGGCCCTTCTCTGAAGGGGTATGAGGTGAGTAGCTACCCTCTGTAGCACATTTGGCCTTCCTCTGCTAACATGCTTTATGACGACACCACCCACTTCAATGTATTGAATTTGACTTGACTCACAGCAGCAAAGCATGCTGATTTTCAGGCTGTGGTATATGTTGTTCAGTGTTCTGCTTTCCTGGAGGTTGCCTTGGATACCCCTTACCACATCCAGGAAACAGCATCAAATGGAGAATGCCTACAAGCCCTTGCAAAGTAATTTCTTGTCACCAAAACATCATAAGCTCAGAAATTCTATCTTGTCACTTCATTATGGCTTAGAAACGGAAAATGTGGTAACCTCACTTCTTCCAGATGTGACACTCGGATATTTAAGTGTTAGTGAAGAGAAGTAAAATAAGCTCTCATAATCAGTAACAATTTTTTGATCCTCGGATTTTTGTTAAGTTTTAATTTATTATTCAATTGCAGGTCACAGATATGATGCAAAAAGCACTGTTCGATTTTTTAAAACACAGATTTGAAGGGCGGTAAGTGTTTCACAATGATGGCTTTGTGTACTTTTTGTCTTGAAGGTGGTCAAACCCTGTGGGGCCAATATCCGATCCCAAGAGTAAACTGTTTTCTGCTCTGACAGAAAAGTAGGTTTTGTTTAGTGCAACCAGAGCCAGTTTGTGTTGCGCATCCTTAACCCTGGACACCCCCCTCCCTGGTCACTGCACCTGCCGTCTGTAAGCTGAATGTGGCCTCACTCTGCTCACTGTCTCACCCTCCATTCATGAGCCAGTGGTTCCTCACTGCTGCTCAGCTATCACAAGCACCCTCTCCTCACTGTCCCATCCTTCCGAAGACTTCCCTGTAATCCCCATTTAACCTCTTCTTGCTGAACCTTCCCCCGGTCAACCTGTATTCGTGTTTCATTAAGAAAATGGGCAAGCTGGGGTTGACACATGCATGTAAGCCTAGCACCAGAGCTGAAGCAGAGGGAAAAAGCCAGACTAGGCCTCCTAGCTACTGTCTGAGGCAGGAGGATTAGAAGCAAACAGAAGACACTGGTGACCCCCACTACATTTATCCCCACTTGCACATCTGCCTGAACGATCCTCTTCCTATGGCTTCCTTAGCAACAGTTAACTTACCCATAACCACCCGGGCACCCACTCATTTTCTTTCCACTGCAACTACCCAGACATTGTTTCCATCCTTCCCTCTCTCCTCATCGTTTCCTGCCTTATTGGAGACTCCCACCTCCCACCCAGCTGCCTCATCTTTCTCCTTCCTTCATAGCAGAACTCACTGGGTTGTACATACTGTTCCTGTCTCCTTCTATCTCAACATCCACTCCAGTCAGACTCTCCGTGATGCTGACTGCCTTAGCATTACGAGTATTCCGGACAGCCTGGCCCATGTCCACATCAATGACTCTTCTTTGCTTCTCCCTCTGGTGGGAACTTTTCCTCCACATATTCCTGATAATGTGGCCTCTCTCTTCATTTTTCTGGTGTTCTTTTATGTGTGTGGCTTTTTTTGTTACTGTTCTCCAATCAGGATGTGAAGGCATGTTTTGTGAACTATGGCACTCTCCGAGCCTAAAGAGGACTCAGTATGAAAAGGGACAGCGGAGTGCTGAGTCATTGTCTGCTGTGTATTCTTTGCTAGAGAAATGCAGGCACACCAAAGCCACTGTCCTTGCCTCTGAAGAGCACTGTGTAAATTTCAAGTTGAAACTTGTACAGCAAAACAAAATATAAATAAAAGGGCATCCAGCACGTGTGTATGTACACAGTGTGCAGGTAGTACAAAGAGTAGTCAACAGATTTGAGGATGTCACATCCAGGAAGGGTTTTAATATTACTAATTACTAATTTTACTTTAATATTACTAAGAACTCACCAACTAAATCAGAGGCATGGCCAGTAGAGGGAAAATGATGGTACTAAGGTATGATGTAGCATTACATACGTATAAAACAAGCCAACGAGAGAACTCTAAGGACCTATACAGGAAATTGCCATTCACAGGGAGGAGGCATATCTAGAAAGTCCTGCCTATGAGATGGGACCAATCCTTTTCCCTCCTCTACTTATAAAAACAGTAAAAAAATAAAAATAATAAAAAAAAAGGTACCTTAGTTTCATGGAGCGTAAAGATCTATGGAGAGAAGAAATTGTACAAGTCTTCTGGAAAAGGGGCAAAGTGAAGAAAAGACCCAGTTTGTGTGTGGAGAAGTCTGACCAGTGGATAATAAACAGAGGGTTGGGCTAGTCAGCAAGGCTCAGGACAAGCTTAGCTTATGGACACTGGTGCAGGAACTACAGTATTCTAGACACACTGCACAAACATGGCAAATATCTACTTGGATTAAGCTGAACTGAAGGAAACTATTTCTTGGAATCACAGAGACATAGAAAGCATGTATCACTACTGAAAGACAGACTTGAATCAAATGATGTGTATCATAAGAAATACTAAGCCAACTTCTAACCCATCAAAAATGTAAAAATCCAGAATGTAAAGCTTCAAGGTTTAAATCTAGACTAGGCAGCGGACAACCCAAGCATGCAGCACGGTGCCAGTGTGCATGTCTTCAGTCCTCATTTCTAACATGATAAATCTAGTTCTTTTTCAATATGCTTCTTCCTCTATGTTAACAACAAAAATATAACATCATATATGTAGGTTTCAGAGTCCTTTCAGATTTCTATGGAGTGTTGTGTAGACTATGCCTACACATACAATCATTTCCGACAGAGGTAGGCAAACTTTTATAGCACAACTGATATGATGTGTGATGGAGCAAAGGACTAAAAGAAATAGAGGAGATAGCAGCTGTGTTTCAAAAGTACAAAAGCTATTATATTAAAGGTCTATGGAGCCAGATACTATTAATGATGGGAAGTATTGGCAATGCAAAGGTTCTAGGCTATCAAGAATTATGGTATTAAACCCTCAAGAGTTAGGATCATTTGTGGTGCTCTGGAGAGCAGTCAAAACCACCATGGGCTGTGTTTTATCAATGAAAATGTGTTGTATCAAAGAAGAGCTGGTAAGTCCTCTTTGTTTTTTTATATAGTGGAACAGCTAGATCCACCATAACCAGTTTTGTGATGTAAGCAAAGCAATCTTTGTAACTTTTAGGACAATAACAGATGCATTAGCAAGGAAGTGGTGAAGAAGGCAAGCTACCATCTGGGGTACAGTTGGCTTTCTTCCCTAGTGATTTTCAAAATGTCAGTTGTCAGCCTGGAATGTTTGGAATATGTACTGTATTTCTACAGGGATATTAGTCCCTGTTGTCAGAATGATCTGTGAAGTAATCTTATTGGAGAGCAGTAATCCTGGGAAATATTGCATCACTTTATTTTCTGATTTAGGAAATTTACTTAGATGTCAGAAAATGTCTTCAAAATTAATGGTTTTATAACTTGGCTGCACAACAGAATTACCTGAAGTACCCATAAAGAGGCTGGAGGAGAGACCAGGTTTTATGACACATACTTATGCTAGTACTCAGGAGGCTGCAGCAGGAAGATCTCAAGTTTGATGCCAGCCTAGGTGGCACAGAGTGTATCTTGAGAAAAGACCAACCCTCTTAAGAGTCTTTATCCCCACAAATTTTGTCCTTAGATTTTCAACTACTTAGGGGCAGTTTCAAAGTAATGACAATTTTAAAGCCTGTCACACAGGCAGTAGGAGACTTGTCACTAGTGTTCCCACGATGGGCTCCATCACAGGGCTCAGCTGCCTCCCAGTGAGTGGCAAGAACTTGTTGGAAACTCATAACTAGACCTTTAGTGAGCTGCATCATGTGGGTCCCACCTGGGCATAATGCTAAGATGCTTATTATTTACTTTCCCCTCTGCCTGGAATCCCCTTCCCTCAGTATCCACATGACTCTTTCCTTCAAGTCTACATGCCATATTAACAGATGTGTAATTTCTGAACACTAAAATTATACCCTCCACACTATTCCATCTCCATGCCAACCTGTCTTATTTTTTTTTTTAATGGTATGTGACACGCTGACATCAGGTATCTGCTTCTCTGCCATCTTTGCTCCTTCATAAAAGTTTAAATTCTATAATAGAACTTTTTATGAGATGGGGGAGGGGCATGTCTCGCTATATTGCCCAGATAAATACACCAGACTCATGTACACATATCACAGGTGTTCTGTAAACATGCACGTCAGGAATGGTGACTTTAGTAGCTAGTTGTGTGCTCTGTGCTCCGCATAAAGGGAATCCTGTTACGTCAGGTATAGTTGGAGCCTCCCCAATGATGCTGCTCTACCTTAACATCTCACCCCCAAGTACACGAGAGCATTTTGTTCTCACAGTCCTGGTACACTGACCACCACCAATGAGGATTTCTTCCAATTGCTTTTGGGTTGGTGTTCCTCTACCATTGATCCCTTGTCATCTGTCAGGCCTCACCCTTCCCTTTCAGTCATATCCTTCTATCAGATCCCTAGAATGATCTTCTAGAATGTCTAAAAAGGCCTTTAATCAACCTACTTAACTGATGGTGTAAATGTTCAGGGATTCTGTTGCTGTTGAGACACGGGTCTATGTAGCTGGGGCTGGCTGGCCTTGTACTACAATTCTACATGCTTCATCCTCCCAATTGCTGAGATAGTCAGATGTGCCCCATGGCACTTGGCCACGGTCAGGGGATTCTGGAGGCTTCTGCTTTGTCATCTCTGGTCCCCATTGTTGCTCTTGAGAAGTCTAAAGCTATTTTCTTTTGGAAGCTTTTTGGGTTTTTTGGTTCCCAGTGTGATATATGTATGCATGTATGTCTGCTATGGGATTAATCAGTGCTAGATGCTTTCAATATAAAAACCCAGATTTAATTCTTAATTCTGGAATTATGTAGCTTGATTTTTTTTTCCTCCTCTCTTTTCATAACTATTTGAGATTTGAACTGCTGGGCAATTCTTTAATTTTCCAGCTTTCCTTCCCTACATTTTCTCACTTTTCTTTTAATTCTTTCAGAAGAGCCCTCATCCTTTCAATCTTTTTGATTTCTACTGTCATTTAAAAAAAATTCTAGACACTTTCTTATTCTGAGCTTTTAAACATAAATTTTGTTTCAGCTCTATGAACATCAATTAGCCTTGAGATGTATTTACTAATGGCTGCCTCCTGTAATAGCGTCTCCTGTACGACATTTACAAAGAGGCCTCGTGGTACTCTTCTATTTAACACAGAGGGCAAATGGGCATAAGCAGGAAGGTCTGTGCTCACAGGTGGGGCTTGCCGGCTTCCTGGTTCCCTGTATGACAGTCTTGCTTAGTATTTTATATAGGAGACCTCTGGTACAACATATATTTAGTCATTTTGCTGCTTGTCCAGAGAAGCAGCTTCCTTTCTGAGACCTAGAGGGTATGAATATAATAAATAAATATAAGCTGGGTTTCCCAAAAGACCAAGATGGAGAAGTGGGATGAGGGCTCAACATTCAGAATCATTTTTTTCCTTGCCATCTAATGTTCCAAGCCCCCCCTCCTCTGCCTACAGTCCCCTAATCAGGGGCCCTCTGATTTACTACCTGTGGGCAAGTCTGTGGTTTTACACCAAATAGATAAGTAATTCCTACCTGGGCACTTGATGTTGGCGGGGTGGGGAGCTTGGGGGTTCTGACTTTGGAACAGACTTTTAAACCAAACCTCTGGGTTTTAGTCTACGGTCACCACTTCTTCAAGGATACTCTAAGTCTTTCATTTTGTCTCACGTTTTCCCTGCCTATCTGAATATGTATAGCTGCTTCCTCTTCTCAGCTTCCACATATTATTTATTTCTATCCCATATGAAACCCTTTTATTGCTGCTGTCACAATAGCCTATATGTATACTTCATATCATGGTGTCATTATTCTATGTCCATTGTCCATCTATCACTAAATTCTTTGGAGGAAGGCTGGTTTGCTTTTTCTTCATGCATGTCACAGCACTGCACTATGACTCAGAGTTTAATTTAAGAGTAATTTTGGTTTTGTTTTTAGTAACAATGTTTTAGATAAGTCTGCTTGTAGTTTTTGTTTTGTCTTTCATCAGCAAATGTGAATCTCTTACAAGTTTCAGGGACATTTAATCAGACTCTGTAAACAACCAGTAAATGTTAGGCAAGACAGGAGCATAATAAATGATTACCTGTCCTAATAAGTCTGTTTTGAAACATGTGTGTACATGTGTGTGCACATGAATATAGGTGTATGTTTACACTTATGCATGTGTATTTCAGGTTTAAATATTGAATGTGTGAGTGTTTTGTCTGCATATATGTATATGTATCATGTGTGTACCTGGTGCTCATGGAGGTCAGAAGGGGGCACTGGATCCCTGGAACTGGAGTTACAAGTGGTTATGAAGAACTATGTGGGCGTGAGAAGCCAAACTTGGGTTCTCTGCAAGAACAAGTGCTCTTAACTGCCGGACCATCTTTGCAGCCCCTTATGCATATACTCATGTATCAATCATCCTCTAAGTTTTGGACATGTACTTCTGTTTTATTAGACTGACAATCTTTGAGGTTTCTCTTTTCTCCAACAGGATATCCATCACAAGAGTCACTGCTGACATCTCCCTCGCCAAACGCTCAGTATTAAACAATCCCAGTAAGCATGCAATAATAGAAAGATCCAACACAAGGTCAAGCTTAGGTAAGTTAAATATTTCTTACCTAACATCAACAGTAAGCAGATCTGACTAGAGAATAACTCCAGGCACCATACAGAAAAATCGATGTCAACAGCTAATCTATAGTCTTGATGATTTCATAGCATAATTAAGGTAGCTTAAGTCAAAACATTCCACCTGCTATCAGCATTGTGGTTTGTTTCTGTAATGTTCCCCAATCATCAACATTTGTGATGAAGAAATCATATTCAAAACAGTAATGATTCACATGCTGGGACTGATAACAGAGGAAGTCGACTCCTATCTGTCCTCTGGGTGGCATGAGTATTTTTATTTCTAAAAGCAGTGTGGGGACTTTGGTGTAATTATAGGGAGGTGATTCAAACTGTTCATTAACGTACAATGATAAGATAAAATTCAGACCTTCCAGCAGCTACTGTAGCTTACTGAAACACGTGCTTCAACATGTTTGGTTGTTGGATCAAAATAGCTTGGTGTTTTATTTCTGGTCCACTTTTAATTATTGTGTTTGGTTTCTGGTTTTATACATTTTGTAAAAGTTGTGGAACATGTTTAGGTTCGTTCTTCATATGCTAAGTATGTAAATCCTGCGGTAGGCAGGGATTTGGCATTCTAGTTTTTTCAGTTTCTCTGAACTATAATTACATAACTAGAAAAACAATAACATTTTATCTTTTAGTAATACTTCATGAAATACTTCTTGTTTGGGGGGCTTGTTGGGATAGTTCAATGAATAAGAGTACTTGCTACTCTTACAGAGAACTGGAATTCCGTTTCTAGTACACATTAGACAGCTGACAATCACTTGTAACTCCAACTACAAGGGATCTAACACCCTCTTCAGCACGCATGCCCACATACACAAAGTAAAACTCAGTTTTATCTCCTGCCTAGTAAGTCTTCAGAGATGAATCTTTGTGACACCTGTCTGAAAATATATTAGGGTGTAGGTGTGGTGGCACATACCTATAACCCCAGCACCTCAGAGGACGAGACAGAAATAATTATATGTTCAAAAGCAGCCTGGGCACACAGTCTTACAATTGTTTTCTTTCTTCTCCCTCCTGCTTCTTCAGAAAAAGTGACAACTTTTGCTTATAGTAATTCCTTATTTTTGTTTGGAAGTTAAAGAAATTGTTATAAAATGATCATTTCATAGATTTAACCCACTAACAAAGTCAAGCAGTTTATTTACAATAATCAGCAAGAGAATGTTTAGGTTGTTTAGGTTGCCAAGGCTTTTAACAAATATTGACTGTAATTTTTTAAAATGCCTTTTCTAAGTCACGTATTTTATTGAGCATGTACTAGGTACCAAACAACATGCTAAAGCCTGAAAGGGGAGGATGGCTTTGATACAGCCTCTGCACCTAGGAGCCTACAGCAGTAAGGCAAATAAGAGCCACTGGGGTGCAGTGAAAGCAGTGCTCTTGTGGTGAGCCCATTGCCAAAGAACTAATCTGCAGTGGGGAAGGCTTTCCCAGGACGTGTCCTGAACTGAAGCTGGGACGACTGTAGAAGGAAAGGGGGTTGAGGATGTGATGAGGTAATGATTTGAGACAGTAGCAATTATAAAAGGCTTCTGGAAAGCATGCCACTTTGGCTAAAGTGTATAGTTTAAAGAAAAGGCATACCATGAAGAGATAAGGAAAGGCATTAGGGAAGCAGCCATTGCTAGGCAGTATACAAAGTATAGATATAAATGAACTGAAGATTGCAGAGAGCTGGTCAGTGGCCCAGGGAGCAGAGAATAAACCGAGGGCGTTACTGGATACAGGGAAGGCCTCTGGAAAATGATGACATTCGAGCCAGTGACACCTGTGGAATGTATAGAGCTGGGGACACTTTCATCAGAGAGGTGCAAAACTAAAGAACTACTTGTAACCAGTCTTGTTTTATGTACCATCTTCACCCTCCCATTCATAGATTATTGTGAGGCAAATCATGGACCTATTTTATCATTACAAATACATAAACTACTATCTGAATAGGAACCATGAGTCCACATATTGTAGTTCAGTCTGATTTTTTTTTCTTGAAACACTGGGCTATTAATTCTAAAGGCTTCTGCTGGTCTCAATTTTGCTGACTGTGTTACATGGTTATCACTTATGAAACTCTGTCCCCTGTGTTTCTTATAAACTAGTAAACTTAAGAGCTTGGTCAGTAGTATTTGGGATATGTAGTATTTGATATAACAAGATTGTGTCTGGGTGCTGTGGGACTAAACAGTTTGAAGTTAGTATCTAAAGTGACTTGGTTGTGGTTTCTCAAAGCATCCAAGTGAAAAACTTGATGCAAACAGTTGGTGACTTGCCTTTTCTAGAGGAATATCTGAGTTAAAATCATCTCCAAGAATCTCCTGCATTAATACAGCTGAATCAAAAGACACTGAAGGCATTCATAGGCCCCAGTAGGCCGGTCTGAGTCTCATAGACTCGACCCTCTCACTTTCTGTCAGAAATATAAGCTCCATGCTGTGCTTTACAGTTAAATATTAAATTATGGAAATTCAGCTTTCTATTCAGACTAGCTACATTTTTAGTGCAGAATACACACAGCTAGCAGCCACCACACTAGACACAGGAAGTACCCCATTATCACAGACGCTCATCTGGGAAGTCCACTGTGGAGTATTTGGAGAGCTGAACTGTTGCCATTTTTCTGTAATTCTGTGTGCTGCTTCTAGTGAGACACTTCCCTCCGAAATATTGATTTACAAGGCCACTTCTTTTTAATTTTTGAGATTTTAATTACATTTTCCCCTTACCTTTCCTCCCTCCAAACCCTCCCCACTGTCCTTTAAATTTGTGGCCTATCTTTACAAACTGTTCTTGCATCGATGTATGTATACATACATATTCTTAGTTCCATCAGAAATTGCACGTGTGAAGTCCCACCAACATGATTGCACTAAGGTAAGCAGAACAAGGGTGACACCAATGAGCATGACATACGTGGAGGAAAGCCCCCGGGGCCTCAACCCTACACAAAGACCTACAGGCAACTGAGGAAAGCTGGAAATAAAAAAGAGGTGGTTTTCCCCAGGACAGAGCATGCCAGCTGGTTCAGTGCCAAATGGCCAACCCTAAAAACATACGTACATGTAGCATTATATGGACTGAACAGGCTGTCTGTACTTAAGACCATGTCTTCATTGGTGGAAAATATGAGAAGTATGGTTTGGGCCAAGTTTCTAATAGGCTCATCTCTCTCTCATTATGTTGTATACCTTTACATACCGGATGGCCCAATATAGGTAAGCTCAGGTGCAAAGAAATTTGGTACATTTGGTGATGGCCTAAAGAACAATTCCGAAAGTACTAACAGTGTGAGGAAACAGCCCTTGCCAAAGGACATCTTTCATCAGTCATGTTGACTATAATCATCAAAATAGCAGCTGCCCTGCTGTCACTCTGGATAAAGAAATAGTGTGCCCTTTTATTCCAGCTTACTGTAGTTTAAAAAATGTGTCCTTTTAAATAAATGAACTCTGCCTAACCTTTACAGCGGAAGTTCAGAGTGAAATTGAAAGGATTTTTGAACTTGCAAGAACACTGCAATTGGTAGTCCTTGATGCGGATACGATTAATCACCCAGCTCAACTCAGTAAGACCTCACTGGCCCCTATTATAGTGTATGTAAAGATCTCTTCCCCTAAGGTAAGTGGGGTTGCCATTGTTTTCCCATATTCAGACTCCACTGCGATGTGCTTCATGCTTTGCTTTCCAGTAGTCACAGGCTATGCCTTTATCATGGACACAGTTTTGTTTTTTTAAATCCACACTAGTTAAGAAGTACAAGCACGGTTAGTGTTATGGCTGGAAGCAGTGGACTTAACGTGTGGGCCGAGGATCACTGAAATGATCTCGGAGGGTTTGTGATGTGAGAGCTGTGTCCATATTTCATCACCTTTCATACCTGCATGCACAGTGGTGAAGCTGCTCACAGAGTATAGCAACAAACACACCCTCATGTTCTCAGTTACCAACAACTCCAGAGCCAGTTTCATATAAGAATGTCCTGCTGCAGCAGTAACAAGCTGTTTAGCACTGTGTGGAATGAAATAAGATGTTCAGTTACTGGGCAAAGTAAACTGTCTCAAGGAGAAGCACTGATGCCACTGAGCTGTGAGCTCCTGCTCTTAGAGCCACTGACAGGATGCTCATTCAGACCTAAGGACTTAGCAGATCCTTTTTAAGCAAAATCAGACACTTCAAAAAGAACCATTTGTTGTCAATGGTAGTAATACTAAACAATGAAGTGTGTAAGTGCAGAAGATATAGAATGCCACGAATGACCTTCCAAGTCATGCACGGTAAAAGGTGCAGATGAATCTCAGTACAGATCACAGGACTTTTCTTACTCTGGTACATTAAGCTGCTCCACGTGACTCCTGAGTCCTCAAGGCCACTGGTCTTTATGGGAATATAATTCCTGGACTCTAGTATAGTATTGAAGAACGTCAGCAGCTCTCTGAAGAGGGACAGCCCCTTCATTTACCTGTCTGTAATGGTCTCTTTACAAATATCAAGAAAACCATATATTATAGCAGACTGCACACAGAAGCAGAAATTTCAGTTTTCTTCTCATTAAAGATTTCTTAAAAGTGATTTATATTAACATGTGTGAGATTTATTTTAAAATGAATTAACCGTGCTAAGATTTCTGATAAATATTAGAAACATTTCCTATAAACAATGGCCCTTTGGGGTTCATGATTTTTTGAAAACTTAAATAGGTCATGAGGCAGAACATTTGAGAACTGTTATGCTAGGGAAAAAAGACAGCATCAACTTTATACTAGAGTCTAAAGCTTGCAAGCATGCTTATTTTATAATATAAGCTATTCATCCAGGGGCATGTACTCTAAAGTAGTCCATAGTGTATCCTGGAGCTTACCTCAGTCAGATGTTACAAACTCACGCCTTTTCTAGGTTTTACAACGGTTAATAAAATCTCGAGGGAAATCTCAAGCAAAACACCTCAATGTCCAGATGGTAGCAGCTGATAAACTGGCCCAGTGTCCTCCGGTAAGTGATCTACACCGTGCTTAAAGCTGAAGAGATCAGAGCTGGCATTTAAAAAAACACCGCAGTTATATATGTACCTGTGTGAAGAGACTCTTCCTCACTTACAATGGCATTCATTCAGAAGAAGTAAAGTCACACAACCCATGGTACTGTATGTTTTGAACATGTGTAGGCTCACCCTTCCCAAAATGCTACATGTATCCTGTGCGGGCCCCACTTTCTAATACCAAATTGTGGTTTGGAGACGGTTCTTGTCCACTTTAGTGCATGAGAAATTGACTTGGAACCGCATCAAGCTAAATGTTGATCTTCGTGTGTATCACAGCGTATGTGAAGTCAGAGAACAACCGTGGGTGTTGGTCCCACCTCTATCTTGTTTGTATCCTAGTTCCTGTAGCAGTGCTTGGATTATGGAAGCTTAGTGCTATGCATCTGCTTTTGGCATGGGTTCTAGAGATTCAAACTTGGGTCCTCATGGTTACACAGCAAGCACTTTTACCTAGTGAGCTATCTTACCACCCCCAAACCAAATTTTTAAGTTAGCCAGAAACAAAAAATAATTTTACATATTATACTTTGGGACCATCAACCCCATCTAGTGATCATTCAAGTACAGCTATTTCAGAAGCTATGAGACACACAATTATGAATTTGATTGATTTAAGTATGTAAAATTTCTTGATCAACAATTTTAAATCTTCCAAAGTTTGGATCATGTCAAAATTTCAGTAGTTACAACTTCTGCCAAAGTGCATGACCTAAGCTTACCTCACTAGTTTCCAGAGCCTTTTGCAGTCTGTAGCAAGAAAAAGCACCCTCCTAAATTGTTTAGACTTTTCTATGATAGTATTAGTATGTTTTTCACATACTAACTGGAAAATAACTCCCCATGCATTGCCCTTATCAGTCATGCTGATGGCTGTCTACTTTCAGTTAATCTGTGTGTCATCTCAAATCCTCAATTTAAACACTGGACAGTTAACTAATTGCCTAAGAGAGTCAGCCAACAGAAAAGAAAAAGAGGGCAAGCGCACAGTGGGCAAGCCTCTTCTCGCAGAGTTTGGGGAGGAGAGGGAGCTTGGTCCTAGGCTGCATTAACATACTATCTGAAATTCTTGCTTTAGCAGGAGTCATTTGATGTGATCTTGGATGAGAACCAGCTTGAGGATGCTTGTGAGCATCTTGCTGACTATCTGGAGGCCTATTGGAAGGCCACCCACCCACCCAGCAGTAACCTTCCCAACCCTCTCCTTAGCCGAACTTTAGCCACTTCAACTTTACCTATGAGCCCCACCCTAGCCTGTAATTCACAGGTAAGAAGACTTCCTTTAATGGTCTTCATAAAGACCTAGACTGCCTAAGCTGATACTCCTGGGACTCAATCCCAGAGAGCTAACACCATGTTTCTTCTACTATCTTTTGCTCACAAACTAAGAGAAACATGTGAGCCATTTAACCAAGTCCAGTATGAGCTGTGTACCTGTAAGCAAAGGACTGTAAACTGAGCACATTACAAACACCTCTGTTACAGAAGTTTGTTTTTAGTTATATATAAAATAATTGTTTTATGCACTCTTGGGTGAGGGGCTGTCTGGAGCGTTTTATATTGTTTGCAGGTGTTGGATTTCTGTGTGGGGGGGATGATTTTATGTGCTATCAGTAGAATACCTAAAGAGTTCTGAATCAATAAAACACCTGAGCACAGACACATGGGGTTCTAATGGTAGTATGGCACTGGCCATGTCCGTGGTTCCCTCTGCTGAGGTCTGGCAGAGTTTGCATGTATGAAAATGCCTCTGTCCCTCATGGTGAGCCACAGCAGCATCCTACTACACACCTCAGCCCATTAACTGCATGGGCACTATGATGGTAGACTGGCTGGAATCAAACCCTGGTTCTGCTCCTTGCTGTGTTTAAAATCTCAGCAAGTTCCTCGGCTGTTTCTGCCTCCAAAACCATAATGGTAAGCTAGCTCAAATGGCTTAATTAATTGACTCAAAGGGGTATATATCCCCATATTACCCCACATGCCTATAATCTTAGCTTTTGAAGAGGCTGAGGCAAGAGAATGAAAAGGTGGCAGCTGACTTAGAGGAGACAGTGTCCTTGTCAAGATTCTAGAATAGTACAGGTCCCATATAAAATGCCCCATACTAATGGGTTTTAATCTACTCAAGCAGATTAGTTTAAGACTATAGTATAAGACACCTGTATCTGTACTAGAATCACAAAAGACTACAAAAAAACATTCTTGCCCCTTCATTAAAATGAAATGTTAGGTGTTTGAAAAGTGTAGGTACCGAAGCTAGGCTGGAATTCTGGATCCTTCAGAGGGATGTACTTACATGGTGCTGCTCTTGAGACACTTTAGTTCCTCAGGTGCCAGCCTTAGAGGATGCCCTCATATGTGTCCCTTTGCTCCAGGGTTCTCAAGGTGATCAGAGGACTGATCGCTCTGCTCCCCGGTCTGCTTCCCAAGCTGAAGAAGAGCCTTGTCTAGAACCAGTCAAGAAATCCCAGCATCGTTCTTCCTCCTCAGCCGCACACCAAAACCACCGCAGTGGGGCAGGTCGAGGCCTCTCTAGGCAAGAGACATTTGACTCTGAAACCCAGGAGAGCCGAGACTCTGCCTATGTGGAGCCAAAGGAAGATTATTCACACGAACATGTGGACCACTATGCCCCACAACGTGACCATAACCATAGAGATGAGACCCATAGCAGCAATGGCCACAGACACAGGGAGTCTCGCCACCGATCTAGGGACATGGGTCGAGAGCAGGACCACAACGAGTGCAACAAACAGCGAAGTCGGCACAAATCTAAGGACCGCTACTGTGATAAGGAAGGGGAAATAATATCCAAGAGAAGGAATGAGGCTAGCGAGTGGAACAGGGACGTCTACATCCGCCAATGACCATGTGTGTTCCTGCCCCCAAGTCTTGTATAACATCATCCTTAAGCAAAATCCTGGGGGCTACCCTGCAACCATCTGTGATCTGTCTTGTATATTTTATATTGCTGTTGCTTGAATAGCAATAGCATGCAATCAAGTATTAATATACATTCTTTTGTAAGTACCACATAAATTGGCCTAGTACAGCTGCAGTCCTCCATCTATATCCTGGACTCTTCAAAAGCTGTTTGGGGTAGCTGCCACCTGAACACAGTGGCTTCAGAAATGTAATGTTTCCAGTGAGCCAGATGCAGCACAGATAAGTGGAATTTCTCTAGTTTTTTTTTTAATACCCAGATACTACCCTGTCATTCTTTCATGGACCACTGTTTCCTGCTTGTACCTCTGGCTGACTAAATTTGGGGACAGATTCAGTCTTGCCTTACACAAAGGGGATTATAAAGTTAGAATCTATTTTCTATGTACTAGTACTGTGTACTGTATAGACAGTTTGTAAATGTTATTTCTGCAAACACCTTATTATAATAATATATATATATCAGTTTGATCACACTATTTTAGGGTCTTAATGCCAAGTCAGATTTGCTTTATGAATCACAGGGACTAGAAATGCCCACATTCAGGAAATTTCTAATAACATTGTCTAGACACCTCTCCTCATTCTAAAAGAGAGCCTGTACATACTGTAAATATGTGTGATTGCTTGACTTGATGTTTGATTTCTGAATGTTATCCCATCCTTGTAAGTTTTTAATTTTAACCATAAATTATGGTAAATATAAACAAATTCCAGAGGTTTTTCTACTCCATACAGTCCACACTGATTGTGACAAACACATTCTTAGCAGCTAGTGTCTGTTATAGTCACTCCACTGGAGTATCCAAGCTGAACCCGCCATGTGCACGTGTGTGTGTGTGAGAGCGTTTGAGTGACTGAGGTGAAGTGGAATGCAAAAGACTAAAGCAGAAACTGGAGGCTGATGGCTAAGGATTCTGCCCACCTGGCTTTGTATTTAATTGTGTTGTATGTGTTGCTTTAAAAACCCACTGAGCAGCCAGGGGATGTGAGGAAGCTTGCTGCCAAAGGTAACTAGGAAAGCACTCACCTGCTGACCCCTTGCTTTTGCTCCTGAAGAGAGAAAACACAGGCATCTTGTACTGTGAGTGTTTCACTGGAAATGTACAATCTTTGTGTGTTAGAGTATTTTGTTTTAGTACGAAATGTTTACACAGCTTGTGCAATTATTTCATAGGGAAATAAATTTTTATAACTTCTCCCATTTCACTTTCTAACCTTGCCTATTGCTCCTGTTGTCTGTCTTCAGTTACCTACTGTTCTTCCCCCAGCATCAACCTGACAAGTGTCCCTGTCTGTCAGAACCCAGAAGTGCTTCTTATAACCAAAGTTTCTGCTAAATCTTAAGTTATCAGGGCAAAATGGGATGACTTGAAGCAAAAAAGTTAAGAATATTTTCTTCCATGAGGGATCAATTCTGAGGGGGAACATGAGACTTTCCTCATGCCTCGATTTGCCTGCGTTAAGAAGCATACCATGCTCTTATGCTAAGGCTAAAACCTCTGAGTCTCTCACGAGTGCAGTGCTGATGGGTAGGTAAGACTGTATTAGTTGCACAAGCCCCAAGTGTTTGAAGCTTTCCTAAGAAAACGCTAATCTGCAGTTATCCAACAAGATCGGTATATTACTAAAACAAATAATGGTTATAATAAATGTATTTTTTGTTTTGTTTCCTAATTATCCCAAGTATTTCCCAAACACTCTTAGGCATTTATAAGTAAAGCGATTTTTCATTGAAAGCAGTTTTAAACTTAATACTTTGTCCTACACCCAAGAAAACTAAAGCATTTGAAATATGAGCTGCATACATTATTTTACCAGGTTTACCTTCTTAAAAAATAAAAATTTCCCTTAAAATCAGCACTATACTACTTACAGAACTTACAGACAGTAAACACATTAATTTCTGACCCAAATTAAGATTGTTTTCATAAAATATTTATCACAGAAAGATGTTTGGCAGTAATCTAATCCCTTCCTGTGTGTAATTTCATCCAAAGGAATTGCTCTGAGGCACTTAGACTCATGAAGGATAAACGGTGTTTCTCTTACTTGCTGTACCAGTCTTACCTTTCAAAACAGTTCTAATGGCGTCCATGTGTTTAATTTTGTACCAAATCCTTAGGGCCTCGCTTTACTGTGAACATGTCCGTGCACATCAAAGCATCCCTCTGTTCTGCTGAAGGACCTGACAAAGGGCACCTGTGTGTGAAAGCTGCACAGCGGGTCTGCATCGGCAGTATAGTGGGTCTAGAAATAAGGAAATAATCCCAAGAAAGATGGGATGTTTACTGACTTGAGGAATGTAATCCCAGTCTTTTCACAAGCAAAGGCTTAATCTTAACCTACTCAATTGTAGAATCCTGAATTTTTTCTTTCTTTCTGTAGTCAACCCAGGAAATGCTGGAAATGTAGTTAAAAGCATTATATTTCTATTTTGGATATTTTAGTTTTTCCTATGCTTTCTCTAATGCTCATTTACTTACTGTTACAAAAACGGTGCTGCTAAACATAGGATGTCTTAGTCATACTGTACTTTGAGACAATGCCACATTCTAACATGGTGTGCTCTGCATTCCTGTTAAACACTCACTGTCACGACACTGAACTGTTTAACAAACTTGGTTTAAAGTCATTCATGGAAACAAATAAAGAGCTGGCTTCTGCACTGTTTATCAGTGGTATTAATTGCCATCTTAGGAATGAGTATGTTAGATTCCACATTTACCGTGTGGAACATCTTCGTCTGGCCAATGCCAAAAACATGGTGTTCTTTTGGTACTCTTCCCTCCATGTCTAACTTAAGGGAAAAAAAAGGAAAGAAAAAAAAAAAGGTAGGTAAAAGATTTTCACAATATAAACCAGAAAGGCATTTTCTCCCTGCCTTAATGGAACCTGTACAGATTCACATTAGAAGCCTATGCATTTTAAGAGGACCCACAGCTTTCTGTCTGCTTGGTGAGGCACTAATGCTCCTTGATGCTGAGCCTATTACAGCAAGCATTGCTGCTGGATTTGGGTCTTATTAACTGTTTTACTTCACTTTGCTATAGAAACTAAATTCTAACATAGGGTTTTAATTAAGGTGCATTTACCATTGAATTAAATAATTGTTTTCACAGAAGTGATCTATATTAAAACTAAGTATGTTAAAAAAATATTAATATCCCTCTCCACATGTCTGATTTTTTTCATTTATGTACCTTTTTCTAACATTTTTGTGTCCTTGAAGAATATTGGTTTGCTTTCAAATTTGGGGTGGGAGAGGATGCTAAAAATGGCCAATGTTAACAATCTTCTGTGTCCTTGTGTTCTAAACACAAGCAGAGCTCCTTTCTGCTAGCCCTGCTTGCACTCTGGTGTTTACTAGCACTGCTAAAGTCAGCACCATGCAGGTGCTGCTAGGCTGTTTTCCTCTAGTCTTACCTCAGCTTAGCTCATAAGGATGTAAAGGAAGCAGGAAAGGAAACAGTGATTGTGTAGTTGCTTAAAATCAGCAGGGCTACACCGAGTCCCAGAAAGAGAAGTACCACAAGGAGACGGCTAGGCTGTTTTCCTCTAGTCTTACCTCAGCTTAGCTCATAAGGATGTAAAGGAAGCAGGAAAGGAAACAGTGATTGTGTAGTTGCTTAAAATCAGCAGGGCTACACCGAGTCCCAGAAAGAGAAGTACCACAAGGAGACGGCGTATCTCTTTAGTCAAAATGCCATCTGCTAGACACAGGCAGAATCAAAGACTGTGAAAGGGTTTGAATCCTAGGACATTTAATATATTTTTTCATATTCAGTAAATAGATATTGACTATCTACTCTGCAACAGTGATAAAGGAGGGGGGAAAAAAAACTAGTTTATCTACCCTGGTACATTTTCCAAATGTAGGAGTGAGCTCAGGTTAACATACCGTAAACTGGAATCACAATGTGCTGAGCCATAGATACAGACACCTGGATGTACAGAGCTCAGAGCTGTTCAAAGGAAGACTTTCTCCAGGAAGAAGCCAACCAAAGGCTTTACCTGATGCAAGATCTGCTGCAGTCATCATGGATGTGGTAAGTCCTTGTGAGATCTTCCTACAGAAACCTGTAAGAAAAAGAAATGACTAGCAATTGGTTCCAGTTGTCCATGTGACACACCCAAAGGCCAGATATTTGGAAGGATGTAAATGAAAGGTAACAAACCAGTCTCATGTGTTCCACATACACGAGGACTTTCAAATGTCGCTGGTACTTGAAATCTTAAGAGTTTATCCACGAAGCATGTAGAATAAAACCCACCTGCAGATATGATGTCTTGAAAAGCAGATACTTAAGAGTACCACTGTGGCCAGTCTGCCCAGGATGCTTGGTCACCTCTGCAGGCTGGCTGCAGTTGTTTTTGTGTAAGTTGAGTCTGATTAAGAAGAGCTCTTATTTTGTCTTGATCTATCAGACCCAGTTGCTTGGAGCTTGTGTTCTGTGAAGCTGCATATATTCAAGAAAAGCCAAGACCTGGCAGTAAGCACCAGGCCAGGTTTTAGCCGACAGTAAATGCCTTTTCTCTTTGTCTCCAAGCATTTTACTACTATTTTGCATGATTTCTGTTCCAGAAGATGATAAAATACAGCCAAAATGTGGACTACTCTCGTTTTTTAATCTATAAAGTAAATATCAATATTTTACCTTTTAGATTATTATTTAACCCAACTCCAAGTTTCATTTAAAAGAGAGCTGAGGGCTGGTGAGATGCCTCAGCAGGTAAAAGTATTCGCACATACCTGATGTGAGTGTGAGCTTCAGAACCCAAGGTAGAGGGAGACCTGACTCCCAAAGGTTGTCCTGATTTCCACATGTGTTCCATGGCATGAGCAATACCCTCACACATAGATCGTACACAGTAAACAAATGAATAAAGTTTAGGGTTAGGATTAAATGAATTAATGTTTAAATGAAAGAGGCCTGATTTAGAATTAGTAAGCAGAGAGGGGAGTAGGGGGACTTCTCCCCAGGTACCGAGCCTATTTACCCTAGTCATGATGCTGTCAGCGTTACTGCCCATGCCTTGAATGCTTAATGAAGAACTACTGCAGTCTTGGAACTGATTTTCATATCCACGTGAAAGGTTTAGGGTTGTATTCTTTTGTTTTTATACTATTTTTCACATAAGAAAGACCAATATTTATGAATTAAAACTGAAAGTATGTTCCAGACACCCACAGGGAACTCTTCTCCTTTCCTAACACATAAGGCAGATTATGCTATATACTCCCACTGCCCTAGGGCCACATATACACACGGCTCCTTCTGATCCCAGAGAAACTGTCAGCATCTTCCTGTTTCCCGAGCAACCAAGTCATCACTCTGCTGACCTGACACCACTTTGGTGTAAGAAAGAACACCACACACAGAAAACATTCATAATTTTCATTTCTGAGAAACCTTCTCCTCTGTGCTTTTACATTTTAGAAACTTTGCAATAAAGAAGCCTATACAATCCCTGTTGGCCAGCCAGATCATGTCTTCTCTCCTGGCATCTCTGAGGGAATCACTGTCCATGTCCTGCAGTGGCACAACAGATGGATCAAATCGCTGCAGCTGCTTCAGTTGCTCCAGTGACAGGCCAGCTCCTCCCATGCCTTCTCCTCCAATCTGTGGTTCCTGGTGGGAAGATGAACAAATATGGTTGAATGGCCTACAGTTAGTAAGTTGCCTCTCTATGGCTTAAGTCAAAAAAACGTCTTCTAGAAGCATAAGTAAATATTCTTGCTTTTGTGGGATACACATTTCAACTTCAGAGAGTGGAAAAACAGAGACATGTGGCCACCTGACAAAGGAGCTCGTTATTAGGGTCCTCCTTGCTTAGCAAGAGCTATGACATTACAAAAGGCCTGCACGCTGTGTAGCAGCTTGTAGATTTACAATGCAGTGCTAATATACTTCAGCTATATGACCTAAGCAAGCAGCTTTACCTAATTCCATTTACTCATATAAAATAGGTAAAATACCCAGCTCTAAGCTAAATAAAGACAACACCGTTGAGTCTGGTGTATCATAGACACTTAGTAAGTGGAACTTTATTAATGAAGCAAATGAATAGTCAGTCTCATTCTCTAGCAGTGAAAGGAGCCAGCTCCTGAGTTATCTGAAACGTCTTTAACCACACAAACTCTGTGATGGAAGTTTTCTTATTTCACATATACTAGATGAATATTAGAAAAGGATATATAAATCATGGCTACATCAGCTAGGTTGTGAGGGGAGAATCTTCTATTACTTCTTCATATAGATTCCAGGTGAATTCTCAAGTCTTGCTTTCATTTACATGTAATTTATCTTAACCTCTCAGTCTAGGGGCCATTTCTAGATTTTTTCTTAACCTTTATCTTCTAACTGCCTGGTGGAGTTCTGCATAGGAAGCCACGAAGTAAGATGCTCAATGTCTCCGAATGTTAGCCTCCTTGTAGACATAAATATCTCAAAACTGAGTCAGTTTTAGCAAAAATCATGAGAGAACCCCAGGTTAGTGGTCACTAAAACAAGCTACAAAGGGATTTAAAAATACCCTATATTACCATAAAAGTGTGAGGTATATTAGCATAAAGTGACACTCCTAAGCTATAGCTTGTCCCCACAGCTAGTTGTCTGACATCCTGCAGCCCACTGTTGCAGAAATATGTTTGACATGGCAGGAGGCAAAAATGCTCCATCTTTTTCAAATCAGAAAAATGTAGGACTGGGAAAGAAGTGAAAAGTCTTTTAAGAGGCTGGAGAGATGGCTCAGTGTTTAAGAGCACCTGCTGCTCTTGCAGAGGACCCAGGTTTTCTGACCACCATGAGCAACAGGCATGCACATGGTATGCATACATACATGTGAGCAAAATACTCGTATACATGAGTAAATCTAGCCAAAAAGAAAAAAGAAAAGCATTTTTAAGAAATGCAGTTAATAACAGTGAGTGGAATAACAATAGCAGAAAGATATCCAAGGCCTGTCCCAGTTTAGCACAGAGACAGCGCAGAGAAGAGGAAAGCTCTTGCATCTGGGCTTGTGAATCCCTGTGGTCAGATAGAACACACCAACAATCTTGTGAGAAGAGTGCTTCAGAGTTTTGACACACCTCTCCATACATCCTGTGTAGCCACTGGAAAATCTTAGTGTTCTCACCTGGGGTTGAAGCTGAAGGCAGGGGAATGTTCTGAGGGCCCAGGCAACTTGCTCTTCATTTTCTGCCAGAGTTATTGTGCATGTGCTATAAACAAGCACTCCTCCTGGCTTCAGCAGTTGAACTGCCTAAAGAAAGCAATGATCAGACTACTTATGCTATAAGACCCAATAAATACCCAAAAGTAGGTTAGATAATGGCGCATGGTGTCTTGCAAGCATTTTGTGGATATAAAACTGTCCTGTATGATACAGACTTTTCCTGTAGTTAGAGCACAATGTGCACACTGCAGGCCACACGCAGCATTACCTGGGAGCCTCTCACATACAATCTTCTTTATCTCCCTTACCCAAACTTACAAACTTACATTTGTAGAGCAGACCTCCTTTCTGAATTCCATATGCATGTACTCAGTTGTCTTGTCAACACATCTGCCCAAATAAATACTCACCAGTCTCTAAAACCTGCTGGAAAAGTCTTTCCAGCCTCCCAAAGCTCCAGCCCTGAACCTCAGAGCACCATTTGTACCTGTAGGCCACCATCCACCAGCCAACCCTACTGGCCCTCCTTAAATATATAATGTGAAGACGGCTTAGTGGATAAAAGTGCTTACTGCTCTTGCAGAAGACCCAAGTTCAAGTTCCAGCATCCATATGGTAGCTCACAGCTGGCTATAACTCCAGCTCCAGGGGATCTGATACCCTCTTCCTACATTTACTGGTGCCTGCACATACATGGTACATACACATACACATTGAATAAATAAATGCGTGTGAACACACACAAAGTCCTGTTTTGGGCTACTACTCCCAACTTCCATCATTCCAGTTTCTGGCCTCTTACCCTTTCTGCTAGATTGCAGGACAGTTCCATCTGCCCGCACGCTCCCCTGCTCTCTACCAGACAGTCTTCAAACACCAATGCTTTACAATTTGCTGCTTCCCAGCTTCTCAAAGTTCTGAAAGAGCTTTCAAGGCTCAGCCTACAGGAGTTCCTGCCATATAGACCTCCCTTCTGTCTTTCCTGACCTGTGTCAGCAAACCTGGCCTCCCGCAGTTCCTGTAACACCCAAAGTCCAAGCTACTTGAGCATCAATGCACCAGGCTGGAAACTGTCATGCTTGTTCCTTCATGATGTTCCAACTATTCTTGCTTACAGGACCCCTTTTCTAAAATGTTCTTCCTGATCACAATGGACCCTACAGCACTCCTTCCTTTCTGCAGTTTGCTCTACAGTATTAATGTCATGAAATACAACAAACTGCCAGTCAGGAAACCAGCTCTTAGAGAAGGGCATGGATTGTCCGCTTTCTCAGTTATGATCCAGACGGTATTTTGCATGCTGAATGTATTTAACAAGAAACAGGATATGTGCTGCCATGTTAAAATAATTTTCTCCCAAACATCTTAAGTTTATCTTCTCTTTTTTCTCTTTAGACAGGTTCTCATTTGTCCCAGACTGGCCTCAAATTCTCCATCTAGCCAAAGATGACTCTAAACTTATGACCGTCTGCCTCAATCTCTAGAGAGCTAGGATCACGGGTGTATTCTGCCCCACTTAGTTTATGTCCTGGTGGCAAACTAAACCAGGGCTTCATGCATGACAGAACAATGGTCAGTCATCTGGACAGGACCTAGAATCACCTAGGAGACAAGCCTCTTGGTGTGCCTGTGACAAAGTATCTAGATCAGGTTAACTGAGGTTGTAAGACCCATCTTCATTGTGGGAGCACCATTCCATGAGCTGAGGTTCTGAACTATCTATAAGAAGGTGAGACGAGCACCCATGGCTCTCAGTGTCTCGCTATGCAAGATGCAATGTGACCAGCTGCCTCAAGCTCCAGTTGCCGTGGCTTCCTCACCAGGATGGACTGTATCTCTCAACTGTGAGCCAAAATAAACTTTCTTCCATAAGTTATTTTTGTCAGGTATTTTGTCCCAGCAACAAGAAATCACTAACACATTAAGGCCTGCACTCTACCAACTGAGCTACACCCTAAAGTTTATCTTATTAAGCTCAGAGAGGTTTTCTGTGAGTTCTTTGAGGATTTTATACAATGTATTCTGATCATATTTAGCCTCTTCGCCTAAATCCTCCTTGATCCACCCCACCCTGCCCCCGTTCCCTATCCAGCCAACACTGTTTCACCTTAATTAAAGATGCGTAAACTTTGTGTCTCTCTGCCAGCACAGTACTGTGCTAAACATTTTAACATAGATTTTTCAAAGAATTCTTATCAACCATGAAGCCAGGCTACTGTTTGCAATGAGCTATTCCTAATAGTGTTGTGCTCCCCATTTCTCCAACTGGAAATCAATATACCCAAAGTCACTAATGTAGGAGTCCTGGCTCAAGTGAAGGCCTATCACATTCTCAATGTGAGCTACACCTCGCATACCTGCTCTCTACGTCCTCCCTTACAGCTAGCCCTCGGCACTGAAATCATTGACCTTTTAAAAACTGTACCAGAAGGAAGAAAATAAAACAGTAACTTATTTTTAACCCCGAAAGACTCCTTTGTGCTGCTTGGTGCTTTCATGCCAAAGGTGCATTCTTTGATGACTATTCTGAAAACTATTTAAATAAACCACAGCCAGTGCTTCCTGTGTTTATGAAAGGAGGCAGTAAGAGATGAACAGAAATGTATTTAAAGACTACATTATATTAGTATATATAATGTATAGTATAATTACTATAATTATAGCATATTAAATGTTGCTGTAGTCTGTGTGCTAGCATTATAGATTAGGGAAGAAATAATGAATTCATCTCTTATCGAAAGAACATTATATTGGGGCTGGAAAGATGGCTCCACAGTCAAGAGTGCTTGCAGCTCTTGCAGAGGACGCAGGTTCAGTTCTGAGCACCCACATGGTGGCTCATACCACCTGTAACTCCAGTTCCAGAGGCCCTCCTCTGGCTTATTCAGACTCCTCCATGCAGATAGTACATATACAAACAAGTAAACATACACTTGTACATAAATTTTAAAAAATAGGAAAATTGAAATTAAAATAAAACAGAAGTACTTATTATTTTGAAATCTACTCAGTTTAACAAAATGGACAAGAATCCTCAAGTATTCTATCCGTAATGTACTAGATCAACTAAATTTGCAGTAGTTATGATCTTTCTATATTCTGGATAATATCATGCCAAGTTTACTAATATGTTACACTGTATTAGACTTATGACTTCTAATCTGATAACTAAACTAAGCAAAGTAAAGAGTAATTTATTTAAATTGAATATGCATGAATAACTCAGCTAATTGTATATTTGCTTTTTTCTGTTTTCATGTAAGGAGTACAATGTTTACAATTAACTACATGTCTCAGTGAAAACATTCTACAGGCTACTGGCTGTGTATTTCAGAGAACAGATCAACATAAAGGAAAGCTCCCTATGTTCAAAGCTATAACTGGATATAATGATGCACAGCACTTGTGAGGCTGAGGCAAGAATACTGCGGGCTTCAGTCCAGCTTATGAAACACAATGAGACCTGTCTCAAAACCTAAAGCCACACAAACACTAGGTATTCTCAATCCATTCCTTGTCTGCAGCAAAATACAGATACCATAAAATTTATCACGTTAACTGAGTAACTCAGTGACATTTAGCATTCATTTGTGCAAGCATCTCAAACAATAGCTCTGTAACCATTAAATAACAACTAACCTTTCTCTGAACATACTCCCTTTATTCTACGTTCTGCTCCTAGGAATTTGACTATTCTAATTACCTTGTAATTGGGTGATATAAAATGTTTCCTTTTGTGTCTGGTTTACTTCACTTAGCATAAAGTCTGCAAGGGCCATCCACATTGTAACATGTACCGAATTTCACTTCTTCTTGTGGCTGAATAAATATTCCATGCGGGCATACCAAATCCTATGTACCCAGTTTCTGTCCATGACTCCTGAGTGGTCACCACCCTTGGGCCATAGTGATGCTGCTGCTATATACAATAGCATCAGTAGACGTAGCACTGAACTAACAACAGTCAGTTTCTTTACAGCAAAGGATCATCACATACCACATTAAAGAGTTTTCGCTGAAGTGGCTGATATGATGTCACTTCCTTCAAAGTCCAAGTACAAGCCATATTTGGCCTCTGTCCCATCCCACTGCAGGGTGCATCGAGGAGAATTCGGTCAAAAGATTCTGGTAAGAATGGAGGTATCTCTATAAAAGAGAATTATAAACATCATCTGCTATCTGACATACAGGTCTAGAATAGAAAAGAATACTTTTGAGCAACAATGAGCAAATAATATGATCCAAGAAAGTAAATAAAGAAAAAACATTTCTCTCTTTAAACGAGTACTTGGCTACATTAAGACTGACTTAATATTTCATAAAGATTTGACTTTGTAAGAACATTAAAATGTGGTTGTTGTCGACAAGAGTTTTGTTAGTATAACACAAATCCACAACGAACCATAAGACCTTCAACTCCAAGGATTAGAAGCCATAATTCCCCAGAGCCAGGACCTAGTACTAATTCTAAACATTGGTCATCTCACGGAAGAAGTTGTTGCCTTGGTAATGCCCCCTGTAGGCAGCTCCCCAAAAGTCAGAACCTGTTTGACTCTGGCCAAACATGCTGGTTCTGGCTTTTGTTCTCTAGTATCCTGGTTTTGTGGCCATGTATATGGCTACTGTCCAGTATGAGCCATTAGCACCCTGAATTTTATACTCCATCAAGTTTCCCTTGTGTGCTCAAGAGTAATTTCTGATACACAATGCCTAATCTCACCATTCCTAGTAAACTGTGCTCTTTCTTGGCAATTTGACTGGTTTGGGAAATGCCTGCGGCAGTAGTAAAGTACACTCTGGTATGTTTGTGATAGTTCCAGAGACGGCCCTGATCTAAGACTAAGATTAATTCTTAATGTTGGGAGGCAATAGAAAACAAGAGGTAGGGTCTAGCTGAAGGAAGCTGGAGGAATGTTCTTGGAGACAATATCTTACCCTAGATGTAATCCCCCTTTGCTATGATTCGTGGTTGCCACAATGGACTGCTCTGCTCCACCATGCCCTGCCTGCCACTAGGGACTGAAATCTTTGAAAACAGTGAGCCAAACTAAATCTTTACTTCTTTAAGTTGTTTCTGTTGGGTACTTTGTTATAGCAACAAACATGAAGCTAAATCAGTGCACTTAATCAATGGTATAGGATATTTATACAAACATTAAAAGATTAAAGCCACATAAATGATCACCAAATGTACTTGGTCCACATTAAAGTTTTCTTATTAAAACTAGAAAGGCAAATAAAATTTTTTTACCATATACTATAAGAATACACATGTTCTATTTACTAGAAGCTTTTCATAACTTTAAAACACTGAAGAAAGCACTAGGAGATGGAAAGACCACCCATGCTCATGGGTTGGGAGGATAATACTGTGAAAATGGATCTATTCTGCAAAGCCAAGCACAGATTCATTACAATCACCATCAAATTTCCAAAGACATTCTTCACAGAATAAAGAAATTCTAAAATTCATACAGAAGCCAAAGACCCAGGATAACCACAGGAACCCTAGATGAAAAGGCCAATGGTAGTAACACCCAGCTTCAGATCACACTACAAAGCCACGAAAACAGAAGCATATGACACAGGGACACAGGCACAGAGACCACACAGACCAAAGGAATTAGACTTAAGCACACACAGCTATGGCCACCTACTTGTTGACAAAGGTGTAAATTGTGCATTGGAGGAAAGACACTCTCCAACAAATGGAGCTGAAAAATATTATGAACAGAAAGACAAATAAGTGTGTCAAAAAGAAAATCCATTGAGAGGAAGAAAAAAGGATGTATATCCAAAGAGGAATTATTTGAAAATATATAGTCAGAAGAAACAAAGGAAAAGAACAACATGAAAGCAAGATGCTCATAAGGCAAAAAGGAAAGAAGTTCAAATGCCCGAGATCGGAGACAGCTCATCCAAATCACCAAAAATAACAAGTTACAATAATTTGTTTAAGGATATACAATATACAAGTATATACACTATGCAATAAAAACAAAATATAAATGGAGAATTAAGAAAAAATCTTTAGCTTTTAATGCAAAATTCAGTTATTATCAGCTTCAAAAGGCCTGTGATGGATATGTTTTACAGTAAACTTGGTACTGTGGGTTACCAAAACCTACAGGAATAACCAGAAGATTTTAAAAAGAGCACAATAGAAACACACCTAATTATAAAATAAGGCACAACACAGGAAGTAAATGCATCTATAAATCACTTAGGAAATAGTAAAAATGGCTGGAGAAGTCCTCACTAGTATGTTATGTACTGGAATAAAATGGATTAAATATTTCAGACAAAATCAGAGTAGTTAAACATACTAAAAATGAACAAAAACCAACTATACATTGTTGTAATGGTTCATCACTGTAACTTCACTGGATTTAGGGTCAACTCAGAAGTGTCTGTGGAGGCATTTCGAGAGAGGTTCAATTGGAAAGGGGACCCACCCTGAACTTGGCAGCATCATTCTATGGGCTGAAGGAAGTCGTATGGAACAAGGAGCTCAAAGAGCTGGAAAGCACCATTCATCGCAATGTGACCAGTTCCTCATGCTCCTGCTACAACAGCTGGAGAGCACGTGTCACCACACACACCTTCCCCACCATGACGGGAGGACATTAACACAGAGTACACCATGATGGGGAGGACATTAACACAGGTCCACCATGACCGGAGGACATTAACACAGGGTCCACCATGACTGGAGGACATTAGCACAGAGTCCACCAGGATAGGTGGTCAGTAAAATAGGGTCCCTCACACTGTGGGATGAAGCAAACCTTTCTTTAGGTTGCTTTTGTCAGGTGTTTTATCATAACAACTAATACACAACTGAAAGGGTGAAAGATTTAGTTGGGCATTAATTGCTCTTCCAAAGAAGACGTGGGCAGTCGATGTATGGAAAAGATGCTCACTACAGTTAAAACCTTCAAGAAAGTACAATGAAACTACAAGACATATAACCTGACCCCATCAAAGAAAGGAGCAGAAGATAATTTGGTGAGAGCATGAGAATGGTACCCGTGTACTGCTGTAGGAACATAATATAACCACTAGTGAAAATGTCATAGTTCTTCAAACAATAAATAACACTGCTGTGTGACACAGCAATCATACTTGCTCGTGGGAATTCGTGAACAGGAGCTACTATCAGAGGCAGCTGCACTCCCATGTTCATGTCAACACTATTTACAACAGCAGTGCTACAGAATCAACCCAGTGTCCGCTAACAAGAAGTATGAACAGATATAGTACATACACACAATGGGATACTAGTCAGCCTTGAAAAGATACCTGGCACTTGCAATAGCATAAAAGAATCCGGAAGACACTATGTCAAGTGAAAATAAGCCATGGACCAAAAGTAGGACATAGTAAAGCAGAGAGAGAGAGATAGTGGTTACCAGGGTCTAGGTGGGAAGGACAGGAAGATACCGTGGAAAAGTTACTAGTTTACCCAGACAGGAAGAGTAAGTTTTCGAGATCTAGTGAACAATGGGATTCTATACTTAGTAATAATATATATTGCATTTCAAAGCTGTCAAGAGTAAATTTCAAGTGTCTTGCCACTGAAACATTAACACAGACGTTACATAAATACTAACATGTTACCTGAATCACTTTCTGGTCACTCCACTCTTATACCTGTATCAAGATCATTGACTACATGTAATTATAAGAAGAAAACATAGAACAAAAAAGCAAATTCAGGTTACCTTCTGAGTCATCAATTGTATCAAGTTTAAGTGCCTTTGTTGCATCAAAGCAAAATGCCTTGATAGAATGTAGTCCCAATAATGAAGCATTCTGCTTTAATCTTTCCACTTTATTTGATATTTTGTCCAATGCTATTACTTCTCCCTAAAACATGAAAATAACGTATAAATTCAAAGCAGCCATGAAAATCAGCGATACAAAAGGCTAGTGGAAAACGATGGTCTCCCGCTTTCCTCCTTGTTCCTGCTGAACTCATTAAGCAAATGCATGTCATACATACATTGGCTGAGGGGTATAGCTCAGTGGGAGAGGGCTTCCTAGCAAATACAAGGTCCTGGGGCCTTGTCTTTCCTTTAAACAAACACAGATCCCTGCTGATAGTTCTTACACCTACCTACCTTTAATCGTCAGAAATCAAAACCAAAAAAAATGTCTGCAATATTTTCAAGAAACTTAGAAACATTCTACAAGCTAAACATTAAACCACCAATCTCGAGTGACTACTCACCTCTGGAAAAGCCTGAGCTTCCTCTATGAAATATCTAGCTTCAAGGAGTTATATACAAATGAATGTCTGAAAAATTGATCCTTGTCTTCAAATTTTCAGATCACACAAAATTATCTGAACCATGGTAACCAAAAAGAGAATGTTGTGAGCCCTGTGAAGCGCGCAGAAAATGCTATGAAAAGTTCAAATGTGGCTACAGGAAACCAGGTTCAGGTGGCAACTGAGAAGCTCCTGGGTGTGACCCAGTAAAAGAAATGAGCCAGTAAAGAAAAGAACTCTCCAAAGAGGGAAGGGGAATAGGGCCAGAGCCACAAAGGCAGTGACAAAACTCAGCACCATGATTCCCTGGGTGGCCCTGGTGGAGAGACTGGCAATCCTACCCTTAGGACAAATCCTTGAGCAGGATTTGCTGAGGCAGTGCCTCCGGTTGACAGCTGTGGAGGGAATCCCAGTGTCATCCCTAGGACTCACTGGGTGCTAGCTCAAGAGAGATGCTATTATTTCAAATGAGCTACCCTGGGGCCAGAGAACAAGCAACAATCATAAATCAGGAATTTAATGTCATCTGACACAGGCCTGGGGGCCCACTGGACAGAGCTGGAGGGCCGGGTGCTGACAGTCTGAAAAGCTCGGGCTGCAGGAGCCCAACTCAGTCAGGAAGGGGCACACCCAGAACCCGGCAGGTCAGTACTATCTGTTGTCTGATGGACTGAGCTCAACTTCACTGTAGCACCCTTCACTGTTGTAGAGCCCCAAGAAGTCTCAGTACAACTATCAAGCAGGTGATTATGACTCAGAAGATTTTGAATGTATGAAGAAAGGTTCTGCTCCTAGGCAGATCGTAGTGCTGTGACTCTTTCCCACAGTTCCAGTGTGCCTGGGAGACACCTCTCAGCTAGAACAGTAAAGGATAAAATCCAGAGCTTCTCAGGAGAGTGGAGACACCCACATTTCACTGCAAAGCTAAGTGTGGACACCTGAGACTCCTAGTATGCAAAGGGAAGCTACTGAAATCAAGACAGCTCAGGTGGAAATCAGAGGTCAATACAGGTTCAACACCAGCATAAAGCACTCAAAAGACAAGAGGCCACAAATCTGACCCATACACTGCCCCTAATTTCTGTTTTAAGGACCCCAACAGAAATGACTCTAACATTTCATCTTTTTCCTTTCCCTCCATACCTCCTTTTAGTGCACTTTTAAAGTTTTAACATTTTACTGTTTTAAAGTATTTCATGGTCTGGAGAGATTGCTCAGTGGTTAAGAGCACTGGCTGCTCTTCCAGAGGTCCTGAGTTCAATTCCCAACACCCACACAGTGGCTCACAACCGTCTATAATAGGATCAGATGTTCCATCTGGCAGACAGGTGTACATGCAGATACAGCACTCATATACATAAATAGATCATTTTCAAAAATTCATGTTTTTGCATCCTTTTATGAATTTACTTAACATTTTAATTATTAGAAAATACACTTTATTGCCTTTTATTCTCTTTTTGTCTCGTGTTCTCACCCAATTTTTCTCTTACTAATGTTTCTTCTTTACCGTTTTAAAGTAAAAATCAATGTTTTCATTTTAACTCCCCAGCTTCCCTCTACCTGGCTTTGCCTGTAAACCATCTTATTGGAAATCTTCTTTCCTTGTTTCCCATAATCCCATGCTCTCTGTTCTCTTGTTCTCACAGTGTGTTTCTTCACTATTGTTCATTCTCTTCCATTTCCTTCCATTCCATCTTCCCCTTCCTCTGCCACCCTCTTTACCTCACGAGCTGAGCACTTTTTAACTTCACAGTTCTCTGCTTTCTCACTACTTCTGCATTCATGCTGAGTGCTTTTTAGCTTAGTAGTCATTTTGTTTGAGTTTTACTCTTTTTATCTTTTATGCTCACTGATAACAAAAGTATCAGTGGCTCCAATAGATTTTAAATATATTTCTGTGTCTTACATGGCTTGAGAGTATTATTCTTCCAGCAAAGCACTATTTTCTTCACTGAGCAGTAGTGAATACTTCAGTATTCAGTAAGTGAAACCTTCAATACGAGGCTGCTCAATAGGATCCCCAAATAAAAGCTGAGCTGTCCAGACCAACCAATGAGCAAATCATATCACAGACATGCAAAAACATGAAAAGCCAGGCAGCAGGGCTTGGGAAACACCCTAATCCCTTACCTACTGGATTCAGAGATGCTGAGCCCCGAGGGTGCAGAGGGCAGTTTCAAAAGTTCACTAGTAAAAATGATTGATGCCATCACAGAAGACACAAGCAGGCAGATTAATTCAATCCAAAACACAGAGGAAAGTCACCAAAATGAAGGAAAAAGACAAAGTGTATTGAAAAAAATTAATATTATGAGTGAAAAAGGAACATGAAAGAAAAGTTCATCAAGGGAATTGAGATTTAAAATAATGTAAAATGTTAGAAATTTAAAACTCAATAAATCAAATAAGATAGACCTGAAATAGATTTGATGAGGCAGAAGAATATCAGTTATGGAGAACAAGGTTAAGGAATTACCAGAGTCAAGCATACTAGTTTAAAACAAAGACATAGCATGACCTCAGCATTCAAGAACACGTTTAGTAAGTAGATCAAACTGTAAATTCAGGGATTCAAGAAGCTGAGATAAGCATTTACGATACTGCAAATCTACTCAATGAAATTAAAGCAGAAAACTTCCCAAATATAGACTGAACTGGACATCCAGACACACACATGCAAAAGGATGTCTAGAAGCCCAACTAGACATGCCCAGAGAAAGATTTCTCCACAATTTACTAGAGTCAACATACAGAGCAAACAATATTAAAAGATGGAAAGAAAACTTACAGTCACCTACAATGACAACCATGTCAGAATAACAAAGATCTCTCATCAGCCCTAAAAGCCAAGAGAACATAGAATAATATATTTCAAGCCCTCAAGGTAAATGGTTACCAACCAATACTGATGGATCCAGCAAAGCTATCTACTAAAATTGGAGAATAATAGTCACCAATTTCAAAATAAGCACAAATAAAAGCAGAAACACTGAAGAAAAAAACAGAAAGAAACACATTACCCATAGAGGAGGGAAAACAGTCACAACCATGAGAGAACAGAAAGGGATACATTTCATGAGAGAAATAGCTAAACAAGGAAGAACTAAGGAGAAACCCATCTTGTCCAACATGGTAAGTTAGCACATCCCTGGTAGTTACAGGGGACAAAGTAAGGCATACCAATCCAGCTGAGCAGAAAACAAGCAACAAAAGTACAATTAGTTGGGCTACCAAGACGGCTTAGCAGAGGTGAAGGCACTTGCCACCAAACCTGACATGGTGGAAGGAGAGAACACAACAAGACTTCTGACCTCTGCATGCACATCCTTCCTGAACAAATGTAAAACAAAATTAATACACATCTCTCATAAATTGTGTAAATGCCTCAACACACCAATAAAGGGGCAAAGACTAGCTGACTGGATGAAAAGCACAGATCCAACAAGCACCTGTTGTTCCCAAAGAAACATATCTCACTAGCAAAGACATCCATAGATAAAGACACAAATGATGAAATACAATAGATCCAGCAAATGGAAGCGGAAAGCAACTGGCATAGCTATTCTGGTATCTGACAAAGCAGAGTATAAATCAAAATTAACCAGAAGAGATAAAATATATATAACATCACATACATCAACACTATAATACAGAAAATTTCTGGTCACATTCCTAGAGAGTCCACTGAGGCTTTAAAAAAAAAAATTTGACAAAGAGGTTGAATAGGCAAAATCTTGGCATTTAAGGTGAACTGAACAGGAATAGTAGAAAAAAAATAGCCAAATAAGGCTCACCTGCACCACAGAGAAAGAGAAACTTCCCTGACTGTGGGCCACTTTCACAAATGCACAAGTCTAGAAGCTGCATTTATATGTTTACCTAACTAATAACAAAAAAATCAAAAGCTGCAGCAAACTTAAGTATCCAACAACCTGCCACCATAGGACTAGGGCATATGGCTGCTTTTGCCTGACAGCAAGATGGTAAATGGGATTTAAGAAGATAAATAAAAGGTTTGCGACAATAGTCTCAACTACAGCTCTTTTCTGAGCTAGTCCTCAGGTACTAGCTAGAGAGAGAGACACATACACCAGAAAGACAGGGTATCTCAGCTGTCTCGGCAGAGGCTGCTTTAGATAAGTAAAAACTGTATAAACCCAAGTGAATGGGCCCACCCAACATTACCAGAAGCACCAATTCATCTGTATCTCACCAGGTACATGAGTAGAGCCTTCAGACCAGCCCAAACCCCTAAATTACCCCATCTCAACAAATGTTTAGCTTTATGCCATCAAGGCATTATATTTTTAAGCAGTATCATAAAGTCATTGAAAATGGATTTACTCATAATTACTTACTCTCTTTGAAAAGACTTGTTTTACTAGAGAAAATAAAACATCTAGGAGTACAGCTTCATAAGTATACTTGCCTAGCTGTACAAAGGCCCTGTTTCAGTTCCAGCATTGCACCTCACCCCTCCAAGCAAGTAACTTTTAACAATACATCATAAACTATAGAGCATACTGGTAATCGCATCTAAGTTCTGAGCAAAGTGGAAAACTGTGTACATTAAATACACCAAAAACTAACTCTTGACCTCCCATTTGTCATCGGAGCCTTGGCTCCATTTATGGGCTACACTGTTCAACCATCTTAGATTCTGTGACACATCAGTGACACCCTTCTATACATCCTTAACTATATATACATCATGCTTCTCTGTTGCATATATACAATCACTGCCATGGTTAAGACAGTTTTTTGTTAATTTCTCACTCAGCCCAACACAGCTAAAAAGCATAAAATCACGTAAAAAAACAAAAAAAACAAACAAAAACCTCACCATAAAGTTCTGACCACTACATTCATGACCCCTTAGTAAGTGGATATGTCCACACCTTGTTTGCACTGAATTTCCTAGACGGATATTTCATACCTCAAAATTCTCTCTCTCCGCTATCCTCTTCGTGTCTGTTCACTTTGCTTATTTCCGTTAGAAAACAGAAACAAGCAGGAGAATGTCCAGTGCTATGGCATGTGTTCCGATTCACCAGCATGTAGACTTGTGTGTGACCTTCCGTTTCCAGGGTGAAACACTTTAACGCCACCTGTGCATCACATCCTAGCCTGTCTCTCCTATTCAGACTTTATTTCAGCCATTATTCTCTCTTGCTGGTGTTATTAGTTTCTTATTTAAATATTCCCATTAGACACAAACATCAGAAAAAGTAAATACACTCTTTGAATTCCACACCACCGCACTGCCCCATTCTCTACAGGATAAATATGAGCAAACATTTAGTTTTATAAAGCTCAAAATAAAAAATATAGCAACAAATGGCCCTGTTTCTTCAACTGAAGAAAAAAATGATCACACCATTAATGAGTTATGAATATAGATAAAACCAGCCAATAATAAATGAAAGCTCTTTGGAATACACATAGAGAAAAATGCAGTAAAATTTGGGTAGAAGTTATCCAAAATCGGACTTACTCACATTTGTGATAATGGAACATTATCAGGACTATATTCTTTTCTAGATACACAAGTGAATGTTCACATGTATGTGCATATGTTTAATTATGCAGAGCACATGTGCATATAGACCATACATATGATGTCAACACTGATAAAATTCTCTCAAATTAATTTTTAGTGGAAGTTTTATCCCAGTAGTTTATCTAAATATAAAATCTCAAAATAAAGAACAAGAAAAGATCTCTTAAGTATTTATTTCAGCTAAATAATTCTGTAACGGAACAAGTCTATAACTGTATTAGCAAACTGGGTATTTGAAAAGTCTTGAGATTGTCCTCACAAATAACCGTCAACTGAACTGAATGCAGTAACTGACATAACTGGAGCGTTTTTCAGCCAAACACCCCTGCTTCCTAGGTTACCCTCAGTGGTCATGGGATTGCCTGAGAGGAGCCTGCCATGAAGACATTCTCACCTGGTCCTGCATCAATGCTGCAATATGTGTAGTTTTGCCTCCAGGTGCTGCACACAAATCTAGAACCTTCTCTCCAGGCTGAGGATTCAGAACATGAGCTACAACAGCAGATGGCAAATTCTATAAGGGGGAAAAAAAAAGATAGCATCTTGACAATGTAGCCTCTCAACTCAATAAACAAACAATACATACCACTTTTGCATTTATTGTTGGAAGAAATGGAAGACACAGATTTGAAAGATAATGGTTCTTTCAAAGAAAGACAAGGAAAGAGGCATCAAAAGGCATGCAGATCACAAATTCCCTCCAGGTTTTCCCACCTGCTCTCTACACTGACTTCAGTGATCATAAGAATTGAAAAGAGCTAGCCTGTGCCAAACTGTTATGCATACCAGATGTGATTTCAAGATGTAACTGCTTTACTTGTCACCCCCAAGCTACCTGTTCATAAGTTAGTTCCTGAACATTAGTCAGGAAACTGTACCATGGCTGGGGAGATGGTTCAGTGGCTAAAGGTACTTGCTGCCAAGCCTACAACCTGACGTTGATCCCCAGGAGCCCTACATGGTGGAAGGAAAGAACTAACTACCACAAGCTGTCCTCTGACCTACACACACATGTTGTGACACATGTTCATGAATGTGCATGCATGTATGTACACACACACACACATTTTCTCTCTCTCTTAATAAAAAGAACAATATCCATTTTCATAAGTTCTAAGCCAGTGCAGGCCTGAGAAAATAGATGCAAAGGACCCAGTTTAATACCAAACTCTATTTAAAAAAAAAAAACAAAAAAAAAAAACAAACAACCAAAAACAAAAACAAAACAACACTGGCATGAGTTATTAAAGAATAAAGAATATTAGCTCAATATTAATTCATCTTACAGTTCAGGTATCTTTTCATATTTTCAAAGATATTTTTAAAAATTACAAAAGTAAATTTTAAGCTCAAAGTGAAGTGGCAATCCTCATCTCTCTAGTGGTTCAGAGGGTAAAGTCTCCATGAAGCCCACATTAAAAATCTGTACCTTTAATAATCCCAGATTTCCTATGGAGAGACAGGTGGTGGGGACAGGAGAACCATCCAGCAGCCCAGGAGCCCACTTGCTGGAGACAGCGGTAGGGCAGAAACAAGCGAGATCCTGCCTCAACAAGGTGCAATTCTAAAATTAGACTTTGCAACTGTAAAATCATTTCTGAATTGCTTTATTTTTTAAAAAGAACTCCCCAAGAACAGCCCCAGGCAGGTAAACGTTGAGCTCTATGAGTAAACTGGCAGAAAGGAATTTACCCAAGTCCTGTTGACTGGTCTGAAGGCACTTTGAAACTTAAGACACAGCAAGATTCTGTGTAGGCTAAGACCTAGGAAGGGCTGTGCTCATCTCCTACGGCAAACAAATCCCTGAAACCAGAATGAACACAGCAAGCTACGGAATCCACCAGTTTCTTAGCATTCAAAAGACTGGTGTGAATACTGACAACTACCTAAGAGCAAAAAACGCTTTCCAAGCTGTTACTGGAGTACCAGAATCTCTTCGACATTTGAAGCACATGTATGTGCTCATGCTTCATGTGCATGCATGCGTGTGTGTGTGTTTTCTTTTTGAGAAAAGGCCTGGGCATACAGCCCAGGATAGCCTCACATTACTTCTGCCTCATTCCCTGGGTGATTTGAAGCTTGTGGATATTGTTTTAAGAATAATATTTGAAGATAGACCTTACAGATATTTACAGAACATTTCACACAAACACAAATGAATAAGTCTTCTCAGCACCTCATGGAACTTCTCTAAAATTGACCACACACTTGGACACAAAATAAGTCTTGCCAGATACAAGACAACTTAAAAAACACCCAGCATTCTATCTGACCATCATGGATTAAAGCTGGATATCAACAGCAGCACAAATAACAGAAAGCATACAAACTATTGAAACTTATCATCTCACTGCTGAATGAAAAAATAGTCAAGACAGAAATTAAGAAGGAAATTAAAAACTTTTTAGAACTGAATGAAAATGAATACACACATACCCCAAACTTATGGGACACAATGAAGATGGTTCTAAGAGGCAAGTTCATGACATTAGATGCCTACATCAAAATCTGGAGAGATGTCATATTAGTAACTAAGAGACACATCAAAAAGCCCAAGAATAACAATAAAAACAGTGTATGACAAAAAATAAACTCAGGGCTGCAACCAATGAAATCAAAATTTAAAAGTATCAATGAAATGAACAGTTTGAGAAAAATCAATAAGACTGACAACTCCTTAGCCAAATTAATTAAAATTAACAAAGAGAAGATCCAAATTAATAAAATTAGAGGTGAAAGGGGGGCATCACATCAGACAACAAGTAAATTCAGAGAATCATAGGACAGAATTTAAAAATCTCAATTCCACCATAATGGAAAACTGAAAAGAAAGAATTTCTTGATATATATGACCTACCAAAATTAAATCAAGACCAATAAGCAATTTAAAAGGACTCATAACCCCTAGTGAAACAAATTTTCAGAACCAAAAATACCCAGGGCCAGATGCATTCAGTACAGAATTCTACTAGATCTTCAAAGAAGAATTAATTCCAATATTCCTCAAATTATTCTGCAAAAAAAGAAACTGAAGGATTGTAAATGTTTTCTTAAAGGCTACTCCTACCTAGGATCATTCCTACTGTCCCTGGGTGAAGAGGACCATAAACTCCAGTAGCAATTTTATAACCTTGAATGTTCAGGGCTAGGGTAAGCTGGAGCCAGATCTAATGCAGCGCCGCCTTCAGTAGCCTGCATCAGCTCGCCAACACTGAGTTTGGGTTTTTCGATTTGCATGTTACCCCAGTGCTGACAGGACACAGGCAGCTCATTTTTAAACAACCCTTTCTGTATACTGAGAATCAGTGGCAATATTGAGAGACTCAGGAAAGTCTAACAGTACCAAAAAAAAAAAAAGAAAAGAAAAGAAATAGACAACTCTTCTAGATGTCTAGCCATTTCCTTATTTTTTTTTAAACAAAATATAAGAAAAAGAAAAAACAGAGCACCACTGAACGCAAAGTGGTGTATATTCCAGTGGTAACAGCCATTATAAATACATACAACATATAAATAGCATACAACTCTGAATTTTGAAACTGAAGCATACAGACTTTGATTGACTTTACTTACTTTGACTTGTATCCTGCCATTCCTAATTTATTTGCATCAGTATAAAATGCAGGCACTCCAGAAATAGGTTTTTCTCTCACTACACGTGAAGTATCCAGTCAGTTCTTTTGATAAACTAAATTTGCTTACTTTTAGGATATGTGTTATTAATTTCTCACAAATTAACCCTTCCCAATTGAATGGGATTATCCAGTATTGCAGTGTCCAGTTATTCAGGACCTGCTTTACATAGGGCAAGTGCATGCTACACAATAGCCAGCTTCCTTCAGTTTTTTTAAAATCACTCATCCCTATTGGCTGGCATTTTGTTTCATTATAGCCTTAGGGATGATCCTTATCAGCTGGAATATGCTGGACCACTACTGGAAATGCTGAAGGAGATTTTGTGACTCTAAGCTGCCTTTCTGATCATTTTCCTGTACAAACTCTTCCCTTATTTTCCTAACAGGACCATCATCCTGTACAACACCCCTGTCCCTCTTATCTCCTCTGGGGAAAATCCTTCTGTCACTGGGAAGGAGCCCAGCTGTGTTCCAGTTCCTCAGTTTGTACTCACATTTCCTCAGTTCTCCTTTTTTCCACCCTTGACAGATTCCCCCCAAGTCTTTGTTCCCAGTTCCTTAGTCATCCTTTTTTCTACTCTTTCAAATTCTCCCCATCTTTCTTTTAACAGCACCACTTTCTCTTCCTTTTTTGAAGAGAAAGAAAAAACTGAGCCCCTTTCTTCTCCCTTTAGCTGTTTTTTCCCTGTCTTGCCTGTTTCTAATTCCCCCTGCAACTCTTCTAGTTGTCTAGTCACTTCCTTATTTTTTTAAACAAAATATAAGAAAAAGAAAAAATAGAGCACCACTGAATGTAAAGTGGTGTATATCCAGTAGTAACAGCCATTATAAATACTTCGTTGGCTTCTTGAACACAAAAACCTATCCCTCCTTCCTCTGCTTTTCCCTCTATTACATTTAATATCAAATTTCCCATCCTTTTATCCTTATCCCCTAGTGTGGATGCCAAAATGTAAATGTTTTCTTAAAGGCTGTAACCATTTCTAAACACTGTAACTAAGCTTAAAGCCTTTTGTAACTTTTACTTTTCAATGGTAATTTCACTCTACCCCCTCCCCTCACTCTTTTCCTCTCAGCTGTTGGCTGTTACTGAAAAAAAGATTCTTAACTTATAAATTTTGGGGGTTTATTGTTGTTGTTTCCTTTTTTTTGGGGGGGGCTCTTCTTAAAACTCCCTTTAGCTCTGAAAGGTTAGGAAGGAAAAGGAAGAATTCTTTATAGCCCTTTCTGGCTGTCTTAATCTGTCTAAACCTGGAGAACTGGGCTAACTTCTAAAATCTTCTATCCCATTAACTGCTTTCCCAGTTATCTCAGTAACTCTCCTCTATCTGAGGCTTACCAAAAACTGTCTGCCTTCTTTCTTATTCTCTGAACTGTCTTTATCTAAGCCTGTTTCTGCCTGCCTTCCCTGTCACCAACTTCTAGTGTTCACTGTCTCCCCTGACACCAACTTTGATGCTCACTGCCTTCTCTGGCACCAACCGTCCTTTCCAATTCAACACACTCTCTTAAAATAGTTCCCCCAAGCAGTTCTGAGAAGTCCAAGCAGCATGTAACCATAAGAAAGGCTGCACAAAACACTTCTTGGCAAAGTGTCTCACTACAAAGGATCATTTCCTAGTTCTTTTTCTGAAGCCACTATTATTCTAATAACAAAACCACACAAAGACTCAACAAAAAAAGAAAATTATAGCCTCATATCCCTTATGAACACAGATGCAAAAATTCTCAATAAAGTACTTACAAACCAAATTCCAAGAACACATCACAAGATTTCTACCCTGATAAGGTTGGCTTCATCCCCAAGATGCAGAAATGGTTCAATACATGTAAATCAATTAATATAATCCATCACATTAGTAGACTGAAAGGCAAAAACCACACAATCATCTCAAAAGATACAGAAAAGATCTTTGACAAAATCTAACAATCCAACATCCCTTCATGATGAAATTCCTAGAGAGATTCAAAATTCAAGAGATGTACCTCAACATAATAAAGTCAGTTTACAACAAGCCTACAGCTAACATCAACTTAAACAGAAACTCAAAGCATTTCCATTCAAAATCAGAAACTAGACTGCTCTCTCCATACTATTCAATATAGTCCTTGAAGTCTTAACTAGAGCAATTAAGACATCTGAAAGAGATCAGAAAATACAAATAGGAAAGAAGTCAAAATATCTTTATTTGCAGATGATATGATTTTACCCATAAAAGAGCCTAAAAATTCCACCAGAAAATTTCTATAACTGATAAATACTTTCAGCAAAGTAGCAGGATACAAAATTAACACAGAATGATCAGTTGCCTTCCTAGGTTCAAATGACAAATGGACTGAGAGAAAAATCAGGGAAATAGTACCTTTCATAATAGCCTCAAAAATAGATAGATAGATAGATAGATAGATAGATAGATAGATAGATAGATAGATAGATAGATAGGTAATCAATCTTGGGACACTTCTAACCAAGAAAGTGAAAGATAAGTATAATAAAAACTTTAAGATGTTGAAGAAAGACATTAAAGAAGACACAAGGAAAGATCTCATGCTCTTGGATCAATAGGATGAATAATGTGAAGATGGCCATTGTACCAAAAACAATCCACAGATTCAATGCAGCCCCAACAAAATTCCAACACAATTCTTCAAAGAAATTGAAAAAACAATTCTAAACTTCATATGGAAATACACACACAAAAACAAACAAACAAAAGCTAAAGCAGGATAGCTAAACCAATCCTAAATAATAAAATAACTACTGGAGGTAACACCATCCCTGATCTCAAATTGGACTACAGAGCTATATATAGTAATAATAACAACATGGTACTGGCATAAAAATAGGCATGTATGCCAAAGGAATTGAAGACCCAGATGTAAGTCCACACACCCATAAACACCTTATTTTTAACAAAGAAGTCAAAAAATACACACTGGAGGAACACAGAACCGTCAACAAATGGTGCTTGTCAAACTGGATGACTGCATGCAGAAGAATGAAAACAGATCCATATCTATCGTACTCCCTAAAACTCGACCTCAAACCTATCTAGGACCTCAACATAGGACCAGATGCCATGAATCTGATAGGATTAGTCTTGCACTCATTGGCACAGGAAAGGATTTTCTGAAAAGGACACTGATAGCTCAGGCATTCAGACCAACTATTAATAAACAGAACTTCATAAGGCTGAAAAGCTTCAGTACAGCAACGGACAATATCATTTGGGCAAAGCAGCAGCCTACAGAATGGCTGATAGAGGTTAAGTATCCAGAATATACAAAGAACTAGAAACAATGTCAAGAGAACAAATAATCCAATTTAAAAATCATGTATCTGAACAGAGAATGAAAAAAGGATAAAACACAAAATGGCTGAGAAACACTTAAAGAAATGTTCAACTTCCTTAGCCATCAGGGAAATGCAGATTAAGTACTTTGAGATTCCATCTTACCGAAGTCAGAATGCCCAAGATTAATAAAACACCTAACAGCATATGCTGGTGAGAATGTGGGGAAAGGGAAACACTTAATCATTGCTAGTAAAGTGCAAACTGGTATACAAGATATGGAACTCAGTATGGAGGTTCCTCATAAAGCTGACTGACATACCATAAAATCCAGCCATTTCACTCTTGGGCATATACCCAAAGGACTCTACATCCAACTACAGAGATATTTGCTCATTTGCCAGGGCTCAGCCTCAGCAAGCAGGAGGGAGAGTCAGGGAAGGACCCAAGGAAGATTGGTGAAAGAAAGATTTGAAAGTGCGCTTGATAAAGAGATAGCTGGCTAAATGATTCAGCCAGGGAGCTAGTAGGTGCTGGCTCCTTTGGCTGAAAACACTGCCGACTTTTATATACTAAAAGTACATTGTAACTTTCACAGTTTATCAAGGTCAAGCACATACAAGCCTTCAAAGAATTCGCAGTTACATTGTAAGCAAGAACAACCTTCATAGTAACAGCTTAATCTTTAACTTGTTTTTCCTCAGGAAATCTCTAACACAATGAATGGTTCACTAACAGGTTTGCTGGGTCCCTTGGTTGTGGTTACAGCATATATCAGACAAACGAAAGGGCACAAAGGTGCCAGAAAGAAATTCTATATTTATAGGTTTTAAGCTTTTTCTAGTTTTTCTACTTCTTTCCTGTATCTATCTAAATTTCAATCATATATTTCTTTAGCATTAACAGCATCTATTCCTCTTTTCCTATTTTTCTTGTTTCTGGGGGTCTCTGTAGTTTCAAGTTAGTATACAGACTTAAGCAGCTTCAGTCTTAAACAGGTATTTAAGCTTTGAGTATAATCGCATCTATCCTAGGTTTATGATTTACAATAGCTTCTTCATACGCTTTAAACATTGCCTCTGGGTAGGCTTTCTTTTTTAAAAAAGGGCAAGCATTCTCAGAAGCAATTATCTGTGTATCCTCGTCTTTCTAGACATGCTAACTCCCCTATCCAGGCTCTTCAGCCCTTGCATTTACTGGGGAATCAGTGTTTTTGTGCCAGGAATAATTTTTAATACAACTACCTCATTTTCTGTGTAATATCAGGTCAGGGATATTAGATATGAAACAACCCTCACATATGCTTAGGACTTGAAGGTCAGTAAGACTGTCATCACTATTTTTAGCTTTGAAATCACCATGTCCTTATTCTCTATAATGTGTCCTTTTCCCAGTTAGTAAGAGAGGAATTAAGGATTACTTTTAGTTTTACCAACAAGCAATTGATGAGACTGTCAGGAGCTATACAGCAGAAAAGAGTGGAGAGGTAACTAACTCCTTGGTGCGCCAGCAACCAAAGCCTTGTCAAGCAGTTGCTTACACTGCCATGATGGTGCAGTCACCAGCACTCATTCATGTTAATTGCTGCTCTATTCATAATAGCAAATAGCCTAGATGTCCATCTGATAAATAAAGGTAGAAAAAAATCATCCTGAATGAAGCAACCCCAGACCCCAAAAGATAAATACTGTATGCTTTCTCTTACATGTGGATGTTAGCTTTTAAGCTTTTGAAATGTATGTTACAATACAAATAATCACAGAGGTTAGGTATCTCATAAGGGACTGAGAAGAGGGGAAAAGTTTTCCCAAGGAAGAGAAATAGAATATAGTGTTACAGAGAGATTAGGGGGAAAGGAATAGGAGAATTAAATAGGGAGGGAGATAGGAGAGAAGAGTAAATAAAGATGGGTATATGAGGTGGGACAACTAACACTAAAGGGCATTTGAAAAACCTTATGGAAACCTCCTACTGTAGAAGCTTCCTAAAATATAAACACATAAGAAAGGAATCTAAATGGTGTCACCAAATAATAGGGGACATAATGCCCCAACTAGATAGTTTATGCCTTAGTAAAACCCCCAGTGCCAGGGATGGGTTACATCTTGCCATGTCCTTTGCCAAAGAGGCCCCACAGAAAGCCACACACACCACAGGCTATTGCCAGGGCTATTGGTTGCTTTCCATGACATGATGGCAAAGCCCAATTGCTGAAGACAACATTTGCATGTATCATTGAACATTAAGAAATCGAGCTGGTATCTAACTAGAAGCTTCGCCCCTACTGACTAGCAGTCATAGTGCTGGAAGGTACTCTGTCTGCTCCAAAAGAAAGAAGGTAATTGTCAGTATCACCCAGCTACAAATCCCACAACCTGTAACAGTGATGTGCCTGAAAGATAAGCTGGTGCAACAGTGGCACAAATGTTACAGAACAACCAACCACTTTTTGATCGGATTTAAGGCCCACTCCATATGATGAAGCTCATGCCTGACACTACTAAACTTACCAAAAGCCTGAGACTGGTCATGGGCCCACTACTATTATTCTGCTAAAGAAGCAAAATAATAAAAGGACTAGCGACATACTGCTATACCCACAGATCAGTGTCTGGCTCAAATCTCATCAGAGAAGCTTCTGCTTGCATAGATGGAAATTAACAGAGACCCACCACTGGACAATGTGAAGACACTGAGAGACTGTAGAGCACTTATTCCCAAATAAGATGTCTTCATCAAAGCCCTCACCTCTCAAGGCTCAAGAACCAATACAGAAGAGGCAGAAAGACTGTAAGTGCCAGAGATGATAGATGACTCCACAGAAATAGTGTCAAGACACAACAGAACTGACACACAGAAGAACTTGTGGAAACTGTGCCAGCACATACAAAACCTGCACAGACACAGCCTGACCAGGTCCCAGAACTGAGGAGGAAGTGAACATGGGCTCCTGTTTCTAACCAAGACACTATCTACAACTGATGCATGCTAGCAAAGGGAAAATCCATTTTCTCCAATGGAGTCCAACTGGGTATTTACAAGCACACACCAGGGCAGGTGATAGACCCAGAATAGTTTGCCAACACAAAATTAAGTTGACGGTATTTTTATGGACTTTTTGTTTCATTTTGCTTTGTTTTGGCCTTTCTTTGGTTCATTCATTCTTTATTTAGTCTCATTGGTCATTTGCTTGTTTCTGTGGGTCTGCTGGGGGAATATGTTTCTTGTTTGTGTTTTTGCATGGTATTTTGTTTTGTTTTTTTGAAAGAGAGAAAAAACAAAGGTGGGTGGGTAGAGTGGTGGGAGGGACCTGGGAAGAACTGGGAGTTGAAAGAGAGGAAAAACATAAAAATATATTGTATGAAAAAAAAAGAAAATCTGGTAACTCTGAACTAGTTTGCAAAGAGAAATTTAATAAAAAAAAATTCAGTAAAAATTTTAAACCAACTACACTCTGGCCACAAAGCTATAAAAACAGCATTTGGAATAGTTAGGAAACAGGAATTGCTTAAGGCCTCCATTCCGCCAGCTCAAACAGGGCTTGTTAAATGAGCCCAGCACTAATGTGTGTGCAGGTCTCCGGGAGCCATGTCTCAAGGACTGGCACAAGTTTGAATTAAAGACCCGGGTTCAAATTTTGGCTTTGCTGTTTCTGTTTCAGTCAGTGAAGTAGGCATTTAGCCCTCTGCCTGCTGTATACTGTTAGGATTCTGCAACAAGCAGAGTCCACAGCAGGGCTCTGCGCTGGAGAGCTCTGCCCCCTACCCCTGACCACAGACATAGTCCACAGCCCAGGGCTCCCTCTGAGGGGTTCTGCCTCCCCCCAGTCTATAGTGTGGGACTCCCACTTTCTGTGAGAAGCTCTGACATGCCTTTCCACTTTTCCACATTCATCTATGATCAGCCTCCACAGCCCTGTGAAGGAAGCTCTGCCTTAGCTCTGCCTTAGCTCCGCCCCCTTGCCAGGCCCAACCCCCCAGCTGGCTAACTGTCAAACGGAAGGAGGACCTGATTGAGGACTGTGCTCGCTCCTGGATGACCCCTCCCCTCACAGATGGAACCTAACAGTCATCAGCACTCCTGGCTGACACCCCCCATCCCCCCAAGATGGACCCTCACAGCCATCTGTGTTTCTTCCAGGAAGCAAAGTTGACTTTACCAGCAAACCTAGCCTCTCCTACTGTCCAACTGCTATTCAAGACTAATGCTTGCCTCCCTTGCTACCCTTTTGGGGTCTCTGGGGGCCCAGCCACCATTCCTTATGCCCACCAGGAACCCCAAATGATGCCAAAAACAACCGAGGAGTCAGCATTTTTCCCTTTTGGGGGAGTCTAGCTCTACAAGGCTGAGGAGCTCTGGGACTTGAAACCCCTCATAGAAAGCTCCCCCCTGGGACTATCAGGGACCCCACTCTCATCTGGCTGAGGGGTTCCCCAGCCTGACAGTACAGCACAGCAGGGGTCCCAACAAACACAAATGACCCTGAGCTGGGGCCCCCCAACCCTCTCTGGACTGAGAATTCCACCAATCACAGGCCAAAGAAACTCCACCAATCACAGGCCATGCTGAGATCATCGGACAGAAGAAAGAACAGCTCGCCTGGGATATTTCCCTACAGAGCTGCAGCCTTGGGGACACCTGGCCAGAAGCTCCTTGGTCCTGTTGGGATACTCTCCCTTCAGAACTGCATCATCTCCAGGAGGCGAGGCAAAGCACAAGGTGAGGTGAGGCAGAGCTGGACACTTCACCTCAGCTCCGCTGGGCTGAGCAACTCATCAGTCCTGTTGGGATATTCTCCCTTCAGGACTGCATCACCTCTACAGGGAGGTTTCTCCCTTTGGCATTGTGTGGTCCCTGGACCATCACAAAAGAGCTTCTCCATCTTTCTTCTCTATCTCTTTCCATCTATTCCAACAATAAAAAAACATTCCCAACAAACTTTACTTCTTTAAGCCTCTGTTCCCTGACCTTAGAGACTTTTAAGTGGTACACAAAGCAGTATATATAAAACATAAGGGGACAAAGGTAAATGCTCAGTATGCATTAAATGCAATCATAATTTTTAGTTGGTTTCACTGGCCAATCAGTGGCCAGTTACATATTATATTACATGTAATAAAAAACTGTTTCCTCTAGGAAAATGACAAAAATTTAAACTATCATCAAATACAAAAACTTTAGTCCAGCAGTGGTCTATTGACTTTTGCTATGGAATGACAAGAACAGTTTGTGGCATGTACATATATTATGAATCACAACTTGTCCCATGAGCTGTATTTTATAATCATCTCTGAGCTGGTTTTACAGAAATCCAAGGGGCTCGAAATGTGGCTCAGTAGTTCTGAGTACCGTTCTTGCAGAGGAGCCAAGTTTGGTTCCCAACATCCACATTAGGCAGCTCACAATCACCCCTCACACCAGCTCCATGGGACTAATACCTTCTTCTGCCCACCATGGGCACCTGCACTTGGTGCACATACCCACATTGCAGATACAGAAACATACATACAACTGAAAACAAAAAGATAAAATCAAGAAAGGTGGCTGACAATGGTACAGACAGAAAGAGATGTAAAAAAAGTTTGCACTGCCCAGATTTCTTCTTCTCAAAGTCTAAACTAATTTATATGATAAAAGGACAATAGGTTGGCTTATCTTACCAGAGAAAATTAGCAATGTGAAGGTGTGCAGAAAAGACCCACGAGTCAGGGGTGTGTTGGCAAATGATCACAAGTGAAATCAAACAAAATCACCCAAAGTGATTCACAACAAAACAGGCAGAAGGCTAAAGGTCCTAACAGGGTACATCATCCCTGAGGTGCAGTTAGGTGATAACAAACACAAAACACTTTCTGTTTTGCCCAGAAACAATCTCCAGATTTGTAAAATGTCGTTTGGTTTAATACTGGGAAGAGAAGAAAGCACACAGCTCCTGGATCTGGGTTTAATTTCACATGCTGCCAATTATTAGCAGTGTGACCTTGACCTAGAACCCAAGAGATCTAGTCTTTCCATTTCATAAAATAATAACAGCATTAAAATGAGTTGATGTCTGTGAATGTACTTAGGAAGCTAGAAAAGGTAAAATAGCTCATTATTTCACAGCACTTAATAACAACCTGACAAAACCCTGCCAGCAGCAAACCTTCTGACTATTATTCTTTCAGCTGAAACCTCAGCTGCGCATCAGCATGTGCCTTAGTTATGACTAAGATCCTGAGATAAGAAGCAGTAATTGTATCACATCATTAAATCATCTTTGACACAGAGAACAGATACGTGTATTAAAATCAATACAGGAAAAGAAAAGAGTGCTCATAATATGGTCTTAGTATTTGACAATGGTAGGTCAGAATATACATAAGGAGACCACAAGAATATTAATAAAAGAGAAAAATAATTTCTAGTTAACTTATCCAAGTGCTTCAATGTCACTCAGTATTTTACTTACTTGCAAAAATAAGTAACTGGGTAGAACGTTGTCAAATGAAGGGCTGAGATATACGGGTTCTGTCATTCTTATGCCTATGCCTCTAAAAAACAAGAAGTTAGTCTGTATAAATTATGTAGTATATACTTCTAGGAACGCTCACAATGACACATCAAATACAAACTGATCTGCATTTTTATGACTTACTTAACAACAAATTAGAATAGACCTGTGTGCTGTTTTCAATTTTTATAGAAGAGGCTAATCCAAATAAGTAAATAGATATATAGATAGATGAATAAAGTTACATAACTATTTAGGTCAGCAAAAGAGTTTCTTTAGAGAGCTCAATAAATTAAAAGGCAAAGAACACCCGATTTTTATTGCTTCATTCTAATCATTCTGGTAACACATACATTTTGAGCATGACTAAATTCAGAAGGCACTCTGCTAGATACTTATATGAAAACCAGGAAAAATACCTAGACTCATGCTGATGTTGAGCACTGACAAAGGCATGACCCTGCTCCACTCTCATCTTTTTATAGAACAGCTGTCCAGTACACCCAGTACCAACAGTCCTCAAATGACCTTTGCCACCTCTGTCCCATTTTACTAGTGACAGTGGAGCTGCTGGGAACAGGAAGGGCCGGGACACGGGATGGCGCGGTGTACAGTGATTCATAAAGACAAACACTGCATCTGAGAGGCTCTGTGACTACCAAAGTGAGTGAGAGCTCACAGGCCCTGGCAGAGAAAGCTAATAGGCTTTTTGAAGAAGGGCTACCTTTTTGTCCCACCAGAAAAGCAAACATGGCTCAGCAGTCACCTGAAACATGGAGTCAAATGAGAGGGTGGGGCGTATAGCATCAACAGTCAACTCAAGTTGGCAGTCAAAGCTGACAGCTTCCTACTACAGATCAGAGGGACATACTGTATCAACGAAACATTCCAAGGGGAGTAAAATTGGGGTCTAGCCATTGGGAAAGCTTTTCTTTCTTAGATCTTGAGATCCTAGTCATCTGTTTCTTTAGGAAAATTGATTTTATTCAATAAGAAAACTGCTCCAATGTGACAAGTCCAGGGGCTCTGGCCTCATTCTAAACGGCTCAATTCCCAGTGCTTAGCACATGTATGTCAGCTGTCAACCTTGCAGTAATAGTGCTCTACTGCACTTCTAAGACAAGCTGAAAAAACAAAAACAAACAGATGAGGCGGGCTCTCGTTTGTTCATGGCTTTAATCTACTTAGCACTACCAACATGCGGATATGACTCAGAACTAATGATAACTTCAATCTGGCTTGAACACATTGAAACATTTCATTTTGACACAGTCATATGAGTGCTACAATCCAGGTCTAATTTGCTTTTGCTTAAAATATTTTTTATATTTGATTTACATTACAATTAAAGTTTTCTTTGATAACATGAGAATGTTTGAATAGATAAGTCATCTAATTCTCTATTAAGATAAATACTGTTCTTCAAAGTTTGAAAAATTAAAACCTAAAAGAACAAGTAAAATTCTTAAGCAACTACAGTGCGATCAGTCACTCACCTGGGATTTTTGTTTTATTTTGCATTGCTGAGGACTGAACTCAGGGTCTTGGACAGAGCAGCAACACACCCTACCACTGAACTTCATCCACATTCTACTGCTTTGGTTTTTAATCTATTTACTCTTTTTGACCAAAATGAGCTCTTTCCAAAAAGCATGGAAATATGGGCTCATTTTTTCCAGTTGAAGTCATTTAAAAATTCATGCATGTAACAAAATATGCCTTTTTACTATTTTGAGCTTTTGAACCACAGAAAGGATACTATTTCCCCCATAGAGCTCAGTGACATACTTCAGTTCAGGTAACCCATTGAAGATATCTTTGCGGCTTAGTTCAGAAATTCCATTTCCAAGAAATACTTTACTTCCATCAAATTCTTTGGCTCCTTTCTTACATTTCCCTTTAATATCAGAGTACACAGAAATAACGTCTCCAGCTTTCATAACTAGAGAAAGAAGAAAATCAGACTGTTAACCTGTGCTTTGGCAGACTACTGAAAAACCCTTCAAGCTAAAATGAGACATCAATTATGGACAAGAAACAATCCAAACTGGCTCATCATCTCAGCACATTCCTCAACAGCAACTCAACTCTTAGCCTTTAAATGCTCCCTAACATATAATTGGAGAAGTTTTGTTCATTGAAAACACAGAAATGGTACTCAAAAAATTCTAAATCTTCAACTAAACAGAAGGCATCCTCTATATGACTTATTCCCCAAAATCTAATACTTAAGTAAAAGGTGTTATATAAATCTTGATATCATGACTCATACTCAATGTTCTGAGTTGCCTACAAAAGGATTCAACCAAAAAAAAAAAAAAAAAATTTATACATCAGAAAAGAAAGCAGGGCCACACTAGGCCAGCAAGCAATCATTTTCCAGATCATCAGACACAGGATGGGTGAGGTCCAGGAACTGAGCACATTTGTAATAGACGCAAACCAGTGTTTCCTGATTCAAGCCCGGTAAGGTCTCACTAAAGCAGCTAAGCACATGAAATTCGCCATCACCAGAGTGAACCCATGAAGAATGTCAAGTTCATCCCACTGTCTGGGATTCCAGATCTCACCCTCGCAAATGTCCTGAGAGTAGATAGAGATTTTAAGGCAGTGAAGTCAAGAGTACAAAATAGAACTTCACTTCCTTTTGTAAATAATGTGTCTGTGTGTGCACACAAATCCATGATTGTGCCATGTGTATGAGAGTACCTGCAGAAGTCAGAATTGCAGGCAGTTGTGAGCAACTTGACATGGTAGAAAGGAAACTCTGGTACTCTTAACCACTAAACATTCGGTGTCCTCTACTACCATTTTACATTCTGTATTTCTCTCACCTCTATAGAAATATCATCTTATACGTTTTTATGTGGAAAAGCAAAACAGTGACAGAAAGCTTTCTGTGGACGCCTACTTGTCTTCTGTGTGGTAGTCTGAATGAAAATGCCCCCCCACAGGCCCATAGGAAATGACACAATTAGGAGGTATGGCCTTGTAAGAGGAAGTATGTCACTGGGGGCAGGCTCTGAAGTTTCAGAAACTCAATCAGTGGCAGATCCAGTGGCTCACTCTCTCTTCCTGCTGTCTTCAGATCCGGATGTTGAGCTCTCAGCTCCTTCTTCAGCCCCACATCTGCCTGCCTGCTGCCATGTTCCCCCTATGATGATAATGGACTAAACCTCTGAACTGAAGCCAGCCCCAAGTAACTGTTTTCCTTTATAAAAGGTGGCATGGTCATGGTGCCTCTTCACAGCAATAGAAACCCTAACTAAGACATTCTGCTTCCCACTGCTGTGACAAAGGCAACTTAAGGAGAAGAGGTCAATTTGGTCCAGTGTTCCAGTCCTTCACTGTAGGGAAATCAAGGCAGCAGGAACTTGAAGCAGCTGGTCACATTACATCCAGATAAGAGCAGAGAGTAATTAATAAATGCACATGCTGGGGTTCAGCTTGCTTTCTCCACTCCTAGACAATCCAGGATTCCATTTCCTAAGGAATGCTGCCAGCACCAGGCAAGCCTCCCAGCCCAATTAACATTACCACGACAATCCACCACATTCATGCCATGGCAGTGGGATCTAGACAATCCCCACCGAGTCCCTTCCCAAGTGACTCTACATTGTGCCAAGTAAACAATAAAACTAACCATCACATTTATTTTTATAGGATAAAATCCTGCACAACTTAGGGAAACATCAGCAAAGGCAGATTTAATGTATGCAAATTTCCAAATGATCACACTCATGAATCGCAGGGTGACCTAAATCTGACACCTACATTTTGAAGCCGACACGATTCCTGGAACATAGACGTGGGCCCCTCTTAATACTGCACTGCCACACTGCGCTCCAACAATCACTTCATGCTGTTGTTTTTCTATATTCTTTCTAAAAATATTAAAGAATAACATTCCATCAGTTCCATTTAAACATTTCCCTAGGGATAGTAGTAGATGATATGATCAATATACACTGCATAAATGTATAAACCTTGAAAGGAATATAGATATTATTTAAAAAGACTTCATATGCATAACCCACAAGTCTTCATTTTCCTGAATAAATCACAAAGAAAAAGGCTGAAAAAGAAGGATACATACAAAGCAGCAGTCTAAAGTGGGGGAAGGAAAGCTAGAAAGAATGGGTACTTGAGAAAAGGAAAAAATAAAATAAAATAGGGCAAGAAAGATGCCTGAGCAGGTAAAGGCAGTTGCTGCCAGGGCTGGGGTCCTGAATTTGATCCCCCTGAGTCCATATAGTAGGAGATACCGGATTTCTCCAAGTTGTCCTGTGACCTACACACATACAGAGAGGGGGGGGGGGCGGAGGGAGGGAGGGAGAGGGAGCCCTCTGGTGGACAGAAGGAGACTGGCATGAGAAGCTGCTTGGTCATTTAACAAGCAATACTGTTTTCCTAACAGCATTAGGAGTTAAACAGATTTTGTTATCTTCAAAACCTAAAGCATGGAAATATAAAAGGAATGAAAATACTTCTAAAGTGGCATATTGTTGCATGGCAACTTATGAATATTTTAAATTAAACAGAAGAAGCCTTAAGTTCTCCAAGTTCTCACTCACATCCAGATCATTCTTTTCTCACACGACTGAACTCTTAGCATCATTCCTAACAGGGAAATCTTTTCAGGGACCAAGAAGGAACTAGCTTGACCAGCTTTCAACAACAGTTCTGAGCAATGGATTTCTAGTGAGCTTTTCTGGTCATCAATATTCCTATGTGCTGTCACCACTCACTGTGGGATAAACCCTTTCCCATCTTTCCCCTAAGACATCTGATGACCGAATCTCACAATTGTCAACTTCACAGCTTCCTGGTCCCATGCATTCACACTGCTCAGACTGTGCCTACATCTTAAAGAGGCCCATCCCTCCACCATGTTTTACTCACCTTACATGCTAATCATGGCAATCTTATGACTTTAAAATTAACCAACAGTTAGTCATGGTGCTATGAGACTAAGCTAAATCAGGAAGTAACTTGGACCTATTTAGAGCCACCTGAACAGCATAATGAAACCCATCACTAAAACAAACAAAAAAATCAAAAACTCCTTAACATTTAGTCTTTCAAGACTCAGAACTGATATTTCTAGTTATACAAATATAACTAGACGTAGATGTTGCAGGGTCACTCCAAACTCAACAAATCCCAAGCAATATTTATTGCCTATATACACCTTGGATTCTTTGTATGATAGCGGGTCATTTCATGCTCAGTCTTGAATGAGATATACCTAGATAACCAAATTAGAAGGCTCGGAGCTATGGTGTACCCGTAAGTTCACGTGTTATAAACTGCAGTTCTCAGTGCGGCAGTACAGGAGTATAGACGGAGGCTGCTCTACAGAGGTTTGGAGAACGGGCTCCCTCTCCCTCGTGCTCATGCCTTCCAGCACATGAGGCTGCTGCAGGAAAGCCAGGTGTCAGCACCTTGGCCTTAGGAGTTGCCAGCCTCTAGAGCTGTGGAAGGCAAACCCACATTATTACCTGGTCTCAGACATTTGCTATTGCAGCAACGACACAGACTAAGACACTGCACAATCCTAACCCCTTTGCAAGCTGAGTCATGCTGTTTCTGACAGGTCTCCTGAGCCCCATTCCGATGTCAGATGTGACCACTGTACTCATCACTAAAACGACTTCCCAACCCTTTTGCTTCACCTAGTCTTCACAGCAGTGCTGGGGTGGTCTCATCCTGAAATGAGGCTTTCAGTTGTGTTTTGTTGTTTCTGTTTTTGTCACTTTGGGCTTCAGGCCCCTACTGCCCAAAGCAGTCTGTCACTAACTGGACGGTTCCTAGTCCTCACGCATTCTTACTGCTGTCTTTGATCATCTGTTTCTATTATTTGCATCTGGAACCCAGGCTGCTTTTCTTTCCATTCTCAATTTGCTTTCACGTTTCTGAGTTCATTGTCTCTGCTGCATTGAAGGTAATTTCCTCAGAGTCATCACCTAATTCAACAATTTAAAGGCTGGGTCTAAATTTAACTTATGAAACAAGTTCTTCATTTCTCTATGTTCTTTATCAAATCTTTTTTTTCTCTTAGGACTTTTATGCTTAATCATTTTAAGAAAGCATTATGTATCTACCAAATAGCTCTAGTTTGTTAAAGTTTGGGGGCAATTTCCTGTGCAACTTACTGCACGCACAGTTTTCTTGCAGGGGTTGATTCCTAATACAGTGTGAAGCAATGGAAACCTGTGTGACCTAGATTCAATGTCATGCTGTGACGACAGAACAGCTGGGCTTGATTTCCACCAAGCCTCTCAAAAACTGACATGAAATCAAATATTTGTGTCAGTTTCCCAGACTGAAGGTTACAAGACAACTGCTGTAGTAAGAACGCAAACGCTGAAACTCTGAAGTTCTGCAACCACAGTACCGTTCTGCGTTCTCAGATGGGCTCCTCCTCAGACCTGAATCTTACAATGAGAGACCCTCTTCCTAATTACTACTTCCTAATTACTACCTAATTACTTCCTGATTACTGCTGGAAAGTCTTCATTGCCAGCATTAACCCATTGATAAAACCAAAGATGCTACATTTGGAAATCCAGAAAACAGCCTCCTTTTCCCAAACCCTAGCTCACGCTCTCCTAGCTGTTCTGTTCAACCCTCCACTTTCACTCACACTCTTTCTTGGCTCTGCATTTTACAGAGCATTTTACTATCCACTTAGCAGTCCCAAGAATGTAAAGCAGAAATGTTTCAGATTGTCAAGTTTACTGTATCACTGCAACTAAAGACTGTAAAAGCCTCCTAACTGGTCTACAACTTTACAACTCATCTAATGAAAAAGATTTCTTGCAATTTCAATTGTAATCTGATCTAAGAAATGCAACAAATGCCAAATGCGTGGACATAAACATTTATAATAAAGTTTAATAAACATCTTTATTATAAGAATCACAGTATTATAAAACTTCCTATTTATTTTTAAATGTTTATACTACAATCACTGAATTTATTTCACGTTGTGCTACTGATTAACTTCTGCTAGTGTTATGTTTCTAAACTGCAGCTCTAAACACCACCTTCATACCAAGTCACACAGCAGTCTCTGGCTGCTATATTCTTAGTAGAAACAAAGCAATCTCCTGCATTTCATGACCTGCCTCTCAACTTCTTTGGTTTCACCTGCCCTTCTGAAAAGCAACTGAGTAATCAGGTAATATCACTTTCATTAAAGCTCATCGCACATTTCCATGCCTTTGCATCTTTGCTTTTATTCTATCTCACACCTTGCCTTCCCTATCTCACCCATTAGCATAATTACTAATCATCTTTAAGTAACTGACATAAAACCTTTACCAATTCCTATGATCTTAGGCCTTCCTAGTCTTTCTCTAAGGCTACTTCCTTTATACTTCTATATGACAACCCTAACAATCTGACTTGTTCCAATGCTCCCTGACTGTAGACTCAACAAGCCATGTCTCAATCATCCTTGTAACCTCTACGTGTTGTACATACAGCACAAAATTCAGAACCTCTTCTGAAATGAGATCCTTCTACAGTGTCAATCTGAGAGTTAAGGGGAGAACAGAAAGATGGCTCAGTGAATAAAAGTACTCGATCCCCAGAACACACATGGTAGAAGGACAGAACCCACTCCTGTAAGCTATCCTATGACTTCCACACGCAAGCCCACACACATTCACATGTACATACACACATATTACACACACACACAAAAAAAAAGCAAAAATAGATTTTTAAAGACAGGAGAGACTCGCAGAAGGAATCTGTACAACGTGGAACCTGTTCCTACATGGTACCAATAAAAAAATCTTAATAAGCAAAAGGCAGATTAAAAAGGGTCACCAAAGGGAAAATACTTCAACTATGTCTCTGTATCTTCAAATATACTTTAAAAAAATCTCAGAGAAATAACAATGAAAATGCAGAATAAGAAAAAACAAACTTTTAATTAGGAAACAAATGGTAGCAAACTTTCTGAAATAAAATTTAGTTAGAAACAGGTAAGAACTGCTGTTTTGATTATATATAGCACACCACGGACTGTTCTAATTACTGAAGCCTCACCACTGTAGCTAGCAAAGGAATTGAATTCCCACTCGAGAGAGGAGGAAAACAAAGTAGGAAGACAGACAACTTACATTAATATATTGTTGGTAAAGGGCCATGTTTGAAAGAGTTCGTGTCCAAGGCAAGCAGAAACCTCTGATCAGTAGTCCACATCCTGAGAATTGATTCTGCAGACTCGTTTACAGAACTCTCAAATATTCACTGCTTCACTTTTGATAGCAAAGTAAAATTGTCTTACTTTCCGCAAAAAAAAAAAAAAAAAAAAAACCAAACAAAATAAAACAAAGAAAAACTAAAACTGAGTGTGCTTGGAGCATGCTTAGGATCCCAGTACCAGAGAGGCAAGAGGATTGAGAGTTGGAAGCCAGGCTGGACTGTACAGTCTCCCTATCTGTATCTATGTGAGGAGAGAAAAGAAAACAATAACACAGAAAATTAAAGTAGAATTATTATTATAGAATAAGAAAACAGGGGCTGGGCAGATGGCTTGGCAGTTAAGAGCACTTGTTGCTCTTGTAGAGGACCCAGGTTCGGTTCCCAGCACCCACATAACTGCTTACATCTATAACTCCACCCAATCACTTGTACACATAAAATAAAAATAAGTAAATCTTTTTCAAAAGGAAATATAAATAAACAAAATATAACTTCTAAAAAATGAGAATAAATCTATCATCGCACTGAATGGATCTAAGATGCATTACATTCAAGGTCCTCAGGCCCAGTATTGTTACTCCACCACAGGACATGACAACTCATGAAATACACAGTTACAGATCTGCAGCTTCCAGCTTATAGAGTATCTAAGAGTGCAGACAACACTGTCAACAAGCAAAGCTCTTGGGACAAAAGAATAAAGGGAAAAGGAAACAGCCACAAACCTTGGTCCAGTCACAGGGATGAGTAAGATGTCTGGGAGGGCTGGATGCTGGAGAACAGGAACGCTGACTCCACTGAACTGCTGTTAACAACAAGCGCACACAATGGTAGAGCATCCAGTGCACTAGGTAAATCTCACAGGCTCCTGTGTCAGCATGTACACAGAATGCCAAAGAATCCACTGCAATTCATAAACTGTACAGGGTTCACCATGTCACCAACTCCCACCGCAGAAAGCTTGACTTAGGCCTACTTCACCCTACTTCGTGGAATACTGTAAGATAAACACATCTCTAAATATTTCCTGAGTCAATGTGATCCTGACTTTAGAGGAAGAGCACTGGGGGACAAACACAGTAGGCAAGTACTGAACTGTACCCTGAGCTCGTTTTTAACTTTTAATTTGAGTTAGACTCTCCCAACATGGCCCACACTTGCCTCAAGCTTGCAATCCTCCAGTCTCAGACTCTGTTGGAGCTGAAATTACAGGTATGAGCTACCACACTCAGCTCTGACTTCTTTATAGAGTCCAATTTTATTTACTGTTCAATTTTAAAAACACAAACCATGTTTAAGTGAGTTACTCCAAAAACATATTCTATTTAGATTACACGCAGGCAGCATTTTTTAAGCTGGGTACAGGGGTGCACATCCGTAATCCTAGCACCTGGGAGGATGAAGAAGGGGGATCGTGAGTCCAAGGGAAACCTGTGCTATCCAGTAAATTACAGGTGAGCCCTGGATACATAGCCAAACCGTAACTCATAGACACACAGAGAGGGTCATTATAAAAGTTTCAGAAGAGGACATTAAATATTGAGATTACTACACATTATACACAGCACCAACACTGGAGACCATGTCAATTTTGCTGATATCAAAATTGCTTTGATTAGAGGTTCAAGATTTTCAAAATCTATTATACTGAGCTAGTCAGAGATACACTCAGAGATAGACTTGGGGCTGGAGCTGTAAGCACAGCTCACATAGACTCACCATGGGCATGGAGATACTAGGAGTGTGAGATAACTTTGGTGCCAGTATTTACACTATTTAAAATTGGCAAACACTGTGAGCCAGGGTCATTTTTCCTTGAAAAATGTGTTGCTGAATATGAGAAACATATTGCTACTACAGGCTGAGTTTGAATGGGCACCCTCCAGGTCAGCATGGTAAAGAATAGAGAGCAGGTGAGAGAACTGGAACTACACATAGTCTATGGGAGAAAATGTGCAAATATTTGAGAAAAGTCTATGCATGAAGGCTTGAATTTACCTATTTATTAATTTTCTCATACTACCCAAAAGAGTAGTAACACAACTAATTGCATCATGTTGCAAAATCCACATGAACCAGAAGAGATGTATTAATCTAGATATTCCTAAATTGATGAGAAAAATTCCATATTTTAGCAAGTATAAGTCCACAAGCCAACATGTCTCCTGACTTCTTCCAAAGGACATTTCAGACTAAGACCACCCCCAGTAGATGACCGATGAGCAATGTGAATGGTAAGTCCTGTCTGGTTGAGTCCAAACCCTTCCTTTCTTCTTTTCCTCTCTGCCTCATCATTTTGATGAACTTTTAGTGGAATTACTGAAATAGATATTAACAAGGAGATGAATTTTGTAATGTATCTCTGTTTAGCAATTCTACTTGTTTTAGTCTACAGAAATTATTTCACAGAGATGAATCTGTGTAGTGTCAAGACCTTTCTTCTCTTTTCCTATCAGAATAAGGAAACCTGGTACAGAAAGAAAACTTCACACAAGCAGCTGCCATTCATAGAACAGAAACGAACTGTTTTGGCAAGTCAAGAATACTGCCCCATATCCTTCAGTTTCTTTCCTCTACCCTTTAAATTTTTTAAGTTAACAAAACAACAACAAAACCTTTTTTACATTTATTTGCCTATTGAGGGAAGGGAGCACATGGCAAGATGCACATGTGGAGATCACAGGACACCTTGTAAATTCTCATCCACCATGTGGGTGTTGATCTTCAGCAAACACCCTTACCCACCACACCATCCCAACCCTCACTCCTGACTTTTTTAAAAACATCCTTTTCAAAGGTATAATTTGTATGTCATACAATTCACCCATTCCTCATATATGGTAAGACATTTTTCAGACATTTAAAGAACTGCACAATCACCGCCCCAGTCCAGTTTTAGGTCACGTCCATCACCACACACAAGTCTCCTAACCCATCTGCCAGCATTCCCTGTTGCTGTCCTAGGCAACTACTCATCGTTCCTTCTGTATAATTTGCCTTATCTAAATACTTTATGTAATGCAAGATGTGATATCTTGTGTCTTACTTCATGTCTGAAGGTTAATCCATATCATAGTAGTGTGTCAGTAACCACTTACATTGTTGACCAGTATCCCACCATATGAATATTCTTTAATTATCTGTCACCAGTTGGGTCACATCCCCCCCCCCGTTCACTATTAAACACAATGCTGCTATGTACACTCATGGGCAGGACTGTGTGCACACGTGTTTTTACTTTTTCAGGTAGATTCCCTGGAGTGGAATCACTGAGGTATTCTATACCTTCTGTGTAAGTCTTTAAGACATGACAAAACTTTTCCAGAGAGGTCTCATTATCCTTATACTACCAATTACAATGTAAGAAGGTTCCAAATTCCTTCTCCTCACTAGCAAAGGAACATTAAAACTCTTAAATTCCAATATGCAAACACCAAGTGTTTTTCCCTCTGAGCTGTTCTTGGCACAGAGTTTGGGGTAGAAGGAGAAAAAGTATCCAGTCTCCTGATCTCCTCTCCCTCCAGAGCTAGGTTCTTCTATCAGTTCCCATTTAGTGCCAATCATGTGGAGTTTGTGCTCAGCTTTATTTTGATTTATTTAAGAATTATTATTTGTGTATAAGTGCAGGTGTGCATGTGGCACATTTGTGTGTGGAGGTCAGAGGATAATTCTATGGAGTATTTTTCTCCATCCGCCCTCACATGGGATCAACGCAGGTTACCAGGCTTATGCAATGAGTGCCCTGACCTGTTGAACCATTGCAATGGCCTCTCCTCTTTAAGTGTAATGGAAAGGGACCCAAACCCTAGAGTGATTCTATCCTAATCTAAGTCCTAGCTCCTTAGATGTGGTTTCTATCAGACTAAGACACCAGAGTAGGAACAGCTGTTAGAAATGAAAGTAATCTGGATGTGTCAGAGTTATGTGTACCTTCGATGCCCTGGAAACAGTGGCTTTCCCATCAACCAAAGGCATATGTGCATGATCATGTACTTTTTGGTTGCTTAAAGGAACTGCTTATGTTTCACACCTGACATTACTCTCAGTAGGAGCATCACTATCAATAAGAAACCATCTTCATGTTTTGTGTAATTATTGTATCAAGTCTTAGTCTCACGCATTCACAGCTGGGCAAGAGGACCCAGTTTATTCACTAGAACCTATGCTGGGGTTGAAAACAAAAAGCCAAGTGTGGTAGCACACACTTGTAATCCTAACACCAAGAAGGTGGTGAGCTCCAGGATAAAGACAGATCTTGTCTCAAAAATAAGGTGGATGGCACCTGAGGAACAAGGCTCAAGATTGACCTCTGACCTTCAAAGACACACACACACGTGTACCTGCACCCACAAACATGCACACATATACTCGCAAGCACACATACACAAGAGATAACTGACTCAATGCCAGTGGCATATAACATATTTGTAGATAGAAAACATTCTAATTGCTGTATCTACATTATACTGATAACAGCCTGTGATACATAATTAAATCTGCAATCATGCTGGTCTCGTTTTTAATTTATATGATAATTAGATGGAACCAGATCTGCTTACACCCACTAGTTATTTGTCATCAAATATCTTATAGCTACAATATGCAATTCATGAGTAAAGCCCTCCAGTGTTCATTTCCCTCCAATCTTATGTTTCTTTGGAGAAAAATTTCTGAGTACAGTATCAAAAACACAAAACACAAAGCTCTGGAAAGCAAAGAGGTAACAATATAAGCAATATAACCCTGATAAAAACAATGTAACCAAATCACTACTTTTCTGCTTAGAAAGCATAAAATGCCACTTTTTTTAAAAAATACTGTTTGCACTTAGAACATAAGTGCAAGACCTATTGGTTAAAAATCTTAAAACAACATTCCTCATATTGTCCTAATTTTGTGGTTTTACTAACAAGACACGTAGGTTTACTTCAATTAACCACAAAAGTAAAATCTCGAGGTGGTGAACTGAAAGTATGACTTCATGGTGCAGCTTCCATGAGGTCCCCACCCCGATGAGGTGGGGCTTGCAGATGCAGCTGTTCCAGGTCATGCACTTTCCTTTAAGGATCTTTACCCACGCGCTGCACGTATGCCCAATAAACTTATTTGTTCACCCAAAAAATTATTTAAAAAATACAAATAATTCTACAACTACTTAGCAGGTATCCTCATATCTCCGAACTCCTCTTAAATGCACAATCGACCCTCTTAATCATTATGTGCTGCTCATTACACAATTAGGTTTAAGGATCAGAGTAAACCTCTTCATATATTTTAATGATGAAGCCTAGAGGGCTCAGAAACTTATCCTAAATACTAATCAATTTAGAATCAGAAGTTCTAGACTCGTTCTAACCGCATCTCTTACTGTATAACCTTAAAACAACTTAACGTTCACGACTCAACTTCCTTATTTGTAAGACTGGAATATCCACGGATATTTAAATCTTGCTATTCAATGGGGCTCTATTTTGAGTATAAAATACTATGAAGTACATCATATACTTAGCTGACACGTACCACTGAAATGCTGACAACATATCATATAGATATGATTTAACTGAGCACCAAAGGCACACAAAAGATAATATTTCTACTTCTAAAATATATTCTTTATCCCATTATCTCTTCCACTATGTGTTTTTTAAAAATTATATGAGAATAATAAACTCTAGATTTTTTTCAGAACTTTAAAAAACTGTAATATCCTATTACTCATGGGGTTTTGATGGTGCGCAGCATGGCAGAGTATAGAAGTGTAACTCCGTAGCACATCACAGGTGCGCAAACCTTCTGAAGCTCTTCCATCAGCAGACCTCTGACATACTGAACGGAGGCTAAGTGTGTATTCACTCTGACGGTTGTGAAAGATGGGGGGTGTGACAGGCGAAGTAGCAGCATTTCGAACTTCCTCTCCGCTTCCTGTTTGCTTGAAGTGGACACAACCTGAAATGACAACCATGGCTTCCGTTTCACTGTGATCCCGCCGGTCTTAATGTGTTTAAGGTTTAATTTTGTAAATACTTCTTTCCTTTCCAAACTGTTTACAATGGGATGGCCTTTTTAAAAAACAAAACAAAAAAAACCAACCAAAAAAAAAAAAAACCCTCATATACCTGTTGGCTTTGAAAAAGGGATGATTTAAAGGTTTCATCAATCTTTTACAAAATAATGTTCATCGTTCTCAAACTTCTGGAAAACGGTTGTTGAACACCCCTTCCTCTCTTAACTTTATAAGATGCTTGAGACAAATATTTTCTTTTTCCATAGTCTTAAAGACGTACAAATCAGTTTCAAAATCCCAGTTCCAATAACGTTCAAAAAATAAAAGTATTTAAGTGGATTTAATCTTGCTAGAAAATCAAAAATTTAGTAAAAATCAAAGTTGCCTAGAGGTGGCAGGGTAAGGTGATCAGAGCACGTAGGAACTTTTCATTAGAAGGCAATCAACACTCACTGGTAATTTCTGTGCCAAATGTGGCCAGTAAGAAGTAATTAGCACTCTTTTGAAGACTTGACTGCCAAACCAACACAGGTGCTTTCGTAAATTTGATGCCCAAAGACAATCTTGGAAAGTACTTTCAGCCCTTTTTAATTTAATAAATTTAATTTACAGGAATACACACCTGTAATCCCAGCACTCTCAGAGACAGGTGGATCTGTGAGTTAAAGGTCAACCTGCTCTACAAAGTGAGTTCCAGGACAGCCAGGGCTATGTGGAGAAACCCTATCTCAAAAAATAGACAAACAAAAAATAGTGCTTTCAAGATTCTAAATCTAACTTTTTCTTTCATTACATCTGACCTCTTAGCGTTCAGATTTTAGCTACTGGATGAGTAACGGGATTCCCTGAATTCTGATCTCAGTTCTTTAAAACGAGAACAAATTACTCTACCAAGATTGTTTAGACTAAAATGTAAACGTTTACAATCAAACAACTGGCAGCACTTAAAGAGGTACTCATGGTGAGCCCTTTTCACCTGACTACAAGAGCATGCTTCAGGAGCACAGGTGCATCTTCTATGTGAGTCTTGAGTTTTGTGGCCGGGGAACTTTTCCTGTTGATTTTGCTACCCCTTCGGTACTAAGTGTACTGACAGGCACATAACACTTTTTTTTCTTTTTTCTTACATCTAAGAGCGACACAAATACTCATCTCAGTAAACACCATTTTTTTTCCCAAAAAGACTGCTTTAAAGCATTCTAACAAACTAGTGGGGGAAAACAAGGCTGTAAAGATTACCCTTTAGTCTTCTGGTTTCCCAGAAGTTGTATCTGAATTGTTGCATGTATCCATTTAAGACCTACCTCCTTGTTCACAAAGCTCTCTTTGAGATAGTTTTCAACTTCGGGTCTCAAAGATATCTTAGGGAAAATAGACATTTCTTTTTTTTCTCTTTCTTTCTTTCTCTCTTTTTTCTGTTTTAAGCGTCCAAGAGAAATGTTGGGAAGCGGTTTCTCTTTCCGAATTACAGCGAACGGTCTTGACAGCCCGTGGCCGAGCACCGAGTGCCTTTCCGGGTTGCGTTCAGGAGTGGGCAGGGTCCGCGGCTTGTCGTTCTCTGCGATGCTAGGACGACGCTCCGGACGCCACTGCGACGCTGGGCCATAAAAGGAAAACAAAAACAAACCAAAAAAAAAAAGCTTAGTGACGAACACGTGCGCAGATCGGAGAACCCGCCAGCGCCGACTTCCACTCCGACATCCTACTTTCCAAAACCGCGCCCCCTGAGCAGAAAGTCGCTTCATGGTTTCGTCATTTCCGGCGCCTTCAGCCCACCCTCTGTTACACGCCCAATGTGTTACTGCCAATCACCTCCAATCCTGACCTGAGGGTGGCGCTTCTCCTTGCGAGAAAGTGCAGTGTGCAGCCAAGGGCTCTGGCCTCTGGAATGGCCTGGGTTGAGCAGAATACCCGGCTAGGGAGGAGGCAGGAAGTTCCCAGTTCGTGTCAGGGTTCGAGAGGCAATGGAGGCCACGATTTGTTTGCCCTTGGATTTCATGAAATTCTGTCTCTCCTTCGAATACATGGATCCAACATCAGCTGTGAATCAACACTACCCTCTCTTTAAAAAAAAAAGCATTTATGAGTGTTTTTCCTATGAGCATGCATGTACACCACATACTTGTCTGTTGGATCCCCTGGAACTGGAGTTAGGGATGATTGTTAGCCACCATGTGGGTGCTGGCAACTGAACCCGGGTCCTATACAAGAACAAGTGCTCTTAGCCATTGAGCCAGCTCTCCAGCCCTTTGTGTTTGTTTGTTTTAATGTGCTAATATCCACGAATATTCAAGTATAACTCTTAAGTTATAGTTTACAATTAGTCATGAGGCTTATAGGTAACGTACTTTGTGATTTTCTTGATGGGGATGATTTGAAAAAGATTTTTAAAATAAATAACGAAAGTCAGAACAATTCTGTCTCCGTTCCTTAGTGGGTTTTTGTTTTGTTTTGTGGCTTTTTGTTTTGGGCGGTATCTCAGATAACTGTAGAGAAGGGCTTTTTTTCTTAACTCTTTTAAATTTTCACATGGGCTTTAAAAAGTAGAACTGCTCCTTTCTATGGCACACCAACTCTTTAAGGGGTGAAAATATTGTGACAATGGCACTCTGCCACAGTTCTGCAAAGTGGTTATAAAGATGTTCAATGAGGAAACCAAAGCTCCAAGGGTTGAAGGTCCCATGACCTCATAAAAAGAAAATACCAGTAAGCTGGCTTCTAAAACAAGTACTCAGTCTTTCAACAGTATCATATGTCTTCAACAAATGCATGGGGTTCTTTCCTGGCCTAATCATCTGATGTCTGGGACACAGGTTTTGAAAATGTTGCATAACTTTCCTGAAGAGATATAAACATCTATTTGTCCCATCTATTTGGGACTATTTATAAAGTGCTGAGGTCAAAGAAAAACTTTACAAGTCCAGCTTGGAAAAATAAATTAGTTGGCTAGACTTGTTTACACCAGGATGGGTACCTCAACCTCATGGGCAGCTGCGCCACCCAAAATTCCTACCACTCTGTCTACCACCTATTCTTATATAACTAGATTGTGGTCTGTAGCAGAGTTAGTGTAAAACTGGGTTTGAGAGAGCTACCCAATGTTAAAGCAGCAGGAGTGACCCAGGCTCAGATAATGTGAGGCACAAATGAATCAAACTCCTGGAAAGGTTATGTGCCTATGTGTCATCCTTATCCTTGCCGGCACCAGGCTTTCTGTTCATCTCAGCACACTGTTCATCCTGAGAGGACTGCCTGTTCTGCTGCAATCTGGCAGGCAGAAAAGGTAAATAACATCTTGCTGCAACATAGAGTGCTTTGGTTAGGATTCAGAGGACTAGATCAACCACACAAAGGAATCTTGACAGGCAATTTTGTAGAACCCTCACACTAGACATAGTTGAAATCTTTAAATAAAGAAAACTTGAATTTGAATGTAGACTCCAAGAGGGAGAGATTGCATTCCCACGTGGTGTACTCATTGTTTGACACAGAAAGGGCACTCATTGAATGACTAATCAACACAGATACCTTTGTGAAGTAGAAAAGGAAATGGCTGTTAAACATATATTTGATATAATATATGTTCAGTTCTTTGGAAGACTTGAATAATGACGAATAAGGATTGGACATTTATATGAATCTTGGCTAGATATGATTGTAATAGCAGTTATGTGGATGAAGAGGTATACTGGTGGTGTACAAGTGGAACCAAGGAAACACAGCCGTAAATCTGCAGTTGGTACAGTGAGCATGTGCTGTCTCAGCAAAGGAAGACTCCTAGGAATACAGTCATGCAGAAGTCACTGGGACTATGTACTCTTTTAAGGGGAAGCATGGCCCCCAAGCAGGGACTGATTGAAAGTAATGAATCTCAGATATAATTTCATCATTTTAAGCTTGTTATGGCATTCCAAAGTTGAACTTCACACAAAAAAGTTTAACCTTTATTGAATTTTATGAGGAGGGCCCACAAAGGAAAGGGGGCAAATGTCTAGAAAGGATACTTACAAGGCTGATATTCTTAAATGGTGACAAAAAAACTGATTTCAAAGTAGCTTCTTCACTCTCTGTGCAAAAAAATAAAAAAGAAAAGAAAGGAAAGAAGGAAGGGCGGGGGTGTTAATCGATTTTTTCTTTTCTTTTCTTTTCTTTTTTCAGATTTATCTTTTGTTACTTCTAAAACAGCCTGGCCTCATTTGATCTCTAAGGATGTTTCAGGTTGATACTGGGGACAGAGTCTTAATTCTGGATTCTAGACCTTTTCCATTACAGTTGTGTGTGTGTGTGTGTGTGTGTGTGCACATGTGTGTGTGCACACGTGTGTGTGCACATGGATGTGGAAGCCAGAGATCAATGTAGCAATCACAATAGCTCCCCACTGTAGCGAGATGATTTGAAGGAGTTTTGTGACTTTGGTTTCTTTAAAACACAGAATGGGTCTTGGGATATTTGGAATATGTTTTTGTCCCCACCCCAGGTATATCGGATGCTAATAAGTTTGATTCAGATTGTCCGTTACCGGTGGCTATGATTTGGTTATGTGTAACTATCTTGCCACGTGCAGCTTGTTTTATGAGTGTGTGCTGCTTGGACTTCTGGGAACTTTATATAGAGTACACGTTGGTTGGAACCCGGAGAGCCAGGGTTGGTTAGTTGGTTGGTTTGTTTTTGGATGCTTACTAAAGGGGCTTTGGTTGGAGGGAATAGGTTCAGGAATGTTGTGCTGAGACGTTAGTCCAGCCCACTGTCTGCTCCTGCTCTCCAGTCTTGAGACAGCCAATACGGGCTGGAAATATTTCTTCCTCTCTTTCTCTCTTTCTAGGCTACTTACAAGGGTGGTGAAGATTTCTTCCTTTCCTTTTGTCCTTTTTTAAAAAAAAAAATCCTGAGCTAGAGGGTAAAAAAGCACAGCAGCAACTTGATACATCCTACTTTATTTTTTTGGGACAATGTATGTCATTGAATCTGGAATTAGCTGACTTAGCTAGGTTGGTTGGTCAGAAAGCTCCAGGAAGAATCATATCTCTGACTTACCAGAGCTAACACTACAGATAGACACTCCAGCTCAGCTTTATTTTAAAAAACCAACAACAACAAAAAACAAAGAAACAAAAAACAAAACAATTGCTGAGGATCTAAAATCAGGTCCTTATGCTTGCAAAGCAAGCACTTTACTAACTGGAATTTCTCCTCAGCTGTTTTCTTCCTTCCTTTCCTTCCTCCCTCCCTTCCTTCCTTCCTTTCTTTCCTTTCTTCCTTTCTTTCTTTCTTAGGCAGACTCTCTATTTAGCCAGAGATGTTCTTGACTCACAACCCTCTTGCCTTAACCTTGAGAGACATAAGAATTACAGGCATTTAACACAACACCCACCCTCCTCCTGAATGTTCTGTAAAGAGAACATGACAGCTATACTCATCCCTTTAACCACAAATCTAACCCTTTCAATACAGTACCTCAGCTTTTCAAATATAGTTGGTTTCATCTGAGAAACTAAAAATTAGGACCTATAGTGTCTGGAAAGTCAAAGAATGAGTATAATCTAGTTCAGAATGCTACCAGGATTTAACGTTCAAGCTGTCGGCCTGCTTCATCTTTAGTTCTATAGATCATAGCATATACCTCACCTGAACCTCCTAATCCCTCTTGCTGTAGTTATGGTACATTGAGGATTAGCACCACAACTCTCTACAAGCTAGATCTCTCTGAAGATCCACCAGTACAGCTACTACAAACCTAAATCCATGCTGTTCTGTCCTGAATGTATCCTTGACACTTAAGAAACAAACAGTGAAGATTATGAAAATAAAATGCCTTTATGTTAGAGTATGGGATTATCAGGTTGTTGAGTGAGCCACATCTTAATTTTTAAGAATTGTACTATTTATCTAGACTGCTATGATTCATATTCCAGTTCTTGTAGCACTGGGCAAATTATTAAAGTTCTAGCACCTTATTTTTCTCATCTATTAAATAGAGACAATGTCTCATGCTTTATAGTGTTACTAACAATTAAACAATTAGATAAACTACTTTAAAGGGTTTGGAAAAGGCCAGCCTTCACTAAGTGTTAGATGATATGATTACCCATGGCTGTCAGTCTCCCCTGTCATCAGGGAAGAACTGAAGTGACCTAAATTCTGATAGATCAAGAGTTAACTAATCTATGTAGGTAGGAGTGCAGATTTCATGTTTTTAATGAGAAGTTATATAAATATGTGCAATAGGTCCCCCCCCAAGGTACACAATTGTAATAAAGGGCGGGGTACAGGTGTTTAGGAAGAAGAGAGGATCTAGAATATTTCACAAAATCATTCATCTTCGAAAGCCTCCTAACAAATGGCACTTTACAAACCACCTAGGCTTCCTTTGAGCCATGAATGAGAGTTAGCATGCCCTCAAAGGGTAACACTACTCTTGATGACAACTTCCAAGCACCTGGTGAAAGGAATACTTGCAAAATGTGAGAAAGCTGGCTATGGTGATCCCTGAAGTACATGGGAGAGATACCAAGTCCCATTGGTTACCTTCTGACCAGAGTCATAGACTTAAAGATATTTTGGCCTTCTAAATATTATGAATCTAGGGATATAGTGTACCTCTTTGTGAATTTAAAAAAAAAAAACAGCTTCATAGAAATTTATCAATATGTTCTTTCCTACTTTCAGGAATGATATATTAAATTGTTTGCATCAACCAATCACCCATAGCATCTAAAAGTGTCTAATAGATGTTTACTGAATGAAATTATATTGATTTCTTCGACCATATGGCAGAAAAAAAAAAAAAACTTCCTGATGGGCAATCAATCAATTCCAACTCATCTGGAAACTGAGCAACTGGACTAAAATCCCAGTAGACATGAGAAAGGTTTAGGAGTTTTTGAAGAGTAGCTTTCCTCCTTAGCTGGCAGAACACAGAGTTCCTTGAACTCTTTTTTTCAAGCTCTGTACAAACTGATCTAACTTAACTGATTAATAAGTTTAATTCAATGCCAACAACGTCAAGCTTTCCCAGGTATCATCTGGTCACTATCCCGAGCTTTTTTAAGCTCTGTGAGTTGTTAACATTTTACTTATTTGAAATTTCACTTTTTATGCTAATTTAAGCACTTACACCTTGTTAACAGTTCATTGAACTGGACAGAGAGTTTACTTGGATTCTCTTCTTATAAAAGGTGTCGTTTCCAAACAACACTTAACAAAACAGCACATATTCTTGGTAGTATTTTCATGTATTTGTACTCACCTCATGAATTCAAACTATTTTCAAACTATTTTTAGAACGGAACCATTTTATAGAACCTCTTTTATAGCAAAGGCATCACTGGAAATAGTGTAAACAAATCTTTAAAAGGATATTTAAAGAAAAAAAATTTAGTTTGTATTGGCTATAAGAAGTATATTCTCAGAATTTTCTAGTTTCTTTAAATTCTTAACAAGCGTTCATTCCTACTACAATCCAACATATGTAGTCAATACAAGCGCACACTATGAACTGAGGTGCCTAAAGTATCAGTACATATATCAGCATTATATTTTAGACAATAATCAACTATATTTTGTCAGCATCGATCACTTGTTTTAATCAGAGCGAGTTTCCTTTCCTTCCGGTTACTAAAACTTGCAAATTTCTAAATTTTCACAAGAGAAAGGCATTTGAGAATCTAAAGTCGGTTTTAAAATAAGGAAGCCAGGAGTAGAATGACCCTTTAAACCTGCTTCCACAACCACAGATTCATCTACATTTATGGTCCAACGGATGGTCATTAAAACTGTTTGAATGGGATCAGGGCATCTTTTCTCCATATGGGATGCTGTAACTCGGGTTTAGTATCACCAAATTGGCGTGATTGATCCTGCACCTGAGTCTTCAGTCTCTGAAGCGCAGCACCCGCAGGGCGTCTTAAGCCACACACTCCTGTTTTACTTTGAACAGATCCTGGGACAGCTGAGAGTGTTAAAAAGCCAGACTGTCAGCTTTAAAATCTTTCTTCTCCTTGGTTAAGTGTGGCCTCAAGCACTATTCCGGTCTTTTAGACTTCCAGTTTCAACTGGTAAGGATTCTGATTTGAGATCGACGACCATACCCAACGCTTGGCCAAACAGGTAGCAGCGTATTCGGAAACTGAATCTTGGCTACTGGCATTCCAGCGCGCGTCCCCATCGATTCTATTCAGAATTAAGAATCTCGCTAGAATCCCAAGACTGCCAGCCCCCGGGGGTGGGGGGATAGGAATGAAAAAGCACTCCTCCCCCGCGCAGGCGGAGGACAGCCCAAGCGGCCGGTCCGCAAGCTTTTGGCACCGACGGACGCCGCAGCCAGGCCGCGGAGACGCCCCTGGGTACGAACTTATCCGCCTTTCTCCAGTGTGGCTGGAGGGGGAGCGCGAGCCAAGGAAATCCCCGACTCCGCCACTCCCCCGCCCCCGCTGACGCCAGCCCGCCCACGGCCCACGGGCCGGAAGTGCACCGGGAGGACCCGCCACGTCGGAGGCGCCCGCTGACGTCAGCGCGCCGACGTCACGTGCCGACCTTCCGGCGATGGGTGGTCCCGGGCCGAGGTGGGAAGGCGGGACAGGGGCGGGGCTCGAGGCCAGCAGAGCCTGTGCAGGGTAGGTGGGCGCAGACGGAGCAACTACGGGTCGGGGCTGGGCTCAGCGCGCTGCGAACAAAGGAGTCTGCGGCGGTTCACGGCTCCGCTGAGGACCGGAGCTTCGCGGGACTCTGAGGCTCCGCAGCTCCGGGTCGGCTTCGCCTAGGCTCCACCGCGGGTGCCGCGGCACCTGCTGCCGAGTGCTGCCCGAGGAGCCCGTCCCGTCTGGGGCTCATGATGGGGTTGATCTTCGCTAAACTGTGGAGCCTTTTCTGTAACCAAGGTGAGGGCCGGCGGGTCGGTGGACCAGGCTCAGGGTAGAACTCGGATCTGGGGACTGGGAGCCCGAGCAGGGGAGGCACCCGATGGCCGGGAATCCCACGCGTGTGCGGATTTCAGCCGCGCAAAGGTGGAAACATTCCTGCATTCTGATTGTGGGCCTTTCCCGTCTCACGGAACCATCCTGAGGTCTGATTAGCCCTAGGAAAGTGTCTCCCCAAGAATCCAAAACTTTCCTTTTCTTTAACAGGAAACTGTAGTTTTGCAGTTAGGGTTATGTCTAAGCCGGTGCACCTTTAGGTTGACTGACTTGGCTTTGATTTCTGCGCGTTAAGACTCAGAAGTGAGTGAGTGTTCAGGTGCACAGGTTTCTGAAATTTACACACACACACACACACACACACACAGCTCCCCCTCCCCGCGTAGGCGTGAACAAAAAAAAAATCTAAATGCTTTCGGTTATGTGTAAGATGTTACGTGGCCATAATTATTCTAGAACAGGTAGGAAACACCTAGAAAAGTTGTAAAACCTGTTCGGAGTCAGAATGACCTGTGATGTCTTGAGAAGAGTCAGTACCAGCCCGAAAGGCTGGGCATTCTTGTAACAGAATGGTTTCCGAGAATCAAAACTAGTTTGTTTTTTTTCTTTTTCCCATTTATTTCAGTTTGTAGGACATGATTCATAAATTAGTTTTGTTTTTATGATGGTACCAATTCTTTATCATTAAGGGGCTTATCTGTTTTGTGGACTTAAACTATGAAATGAATATAAATGGCTTTAGTTCTCTTGTTCTTGATTTTAAAACCCCTTTTTCAAGCTTATAAATACGTGCAAGCACACGAACAAGTGTGTGTGCATAAGCAAGTGACACAGATAAATACCCCTTTTTAAGTGATTTCAAAGTGGCCAGACTTCAGCTCCCTTCAGTGTTACCTATAAATGTAATACATTATTTTTTCAACAATTTAACATTGTTAATGCTTTAAATGTACTATGCTGAGGAATATTTCAATATATAATTAAATTATATATTAAGTGCACAATCCAGTTTGTGTAAATACAAATAAATTACACAATATCACCTGTTTATTACACCTTCCTGACTAATCAATAAAAATTATTGGTGTTGGTTCTCCCTTTATAGTCTGAATATTGCTCTTATCTCTGCTTATTAGAGGATCCCATAATCAGACTAGAAAGGGAAAAAAAAGAAGACAGACAGAAGGCTTCACGTAGCTTTCAAATCCCCCCTTCTGCTTAGAATCTCTTTAGCTTTCCTACTGAAATTTTGGAGCTGGTGGTTGTGTCACTTTATTCTCATTCATGATTAATTTCTCATAGTCTATAAACCATTCTCCAAATTAGTCATAGTAGCTACAGAGATTAAGAACATTCTCAGGTGGATCCAGGAAGCCTTTCGGGATGTAAGATATACCTGGACTGAGTGATGAGTGGGGGTTGGGGGTGCATGCAAGGTAGCCTGAGTAGAACAGGGGGGTTCTAATGTAGGCAGACGAACTAATGTATGAAAAGATGGGAATAAACGGGATACACTTAAGGAACTGAGAGTGGTTTAATGAGGCTGTGCAGTCTTGGTTTGCTTGATGAGCTTGGAGAGGTAACCAGGAAACCAGATCACCTAGAGTCTTCCATGCTGACCAAGATAGTAAACTGAATACAGCAAGCAGTAGGAATCATTGAAGTGCTTGGTCTTTAGGTGTTTTCTGGGGTTCAGATTCATATATTAGTCTGGGATTTTTCTTTTCTGTACCAACACAATTGACTACAGTGTTGGCATTTTCCTTTTTTTTTTTTTTTTTCCATTGTGCATTTCTTACTCAGTGGAGCCCAGTTTGTCAGTATTGGGATAATATGTCCACGTCTTCACTCGGGTGGACTTTGGTGGCAAGATGGTTGTAAGGTGCAGCATGAAAGAACTGACAGCAGCCTACGGACTTCTTTCCCTCATCTTTCAGGCAGCATGTCCTCACTTTTATCTCAGTTTTGTGGTTTCTTCAAAGAGCTCCAAGCATCCTTTCATGTGAGATATCCTCCTGGGGATAAGTTTACGAAGCTGTGCACTGTCTAATGGAACTTTGTATTGTTTCATTTTGTAATAGAAGGCTGATAAGTTATCACTAGAGGAAATCACATGTGGTTGACTGTGTGTTCTTATAAAATACATGCTTGTGTGCATGCAGGTGGAATGCTTAAACTCTCAAAGTTTTGTGGATTTGTTTGTTGGCTTGTTTGTTTTAACTTAATTTTTAAAAATTCTCTACTTCCATAAGCCTGGTTTTGTTCTCTCTGGTTTGTTCTCTCTTGTGTTGTGACTGTACATACCTGTCATCAGATTTTCTTTTAGCCAGAAAGATAAATGAAACAAGGCTTTAACTGTAGTTCATTTTCATAACTAAAAAGCAATAACTTGTTAATTTTGTCATCTAACTCATTTTATTCTCATCAGCAAATTTTATGTTATCTTCCTGTTATCCAGCTGTTGATAACTGTTACTTTTCATCTGGTTGTTGTCTTAACCTTTTCCTTTAGGCTAATTCTGCTCTTAATTCTAGACTTCCCTGGTTTCCTCATAAAACACATAAAACAAAATCGGTTCCCTGTCCTTTAGAACATATTTTTCTCCTACTTCTGAACAGACTAATCCTTGATTTCTTTCAGATTTCTGCTCAAAATTCACTAGTTAGAGAGCTTTCCTTGACAAATTTACCAGAAGCAGCTCACTTCTGCCCTAGTATTAGCTCTGTGTAATTACTGGTTTCTGGGTAATGTTTATCACTGTTTCTAATTGCATTATAAATTTCTTTGTTGTATTGTTCATTCAGTAGAAATAATCTCCTTGAGGCGTGAACTTTTTCTTATTCACTGTTTTATTCATAATACTTGGCAAAATGGGGTTGTTTTTTGTTTTTTGATTTTTTTTTTTTTTTTGCCTTTACAGGGTGGTATTTTATCCAACATAAAATTTTGTATCATAGTAACATGTACATTATAAAGTGAAATGATACTGTGGTATTAATGTATGAATCAGTTTTTCAACTGTCAACGTTTTGCTCAGTGCTGTATTCATTTTGAATAGTGTGTCTAGATGGGGATTTTAGCCGTGATCATCTATCCTATTCGGACAGAAGGCACTTTTCCGCCTGTCTCCCTTCCCCCATCCCAGGGTTACAGACTTTTGGCTTGTTCTGAACTCTTTGAGTTTTCATTATCATGATAACAGTCTGTTATTCCAAGCCACAGTTTACTCTAATTGTCTTTCTGTGTAGCCTACATTTTGTTACTAGGATGAAAAGTACAACATCATCTTAGTCTTGGCTGAGAGGTTTTGCAGTGTCCAAAGCTTGGCTTTCTAACAGTTTCCCACCTTGCTCCTAGCAGATGCTGTGTCTTCCTTTTGACATCCTTAGTACATAGCTATTCTGGGCTTGTCTTTGCTACAATTTTACGAATTTTCTATACTTACAGTATGTCTTCCTTTTAAAACTATAGTGGTACAAGTCTTTAATCCAGCATTCCTAGAGGTAGAGGCAGGCAAATCTGTGGGAGTTCAAGGCCAGCCTGGTCTATATAATGAGTTCCAGGACACCCAGGGCTATGTAGAGGGACCCTGTCTCAAACAAACAACAAAAACAAACAAGCAGAACTATATAAAAATTTTAAAAGATGCCCCATAGGTATGTATAGAGCTTGGTATAGTGGTATATACTTTAATCCCAGCACTGAGGTGGTGGGCAAAGGCAAGCAGATCTCTTTGAGTTTTAAATTCAAAGACTTCCTGGTCTTCATACTGAGTTTAAGGACAACAAGGATTATGTAGAGCACTGGATCTCAACCTTCCTAATGTTGCAACCTTTTAATGCAGTTCCTATTTTGTGGTGACCCCCAACCATAAAATTATTTTTATTGCTACTTTATAACTGTGATTTTGCTACTGTAACAAATTGTAACATAAATATCTGATATACAGATGGTGTTAGGTAACCACTGTGAGGGTGTTGTTTGACCCCCAAAGGGGACACAACGCACAGGTCAGAACCATTGCTATAGAGACTATCTCAAAATAAGAAAAGAATAAGATATTTATAAATTGTAATTTTTTTTCAATTCCAAATGCCTGGAAATGTATCCATTATCTTCAGTTTTGACTTAGAACAGTTTAGTTATGAGTTGGAAAACGTTTCTTTTAGAATTTTGAAGACATACTTCCAACTTCCACTATTGAGTAAAACTGTAGCATCTTTATTTTTCTCTATCTTGTAACTTTTTAGAATTTTCTCTTTATCTCTGGTAATTTTAAGTTTCAAAGAGATGTAACTCCATGTGTGTCTTTACCCCCCACCCCCCATTAATTTCTATGGTATCTCAGGACTTTTTAAATTTAAAGATGTATCTCTTTTGGGACTGGGGAATTTATTTATTTGCTTATTTAGGTTTACTCCTCCATTTTTCTGATGTTCTGTTGCCACTGTATGTTAAGGTGGCTACCAGAGATGCACATGAACATTTTTTTCTTTCTTTTTTTATTTTTATTTTATAGGCATTAGCACTTTGCCTGTATGTATGTCTGCATGGTGGTATAGGATTCCCTGGAAATGGAGTTACAAATAGTTTCACTATTTAATGCTTTTTTGATGCTCTTTTTCCCCATAGTGTTATTCTGTTCAGTAACGTGGTATTCTGGACCAAAAATATAAACATTTGTGTTTATGTTAATGAAAATTTTTTTAAAAATGCAAGAGAAAACTTTAATTTTTTAAACTTTTTAAATTCTTCCTTTCATTATATTTCTTAACCATCTTTCTACCTGTGTTTGCAAGCATGTCCCTAACCCTACACTGTGACTTTGTATCTTCTACATTTTTGGTTGTTCGTTCTTCTTTGAGGCAGTGTCTTGCCGTGTGTGTGCAGACTAGCCTCACACTCGCACTCCTCTGACTCTACATACCTGCTCGGTCCTCAGCTTTCCACAGAAGACCTAAACTGCAGGCGTCTGACTTCTGTCACAGACAGTACTGCCTCGTGCTCTGTGACAGCATCTTAAAACAGCCAAAGGGTCCATTTGTTATTTTCAAAACCTGTTCTAAATAAAGAATTTAGGCTGTTTTAGACAGTGAGTTGAACTTTCAGTCTTCCTAGGAGAGTGGCTGGAGGACTTAGAAGTAAGAACGCTGGTTTCTTTTCAGTATATCTTGAGATTCAGGTGAGGTTTTAAAACGTCTCAGCACAACTTCAGATACTTAAAGTCAAGTGAATTAGAAATCTGTACTCTCTATACTGAGGTCAAAGTGACATTAAATGTTTAATGCCCTGTGAGATTGGCAGCAATTTTGACTTTGTGGGGCAGATTCTGTCTCGTTTTCAATTGATACTACTTTGAACCTGATAACTTCTTAGAAAGTTTTATTTTCTTTTATTTTTTTCTTCTTCCTTTAATCTCCTGGGTTAACAGATAGTTAGTAGTTACTGCTGAGTAATACAAATAGTACAGATTTCTAAGTACCTTACAACATTTGCTTTAGTATACTATGGCACAAATGAGGAAATTGCACTCCAGCAACATCTCAGAAAGCATGTCTGACAAAGAGTTCAGCTGACTTTGTTTGAGTTGTAGGTATGTGACCTATTGATTCCGGCCAACCAAAAGACAACATAGAACAAGCGTGCGGCCATGTTTTCAAGCCTGGGGTCCCTCTTAGACGTCACATGCACTACAAAGAAGTAGCTCGGCCAGTATATGACTGGAAACAGACCACTATGGCAAGGACACCTTTTAAAAAGCTTTGTCCCTTAAAGTGAAGAAAGGGGGATCTGAAAGATAAGATACTGGTCATTGAACTTGAATGAAGTCTGTACCCGTTTCACCACCAGAGACTCTTACCCTCAGCTCACACTGGAGACTAACTTTTCAAAATGATGCATTATTTATGAGTGTTAACATCAGGCCTTTAATATTATGATCATCACCAAAACACAAAATGGTTTAAAAATAGTTACCCACATGAGTTGCTTCAACAGTGAATCATCTGGTGCTACCCATCCATTCTTTTTCCTAAGCGAGAGCTGTGTGCAACCAAGTTTTGCCATCCCAGTGACCTTTTTCTCACTGCTGAGGGATACTGAGGTCAGAGATAGGCTGTTAAAAAGATTGAGGATCCCTGGTGCCAAGCAGTCTGTTTGTTCTCTGTTGATAAAGAGTGTTCTTGTTCTTATTCTTGAAGGAACAACAAACAGGGGAGCATGTCAAGGCTGGTTCCATTACAACCTAGAGATTTCAAGCCAACAGCCACAGAAGGAAAATTAAGTCAGTTATAATCGATTTTTGTTGTTCTACAAAGCAGCTTTTGCCAACATGAAAATAACCTTTCCACTGTGTTCCTGTCCCATAATATACTTCAGATAGTCCTTATTGATAAATACATCACTGGAAGACAGAGAAGCTTGTCATCCCAACTTGTTCACAATTGTGCTTCATCTTTTTGTTGGTTAGTGCATTGTTAAAGCTTTAAAAAACTGTCTTAGCAGTATTTTGATACTAATTAGAACTTACAGTAGAAGCAGAGCTCTGATGTGAAATGTTCCCAGTATTGGGCTTCATATAGGCTGTCTTGTTTCTCTTTTCTTTGGTTTTCTTTGTTTAAGGCAGCATCTTATTTATGTAGCACACACTGGCGTTGAACTTGAGGACCTTACAGGTTGGCACTACCACAGGCAGCCCAAGTGCTCTTTTTACTTAGCGGTTGTGAACACGAGGCTACATAACATTCCATGCTTCTCTTCTCAGGCTACCAACTGTAGCTGCTCTGTGTTAGAAGACTCCAAGTTTAGGGTCTTAAAGAACGAGACTACCATTCCAAATGAAGTATCTCCACAAAACAAAACTTCGCTCTTGATCAAAAGGGTGCACTCCAAAAAGCAAACACTCGGGGACCGGATGTGCACTTGGTTTTTATTCCGGCAGGAGTGGGGATTCTGTCTTTTCCCTATTGGCTGGGGCTGGGGTTTGGAATTAGATAGTTTTAAAAGAATTGGTGCAAAGAAAATGAAAGGGAAGGAGCCCGCCACTCTAATCCAAGAGTGTTGCAGAGCCTTTGTGCAAACAGAAGTTTTACTTTTGGGGGTATGTGGGGGGTGTGGGATTTAAACACCTGGATAAGAGTCTTAGAAGGCCAGGGAGATACAAAGATTTAAATTCTTCATCATAAACACAGGTTGCATAGTATTTGATAGAAAAGACTTGTTTAATGTTTCTTGTATCTGTAAGGTAAGTATGGTCGCATACTAATGTCTGGACGTTTCCTTGCTCCTGCTGGTGAAGCTCCGCAGCCATCCTTGTGTATATTTCTGTTTGTGGGACCTTGAAGAAATTTGCCAAGGTGAAGATGTGGGTCAGAGAGAAGTAGTAGGAATGTCCCTGAAGTCCACGGCCAGAGGTCCCACCCTGGAGTTCCAGGGCCACTCATCCCCAAAAGCCAGTTGAAGAGACATATAAATAGTGGGAAATGCAAGAAAAAGAGTTCACTCTCAGCGGAACCACACTGGGAGAAAAGCAGCAGGCTAGTGAAAGGAAGTGTCTCTCTGCCACGCTGAAGCACTGAAGCACAGTAGCAGCTCCTTAAGCACTTCGTGCTGGAGGGGGGAGGTTTTGAGTATATTTTGTGCTTTGAAAATTCCATGCATACATATATACATACCACGTATTTTGGTCACATTCACCTCCTACTCTTCCCCCACTCCTCCTCATTCCTCCCAGAACCACCTCCCAAATCGCCTCAGCCTCCTCCCAACTTTGTGTCTTCTTTCTTTCTCTCCCTCCCCTTCCTCTCCTTCTCATCTGCTTCCCTTTCCCTTTGCACCTCCCTCCCACCTGCCATTTGTGCTATTTGAGCTACTTATATATTCTTGGGGTGGGGCCATTCACTGGAGCATGAGTGACATACAGGGAGCCACATCCTTAAGGAAAGCTGAATCTCCCTTTCCCCAGAAGTCATTAACTGTCAGTAGCTTTTCAGGTAGGGCTGGGAACTTACTGAACCCTCTCTGCTCCCAGAGAGAGGAATCTTGAACATACTCTGGGATTTGGGGGGAATTTTCTATTATGCATTCAAAGCAGATTTCAAAACTTGCATCACTTATCAGAATAATTAGAGAGGCCTACTAACTGCTTATAGCAATGTCCTCAGAAGGGGCAGAGGCTTTTGGTGTACAGTGTCAGCAGAAACATCTATTTAGTTTACAGAAAACACGTTTCAGTAAAAGTCACTGAAGGCTAAATAATTGCTTTTACTTCTACCAATTAATGGAAAAATAAAAATCTGTCTGATAATGGAAATAACATTGCATTTTTCAGCAGTAAATGCCATTTTAAAATGAAAGTCAAAAATGTTGGTTCATGGAGGGGGGGTTTGCTTATATTAAAACAACTTCAAGCTAACTTGAATAGCAGGCTTTGAGCAGGTGTGTAGAACCAACATTTTACATTCCCAGTTTAAGTCATAATGGCAGATTTTTATTTGAGTGTCCCTGCCTCCACTCATAAGTGACCAAGGTCTCTTTTTCTAGCTAACCAATTTAAACAGGTTTATAAGAGGACTCCACGGAAACACCATAGTGGATTGTTTGACTCAAGGCAGGACCTTAATGTGTAAGGTTTCTTCCCATAATACTTTAGTGTAGTGGGTGCTTGGCAGATGGGTCTCAGTCATAATCATCACTGTGGGAAGCCTGTGCTGTCACATGCGATAGTGTAAGTGTTCATTATTTGTTTTCTTTTTTAGAGCACAAAGTAATCATCGTGGGACTGGATAATGCAGGGAAAACCACCATTCTTTATCAATTGTAGGTACTGGTGCCTGCTTAATAGTTTTTGAAAAACTCTGTTTTTATAAATAATGAAATGCCATTCTTCCCAATTTTAATAATACAATCGTTAGACAAGTAACTTTTTCTATTTTACCAAATAAAGAAGTAAAATAAAATGACATGTGCTCACTAAAGCTCCACTGACTTCTGACTTTGAAAGGAAGAATGGATGTTTATATGTAAACTAAAACAAAGTACAGATGATCTGGGTAAAATGAGGGAATGTCTCTCATTTACTCTGCCTGCTCTGTGGGGAGGGCTGCCTCTGGGAAGCTGCTCTCCCCAAAAGCTTTGGGATTGTTCAGCAGAGTCAGACCTGCCTCAAGTGATGGTGATTAAAATACTATGTTAGTAGCTTTCAAAAGGGGAGACTTGAAATTCTCAGAGAAATACATTAAGGCTCTTCAGTAAATGTTAACACCCTATCAACCCACTGTCCAAGGATTTCCCGTCATCCTTTTAGTGCCAAAGAAATGTTAAGCTGTGGAAATGGATTTACATACCCGGAGCATTTTAGCAAATAGCCACACTATACTTTGCACTACTGTATGAATCTTACCCCTCCCTTCCTCATCTTGGTTTAAAGTCTACCAGCTTAGAAACTGGATTATAGTTCAGTAGAGCAGTTTCTTATTATTCATGAGATACTGGGCTCAGTTCTTCGTACTACAAAAGAAGAGGGTGAGAAAGAAAGGGACAAAAAAAAAAAAAAAAAAAAAAAAAGGAAACCAGTATGAGCATGGTCAGCCTTCAGCTTGCAGGAGATGTTCACTTTCCCAATGCTTGATAATTTTTTAGTTACTTTGCTAACAGGCTCCTTCTTATGTGTTATTGTTTCAGAGTTGAATCATTACTTTTCTTTAGTATACTTTTTCATTCATTGGCCAAAACGTATCTCATTTATCCTTTAATATAAAGTTCAAATATCTCTGAAACGTTTCATCTTTGATAACTGTCCTATACATAGTATCAGACACATATGAAACTCTGGAGAAAATTATAAGCCTCTTCAAATACATCTTATCGCGGAATGTTATCAACGGATATGTGCAGGTTGAATGAAGTATTTAATGTAACTTAATCAATAATATAATACAAGCGATATGAGAATCAGTATTCTAAATACAGTTCATCTTAGGTAAAATTTCTATTTGCCTGTGGCCTTAAGACTATAAGTTGACAAGCCTAAACTAATTTTTATGGCTGAACTAACTCACCTTTCTTAACATAGATATTCAGCCAAATGATGTGTAGAATATTACCAAATCAGTGCTACTTTGCAAGTATTGTTGTCACAGTCATCCAGCTATTGTCTTTTAGGATGGAACGTTGGTTCTCACCAGAGTGATACAGACATGCAAACCCACACTACAGTGTGCCTTCTCTATGTGTCAGGTCTGCAGTTCATCCCATTAAAAAGCAGAAAACAGTCTTTAGGGGCTGCACTGTATTTACATCTTTATTTGTATAGAAAGTCTAAGCTTCTCTTTCTTGCATTAGTGATTATTATAATTGGCACAAATAAGGAAGGTTGACTTCTCTTAAAAATATAGATAAAATGTGCTTGGGGTTCTCAAGATTTACAAAAGATGGTGTCTTTCAACAGCTTAATGAATGAAGTAGTTCATACTTCTCCAACCATAGGAAGCAATGTTGAAGAAATAGTTGTGAAGAACACTCATTTTCTTATGTGGGATATTGGTGGTCAAGAGTCTCTGCGGTCATCCTGGAACACCTATTACTCAAACACAGAGGTATGCCAAAATTACCTTTAAGTGTTAATTTTTTAAAATGTCAACAAATGAGCATTGAAGACGTCTAGTCTGTAATGAGGTAATTAGCAGCTGTCTTTAATAAAGAATTCAGATTTATCATGGAAGAAAAGGCAGGCAGAAGGAGTGCTGAGGAATTTGTTCTGTTCGTGATAGTGTCTCACTGCTGAGACTTGCACAGAAGGAAATTTGGGAATAAGATCCAAGAAGGTACTGGATTTTTTTTACCCCAATGAGGGTATATAAAGGGATAGAATAATTAATGCAAACATTGAAATGGAAACCTATTTTTCTAATGTCAAATAGGTTATATACATGCAGAGTCTACCTGACTGGCTATACAGCTCAGTGTGGCCTGAACCTAGCTTACCCAGACCCTCTTGATTCTCTACCCCCCAGTGACTGGGATTGTGGGTGTGCAACACCACACCTGCCCAGGGCCTTCTCAGCCGAGTGCTTACACAGGCTGCTCAGTCCACCCTCAATGTAGCACTTTCAGTGCTCCATGGGCTAAGAAACCTGACAGTGGCTGCAATGAGTGAATCTCCCTACAGTCTTAGAGTTTCACACGACCACCTGATTAGAGAAGAGGTAAAATATTTTAAGCATAATTTTTTCAAATAACACCCCAGGTTTTCAGATATAATTAATGTGAAAAATAGGCTTGCAGGCCATCTCCAGCTCTCACCATCAGTTTAAAGGTTTGTATACTTTTTCCTATGGGATAAAATAAAACAAAGAGGGGCTGGAGAGATGGCTCAGCAGTTTAGAACGCTGACTGCTCTTCCAGAGGACTCAGGTTCAAGCCGCAGCACCCACATGGCAGCTCACAACTGTCTGTAATTCTAGTTCCAGGGCATCCGACACCCTCACACAGACGTACATGCAGGCAAAACACCATCATGCATAAAATAAACAAATCATTTAAAAAAAGAAAAACGGCAAAGGACATAGAATTTCTACTATGTATTTATTGAGTATTGTGAAACATGGGAAGAGACTGATTGCCTGTGGTAAAAGGAAAGTAAATAGAGGAGTTAGACAAGAGAAGCCACTTGAATACATTTAACTTTCGAGAACTTCCATTGCGTGAGAGAATGGGTTCCCATTGCTCTATTGCTGACATGATCATAGAAGAAACAGGCCCTTAAGTGGGTGACTAAGCAACATGGAGGGCGTCATCTGTAGAGATGAATGTGTTACTCTGTGATGGGCCCTGGGAGGGCAGTGCTTGGGAAAATTCTGCAGAGAGCATGTCTGCAGAGCTTCACACAGGAGCAATTTCTAAGCAGGGAACTTTCCAGGGTGTCATTTTCTTTTTTCATTATTACTTATTAGTTCAATATTAGCTTGGGGAATACATCCATATTATGTTCATTTGTACTTGTATGTCTGTCTAGAGGCAGATGTTTTAATGCCCATGTGGTATTTATGCATTTTCTCATTTAGAAGAGTGGTGTACAGTTACACATGCAAGGGTTCTTTGTAAGGAGATACAGCTAAAACAACCATGTTTTCTAAAATGACATTTTGTAAAAATTGTAGCTGGAAGAGTATAATGCAAAGAATTTTTGGCACACAAATTGCCCTTTAAAATAAAAATTTAAAAAACAAACATACACTTTGGATCTGTATTTGCTAGCATAGTTTTTTGTTTGTGCTTTTCCAGTGCAATGCATGAGCCAAAATGGCATGTTGCCAGAATGCAACACTTGTAATGGCACCGGATTACCTTCTTTGTGGGGGTTGGGAGGGACAGAAGAGGTTGGTTATAAGCCACCTGAGTACATTTGTGCAGAAAAATAACTAACTACTGGGAGAATAACAGCATTTTAACATCTCCAGGTAACAGAGGTGCTTTTTCAAAGTTCACTGTCAAAGCTTACAGCTCACTCCATCTGTGAAGAAAAGCAGTTCTCAGAAGCAAGCAGGTTAAAGGTGACTCAAGCTGATCCAAGTGCACTTAACACATTTCAAAGGGGGTAGTTTTTTAAATCGCTGACAGTCTACTCATAGCCTGGGTCCAAACAGGGATATCTTATTAATGATACTATTAGCATTATTATTATTATTAGCATAAATATTATTTTGGTAAGCCATTGCTACAAAGATATCTCAGTAACCACAGAATTTATTACAGCACACCAGCCTGGTCCTTTACATCTGTAGACTTAAATTCCAGGAAAAGATTTTATGAGGTGATGTTTCACTAATCACTTTGTTCACCCTTGTAATCTTGCATGGAGAAAACTCTTTCCTTTAGGTGCCTCCCAAAGTGAGCATCTCCATTGTAATTCAAGGAGTTCTGGGGACTAATTCCTAATACCTTCCTCTCATTAACCCAGTTACTTCCAAATATTCTGCCCATTCTCTGCCGTGCTCCCCTCTTTTTATCCCTCTCTAAACCCTTCTATCGTGATTACTGTAGTCGGGCCTCCATAATTTTAAGGTTATCCTGTAGGTTGATTCCAGCCTCTCTATCTTAATTTGGCTTATATTACTCTCCTATGTGATGGATGGCACTGTTTACCCTTGAGTTTTTAACCCTTCTGTACATCATTTGGTTTAATAGCTGTTTTTCGCTATTTCCTTGTTTGTACTTTAAAAGGTTGCTTTTATTTAGTTCTTCATTTGCTTGTATTTTTAATGTTTAAGACATACTTTACACGCACACACACATACACACAAGTGCACACACATGTGCACACGCAGAGATTCTCCAGTTTTCCTTGCCTAAGATGTAATTTCACTTATATCTTAGCTTATTAATGTCTGTGCCTACAACTTAGCACAGTTCAGCATACTTTCTTCTTGAGCTTTTATTGCTGAAATTCTTTCTGTAAGAAATGTCTTATTATTTTTGAAAAACATGTTCATCTTTTTCTGTCAATCCAACTCTTCCTTTAATAGGCAAAAGACCTCATACATAAACAAGTAATCAATTAGTGATTGTCTAAATCAGTGATTCTCAACCTGTGGGTCGTGACCCCTTGGAGTGTGTCAGACAACCCTTTCACAAGGGTTGACTAAGACCATCTGTATATCAGATATTTACATTCATAACAGTAGCAAAATTACAGTTAGGAAGTAGCAACAGAAATAATTTTATGGTCACCACCACATCAGGAACTGTATTAAAGGGCATTAGGCTGAGAACCACTGATCTAGACGGATCTGGTAGAATGAAAGCTTTGAAGTTTAGTGAAAATACTCAGTTTCTGTTTTTCTGTAAAAATTACCTTTTACCCACAGTTGGGAACATTAAAAAGTTAGGTTGGTCTTGCTTTTTAATTGTTGAAGTTGCAGCTTGCTTTCTTGTTAACATCTGGATTTGCCGCTTGCTGTTCTTCTGTGGTAAGCTCTGTACGATGGAAAAACACTAGTGCTCTACAATAATGACAATGCCAAGTGAGAGCTAATGTCACTTTGATGATATTGCAGAAAACTGAACGCACCACTAATTTCCTTCCTTCGTTTTAAAATTGCCTTCTAGTTCATCATTCTTGTTGTCGATAGCATTGACAGGGAACGGCTGGCTATTACAAAAGAAGAATTATACAGAATGTTGGCTCATGAGGTAAATTTTGAAAGCAAATCTTTAAAACATGATGGAATAAGTTACCTGTGCCTTGGTTTCATTTTGTGCAAAGATTAATATGGAACAATGTTGATCAGTTCGTCATAAGTAAAATTATATATTAAGCTAAATCAAAATCACATTATATTTTCAGACCTGCTACTTTGTTTGCTATAACTATTAAAAGCTAAGTTTTTTTTTTTTTCCAGAATTAAAATTCATGCCTTTAAAAAAAATTGATAATTGAAATTAGGGACATGGGGGGGAACCAACAAAACTTAAATGTCTTCCAGAAAAGTTTATAATAATTTTAATGAATGATTTGAGGTCACGTAATTATAGTTATTTGAGATATAAGAAAATTAACAATAAAACATATTCTTGCACATGCTATTTAATGTCAGGTGTGAGAAATATATTCTGAGATCTTTCTAGTCTGGTTTTCTTTCCTTCATGGAAGTACCTAGAATGTAGTGATTGTTATCCTGTGCGAAGATGTGGAATTCCATTCTTAAAACTAATGTTATGTTATCTTTCTGTAACTTCTACTTCTTTCACATTTCAGTTTTAAAAATAATTTCGTAAGTTGCCATACTAAGTAGTAGTCGACTCTTACTGGCACTTTCATACAGTGTGTCAGCTTACGTTTTCTTATCCCCCTCCCTCACTGCCTGCCTTCATCAGCCCTGGCCCCTCTAGCTGGTCACCTTGTTCCCCTACAGGTAGCCCTCCCTTCTTTCATGCCACATGAATTCCATCACCTTATTGTTCTCTCCCTCCCTTTCTTCTCCCACTAGTTCTCTTCCTTGTTATCATGATCTTTTCTACCTTGATGACCATTACCTTCTGTGTGTGTGTGTGTGTGTGTGTGTGTGTGTGTGTATGCACATGCATGTATACACACACATACACACACACACCAGTTTAAAACTAGATCTCATATATGAGAAGAAATATACTTGTCTTTCTTAGTCTGGATTATTTCTCTTAACATAATGATCTTCAATTTCATCCACTTCCCTTAAAAGGTCATATTTCATTTTTCCTCAGAGCTGAAAAATTTCATTTTGTATGTACCACCTTTTCTGTATTCAGTTGCTGGCGGACATCTAGACCACTTCCATTTGGGGCTGTTAATGATTAGTGAAGCAGTAGACATGGATGTGTATGTATCTATGTGACCTGTTGGTTTACGAGTTCTTGAGGTGTGTACCCAGTAGTGGGGTACCCAGTAGTGGTATAGCTGATCATGTGGTATCATATTTTTAGTTTTCTATGAGAACTCTGCATTGTGTGTCATAGTGGCTGCATTGGTATCTACCCCCACCAGCAAGCATGTGCGATTTAGCTCATGGCTAAAAGAGTATGTACGTAGCTGAAGTTCAATGCTTTTAGCAGTGATATTTCACTGTATGAATATGTCACAGTTGATCTATTCTGTCAGTCAGATTATGTTATAATGTTTTGATTGTTAAAAAAAAAAAGCCACGGTGAACACTCTTCAGTGAGTTTGAGTTCTGTAAGCTTACCTTGTTCTCACCTGCATAGAGTATCACGCACGTAGTGTTAAGTCAGTATTTAATCTTAGGTTTATTTTCTTTTCAATTTGACCATTTTCATCTCAAAATAGAAAAATAATTATCTGTCTTACAAATATACTTTATTGGGATGAGTCATTAAAATGTGATTAAGATTATTTTAAAATTAAATGTTAGTAGAAGATTATTTGAAAATAGGATGTTTTACTATAGCTAGCAGGGTATATTTTACAGTGTCTCTCATAGTTTAGTTTTACTGTAGTTCACATATTAATTTGACTCAAGGTAGTTCCCATGTTTGATATTTCACTATTTTGTGTCACTTGAAGGATTTAAGGAAAGCTGCAGTCCTCATCTTTGCAAATAAACAGGATATGAAAGGGTGCATGACGGCAGCTGAGATCTCCAAGTACCTCACCCTTAGCTCAATCAAGGACCACCCGTGGCACATCCAGTCATGCTGTGCACTCACCGGAGAAGGGTAGGTGCGGTCAGGCTTCTCCAGACGTCCTTTCCACAGTTCTAGGCCAGCTTCTTTTCCTTCCTGGTCCTCCTTCCTTTATTGTTTCTCTTAAACATGGTTTTAAATTGTTCCTCAGGCTTAGAAGATTGAAATAGTTCTAATGAACAACCTACCAAGTTCTTCACATTTTTGACATAAATGCAATGATATTTTTGAAGGCATAGCAGCTTTGGAATTAAATGTTCAAAATTCAGGTTTTTTGCTTTCTGTTGCTTTTGTCATTTACTTACTAAGCAAAAATTGTAATGTCACCCAAATTAAAGAGAAAGCTTTAAAGAAATTGCATGTTTTCTAAAAGGACTTAACTAAGTCAGGCTTCTCCAAGGATGTGTCTCCTGTATTATCTAGAGTCCTTTCAGGAGGCATACTTCTAGACAAGAAACATTTGACAGATGCCACTGTGGTGCTTTCTTGCTTGCCTGTGAATGTGAGTGTAGATAGATACTGCACCAAGGAGAAGCCAGTGTGTCAAATATGTTATCTAGCTTATGCCTAGGGTCCTCATATCAAATTGACTACTTAGTTCTTCTTACTCTCGAAATTATTTGCAATTTTAGTAGCTAGGTGTAGATCCTATTACTAACCTTTCATTCTTTAGTGTGGGGCTGTCCTAAAACTGAGAGTGAGTTGAAGCTCGCCTTGAATCCCAGATTTTCTCATTCTGAGAGCAGTAGGAGTCAGGTGCTCCTCACTTTTTAGCTCTGGCCACAACCCAGCTAAATATTAAATATTGCCTGCTACACAGTTCATTAGCAAAGGAATGTGGCTTGGTTGGTGCTTATCTGCACTGTAGCTGGAACTCATAGGGATGAGTTCATTTACTGATAAGGTGCCTTCCTCTTTTTCCCTGTGGGACCACACCTTATGCAGAAGGTAACCTCGCAAGACTTTCGCGCTTAGACTTGAGCTCCACATGTAAATGAGATTACTCCAGTATCCTTGTCTTAACCAAAGGATCCCATCCCTGGGTACCAAAGATCCTCCCTGCCTGTACCCTATAAATGTAACCACCCTCACTTTAATAAATGAGAGATACGCTACTCTGACAGCCTCTCCTGAGAGCCTGATTCACTCTTGTCGACTGTTAGTCCTCCAATCTCGGATCTGCCAGGATGCCTTGACCCATATCCTGCACTTTTCCTTGGCAGGAGCGGGGTGAGGGGGCGTGTTGGGGGGGGGTGTTGAGCTGTCGGCCGATAGCTCAGCCGTGTTCCAGGGAGGGAATCGAGAGAAAAAGAAAACAACACTTTAGAAATTGGGTGAATAAGGAGAAGTTTCTGCTGTTTTTTATAGTGATTTCAGTTCATTCTAAGATCAGAGGACTAAGAGTTGATGAGAGTGAATCAGACTCTCAGGAGAAGCTGTGAGAGGAGCATATCTCTCATTTATAAATGAATGAATAAAGTGAGGGTGGTTACATTTATAAGGGTACAGGCAGGGGAGGGTCTTTGGTACCCAGGGTTGGGATCCATTGGTTAAGACAAGGATACTAGAGTAGCCTCATTTGCATGTGGAGCTCAAGTCTAAGCATCAATGAAATTCAGTTCATTCAGTTCAGTTCAGTTCAGTTCAGTTCAGTGGGGCGGGTGTGGTATTTACAATCTTGATAGAAAATCTAGACAGACTGAATCCCCAAGATGAGATGAGAGCAATTTGCCACTTTTTGTCTAAGTGACACTTCATTAAAATATCACGTAGGGTGTTATTTGAAAGCTGTCCCTGATGGAGGCTGGGGATCTGACTCAATTGGTAGGCTGCTTGCCTAGCCTGCACAAAGCCTGGGTCCATCCCCGTTGCTGCCCGTACTGAGTGTGGTGGCCTATGTCTGTAATCTAGAGAGTTCAAGGCTAGGCTGGGCTATGTGAGCCCCTGTTCTGGGGGGTGGGGAGGTGCACATAAGAAAAGGTTGTCACCGATATATGTGAATAGCATTTGACTGTAACCCTAACCTTTAGATAAGACTTAATAAGTGTGGCTTCAATCTTTCAACGGAAAGTTTCTAATTTCTAAAACGTTTATGTTTTTTGTTTAGGTTATGCCAAGGTCTAGAGTGGATGACCTCCCGGATTGGCGTGAGATAATTTTTTGCTTGAAAAAGACTTCTCTATTTATTCCCGTGACATGAACATTTTTCCTAATACCTTTGGCTGCTGAGGCAGCAGCATGTTTAATTTATAACAACACAAACCTCTGAGCAACACTTGAATCAAGTGCCGCTATACTGGAACATAAAGATGTTTTCTTACCTGTGTTTCAAATGCACTAATCTTCAGTCGGATGAGCATAATGTGTAACTGTGTTTGCAGCAACAGAACTCTTCTGACTGCTTGTTTCTAATTATTCAGTGACTGCCTTGTAAAAACTGTTTGTCATATATTTCATGTTATCTGAAGTATTGTTATGTTCTTTACAACCAGTTTCTTTGACTTCTTGGCCACACGCCCTCCTTCCTGGGTACTTACAGGTTTGACAGAGCAGTAGTGGGAATTGTCATGTACTACTTCTCCAGTACTGAATATTTGTTTTCTCTTCAAACCCTTTTTATCTTTTGGACAAAGTTAATTACAAAGAAGAAAATCTACCTAGAAGCTGTGTGTGTGTGTGTGTGTGTGTGTGTGTGTATTAAATATCATGAATACTTGCTTTTAAATTCCCCTCACCTCATTGCATGTCATAGTATAATTTTAAGTTGCTCTTTGCATGGGAATTAAGTAGCCCATTTTCTTTTGTAAGGAATTAAGTTCACTTTTCTGCTAACAATATTCGGTTATAAACTAATCAAGGTAAAGCATGAATTTGAAAGCCCAGCTTCAATGGTAAATATTATTGGCTCCATCTGATAGCTTCAGATTTTTCACAGAAAGCTTAAGATTGTTGGTGTGGTGAAACACACCAACATGAACTTAAGCTAGGACCCTGGGAATCTGCTTTTCTTTCAGTTTACTGCCTGCTTTATCATCAGCAAAAACCTCAGCTGTTTTGTCAGAGATCCCATGAATCCTTTGGGCCACAGCCACAGCCAAAGCGGAGTAGGAAAAATTCTTCTTTTATTTTTTTAGCTTGTAGTGGTATCCATCAGAACATCTATGTTACATTACCAGCATTATATTACTGAAAGGTAAAATAGCATGGCCTTTCCTTAAGTCTGATTGAGGATGATGTGGAAGAGGCTTCAGACAGTTGCCGTCCTCTGTGTATGTAGACTTTTGTGTCCTAAAATCTTATAAGGAACTGCTGAGTCTAACCATAGCTTTTAACCTACAAGACTCAACTCTCATATTCTTTTTTATTTGTTTTTGTTTTGTTTTGTTTTGTTTTGTTTTTGAGACAGGGTCTCTCTAAGTAGTCCTTGGCCTGGGAGTCACAAGGTCGACCAGGCTGTCATACTCTTAGCAACATAAATGGTTTTATTGGTTACAAAAACTGAGGGAAAGGCCTAATGCCTTACATCGGGTGTTGACGGTTCCCAAGGTGGTTGTGTAAGATGAAAATGAGAGTGAACCCTTAAGTAAAGGGGGCAAGTATTGTCACTACCCCCCTATTTCCCACGTGTCGTTTGTTGTATGAAAGGGGTAAAATGTGTACTTAGGGGTAGTTCTTCATTTTTTCAGTATTTCTTATTTGGATCAATATAAGTTTCAGTGTTCATAAATACCTGCTCAAACTGGTATTTTAATCTCATTTTTTTTCTTTTACATAAGTTGCCTTAAAATTTGCTCTTTCTGGGTATGCTCGTTTGTTATATTTAGTTAATCTAGTTGAACTTGTTGATATTTTTTAGTGTTTGCACCCTTGATCTGAGAGAGTAGCCAGAGGAAAAGTTTTCTGGACTTTAGGAAATTCTTTAAACTTTAAATCTTTTTCTTAGTGATTCTATGCCAAGTAGAAGATAAGTTTAATTTTCTTGCGTGTTTTAAATATAACTCATAGTCAAAGATGAGAGAAAAGTAGATATATATCCGTGTGGGTGGTGTGTGGTGTTTGTCGGGCGGGGGATGGGAACTATGAAAATACCTAAAGCACACTTTGCCTGGACTTTACTTCCTTATATTGTTTACCATAAATATAAAAAGAATAATTCTCATAAGCTCATCCTGAGACAAAGCATATTTAATGTCCCAATTTCTTCTTAAGAAATAATTATCTGCCTCTTGTATCTAATAAGATTGGCTGGTTCAATTTTCTTCTATCAGATAATATGGTTATTTTTTTATATTACCACATCAGCATTATATTGAAAATGTTTTTAATAGTTGATTGTATTTTGTCAAACAGCTACGAGTATAGATGCAGATTTGCTATTGTTAAAAATACAGTTTATTTTACTTCTAAATCCTTTTTTTAAAAGTATATTAGTTTGAATTAGAAGCGACACCTGTTAGCTATTTGAAAATGAAGTCGACATTCAAGTAGACATTGTGCCATTGAGTGGGAGAGGGTCCATTAGGAAGTTCCCGTGAGAGACCCTTACAGAGGCTTTCATCACTCGATGTGTTTACAGCAATAGGAAACTCATTATCCTTTACTCCAAGAGAATGTCTGGACCCGAGCAGGCATAGGATGCTAAAGCATTTGACTCGAACGTTCACTGTAAATCAAATGACTGTAAAATATTATTTGATGAAAAAATGTAAATCTGTGATAGGTGCCTTTGTTACTTTGAGATGATTTCTCCATTTCTTACTCTGTTCTTTAGAGGTCGCATTAAGAGCTGATGAGCTGGGAAGGATGTGATTTGTGTTTCACGTTCTGCTTTGTCTCCACTTGTTATTTAGTAAAGTTTGTATTGTAGAGAAACCTCCCACACCTGCTGTCCACCTTCAGAAGATTATCTTGTATTTTTAATTCAAAGATGAAGAAATCAAGTTTTAGCTAAATCTTTTGAATATGCTACAGCTAAAAATGCAAAGATACTACCCTTGCAAATCAAGTGTGCAGGTTTTCTTATTTGAGCATGCTGTCTTCACCTAGAAGCACATTTGAGGATCACTGTAGACTCGCTTTTGTAAGGGAATGCACTAAATATTTTTATTGTTAATGTGATTTAATTTCTTAAAATCTGAAATATTAATATATATAATCGATTGAAAACTGAGGATTGAATATGTAATGTTTGCTTTTAGGTTCCTGTGTTAACATTCTTAAAGGGATAGTACTTTTATTTTGTATTCACTAGAGAAACAATACATACATTTCATTCTTTAAAAAACAGATTTAAATAACTCCCATAGTCGTAGCATTTTTTTTAAAAGTGGGAATGGCTGGAGACAGGGCCAAGGGCCAGTAGTAGCCAAGGTGAATGTCAATGTATGATGCTCCTTCCTTTGCATCCCTAGTGCTGGGATTGCCATAGGTCTTTTAATTAAATATAATTTAACTCCCATTGTAGCATAAAGATAAAACAGTTATTTTCCTGTGGATACACTGAGGGATACAGACAGTGCCATAAGTAATATTCTCTGGTGCTACCAAGTCTGGCAATGAAGAAATCTTAGAAGAAAATAAACCTTTTTAAGTCCTTGTATCTCAGAACAGATTATAAGCAGAATTATTTGCAAGGGCAACCATTTAATCCTTAACTGTGTTAGAGTTTAAAGCATGATGCATTAGCAAACAGACTGTGTTTGTGCCTCTCCATGATGAAGCTTTATTGGCACTTACCTCTGGAGGCCAACTTTTTAATCTGTGGCTTTGGAACAAAATCCTCACACACCTAAACTTCTAAAGGTCCTTTATCTTCTGTCAGGGAGTCACCTCAAGATAAAGAGTCTTGTCTCTGTATCTAGCTGAGCATTGTGCTGGTTGTCTGAAGTGGATTCTGATCTTAATCCGCTCATTTATCATGTATCTAGCTGACCTATTGTTCATGGCCTTCTTTTTGTTCTTCCCAAACTGAGGAACCTTTAGGTAAACTAAGTCTCAAATATGCCTTCTGTTTTTAATATTCTGAAGCGTTATGTACTGTTACTAATTTTTTTTTAAATCTAAAATAATAGGGAGATGCTTGTAGTACCACATTTAATTCATTTTATTCACTGTTTGATTCCCACTCCCCACATCATATTCTAGTGTGTGTACACAATCAGGTAAAAGCAAAGTATAAATTAATAACTCCCCTCAACTTAAACTGAATTTCTAGCCAATGACAATGCAGAAGAGAAACCATAGTCACCAGAAAACGGCATTGAAATGCTTATAAATAGCACCCATGTGTGTTGGAAACCCTTCTCTAGAGAATTTACCTTATTTTTATGGCCTTGCTGACAGGATAGAAGTGGTTAGTTTGTTCTGTTTATTGCCTTTGAGACATTCCAGACACTTTGCTTTCCAATACTGAAAGAATAATGTGGGCCGGGACAGGACTTCAGTATGTTACAGACATCTGCTTGGGGGGCAAAATGGCTGATTTAATATCAGTGGTTTCCAGTGCCATCTCATCTTTACTCATTTAATATTAGTGTGAAGACTGACACCTGAGAGCCGGGTTCTGGAAAAAGGACATGTTGTAAGAATTCTATGTGACCCCCTGCTCTACATAGGGCTACATAGAGGTTAGTAGAAGGGGAGACGGGAGTCTCTATTTCAGTTTAAAGTAAGAAAAGACTGTTCAATTGGACCTAAAATCAGCTTTAATTGTGTAAATTGGTTTAAAGCCTAAATGTTTATTTGATGACTTAGAGGTATTTCCAGAAACAAGCAGAATTAAACAAACTTGGTCTAGTAAAATCTTCAAAAATTAGGTAAGAAAATATGGACGGGAGAGTCGATTCTTTTTTTCCTTCTCTGTATTCAGTTCTGGACGCATGAGAGAGCAAGGTACTCCACATTGCATGCAATGCGTCTGGAGTGCCTGAAGACTGGTCAGCATGTTAGGGTTGCAGTCTGGAACTGCAGACACAGAGGCATCTTGATTTTTTTTTTTTTTAAAACCAGTTCTTGGCATTTTCTCCTGGAATGGAGAAATAATAGTACATGCTATGTATAGACTGAGTATAAGAAAAGAAACTTCTGAAAAGATTAAAATGTTTTCTAGCACAACTTGTCAGATTTTAGTTGTAAAAAAAAAAAAAATTACCTCATTTTTGAGTCCACAGGGTGCTTTGCTTAAGTGTCTGGGATGTTGTGCAGTGCCATAAATCCCCGTCCACCCCAAATGTCCTGGAATATGCAGAATCCCCAGCTGAAGGGAGTGCTGGGTGGGGCTTTTATTTTATTCTTAGTTTCCTAGCAACAGAGTGACCATTCAATGCACCTGAGCCAGTACTCGTACACTATTTAATTAGTTAAGGAAAGGCCTGCAATCTGATTGGGAATGACAGACTACAGTGATAGCCTATCAGTGTGCTAGGACAGCAAATGACCATCACTTGATCCCCGTAGCTCCTGATTTATTGGCATGTTTTAGCTGTAGTCATTTTAATCGTAAATTTTCCCTCAAGAAATTCAGGGCCTCTGAGGCCTCTGTTTATTCTCTTGGAGTAAACTTTCAGTCTAGTGGTGGACATGTGTCGTCTTGTTTTTGAAAAAGCTTAGCCGCTCTTTCATTGAAATTGTTAAATAGAATGAAGGTTGTGGCCTTTTCGAGTTACGTCACAGTTTTCAGCTTCCCCGTGCGAGTTTGTCCCACAAAACGTAGTTTAAAAAAAAAAAAAAAAAGAAAGAACCAATTCCTGGCAGTAACAGCCTTTTACTGTTAAGTTTATTCGAATGGGGATGTAATGATTGTAATTACACATCGCTGTCTTCACACAAAACTTGGTGCTTTATAACATTAAAGAGAAAGTAGGCCCTGTACTTGTTATACTTTTAGCTCCGATTGTAAAACTCTTTAATAAAATGTATGTGTGTGTTCATTTCGTAAGATTTACATATAAATTATTATCATTACACCTCGGGCTTTGTGCAAGTGTTCTGACAATACCTTTGCCAAGCAGCTTGGTCCAATAGAAGATGTTATTAGTAAGATCAAGGTAGGATCCCATCTCTCTGTGGACCCTCTGGTGTTTACAGAGGGGAAAACAATGTCTTCCGTACCACATACTGCTTCTGAACCCTTAACAAACAACTAAAGTATGTACCATTGCTCCAATACTTAACGCTCTAACCAAGAAAATGTAAAAGCAAATGCCAAATGCATTTCACACCATCACTCCCCACAAATGGTCCCAAGCTTGTTTGAGTGTGAGGTTGTTGAAAAGACATGGTTTTTGAATTTTAATACTTTTTACTATCATGAAATGCTTCTTTGATATGTTAGGTCATACTCATAATTTTTTTATTTCTGCAATTATGTTCTAATGAATTGTATGCATGCCAACTTACCCAAGTGAAAAGATGCAGTTTGCTCTGGAATGTTAATCTTTTAGACAGGTTTTGGCTCATTTGCAATCATGGTGCAATATAGCATAACATACATTTGTTTTCAGTCCACAGTTTTATTTTTGTCATAATAAATACTTTTCCAATATGAAGTGTAGCCTGTGTTTTCTTTTGAAGATAGAATGTAGTTTAACAGTCTTTTTGATTGTAATTGCTAGAAACCCAGGTAAGCTAACAGAGGAATTTCATCATGATGGTGAAAAGGTGGAGGCTCCCAGAACCCAAGGTGAGAAATACAACTCAATTCTAACTCTCTCAGACCAGAGACTGGAAGACAGTGAAGAACCAGGGAATTATGTTCCTTCTGCCCATCTTTCTTAATCTTTTATTGAACTTGACTCCTGTTCTGTTGTCCACATGGCAGGTATGATACCTAAGTCTAAGAGTTCTTATATTTTTTTTGTACAGGGAAAAAGTCAGATCTTGTATTCTTAGAAACAATTCCTTGTTTCCTAGAGAATTCACTAGGCTGTGTGTAGCTAGTTGGCTTCTTTTATCCAAAGAGCTGGCTAAGTAGAAGGTACATTTAGACCAGGGAGACCTGGGAAGTAGGAAAGCATATAGAGAATGTCTGTATTGTGCCTACATTCCCATAAAGCAGTTGGTGCAGTTTAATGATGAATAGACTGAAACCTCTAAACTAGAGGTTGTTTTGGTTTTGTTTTTTTTTTGGGGGGGGTTCTTTTTATTTTTCAAGACAGGGTTTCTCTGTGGTAACTCTGACTGTCCTAGAACTCATCTGGAGACGAGGCTGGCCTCAAACTCACAGTGATCCCATTGCCTCTGCCTCCTGAGTGCTGGGATTGAAGGCATGCACCATTACTGCCCAGCTAAACTAGTGATTTTTAATGCCACCTTTCTCAGACTCTTGGAGAAAAGATCACTGTTAGAAAAGATCCCTGAATACACAGGGAAGTAGGAACTTTGTGTCAAAGGTTACTGTTAGGTACTTTTGTGTAACTGTGACCAAATACCTGAGAAAAAAATAAAAGAATAAAAGAATTTTAGAAACAGTTCCTTGTTCCCTAGAGAATTCACTAGGCTGTGTGTAGCTAGTTGGCTTCTTTTCTCCTAACAGCTGCCTAAGTAGAAGGTACATTTAGACCTGTAAAGTTTGAGGGTTCAATCCATCATGGCAGATAGGCAAATCAGTTCTCAGGGTGAACCTATGTAGCTGAGAAATTGACCTCAAAGACTTGTGGGTTCCTCCACATAAAGCTAAAGTCTATTTTTCTTAATTCACTGTTGTTTTCAGGTCACTGCTGTAGACTTGTGTGGTATAAATAAACTCTGAGAACAGGTTCTCTGGGCATTTTAAAACCCAGAGTGTTTCTGCCTTAGCTGGTAATGCAGGGACATTCCTATAGCCATCACCCACTGAGCAGACAGGCTAGAGATCTCCATGTGTCTTGTTCAAGGGCCTCCTTTGCCGCAGCTGCCACAGATTCCAGGGATTGCTTTGGTTCTTGCATCATGCCTCCTTAACCCATGACTCCCCAGAATATGTGGATAACATTCCTCTGTATGGTAAAAAGAGTCAACAGACTGGATGTTCATTCTTTTTCTCACCAATGTTAAATTTTCCTCATTTGTAAATCCGTCACTACATAATCCACGTGAACAGTTTTGAGTCAAGAAAGGGAATATGTACCCAGCACTCTGGTCCTTCCTAGTAATAGCTTCCTATGCTTATGACTCACATTCCTCAAGAGCCCTTGAGAACATACTACACATCCAAGAATCCCAGGGTGGGGTCAGGTGGTTATTGATTCACTCCAAACCACAGAAAGCCCCAGGGCATACATTGTTGTGATAAGAAATCTGGTAAGGGTGTGCCTTTGATTTCTCATTCATCTCTTACTTCCTCGTCTGAGATAATTACAAAAAAGGTTTTGTGTTTTCTTTTTGGTGGTAAGAATTGAACCTATATGGTTTACCCCTGAGCTATGGCCGTAGTCTTTTTATTTTTTATTTTAATTTGTTTCTCACTAATTACTCAGGATTGCCCTAACCTAGTCTTCCTAGGAGACAGGGCTTAAACTTGGACCTACTGTATCTGTCTGGGATTATAGTCCTGTACTACCAGCCCTAAAAGAAAACATATTTACCATTAATAATTGACCTCTACTTTTGCTCAAGCCCTAGACATAAAATAGTAAAAATGTTCCAGTGGGCCTTTTTTCCTCACAGAACTGTGACTTGAAGTTGAGGAAAAGGGCACACCTGTGTTACACATTCTACAAAGCTAATTAACTGATTAGAATTTAAGTGATTATAGAGCATGTTGCAGATCCTGAGACAATTTATTTTGGGCCATCTTCAGCCTTCTCAATAGCCATTCATCGCCTATCTTGGGTTTGACCTAATGTCCTTGAGACTATCAAGGTAAGTTCCTTTTTGGAATGTACAGAATTTTCTCCCACCCCAAAAACTGAGAATGCCATTCATTAATACCTGAGGCCTACAGTAGCGATTCCCAACTTTGTTGTGCCTGCCAGCAGCTTGTTTCCGTCAAGGTCCTTTAAAAGTTCTTCATGACTTTCTTTGTTCTGCTACAACAGTAACTTCGTGAAACTGTTACCATATTGGAACATGGTGTTTGGGTATCCTGCATCTGTGTTTCTGAGCCATGATCACTCATATTTGGCCCCAGAATAAATTCTTACTGCCTTTGAGGTGAGAGCTGTGCTTTGCCTGAATGGAACATTCAACCGCAACCAGTTGTGGAGAGAAACATTAAATACATGTCAGTCACAGGGGTGCCAAATACCTGTGCTGTCATAGTGACAGGCTGAGGACTTCTGGTTTCAGAAGTTAAGATGCCCAGTCATCTGTAACACCTGTGAGTTTTGACATGCGAAGTGTTTATAATCATTTTTAAGTGAAGACTCTTTGAAAGGAGCAGCAGGGGAATATGCAACTATTTGATGAAGTTGAAGTCTTTTTGTAGCGCCCTGCATTTAGTTATTGTTGCTTATATGAGCATGGCTGGCAGTTATTTACTAGAGAATAGGCACCTTACCAGTAGCTACATCACTGAAGAATGTAACTCTTCCCCCAGCAACAATTAAGTACCTTAGGCTCCAGGAAGGGGGGGGGGCCTTACAAACCTCTCCCCATTCCAGATGTGATGTTAACAGCCCAGTTTTGTGGGGGTCTTATGCAAAAGCCACTCACTGCTGCTGTGAGTTAATGGGTGTGGCGATCATGTCATGTCCAGTAGACAGCATTTCGAAGAACTTCCTATCTGGTTCTTCAGGTCTTTTTGTCTCCTCTTTGATGTTCCCTGAGCCTTGGGGAAGGAAAGGGTAATGGTGATGCAGATGTCCCATTTACAGCTGAACACTACTTGACTGATTTTAATAGACGTATCTACCTATACTTAAGATGGAAACAAAACATCCAGTAGAGCTTCATGATGATGTTCTTTAAGAAGACTACTGGGGATGGGTTACTACTATGGGTTGTATATTCCATAAAATTTATATGTTGAATTATGTATGACCTCTTTTGGAGGTAGAGTCTTCAATCAGGATAATTAAATTAAAATGAGGTCACTGAGTCTGAGACTGGATAGGCCATGGACCTAGGAGAAAAGGAAATACTATTGTTCTTCAGAAGGAACATAGCAATATAATGACTCCTGATAACATTCTGCTATACCCATACATGGATCACTGTCTCATTCAGTTCAGCCATCATCAGAGAAGCTTCCTCCTGCAGTAGATGGGAACTAGTTCAGACATTCGTGACTGGAACATGTGCAGAGACTCAGAGACCTTCGAACATTCAGTCCTAAATGAAATGTCTTTATCAAATCTTTCCCCTCAATGGCTGAAAGCTCCGTGGAAGAGGAGACAGAAAGATTATAAGAGCCAGTGGGATTGGAAGGCACCAAAGAAACTGCCTTACTACAGACACAAAAGGGCCAACACATGAACTCACAGAAACGGGCCCTGCACAGATTCAAGCCAGGTGGGGTTCCAAGCACTGAGAGGGTACTGGAGTGCCCATCCCTAACCCAGAAGCTTTTCCAATAGACAAGCCTCTCAAAAGAGAAAAATCAGTTTTCTCCAGTGGTGTCTCACTAGGTATGCAAACCACACCAAAGGGCACCAAGCACAGCTAACAGAAAACAAACAGTTGTAATTTTGGAGATGTTTTGTCTCACAATGCTTTGGGCATCATCATCATTATCATTATGATTACAGGTCTTTTACTTAAATATTATGTTTCCCAATTATGTGTTTTTATGGTGTGTGTGTGTGTGTTTGTGTTTCTCGTACTTTTTCTTTGGTTTTTTTTTCTGATTTTTTTTTGTTTTATTCTGGTTTTATTTTTGTTTTCTAAAGAGAGAGAAGGAAGCAATAGAGTTGGTTGGGTAGAAAGGATCTGGGAGGAAATGAAGGAGGGGAAACTAACTGATCAGAATATATTGTATGGAAAAACATTATTATCAATTTAAAAAAAAAAAAGAGAGAGGTCATTGGGGTAGGGCGGAATTTGGGCACAGAAAAGCAAGAGGAAAGTTAAGTGAAGACACAGAGATGGAACAATACCAGATAAGCCATGAATGAAAGCCTTGATCTTTGACAATGTGCCAAAGGAAATCAGTGTCTTAGCAGGCAACCCTGGACTCACAGCCTCCAGCACTGTGAGACAAAACATTTCTGTTGCATACTAACACAGTGTTCATCATCTTCAGCTTTTTCCCAGACTTCAAGTCTCTTTTCTTAAGTTATCTTTGAGAGTAAGTCTCTGATCAAGGCAGTCCACTTCACTTTTCTCGAAATGCTATGGGACAGTATATTATGACTTTTTACCTCGTCTTTCTGAAGAAATCTGTTTCTATGCCAAATATTCATATTGTTCATTGCAAAGGACAGCAATTTAAATATTCACAATCAGTAGCTGACATTTTCCCCTTCCTACAGCAGAAACCCCTGCTAGTACTTCATAATCAAACGGCTTTATGACCATAGAATAGAGTTGTTTTTCTGCTAGCATGGTGGAGAAGCATTATCATTGGCTCAGAGTGGTGTAGGGGCCACTTTATAACTAGATATCAGGAGTGAGTAGTGAGCAAGAACACAAGTGTATGCATGCGCAATATTTGGGAGTTGGGAGTTGGCTGGTAAAAGACGAAAACATAGAAAAGGAAGGTGTCACAGTTAGAGTTACTATTGCTGTCATGAAACAACACGAGCAAAAAGCAAGTTTGGGAGGAAAGGGTTTATTTGGCTTACACTTCCACATTACTGTTCATCATTGAAAGAAGTCAGGACAAGAACTCAAACGGCAGAAACCAGGAGGCAGGAGCTGATGCAGAGGCCATGGCTTGCTTCCCATGGTTTGCTCAGCCTGCTTTTTTATAGATCCCAGGACCACCAGCCCAGGGATGGCATTACCTACAATGTGCTAGGGCCTCCCCTATCAGCTACTAATTAGGAAAATGGCTTACAGGCCTGCCTACAGCCTGATCTTAACGGATGCATTTTCTCAATTGAGGCTACCTTCTCTCTGATGACTCTAGCCTGTGTCAAGTTGACATAAAATTAGCCAGTACAGAAGCCAAGAGTAATACAAATATGACTACTGTCGTGTGTATTGTGTATCACCCTAGATTCTGCTAATTGGTACCTGTCTTGTACTCACTATGATGAAAGATGGAGGCTCTGCGATAGTGGTGTAGCTCCACTGTCTTCTACATACTCCATATCACAAAGTTAATGAGGATAGTATTTCAGAGGTAAATTCAAGGGCAGTTTTAGAAAAGCATAATTCTATCCTAGACATACTCATAGTCGTTTGTACCAATTGCTTCTAAGATCAATATAAAGTCCTCTAACTTCAAAATTGAAATGATAATGAAATGAATTTATATGTTCAGTGGATATTAGCGTGGAGTCGGACCCAGCAAGGTTACAACATTGTCAAATCAGTACTGAATGAGTTATGTTCACTGATCTAGACAACTCAGAGCATCGTTCATTTGGTAAAGAGACCAGGCCATGCGCATCTCAGTTCTCCCTCTAGTACTGTGGTTTGTAAATCTTTGGACAGTTTATACCTTGGTGTCTTGGTTTCTCCAAAACTATCATCTGGGCTATTGAAAATAAAAATGAGTTAAGACAGGAAGAACATTTAAAAGAGTGTCCAGGGTACAGAAGTTACTGGATTGAAATAAATGCTAATTATTGCTATAATGAAGTTCCCATATATTAGCAACAGCCCTAATACTGCATATGGTTGAGCAGGAAACTCTATACTTCAGGCAGTCTGATGGCAAATCCATTATTTCTTTGCTGTGTTTTTAATGAACTGGCCAGCGGATGACCAGAGTTAGAATCACCTAAAATTACTGGTCAAATGCCTATTACAGGGCCCCTGCTTTCTCTTCCTAGCCCTTTACAGATGGAGCCTGGGGTCAGAGTTTATTTTTACAAGTACCTCTTGATGAGTCCAGAGTACAAATCTAAAGAAAACTGCAGCAGGCAGTTAGAAGTTTCATGCAAGAAAATGGTTGTGGGATTCAATTTACCATGAGGCTTTGCAGTGCATTCCAGTTGTATCTCTGTTTTAACCTTAGAAAAGAAAATTGAAAATACAGCTGGGGTGGCACCTCCTCAAATCCCAATACCCTGGAGGTAGAGTTAGGAGGATTGAAATTTTTAGGCTAGTCTGGGCTACAAAGTGAATCCAATCACAATAAATAAATAATCGTAACCTTATTTTTTCATATTTCAGTAGTTTCATAACTGCTTTTGGTCAAAAACATTTGCATTCTGACCTAAAACTGAACCAAACAAAACATTTAGCTTTAGCTTTGTACCTTATCTGTCAGGTTGGCCCCAACACAGAATCGGAAGCAGGTCCTTTGAAATAAGATTGCAATTGTTTAAAAGAGTTCTTGGGAGGACTTCTGATTTTTATCCAGCAAAGAACCTAGAAATCACTCCTGAAAAAGAAAGTGAACATATGGAAAAATAATCACCCCTCTCATATTCCTCAGACGTCGCAGTGCAGGCTGGTTTTCTTTGGTTTATTTTCCTATAACTGGAGAGAAGAGACAAGTGGAGGGAAGGAAATCAACGTTTACCAGGAACAGATGTTGACAGCTGCAAAACATAGTTAAGAAGGAAACTAAGAATTAAAAAAAAAGACAACTTCAGAGGCCAAAACAAAGACATTCAGGGATTCAGCCTGCAATATCACAGCTGTATCAGTATGAGCATGGCCTACCTCTTAGTCAGATGAACACACGATTTCACAGCAAAGGTCCGTGAACCAGTACAGCATCTCTGGCTTTCAACAACACATTACAAAGCATGATGGACATCGAAGAACAAAAAGCTACTGAAGAGTCCTAAGCCCAATCTGACAGCTAAAGGAAACACCAGGAGAGGTGTAGATGTGACACAGATTTCACAAGTATCCCACTGAGTGTAAGGCAGCTGTGTGGCTTACACGGCTCACATGAATATTGTGATACAAATATTTTTTTAGTATAGTTAAATTGTAATTTATAATACAATTTAAAATTAGCCAAGGAAACTTAGTCTTAACAGTGATGCTTCAAGCTTACAATGTAAGGAATTTGCAAAAACATAGTTTTAAGATGAACTAATAACATAGGACATTAGGGCCCTTGGGAGGGCTCAGCAGGTAGAAGCGCTTGCTGCCAAGCCTGATGACCTGAATTCAATCCCTGGGACTCACGTGGTGAAAGGAGGAAGCTGAGTCCCTCGAGTTATCCTTGCTCCTTGATGTGTGCATCCTCCTTCCTTGCAACAAACAAAGAAGTATAAATTATAAAAATGTTAAGTAGGTCATTGTAATCAGAGATTCCAGAAGTTTTATTTCTGTCTCTCTCATTATTGTCCTCTTCTTTCTCAGTCTTCTGTTTCCTCTTCCTGTTTCTCTTCCTTTTCCTTTCCTTCTTCCTCTTCCTCCTTTTCTTACTCCTTCCCCCACCCTTCTTCCTTCTCAATCAGAGCAGGAAAAGGGCGAGACCAAGTAAACGATCACAGGATGTATCGAGGGATATAGTTGTTCTCGCTGGCCTTGTGCTCGCTCTTCTCTTTCTCCTTTCCTTGTCACGACATCTGACAAATGAGTGACTTGTGAGGAGTTGAAACATCATATAATATTCAAAGAAGAACACAAACAACTGCTGAAGGGGGTACATTCTCAAAGTAAGACTGGTGGACAGAACCAATGAGACCATATCTTAAGGCATTCTTTGTGTATGTCTGTGTGTGTTCATGAGTGTGTGAACATGTGTACATTCAAATGGAGACCAGAAGTCAACGTTAGATGTCTTCCTCAGTCACTTTACACATTCTGTTTGGACACAGGGTGTCTCAGTGAACCTGGAATTCACCAATTTGGTGAGACTGGCTGGTCGGGAAGCTGCTGGGAGCTACGTTACTTCCTCCCCCCCAGCACTGAGGTTACAGACAGGTGCCTCTGTCCCTGGGTGCTGTGGCCTGAACTCAAGTCCTCATGTTTGAGGACTTCACCCACTGAGTCATCATCCCGGCCCTCATATACTGCAGCATTGGAAGGCTGACAATTCAGACCAATGAGGTAAAAATTAAGTGTCCAAAATAATTATGGTTATCACATGGCAAGCATAACAAAGATCATGTCTGGCCAGTGTTAAAAGGTGAAACTGGGGATGTGCCCCTGCATTTTCCAGGTGGCCAGAGCTGTCCAGGACAAGGAGGGTACGAATCTGACAAGGGTAAAGTTTCAGTTTTACATGTATGATCTACATTTTTTTCCTCTTGTTTTGCATTTTTTTTTAGATTTTGTAATATTTTTATTAATTATTTGAGAATTTCATACAATATATTCCAATCATACCCACTTCCTATTCCTCCCAAGTTCACCCTCTCACACCTGTGGCCCCCCCAAAGAAAACAAGTCCATTCTGTGATGCCATAGCCTTGTTAGAGCATGTTCAGATTCCTAGAGGATAGACTCTTAAAAAACTGACTCCAACCCTCCACCTCTACCAGAAAGCATCAGCTATGAATAGCTACACCTCAGCATCTCTATTACGATTTTCTTTTTTATTCAGGGGTTGGGGGAGTTGGTGCAGAAGCCCTCAGTGTCTCTTATTGTCAGTCATGAAACTGCAGTCACTGATAGCACTGTTGGAGAAACTCTCCTGCCTAGAGCTGATGGTCCACGGCAGAATGGACCTCAGACACCAACATGATTTTCCATAGCAACATGGCTCACAGACATTAACATAGATACTGGTGGGAGCACAGTTCACAGACATCAACATGGTTTTTAGTGGCAGCCTGGATCAGAGATGTCAACTGGGATTCTGGTAGGAACCTGGATTACAGAAATCTACATGGTTTTTGGAGGAAGTATGATTCGTAGACATCAACAAGGTTTCCAGCAGGAGCTTGGATGTCAATCACCAACATCAACTTGATCTCCAGAGGCAGGGTGGAGTATGGACATCAAGATGGTCTACACTGGCAGCATGGATACAGCAACATGGATTACGGTTGTGGGGCAGATCTCAGACAACAACATGGTTTCCAGTGGTAGCCCTGGTCACTGACTTTGACATGGCCTCCGGCAGTAACATGGATCACAAGCATCGACATGGTTCCCAGAAACAGCAGGGAGCACAGACATTAACATGGTCCCTGAGTGTAGTACAGACCATGGATATCAACATGATCCCGGGCAGCAGTAGGGAACATGGACATGACCCTGCCACCGCCTCCAGCAGCGCTGTTGTTCAGCTGTCAGCCAAGTCCCCAGCTCCATGTCTCTCTGCCACCTGTGTTGCTTTGTTCTCTGAGTGCAAGCTCTAGCCTGTTGGGTAGAAACAGACTCCATTGTGGCCCTAGCCTCCCAGCAGCCCTTGGACTCACCCCACTGGGGGATGCGGTGCTCCTTTGTCTTCTTATTTGGGCCACCGCTTACATCCTTACATCGCATCTCCAGTTCAGGCAGCCTGGCAGTGGCCCCAGCCTCCCAGGGCATTCCGGTACCTGTCACCACCTAGACTCTAGCTTCACGCCTCCACTGCCCACCCTGCAGCATCTCACCGCCTTTCCTCTTTCTACTTGTATGTAGCCAGTCGATTTTCTATGTAAGACATAGATTTTTAAAAATGCTTTTTTTGAAATATTTCTCTGTAATGAAGTTTGATATAGTAATACAGAGATCATCCACACTAAGTGTGTGTGTGTGTGTGTGTGTGTGTGTGTGTGTGTGTGTATGTGTGTGTGTGTGTGTGAACCACAGCACTCCTATGCAGGTCAGAGGACAACTGGAAGGAGTTGATTCCTTCTACCCTGAAGGACCTGGGGATCAAACTCAGATCATTGGGCTTGGTAACGAGCACTTTTATCTCTCTGTCTCATGTTTTGTTTAAAGAATATCTCTTGTTAAGTTTCAGGCACTAGGAGGTGCCTTTTTTAGTCAATGAGTATGTGTCCTCTAGATGGCAGGATAGGATTTCATTTTGTACTGTTGACTCCTTTTGATTAGTCCATGCAAGATTTCCTCTTTTTACAGGCTTTGGTTGTTCAGTAACTACCATGTTTTAAATCTTTTCTTTTGTAAAGATAAAACCTTTCCATTCACATAGCCTCCAAACGAAAGGCTTTGGTAGATCCTTGAGAGATCCAAATAGTGAATTATTTTAACGAACCCGAAGTTTGATGTCATGTTTGATGATATGGAGTTCTCATAGAAGTTCAGTATTCCTTTTCTGAAATGTTTGCATCAGGAATGTTTGGATCTTAGAGTTTGGATTTGGGAAATATTTGCATATTTGTGTGTGTTTATGTTTGTGTGTCAGAGAGAGAGAGAGAAAGACAGAGACAGACAGATATGCCTGGACCAGGAGATGACAGGGTCCTGATGGAAAGGTGCCTAGGGATGAGAATGATAGCTAGGGTAGAAAATAGAGAAGATAAAAGCTGTGTCAGAAGGTCTTGCACAAGCTATGTTTTTATGCCAACTAAGTTTATTAAGAAGTACAGCATCTTATTTACTATTTGTGTGTGGAGGGGGGGTGGTGGCCAAGGTCAGCAGAGAGCTAAATCATATACTGTTGGCAAAGAGAACACAGAATACCTCAAACACTTCTGTCGTAGGATTGATAACTCTAACCCAGGGCAGAATCAGGTCCCCAGAAACTGGAACCTTGACTCTTGACGAGGATATAGATCTAAAGCTTCTTTTGTTTTTCATGAGAACCTTTGAGAAAGTCTTGTGTCAATCTGGCTCTATACATAGATATGTATGTCTGCAGATCATGAGCTATGTAGGGAATGGAATCCTTCACAAATCAGGAAATTCACTTATGTTTCAAATGGCTTTGAATTTTATCCTATATTTTTAGTGTACTTTAATTTCGACATGTGGAGTCACATGGAATTTTCCATTTCTTGCACCATGTCAGAACTCATAAACTTGGATTTGGGATTAGGCATGTTCAACATGTATTATCTTCAATCAGTTACTGATTATTTATCTTGGCAAAAACATAGATCCTGTCGGATTGCCCTTAGCAGATAAATAACACTGTTAACTGGCATCTATTGTTGCTACTAAATGAAAACTGCTGGTGTCCTCAAAGATTATTTTTGGATGAATTATACTATGACATTTACTTCTGTAGTGGTTTGAATGAGAACACCTCCCCCCATCCCAGGGTCGTATGTTTTAATACTTGGTCACCAGTAGGTGAAACTGTTTGGGAAGAATTAGGAAGTGTGGCCTTGTTGGAGGAAATGTGTCACTGGGGGCAGGGCTTGAAGTTTCAAAGGACTCATATGATTGCTAGTGTTCCTTCTCAGTCTCCTACTTGTGGATCAAGATCTGAGTTCTCAACTGTTTCTGATACTATACCTTTGCTCTACTGTCATGGACATTTGAAATCGTAAATCTAATTGATTGCTTTCTTTTGTAAGTTGCCTTGGTCAAGGTGGTCACAGCAACAACAGTAACTAAGTACAAAACAAAATTAAGTACAAAACAGTAACTAAGACAGTTTCTTTGTCACAAACTTGTTTACTGACACATTTTCCCCAAGGAAACTTTAAAAATAAGCTTTAGAATGGAGCCAACTTCATTATTAGGAACTTCTAATTAGTCACACCTGAAAGCTGGAGTTCATATCATGCCTCTTAAGTAACCACCAATTATTTATGAGTGTATGGTGCCATAGGTATCACTCATAATACAGTTACCATTGGGCATCTATTAGCTTCCTTTCATCTCTCAATAGCCTATTCCAATTGGGGACTATTTTTCCCACATAGCCATGACTCCTTAGATTCTTATGAATTTGAGTTATTTGAATAGAGATCACATTTGTCACTTTGATCTCAAACATCTAAGGAAATGCACCCAAGAGTTGAAGTGTAATCTTTCTTTTTGGGAGGGATCCTTTTTCTTTTTTTTTTCTTACAAAAAGATTAGTCTTAATGTATTCCAAAATGAAGATCAGTATCTACTAGTAAGGAATAAAGTAATGAAGACTAACTTCTTTTCTTTTCTTCCTTCCTTCCTTCTTTCCTTCCTTCCTTCCTTCCTTCCTTCCTTTCTTTCTTTCTTTTCTTTCTTTGTTTTTTAGTTTTTCAAGACAGGGTTTCTCTGTTGTAACTCTGGCTGTTCTGGAACTCACTCTGTAGACCAGGCTGGCCTCGAACTCACAGAGGTCTGCCTGCCTCTGCCTCCCAAGTGCTGGGATTAATGGTGTGCACCGCCATCGCCTAGCTAAAACTAATTTCTAGGTTGGGCTTTGTGGCATATACCTGTAATTTCAGCACTTTAGAGGTAAAGGCATAAGATCAAGAATTCAGGCTTATCCTGAGATACATAATGAGTTTGAGGCCAGCCTCAGCCATATGAAAACTTGCCTCAAAACAAAACAAACAACAATAACAAAAACCAGGGAGAAACAAAACAAAATCTAATTTCTGGATTTTATATTTGCCACATTGAAGTTTAAGTTCAGTGATTTTTGTATTAAGCAACAGAGAAAAACATGATTTGTGCTTTTTAGTCTCTAACAGTTTTGTTTTTGAATAACATAGAGGCAATAATGACAAATAAATATCTAGAGTATTTGTGACCATGACTTCTAGGAGATCTTTAAAGAAAATTCCAGTTACAAGGGAAAGGATGCTGTGATTGACAGCATTTCTTGTGCTGAAGGAAGGATAGGGAACAAGCAGATGTATTAAGATGTTGCCTTCTGTAGGCTCTGGCTGTGATATCACGGGGATTTCAAATTCATTTCTTCAAAGGAAGTAAGCACGTGGCTCTTAGATAGCAGGATTAGACTAGTTGCTCTAAGAAGTCTTTTCAGCGCCACTTGCTTACAGGTTAGGCCAGAGATGAGCAATTTCAAATTACCCTTTATGCCTTTCAAAGATTCTAGAAGAATTCTCTGCAAATACATGTTTTTTTTTTTTTTTTTTTGTGGTATGTGGGAGGTTTCTCATTTTTAAAATATATATAGAAGGTATTAGCTGAGGAAATATTTTACTGGATATTGTAAGAATCTGAAGCAGTGACTCTTTTGAATTTTGGCATTTGCTCATGAATTTCAACAGCAGATACTTATTTAAAAGGCTATTATGCAACAAGGCTCTTTGTCAAGTCTGGAGGTTTATAGTGCTGGAGGGAAAAATCTTGCCCTCCTGGAATTTCCTTTTGAATTTGAGTTCCTCTAAAATCATTTTTTGCTGAATGGGTATCTTAGCTTTTTGTCCTGTCACTATGATAAAATACCACAACTAAAGGAACTTAACAGAGAAAGGTTTTTATCCAGGCTCATAGTTCAAGGGTCCAGTCCACCCTAATGGGAAAGTCACAGTGGCAGGAGCTTGAGACGGTTCTTTACATTACAGCCATGGTCAAGAAGTGGTGAAGAAGGTATGAAATCATTCCCTTTCTCCTTAAACAGTCCAGAATGGTACCATCCACAATGGGGAGGCCCTCTCACCCAAATTAACCTGGAGATGATCCTCCATAGTGACCCCAGTGGCGCATCTCCAAGGTGATTCTAGATTCTGTCGAGTTGACAATTAGTACCAGCCAAAACAGTGGGTATCTGAGTCGGTGTGGCTCTTACAGCGTGGCACCTGCTATTCTAGGTGCTGGCGTATGGCAGTGACGGCAACAAAGTTGGTGCTGTTAGGAGGCTGCCACTACAGCAGGAAGAACGGCTGATTAAACGGTACGACACCAGTGATGCGGACTCTAGGGGAAGGTATAAAGCAGAAAGTAGGACGTGAAGGGCGGCAAAGTGGAAGGGGAGTTTAAAATTCTAAGAGATATAAATAAAAAAAAATCTAGGCATGAATAAAAAAAAAAAGTGGCATACATCTGTAATTTCAGTACTGGGGAGGCAGAGACAGGAGGAATCTTGGGTTGTGCTAGCCAGCCAGTCAGCCTAGCCTAACTGGTGAACTACAGATCACAGTGAGGTTGACCGCTGCCCTTCTCCTCACACACACACACACACACACACACGCACACGCACACGCACACGCACACGCACACGCACACGCACACACGCACGCACTCAAAATGTACCGCACTCCTACACATATGGACATGCACACACATCTACACTAAATAATATTTAAAAAACATAGTGCGAGTGAAATGCAGGAGGATCCATAGAGAGAGCACAGAGGATCCTCAGGGGCAAAGCTTGAGGCTGTGCTTTGAGAGTGCCTCATCCGAGGGCAGCAGCAAGACATAGAGAGCTGGAAACAGAGACAGATGCTAGGTATCATCTGAACCTCAGTTTTTGTCTTGTTTTGTTTTTCAAAGCTTTTTGGACAACATTGGAGAAAACAATAAACGTGAAATGGTGTAATCTAAATGGTTTTAAAGTCCTCAGTTAAGCTAGGAAGAGAATTAGGGTAAAGTGCAACTGTATTGTAAAAAAAAGTTTAAAATATTTGGGGGTGGCTAAAATGAAAAGAGCCTCACTGGGCTCATATGCTTGAATTCTTTGTCCACAGTGGGTGAAAGTGATTGGGAAGGATTAAAGGTGTGGCCTTACTGAAGAAGGTGTATCCCACTGGAGGGCTGGCTTTGAAGTTCCAACCAGTATCCCGATATTCTGTCTCCTGCTTATGGATCAAGATTTGAGCTTTCAGCTGTTTCTGCTACCATGCCTTTGCTCTGCCATCATGGATGGACTCTACTTCTCTGAAACCATAAGCCCAATTAAACCTTTTCTTTAATAAGTTCCCTTGGCCACGGTGTTTTGTCATAGTAATAGAAAAGTAGCTAAGAAAATTATAGTAAATTTTCAAAATAGTTTTTATACTTTATATAAAACTTGTATGTATTATTGTCAAAACCTCAGACACCAAAACTTTATATACCCATTAAGACATTTGAAACTAGTTAGCTTTAGTTTTACTTTATCTTATATGGCTCACATATTTGCATTTCATACGATACTTTAGAATGAAAGGAAGAGAAAGAGTCAATGACAATTGCATGCATATATAAAAATATAATGAAACCTATTATTTTGTATGCTAACTGGGCTGACTGGTCTTATGTCAACTTGACATACAAACTAGAATTATCTGAAAGGAGAGAACCTCAATTGAGAAGATGCCTCCATAAGATCCAACTGTAAGGCATTTTCTTAATTAGTGGTTGATGGGAGAGGCTCAGCCTATTGTGGGTGATTCCATTCCTGAGCTAGTGGTCCTGGGTTTTATAGAAAGGCAGGCTGAGTAAGCCAGGGAAAACAAGTCAGTAAGCAGTACCCCTCCATGTCTTCTCCATTAGCCCCTGCCTCCAAGTTTTTGCCCTGCTTGAGTTCTGGTTCTGACTTCCCTTGATGATGAGCAGCAATATGGAAGTGAAAGCTGAATAAATGCTTCCCTCCCCAGTTTGTTTTTTTGGTCATGGTGTTTCATTGCAGCAATAGAAACTCTAACTAAGATACAAACTTTTAAAACAATAAAAAAAAATGTAAAGAACAAACAAGCTTATGATTTAAAAAAATTAGACAGGAGATCCCTGTGTAACTTAAGTTGACCTGGAACTCTATGTAGTCCAAGCTGGTATCACACTCTGAATCTCTCTGCATTAGTTTTCTTGTACTGTGATTATAAAGGTACACTACCATCGCTCCTAGAAGCTACTAGTTTGTTTGTTTTTTTTTTTCTTTCTGTTTTTTTTTTCAAGTCAGAGATTCTCTGTTGTAACTCTAACAATCCTGGAACTCACTCTGTAGACCTGGCTGGCCTTGAACTCACAGATATCTGCCTGCCTCTGCCTCCTGAGTGCTGGGATTGCTGAGTACTGAGGTGCACCATCACCTCCTGGAGCTACTGATTTCTTAATTTAAATGTTAAGAGACATAAAAGAAACCTGAGGATATAGCTCAATGATGTAATGCTTGCAAGAATGCCTGAGACTCTCCATTCTTGATCTCGACTCTTGATCTCTAACAGAACACACACACACACATACACACACACGCACAAACACGTACACCATAAAGGAAACACCAGGTCCTATCTGTCAGACTATACAAACACTGTGATGATGCTGAGTTTGTGCCCACACTCAGTCATTTCCATACTTAGGGACTTGGTCCAAGTAGTTTGGGTAGAAATTCTAGGAATCTATGGGGTGTTGAAGAAAGAATATTGGTTGTTGCTATTATAAAACACAACTTAGTACATTAATAGTGCTGTTTGACCTTAAAATTGTAAATGAAGAGCAAACATTTTCTCCTAGTGACATTTTCTGGCAAGGCAGGACTTGTCGTGAATGTTGTAGGTTAATATCTGGAGCTTTCCCTACTCTGGGCAAATGAGTCAATTGTACTTCTAGCTCAATTGTTGGAAACCTACTAAACAGCTCTGACTAATGACTTAAGAGTATGACTGGTGCATGTCACTTCTGGGCCAAGTCTTTAATTGCTGTGGTAAGATCTTCCAGAACATTCTCCTCTCGAATGGTGACCAACATTTGGAATAATGTTCTGAGTTAGCCTGAGTTTCTTGGTATGCCATTAATCAGTGCTCCACAGTGATAAGACCTCTTTGGACTTTACTCCATCTCCATCCACCTTACCTGTCGAGAACACATCCAAAAACATTAAATGAATCTTGGAAGTTTTATTCCATTTAATCAATGATACTGGTGGGTACTCAGTATAACCCAGTCCCTAATCCAGGCAACAGAGTTCTATAAGAATGGAAATGTTATGATTATTTAATAATCATGGCTCTACTCAAATTGGTTAACTGACAATTTCACTTATCACTCAAACTATCTTAATTGACAGAAGAGTATCAAATACTATTAATAAAACAAATAAAAAAAACATGGACGTGGATAGATCAAGATCTCTCTCTCTTTCTCTCTCTCTCTTACACACACACACACACACACACACACACACACACATGATATATATATAGTCATATAATGAATTTAAAAATTGATTTAAAAACCCAAATAAGCTCAAACCACAGCAAGTTCTATAAGAGATCAATTAGGAGAATGTATATAACATCCTGGTAGCTGTCCAAGAAGGGCTATACTTCTTAATTTTTAAGTGACCACAGAACAGGGACCTAAGCTGAGCTTCACTTTTTGATTCATTACTATTCCATCACTTATGGTGTTTCATACTATGATCTGAGAAGAGTTCTGACCTACACCTGAAAAAATAAAAAGCCACAAAAAACAAGAGATAAAAAAGCACAGCCCTGAACAAGATGGCATAGAAGATTTGTGGAAAGCAGCCTCTGAGTGGTCCCTGGTGAGTCACACCTTGGAAAATGTCCACCCCTTGAATTTAACAGTTCACACCTAAGGAGTATGGTAACCAGTAACTATGGCTGCCACTTCTGATATTAGTTTATGAAAGACTGTGGCTTCCTTCTTTGGCTGCTCTATCTTGTCATGGTGCATACTTGTGCTGAGGACAGCCAGTGACCATGATATGGGCTGCCCAATGGAGGGGTGGTTGTGGAAGGAACTTGAAAGTATTTTGAGGCAGATGTGGTGGTTGTTATATGCCTTTAATCCCAGCACTTGAGAGGCAGGTGGATCTCTGTGAGTGCCAGGTCAGCCTGGTCTACATAGTGAGTTCAAGGCCAGCCAGAGCTACCAACTGATGCCCTATCTAAAAACAAATACGAAAACAAAAGCAACACTATGCTGGATATTTTTATGTCAACTCGACATAAGCTAAAGTCATCTGAGAGGAGAGAACCTCAATTAAGAAAATGCCTCCATAAGATCAGATTGTAGGCAGACCTGTAAGAAATTAGTGATTGATGGGGAAGGTCCCAGTCCATTGTGGGTGGTGCCATCCCTGGGCTGATAGTCCTGGGTTGCATAAGAAATTAGGCTTAGTAAGCCATGATGAGAAAGTCAGTAAGCAGCACCCCTCCACAACCTCTGCATCAGCTCCTGCCTCCAGGTTTCTTCCCTGCTTGAGTTCCTGCTCTCACTGCTCTTAATAATTTGGAACTTAGTTATGTGGAACTGTCAGTGGAACAAACCCTTTCCTCCCCACATTGCTTTTGGTTATGGTGTTTCATCACAGCAACCCTAACTAAGTAACCCTAAGACAAAAACTAAACAAACAAAAAAGAAAATACTGTGGCTCAAAACCATTGAGGAGCTGCAGTCAGTGTAGAGCTGTGTCCAAAGCCTAACAACTGGAGAAGAGGTGAATCCTGCCCTAACCTCAGGAGTGGTTAGCAAAGGGCCTTTGTCCGCATCACCGACAGTATGACTGTAGCCTCACTGTAGACCTGAACCAGAGCTTCCAAATGCAGTCCTTCATATTCAGGGACCATAGAAACTTTGTGGTGATAAATATCTGTTGTTTCGAACTTCCAAGTCTCCTGGGAATTTATATATAAAAAAGTTAAGTGCAACAGCGTCTTAAGTGTGTTTTGAGTACAATGCCAAAGAATACAGATGCAGTTTCCGAGAACAAACTTCAGAAGCTTCTGGGCTAAATCCGATTATTGTAAAGGAAATGGTTCCTTTAGGTAAATACATAAGACCACCTGTCAAGAAGCAGAATTTCTTGATAATATCAAAATACACTGGCAGCTACCAAAATACATCAGTAGGCAACAAGCTAGACTATAGGGTCCGTTAATATTTCTCAGTATACATGTGTCCTCCTCATTTTCTACACTACTTGTATTTACCACATCACTAGTTCCATCCAATGGATTGTGAGTGTTTTACCTCCTGGCCAATTTCTGCCTACACATTCTGGCTAGACCCTAACTGAGAAAATAATGAGCTCCTCAAATGGAAGATGCGATAAGAGATAACCTTGTATTCTAACAACTACAGCATACCATGCCTATCATGTCGTACACAACCAGTAAGAAGCACTGTTGTGGAAGTTTATTTTCAGGTATGTTTAAAATAATTGTTTTTGTGCACTGCTGGGAAAAGGGATGTCTAGGCCTTGGCATTTTGTATTGTCTGCAGGTGTTGAGTTTCTGTAGGGTATGTTTGATTGCTTATGATCTGCACCTGAGAAGTTCGGAACCAATAAAACACCTGAGTTCAGATGCTCAAGGTGCCACTGTGAGAGTATGGCCAGGATGGTGGTTCCCTCTGCTGAGGTCTGGCAGAGCTTGCACCTATGATTATGCCTCTGTGTCTCTCTTGGTGAGCCACCGCAGCAGTGTACAACTACAAGTCACAATGTAAAGGGCACTGGCATTCAGCTTTGTACTAAGTTACTTTTCTTGTTGAGACCAAGTACCTGACACAAAGCACTTTAAAGCAGGAGGAGTTTACTTTGGCTTACTGTTTCAGGTAACAATCCATCGTGGTAGGAAAGACTCAACAGAGTTTGTGGTGGTGGGAATATGTGGTAGGGAACCCTACATCTCCACAGTCTGGGAAACAGAGAAAGGAGCATGACTGTAGTAGTACGCCTATGGGGAGTCTTACCAAATATGACAAGGAAGCATTTTCATAAATGTAAACTCTGCCAGAGCAGAGGGACCCCCACCCTCCTGGCCAGAGCCAGACTCAGTAGTGGAACCCCGATGTCTCAGCTTAGGTGTTTTTATTGATTCAAACTCCTCAGGTATTCTACTGATAGCTCATGCAGATCATTAGCAATTAAACAACAACAACAAAAAAAAATCCAACACCTGCAAACAATACAGAATGCCTGACACTTAGGATATCCCCTCACCCAACAGTACATAAAACAGTTTCAAACCTAACTAAAAAACTTCCCCAACACATGCCAAAGCTGAGCTGGATTTATCTTTTTTTTTTCTTTCTGTTTTTATTCAGTCTTGGACCCTAGCCCACAGAATATACTGCCCTCACTTGGGGTGGGTTTTGCACTTTAGTTATTCCTTTCCAAAAACACCCTCAAAGATATGCCCAGTGGTGGGTCTCCTGAGTGATTTAATTATGAATTCAGTCAGGTTGACCATGAAGATTTGTCATCACGACAAGCATTCTAAATGCTTTCTATATATGGAGACAATGCCACTGGTCCAATTGGGGGGGGCTGTATTCTATGTCCCATCCACACCCACACCCACCCCTAGTGACAGGAGCACTCATCACCTCATCTTACCATGATCTGGTTAAACAGCTGGAAGGGTTGAGATGTAATCTGTGCTCTTGGGTGCTCTATGCTGCTTGCATTTTCTTGTCATTGTCCAGTATGTCTTGACAATAAGTTTACTTATATTGAAATTACTGCATTTTAGTGTCTTATATGCTTGCCTATCTTGTTCTTTTTTTCTTTTTCTCCATCAAAATAGAGTTTCAAGGAGCCCAGGGTTATATAGTTGAGGATGACCTTTAACCCTCATCTTCTTGGCTCTACCTTGGGATTTACAGGCTAGTAACTATTACCAGGCTAGGAACTAGACCCACGGCCTCCTGCATGTTGGGGAAGTAGTCTATCAATTGAGCTACAATCCCAGCCCGGCTTCTTTCTCAGATAGTATGCATACTTACTTATTTTTCTTATAGTCTATAAATCTTTGTTTCCCCCAATCCTTTAGAAAGTGACAAATAGCAAGAGTAGGCTTAGATACCCAGAATCCCATGCTTCACTAAAGAACAATGTGCTTTTCAGTGTTGTCAATTGGCTTGAAAACAGAGCAAGGTGTAGTGTGGGCCTTTTGTTTTACTCTTAGGGTTTTTGTTTGTTTGCTTTGTTTTTTGTGGCAAGGTCTCACTAGCTCAGGTAGGCCTTAAACCATGGATCCCCCCTCTTTCAGTCTCCCTAGTACTAGGATTACAACAAAGCTGGTTATTTTAATTTTGTCTTTTAAGCTACACCTACAACTAGGCTCCTAGACACACTATGCTTGACAGAGGAAATAGGGAAATGCCCCTGATATCACATTTGTAAAAGGCAACAGCCTCTTCTTGTCAACTTATGCTTACCACATAAAAGTAGATCAAAGCACCTGGATTTATTTCTTCAGATAATAATGACCAATTCGACATGTGTTTATTCAGTGCCTAAAATCTACCAAGCCTCATGGTAAGTGTTAGAGACACAATGATCAAGAAGGCTTGGTGTCAGCCTTCACGGGCAAGAGAGGCCTGAGGACTCTGTTCCTGAGAAACCATTGCATGAGGTCAGGAGAGGGGGTTACAGAGGAACGTGGAGCAATGGTGGTATGGCAGGGTGTGAGGGAAGAACCCAGATAGAAGACACTGCAAAGGTGATCACTATGGGGTAATTGTCTTGGTGTGGAGGGCGCAGGGCAGGTTCAAGGCTGAGAGCAGCACAGGCTGTGGCATGAGGAAGAGCCGAATACATTGAAGGTGCTGAATTTAACCTGTCTGGGAAGAGACAGGTGGCTCTTCCAGAACCTGACCTTGACACCAGCATCTTCTCCGGGTCTGTAGGAAAGAGACTCTCTGGGAAGTGACTTCCAAATTCACCAGGAAGGTAAGATGTTTTCCTTCCTGTTTTTTTCCCCTTTTCCTCCTTATTGTTTGTGGTCTGTAAAATGGATTTGATCAAAGACATTATTTTCACTCCCCCAACCTCCTCTGATGGCTGAGCTTATTGTATCTGGCTCACAGTCCCCATTCCTAGATTTTCTATTTATTTAAAATCATCTGCAACACGTTAACATGCCCGTAAACTTGAGAGGTTAATCCCTCAGGCTCAAGCTTGAGACAGTTATAGAATACATTCTGTTGTAAAAATATGTTTAATTTTGGAAATACAATTTAATCAAATAATTTATTCAAACTCTTTGCAAAAATTATCACTGCAAGGCCATTGTGTATGCATCCTCTTTTTGATTCTGGAAGCATTCAGTCTCAAACTGTAGCTGAAACATAGCCTTCACTTTCCCTAGTTTTCATCCCAGAACATGAGAGGCCACCAAAATGTTGTCTGTTCTCTTCAGCTTTGCCAGTGGGTTGAAAATGAACCAACTGGGCTTATTTTAGAATGGGTCTCTGCAAAAACAAACCAGAGACTAACCCTAGACTGTTCTTGGATGACAATCCGTCACTGACAAGGCCAAGAGGCCTGAAACAAGGAGGCTGCCAGGTGCCACCAACCACATCCCGGGTGCCAAGAGTGATCTGTGGGAACAGGCTGATTTCTCTGTGCTCATCTGTGTGTTGTGGCAGGACACCCCATGCAGCAGCTCATTTATCTGGAAGTACCACCATTCGCAGAGATAATGTATGCAATTAGGGCCCATTAGGGCTGATTGAAAGTGAAGCATCAGAGGTGTTATGCAATTTGAGAGAAGAGAAACAACATCTGGAGGCCTGTCATCTTGCTGGGAGCCAGAAACTAAAGCCTGGGGCCCAGTCAATGCCAGCTACTGTAAGCCCATAGCAAGTCGTGGGGCCATTTCTGTAGAGACGGGATTCTGCAAAACTTTATATATACTTCGCTACAGCAGTTGTATTTGATGGGATGCTTCAGGGATTGAGGCAGATCTTTATGTGTCAAACCTTGTCACACCTCCATGAAATGGAATTGCTGTCATTCTGGGTTTACAATTGAGAGTTCTTCTGTCTGAAATGAAGGAATGAATTAACAACCAGCACAGTGCCCAAGGATGGGGAAACTGAGGCTGAAGCGACTGGTAAGAGATGACAGTGAACTGGGTACAGTGGTACCTGTCTGGAATCTCAGCACCAGAAGACTGAGACCAGCTTAGGCTACACAGCAAAATCAAAACAAAACAAACAAACAAACAAAACAGAACCAAAACCAAAAACGGATTTAAGCCTCAGGCCTTCTGGCTCATCTCCACCCATCTACATGTGTGTTAGCACGTTTACAGTTTGCAAACAGCAAGAAAGAGACCAAGGACTGTGAAGTTTTAGGAAAAAATAAGGGGCAGGCCTGGATTAATATAAGAGGATTAGGTGTTCACATTTACAGGATTTATTATAACGAATGAGATGCTCGGATATCCTCAGATATTTTCTGTTATTACCAGCTACTGCCTGAAATTCCAGAATCTTAGGCCTTAATCTGATATATATATATATATATTTCTGGTAAAATGTAACAAGGTTATATCTTAAAGTCCTAAATTTAGTTCTTATATTTGCAATTTGTATAAAAGACAAGAGATCTGGTGACTAGAAAGTGGGGCACCTTTAGGCCACTTGATTGAAGAGGCTAAATAAGAAAGAGAATGACTAAGTGGGGACATTTACTCAGACTACAATATGAATGGTGCCCCTGGGAACAGTCTAACCACTAGGAGCAGTGTGTGGGCGTGTGTGTGTGTGTGTGTGTGTGTGTGTATGTGTGTGTGTGTTGATTCTTTGTAAAATGCTTCTAATAGTACCTTCCAAGTAATTTTCATGCTCAAATTCATGAGTCTGCTCTACTGTGACATTTGGTTAATATTAAGGAGTTTTGGAAACTTGAGCTGAGCTACACATTTCCCCTAGGTCAAGTGGACTTAACAGTGTTTTCGTGTTATGACCACTGAGAATGTATATGCCATCAATACTTGGTGTTATTCCACGCTGCTTAAAAATTAAAAATGGAACCATTAACTTCAATAGTTCATAAATATTTTCCTAAGCTTTTGATTTGGAATGGGAAAAATGGAAGCATTTGCCTCGCATCAAAGTTATAAAAATTAGTCTTTTAAAAATTGTTCCTGCAGGCAACCTGCTTTGAGTTATTACTAAGCAGAAGAAATACAGGCTGCTTCCGGGCCAGTTGACAGACAATGAAAGCTCCATGTGGCTTCCTAGCAAGCACTCCTGAAGGGGCTTGATGGCAGGCATGCTTTTGATTAATTTATGGATCGTCCTCAGCGGTTTCTCTAATGCATGGCTTCGTTACTGAATGTTCTATTTTCACAGGCCTTCTACATTAGGATTCACAGAAAGCTGCTTTCTAAAAATGTCAAGAAATCTGGATGCTTTGTAATATTTTTAAGTGTTAACTGTTCTGGATGAAAATTAAAAACAATTTTAAAAGTGTGTGTGTTTATGTGGTGGATTTGTGTGTGTGTGTGTGTGTGTGTGTGAGTGTAGTGTGTCTGAGTATGTGGTTTGTGTGTGTGTGTCTGTACATGTTTGGTGTGTCTCTGTGTGTCTGTAGGGTATGCTGTGTGTGTATGTGGTGTGTGTGTGTGTGTGTATAGTGTGTGTATGTTGTGTATCTGTGTGTGTGTAGTGTGTGTGTGTGTGTGTGTGTGTGTGTGTGGTGTGTGTGTGATGTGTTTGTGTGTGTGTGGTGTGTCTGTGTGCATGTAGTGTGTCTGTGTGTGTGTGGTATGTGTATGTAGTATGTGTGGTGTGTCTGAGTGTGTATGGTGTGTGTGTGTATGTATGGTATGTCTGTGCATGTGTGTGTATGTGTTTGGTGTGTCTGTATGTGGTATGTGTGTGTGGTGTGTCTGTGTGTATGTGGTGTGTGTGTGGTGTGTCTATGCATGTGTGTGTGTATGTGTTTGGTGTGTCTGTGTGTGTGTGTCTGTATGGCATACTGTGTGTGTATGTGTGTGTATGTGTGTGTATGTGTGTGTATGTGGTGTATGTGTGTGTATGTGGTATATGTGTGGGGTGTGTGTATGGGGTGTGTGTGTGTGGTATGTGTGTGGTGTGTCTGTGTGTGTTTGTGTGTGTGTGTGTGTATAAGTTTTTTCTTTAAAGTTGACACAGTCAACTGGACCTTGGACTTGTCAATTAGACTGGACTGGCCAGTAAGGCTTGGGTTAACCTTTCTCATGGTTAACACTTAAAAATATTATAAAGCATCCAGATTTCTTGACATTTTTAGAAAGCAACTTTCTGTGAATCCTAATGTAGAAGGCCTGTGAAAATAGAACATTCAGTATTGAAGCCATGCATCAGAGAAATTGCTAAGGACGCTCAATAGCTTAAGTTACAAGCACCCACCACATCCCTGGATTTTTATGTGGATGTGGGGATTGAACTCGTATTTGAGTGGTAAGCACTTTACCGACTAAGATATCTCCCTAGCTGGTTGTAGAAGATTGTAACATTCAATATAGTTGCACCCAGTATCCCTACTGCTGATATCCATTGTTACCAGATGGGATATTTCATTTACCATGCTTCCTGAAGGTTCTGTCTCCTGTATGAAACGCCTCTTTACCAAAACACGTTTTCGTGCCAGATATCAGAGTTAGATGTCCTGGCTTGGAAATCTGGCTTCGTGACTTCCTAGTTTCTCTACCCTGGGAAAATTATTTATTCTTTTCGTATCTCAGGTTTGCTCTGTTATTATCAAATGAGAATGTAAACAATGTTTACCTTGGACTGTAAAAATTAAATGAGGTAATGGTACTAGAGTTAGGGATGTAAATGAGAGTTCCAGGAAAGAAACTATCTTCAAATGTTAGTTAACTAATAAAAACTTCAATGATTGCCAGTCGGTAACCCCAGCACTCAGGAGGCACAGGCAGGTGGATCTCTGTGAGTTCGAGGCCAGCCTGGTCTACAGAGTTGAGTTCCTGGGTAGCCAGAGTTACAACAGAGAAACCCTGTCTCAAAAAACCAAAAACCAACCAACCAACCAAACAAACAAACAAACAAAAAAACCAAAACAACTTCAATGACTGAAGAGTTTGGAACGTTGTGGACAATAACCTAATGACAATTTCTTTTGGCTCTCTTTAGCCCCTAAAAAGCCATTGGTTTGCTCATCTTATCCTGATAAACATCCTGATAGCAGATAAAAGCATTTGGAAGGTATCAACTTAATAAAATCCATTCTTCACCAATGGAAAGGCTACTTGATGTTTCCACCAACACGTATTTTTTTAATACGTCAATTTATAACTTTCTTTTTTCTGTTACTGTATAAACTCTATGAAACTGCTTCCCTATTGGGACATGGAACTTGGAGTAACCTAGCTCTATGTTTCCCCAGCCATGGCTGGTCACTCAAATTTGGCTCTAGAGTTACCTATCTTGTACTCTTTTTGAAGTGAGAGCCATGCTTTTTGTGTAGACAGTGCAAAAGCTCCAGCTCCAGAAGTCACAGCTCAGCTGCTTTTCTCCAGAAAGCCAAATAAGAGACAAATGGGGATTGTAGTTCTCAGCATGCTGAAGGCCTTGGGATCAATCATCAGTACTTCCAATTGATGATAGATAGATAGATAGATAGATAGATAGATAGATAGATAGATAGAGACTGACGGATAGACAGAAAGTGAGGAAGATAAGAAAGGGGGACCACATTAGGAAGATAAAAAGTCTAATTATCTGAAATGAGTCCTTAGGTCTGAAGAGATGACTCATTGATTAAGAGCACTTGCTGCTCTTTCAGAACACCCATATGGTGGCTGATGACTACCTGTAACTCTAGTTCCAGGTGATCTGACACCCTCTTCTGGCCTCCCTGAGGACCAGGCACACACATGGTGCACAGACATACAAATGAAAACACTCATGTATACAAAATAAAAATTAAAAAATAGTCCTCAAACTAACTGCTTATTGCAGTCTCTGTATTCTATTGCTAACCAAAACAAAGACTAGGATTGGTGCTGCCTGTGGCAATAGTTTAGATTATATGGGTCTGGCAATGATCTGCCTGATCATTACTGTGGGGTGGCCATTCACTCAGGATCCATAGGGCAGACCTACTTTGGAATCACGAGGGTCTCTTGTTTAAGGAATAGGTTTTGTCTTTTGTCTTAAAATGCTCATAATTCAGACCTGTGGTTCCTGATTTCTAAAGTGTGCAGGGGATCAGAGAGAACAGAGAAAAGAAATACAGCACAGTGGAGTCCTAGGTCAATAACTGGTCTTTCTTCCTGTTCCAAGGGCCCAACAACCATTGTTCCATTTCTACGGGATTTAGGTGGAAGGTAGGGCTCTTTTACAATACTGTGTGTAAAGGGCTCACCATCGTGAGGCATGTGAATCTTAGCTAATATGTTTCTTTCTATGGCTCTTTCCAGCTTGCTTTTCCTACCCTTTCTACTATGCCTTTCCTCTATTTGATGTTTCTTCACACCTTTTGTCACTTCCTATCAAACCTTCAAGTTTCTTTCTGCTCTGAGCTTATGGTTGTAGAACATATTTCAGGCACTGCAGTTGTCTTCGTTACTTCTCTAATTCTGTGATAAAACACCATGGCAAAGTCAACTTATAAAAGAGTTTACTTTACCTTATGGTTCTAGAGGGTTGGAGCTGGTGGCTGGAGCGGCAGCTGAGAGCTCGCATCTCCATCCACAAGCAGGAGGCGGAGAGCACTAACTCAAAATAGGGTTCTTTGAAACCCCAAAACTCAACCCCAGAGACATATTTCCTCCAAGAAGGGCACCTTCCTAATCCTCTCCTCACAGTCACCAACTATTATGTCAAATGCACATGCCTTTGGGATCAGATATGAGTGAAATCACCTCAGCAGTAGATGATGTGGGAGTGATTCATCCAAGATGAGTAATATGTGGTGTCTGCTTTCACATTATAGCCCCGAGACAGGGGTCAGGACATTCATAGATAACTGTGCAGTCGGACAAATGCAGTAACTGCCTTTACACTTGTACACATGTGCATATGATAACACAGAGAGGGACTGTGCGAACTACAGCTGATGGAATGCAGTCTGGGAGAGTGTTTCAGCCAACTTGGGGGTTGCATTAGACCTTGCTCAAGGACATCTTAAGCTGTCAAAGGCACTGAGGCTGAAAGGTAAAACATAAATTGGAAGTGAAGTAATCCAATAAGTTGGAATTTAGGAAGCTGTCTCTAATCAGGAATCAGTGATGAGCAAGCTAGGACAATATCTTATGGTCTTTGCAATTTATTTCCTGGCAATGAGAAAAACACAAAGGGACAAAAATCATTTTCCCCCAATCCGCACATTGTTCCCTTTCTCCAGTTTGCTCTTTCTCTGCACCACCAACGAAGGAGCTGTTCTTCAGTAGAAGGACCTTGTCAACTACTAACCTTTCTCTCAGTCTTATCATTGAACTTGTGCAGCTGCAGAAAGAACTGCGAGTACTTATCCTCCGATAAGGTTATTCCCTCTCCTCTGATAACGTTATTTCCTACCCAATGTGTTCTTAACTACATTGAGGTAGTTAAATTGATAAATGCAATGAAACTTCTCTTTATAATAAATATTCTAATGACTCGAGCTTCTTCCATGATTACTTTTGAATAAACACCTGGTCCCTCAAGTTTGTCTTTAGTTACATATTGGCAATATAAACTAATTAGTGGGTGATTGCTTATATTAACATAAAATAGGCATTCTTTGGCAATAGTACTCTGTCGGAATGTAAGCTAAGCACAAGTTTAAAGTAAAAATAGATAGGAAAAATGCATTCTGAATTCATAAAAGCTATGTGTGTTTCTGTTGAGATTACTGCATTTCCATGTATACTTTGATCATTAACCAGTACTAGTATAGTATACAAATTATAAAATATCAAGACACTTATTAGGGGAACTCTGCTTAAGGTTACTATATACAGCTCTATTTTGTTTGTTTTGTTATTTTATTGTTTGTTGTGTCAGGTTCACATCTTATTAGCCCAGACTGACCTTGAACTTACTTGTGATCCTTTTGCTTCAAGCTTCCTGGGTGCTGAGATTAAGGATGTGTACCAACATATCAAGTTGGATTCATTATTTTGTATGTTTGTATGTATAGCTGGGAAACATGCACATGGGGAGCACAGTTGTTGTTCCTCAGCTATCCTCCTCTTCCTGCCCCTCCTCCTTCTCCTCCCCTTCCTCCCCCTCCTCTCCCTCCTGCCCCTCCTCCTTCTCCTCTCCTTCCTTCCCCTCTTCCTGCCCATCTTCCTCCTCTATAGCAGGTTTGCTACTGTGTTTATTTACCCTCTGGCTCAGAAAACAAAAGAAGAAAGAAAGAAAGAAAGAAAGAGAGAGAGAGAGTGAGAGAGAGGGAGAGAGAGAAAGAAAGAAAGAAAGAAAGAAAGAAAGAAAGAAAGAAAGAAAGAAAGAAAGAAAGAAAGAAAGAAAGAAAAAGAAAGAAAGATTTATTGCCCTTATTGGCAGCCTGAATCTGGGAGAACAGGAGCTGATAGTGAGCTGGACTAACATCCCAAAGCAATATTCCTGAACTTAATTCCCTCCTTGGCTCTCTGGGCCTCAACCAATATATACTCTGAGCAAAGTTCCCAGAAGTGTAAGCTGCACACAATCACAAAGATAAGCTTCACACGGCAAAATTATGTTTTTTTCATAGCATCACATAAACAAATCATAGGCACTGGTAATGAATAGTTTAAATCAAATTCAGTCTCATCCACTTCCCTTAGGATGGGCACGAAAAACCATTCTGTTTTTAGAGAAAACAAAACTCCTTCGAAACATCTCTCTACGCTCCCCCTTCTCCTTTCTGATAGAGGATCTCTCAGTAGGATGTGGGGCTCACTAAGTAACTAGTGTAATATGTATACTATTGGTGAATTGTCATGAGCTATTCATTTTGTCACTTTACCTCCTACACACTTAATACGCTGACTCATCTAAAACCATAGTCTAGCTGTTGTAGATCATTCTCTGGGCCATACAGAACAGCTAGGCTGCCTGGTCAGTGAGTCCTAGGGACCGATTAATCTTGATCTCCTAGGGATGGAATTACAAGCACACACTCCCTTCCCTTCCCTTCCCTTCCCTTCCCTTCCCTTCCCTTCCCTTCCCTTCCCTTCCCTTCCCTTCTCTTCCCTTCCCTTCCTTTCTTTTTCTTCTTTTTAACATGGGTTCTGGTGATCGAACTCAGGTCTTCATGCTTGCAAAGTGAATACTTTACCAATTGAGCCATCTCCCCAGTCTTCAGTCATATTCTTAAGGAAAATAAAATATGGTTTAAGGAGAGCCCTGTCTTTTGTTTTCTCAAAAAGTGAAAGACTGCCTTTACCTGCCCTGTTTTTGTGCCTTCTCAGCAGCTTGCTTCACCTCCTTGTCTGCTTCCTGTTCTGCAAAGCAGTAATTATAAAAGTCGCTGCTCCACAGCCAGACTGTAATTATTAAGCATAATTATGCCTGCAAAGCTTTTTGGATATGACATAGAGCAGACTGTGCTCAACTAATTGTGCTACTTTTCAAAAAAGATTAAGCTGCTTTCATTTTTCAGTACATATTCTTTACTCATTGCTTGGGAATTTTAAAAAAATGCCTTGTTTTGGAGAATAGTACTAAGTGCACAGCAAAGCTGAGCAGAAGATTCAGAGAATGCTCAGTGCACAGCCCCTTCTGCTATCGTGAGCCTCATCAGTATGGTTGGAATGGAGGCACATAGTCTACACTGAGTGACTCTTGGGTATACATTCTATGGACAATTATGGTATGAGTGTATCTACAACTAAATTATCATATAGAATAATTTTGCTTCCCCCAAATGGTCTATGATAGGGCTATTCATCTCTCTAGTTATCTCCAAAGTCTTCTCTTTTCCAGAATGTCATATATTTTTAATCGAGACCTTTCTAATTGACTCCTTTCACATCACCGTGTGCATTTAAGCTTCTTCCACATTTTAAGGCTTGATCACTGTTTAAGCACAGAAACCCATGGTATGCATAAGCAACAGTTGCTTGCTTTATTTACCAAGGAGCTTCTTGATTTAAAGTTTTGACAATTAAGACTAAAACTGTAGTAAATACTCAGGAATATGTTTTTGTAGGGGTATAAGGTTTCAACCCATGGAGGCAAATATCAAGGAACTTGGAGGTCAGATTACACTGTAAAGGCATGTTTAGTTGAAAGAAGCTACCAAAGCATCTTTCAAAGTGGAAGACAAAGGGTAAGTGAGACTTGCTGGAGTTCTGCAGCAGTGTTTGCTGTTGTCAGTATTCTGGGTTTGGGCCATCTGTCCATGTGTAGTATTGCTGTTCAATTCACCTTTCCTCAGTGACATTTGACACTCAACATATTTCTAGATGCTTCTTGCCATCTTCTTTGGTTAGATTTCAGGTCAGGTGATTTTGTGTGTGTGTGTGTGTGTGTGTGTGTGTGTGTGTGTATTATAATACTTTTATTAATTATTTGAGTTTCATACAATGTATCTCAATCATACCCTCTTTCCATTCCTCTGTGATCCATTCTCCCATCCCTGTGCCCTCAAGATAAAATAAAATAAAGTCCAGCCTGTGTGGTGTGAATGTGGATCACAGGCATCACCATGGTGTTTGGAGGCAGCAGGGCACTCTGATCATGGACATTTGCCAGACCCATATTAGCCCAAGATAGAGCATGACCAAGTTCAACCTAAAGTTGGGGCACCTGTCTGTCTGTCAGGCGCTTGGATATATCACTCAGGCTCCTGGACATCCTGCAGGCACCAGGGCATCCATTTTTAATTATGTTTATATGTATGTGCATGTATTAGTGTTGATGCCCTCAGAGACCAGGAGGGTCTCAGATCCCCTGGAGCTGGAGTTATAGGTGGTTGTGGGCTGCTTGACATGTATGCTAGGAACCAAACCCAGGTCCTCTGCAAGACCAACGCATTCTCTTAACCCCTAAATCATCTCTCCCGGCCCAGTTTTTAAATTCTAACTTAGTTTGATTTCTTACTATGACGACTTAAGAATTCTTTGTTCACCTCTCTATCACCTTGGTCATGTATTCATACAGGTAATCCGTATTCCAGTTGAGCACCTGAGTTCTTGTAGACTTCCTACTCTTTATATTTTCAAACTCCTTGTTTGTCAGTGAGAAATTGATTCCATTCATTTCTGCTGTACTGATTTGCTTACTAGACAACTCCGCCCCCCCCCCCAATCTGCTAACCTCATTGCTGTTGCCTCAATGGCCATTTCTGCACCCTACCCCCTCTCCTCTTCCCTTGGGTGACCCCATTGCTGTTTCCTCTTTACAAGACAGAGAAAGGAGAAGAGGAGCAAATTATTATTGGCTTTTTATGTTTTGAAGCAAAGTTGGGGGCTACTAAGAAAGGGTTTTTAATACATGTTTAAGCCTGGATACTAATTGAGGGAAAGAGAAGCATACACACACAAGAAAGATGAAGTTTTGTACATTCAAAGCAGTGGTAGGTATGGACTTCTCATAGGACCATAATAGCAAGGAGCCCTTGATATTATACAGATAACGAGGGTGGGGAAGAAAGTCTTGTGGTGTTTGTTGGGTGGTCAATTCACCTCAAACAGTTCACATTCAAAGGTAACCAGCACCTTCTGTGTACAGGAACTATAGCGAATGGGGTGGAGAAGCGTGACCACTCCTCACCCACGGAGAGAGGAGAGCTTGATTTGTAGGATCTGTGCAATACATGTGCTTGTCTCATCATCGTGTTTCTAAAACTTACAACTGCATCTGAAAAACTTCAGAAAAGCATTTATCAGAATTTGAGTTTCCAATTTCTCTGGCTATCATGGAAAGCTCTTCAAATTCCAGATTAACTGTATGAGCAGAAAACCCCGCATAAAATATGATGGGAGTGCTCCAGATTAGAGTAAAAAAGAGGTGAGGATAATCCAGCTGAAATTCAAACAAGAAGAAAAGACCAAATGCACAGGTGATTCTAGAACAGGAACTCCTGCCATGAATTGTGGCAGGAACAAGGCCTGCCGCTAAATAGCACGCACATGCGGCTTGGCGGCTCAACAAACAGCGTGCTTACAGTTTGCCAGACAGTGCTCACACACAGGGTGGGCATGCGCAGCTGGACTCCCACGTAGGGTGAGCCCAGGACAGGCCTAGGCATGCCCCAGCAAGACTTCCTGTTTGAACCAACCTGAAAACCTGCTGAGGGGCCCAGAGACAGATGACGTGGCGAGACGCCAGCCAATGTGAAAGAGCAACAACAGCAGCCTGTAGTCCAGGAGCCAATGGGATGCTGGGGGAGGGTTTAAAAGGGGTTCCTCTTCCTGGAATAAATTAGTCTGCTTTTGCAGCTTACCTGTGTGTTGTTGACTCTGAGCCAGCTCACCCCTCCCCGCCACCAAGGGTCCCGGACTGGGTTCAGCAACTGGGACGATGCATTATGAGGATTCAGGTATTTGAGTATGCTGAAATAAATGAAAAGTAGGTCTGTATGAGGAAGGAGGGTTGATATGTAGCTAGAGCTGGCCTCGAACTCATGATCTTCCTGCTTCAACCTCTGAAGCGCTAAGATTATAGGTATTGCCATCCTGCCCAGTTAGCACATTCTTAATATTATTTGCTTTCTTCCACCTTATGTCTATTTTTAAATTATTGTATATGGCTGGCATTCCTTTGATTTAAAGTTAAGGTCAGGGAGATGGCTTGTTGGGTAAAAGTGCTTGCTGTGCATGCCTGATAACCAAGTTCAGTACCTTGAAGCCATGTAAACATGAGGATGGGTACTAGGCACCTGCAATCTCACCATTGTTATGAGAAATCAGAGGCAGAGACAAGACAACTGCCTGGAAGCTCGAGCACCAGCTAATCTGGTGCTCACAGCAGCAAAGGCAAGAGAGACTGCCACAAAAACAAGGAGTAAAGGTGGAAATTCACTCACAAAATTTATCCTCCGAATTCTGCACTCTTGCTTTGTGCCCCAAAATACATCATATGCATTCACACATACCATATACATGTACATACATACCAGTACACACACATACACACACACACATACATACCAATACACACACATACATACATACCAACACACATACACACACACACATAAATACCAACACACATACACACACACACACGTACACACACACACTAGCTAACAGGGCTTCTTAATTTTCAAGCAGGTAATTTACATTGAGCTATATTCCCTACCCATTTCAACATTTTTATTTTGAGATAGCATCTTGTTAAATTGATTGAGCTAACCTAGAACTCCCACTATAGTCCATATAGGCTTTGAACTTGGGATCTTCCTGCCTCTGTCTCCCAAGAACCTGGGATTACAGGCCTGTGCCATTAAGTCCCGATATGTTTTAAATCTATGTTTGATGAGACATATTGACAGTTGTACAGAATTATTAGAGAAAAAAGAGGTTGTGATTGAATGTGAAATGTCCTCCACAGGACTTTGGTTCTCATCTGAGGATGAGCATTGATGTGGGACTTTGCTGTAAGAAGTGGCTAAGACTTGGGGTTTCTTAGCCTGTTCCTATTTCCTATCCTTTCTCTGCTTCCTGATGGCAGATGCAATATGACCAGTAACTTCATCTTCTACTGCCATGCCTTCATTGGCATGATGGGCTGTAGCCCTATAAACTGAGCTAGAACAGCCCTTTCTCCATTAAGTTGCTTCTTGTTAAGTATTTGGCCAAAGCATTCAGAAAAGTAGTTAATACAGGGAGTCTGATTTTTGCGGAGAGTTTGGTAATGAAGTGGGGGAAGAACTTAGCAATTCCAGCTTGTTCAGATTCTTATTTGTGCCCTGTGTGATGCCACAGACCCATAATTATTCCAACTACATTCTGGGTTGAGAGAAAAAGACGAAGAGTTCAAGACTTGACTAGGCTTCCTTACTTCTGGACATTGCCTGGACCACTGAGTAAATCAAATTTCAAAATTTTAGCTTTACGCCTTCCCTTACTTGCCCTGGAAAGATTAAGATGAGAAAATGGTAAACTCAAGTCGATAGTGTATAAGAAAATACAGTTTTTCTTTTCTGAGAGCTGTGTAACCTTAGGGTCAGCTTGGATCTTCAGAGAATTTTTCATTCTGAAATTTGTGATCATTTTAAAGATATATAGAGACCTAAGAGTTTATATCAAGCAAAATGACCTACTTAAAATAGAAAAAAAGAGGAATCTATCCCATTTATCTGAGTCAGCAGCTAAAATCCCCTGACACCACTGTTGTCTTTTAGTTTCTTCTGCTCAGCTTCTCAGGTTGGCACCTCTCAATGCACAGGGGCAAAATTGTACCAACTGGAACACCCCTTCAAATGAACACAGCACATTGGCTGCAGAGCCCCCTCAGGTCTGTTCTCTCCATGTCATTATCTGGTAAGAAAGGACTTACAGAAGCCACTGCCACTCAAACTCCTCTCCAGGCAGCTGAGAGGGTGTCCCGCAGGCCATCTCTGTGCACCGGGTCAATGGAGCCACAGTCAGGCATTACAGACCTTACTCTGCCCTGCACACTCAATTGCAACTTGGCTTCCACTGATTCTCATTAAGGATTTGTCATCTGCTCAGTCTCAAGTACCTTGGTTGCCATGTCATTCTCTCCTTCATTTTAGCTACTGGCTCTTGGTAGAACCCTGAGAGCCTTGCAGAAGGCCGAGCCTTTGGAGATGGCTTTGCAAGGCTGCACCATCTGACTTCTGAGGACCCCACTTTCCTACTTGTCTTCATTTCTCTGAAAACATTCCCAGTTATTGCTGAACTCAATGAGGACTCTCTCTCTCTCCTTCCCATTCTCTTTCCTCTAACCCCTTCCCCGCAACTTCTCTGGTCATAACGTAGTCATTCCGAACTTAGTCACAGCAATGATGATGACCCTGACAAGACAGAGTCTGCTGGTTTTCTCTCATAGAAGGAGAGGCGAGGAGGCACATTAGACCCTCGCTCCTGAGGCCCTCTCCCACCTGGGTGTAATTCTATCCCAGCTGCATGTGATCCCAGGAAGTCTAGCTAGAATGTATAGGCCAGGGAAGGTCAACTGAAAGGGCATTCCATCCTAGCTCTGAGATGTCATCACCTATGCTGGGGTGAGGTTTTTCTATGGTACAGCTATTTGGTGACCATGGATGTTCCCTGGAAGTAGGTCTAGTCAATTCAGTGACTCACCAAGGTAGATTGTATTTCTCCTTTGGTCTCTCTTTGATGCCCTATGTGGGGTAACTAATTTTTGTTTATGCATCCCCCAAGAAAAGTTAACATGGGAGAATGTATGAAACTAACATTTAGAATTTTGCACTATTAAATGTTGTTGTAGTCAGTCTTAAATAAATGAAAAAACTCAATAATATGGCAAGATCATTTATAATCAAACACATATGACTTTGTACTTAATAAACATACAGGTATGCACAATAAAATTGCTTTTAATCATAACTGATGGCTTTTAAACTATAAAATTAATGTCATTTATTATTGTCAGAATGTCATTCTATTTTTTTTTTTCTGCAAAGCCCCAAAGGAAGTTAATCAAAGGAAAGGACACTCCACTGTAAAATGACATTTTATGTCTGATATGGAAGAAGCTATGCTGTAAGCAGTGGGGGGAAAATGGATGGTTTTGTCTTTGACACAATTGCAGAAATGATTCCCTTATCCTTAACAAGTTGCAAGATAACAGCTCTTTATCAGGGAGCATCTCTCCTGGGGACCATTTTCCCCTTCTTAGACTCAGGGGATTTTAATGGAGATGAAGTGTAAAATAGCCAATCTGCTTATTCATACATTCTTTCAAAATTTTATTTCCTGCATACTTATTTTATGAATGTTTTGGAATACCTAATCTCATCTGTAAAATAAACTGTGAAAGCATTTGCATATCAATGTTTTGTGACTATTTTTTCTCACCAAACCTGTTAAAGGTAGCATACAATCACAGGAATAAAGAGCTGAGGGACTCTTTTTTTTTTCTCACTTATTATTTTGGACCGTAGTATGTTAACATTTCAATGGAATAGAGGATAGTAGCTAGTTAAAAGTAAATATTCATCTATTATTAATATGTAAGAAAAGACTTAAATTGGGCCTAGAAAGATGGCTCAGCTGTTAGGAGCACTTGCTGCTCTTGCAGAGGATCTGGGTTTAATTCTAAGTATTTACATGACCACTTACAACAATCTGAAACTCCAGTTCCAGGGGCTCTGATGCCCTCTGCTGACCTCCATGGGCATCAGACATGCAAGTTGTTCACAAACATACATGCAGGCAAAACATCCATACACATAAATTACAATTAGAATTTTTTAAAACATTAAAAGAAAATATTTAAATTAATAAAGAATAGAGAAAAGACAAAAGAGAAAGAGAAACTAAAAATTTGGAAGTACCCACAAGACTATCCAAATAATAAAAATAAAAATTTCCAGGAATGATGTATACCTCATTTATTCCTCTGAAGCAGTAGGATTATGTGTAGGAAACATAATCAAACATTATTTTTTAAAAATTTAAAGTTTACTGTAGCAAAGAATAAAGTTAAATTGAGTAAAAGTTTCTAAAAGGAGGCTGTGGAGAAGAGCTTTAATTTTTTTCCAACTTAATTTACTTAATTTAAAAATGATGATTCTTCTGCTTAGGATACTGACCCAAAGGAATCCCCAGTCAGGACTCCATTGAAATCTCTTCCTTATAATTTGTTAAAATTTGTCAAACTTGGGTAAGCGGAAAGGGCATGTTATGGACCTCTTCATGTTGGGTGACCTGCAGAGAGTTCTTTGGTTCAGCCAAGCTTTGGTAGTGCAGTATTACAACTTTTATGTAAACTCATCAATGTTCATTTCATTATCTTTCCATTGACAATGAAAACTATGTACACAGTTTTCATCTGTTGCATGAAAGCATTTGTTGAATTATTCATCCATTTTGACTTCCTCTTCCAAATTGCTGATTTTCTCCTTTAGGTCCTGAATTGCTTTCCTTCACTCATTTGCTTGTTTGAATCTTCTCTGAAGTCATGTCATCTATCTATCTATCTATCTATCTATCTATCTATCTCTATTCATTCATTCATTCATTCATCTACTTATTTATTTATTTTGTATATAGGTTCATTGGTTTTTCTTTCAGGCAAGTTTTTATGTGTTTCTGTGGTGTTATTTGTGCATTTATTGACAAGATGAACATATATTTTAGTTTTTATTTTCTCACTACTTTTTAGTTCATTTTATGTTGGTCTTGTTGATCTCTGCTATTCATAGGGAAGAAGCAAACAGTAGTAACAGAAACAATAGGGTGGTCAGAGGTATGAGGGAAAATGATCAGAGAAAAGGAAGAGTGGTGTAGTGTCATCTCTGCATGAATAATCAGACTTCAGGGTTTTCTGTGGGAAATAGGCTAGCGTGCTTTAAGTGTGGCAAGTTTTGGTCTCCTGTTACTAGATCTCACATGGCAGGTCTAAGTGTACGATCTGTGCTTTCCAGTAGTTTGAGGCACTTTCAGATTTTTAAATGCATTAGTGACTGTTATAAAACACCATGGCCAAGGCAACTTATAGAAGGGAAGGTTTATTTAGACTTCCAGTTCCCGAAGGGTAAGAGTTCGTCACCAACAACACAGGAAAGTCTGGCAGGAGATGAGCATAGTGGCTGGAACAGGAAGCTGAGACAGCATATCTTCTTTTATTTTTTTTGAGATGTATTTATTTCTATTTTATGAGTACATGTGTTTTGCTTGCATGTATGTCTGTGCATGTGTGTGCAGTACCTGTGAAGGTCAGAAGAGGGAGTCAGATCCCTTTGGGACTGGAGTTTCAGATATTTGTCACTATGTGGGTGCTGAGGATAGAGCCTGGTTCCTCCAGAAGAGCAGTTAGTACTATTCACTGCCAATCCATATCGCCAACCCAAGAGGGCTCACATTTTAGAACACAAACAGAAAGCAGAAAGTGAACTGGGAATGGTGTGTGGCTTTTGAAACTTCAAAGCCTACCGCTAGTGCCATACTTTTTCCGGCAGGGCCATACCTCCTTACTCATACAGCATGACCAACTAGAGACCAAATACTTAAACATCTGAGCCTACGGGGGCATTCTCATTTAAACTACCCCACTGAATGACAACTCAGGTAACAATTACTATTGCTAATGAGCAGGGTGAGGTTCTTTTGCTCTAGTTGAGTCAGAAAAGCATAGGGAATAGTTTAGCAACCAGGTACTCCACTTGGTTTGGGGTATGTACACACTGTGCTTATAACAATGCACTAGGAAGCCTGAAACCCTCATCTGTACATACACACTCTTCCCCAAACAGTGTACCTTGCAATCTGTTAGCAACCTAGGAATCTCATGTACATCAAGCTGTAGCATACTAGCTTTAAAAACAGAAATAAATCACTCTCCTTAGCAACCTCTTCATAACAACTAGCAGCTATCCAAACACATCCTGAAACCAAAAGTGATGAGCTAATCTCACCTAGGCTGGTTTTGGATACATTCACAGTAAGGCAGACTGTATCCTTTGAGTGAAGTTTATATAGTAAATCCTGTATTTACCAGCTTATGCCTATGCATAGTTGTAAATGCATATGATTAAAATTAGATGCCTCCCGGGAAAGGACATGTACAGTGAGCAATGGTTTACCTAATCCAGACCTATCAATCAAAACAGAGATTCACCATAATATATTCCCTAGCAATCAAACTTCTTCCTCTCTTGAACCTTTTGGAAGCCTCAAACAATAATCAGAGCCCTTTAGTACCTCCACTCATGTGGTGCATTGTTACTCTTGCTTTGCTTTAAGTACATTTTCTTACTATGACACAAACTATAAATAGAACAGAATGTATTTTCTGTGTAAAATGATAAGATTTCCTGAATTAGCTATATGAATACAGAAGAATTATGTGGAGCTTATGGCTTTCTAACCTTTTTTGGTTTATTGATTTTTGAAGTCATAGAGGCCTACTGAAGAGCAAGTGAGTCTTGGTACTATGAGAAGGGAGGAGAGAGCATTGGCAAGAATACAGCCTCAGTTTCAGTAGAAGCCCAAGGACTGAAAGGACCATGGAGAAACATTGATTGGTCCAATGTGTCTGGTCAGAGTCTCTAAGAAGATGCTGGTGGTAAAGGTGCAGTCTAGTTTTAATAGAAATTCCAGCATTTCTAGATGCCAGTACCACAGGCTGAGAACCAAGAACAGCAGCAGTTATGAAGTAGAGCTGGCTTGAGCCTAGAAGACAAACTGTGTACAATGACAGAACTGTGGGAAAGGTACCCATGGGAGCTCAGAGGGTTGTGAATTCCCAACTTCTGATATTGGACTTTTACACTGTTTGATTTTTCTATTGCTTTGATCTGATTATAACTGCCCTGGCTCTTCCTGATGAATTATGAGGGGTTTGACAAAGAAAGAAAAGAAGGAAGGAAAGAAGGAAGCAGAGGCTTATAGAACTTAATGGGTAGGAGGATATAGACCAGACCCACATTTCCTGCTTCTTGTTTTGTGTGTGTGAGGAGGTACGCATATGTGTTGGCATGGGCTTGTCTGTATGATACATTTGGAGGCCAGAGGAGTTGATGTTAGGATGGCTTAGTCAATCACTTTTCAACCCTAGTTTCTGAGACAAGATCTCCCACTGGAGTTGAAGTTCATGGATTCAGCTGGACCTGCTGTCTCGTGAGCTCCAGGGACCTGCTTGTCTCTGTCCCCACAGTTCTGAGGTTACAGAGTCATGCCGCCTGTCCTGGCTTTTATGTAGATGCTGGGTATTCTGAATTCAGGTCCTCATGCTGTGCAGCAGACCCTGCCCCTGTGGAGCCATCTTCCAAGTCCCTGATTCTTGTTTTTAATACCCTTCATCCTAGTATAAGTTTTTAATGCAAATCTTGTAATATGCTTAAGGATGCCCGAAGAGCACGCCACCGCCTGACACAAATAGAGTTTTTATAAACGTGGCACTGCAACGTTCGAATGTTAAAAGGCAAGCAAGTGGTGCTGAAATGGGCCACCTTTGAGTTTAGCAGTGGTGTCTGAAGGAGAAAGAGGCATCTAGGATCTGTCAGAGCAATAACACCAAAGGTCTGAGACATGGCTTCCTCGTGGAAAAAAATTATAATTGCTGTGCAGAAATCTCTCGAAATATTGTACTCTGGGGTATGAGAGGCTGAGGCGAAGCAATAGAAAATAAGCTTCTGGGGGAAAGAAACCTGAGCTAACATTCTTAGCTCACATGCCCAACTGAATTCAGATCTGACCAGCCATGAGGTAAAACCGACTTTATCCGTTTGTGTTGCTGCATACGAGGTGGAACACAAGCTCTCTCAGGGGCAGAAATTCAACGATACTGTCTCATGGGTCTTTTCTAAATGAGAGTCTGAACTTATGTCTGGTATAAGAGATGACTAGATAATTCTATGGACTGACTAACAATCATATGTATTGCTTTAGTTTATGGACCATCATTGCCACGAGTGATAGGGACTGAATGTGTTTATGGTCCTTTTAAGAGGCTTAGCTGTTACCTGTCCATTTAACAAGCCTCTCTGGACAATATTACCTTTTATAGCTGGAGGAACGAGTTCATAAGGATCAGTAGACTTGGTCAGCTGTGAGGTATGAAAACTGTTTTGGGGTTTGGGAATGTAGTTCAGGAGTATTTGGTTAGCATTCATGGGGCACTGAGTTCAATCTCTAGCACCAATAAATATCTAAGTAAGTAAATGAAAATAAAGCAATTGGAAATTTCTTCTTTCTGGTGAGAAAGCAAAACCAAAGAGAAATAAATTGCTAAAGTACAATGTGCTAAAGTACAAAGTCAAGGTGTTACTGAGAGAGGACTTCAAATGACTGCCCTAAAAAAACTGTCATTAATCCTGTGGTTTGGGTTACTACCTCAAAATAGAACAGAATCTCTTCAGCCAATAAAAAAGACAGCATTTTATCCAATAAAAGAGTAGATCGTTTGATTCTGTTTTCTAAATTCTATTTTGAGAACAACAAAAAAATGGAATTCAAAATTAATTGCAAAACGTTGTCTTTCTCCATCAGTACTGGAGATTGACCTATGGTCTCCAGAATGCTGAGGAAAACTCTACCACTGAACAATATGCCTAGCCTTGTTTTGGAAGTTTATTTTTAGTTACGTATAAAATAATTGTTTTGTGCACTGTTGGGTGAGGGGCTGTCTAGGTCTTGGCGTTTTGTATTGTCTGCAGGTGTTGGATTTATGTGGAGATGTTTGATTGCTTATGATCTGCATGTGCTATCAGAAGAACTCCTGAGGAGTTTGTGTCAATAAAAACACCTGAGCTCAAACATTCAGGGTTCCACTGTCCAGGATAGTGCTTGTCATGACGGTGGTTCCCTCTGCGGAGGTCTGACAGGGTTTGCACATATGAAAGTGCCTCCTTGTCTTGTTTGCTGAGCCTACACACTAGGAATACAGCTGCACAGCCTTCAAAATAAAATGTTGATATAGTGTTTCACTGAGTTACCCAGGCTGTCTTTGAAGCCACTTTGTAGCCTAGATCGGTATCAAACTTGTAATCCTTATCCTTCAGCCTTTCAAGCAGCCAAGACAATAGACCTGGGCCACCAAAGCCAGCTTTGTGAAGTCTTTTGATGATATTAGAAAATCCATTTTTAGTTCTGATTCTGGGGCTTGCAAGATGGCTCAGCAGGTAAAGACACTTGCTGCCAAGCTTGATATCTTCGTTCAAACCTGGGGACTCAAATGGTAGACTGAAAAAACTGACCTCACATTGCCCTCTGACCTCTACAACTGTGCCTTGTCACACGCAGACCCACAAGCATGCACGCGCGCACACACACACACACACACTCATACACACAGAGAGACACACATAAATCAAATGTACTGATTCCTCTGGGCAACTGTTACCATCCACCCCTGATTTTGCCCTATTTTCTTTTCCTTCTTTCTTTTGCATGTGTGGTGCTTGTGTATGTGCATGCATGAGGCGTGTGTGTCTCTCTGTGTGTAAGTGCATGTCCCCATTTGTAGTTCTGGAGTCCTCCTCTATCCCTCTTTATCTTATTACCTTAAGTCAGGGTCTCTCATTGAACCTGGAACTGGCTGGTTGCCAGCAAACACCAGCGATCTTGTTTTCACCCACCGCAGGCTGGGTTTATAGACACACGCACAGTATTCCAGGCTTTTTACAGCATACCAGCCTCTGTACATCGTTACTGGGAGTTGAACTCAGGGCTGCAAGATTGTAAAACAAATACTTTCACCTACTAAGCCATCTCCCCAGGCTTCCTGCCTTTCCGCTTCTCACATGCTTGGGATTGACTCCAAGGCCCCCTACACACTAGGCAAGTGCTCTACTGCTGTGCTGTGCATCCAGCCTTGACCTAGTGCATTCTAAAAGAAAGTTAACCATGGCAGGGAACTCTCCCCTGTTTTATCTGTGGAAAACTCCTGAGCTGATATGTGACTGATTCGTAAAAGTTGTCTACTAGACCGTTATCCTAAATTGCCAATTTGTGCCCTTAGAATGTAAGCATTCAACCTGCAGAAATATGATCTATGATGTGTAACCAATTTTTAAACTGCCTATATGCAACTATTTCAAGCTATGTTACAGAAGCTCAAATGTGGAACTATAAGTGGTTAAAGTGTAACTTTGAATGCTCCTCTGCTTTTTAAAATCTGTACTTCGTTCTGCAGTAAGGAAAAGTTCAAGATGGCTTTGGGAGACATTACTGTAGAGCTGTTTGCCATGTGTACAGTCCAAGTAAATAGCTGTCTACTTTCTGCTGAATGCCTAATAACAATGAGCACTGCAATTTAAATAGCTATGGCTCCTGGACATGGAAGATTTTGAGGCTCTGGGACTCTGAGATGGATGAGGTAGCTTTTTGCATGCAGCTCAGTACTCCCTCTTTCAGGGTAGCTGCTATGTAAAGTTCTTCATCTGTCTGGGCTAAGACAGGAGTCCTAGTGATTTATAACACAATCTTCTGTGTTCTAATTGATGTCAGGGCTGTCTGACTTGAAGTGCTCATCTATAGGGACTAAGTCTACTAAAGGACTGAAACCTGGAGCTAAGTGCCAGTGTCCTTCTTTTGTGTGTGTGTGTGTGTGTGTGTGTGTGTGTGTGTGTGTACATGTGAGTGTGTGGAGGCCGGAAGACAGCCTTGACTGTTCACAGATTCTGTCTACCCCCTACCCTGACAGAATCTCTCAGGTGACCTGGAGCTCACCAATTCGCTAGGCTGGCTGGCCAGTCCTCCCCAGTGCTGAGATTGTAAGCGAGTGTCTCCATGTTCTGCTTTATAAAGGTAAGTTCTGGATATTGAAGTGAGGCCCCCGTGTTGACCTGCCAAAGGTTTTTCTGATAGCTCTCACTCTACTCTATGCTTTTGATTGTCCAGTCTAGTTAGGCCTAGAACATATAGTTCTCCTATGTCTGCCTGGAATGCTAGAATTACAGACATGTGCCTCTCCATTTAATATATACCATTCAATGTGTTTTCCCATTTTTTAATTAGTTATTTGGAATGGAACACAGGCTCATGCTAGGCAAAAAGCCTACCACTGAATCATCCCCTGACCCCAGGTGTTTCTTTAATGTTGCTCTAATGAATTTTCAGGGTATCCATTCACATCCCACATTACCTGAATATGGTGTCTGTGCAGGTGTTTGGTGTAGCTACTGAGATGCTCACTTTCAGCCTCTTGTGAAAGTTCCTGGTCTTTATTTTTTTTTCTTACCCACCTTCATGGAATAAAGCATACATTAAAAGCAAATATGTTAAGATTTTTGAATGCATATGTGCATGTATGTGTGTGTGTGTGTGTACATGTTCTCATGCATGTGCAGAGACCAGAGGCTGGTGTCAAGTGTTTTCCTCCATTTTTGTACACTTTATATCTGAGACAGGGTCACTCTTACTGAACCTGGAATTCACAATTTTGGCTAGACTGGCTGGCCAGAAATCTCCAGGGATCCCCATGTCTCTGCCTCCTGGAGACCAGGGTTATAATTGTGTGGCACAACTTTTAACTTATATGTAAGTGCTGAGTATCCAAATTCAGGTTCTGCATGCTAAGCAAGAACTTTACACACCGAGGAGCATGGATCCCTAAGCTATTTTGATGGTCTTTGAATGCAGTTCAGATCATTCCTGCATCAGCTTGCTTTGTCTCTTGTCCTTTTCTCCCCGTTGGATTTTGGTATAACACCTCCCTAGGATCCTGCAAACAGATTAGATGCAGGTTTTGTTAGCACTTTTACAACAAGCCAGAGACTAGATTTTCCCTTCCTAAGGCATAATGTAGATTACTACATGTATATCATGAAGAATTAAGATTTTTGACAATAACTACAAAATAAAAATTAGTTGTAAAAGAACATTAAAGAGTTGAAAAATTAAGAAGCTAATGTGAATAACATCAAACCATAATACATTTTTTTTTAAATACCAGAGAGTTTTAGGTCTATGCCTGAGCAGGTTGGAAGTCTTGAGGGACTCACTATCAAAACTGTCATTAAAATGGTCACTGGCCTATTTTTCGAAGAATGCATTGGAACTTTCATCCAGTGTTGGGAAATGGATATGCATTGTAACAGCCTAGCAGTCAATTATGCCTTCCTTGCTTCTAAAGAACTATTGTGCTCAGTATTGACTTTGCTTTTGGAATCTGGGACACAGTTGAAATTGCTTAGTCCCAATGACTGACTGTCTCATTCGGAGTAATCTTTCTTGCAATCTTTTTCTTCCCGGATAGATAATTCAGTCTCACATATTTGCCCAACAGTCACCAGTTTTGTCTTTCTCTCATTATTTTCTTGCTGAGAACTGATAGTTCATTGAAATAAGACAATAAAGACAAACTAGTAAACTTTACTTTCTAAAACAAAAGTGGAGAACTAAAATTACAGTTTAGTGTAGTTTAGTATGGTATACGACAGTCTTGGGGGAGCTGGAAAGTTGGCTCAGTGGTTAAGAGCGCTTGTTCTTGCAAAAGACCTAGGTTTGATTCCCAGCACGGACCTGGCTTACTACCTCCTCTTGCACTAGACACACATTTAGTGCACAGATGTGCATGCATGCTAAAACTCATACACACAAAATAATAAAAAATAAATCTTAAACCTCAACTGCATATACCAACCTTGAAAGCCTTTTATCTATAGCTGTACATGGTCATTTAGCATTGAAAAAAATGATCATTTTGTGTCTCCTCCCAGAAAAGAGTTATTTGAATCGTTCCCAAATTGGGGGGTGATACGCACAATCGAGACCAAGGCTTACTCTTTAGACACATAGCCTCAGGACTTGTCTTCCTAATTTAGCCTCCTGAGTGCTTCAGTCTTGCAGTAGGGGTTACTTTAAAACTCTTAGTCAGTGTTGATCAACAGGCAGGCCTGTATCATCGTACCTAGCTAGCAGCATTTAAAGTGAGAACCAAAAGTCTTGTTTCGTGTGTGGAAATAACCAGAAGCGGAATTGTTCGGTTATTTGAAGGAGCGTTTGAGGGACACATGTAACCAAAGAAAGCGAAACCAAACTCCCTGAGGGACAGCTTTCTGTTCCCAGAAGACATTGCAAGGAGAAACAGGAGATCAGGAGGAGGGTATTTAAGCAGGACAAATAGCGGAAAGAAGAGGACTCAGGGGGCCTCTGTAAAGTACCCAAGCCAGCCTCAGGGGAGCTGGTTCCTAGCTGTACAAAGAACAAAGCTGTACTTTCCCTCTCTGGGTCTCCAACGTTCAAGTCTTTGAGCGCAGTGAAGCCCTTGCCAACCACAGCACCCCTGTTAACAGTACGTACATGGTCAAGTTGCAAGAAGCTGCCAAACTAGTGTCCAACGAAGACAGTGCACATTGTGAATTCCCCTTTGGAAAGGAGGAAGGCACCAGTTGTACATACTGCTGAGCACTCTCAGTCTTGTCAATTTGAAAAATCATGACCATTGTTTCAGAGGTAGAGTGACATCACACTGTGGTTTACATTTTCATTTCCTGATGACTAGTGACATGGAGAATATTCTTCTGTGACCATTCCCACCCATGCATCTTCCTGTATGACGCTGCATGTAAAACCTAGGACACAACTGAAATTACACAGAGCCTTGACCGACTGTCTCAGTCTGTCTCTGTATTAATAATCTTTCTCACAATGCTTTTTAGCCTAGTAGAGATTTCAATATCATACATTCACTCAACAGATACATTTGATTAACTAAATACTTAAATATTTTGACTAATCAAATAATTAAAATATATTTGGCTAATTAGATAATTTAAAAATATATTGCTGTAAAAGCTCTCTCTATATAATTGGAAATATTTATTTTATCCTACTTTGTAGCTGTTTGTTTACCGAGGCAGAGTTTCTCTGCATAGCCTTGGATGTCCTGGAACTTGCCCTGACCAGGACAGCCTCAAACTCAGAGATCCACCTGCCTCTGCCTCTCCAGTGCTGGGATTAAAGGTGTGGGCCACCACCGCCCATCATTTTTTAATCTCTTAATATTGCCTCTCAAAGAGTTTTTAATTTTGAAGTCAAAGACATGAATTATTTTTCTTTATGGATATGACTTTTGGCATCATTTATAATAGACTGTAACTCAAAAAGAAGGAAATAAATTATTGATATACATAAAAACATGGTTGAAACACTAAGTTAAGTGAATCACTAAATTAAGTGAGAGAAGCCAGACCCAAAAGCCTACTTGGTCCTTGATTTCACTTATATAACACGTTGGAAGAAACAGTCAGAGTTATCAGGTTTCAGAGGTGGAAGGTTTCAGGGAGGAATTAACTCCCCAGCAGAAGAGGATTTTTTAGCAATTTTCTATCTTGTGCAGATCACACAGCCATGCATCCTTGTCAAAACTCATGGAGCTGTACACTGAAAACAATGGCTTGGTTTTACACCATTCATTTCCAAAAGTATTTTGGTATAGCTCCTAGACGTGCTATCAGATAGTTTTTCCAATCTGTGAAAGTTTAATTAAGTAAAATATGGTTCAGATAGTGTAGCATTCACTTTTCAAAAACAAACAATCCATCAGTTGTAGTCTGTGTAATTCAGGGGTTTTAAGAATGTTAACAAGGCTGTGCCAGTATGAGCATTATCTTCTTTTAGAATTTCTTCATTACCTCAAAGAAACTCCTGTCCCAGGGCAGCCCTTCCAAGTCCCCACACTCCTCAGACCCTAGCAATCACTAATTTTTATTTTCTCTCTCTGGATTTGCATACTCTAAACATTTCGTGTAAATGGAATCATCGGTTTGTGGTCTTTTGTGACAAGATTCTTTGCCCTGTAACTGTCTCACACATGTATATAATGTATTTGGTCATACTTACCCTCACTACCCTCTTGTCTCCCTACCTCTCCTGGGGTCCCCTTCCTCTTAACTATCCCTCCCTTGCAATTATGTCTCATTATGTGAATTAGAAGTTGTATACATCACTGGTAGATAACGAAACACGTCTTGTTGCCAGGGGAGGGTGAAACTGCCATTTAATTAAAGGGTTGCTTTTAAAGACAATTCCATTTGCCTGTTTTCGGCCAATATAATTCTTACTATTGTGTTGCTCGGGCAGCCCTCTCAACTGTTCTTGGAGCAAATTGTAGTTATTATTTAGACTCGTCTACATTAATATTTATTTATTGCTGCTATGTGTCAGGCAGTGCACTAAAGAGTAAAGGATAATGTTGCAAGGTGTCTGCCACTTGCACTCCACGTGGCTAAATCACCCCATCATTGAAACCTTTTATTTGGTTCCCGTCTAGTCTGGTTTCTGCACGTCCTTGGATTTCCTTTCCCGGTGTACTTCCTGTATGTTTTCTTAATTTCGCAAACCTTTTGGAAACAGAAACTCTCCTGGACTTCCTGTTGCTCCCCTTTCCATCTACACCAGTGTACTTGAAGATCTCTTACTGCCCTGTGACCCGAATATTAGTCTGACAGCTCTGAAATTGTATCTCCAGCCCAAACTTCGCCTCTAGAAAACAGTGCCGCTGTGCACCCAGCTGCCTACATGGAATTTATCTTTGGATCACAATTCTTCCCTTTCTGAGAATTGTCTTCTGTTTGTCCTTCGAACCTGAGCATCTCAGAATCTTCTCCAGCTCAGGTGAAGGCAGCTTCATCTTCAGCTTCCTAGTTGTTCATGCTGACAGTTTTTCAGTCATCTCTGGCTTCTCCTCTTATTCACTTGACAAGGTATCACTGGCCTGAAACTCATAGTTTTCCTGCCTCGATTTCCATGGAGCCTTTGAGTCTTCTTCTAATTCCACATCCAAATAGGATCTACCAGCAAGTCACACTGATTAAAGATTTTTATAAGAATCTGACTGCTTCTACCGACTGTAATCAGTCAGATCAAATCCAGCACTGTATTAGACTCTGATCACTGCACTAGCCTTCTATGTTTGGTCTGTCGCTAACTGTTGTAACAAGTACCAAATCCCAGTGGTTTAGTGAAATGAATGTTTATTGCTGGCAATGAGTGGGTGAAAGGGCTCTGATCTACATGACTATTCAGAGACTCACATCTCATTAATGCAAGCAGTTTACTCTTCTCTGAGATGAGGAGTAAATGTTCTCTTGGGTTTTCTGCATCTGACAGAAAGTGAGTGTGGGTCTTCTCAGGCCAGGAATGAGAAGTAGCATATTTAATTTTGTCTCTTTGCATTTTTCCAGAAGCCAGCTGTAAGATCCTGTCTGTCCAGGGAATCTGAGAGATGTCACTTTGGTGTGTACTAAGGGAAGAAGCAAAATGAGTTGATCAGCAAACTGCAGCCGTAGTTAAAGTAAGCATTCCGTTTCTTTATTGCTTAAAATGTGTCATGGCTTCTCTTCTCAGAAAAGAAGCAAATGTGTGCCGTGGGCTGTGAAGCCCTCTTGTTCTGGACCTCGTGTCTCTCTGACTTTATTTCATATTCTCCCCTTTCACATTCTTTACATTGATGGTCCTTGGACATTTCAGGACTAGATTTGTTGAACTCTCCTTGTAAGTACCCCAAGGCACGAAAATCTGACTAACACAGAAAGAACATCATTTGCATCACAATATTTATCTGTAGATGACTTGTTCCTTTAAAAGCATCCTCATAATCACGTGGGCCTTTCAGTTATAAGCCTTGCAATGGGTCAGGAAACCATTCTTACATGTTATTAACCTTCTGAATCAGAACGGAGTCACTTCCAAGAGGTGGTGTTGTTGTTGTTATTGTTCCTGACAGCAACATTTAAACAACATTTAAAAAAGTCTGCATTTTTAAAAAATTAGTAGTTAAATAGTGTTTGATATGCTTGGTGTGTATGTGGGTGTATGTGCATGCGTGCACATGCGTCTCTGTGTGTGCCTGTGTGCTTAAGTCTTTGCAAAGTTTCAGGGTTATGAATAATAAAGCTTCAAACAAGTAAGCATTCAAAAACCAAGGTCATCCAGAAATTCCTCACTGGCGTGTGTTCTAGACAGTAGACTCTAGGAATAACCTTATTTTATTTTCTTTAATGATGGAAGCCAGTTCTTATTAATAATATCTGACATATATGTATATTAATAGTGGAGAGATATGATCTTCTAGTTTCCCAGGAACTGTACATCTGAAAAATATTCTGTCAGGAGACACCATGAATAGTGGAATTTTTTTTAGCACTGGGGAAATCGGTGATCTACAGCCATTCAGCTGGTTGTAATCCCTCTGTGAGCTCATTTCATACTCAATCATAGAACTGGGCACAAATACACCTGACTGAATTCTGGGTGCTGATGCTATTTCATTTTTGTGGGTGTTCTCAGCTTCACTGGGCTTGGAAATAGGCTTGTTGCAGCAGTGTAAATCACGGTCATCCCAGAGCTTACTCGGCTTCATGTAGCTTTCAGTCTTTCCTCCGGCCCTCCAGGCACAGGCTGGCACTCTGCAATAGGAGATTCTTTGGAACCTTCGTGGTCTGCATCACCACCTTGCACATGCTGTGGATGTTTCTGTTTTAGATCTATCCGCTCATTCATTCATACTGGGTCATATGGGGATCGAACCCAAGGCTTTCTACATGCTAGGCAGGCAGTTGGCCACAGAGTTACAGTCCGGCCCTGTGCTTAGTTTTGCACGGTCAACTAAAGAGACTTTGTAAGTTATGGGATACTAGTTTCAGTTAGATGCGGAGGAAAATTGATGTGGTTTTGAAAAGTTAGAGCAGAGCTCCTTCCCCGGTGCCCTGAGTTTTGAGGAGTCTGAACCGTGTAGGAGGTATGCTCGACTCATTTTAGAGTCTGAACGAATAGTTCTCTGTGTCAGAAAATGGACTGGCCCAATAGTTGTTACCTTAGGAGAACATGCCATGCTTTCATACTTTTCTTGGTTTGTGTGTGGCCGTATGTATGTATATATAGAATGTTTGTGGAGGTCACGTACATGGGTGTATGTGTGGACGAAAAGAGCACATCAGGTTTCCTCAGTCGCTCTCAATCTCCTATTTCGACAGGATTTTCACTGAACCTGGAGCTCAACTCCTTGGCCAGACTGGCTGGCTAATGAACCCCAGGGATTTCCTGCCTCTACTTTCCTAGTGTCGGAGTCACAGGCCTGTGCTGCCCTGATAGCCGTCTTTGTGGGTGCTGGGGACCTACACTAAGGTTGCAAGATTTGTGTGGGAGCACTGCAGCTGTGGACATCTCCTAGCCCTCTTTTGTAGTTTTCTTGAGGGAGCTTTGATACTTCTCATGAAAGGGAAACAACCTGAACTCACATTTGATTGTGTGGTTAAAGTGAGGTTAGCACGTATCAACAGGGGTGGACTACGAGTCACACTCTGCTTAGTGAAGATGGCTAACCCATTTGCAAGACGCTTTTTACAAAGTCAAGGATCCTGAAGGATCTGCTCCCAGATAGAGTTTTGGTATCCGATATTTCTTTACTTTTATCTCATGACTAATTTTATTATATTTTGGGAACCCAACTGGTAAATTTTATGATTACCTGATCTTATGTCTGAAATTATGACAGTGTGTATGAGTGTGTGTGTGTGTGTGTGTGTGTGTGTGTGTGTGTAGAGGCTAACATTTTTTTTACGAAAAAACATTTTTACAAAAGATGTTTACATAAACATCCATTAAGAAGTATGCATTGGTGTGTGGCAGTGGTGCATGCCTTTCATCCCAGAGCTTTGGAGGCAGAGGCAAACACTCCCACCACCAAGCATACATTCCTCAGCACATGGATGCAGGTTTGTCCTGCTCCGTTATCATGTTTGTCATGGACCGAGTGAGGGCGTAGTCTTCATTCAGTTCCTTCTTTCCAAGAGCAGGGTCACTTTCAACTCCATCTAATTATTTTCTGGATCTCAACTTTGTGGAATCATTAATTTGTTACTTTATGTGTGAATACTAAGGACAGGTGTTTGAAACTGCTCAAAACTAAGGGTTTATTGGAAGCATTTCCTCTGTGTGGATGCTGTCCAAATTTAACTTTGGAGGCCACATTTTTAATTAATTTTATTGGCTAGCTGGTTGCTTTGTCACAATTACTTGTAGTTAAAATAAAATGTCAGTTGGAGGGAAACATTTACTGGTATGAACTCAAGTTTTTTTTCTTTTTCTTTTCCTTCATTAATTTTTTTTAGGCCCTTTATTTGGTTTTTGTACATTGAAAATAGGGGCTAATAGATAGACTGTTCTGGCTAGGTTTATGCCAACTTGACACAAAGTAAAGTATTCTGAGAGGCGGGGGCTTCAATTAAGAGAATACCTCCATAAGATCAGGCTGTAGGCAAGCCTGTAGGGCAATTTCTTAATTAGTGATTGATGTGGGAGGGACTATCGCATTGTAGGTGGAGCCATCCCTGGGCTGGAGATCCTGGGTTCTCTAAGAAAGCAGGTTAAACAAGTCATAAGGAGCAATACAGTAAGCAGATTTCCTCCATGGCCTCTGCATCAGCTCCTGACTCTAGGTCCCAGCTCAGGCTTCCTTCAATGATGAACAGTGATGGAGAAGTGTAAGCCAAATAAATCCTTTCCTCCCCAAGTTGCTTTTGGTCATGGTGTATCATCACAGCAACAGTGACTCTAGCTAAGACGGTTGGCAGACATAAAATTTCCTGATACAAACAGGGTATAGTTAGACATAAAAATCAAGGTAAAGTTGATTCTACTGTTAATTTGTAACCATTTCTGAAGGTTGCTTATAGCTTACATGTCTTCACATTAGTGATTTTAATGTTCTTGATACTTTTTCTTTTACATTTATTTATTTGTGTGTGTGTGTGTGTGTGTGTGTGTCTGTGTCTGTGTCTGTGTGTGTGTGTCTGTGTGCCCACGCATGCAAGTGCCATGTGAGCAGATGCCAGAAGAGGGCATCAGATCCCCTGGATGCTGGAAACCAAACTCAGGCTGAGCTACGAGCACTCTTAACCACTGAGCTGTCTCACCAACTGCGGAAATTGAAGGTTTTACAGGAGTTTTGTGATTTCTATCTCTTTAAGCTCAGGTTTAACACAAGTTAAATTAAATCTGCCACTTCAGTAAGTACTGAGGATGGAGAATAGATAATTTTCAGTATTTGATAAAGATATGTTCTCCAACAATGAAGACCGTGATTGCAATAATAAATCAACAGTTTTAAAGATTGAAATAGAAATTGCTTTTAGCAAAATAGATCATTAAAGTTAACATGCAAAAGCCATAATGGAATAAATGCTACACTTTTAATAAATGATTCTGCTGTTTATAACTCTTCACCCAAACGCCAAAGTAATAAAACTGATAAGCACTAATGTTATATGTGATTTTGTTCATTAAAAATTGTTTTATGCTTAGCAGGCAAAACTTGTTCAACTTTCTGTGATATATTCTAAAATATAGTGAGTTGAAAAATAAAAGTATTTTTACATGGGATTTTCTGGACAAAAATATCAGGAGTAATTGCAAAAGAGAATGTAGAGGACAGAACATATGCCACAGAACTGGTAAAGATGGTTCAGAAAAGACAGTCTAGTATTGTGAGCATCAGTAAGATGGCTCAGCAGGTAAAGGCACTGGCTGACTGGGTTTGATCCCAGAACTTGCATGGTGGAAAGAGAGAACTAACTCCTGTAAGTTGTCCTATGATATCAGCATGCACATTGTGGCACACACACATACACACACACACACACCACATACACACACACTAAATAAATATAACTAAAGGATTCTATATTCCAATTTAAAATATCTACATAATAAAAATAAAATTATGACACTTACTACAAAAACTCTGAGCACTGACACATATCCACATTTTTTACAGATCATATTTACAGCTATATATTTTCATATACAAAATTACAACGCATATACAATTTTATGCTTATGACTTTCACTCAAAATAATGTATTTTCATGTTTTGTTACAGTCTTTTATATATTTTTTTGTGTGTGATGTGTGTGATGTGTGTGTGTGTGTGTGTGTGTGTGTGTGAATGTATGCTTGTGTCCAAGTGTGGGTGCACATGCACCACAGTGCATGTGTGGAGATGAGGGGACAGACTTGGGTGTCATTCCCTGGCTTCCACAGACAGGGTTTCCTCTTTGTTGTTCACTGTGACCAATGCCTGGCAAGCTGATGTGGGTGTTGCTGAGGATGTTTTTGTCTCTGCTCCCCATCTTACTATAGGAATACTGGGACTAGAGATGCTCCACCATGCTCATCTTTACATGGGTTCTGGGGATTTGAACTGAAGTCCTTATGCTTGTGCAGCAACTGCTTTACCCTTTGAGCCATGTCTCCAGTCTAAGAAAATGATTTTTCAGTGATCACTTAAAATTACAATCAGTGGAATATCCTGTAATTCCATATACTCTGTAATAATATCTCCCCGTCTGTCTGACTGTCTTTGTCTCTTTCTCTCTATGCTGCTGTCACTGAGTGACACCTGTCCTTACCTCCTTTTGCAATGCTGCATTCTGTCAGTCAGTCAGTCAGTCAGTGCATCCTGGACTGGCACTTACAGTATCTGGATATAATGAATACTATGCTGCATGGTTGGAATAGTGGTGGAAAAGAGTTCTCACTTTTAAATTTCGATGAAAAGTTAATACTTATCATTCTACTATGGTCAGAATCACATACTTCTGGCCAAAATTTAAGAAATGTATTGTGAGCAGAGAAGACAGGAGGTTAGGTCTCCAAGCCAGAGTTAATCTCAGGCACAGATTTGGTGGCACAGAAAAGGGCTCCCGTGTGAGAATGGCTGGCTGTTCCTTAGGGCACAGGGAACAATTTGCATCATGAAGTCTATTTGATGTAGTATAAAAATTTTACAATTTTGCTTTTACAGACATGGAAAGGATCTGTGGATAGAAACAGCTACAAGTAATAAGTATTTGTCTTTGAACTGAAGAAAGCTTGTGGAGATGCTGTTGACTCGCAATATGTGCCTGATATGCAGTATTAGAAATTTGCTTCAGCATATGAGGGTGTGGTGGCAGTGGTTTAAATCCATGAATTCATGCCTGTCAGTCTCTTGTCTTTATATTGGGGGAAATGATTGGTGACTGGCATCATTTTAAAACACCGATCTTTTCTCAACAGATTATTTCATAGTGCAAATGAGTAAGACATCACTGGATTATGGGATTATCTGAACTGTAATGTAGTCTGCAAGGAGCAATTAAAATATCTTTTTCTCCCCACTAACCTTATAATAAAGTTGACTCTTCTCATGTATGTCCAGATGTGACTATTTATGGCCCAAATGATAATAAGCAACTTTATGAACTTAATTGGAACAATGATGAAAAATTTAAATTATATATACAAATATTGTCATAATTAGTACATTTATCCATGTAGCAATATTTTTGTGATTTTTAAAATTATGTTGGGTAGTCAGACAGTGGTGGTGTACTCCTTTAATCCCAGCACTTGGGAGGCAGAGGCAGGTAGATCTCTGTGAGCTTGAGGCCAGCCTGGTCTACAGAGTGAGTTCCAGGACAACCAGAGTTACAACAGAGAAACCCTGTCTTGAAAAAACTATATATATATATATATATATATATATATATATATATATATATACACACACACACACACACACACACACACACACACATACATATTTATATATATATAAAACGCTTAAGACAAGAAAGTGATATCCTTACTTTTTTTCTGCTTACATTCTTGGTAGACTGAAATAGTTGCTAAGCAAGTCAACAAATGCATACAAAAAATTTCAGTTTTTAATGTGCAATGAATTCTCAGTGAACTACATTCAAAGTACTGTACCAGGGTGGTCAGAGAAGGATTTTTATAGGTCTGGAATCTTTGCATAAAGATCTAAAAGTGGCAGGACGGTAGAAGAAGCCTGCAGTTAGGGAGAAGAACCTCCAGATCTAAGAAGACTGAGTGCCAAAGTCTTAAGTAGGAAGTAGTCTGGATATACCAGGGAAACTCATGAAGCAATGTGACTGACATGGAATGAATGGGCTCTGGAATGGGTTAGGATGAGACAGGCTACATGGGATGGCTGGTACCTGCTGATGCTCTAGACACACAGGAGTTTTACTTAGGGTGAGATAAGAATCCTCTGCAGGGGTTTCAGTCAAAGGAGAGACATATCTCCTTATTTCTAGTGTGGAAAGTAGAGTGAATAGATAGAAGGCAGAAAAATCAGCAGTCTCCATACATAAGAGAAGTTTTCATACATAAGCTCCAATATAGTGGGTATGGTCAGATCCAGGAGAGATTTAAGAGGATGAGCTGACAGGGGTTGAATGTAGAATGTGACAACCAGTGAGAAAGCAAAGGACCTGGGCCACCTGACTTAAAGAAGTGATCAGAGGAGATTGCTTTCTGCTGAGACACAAACGATGTAGAGCTGCTTGGTGAGTGTGTGTCTAGAACCAGGAGTTTGCTTTCAGGTATGTGAGCTCAAAGTGGCTATTAAATCTTGAGGTGGGGATGTTCCGTAGACAAATTAAGATTTATCTCAAGGACTCCAAGGGACCCTGAATGCAGATCTTACATACTGCTCTAATGTGTCTGAGTGTGCTTCTGTTCCTAGGTGACTTATTGAATGTACTTATATTAAAATTACTTGCTTCTTTATCTGATCTCCAACAGCAAGATATAGGCAAGAAACAGAAAGGTTATCCTTTCAGTTTGCTCAATTTAGGAGCACAATAAATTTGGATGGACTGAAGTGAATTGCTATCTCTGGATTTGATTACAGTGTATACATGAGGTAATTGGGATCACCCAGCATTTGTCTTGTTGTGACAGGCTTACTTCACTTTGCACTGTCCTCAAGGATCATGCTGATTTCTTCAGCATTATTACTATTTTTTTTTCATCTAGAAAACGGTGACCATAAAATAATTCTTGTGGTGTTATTGCAAGGATTCAGTTAAATTAAAGAATACAGGTATTGTGCCTAACATACATAGGTGTATACATGGAAGGCAAACAGAAAATGGTGTGTTAGGGCTTGGCTGTCACTCATGGGTAGAGTGCCTGCCTACCTGGCATGCATAAAGTCTTGGTTCAGTCTCCAGTACTACCAGAAAAAGAAAAAAGAAAACCATTTTCTGGAGTGGGGAAGTGGTTCAGTGGATAAAAGCGCTTGCTGAGTTCAAATCAGGTGTGACGGTGTGTGTCTGTATTCCTGGTGCTCTCCAGGGAGAAGGAAGGCAGAGGCAGCAGAGTCCCTGGAAGCTCACTGGCCAATACACTGCACACGCAGTGATGGATAACACCAGACCAGCTTGCGAGGACTGACACTCAAACACCCTCTGTCCCCCACATGCATGCCTTGGAATGAGTGCATCTGCTCTCGCACACATGAACATGAACACACCATTTCGCACACACACACTATGCTGGTTGATTTTACTTTTTGTCAACTCCACACAAGCTGAAGTCACCTGTGAAAAGGAAACCTGAACTGAGAAAATGCCTCTAAAAGACTGGCCTGAAAGCAAGTCTGTCAGATGTTTTCTTGATTACTGATTAATGCGGATGTACTCAGCCCTCGAGGGAATTGCGGCCCCTGGGAAAGTTGATCTGGGGGTGTTTGAGGAAGCAGGTTGAGCAAACCACTAAGCAGCATTCCTCCAAGGCTTCTTCAGTTCTTGCCTCCAGGTTACTGCTCCCACTTCCCTCACCACAGAGTATGACCCGGGTGAGGACTGTAGTTGCTTTTGCTCATGGTGTTTAGGGTCTTTTCATGTCCACGTCCATCCCCTGGAAGTAGCTGCACCATGGCCAGCAGCAGAGCTCTGGGGAGCAAAGTGTGGGGCATGGGTCTTTGTGTCCATTTGGGTCTTCGATTGGAGGCTTCTGGGAACAGGTGGGATGTAAAGAATTTCCGAGAGCACACAGCAGAGGGAGTAACTCGGTTTATTGAGGGGATGGGTCACATTTATATAGAGAGGAAGGGTCTCTGGTATCCAGGGACATCATGGGAAGCCCATTGGTTAGGGCAGCGCAGATACGACAACCCCTTTTGCATGTTTGGGCTCATAACCTGGACCTAGGTATTCCCCACCAACACCACCAGTGGGAGAGACCATATATGGTCATATAGGGAGAAGTAAGTCCCAGCTTCAGGTAAACAACCTGGCAAATCACATACCTTTGAGGGGGTATGCCTGTGAAAGCAGGCAGCATAGCTTGTAGTTTGTTAGAGTAGGGAATTGGGGAACAGCAGGACACCTTCTACTCTCAGAATGAGAGTCCCAGGTTCCAAGCACTCTTCTTCCCTACTTCAGCTCCAGGACAGCCCCAAAATGGTGTTTTGCCACAGCAATAGAAACTCTAATTAAGATAAACCACAAAGAAAAGAAAATGGTAGATGGAACTGATTGATATGAAATTAATTAGGCTACAAAGGGATCAAGCCTATGAACTAGTCTTCCAAAACTTATTCTCCCACACTTCAGGGTTGTTTTGACGCAACACACAGTTCTGTCATTCATCAGTTTTATGACTCCCTCTACTCATCCATATTCCACAAGCTCTACCACTAATAAATTCATTTTTGGATATTAAAGTCATCTTTCTGATTATGTTCTGTTCTCTCAGCATTTCCCCAAGGCAATGTTTTTCAAAGTGTTCTGTGGAACAATAACACAGATGGAATCCCTGCCAATTAAATAATGTGTGGTCAAAGAAAGGTTGAATAACAGTGCACATAATCTCTCTCTTTTACCAAGCCATAAAGCCTTACGATACCTCTTTCTTGCTGAATCACAAAATGCATGAAGTCTTATGGTAAACTTTGTTTGATCTTATATTTCTCAGACTTGAAAATAGACTTTTTAAGTATTTTACTTTGTGTGCTACTTAAGTGTGCTAAATTCACATAGCATGAAATTTGCCATTTCGACCATTTTCAGATGTGCAGTGCAGTCACATCAAGTGCATTTACATTGTTGTGGAGTCATCGTCATCAACATGTGTCTTTAGGAATCTTTCCATCTTGCAAAACTGAAACTCCTCATCCTTCAGTCTCCTCTGCTTCACCCTTGTATGTTACCACCCTATTCTCAATTTTTATGAATTTGATTATTCTAAGTCTTTGATATACATAGAACCATCCATTATTTGTTTTTATGTCACTGACCTGTTTCACTTAGTATAACATCCTGAAGGGCCATCCGTGTTGTAGCATGTGTGTAAAAATGCCTTGCCTTTTTGTGTTTCCGTAATATTTTACTGTTTGTGTAGGCACTATTTTGTTTAGCTGCAAATACCAGTAGATACCTGGGTTGCTTTCGTCTCCCAGGTATTATGAATAATGTTACTTTGAATATGTATATGTTGTATATGCATATATGTATCTGTAAATGTTGTATGTGCATTTCTTTGAGAACTTCAATGACAAGCGGCCATTCAATGGCCCAGTGGATAGTAGGTGAATCTTCTGGCTTTAACTTATTTTTACTTAATAATTAGTGATAACTGAACACTGTTAAATTGGATGAATGTCCTTTTACATGTTTTCTTGTCGTTTGCATAAATTATTTTTGTAAAATAAGTCCATTGCTATTTTTAGATCATTTTGGTGTTTTGATCAAGTTGTAAGAGTTTTTTAGTATTCTGGGTGTTTATCCTTTTATAGGTAATATGATTTGTAAATGTTTTGACCCATTCTGTGGGTTTTCTTTTCTCTTTGTTAATTCCGTATTTTGATGCATCAACGTTTTAAGTTTTGATACAGTCTAATTGACCTATGTTTTTCCCTTTTCCTCTGTGCTTCTGCTGTCCCAGTCAGGAAATCATTGCCAAATCTTCTGTTAGGAAACTTGTTTTCTTCTAAGACCCTCAATATTTTGCATTTCGTATTTAGATCTTTGATTCATCATGAGCGAACCATTGTTTAGGGTGTAAGAGATGGGTCCAGTTTCATTCTTTGGCCTGTGACTATTCAGCTTCTCCAGTACCACTTGTTCAAAAGAATGTCCCTTTCCCTTTAACTGAGTTTGGCTACCTTGTCAATCATGTCTTATGGTTTCTGTTGCTGTGGTAGAAACACCATGACCAACAGCAACTTGAAGAGGCAAGGATTTACTTCATTTTGCAGCTTGAAATTCAGGAAGTCAGGGTAGGAACTCAAGACAGGAACCTGGAGGAAGGAACTGATGCAGAGGCCATGGGAGGGGTGCTGCTCACTGGCTTGTTTCCCATGGCTTGCTCAGCCTGCTTTCTTATACATCTCAGGACCACCTGCCTGGAATGGCAGCAGACACAATTGGTTGATTCTTCGTACATCTATCACTAATTAAGAAAATGCACTACACAAATCTTGTGGTGGCATTTTTTCAATTAAGAATCCCTTGACTAAAATGACTCTAGCATGTGTCAAGTTGACATAAAGCTAGCCAGCATACCCTATATGTGAAGATTATTCTGGGCTGTTCATTTTGTTCCACTTGTGTGTACGTTTTTATGTTGGTAACACACTTTTTGGATTTCTGCAGCATTGCAGTAACCTTCAAATTCAGGAAATAGAAAATCTCCAACTTTGTTCTATGCCCCCCCTTAAACTCTCTATTTAGTTATTCAGGCTCCTTTGGGATTTTATCTGAATTTTTGGATAGATTTTATTTTCTATTTATGCTCAAAACATTATTGAGGTTTTGAAAATGATTGTACTAAATATTTGGGTAATTTTGGGTACAACTGACAGCTTAAAAATTTGACTCATACAAGCCACGAACAGGGATGCTCTTCCACTTATTGACAACAGCTTTCGTTTCTTTCAGCAATGCTGTGTAGCTTCCTGTGTGTAACTTCTGACCCCCGGGGTAGTTTACTACTGCCTTATTGGCTATTTATTTATTTATTTATTTATTATTCTTTTTGTGTGGAAAGCCATGCTCCTGGGGACTGAACTCAGGTCCTTTGGAGGAACAGCAACACTCTTAACTACTGAGAGCACACGTGTATATGTATGTATTCCAGCGTGCATGTGCCGTGACACACATGTACAAATTCCAGGATAACTTGTAGGAGTCGGTACTCTCCTTTGCCCTTGTGAGTTCTGGAGATGAAACTCAGGTCGGTCTTGGCGGCAAGCACCCTTACCCCCTGAGCCATCCCGTAGGGCCTTGTTGGACTTTCTTTCTTAAAGCTCACTGCTGTCCTTTTTGTTTTCTTTTGTTTTTGTTTGTTTTTAGAGACAGGGTTTCTCTGTTGTAACTCTGGCTGTCTTGGAATTCACTCTGTAGACCAGGCTGGCCTCGAATTTACAAAGATACACTTGCCTGAAGATCAAAGGTGTGCACCATCATATACCGTCCTTTAACAAGCTCGAACACCAGTGTGTTGAAGAACACAGTTGCTGAAAGGGTTCTACTCATTGTCACTGCTGCGAAACCTTTCCTTGAGTTTATTTGCATCCCCATGTCTTTTGGAGAGCTTTGTTTGCCACTTTAACATTTACAGTGAATCTTGTTTATATTTATTTCGAGGGGTCATGACTCTAGGACATTCGAAGAGCATTACAGCTAAAGACACATTTGTTTGTCTTGACTTTTACTAACTGAAGAGGTAAAGTTAAATCCTATGTGTGTGCTATATGGCTTTGGGTTTCTTGATGAACGATTCAGAATGTGAAGTTTCTGATTTGTTAGAAACAAGGATAACACCAGATTTATTGTCCTCACAATAAGGTTGTTTTTAGTTCCTCTGAGGGTGTGTTTTAAGTTAAACATGAGAAATGTGCATTGTATTTGGACTTTGATATTGGTTTTGAAAGTTAAAGTATGAAGCTTAGACACACCATTTCTTCATTCTTGGAAAAGAGAAGAAACATACAAGTGATAAGAGCCAATGTTATCATTACTTCATTTTATTATGAGTGTTGAATAAGACATTTCTCAATAGGTTGTCCAGGAGCAATTGAAGAAAATAGTAAGCGTACTTTTAGTGCCAATCTTCCCTTCTCATTATAAAATACAGCTATCTCCCGCACCTGTGTATTCTATAAAACTCGACTCAGTGATTAGGGTAGAAGACCATTACTGCATTCAAATCACCAAGGTTACTAAACTGTTGACAGATGATTTAGGATCTTTCCTGTTCTTCTGATTCAAGGTTGTGAAACAGATTTCCACCCAAAGATTGCAAGTATTCTTCTGCTGAATCTCAGTCCTTTCAGAGAAGTTTAAACTAACTCCTTATCGCATGCCTAGAGGAGGCATTGCTGCTGTATCACATTATCTGTGATAACGTGCTTTCTGCACTGCAGAATACAGCAGCAGTCATTTCCCAAAGGCCTTAGCACCTAAGCAGCAAAGATCTTTCTAGGGTGAAATTGTCCAAATGAAGAATCTCTGTGGTAAATGGTTCATTCTTCCTTAACAATAGTTGGAGGCAGAAAGAACAGGACAGACAAAGTTTCTCCAGAAGTCTTACATTTCCAAGATGGACTATCAGTGAATGTACTCATGTTGGCACAGAACAACCCAGCCACCAGATTCTTAGCACAAAGGAGATATATTTGCCCCAGAGGGATAAAGACAAGGGCAAGGGACAGGATCCAGGGACAGGGGACACGGGAGAAAGGGCAAGGAATAGGGGAACAAGGGACATTTGCCCCTGAGGACAAAGGAGTGCCACTGGATAGAGTGGAAACAGATGTGACCATACAAAAATGATTATAAAGGTTCCCAGGCAGGAAGGGAAGAAGGGGAGGTACAATTGGAGAAGGGTTGGGGCGGCTCCTTCTGATTGGCTGGGAGGAGAACAAAGGAGAGGGGATGTGAACTTTTTGGGGAGAGGTGGGGGTGCTCAGGAGGGATTTCTGGTAGATGGAACCTTTGTGTGTGAGAGGCTGGAACTTATAACTGATTGTCTTTCCATGATTCATCGCCATCTTGAGGCTATGTGAGGGATGTACTGACTATCAGTACTGAGCAAATCCTAGGGTACTCTTGTATCTCTGCATGGACAACCTCATGTCTATGGGCAGATCTGCTCCTGGCCAGTGTATCAGTTTCTTTTCTTGGTGTTGTGACAAAATGTTGATGGAACAACTGAAAGAAAGATTTATTTTGGTCATAGTTTTTTTGTCAACCTGACACAAGCAAGAGTCATCCGGGAACAGAATGACTTCATCTGAGAAAATGCCTCCATCAGATTGGCCTCTAGACAAGTCTGTGGAACACAATTCTTGACTAATGATTGATGTGAGAGTACTCATCCACTTATATCAGGGCGCCATCCCTGGGCAGGTAGTCCTGAGTTGTATAAAATGACAAGCTCAGAAGCCCAGGGGAGCAAGCCAGTTAACACCATTTCGCCATGGCTTCTGCTTGGGTTTCTGCCTCTTGGATTCTTCCTAGAGTCCCTGCCCATACTTACCTTCATGGTGGACTGTGAGCTATAAGCTGAAATAAACCCTTTCCTTATCATAGTAATAAAAAACAAGCCAGGAAATAACATGGTACCAGGCTTATGAGTTATTACTGTGATAGACCTGGCTATGTTGCCTTTGGGAGGATTGTAGAAAGGTTTAGAACCCTGGTCTGAAAAGGCCATTTAGTATGTAATGCTTAATGGTTGTTCTGTTGGAGTTTGGAAAACAGGAATGTTGATAGAAATGCAGATGGTGGAAGCCTGACTTATAAGATTTCAGAGGGAAGTTTGAGAGTCCCTCAAAGACTCTATCAGGGCTGTTTATGTGACATATTTTGAATTAAGAATCTGTGGTTTTTAGCCGTGATTAGCGAGCTGCACTACCAGCATTACTGAGGTGAAACCTTTGGGACATGTTAGGATCAGCACACTGAGTTGTGGTCCAGAGGAAGCCATGGCTGCATCTCAAGCTGGCAGCCAAACTTGGTAATGTGTAAGACTATTCCAGGTAGTAGTGTTTTGGGCAGTGTGAAAGCTGAAGGAGTGACAGGGTCATAGAAACAAGCTGAGGCTTGGCATCGTGAGAGGTGTTTGGCAGGCTTACTTGTAGAAACCCTGGCACTGAAGGGCTCCTGGTGAAATCTGAGGCTTGGCATCGTGTAGCAGGTTGGAGTCACCCCAGAAAGCTCAGGAGAGGTGATTGGTGAAGGATCCCAGGATGTTGGAGGTACCAGGACTGTGTGATGGCAGCTAAGGACAGCAGCAGGTCTGGAATAGAGCTTTAGACCTAAGCTTTGGCACAAGCTGTCTGTGTTGTAGACAGCAGAGCTGGAGAAGTGGAGCTGCTTCAGTCCTTTGGAGTCCAGGAGGTTGTGAGTAGGACACTGAATTATTTACATTTATGGAGTCTGGCTTTTCTTTGACTAGACTATAACTGTGCCCTGGTTCTTTGCTTTTGGAATAAGAAAACATGTAGTTTCTTTTTGATTTTACATGAGCCCAGATATTTTAGATATTTTAAAGAGAAAAAAATCTTTAGATTTTTTTAGAATATTGGAATGTTTACAAGACTGTGGGACTTCTATTATTGTGCTGTTTTATATTGTGATAGTAATATGATCCTGGGGACAAACAAGAAGGGAAAGGTTATGGTTTAATAGTGATGTATTTATGGGTTGAGTTGACAAGAGGTCAATTGTACTGGTTTGATTTACTGTTAACCTGAGGCAAACTGGGGTCAATTGGGAGGAAGGAACTTCAACTGAGAAAACGCCCCCATCAGATTCTCTTGTAGGCAAGTCTGTAGGACATTGTCTTGATTAATGATTGATGTGTGAGGGCCCAGACTAGATTGATATGGGAGGGCCAGGCTACTGAGGACAGAGCCTCCTCTAGGCATGTGGTCTTGAGTAGTATAAGAAAGCAGGCTGAAAAAATCCATGGGGAGCAAGCCAGTAATCAGCATTCCTCCATGGTCTCTGCTTCAGTTCCTGCCTGGACTTCTCTTCATCATGGCTTGTAATCTGTAAGGTGAAATAAACCTGTTCCTCTCACAAATTGCATTTGGTCATGGTTTTTTAATCACAGCAATAGAGAGCAAGACATGTTTAAAATTAGTGTATGTATTCTTACATGGGTGAGTGAGTGTGTGTGTGTGTGTGTGTGTGTGTGTGTGTTCACACAGAAGCCAAAGTTGACATCAGATATCTTCTTTAATGGCTCTCTATTTTAGTTTCGAGGAAGAGTCTCTCACTGAGCCTGTGGTTCACTGATTTGGCTAGACTGTCTCTGCTTGTTTCGGCCTCTGAAGTGCTAAGACTATAATCATACACCAGAGTGCCTGTCCTTTTATGTGGATACTGGAAATCCAAATTATGCTTGCCAGCAAGCACTTTGTTCACTGAGCCATATTTCCAGCTTGGATAAGCAACATTTGTTTTGCAGTAATAACTAAAATAATCTTATGCCTAAACTATTGCATGCTCTCACATGGAAGCTTAAAAAAGTTGATCCCATGACTGAGAAAACAGAACAATGGTTACCAGTGGCTGGGAAGGGAGGAGCAGGAGGGACGGAGAGAGGATTGGTGGTCAATGTAGGGCTACAATTAGACAGGAGGAATAACTTCTGACATGCTACAGCTTAGTAGGACACTGCAGTTAATCATAAATAATTGAATATTTAAAAAAAAAACCCAAAAAAGAGAAAAGAGAAGAATAGAATATTTCCAAGTAGCTAGGAGCGAGGATTTTGAATGTTCCAGACAAGAAGTATTAAAAGAACATTTTAGGTGATTATTCTCCATAAATACATACAATGATTGTATATTAGTTAAAAGATTTAAAACAAAGGTTGAGAACGCTAATTCTGTGATACAATGCTTGCCTAGCATGCTCTTGGTTCAATCTTGAGTCCTGAATAAAGATTAAAAAATATGAACAATTATATGACTACAAACTCCATATATTAGCCCTCTGTGATAAGATCTTTCAGATGTATAATAAGCTTGGCTATGCCCACTGTTTAATTTCTTGCTGGAGTATGCACTATCTAGCACACTAGCTCTCTCCTAGGAAACTGAGGTGGGAGGATACTCGGGAGAGGGGCTTGCAGGGGGAGTGGGGCCTCAAATCTTAATTCCTTGGGCTACAGATTAAGAACACTTTCAGTCTGCTGGGCTTCACTTCAACCTGGGCAACACTTCAAACTGAAGTGTCAAAGCAGAACTTGTCTCTGCTGTTTTGTTAGCCTGGGTGTGGGGACTCTGATAGAATCGGCACCTTTACAATAGCAAACCGACAAACCCATTCAGTTAAGCAGTACGAGCACTGGGGAGAGAAACTCAAGGCAGACTAGACCATTCACAGGACTTAACTAAGATAGTTGCTACTGTGTGACAGGACTAGGTTCATCTGTTCTTTCCCAGCACGATCAGGAGACATCTGCCTGAGCTCAGAGTCCCTGCCTTTGCTTCCTATGTTCTTCTCCCTCAAGCACAAGCCTGGGATTATCCACAAGCAGATTTAGTGCTGTTTTTTGAGCCTTCCCAGCAGAGAACCATTGCTGTATTCTTAGCTATAGGGCGAGACTTGAATGAAAGATGGAGATATGATGATGTCTGTCTGCCAGGCTCTGCATTCACATCCATCTGTATAGGGGTTGTCATGTGCACAATGTAATACAAGAGGAAAACTCTCAGCCCTGATCTCCAGGTGAACAAGATATTTGGGAAGAATGGCAAAAACTAGGCACGATGGAGTTTGTTCACATGAGCCACAGGCATTGAAATTTGGACCAATATGCTATAAAAGACCCGGATAATCTCTTAAAATGAGAACTTTTTTTCTCTGTCTCTCCCTCTCCCTCTCTCTCTTCTGCTTTTCTTCCATTCGTACCCCTTACTCCTTACCAGTGGGGTGGTGCAGGTCAAATCAGTGTATCTTTCTGGTAATACAGGGTACTTCAGTTGCAGGTATGATGATGCCGGCCAGGGTTTGTTGAAGGTCAACAGGTGTTGGGGAATAAGAGAAGTTGGTGGGAGGATATTCTAAAAAAAAAAAAAAACAAAAAAGGAACAAAATAGTAGAGTCTTGGGGGCAGCATGAATGTGATGCTCAGGAAAGAAAGCAGCAGCCTGACCAGACTAACCCAGTGGCAAATCCAGGGGAAAGAGCGGTAGAAATCCGTGTGCTGTGCTTTAGGCATGCTTGTCACCACAAAACTCACAAGTGTGATGGTGTTGGGAGGTGGGGCCTTTAACACCCATTAATTTCTTTCTCCTGAGACTGGATTAGTTCCAGCAAGAGCGGATTAGTTTTCTTGGAATGGGTTGTTACGAAGTGGGTCAGCTCCATCCCCGAACATCCTTCTGCAAGTATCTCCTTGCCCCCTCCATTTTCTCCTCTGCTGTAGTTTAACGCAGCATGGGGGATATTGCCAGGCAGAGCTTCCAATCTTGAACTTCCCAGGTTTCAGAAGTATGAGACAGATTAAGCCATTTTTCTTTACACATTACCCAGTGTCAAACAGTCTGTGATAGCAACACAGAACAGACTCGGGTATGTGGGAGGCAACAGAGATAAAATTGTGCCCTCTCCTGTCTCCGGGAGATAATGGATATCATTACTTGACCAGAAAACTTGTGAATGGATGAATTTACTCATTACTTTCTTAGAAATGAGGAGTGCTTTTATTTTTATCCTGGGCGTGAATGGTTTGCCCCGTGTGTATACAGTGCCCATAGAGGCTGGAAGAAAGCATCAGATCCCACGGAACTGGAATTACAGATGGTCGTGGGCGGCCACTTGGGCACTGAGAACTGAACCTGGTTCCTCAGCTAATGCTGTTAGTGCTCTTAGCTGCTGAGCCTTTTCTCCAGCCCCATGAGGAGTGTTTTAGATGATGGAGACTGTAGCTAGGGGAGCTGCTTTCGTAGTCTTGATGAAGTTAATATACCTGGATTAAAGTGATTTATCTTTGTGGTAGCAAGAAATCATAGTACTCATGGTATTGCACCTTTTATGTCTTTTACTAAGATATCATACACTTACTCTTTGTACAAACTCTGGTTTGTGTTCGTGGAATCACCCCCACTGAACAGATGAGTTCGCTCAGTGTAACATACTCACGGTGTGTTGTTATTAACGAATGCAGACTGGATCCAACTAGAGAAACTGTCGAGATTAAGGTACAACTGCTAAATCCTACTACCTCTGGGATGATAAAAGGATTTCTACAAAGAAGTATGGAGACTATAAAAAATCTAGACTGCATGCCAAGAGAGATATCAGTATCATTATATTTTGGATGACTTAGAACTATCCTTTTCATACAACATATCATGTTTGAGTTAGGGATAGAATTTTTAAATAGACTAGTAGAAGATATATTGTAAGTTATTTCAAAAAATATGCCTTTAAAAGAATAAGTGTACACATACACCTGTTAAATTACCTCCAAAATGATAAGAATTCACATTTCACAGACATACATTTTGTGTTTTGAATTGTTGGTGTATGAAAAGTCCATTTGGAATTAGAAGCGTAAATGATTGATTTGTTTTGTGAGCACTACTCACACGAAGCCTGTCATGAGTATATCAGGCCCATAGACTGCTGCTTTTGTATTGAATCTCATACATTTTTCTTTTGGAAGTAGGCAATTTGCCAAAGGACTTTTAAATAACTTTCCGATGCATAGCCTGTTATCAGCTGCACTGTATAGAGAACACTCAGGCCCTGAAAGAAGCCACGAGAGATAGAAAGAAATATGTCTGTCACCTTTTCAGTCCTTACTGTTTTTTAAAGTGGAGGAATAAATTCCTAGAGAGAGGACACTCTCATCTTGAACATCTGCTAATAAAAAGTATTTTCCATCTTCATTTGGGGGAAAATTTAAGTTGTTTACTAAAAATTCTAATAGTTTTATATCAGTAGCCAATCAACACTGGTACAATATTTAATATTTGGATTAATATAATATTTGACTGGGTTTGTGGTTATATGCTTAATATAATAAGAAAACAAAATACCAATGAATGTAGGGAAATGTTCTATTGCTTTTTCATGGTTATAATGTCCTTTAACTTTGTTTAAAAATACTTTTATCAATTATTTAAGAACTTCATCATATCCTCTGTTCCTCTAGATCCAATCCCCTAGTCTCATCCCCAGCCCTGTAGCAGAACACCAGCTGCAGCCTTCCCTGCATCCCTGATCCCATCTTCTGTGAATTCCATATATCTTCCCCTTCTAGCTTTCCTTCCTCCCACCAGCCCCAACTCCATCAGGCACCCTGTGCTAACCCACAGGCCACACCTTCCAGAAAAGCAGGTAGGCTGCTTGAAGATCTTATCTTCTTTCTGTGTGCCTTCATTTCTCAATGGAACCTCTAAAAGCCAGAAGGGCCTAGACAGATGTGCTGCAGATTCTAAAGACCAAAAAAATCCAGTTCAGACTACTATACCCAGCAAAACTTCTAATCACTATAGATGAGGAAAATAAGACATTCTGTGATAAAGACAAATTAAAACAATATTTATCTATAAATCCAGTCCTATAGAAGGTGTTAGAAGGAAAACCCCAACCTGAGGAGATTAACTACATCCATGAAAACACAGGAAATAAATATCTTCCACCAGCAAAATTAAAAGAAGGGAAGCACACTCACATACCACCACCACCACCACCACCACCATCATCTTCACCACCACCACCACCACCACCAGATAGCAGGAATCAGCTATCATTAGTTATGGGTATCTCTCAATATCAGTGGTCTCAATTTCCCAATAAAAGACACAAACTAATAGAAAGGATACAAAAATAGGATCCATCCTTCTGCTGCATCCAAGAAAAAGAAGCACTTTAATTTCAAGGATAGACATCATCTCAGGGTAAAGGATTAGAAAAAGATATTCCAAGCAAATGGACCTACGAAGCAAACAGGTGTAGCCATTTTAATATCTAACAAAATAGACTTAAAGCCAAACTAATAAATAAATAGGAAAGGACTACATACTCAAAGAAAAATCCACCAACATGGCATTTCAATTCTTATTTTTATTTATTTATTTACTTATTTGAGACAGGGTTTCTCTGTTGTTACTCTGACTGTCCTGAAACTCACTCTGTAGACCAGGCTGACTTCAAACTCAGAGAGATCCACCTGCCTCTGCCACCCAAGTGCTGGGATTAAAGGTGTGCACCACCACAGCCTTGCAATATTTCAATTCTTAACTCTGTATCTCAAACAAAAGAGCACCCAAGTTTATAAAAGAAACACTATTACAGTTTAAATCACATATTGGGCCTCACACTCTAATACTGGGAGACTTCAGTAACCCAGTCTCGCCAATGTACAGGTCAAGATAAAAACTAAACAGAAATACTGGAGCTAACAAACATTATAAGCCATATAGACTTAATAGATATTTACAGAACATTTCACCCAAAGACAAAAGAATATGGCTTCTTTTCAGCACTTGATGGAACTTTTCCCAAAATTGATCACATACCTAGACACAAAGCAAATCTCAACAGACATAAGAAAACTGAAATAACTCCCTGCATCCTATCAGATCACCACGGATTAAAGCTAGATATCAGTAACAACAGAAAGTTTACAAAGTCATAGAAACTGAACAACATTCTACCAAATGAAAAATAGGTCAGGACAGAAATAAAGAAAGAAATTAAAGACTTTCTGAAATTCAATGAAAATGTATATTAAAATGAAAATGAATACACAGCATACCTTAACTTATGGAACACAATGAAAGTGATCCAAAGAGGCAAGTTCACAGTGCTGTGTGCCTATGTTTAAAAAAAAAAAAAGGAGAGATACACTAGCAGCTTAACAGCACACCTGAAAGCTCTAGAACAAAAAAGAAAAAAAAACACACCCAAGTGGAGTAGATGGCAAGAAATAATCAAATTGGGGGCTGAAATCAACGAAATAGAAATGGAGAACAATACCAAGAATATGAAACAGAGTCGGTTCTTTCAGAAAGACCACAAGATAGACAAACCCTTATCCAATTAATTAAAAGACAGAGAAAGAATATCCAAATGAGCAAAATAAGAAATGAAAAGGGAGACATAGCATCAGACATTGAGGAAATCTACAGAATCATAAGGGCATACTTTAAAAACATGTACTTCACCAAATTGGAAAATCTAAAAGAAATGGATAATTTTCTTGATAGGTATCACTTACCAAAGTTAAATCAAGATCAAAGGAACAATTCAAATATATCTATATCCCCTAGTCCAATAAAAGCAGTCATTAAAAGTCTCCCAACCACAAAAAACCAGGGCCAGATGATTTTAGCATAGAATCATACCAAACGTTCAAGGAGAGTTAACACCAATATTTCTCAAATTATTGCACAAAAGAGAAAAAGAAGGGATATTTCCCAATTCATTTTATGAGGCCACAATTACACTGATACTCAAACCCAACAAAGAAAGGTAGTTGCAGACCAAATACTTGCAAGCAGAATCCAAGAACAGATCAAAAGATCATCTATCATGATCAAGTAGGCTTTATCCCAGAGATGCAGGGATGGTTCAATGTAGGAAAATAATATGTAAAGAACAAACACCATATGATAATTTCATTAGATACAGAAAAGGCCTTTGACAAAATCCAACACCACTTCATGATAAAAGTCCTGGAGAGATTAGGGATATGAGGGAAATAACAAAGTCACTGAGGTCCACAACTAATAAATGGGACCTCATGTAACTGAAAAGCTATGTAAGGCAAAGGACACTGTCAATCTATCAAAGCAGAAGCCTACAGAATGGGAAAAGATTTTTACCAACTCCACATCCAATAAAGGACTAATATTCAAAATATATATAGAACTCAAGAAATTAGACATCAAAAAACAATATAATTAATAAATGTCTAAACAGAGAATTCTCAATAGAGGAAACTCAAATGGCTCAGAAACACTTAAAGAAATATTTAACACCTTAGCCATCAGGGAAATGCAAATCAAAAACTACTTTGAGATGCATCTTAAACATGTCAGAGTGACTAATATCAGTAACACAAATAACAGATCATTCTGGCAAAGATGTGGAGCAAGGAGAACATTCATTCATTGTTGGTGGGAGTGCAAACTCATATAGCCACTATGGAAATCAATATGGCAGTTTCTCAGAAAGGTGGGAATTGATCTGTCTCAAGATCCAGCTATAATACTTTGGGCATATACCACAAGGACATTTGTTCAATCATGTTCACTGTGGCTTTAGTCAGAATAGGAAGAAACTGGAAACAACCCTGATGTCTCTCAAGAGAAGAATGGATAAAGAAAATGTGGCATATTTACACAATGGAGTTTTACCCAGCTGTTAAAAAAAATGACATCATAAAATTTGCGGGCAAACTAATAGAACTAGAAAGAATTATCCTGAGTGAGGCAATCCAGACCCAGAAAGACAAACATGGCATGTATATATTATAAGTATATATTAGCTGTTCAGAAAATAATAACCAAGCTACAATCCATAGACCCAGAAAGATTAGGTAAAGAGGGGAGCTTAAGGTGGATGCAAGGATCTCTCTGGGAAGGTAAAATAGATTTTACAGGCAGACTGGGAGTGGGTGGGGATGGAGGAGGAATCAGGTGGAAGGAGATAGGGTGGAGGGAGAAAGTTCAAGGAGAACTTTGCTGGAATTGGGGGCCATTTGGGATGTATGTGGAAACCTAGTACAGTGGAAGCTTCCTGGAATGTATGAAGGTGACCCTAATGAGGACTCCTAGCAACGGGGCATATGGAGTCTTTACTGACCATCTCTTATAGCCAGGCAAGTCTTCTAGTGGAGGGACTGGTTCCATTTAATTGAGTTTTTGGCCAAGTAGGTCTCATGGAAACCTCCAAACAACTCAGGAAGTAATCAACCAATGTCTGATTTAAGGTCTACTCCACAAGAAGAAACTCGTACTTAACTACTTAGGTAACCAAGAACCATAGACTAAATGGCCCAGAGATCTAGGGTAAGACAAAATATCGCTGGTCTTAAAAAAATCAATAAAATGACTCCTAATGATATTCTGCTATACTCATAAATTAGTGCCTTATCCAATCATCATCCAAGATGCTTCTGGCAGCAGATGGGAACAGATGCAGAGATCCACATACAGATATTATGGAGAGAGAGAGAGAGAAAGAGAGAGGGGGAAAGAGAGAGGGAAAGAGGAGAATATCCCTCTCCTCAGAGCTCAGGGAATACAGAGAAGTGGCAGAAAAAATTTAAGAGCCAGAGGGGATGGAGGACACCAGGAGAATAAGACCCACTGAATCAACTAAGCAAGGCACCTTATAGAGAACGAACCAGTAAGCACAGGGCCTATGTGGTCAGTACCAAGTCCTCTGTGTATATATTATAGTTTTTAGCTTAGCATTTTTATGGGGCTCCTAACTGTGAGAGTGTGTGGGTCTTCTTGTGCCTGCTCTTAGGATTATTTTCCTCCTGTTGGGTTGCCTTGTCCAGCCTCAATGTGATGGTTTTTGCTTTATCATATTATACTTTATTTAGTCATGTTTGGTTGTTATCTCTTAGAAGCCTGTTCTTTTCTAATGAGAGACTGAAAGGGAGGAGAGGTGAGGTAAGGAGGAACTGGGAGGAGTTGAGGGAGGGGAAACTATAATCAGAATATATTGTACAACAAAATATTTTATTTTCAATAAAATGAAAAAAAATGAACAGACAAAACAATTCAAAACATTTTGATTATGTTCATACCTCACTTCTCTTAGATCCTGCTTCACCACCCTGCCCAACTTCACCTCCTCCTCCCCTTCCTTCCTTCCTTCCTTCCTTCCTTCCTTCCTTCCTTCCTTCCTTCCTTCCTTCCTTCCTTCCTTCCTTCCTTTTTCCTTCCTTCCTCCTCTTTTTTCTCCTTCTCTTCTTCCTTCTTGTCCTTCTCCTCTTCCTCCTTTTCCTCCTCTTTCCTTTGTTTGTTTGTGTGTCTCCTCCTCCTCTCTTCTTTTTAAAATAATCCATCATGTAAAGCTTGTGTTTCCTGAATACTACCTGGTATGGGGCCATCCACTGGAGCATGTTGGCCACACCCTTAACGAAAACTTCCTTTCCCTCCCCTAGAAGCCATTCATTGTCCATGGTGCCTCAGTTAGGGGTAGAGGCTCATAAATCTCTTCTCCCTTTATGCTAAGAATTTTACTTTATTCTTAAGTTTTAAGCATATTTTATTCAAACACAGGAGGATATGAGTTGATATAAATTTAAGGAACAGAAAATGGCATTGTTAATGTATAATAAGACATGATAGCTTTTATTTTTAAGCTAATTAAGTATTTTATTTGTTGTGTTGATCTCTTTTGGTTGCATTGGCTATTCTAATGCAAAGGTTCAGATTCTTTCCTCTATTTTCAGTATTTGCAAAAGTGGACATGAATATTAAAGACTCTTGATGAAAGGAGCCTGTTTTTTTCAGGAAACAGACTCCTCTTTAGGGCTTTCAGAATTTGTGTAGGAGATTCTATGAAGCATTTAGCTCTCGCTTGTGTTATCTGCCTTACTCACTTTATTTTATTTCTACCCAGGGATATATATTGTCATCACCTCATCTGTACACACAGTTCCTGGGTGAAAGACTCTACTTTTTTGTGTGTAGACAGGAAGGAGACAGTGGGCTGAAAACTGGCAGGAAATAGAGAGTTGAACTGATTTTTCTGGTTTGAATTTCTAGAGTTATCTAGAGGAAGAACAAAGGAAAAAGTAAATACGCCAAACAAGAACAAAACAAAACAAAAATTGTTTTGCGCTCAAATGATACTTAAGGCATGATTTTTGTGACTTTAATCACAACATTTTCCAGAATAGGTTATACTTTTTTGTTGTGTAAATAAGAACAGGTCAGGTGTATGACAACAGGACTATAGTCTGAAGAGCTGCTATGCATGTTGCTGATTTTCTTATCAATGCAGAGTTTTCTTTTTGTTATTTGGAGACAGGCTCTTGCCAAATAGTTCATACTACTTTAGAATTCATGGCAATCCTTCTGTCTCAGCTTCTCATGTCTGAGATTATAACTATATGTAACTATACCTGACTCATCATAGATGTTAAATAAGTTAGATTCTCTGTGTGCATAATATTTAAATAGTAACATGGAAACAAACAAAAAATGTGACTTTATTGTCAGTGTTATGTAGGGCTAGACGAGCTGATAAGAAAAAATGTATGGGAGAAGGAAGGACAATTAATGAGCACTTAAACACTTTTCATCATAATACAACATATATGCAACACGAAAATCCAGAGGCACCCAAAGGAGAAAGATCACATGCCCAACCTGTAGATTATCACCAGTAGGTCTTTGTTGTATTTCTTTCCATTGTTCTTAATTTTCATATATAGTCATAACTGATGGGGATCATATTTAATTATGCTTCTTTCTGCATTGGCTTGTTACTAACCTAGAACATATACATTGCATTAAATATTTAATAGCATAAAATGCAATTATCAAGATAATATACACAATTTATGATTATATTAATGATATCATTATTTGGAAAGTTTGTTTATTTATGTTTTATTCCTGTTACAACAAATGTCTAATGTTTCCTTAACATTTTTATCTTATCATTGACTGACACTATTTTGAAGTGGATCCCTAAAATTGAAAACACTGGACTAATTTATTCATTTACCAGTTTCTATGGCAGACGTCTCTTGTGATATTTAGTGCTGTGAAGCATTTTAAGGATTTTGGTGCCTATTGCCATCAAAGTTGCCATCCAGAGTGTTGGTGACAGCCATGCCTAGTGCTCCCCATTTATGCTCCTTTACTGTTCTTTTCATAATACGTAAAATTCTGTCTACACAAAAATGCTACTGCAGAAATGAAGCTTGGCTGTAATGAACCTTGGGGCAATGCTTCGCTGCCTGTTGGGAATCCTTCTTCTGGAAGAAGGTAGCTGCCATGTTACAAGAACAGCAGTCTGAGAAGGGTCCAAGTGGTAAGGACCCGAGTATTCCAGTCATCGACCCAGAGACCCACTCATCCCTGAAGGCACCAGGCCTTTCTTCCCTACGGTAAATAAGGCAGAGGTCTCAGGTCCTGCTCCTCAGAAACTGGTAAGGTTATGTGTATTTGTTTTAATTTGATACATTTTGGTAGTAAGCAGTTATATAAGGGTTCTTCACTGATACTGACATTTTTCATCTTTTTTTTTGTCAAAAGCTTATGGGTTAAGTTTACACACATTGGTCAATAATATCACCTATTAAGTATTTTTTTCTCCTCTCAGTTGGTGATTTAGATCCATGCATTCTTCTATCAAGGTTACATGTTTTCCCTAAGACTTGAGTTGCTATATAAATGCCTACTCTCTGCAACGAGTAGTGTCTTTGATAAAGATTGAAAGCAGCATATATCTATGTAAATATGCATCAGGACTTAGAAGGCAGTTTGACAACATGACTTTTTAGAAAAAAAGAACATAAAAATAAAATAGTTTCTCTCCTAGAGCCCATTGCTTCCCTAGCTTTGGGTTTTAACCATCTCTATAGTAGAAAGCATGATCTTTCTGTCGAACAGGTCTCAAAGCTGATCAATAGAGCAGACAGTTACCATCGTAAGCAGCCTCGCCAAAGTTACACCCATGGGCATATGTTACCTTGTATGCAGAGCCAGTGCTGGGTAAGACTGTTGCTCCCCCGCCCCCATGGCATAGCATGTTTTAGCATTATGAAAGCCAGCCAGCAGAGGGAGTTTCTTGGTCATTTCAAAATTGATTTCTCTATGTCTTACAACTGCCACATGTGGTATTTTCAACAGTAGAGACTTACCATCTAGTTATAATGGACAATCAAGAATAGTGGGAATAGCCTGTCTTGTACAGGGTACCTCTGGAGCCCACCTAACCAATAACTTATAGGGAGGTAGCCTGTGTCTGGCTGTGTGTTTTCTTTTCTATTGCTGTGAAAAAACATCATGGCAAAGGAAACTTATAGAAGGAAGAGTTTGCCTTGACTTACAGTTCCAGATGGATGAAAGTTACCATGGCAGTGACGCTGGGCATGGCAGCAAGTAGCAGGTATGGTGGTCAGAACAGGAGGCTGAGACATCGTATCTTCAGCTGCAAACACAAAGCATAAGGTGTGAGCTGGAAGTGAGCCAAGGCTATCAAGTCTCAAATCCCAGCCCCAGTGACATACTTCTGACATAGCCAGACTGCATCTCCTAAAGGTTTTGTAACGTCCTCCAAACAGCACCACCACTGGAGATGTTGAGTATTCAAACACCTGACCCCATAAGGGACACGCTTACTCAAACTACCACTCCAGCCCTGAGAGTTTCACTTACAGACCCATGTCTTCTGGGAGCAGCATTATTCATCCATGCAGAATATCTCTGTTCTAACTCATTTCTTTTTAAAACTTATGCTTAGCTTTTGAACTAGTTGAGTTTCATACGGCTTCTTCATACAGCCTTAGTTTTGGCTAACCATCCCTACCCCTTACTTCTGCTATCCTTCTACCTCTATTCCTACTTAAACCTTTTAGCTCATAACTATTCAAAATGCTGAGAATAAGCAACTGTGGGCACTCATCTGTAAATGGAACATCTATATCAACACCTCCACACACCCCAAGGTTCAGCAAACTTGGAAGAGGGTGTTGATTGAATATAAGAGTCAGAATATTGGGAGGAGTGCTGTTAAAGACTAGACATGACATGGCTATTTCATACACGAACTCATAGCAACTGTGTTTACCTGTGTAAGACCTGCACAAGCTTATGAGAGTTAAAATGCAACATGGATGGAGGAGCTACTTTCTGTGTCCCACTCCTAGCTGAGGAGTTGAGGGGCTGCTGAAGGAGGGAGAGTAACTTTTTTGTGGCCATTGGTAGGTTGCCCTGGTGGATGACCCTATACACAAAGGAATATGAGCAGCATTCATTGGATTAGTGGTTATACAAAGAGATATGAGGTTGGGAGTGAGATGGGAGATATTTTAGTGGGTGCTGAGGAGCTGGAGGGACGGAGTAGAATAGGGGATGCATATGACCAAGATACATTGTATACTCGTATGATAATCTAAAAAGAACCATTATGGCAGTATAAAGTTGCCAATAGGGGCAGTGACAAAGTTTTAGAACTTCATAACTTGTAGGTTTTTTTTTAGATTGATAATTTGTGATGATTTGGATGAGATTTAATTCTTAAAACTGTATTTCTCCTATCATTTATATGGATTCTCAAAGCCAACATGGGAGATTTCCTATTCCTATTTCTATTTGTATTTTCGGTCTTAGATGGTCTCCTTCCCATGTGAATTCAACACTCAGCCCACTGAGTGGGACTTAACTCCACTGTAATTAAATTGGGACTGTACAGTGTGAGGGAATGAGGCTTCATTCAAAGTCTGGCTTTAAATGTTAGAGCATTAAAGCTGCTATATAGGATATCTTTCAGTGCTTTTTCTTAGAACTCAGTACCAAGATACATAAAGAGCCTAAACTAATGTGCTATTGAGGCCAGTGATAGATTTTCACAGCACTTTCCCAGCTGAAGTCCTAGCAAACAACCAGCACTAACTGCCTAATTGTCAAATAGGTGTGGGAAGATATTGCAGCACAGAACCAGAGTTACCACCAGCCTTTGAGTCTTTGTAGCTGAGACTGAAAACATCTATGGTACAAACTACCAAGCTTATTCTGCTTTGCTTGAATTGTTGTCCTTCAGTTCCTGTGATTGTTTTATGCCTCTAGGGGATATTGTGCCTTTAAAATGTAACACTCTCTCTCCACAAGCTCATCTTTTAAATGCTTGCTGTTAGACTGGTGGCACTGGTTTAGGTGTGGAACCTTTAGGAAGTGGAGCCCATCTGGTAGAAATAGGCCACTAGGGGAGTGTCTTAGAACGCTATTCCCATACTTCCTTACTCTTGGTGCTTCCCGGCCCATCACGATGTAAACAGCCAATGCCTTGCTCTTCCTCTGTCACAGATACTATGCCTTCAATCAATCCATGCACCAAAGTCTCTTTGATGTTATAAGACCAAATAAGCCCTATATTTCTTGAGTTATATCTGTCTGATGTTTTGGTTACAGCAATGGCATGGTAACTAATAAGGATGGCTTGTTATATGGTAAGAGTCACTGGAAAAATAGTGATAAGTAGAGGTATTGATTATATGGTTTTTGTTTTTGCTTTTGTTTTTCATTTTAGTGCTCAGAGAATACAGGTGGAGACGGACCAGGTAACATTTTCAGAGTTATTAGTTGAGGTTTTCCAGAACAATTCTGACCAGCTTACCTTAAACACATTCAAGAATGTACATACTCCAAACACAGTTAAACACACACACACACACACACACACACACACACACACACACACACGAATTGGTCTAAGTGATTATGGCAATTGACAAACTCATCTGACACCTGCATACTGGCAAATAAGGCAAACGTGGTGTGACATAAGCCTGTCTGCCTCTAGAGGCCTGGTACCCAGAGGGTAGGAGGAGCAGCAGTGTTTGGAAAGCCCAAGATGTCCAAGAGCAGAACTTTGAATGGCAAAAATGTAATGGAATCATTTTGCAGCCAGTCAGTTATTCAGAGGTAGGTATTGAGAGACACAGGGGGTGCCAGGCACTAGATTGGGTGGTTACCAAACAGCTGGCATGAGTTCTACATGCCTGGTGATTAGACCAAGGCAAGAGACAGAGCTCAATCAAATAATCCATCTCATACACAAAGCCTAAAAACAGAATGTATCAAATGAAGGAAATTATTACATTGATCTTAGAGCACGGAGTGCATGGATTGTGATCGGGAAAACCTATGATCCCGCAGATCAGATTAGAGCTGAAGGATGGGAAGTGGCATTCAGCTGCACTTAGTTTTTCTTTTTTACTTACTATTTAGGATTTTCATTCATTCACATTCTTTGACTAAGTCGTATACTGCTCCCATCCAGAAAATATGCTTTCTATTCCACTTGAATAACTCCTTGAAAGTCACAGTTTGGCTGAGCCTTCTGCAAATGATTTACAGGCATATAATAGACTTAGGGTAATTTAACTCAGGCCTCCATTTTTGCGATTGGTTTCCAGTGCTGCTTTTATTCTGTTCATCTGTAGGATTGAGGCAAGGATGCTGTGTCAGGCACACAAAGCTGTTCTAAGGAGTGTGATGCCTGTAGACTTGGTACAAGAGTCAGGTAGTTGATGAAGCATGCATGAATTGTAATATTGGTCACATAAGCTGGTAACAGTTTAAGGATAGTTGCAGGGGTGCATTTGTTTTTGTTTTGTGCAGCAAGATCTCGCTATGTATTCTGGTTTGTTTCTCTATTGCTGTGAAAAACAAACAAACAAACAAAACCAAGGGGAAGGGTTTGCTTCAACTTACAGGTCACAGTCTATCTTGTGTTAGAGCAGAACAAGGTGGGGTATCTCTGAAGCAGAACTGAGGCAGACTCCAGGGGACTGCTGCTTGCTGGATTGCCCTTGGCATCTCTCTCAGCTTGCTTTCTTATTCCCCCAAGACCACCTGCCAAGGGAATGCACTGTCTACAGTGGACTGGATCTTCTCACATCAATCATCAATGAAGAAAATGCCCCACAGACATGCCTCCAGGCCATTGTGTTAGAGGCAATTTCTCAGTTTGAGATTACCTCTTCCAAGGTGACTCTAATTTGTGTCAAGTTGACAAAAGCTAACCGGTCCACTATGCAAGCCAGGCTGACCCGGAAGTCTCCCAAGTGCTGAGACTACAGCTGTGTGCTACTTCACCTAGTTCTAAATTTATTTTGACTAATAATGGAAAGAATGTGATGGAGAGAAACATTGAAAAGTCCTAAGATTCTCTAAAATTTCTTTAAAAAGTAACAGTCTTATAAAAAAAAAAAATCTCAGTACTTCTATCAACAGTGGAGACTCAGGTCCAAAAGTAAAGGGTCTGGTGGGACACAGGATGGATGTGGAAGGAGGTGGTCAGGGAGAAGAAGAAACACCAAGACCAAACATAATGGGCTCTCCAGCTTAGCCAAATACTAGTATTCCAGTAGAGCTTCCAAGAGCAGATGTTCCCTGATGAATATCCATCTAAAACTTCTTTGTGATATATGATTTTATTTGTTTTAGAAGACTTATTACTTGTGATACTGAGCTTCTTAGACACTTGATGAAGCACATTCATTTATCTTTCTGTCAGAGACTGAGCTATCTAAGGTCTGGGCAGTGGTCAAAACAGCTAGGATAGCAGCAGATAAGATATATTGATATTGGGGACCAATAAATGCTGTGAAAGGGGCTGTCTTCTGGAAGATGTACTGATTTATACCAGGGACAAGGTGATAGCTCAATTTCTCTGTTGGGCTGTGGGCTACATTAGAACTGTTTCTTTCCCCTGAAGTTAATCCATCATCCTGATCATTTGCTCGTCAGGGAAGAACAGTCATATCAGAGATTTGGGAAAGGATGCTTTAGATATGAAACATGTCTGTGAGTTTTTAACCCATGGTGATGTGTCTTGAGAAATGGATCAGACACTTATAAAATACTATTTTTCTTTAGCTGAACTTGAAAAAAAAGCCTTCTTGTTTTATTCTTTTTGCCAACCCAGAAAATAAATTCTGAGATGATTGAGTATGAACCCAGTGTTTCATGTGTTCTATAAGTACTTTACCACTGGGAGACAGCTACAGATCGAAACATAATTTTAAACCTATTTAGTTAAGTGGTGACAGCTTTATAAACACAAGAAATAAATAACCACCAGATCCAGTTCAAGATTAACTAGAAGAAAAATCTTGAATTAGAGCTTCACCCTTGAAATTGAGACAACTGATGGTCAACCCACTCCAAAAAATGAACTTCTAAGTCTGATGCTAACTCAGTTACCCATCTGTGCCTAAGTTAATATGAGTTTATATGAGGCTGGGGGAAGGTAGCTCAGTGGTACGATGCTTGCCTAGTATATGGAAGGGCTTGGTCAGCATGACTCTCCTCTACTTAGTTTGGCTTTTAATTTTAAATACCAAGTGGTAAGTTGAATGAATAAAGAGTATCATGGAGTCTAGAAGGGACGTGAATTGGTCTTTTGTGTGGATTATCTTGGACCATTTCTAGATGATTGTTAAAATGATCTAGACTTCTATGAAACTGTCCGCCATCCTCGAGGTCAATAGCCAGAAGTTACTTCTTCATCCGTCTGTTACACATCTTCATTTCTTGTGCGAAGAAGTACTGACAGCTTTTACTCTGGGCTACTTTAAAAGACTTTTGTAGAGTGACCAGCCTTGGAGTAGAGAGAGAATGCCTTCTTCTAGAGCAGAAAGCAAAATCGTTTAGTGGACAAGAAATCTTTAAAATACAGCAGAGCAGGTCAGAGGCATTTGGGTCTTAGATAGTGAAGTAACAAGGGGGAGAAAGAGGAAGTAATTACCCTGAAATATTCTCCGCTTCTTCTCTATAAAGTTGATTCTCTAAGTCATTGTAATCCAAGAGCTAATCAATTTGGATGATGCTTAAGTGTTTTGTGACTCTCTGGCTTCCTGTTAGGTTCTGACATTGAGACACCTGGGCTGGACATCATAGGCTTCTGGGTGAGGTCAGAATGTGTATGATTTTGCTGTGACTCCATGGAGTCTCAATGGAGTCACAGCAAAATGGAAGCTTTCTTTAAATATCTTTCTTCCTCAGTTAAACATTCCTCATCATATTGACTCTTTGAATTGAGGGTAGTGATGGGCTCCCCGATTCTCGCTTTGTGGTGTTGGTATATTTATTAACTTCCTTACCAGTTTCCCAATCCAAATGTGCATCCGTTTCTGGTTAGAACTTCATTTATACACTCCTGAAGTGATTGCACAATGACGGAAGTGATTGGAATTGTCAAGTTAATGACAAGGGCGAAGGAGACAAAGTAACTACTGAATTAGGTGAACGAGGGTTGTGTGCAGAGCCTGTAAGTCCAGGCAAAGGCTTAGAAGGAATGGAAGCGAAAACGACTGTCAAGGTCATGTCTGAAGTACAGACAGTCAAAATATAAGATTGGTGCTCAGGATAGAAATTAGGAATAGATGTAGAAATACATTTGCTTTTGTAAGGAGACTACTAAGACCTCAGTAATGACTAAAAGTAAGCAAGGGAGAACCTACAGTGACTTCACTAAGCCAACGCTCCTAGAGTCCAGACATGAAGAGGCAAGGTTGTCACTCTAAGATTTACATGCACTAAGTGTAAATGGAAGTGAATAAAATATTTACTGTATTGCTCGAGCACTATACAGCTGGTCAGTACACAGTGTACCTCCTCAATCTTCCTTTATTATTATTTCCACGCCTCCCATAGTTTTCCCGCTTTGTAGTACCGACTATATGCACATCATAGGGCTCCTTTCTGTTCCTTATTCTAAAAAGGCAGGTACAAACAGAAATGAGAAGCATTCATTTTTCTAGATATATTCTAAGTGTAGAACCAACAGAAAATGCTAACAAAGTGGTGAGTGTGCAGGAAAGAAGACTGAGTCATTATCAGTGGAAAAGAAATGCGGAAAAGTCAACGGAGGAAGGAATATAAATATTCCAGCCCTGCTGATTTTGATGAGCCCTGATAATTTCCTCTTCAATATGTACATGGGTGTGTGTGTGTGTGTGTGTGTGCAAGCACATGCCTGTGCATGTGCAGTTCATGCATGTGCAGAAGGCAGGAGCCGAATTGAAATTTGTGATGGATCCATTGCAAGAACAAAACTTCAAAGTATCACTAGAAGGTCTTGATTCAGAAATCAGTATTTTCATCAGTCGGTAGTCTATGAGCGGGACTTCTCTTAGTCACTGAGAAGTGCGTGTGGATTTCATTCATAAATATACAAATGTTCTGTTGCAGAATCAGGTGTTTACAGTTTAGTGTTTCAAGCAGCCAGCACATATTTATGTATTTTTATTTCAGTCTTAGATGACTGTTTGGTTGATATTCACCTGAACTGCCTTATAGTGGGACTCTTTAGGTGATGTTAAGGAAGAGTGATGACTCAAGATTTGTTGAGCTAGACTGCAGGAGGATAGCAGTGTAGACCGTACAACGGTCAAAGTGTGGAACTGAGAGCTTTCAGGCATGAAAGAATGGGATCACATAAGTTCAGTGAAGGAAAAAAAGAAGCAACACTAGCTTTAAGACAGCATGGCTATCATTTGTCACCTTTAAAGCATCTCAAATTTAGTAGTTTTGTAGTAAATTCACCATGACTGCAGAAGTTAAGTATTCTTCAAACCTTTGCTCACAGATGTTTCCATTAAAAATTGAAGCCAGTTTTTGTTCTTAAATTGAACAGATTGTCCTACACTACAACCAGTGAAATACTTTGTATATATTTTTCCTTGTCTTTAGCCATGTAGCAACTTTTTAAATTTAGGTTTTTCTTTAACACTGACAACACTGATGAAACAAAGTTTAAGAAACAGTCATTATAGGACTGGAGAGGCAGCTCACATATACACTAGTCATTGTGTAGAGTTCTAAGTATATAAAACTCCTCATAGCCTTGAATCTACTTGCTTTTCTGCCCTAATCTCTCAATTTTTACTTTCCGACACAGAGATGTAAGTGTGCGTATGTACTAAAATGTGCATCGTCTTCTGAATTTGGTGTTCTTCTTTGCCTCTTGCCTCAGTCACACACACATCTTTATCCTATCTATTTCACTTCAGAGAGGACTAGAATGAATACGTGTTTTAATCTTAAGAAAGGAGTTGATTGTTTCAGGGCGTTAATTAACACCTGAGAGTGTACTAGTAAAAACCACAAGGGATCATAATTATTTTTTCACATGTCAAGAAAGTCTAGAAAGGGAGTGCTCTTCTCGTCCTTTTGAGCTCTTATTGAAGACAAAGTTAGCTTGTTGTAATGCCAAGGTCAGATCTATATTTGGGTTATCTGGACTCCATTCCTTTTCAGGCAGGATGAATTCCCATCAGGAAATCTGGGCACTATTGTTACAAAATGTCAGGAAGGAACTGTTTTCATGACGGGGTAGGTTCCTGATTATCACAGAGCCATCCTGGATTTCTGCATGACATCATAGCCACAAGGGTCAAGGGACACTTTAAGATCAACAAGTGTGCCTTTTCATGTTGTATGTTGCTTTGAGCAAAGGCCTGGTTTTCACCCCTATTCAAAGTGATGCACAGCTAAATGAAGAACTAGGCAAAGAGACTGGCTTGATCAGCAGGTATATCCCCAACTAAAACACAACATCACAAACAGCAAATTTAAACCCAAATCAAAGACCAAACTAAGCCAAACTCCATCTCTTTTTTAAAACAAAACAAAACAGAATTAAATAAACCCCGGCATACTATTTCCTGAGAATAGGTCAGCATCTTCTTAGTATATGAAAAAGCATATTTTGAGAATTGTTTTCAAAGCCCCAAAGTTACTCCCTTCATTAAAAAACAAATAAGCCCAATAACAAACTTGATTTGAATGAGCCCATCTATAATAGAAGGACCAGTTATGGTTTTATCAGAGACCTAGCAGTTAGAGTTTGTAGAAACATTTGCTAAATTAGCCATGTGACTTTGGACATGACCTTGCTTTCAATATGTATATGAAAAATCAATTAAGAGAATGAAAAAGTCTCTTGTGGAGATGGGTATTCAAGGAGTTCACGGAAAGGTGATTATATTTGCAAAGAAAAGTCTGGAGTGCCAACTGATACAAAATCAGGACATTTCCTAGAGCTTGAAGGTGCTAGGGAACTTTAAATTATTCAGTGGGGTTGGCACAACAAATTCAGTTAATTTCTGGTTGAAGTGGTGGAACAGATCTGAAATTGCTTTCTAGGAAATCTTGGCTCTGGTCCTGAAAAATCCTCCAACAGTCCTCTCTCTAAGACCATATCTCAGTTGAAGAACTTCAATTTTAGTAATAAAGTGTCTGCATACCTCTCTTTCCATTTGCATGCACAAAAGCTAGAGGAGAATTTCTTAAACTTTATTATACAATGCAGATTCCCACCTTCAAATTCTGAGGCAGGGAACCTGGCCCTGGGTGGTTATAGAAATCAGTCATTTTAACAATTTCCAAGGGGAATGAGGCACACTCGGTAATCTGAGACATGAAATCTTCTAGCATTAGCCAACCATCTGACAGTCGGTCATTAGCTTCTACAACTTTGAGCTGTCAGTGGGAGCAGAGTCCACAGGCAATTATGGAAGTGTCAGTTCTAGAAGGTGGTTTTCCCAGTGTGGCTCCATAGTTACTGGAGATTCCATGATCTCTGTAGACATCTCTGGTCCCAACTCCATGCATGATTTTAGGCAAAAGTGTAGGAATTTCCATTTAAAAAAACAGCAAAAGTATGATTACTAATCATTAGTAATTTATCATTTCTCAATGATTTTTGCTTTATAATGTGATGCTGATCACTCTATGGGAGAAATAAAGTCTTCCCTCTTTTTTTAAAAAAGCTTCAAAAATTACATTTTTTATCTAGTTAGCTAGTGTGTGTGTGTGTGTGTGTGTGTGTGTGTGTGTGTGAATATGCCACAGTCTCTGGCACCTGTGGAGGTCAGAGAACAACTATTGAAGTAGTTCCTTTTACCCAATGAGCAATCTCACCTGCCTGAGAAATCTACCTATCTTTGCAATGTCTTTGAGCCCTTCCTTTCCTTCCATAGAGGTTGTGGTTTTAAAAATAGCCATCCACTGAATGGTATTTTTTACTGTTTTCGAGTTCATGGCTTATTACCTTCTTGATGTTCCCTAAAGCAAGCACTTGGGATAAATTTCTTCTAACACAAATTTAAGAAAATACTTCTTCCAGTGGACTGGAGTCAAAGTGTTATTTGATAAGTCAAAATCTCCTCTGGCTGCTGGGAAGCACAAAGCAGAGCTCTGAGCTCAGTTGTGGTAACATTGATGATCGGTCAGGCTAATAAGGGCGTAATTTCCATATTCTAGTTTTTATACATCCATATTTTCATTTTATTCAGTAGCAGTGCATTTAAAGTTTTAGTTTCAGCCAGTGAAAATCATGTACTGAAGTGGTGGAATGGACAGATTAAAGGAGAATGGTTAGTTTCAAAGATCATGCTATACCATAGTACTGTATCCCGTATGTACTATCCCACATGCCCTGGCAAAATAGTGTTTTCCTTATTGTTTACATAGATAGCACTGGTTTAACACATTTCACCCTATATTACATAATATGATGATCAGATCATGATACTGTTTTCCTCCCTGTTTTCCCCCTCCTCCCTCTTTCTTTCCTTCTCTCCCTCAACCCTCCCTCCCTCCCTCCCTTCTTTCCAAGACTGCGTCTTACTATGTAGCCCTCACTAATCTTGAACTCAGACATGTGCCTCCATGGCTGGCTCTGTTTGCTTCTCTTTAAAAAATTGACCTTGTCTTACTTAGTTTACTTTCAATTGCTGTGACAACATTGTGGAAGTCTCTGTAACCACCGCAGTCAGCACAATGATGATCCAAGGGAGGCAAGAAGGTAGTTCATCTCAGCACAACTAAGTAGCTGGTGTTGATTCAAACTTTGGGAATCTGACACTGATAGTTTATTTTAGCCGTATTTAAGCACAGCACAATTTGGAGAAATTTTTCCTGGAGATAATATTTCAATCCTGTGTATACAATAGAGCGTACTTAAATCTCCTTGAGGAATAAACTACATAAAAATCAGATGTGACTATACTGAAAATCCTTGTAAAGTACATGTGACACATTTCATAAAGAAAGGGTTCCTATAGATTGACTGAGGAAAACAAGATTAGAGTCTGGGAGAGGGTTCAGTGTGGTCTCAGCTGCACAAATAGCTCAAAGGTCACCAGACTCCTAACAATGTCTGTTACCAACCTCCTGGGAAAAACCCTGTGTTTAACATTCCAGATCTTCCCTAGTGCTTATCTGTGAGCACAAGAATCTCCATGCCTCCTATAGACCATGGACAAAGGCAGTGTAGGGGAGGAAAGGGTTTATGTCATGTTAAGACTCCCAAGTCACAGCCAATCACTTAGGGAAGTAAGGGCAGAAACTCAAGACAGGAACCCAAGGCAAGAACTGAAGCAGAAACCATGGAGGATTTCTTCTTACTAGCTTGCTCAGCCTGCTTTCTTAAACACCCAGGGCCACCTGTCTGAAGGTGGTACCACTCACAATAGACTTGGGCCTCCCATATCAGCCATCAACCATCAATCAGGAAAATGCCATCACAGACTTGCCTACAGGCAATCTGATGGAGGCACTTTCTCATTTGAGTTTCCTCTTCACTGATAACTAGCTCAGCAGTTCATTTTTCAAACTGTGAGTCATGACCGCCTTGGGGGTAAAGTGACTCTTCCACAGGGTCACCTAAGACCATCTGCATGTCAGATATTTACATTATGATTCATAACAGTAGCAAAATTACAGTCATAAAGCAGCAACAAAAATAATTTTATGTTTTGGGGTCACAACAATATGAGGAACTGTATTAAAGGGTTGCAGCATTAGGAAGGTTGAGAATCTCTGCTCTAGCTTCTATCAGTCTGACATAAGCCAACCTGGACACTCCTGCTGGTTATGTTACATTCTCCTCTTACTTTAGCCATTGTTTTGTTTCCCCTTCTATTACCTATTAGTTTATCTAAATACAAAGACTTTAGGAATAAAGAATGAGCGAGATAGTATAATAAAATGAAGTGTTTTCAAATCTTGACAAATCATAGGATTAATCTGCATGTTCTTTTTAAAATCCACAATCTCAAGACTTTACTCCATGTCCCAAGATTGTGGTCTGGTAAGCAGGTGGCATGGGGAGGCTGTATATTACTTTAGAATATGACTGAATTATTAATACTAGTTTTGGGAACTGACCATGTCCTGCTTTCTGTCTCAGAAAACTTATGAATGCTGGATTTTCCCAATCATTTTGTTAAGAAGGGGGTTACCAACTTTTACAAAGGATGTAGGCCTGACAGTATCCACTGCCACGTGGAATACTGGTTTCATTTAAAAAAGAGAGTCATACTAAGATACATTAAGCAAAAAAAGAAATGGAGATCAAAAGATGTGGTAAGCGGTCCCTCTGGATACGCCAGCTTGAAATACAAGGCACCCCACTTTTTAAAAAAGATCCGTTTCTCTCTGGCCTTAATGGACAGAACTTGGACTAAGGTCAGATAGCCCAAAGCTGCCCAGTTCTGGGAAAACTGCCTGTCTAAGTAACCCATCCTTATTGCTTCCTCATTCCACGTTTCCACCCTTATAGATTACACAGGAAGCCCCTAGAGAAAAATGTCACAGTACTTCCTTATGGCTCTGGGGCCCTTGACACTATGATTTCTTAAACTAACAGTTAGACTAGTCAACATGCCAGATAAGGTTACCATAGCAACCTGCTTACGCATCCCCCGCTCTTCTCCCCACTTCGAAAATTGTATAAATACTGGTACTATGTGTTCAATAAATTGAAGGCTTGACCGGACAGATTGTCTGCCTTTCACTCCTCGAATCCCTGTCCCATACCCCATTCCCACGCCCTCTCCTAGGGTCATGGTTGAAGATCCCTCGGGCTGGGACAAAAAGACATGGGACCCAGGTGTGGTGGCACACACCTGCCATCCCAGCACTTGGGAAGAGAGATCTGGGATTACAGGCATTTAATGTCTCAGAGTCCAGTTTTTGCTCTGGGTGTTGGATTCCAAACTTAGGTCCTCATGCTTGTATAGCAAACATGTTATCTGAGTTATCTCCCTAGCTGCATTTATTTAGTTTCCAGTTCACATATAATTTGTTTCATGGAACCAAAATCTGTTTTAGAGACAGGAAATGAAATCTGTATTTAAAATAAAAATCTGAATTGAATGTGATTATCATGTAGGTTTGGGACTCATAAATATCACCAATTCTAGAAGAAAGACTTTAGAAGACAATGAAGTAAAATCTTTTAAGAGCCAGTAGACTTCAGGCTGACATTTGTTAAGGGCCAATAGACTTCAAGCTAACAATTAAAAGGAGTATGCTTTGTAATTTCTGCTCTGTGTCCCTTGGATTCTGTGGTATCATATAGTGTTCCCCTTCCCCTTCTTGCTCCATCTAGCCCTTCCTTTTGATGCTTTTCTTCTTGACCTTTAGCGTTTCCTTATCTTCCTCATGCCTGCAACCTGTAGTAAAGAATTCAGCTTTCCAAGTTATATAATTTATCCCAGAAACACTGACTACATGCCATTTTTATTAGGTTTCGAGAAAAAAAAAGTCTCAAACTAGTCTTACATAAAATTACCTCGGGAACTGAGTAAGATACAATATAGTGAAACCTAAGTCTCAGTCCTGTATTCATATCCTCCTAACAGCTTTCTGTATAATTTTAATGGGTTTTAAAGTCAAGGAAAAGTAGTTTGTCTTGTTTGTCATTAATGGATTCCAGTTTTCTAGCTAACTTTAGTCTTTTTCCCCTCCACACTGGGTCTTATCTCAAACATGTTCTGTCACTGAACTGCATTCCCAGTGTTAGACTGAGGTCTTCTGCGGTCTACCATTGTTGTTGAGTCTATCCTGACTCACTAATCTATTGCTACAGTCTCTAACGAGAAACACATTGTTTCACAGAGACAAAAGAGTGGGTAAAAGTTCTTGCTGCCAACTTTGAAGTCTTGAATTCAATCCTTGGGATTCACATGCATGCTCCGACCCCCAGACACTTACAAACAAATAAATGAAATGTTAAGAACACCATCAAAACATAGTACAGTCTTTTGTGCCTTGTAGACTGAGTATGTATGTCTAGGCTTCATCTCCCTTGGGATAGACAGTTCCCAGGAGTTAAGAACTTTGGGTTTTCTTTTGTTATTCCTTTTTTGTCTATATGGTTCCAAATGTTTTGTGGTAAACTGTGCACTCTCCCAAAGAGACTTACATGGGCTTTTCAACTTTAAAACTATGGCACAACACATACTAAGCAAAATCCTTTTTTTTTTTTTTTTTTTTGGAGACAGGGTTTTTGTTGTTTCTCTGGCTCTCCTGAAACTCACTCTGTGAAGACCAGGCTGGCCTGAACTCACAGAGATCCACCTGCCTCTGCCTCCCTAGTGTTGGGATTAAAGGCGTGTGTGCCACTACTGCCCATTGCAAAAATACTTTTACATTCGATCTGTTTTCAAGTTAGGTAAAATTAGATTGTGCATATTTTAACAAAATTATTTTTAAACCCATAAATATTTTTTGAATGGTTTTCTAATTGAAGGAAGAAGAAATGAGATGCTTGTTTCCTTCAGAGGATTTATAATTCATCATTCATCAAACATTTAGCTCTTCCCTGTGTCAGGTGTGATGTTGCTGATTGGGACGCAGATATATGTGTACAGGCTTTCTGCACTTACAGAGTGCAGAAAATGGACGAAAAAGGCATCAAAGAATAAGACAGTGCAGTTGAAATCAAACCAATATGAATGACACACATATTATGAAATGGTTATTAGAATGTGATTACAAAGTTATTAGAGAATGGCCAAGTGTTACATAGAGTGTTACTACCTAAAGGCAACACAGATTCAGAAAGCAGAGTCCAATACAGGTTGTAGTCATTGGAATAGACTTTATGCAGGGCTCTTTGCTGTGTCCTGAGCAAAGAGCAGGAGTGAAGGGACGATATCGAAAAGGAGCACATTCTGTATGTAGGAAAGGTGCCGGTGAGGTGGGAGGAGCCCCTGTGTGTGGAACGGGTCAAGTATGTGCCAACTCAGAGCAGAAATAAGTACTTACGCTTTGGAGGGGGTAATATGAGTTTTTGGTGTCCAATTCATCCTGTTATCTAATGTGGGACTGTCCTAAGAGCTAAGAGCAAGTCGAAGCTGGCTTCAACCCCCGCATTGTCTCTAGGGACAAAAACAGAAGGCATTTCGCCGCTCCTTGCCTTAGCCTGGCAGCTTCACAGGAGCAAAGAAATATGGTTGATGCCTTTGTCTGCTCTGTAGCTGGAAACACAGGGAGGTTTGAACTCCACATGCAGATGAGACTACTCTCAGTATCCTTGCTTCAACCAGTGGGTCCCATTCTTGGGGTCAGTGACTCCTCCCTGCCCACTCGATAAATGTACCCCAACGCTGCACTAAAGTTGAGACCACCCGACAACAAGACACATTTCTCCCAAGTTCCTGTGTTCTCATCGACTCGCTGAGGTTCACCAACGACAGGGTGGGGATGCGGTAAGAACCATGTACCACTCACACAGAGCTTCCCCATGGCTTTTCAGGCTGGGGACATGTGTGTGGGTGAGGATCTCTATTATAACAATCTAAGACAATGTGTAGTTTGATTGAGAAATGTCCCCCATAGGCACATTTGGTTAGTCGTGCTGTTTGGGGGATGTTATGCAATGTTTTGAAGATGTGGACTTACTGAAGGAAGTACTTCTCTTGAGTAGGCTTTGAGAGGTCAAAGGCTCACCCTACTTCTAGTTCAGTCTCTCTGCTTTATAACTGTGATTGAAGATGTGAACTTTCAGTGTCCTGCTCCTGCCATCTGCCACCAAGCCTCCCCCTGCCATTATAAACCATAATAAGCCAAAATAAGCCAAAATAAACTTCTTTTTCTATAAGTTCCTTTGGTTATGTTTTATTTTTTTATCACAGCAACAGAACAGTAACTCATATAGCATATAGAGAGATGCTAAACCTTGTATCTAATTTTAGTATTTTACAAATTTCTTAATAGCTAATGGAGGGAATAAGCCATTGTTTAATCTGAAAATAGCTATAGATTTGTGATTAGGGGAGTGAAATTATTGCTTTGTATTTAGGGATTTTTTTCCTAATGTAGGATGATTTTCCTGTTAGTTCTAAGTATGAAAAAAGACAGTCTGCACTGGACACACTGAAGGCAGCTACAAGAAAATAAGGAAGATATTGATTAATGAGCTGAAGATAAGTTTTTAAATCAAGGGAGTGTAGTGACTATTTTTGTGTGTGAACATTTTGATTTCTGTATTCAATTTTCTAAATGTTTTAGGAAGAAGCCTCTTATGTTTGTGAATCTCTAGTATGTAATCAAAGAAGAGGAAGACTATTAATAGTTTTAAAAGTGAGGGCAGAATGGTACTTTCACTAGATTAATTTGCAAGGCGTGGTGGAAGAATGTAAGAAGAGGATCAATGTCATCAAGCGCTTTGGAATTTGCTGGGGAGGAAGCTTTTGAAAAACTTACTATGAATACAGTAATAAGGAGCTTATAATATACAATGTTACTACATTTTAATTTATTATGGGTACTTCTGGTAACTTAGTTCATTTATTTATTTATTCTTAATAAGAAAATGGAGAACCGGTATGACAGCTCAGCAAGTCCGAGCTTCAGGACATGAGTTCCTGTTACTTGCATGGTGGAAGGAGAGAACCAACTCCCTCAAAATGGTCCAAATTGTCCTCTGACCTCCACACGTGCATCCCGACACACTTGTCTCTCCCCCACCCCCCTTTGTCACACACACACATGAAAAAGTCAAATAGAAAAATCTGTAGGTAAAAGAGCCACACAAGTGCAAAAATGAGCTCTAGAAAGAAAGCAACTAGCCAGTAGGGGGAGTGTGTTCACTGGCTTTCAATGGTGGAACATTTCTCACACTTACATGCAACTGATCTTGAAATCTTTACTATAACAGAGGGGGGGAGGTGTTAGGGGTTGGAGGGGGGATCAGTTACCAGATTGTTGTCACCTTGGCAACCAGAATCAGTTACATTGTTTCAGGAGACTCTGACTCTTGCTTTCCTGAAATTAGATAGCAAGCTGAAATTGGTGAACTGAAGAGAGTGTGATAATAAATATTGTTTTATTCATACTTACCATTGGGAAACAGAGATTTTCTTGTTTTCTGCCAGGTTGCTGGAAGGGATGTTTGATTTTCAAGAACTGAAGTGTAGTAAAGCAGACGTGCGATATTATTGACAAAAATATTATTCTCAAACCTTTTCTCCTTCCAACAGGCTGAATTGCACCTATCTCTCTTCTAAGTTTTAAGTTTTGTGTATAATATATATATATAAAGAAATTCACGGTACTTTATATGAACCTTGTAGGATAAACATGATCTTTCTGAAGGTGGCTGTACTCAGTTTGTTTCTCTGGCTCCAAAGATACGCACAGGGACCTTAAGTAAATGACAGCAGCTTCAGTAACCTATCAGTAGCTTCAAGACATGTTTTTCGATAATCTTGTGGCCAGCCTGTTTCTAACATAAAGAGATCTCTGAGATAGTATAGACTTAACAAAAAAATTTAATAAATGTTAGCCACAAAAGGAAGAAAATATTATAACCTTCGGGATAAATGAGGTTGAGATTTTCAAATAAGTGATGCCCAGCAAATCATGTTTTGTGTGATTATTACTTTTGCCTCATTTTAGAGAGAAAATTCAAACTTGGTATTGTAGCATTACTACAAGACTGGTTTGTCTCAAGCAGACTGGTTAAAAGAACAAAGCATAACTAAACTAACAGTAATAATATCTTAACAATAATAATATAATAATAAAAATTTAGTTTATTATTTTTTGAGACATGATCTCATAATGCCCTAGATAGCTTTGAGCTGCTTATGTAACTGAGGAAGGCTTTGAACTTCCGATCATCTGGCCTAGTCTTCTGGGTGCTGGAATTATAAGTGTGTAACATCAACCAGGTTTATGAGGTGCTGAGGACTGAACTGGAGTTGCATACATGCCAGGCAAATAGCCTACAATCTGAACTACTTCTCCAGGCCTAGTCAATAATTAATAGCATACATCATTCAAAAGAGAAAATAAGGCAGTGTAAATATTTACCTAGGATACAAATAGGTACTGTGTTAGTCAATTTTTTGTTACTATAACAAATAACAGGTGATCAATTTCAAAGAATAAAGGTTTGTTGTAGTTCAGTAGTTCAGTGTCAGTGTTTTAAACTCATGATCAATTGTTTTTGTTGCTTTGAGCCTGTAGTAAGTAGTATGTCATGGTAGAACCACATGCAGAGCTTATCTTATGATTGGGGGAGGGATGGAGAAGAGGGAGGAAGGGAGAAAGATAGAGAGGGGGAAAGGGGAAAAGAGAGAATAAAGGAGGGAGAGAAGGAAAGATAAATAGATAGATAGAGAGGGAGGGGGGAGGAGGGAGGAATCTATGGTCCTGTAGTTCCCTTAAGGGAATATTTCCAGTAACCTACACACCTTCCACCATTTCTCACCTCCTAATACTTTCACCACTTCCCATTAACACCTCCCTGGGAATTGAACCTTTATTATATGCAGCTCTAGGGAACACTTAAAGACCCAGGACAGGGAGATGCAAGACAAATACATGAAAGAATTAAGCTTCCAAGTCAGAAGTAGGAGAGGGGTAAACACAAAGAAGGAAGCGAAGCAGGACTGGCGTGGAAGTTCATACATTCACTGGATTTGTACAGAATGTTAACTCTGATTCCATGTGATAAGAAAGAAAATAGGTTATGTGATTTTATTTCACTTAGTAATTAGCAGTTTTACCGGCAGTCTATACACGATATGGTCAGATACGCCACATTGTCAAATAATTAAAATGTACAGATAAATGGTTTTGGTGAATCATGATCCTATGCAGCAGCCATCAGCGTGATCAAGCTTAGAACATTCCATTACTTCAGAAAAGCCTGGACTTTTATTGAAGTAAAGTCATTTGGTAAATAGCTGGCCTTCTTCACTGAACATCCATCCATCTTTCTTTCTTTCTTCTTTCTTTTTTGTTTTTTCAAGACAGGGTATCTTTGTTATAACTCAGACTGTACTGGAACTCACTCTGTAGACCAGTCTGGCCTTGAACTCACAGAGATCCGCCTGCCTCTGCCTCAGTGGTGTGTGTCACCACTGCCTGTGAACATGATATTTTCAAAGTCTATATGTTGTAGCATTATCTGTTCTTTGTTCTCTGTGTCTGTCTCTGTCTGTCTGTCTCTGTGTGTGTGTGTGTGTGTGTGTGTGTGTGTGTGTTGCAGTATACATGTATAATGTGTTCACAGGTGTGGGGTGTGTTGCATGTCTCTCTTTGATTGTTTCCCCTTTACTTTTTTGGAACAAGGTTTCTCTGTGACACTGAAGCTCACAGGCTGGGCTAGTGTGGCTGCTCCGTGAGCTCCAGGGATCCATTTGCTAGTCTTTCCTTCCCCAGTGCCGAGGTCACAGGAGTATGATCCCACACTCAGCTTTTTCTGTAGGTTCTAGGGATCTTCAAACTCAGATCTCCCCGCTTGTGCAGCAGAAGCTTTACTGAAGGAGCCATCTCTCAAGCTCTTCCAACACTCAGTTATGTCTGAATAATATTTAGTGGCATGGCTGTATCATGTTTTCTTTATCCATACTTCCATTGGTGAGCATTTGAGTTGCTTCCGGGTTTTGGCTTTGGCATGCTAATGTTTAAGGCAATGTTCTTTACATTGGTTTCTATGCAGCATGTATGTTAATTTCTCTTGGCTACGTACCCAAAGGCTGGATTTGAAGGGTTATAACATAAACACTAAACTACCAAACTAATTTTCAAAATGCGCTTACCATAGTTAGAAGCATTCTAATTTCTCCACACTGGCCTGACGTTTTCACTGTAGCTGTGGATAATTCTCACTGTGATTATGATTTGCATTTCCCTGATGGCCAGGGGTATCATTACGTGACCTTAATGATTATAAAAATACAAAGACTGTTTAGTGTAATGTATGCATATTTCTGTAATGTGCATGAAGCTGAGAGATTTTTATCTTAAGGGTCTTAATGAGGGGGTCTGTAACATTCCCTGCAGCCATTGTGATAATATAATCCACAGGGTATAGACCACTTAAACAGTTCTATATCAGAGTGTGGAGATAAGGAATTGCAGAGATACTAGCCTTTAGAGCTGTACAATGTGATCAGCAGTACCTCACATTTCCTTTCATGATACTGATGGAGGTGGTGCAGCTGTTCAACAACTGCATCTCCTCAGAAGCACCTCTCCTGGGCACCTGAGTTCACCTTAATTGGTCCTTATAGGTGTGTGAGTCTTATCAAATAAATCAATCCTACGTACTCTCTGTGCTCTGCTCCAAAGTCAAAGGAAGCAAGGCTGCTCTGAAGAGCTCATTCTAAATAACGGAACACCAATATTTTCTTTCCAAGGATTGTGTGCTGTCAGACATCTATCACGGCAAAGATCAGGACCGCCACCTCCTGCTGGATACCCTCCTCATAAGAAGCTCAGATTCAATCCGCTTTTGTGTACTTTGGACTCTTGATCATCCTAGATCTCTGCAGTTGTGTTGAAAATAATAATAGACAAGCGCCCTGGGAAGCACTCTCCCCCTTCACTGCTGGGACGCAAACAGAGAAGCAGCAGCGGTGTAGGCCGAGGCGATGATATTATGAAGAGAAGAGAGTAGTCTCTTCTTCCCTCAAATCTAACCCTGTGGTTCTGAATTAGCCCCTAGTGGTGTCTGAATAGGGAGAGTACATCTGTTCAAAAATTAGATGCTTTACGGCTAGTAAGACTGTATTTGATGCTGCTTCATTCCCTTGTCAGAACTTGATGAATCACTTGATGATTTCGAAAGTACAGTGGGAAGTTATGATAGAACTTTGCCAGTCTCGTTAGCAGTCTTTTGTTCCCTACAGTCTCCTCTAGCTTTGGGGGCTTAATCCTTTTGATGACTTATTTAATGTGCTCTAGATTCCCTGAGTTTGGCAAATGATTCCCACATTAAAAAATCACTAACTGCCCCATTTCTGAAATTTATGAGCCTCAAACTTTGCATGGCAAATTTTCATCAAGCGGGCACAAATGTTAAGCAATTATATAAATATTTTAGACGATAGAGAGAAGCAGGCAGAAACCATTCCAAGTCAGGCAAGGTGGCAGGTGCCATTAGTCTCAGTTACTCAGGAGGCAGATGCCAGAAGACCAGTGGAGCTGTGAGTTAAGGTCAGCCTGGCAGTGCGGTGAGACCCTAACGTTTAAATTTCCTAATAAACAGCAGGCTTCGTTTTCTTCCTCTTTTATTATCTTTTGGTAGTATGGGGGTTAAATTCAATGAAAATTAGACCAAAGTCTGTGAGTCTCCCTGTTACTAGTATGAGAAAAAGTGAGCATGCAATGAATAGCACGCAGAAACGGTAAATAATTAGATATTCTCCCTAAAAACAATTTACAGTTATGCAGTAATAGTTAAATGGATAATAGTTAAATAGTTAAAAGTGACACTGATAATAAGTAGGGTAAAGGAACCAACTCAACACCTCCTAGAAAGTTCCCAGTGCCCCCAAAGATTGGTTCAGCCCAGTTTCATTCTGGGCAGGAAAACAAGGTAAACTGTGGGAAGGAAGGTTTTGCAGTGTCAGCCTGGCCATCTGCACTGCCAGGTCACACTTGTCCTCACACGCCCTTGGCTGGGACCATCTTCCGATAGATAGCAGGACAGTCTACATGATGTGTAGCCATTCTGACTGCAGAACGCTTGTGTTTCATGCTCTGCAGTTGACACGTTGCTGTTCTTAATGACTTTCTCCCCTTGAATCTGGCTCCATAGATGAACTCTAATGGGGCAATGGAGTGTGTTCTGTGGGCTTGAGGATTTGGCTCATGTGAGGTCCACCTTATGTTACCTGTGTGCCTTCTAAGGATGGGTTCCCAGACATCTGCTTCTCTGACCCTCTTAGCCACTGCATGTCGTCATCACCTTTCAGCAAGGGCCTGGGCACAGAGAGTAGGCAGGGTTGGGGCTGGATTAATGCAACAGCAGATGCCAAGTTAAAAATGAATGAAAGAAAAGAAACCTCCTCCTCCTGCCAAAAGACATAGCTGGGAAAGAAAGGAGAAAGGTTTTGTCAGTTTTGTGAGAAGGGGCTCTGGATTTTTGTTTTGGATTGGATCTTACATAAATTACTACAGCGATTTCTCCTGTTTCACCCATGCGACTAAATATTTTTCTTTGGATACATGTGGATAGAAGAAAAATAACACCACATTTTTCTTGTCCACTTCTGCCTTGTGTGTCAGAGTGTCTCTACTTAAATTTCTAAGGAAAAAGAGCCCAGGGACACTTTCTTACAAAGCCCACTGTCCTAAATATTTCAGGCTGAATGTCTCTGAAGAACTCCATTAGATTTTTTCCCCCCCCGCCAAGCAGGGCAGGGGACTATTACATAAAAGATTTTTGAAATGTTTGTCATTTCCCTGTAATTATTCTTGCTATTGACTATATTGACTAGCAGCATAATCTTAAAATCAAAAGCTGTACAGGCATAACAGACAGGCTAGCCATCAGTTTTCTTGTAGTTTTATTGATTGGCACCTTTTCAAGTAGATTCACTGGGCTCTACAATACCATGGAAAACTTTTCTCCCTTTTGTCACACAAAAATTGGTTATGGTACTTTCAGTCTCAAAATACTTTTAGGGAGTTACATAGCCCTATGCGTTGATACTCTACAGAATATATTTTTGAAAAAGAAATTGCAGTCAGTAGAATTTGCTTGCTCTTATAATTTATATGGTGATAATAGCACACATGCCCAGTGAAAGTAAGTGATGGCTCCCGCTGACTGCAGTCAGCATCATTCCTAAGTAGGTAGAGACATGAGTCCTGAAGCATTTTAAGGTTTTCACGGACCAGGTTTTCCTCCACTTGAAGCTTCTAGGAAACTATCCTGGCAATTCTCTAACATCTTGCTGTTTTTCATACTTACAATCATCCTGTACTTTTTTTTTTTTCATTTCTAGACAAAAGAATTTCACAAACTATTTTCTACAAATTTTTGTTGTCCCATGAAGTGACACCCTCAGAAAAGGTTTCTATGGTCACCTCTGCTAACAGAGTTCTGAAGCTCACTGAAGCTTCAGTAGAACTGGAACCCACTGAGTGCTCAGTGTGGTTTAGTCCTGTTTATTTCCAATCTGCCTTGATAATTTTTTGCTTGTTAACACTGACGACTATTTTACAGCAGGGCAATTCATGGAAAACCCTTTGGTAATGCTTGTCTAGATTGTTGGAACTGGTTTGGAGAAGGCAGATGCATCTCTTATCTCAAACCATTTGATCTGAACGATTGTGAAGATAAATAGGGATCCATTGCTGTTGGAAGTTGTCAGAGAAGCCTACAATGCAGACTTGTCTGTTTCAGAATGACGTGGCTGTGGTTGGGTTTGGGGGGGAAGGTCATCGATATGAATGAGTGTTATAGTTTGAATATGAATTGTCTCCCACAGGCTAATGTTTTGAGCAGTTGTTCCCAACTATTTTGAAGATTGAAAAAACTTTAGGAAGTGGAGGAGGTATGGCTGGCAGAAGTCAGTCACCAGGGGCAAGCCTTTAAGGGTTAGCCAGCTCTGTTTGTCTTTACTCGCTGGGCAGCCATTGCATGAAAAGCTGCCACCTCATTCACAGGGAACTGGACAGCCATTCTCCAGCCTCTCCCAATATGATGGTCTGCCAGCCTCTGGCACCATGGGCCATAGTGAGCCTTTCCTCCTGAAATTGTGTACATCAGGTATTTCTGTGCCAGTAATGTGGATGAGGTTCATATGATCAGATAAATCATCAGATCGATCCTCTAGGGGTGCAAATCTTTGAATGAGGGACAGAAGCTATTTGTCTTGTTTTGTTACAATGCCACTGGCCTTTGTATGGAATGCTGGCTCTTGTGGCATTTGAAGGGGTTAAATTTGAAGATAATTATGAAAGAGGGTATAATGTAAACCTAATGAGCTTGAGGTCCCCAAGCATATAGAGTTCAAGTCCCTGACGCCTGGAAATGGTATTCTGTATAGGGAGAGCACTTCTGTGGATCTGCTTCCATTAAATATCTTGAGATAGAGAGATTACCCTGGTTTCCTCTACCAAGGTGAAACTAACTCTGGGTTCTTATAAGGCAGAGGGAAGAAGAGAAGGTACCATGGCCAAGGACAGATGGCAGCACGACATAGCAACAAGCCAAGGAATGCTGTCAACAGGAACCAGAACAGTCAAGGAATACGTTCTTCTCTAGAGTCTGGAACAAGTGTGACCTTGCTGATGCCTTAATTTTGAACCATTAGTGATGATTTGGGACTTATGACCTCTGAACTGTGGGACTAGATTCCTTAAGATACCAAATCTAGCTGTTAGAGAAAGCTGAAATAGTATATATATATATTTAATACATTTCAAGTTTTGCCTCATTGATCTGAGCTCAAGGCCACTTCCTATATCCACAGACCTGAAAGGCCCAGGTCTTTAGATTTACTAGGAGGATTCATCTCTATCTTTGCCGTAGTGGTTGAAGCTTCCCCAGGGACCCCCGGTCATAGGAAGAAGTACATGTGAGAAAGTGGGCCTGAGAACTCCTAAGAAGAGCAAGCAGGATGGTGAGGAAAGAAGAGAGAACAGTGATTATGAAGGTGAGACAATTGCCTGGTGGCCAATTATCTCCTTCTTTTTTCAAATTTGAGGCGATTATGAGCACATAATTTATGGAGTGCAAAATTAGGTGGAAGCTGTTTATGAAGGGGGGTTATACTTTATGCCTTGTATTGGCTTGAACACAAGATCAGAATCTAATGGATCAGATGGGCATAAAACGCGTGCAGTTTCATCTCTGTAGCTATGTACGACCATATGACCCCCTATCTTCTGTCTGCCTCCCGTCACTGTCTGTCTGTCACTTATAGTTATCAAGGTTTTGTTTTGTCTGTTTGCTGTATTAGGACCAAATTCAAACCCCACACAATTAAGCATGTGCTCCACAACTGTGTTGTGGAAGTTTATTTTTAGTTAAGTTTAATTGTATGCACTGTTGGGTGAGGTTTGCCTAGGTCTTGGCGTTTTGTATTGTCTTCAGGTGTTGGATTTCTGTGGGGGATGTTTGATTGCTTGTGATCTATACCTGAGGAGTTCTGAGTCAATCAAAACACCTGAGCTCAGATGCTCCGGGTTCTGCTGTCGAGTACGGCATTGGACATGGCGGTGGTCCTTCTGCTGAGGCCTGGAAGAGTCTGCACGAATGAGAACGTCTCCTTGTCTTCTTTGTTGAACCGCCACAGCAGCGTACAGCTACACAACTGAGCTACACCTCTGGCCTTATTGATATGTTTTTCTACATATTCTTGTTAGAATAAACTTTGAATAAACTGACAAATTTTGATAAAGGTCCTATGTTGAAACTCCAGCCCCCTTTCTCTCATTGCCATTGCCAAACTCAGTCGCCCACTGTTACCCACATCCTGATAGCTTGGATGAGGCAGTTAGTTTCTAAAGATAAAATGGCCTTGTCTGGACAAACAACTCCAGGAGGAAGAAACTGCAGGCTTATATGTGGCTCCTGAAGTTGCATTTAACTTCCCATTCCCTAAACCTCCTGTACAAACCTCAAGTATCCTCTTTCCCTTCAGAGACACTGCTGTGTCTGCCTTTAGCTCTATGAAATAAACAGTTCTATCTGTTGAAGTCAGACTGGTCTCTTTCTGCCTTCTGTCTCTTTAAGCTGACTCAGAAATCTAACATTACTTGTTATGTTACTATCGTTATGATTTTTATATTACTTAGGAAGAAATAATCAAAAGTCCAGGAGCTGGGAGATTGCTGTTGGTAAAGTGCTTGCTGTGCATAGCATAGGTCCTGAGTTTCAATAATCAGCATCCAAGCTGGGTTTGGTAGCCTGTCTGTAACACCAGAGACAGGCAGATCCCTCAAGCTTGCTAGTCATCCAGTCTAAGCCAAATTAGGGAACTCCAGGTTAAGCAAGAGATATTAATATAGTTGACCTTTGGCTTCTATACACACATGCACATTTCCCAGCATGCATAGGTATACACATGCAAATTCATAGGTGCATGCACACCACACTCAAGTATGTGCACACATATACACATACACACCCCACACACAAACACACATTTTCATTGTGCTAGGATAACAAAAATACAATTTTGATATCATTTAGTAGAATTTTCAAATTATACAACCAAATATACATAAATTAAAATTTATGATGATCAAATATGAGAATACTGAAATGTTATTTGACTTAGGGGAAATATTTCTACAATCACAGTTGTATGGTGATATTTAAATTCTATGTATTTCTAAGTTCCATTCACACTACAAAGCTGCTGTCTTAGACATTACACCACTTAATAAGAGCAAATCCTTCATTTCCAAATTGGGGAGGCTTAGTGAGGACCAGTGGAGGGGACTGTGTATGGAGTGTATTCATTCTGGGAGATGAGCGTCTGCTAATACTAAAGACTGCCCTGGCTGAAGTAGCAGAGCAAGAAATCAGTCCAAGAAAAGTGACACCAGGATGACCTGAACTCCACATGCCCAGGACAACCCTCATGAGCTGGCCAAGATGATTTTGCTACATCTTGAGTCTGGCAGCTGGGTGGACATCCTGGGTTCTGCTGCATAGACAGAGCTGAGGTCAGTCTGGCCTTAGTTTAAGTGGAAACAAAGAGCCTTCTATTCATTGGCTCCCTGGGCAGTGTATTTTCCTGTCAGGTAGCTCTGTTGTTACTTCATCCCTTCATCATCCTGTGTCTTGTCTTTTAGGCTGTGATGGAAACATTCTGTGTGTTAGCGTTTTGTCCTGCTTGTATTCTCTAAACCAATTCCTTGCTGACCTTGACTTTTTCAATCTCATTCCCTTTGAATTGCTAGATCTTGATGAAACCACTGTTATGATTCTTTTTCCATTTTATTGTGACATTGAGCTCCAAACCCTGTTAATTGGTAACTCAGCACAGAGGAGACAAGAAGGATCGTAATTTTTCTGTCTTTCTCATCAAATATTAAGTTCAATTATCTTTCCTCCATCATCAGCAATTACATAGGTTTGCATAAACTCAAAACTGCCACAGCAGTCCTATTGCCTAAGTGCATTTCTGGCAAATATAAATGTCACCGTCAGAGGCAATTTACAGTACAATCCAAAAAGGCAGTACTCCTCAAAATAATCTCTTTCCCAACCTCAAATCTCTCAAAGGACAACTTAGAGAAATGTAGAAGGAGAAATGCATGAAGGAGAAAATAAAATTTAGTTGCCATAATAAGAAGAGACAATAAGCAAAGTAAGTGTTAATTTTTTGACCAGTAGAGTGGAGTGAGGTGATGGTGGTGGATGTGGTGGTGGTGGTGGTGGTGGTGGTGATAGTGCATGTGTGTGTGTGTGTCTGTGTGTGTGTGTGTATGTGTGTGTGTCTGTGTGTGTGTGTGTCTGTGTATGTGTGTCTGTGTGTCTGTGTGTGTGTCTGTGTGTGTGTGTGTCTGTGTGTGTGTGTATGTGTGTTTGTGTGTCTGTGTGTGTGTGTCTGTGTGTGTGTGTATGTGTTTGTGTGTGTGTGTGTGTGTCTGTGTGTGTGTGTCTGTGTGTGTGTGTGTGTGTATGTGTGTGTGTGTGTGTGTGTGTGTGTGTAGTGAAAGAGGCAGGAAATGAGGAAATGGGGGTCCCCATTTTCAGAAGGGCTTGGGCTAGCTCAATTAAAAGAGTCTTTCAACAAAAGAGGATGTGAAACACTGGCTAATGATGCAACTTTTGTGCAAGGCATTGTTTATCCACCAAGCAGGAGGACACATTCTTGCCTGGATGAAACCAGCAGTGTGGGCTTTCATTAGTATTGTTTTGGTGTATTCTCACCCTCATATTTAATGAGACAGATAACCGTTTCTTTAATAAGTTAGGTCAAGAGCACTCTGTAACTTGGAAAATGATTCTATAATCCCAACAAATTAAAGGAAGGATGGACTCAGGAGTTTTCATTTTCACTTTTAGCAAAAAATAAGCAATGGTCATCTCTCAAGATTTAACATACTTAACCTACTTTTTATTCTCAGTCATTTTTCTCATTGCGGTGATTCATTGCCTGACAGAAGCGACTCAGGGGAGTAAAGGTTTATTTTGGCTCACACATATAGTCCACCTTGGGAGGGAAGGGGCAACAGAGTTCACGGAAGTAGCTCCTCTCCTTGTAGAGGTAGACAGGAAGTAGAGAGCCTGGGCCAGAAGCACATATTTCCTACAAGGCCACCTCCCAAGGATGCCCTTCCTTCAGCTAGGTCCCACCTTTTAATGGTTCTATAACTTTCCAAAATAGCATCACCATGTGGCAACTGTCTTGGTTGCTGTTCTATTGCTATAGGAGACAACATTCCAAGTCAGCTTGTAAAAGAAAACATTTAATTAGGGGTTTGCTTATAGTTTCAGAGGGTGACTCCACCATCATCATGACAGGGAACATGGGGGCAAGCATGATTCTGGAGCACTAGCTGAGAGCTTTACATCTGACCCACAAGTTAGAGGCAGAAAGACAGAGGGACTGGGTCTGCTGTGGGCTTTAAAGCCTCAAAGCCCCCTGCCCACCACCCCCTCCAGGAACATACCTCCTCCAATAAGACGACACCTCCTAATCTTTCCACAAATACTTTCACCATCTGAGGACCAATCACTCAAATATATGAGCCTATGGGAGCCATTCTTATTCAAACCATTACAATGACCAACAACTCAAACACATGAACCTATTGGGGCTATTTCACATCCAAACCACAGCGTCCATGAGTATGTAGGACACAGAGTATGCTCTATGGGGGAGACAAAGAATTCTTCACCGAATCTTCAGAAGTTTATTCCTCAGTAGAGTTTGTGCACGTTTACTGAGAATGCTCCTGGAAGTCCTTCCATTTCTAACAGTTTAATGGAAGAAATAGAATAATAGTAAAGACAGAAATAATGGCCTTTCCTGCGCCACGCTCTCTCAAGTATTCTGGGAACAATCACAAATTGTGTTTAAAAGCAGAGTTTCTTTCTTTGAAAAACGATCAAGTTTGAAATCCATAAGAGTGAAAGTGCATTTCTTCTTATTTTTCTTTCTGAAAGGCAAACGACTTACTGCTTTCTGTTCTAATGTTGCCAGAAAACACAGCTCTGGTTTAAAGTAAACAGCAGCTGCACACTTTCTCTTGTGGGCAGGTGGCATTTACTCTCTGAGCTGAATTCAAATACAGTTACACTTTCAGACCTATAGTTTTATAAAGTGTCAGAACTCATATTTTTGTGGATATTATGCAGAGAAGAAAAATGTCAACATAGCTAATTAAATCCATGTTGAGGGAAAATATTAAGTATTTCACTCAAGAGAGGTTTTATTTGAATTAAATTGACTTGACGGGAAGACAAATCAATCATTTCAGTGAATGTGAACTCTATTTTTAAAAATTAGTCCTTTTATATTTGAGATTATAATATAATTGTGTCACTTCCCCCCTGCTTTTCCTCATTCCAAAGTCTCCCTTATACGTCTCCTAGCCCTCCTTCAAAATACATGGCCTCTTTTTTTCATTAATGTTCCTATACACACACACACACACACACACTCCTAAATATAAGCTGCTCAGCCTGTATAATGTTACTTGTATGTGTGTTTTCAGGGCTGACCATCTGGTATTGGATAAACAATTGTTGTGCTCTTCCTTGGGGAAGAGCTCTCCTGCTCTCTGCATTGTATAGTTGGCTGTAGTTCTTTCTGTAGGGTTGAAGCCTTGTGATCTGTCCCCTGCCATCACTTTAGCATGTCTACTGTGGACTTGTTCAGCTCATGTTTAGGCAGTCATGTTGGTGTGATTTTATGTGTGTAGCTTCTGGCAATCCTAGGATACACAGTTTTGTAGCAGACTCCCTGAGCTGTCACCCTTACTATGGAGCCCACTCCCAAAACAGCCCCACGCCTAAGGCTCAGGGGATATTCTGGATTGTAAAAGTACGCATTCTTTCTTGACACCATCTTAATACAGGCTCATCACAGATCAAAGAATTTTACATGTTATAAAGTATACGAATTATGCTTAAAGGCACTAGTGTGGCTCCTTAATGTATGTTTGCATGTGTGTATGCATGTTATGCATATATATACATGTTTATATGTAGTTAGTCTTTCAATTAAGGTTTTGCTACAGAACCCAAACTTGTGTTGAACAAATGAGCCTCCTGCTTCAGCCACCTTAGTGCTGAGATTACTGGTGAGAACTGAAAGGATTTAAGAAATATGAAGGCTAGGAATGCAGTCACATATAGGGGGAAATGCCTCCTATTAAGAGATGCCTTCCCAAGTAAGGCATTAACAGTACTCTTCAGTCTCCTCCCCACCCACAGGGAAATGACCATTAAGCTTATCAGCAGGATTCGTCCTTCCCCAGCATACCAGGAGCCACCCTGTCTCAAGGACGGCTAGTCCAAGGGCACAGGTTGACCACGCCCCCCCCCCATCCTGCGCACGCGAAACTCCCAACCAATGAGTTTAACAGAGAGCTCTGAGCCAATCAAAGCTGCACGAGCCCCCATCCCCAGACCTCTTTCCCCTGAACCCCATAAAGGGCTGGGGGGAAGGGATCAGGGCCGCCATGCTCATCTCCTGCGTGGGATAGGCGGGACCCGGAGCGCGCCGGTTATTAATAATGAATGTCTCACGCGTTTGCAGTGGTTCGTGTCTCGTGGTTCCTTAGAAACCCGCCCGGCTTGCCCTAACAGAACTATCACACTTAGCTTTGTATTTTTATTCTGTAAAATCAAACAGTATATTTATTTGTTTTAGTTTTTATCATATTTGAAGCAAAATTTTGGGTTTTATTAAGAAGTGAGCTGTGTCTGGGCATGGTAGTATAGCGTATACCTTTAACGCTAGCATTCAAGAGGCAGAGGCCAGTGGGTCTCAGTGAGTTTGAAGTCAGCCTGGTCTATATAGTGAGTTCCAGGACAACAAAGGCTACATGTGGTGAGCCCTTCAGACTCTGGGCCTAGACTCTGCTGTGAGCCTCTGGCTAAAATTGCCTAGTTCCTTTACTGGGAGATCTTTTGAGCATAATTGAGTCACAAAATATTATAACTGCCTGAGAGAGGCTGGTTTCGGGGATGTCAAGGTTATCTAAAGGAGTGTCCTTTCTCCAGCTGAACATTCAGCCTTATCGTGTGAGACGATTGTCCTAGATGAGCATCTAACCCCACCTAGAGAAGCTACTTCCCTGGGTAAACAATTAGCTTCCCTGAGACATGTTACCTCCCAGGATAAACGTCCTGCTCCGGCAGGAAAAAGGGAAGTCTCAAAGTTTAGGACTAATTAGAGAAAGAGATGTTTCACTCATGTGACTGATATGCTGTGTTCTTTGTGATCCTTATCTTTGTAACTGCTGTAGCCCCTTGAGGGAAGGGGTATAAAAATTGAGAGAAAAATTAAACGTTAGCTCCTTTCCATCTGAGCTCAATGATACAGTGTGTGTCTGGTCTATTCCCTTTCCTTCTCGTCTCTTCCCCCTCTCCTCATTAGGCCCTTCAGTCTCACACCCCATCCAGGTACTGTCAGACTTGCCAGGCCGGCCCTGGCAGCTACATAGTGAGATCCAGTGTTAAAAAAGAAAAAAAGAAAAGAAAAAAGAAATGAGCTATGGTAATAGAAAAAATAGGGCATTTAAAATTTCCCACAATGCACTGAGAACTAAATTAAAAACAACAACAAAGTGTAGCTATTAGCTAGAGATGTTGGCTTGTGGTCATTGTTAAAGAATCACATTATTGAGCTGTAGCTGACATACAAAGATCTGCATGTTTTTGTGTGTGTTATGAATTTAGAGATAAGTCTACTTCCCTGAAACCATTACCCCATTCAGTGAACTCATCTGTCACCTTCAAGTTTCCTTCCATCTTTTTCCATCTCTCTCCCTTCCTCCTCCACCTCCCCTCTCTCCTCTCCTCTCCTCTCCTCTCCTCTCCTCTCCTCTCCTCTCCTTTTCTTTCCTTTCTCTTCTTTTCCCTCACTCCTCCTTTCTTCTGGAACACTCATGACAAACATTTTGAGCAAAATTCTACGCATATACTACATTTTTGTTAGCTTTAGGCATGGTGCTGGAGCCCCTAGGATTTCCTGGTTGCTCAATCTAGACTTTGTGCCCTTGTAATAGTTAAAAAATAAAACAAAAGAAAAAGAAAAAGAAAATCTGCCTCTAGGTGGAGCGGAGCCATACCCTTATCTCCCTCTGTAAAGTTACTCCTGCAGGATGGGTTAGGGACTGTGCCGAAGGGGCCACCCCTCAGAGGACAGTGTACTTTCCTTACTTGAATTTCTGCTCTAGTGTAGTTCCTACAAGATGCCATGAAAGGCGTAACTACTCCTTTTTCTCCTCCTGTCTTTTTTCTTTCTTTCAGAGTTTGCTTTAAAATTCCCAGTTAAGGGTTTGGGATTCCTTAGTCTCTTCTAAGGTTCCCCTGCCAGGCACCTGGATCCCTAGTCCCTTCATGCTTACCCTCTAAAAGCCTCTCCTCCTGGCAGCTGTGACACAATAGTTTCCCTGCCCCATGGTTTACTCTTCAATTTCTGTTCCTGTCGGGTCTTAAATTCTCTTATTAAGGAGACTAAGAACCCCAAAGAGTGGACTCTGATGTCCCCCATGTTATGTGATGGCTCTGCCGAGTTCCCTTGATCTCTGGTAACATTTTTTTTCCTGCCTTTTAAATCTTTACTTGGCAGAGAAAAGGAACCAGGTTTCTGGACTCTGACAAGCATGGCCTCCACCTCCCAAAGGTGGCTCTGTCTCTGTCTCAGCTTTCCTGGTCGAGTATTTTAGAGTCCCATGGACGTGGGATCATGGCATATGTATCCTTCTGCGTTCTTGTTGTCCTCCAGGTTTGTCTGTGTTGCTGCAAACCACAGGGTTTCTCCTTGTTTGCAAAACTGAATAATACTAATTAATAATATTCCATTGCACGTGTGTACCACAGTTCTTTATTCATCTATCCACCATGAATATTATGGTTGCTTTGCTGTTGTGACCTCATGAATTACGTTGCAGTCAACACTAAGTTTTTTTTTTTTTTTGACACCTTGGTTTCAATTCCTTTAGATAGACACAAGAGCTGGAATTTCTGGCTCCAACAGTAGTTATGTTTTTCAAGTGTTTGCTTCAAGTGTTTAGTTTTAGAAAACTCTTTATTGTTTATAGTTTCTGTTCACACCCCCATTAGCAGTCTTTTCTGATCTTCGTCAGCACTGACTGGTCTTACTGTTTTTTCTTTTTCCTTTTTTCTCACAGCCAGGTGTCATTTCACTGTAGATTTGAATGGAATCCCTAGATGTTTGTTGACTTCCTGTACCTGCTAGACATTTGCACGTCTTTGTTTTGGAAATGTCTGCTTAGATCCCTTGCCCATTTTTAAACACAGACAGTTTGTTTCGTTTTGTTGCTCTGCCTGTACACTCTGAGTGGTAACCCCTTTGAGATATACAATTTGCAAGTATGGTTTTCTCTTTTCATAGGCTGCTCTTTTCACTTCCTTTCCTGCTTTCGATGAAACACAGAGTTTTTCACCTTGAGGTGTTTGTGCTTGTTTGATTTAGCTGGTGTTGGTGGTGCTTTTGGTACAGCATCTAAGAAATCACAGTCAAGTTCAATGTCGAGAAGTTTCTTCTAGCAGTTTTATAATTTCTGGTCTTACATATATTCTAATTTTTATTCTCTCTTTGAACAAATTCTGTGTTCGGTGTCGAAAAGGCATCTTTTCTTCCTTTGATGTGTGGATATCCTATTTCCTCGGTGCCACCCATTCAAGAGACTGCCTCTCCCACCTTTGTTGTGACAGTTCTGTTTTCCAAAATGCATTGCCCTTTCTAATATACATGCATGCCATCTGCAGACAGAAGGCATCTTACTCCTCCCTTTCTGATCTAGATTTCTTTTCATCCGTTTCTTGTTTATTTCTTTCTAGAGCTCCGACTAGTTCTGACTATATTGAATAGGAGCTGTAAAGGCCCTTGTCTCATTACAGATCTGTCACTCCCAAGGCCCAGGTTTGATCCCTAACACTGAGAGAAAAAAGTTAAAAAAAAAAGAATATGACATTGCAGGAGAGACTAAGGCAGAGGCTTATCAAGACTGTATAGTTTGACTTCTTTTGGATTTCCTATGGTGTGTTCCTTCCTCCTGCTTACAGGGCCAGGCCCTTTCCAGAATGGGGATCTTATGACTCACAAGAAAACAAGATAGACAGTTTATAGTTTATCAGAGCATCATGGCCGACTCTTGTACAGAAAGTTAGAGTGATCTTTTTTTTGAGGAGGGGCATTGGCTTTGGGGGAAAATAATTATTTCTATAGGTACCTTATGTCAGGGAAATTCTTGGTTGTGTGGCTTTGCCTCAGAGAAGAATGACTTACAAGAGACAAGTTGCAACAAAAGACCGCAGCAGTCCCTCAATTCCAGTCCTGCTTCAATCTCTCTGTAGAGTTTTTAGAAGTAGATTTCTTTTTTTATATACTAATTAATTTTGTGTGTGTTTCCCCCCCCTTCCTCTCTCTCTCTGTGATGTTTATATGTATCAGAGCTCAGCTTTTAGGAGTTGGTTTTCTCCTTCTACCATGTGGGTCTGAGAGATAAATACTTTTTCAGCTGAGTCATCTTGCTGGGCACTAGAAATAGATTTCTAGTAGATTTTTAATAGATTTCCTTGTGATTTTAGTACATTTGTACTATATTTTGTTCTTATGCCTCTTCAACATTGATGATTTATTAGAACTCATGTACAAAGCTTCTAGGAACAATAATTATTTATAATACATAGAGCATACAATAAAATGTCAGCAAATATCTTCATGAATGTAAAATTTTATAGCATATTTTCTTTAAAAGAGGTAAAAAAGCCTTCCATGCAATATAAAATGAACACGCAATTGGATCTTCCCTCCTAATAATTTTATCTGAAATACCTACATTTGAGAGTTCCTTTGAAAGAGCAATTCTCAGTCCTAAGTGTCTGCAGCTGACAGTTAGTGGTGGTTTGCTTTAGTTTGTAGGACTCTAGACAACTAAATAAAGGCTCCCTGCTCACACTTTTATTCTAGGAAGCCGTATTCTGACAATAGCATACCTGGAATTACGGTGAAATAACTGTAGCGATGAGACAAGCAACTGTGTAAGTCATACACGGAAGAGGTCAGGATTCTTACTTGACTCACAGACGATCCTTTCCTTTACAATCCATTTGATCTTTACCGTGTCTGAGCTTAAAATATCCCAGAAGCTGCTGAGTGCAAGTTGGAAATCTCACTCACACGCTCCAATAGGCTGGGAAGTATCTGGAAAGTAATGAAACTAAGTAACTCAGTTGGGAAGTCCTGTGAGATACACATGCTCACGAAAGGGCACATTTAAGAGAGAAAGCAGAATGAGGAAGGGGCCAGAGGTGGTGTGAAATGAGCTTGGAAATGAGCTTACTAGCCAATTGTGTAGTACCAATGCTTCTGTGAAGGCAAAGTGAAATCACTCAAAGATATCAATTATGGGAACTTACCCCACCACATAAGTGAAAAAGCCTGGGCTCTGGAGCTCTCTGGTGCTCAGTATTATGCCCATGTTCCCCCACCCACCATTTTATACAATATCTTACTATATCTCATTTTCATCTACTTTGCTTACATTTGTTCAGTGTCTTTCTTAGTAACATTTCAAATATTTACTTTTAGCACTTATGTTTTGGATAAGTGTGTGTGTGTGTGTGTGTGTGTGTGTGTGTGTATGTGTTGGTGGAGTCATTCTGGGTTATTTCTATTTTCTGGAGCAGAATGACAACATTTTTCTTAGTCTTGTTATCATCTAGGTTAATCTGATGGAGTCACAGGAGGAACATTTAGAAAACTGCTGAAAGGACAAGATGAGTTTCATCTCAAGTCCATTTCCTAGCTCTGCTTACCTGGTCCTTAGCTACATGGATTCTACCTAACCTGAATAAGAAACAAGAGAAGACATTCAATGCATGCTGATTTTCCTATCAAGTCTATTCCCATAGTTATATATTGGTTACTTTTCTGTTGCTGTGATAAAATACCATGACTGAATCAGAAGGAAAGTTTTATTTTTAGCTTTTGGTTACAGAGGGATAGGGTCCTTATCACAGGGAAGCAAGGCATGGTAGGAGGCATGGCTGCAGGAGCAGGGAGCTGGATGGTTCTATTTCGTCCACACACAGGAAGGAGAAAGGGTGAGGGGATCAGAGACAGACAGAATCAGAGACAAAGGCAGAAAGAGACAGAATAGGAGAGAGAGAACAAGAGAGTGAGAGGGGGAGAGAGAGGGAGGAGAACATGAAGTGGGGTTTGGCTATAAATCTACAAAACCTGCCCCAGTTATATCCTTCCTCCAACAAGGTTGTACCTCCTAAAGGTTTCACCATCTCCCCAAATAATGCCATCAACTGCAGACCAAGTGTTCAGATACATGAGCTTATGGAGTACATTGCTCATTCAGACCACCTCACTTTGCTTGTGTTCCTGTAACTAAAATACCCTCATCTGAATATTTTTGAAATGGGCTTATGAACATTGGTGAAAGCAGATAGCTTAAAATAATCAATATGTCCTTTTAATTTCTCCTTTTAAAAATTTCCTCTTTTAAAAACACAGTGTGTGCATGTGTGTGTGTGTGTGTGTATACATGCAGGTGTGAGCATATTACTGCACATGTGTGGAGGTCAGAAGACAACCTTGTGTGTTGGTTCTTGCTTTCTACCTTGTTTGCAACAGGGTTTCTTGTCCATCAATACGTATTCCAGGTTCACTCACTCACACAATTTGGGGAATTCTTTTGTCTTTATGTCCCATCTCACCAAAGGAGTGCTGGGAATACAGAGCAATGTACTACCCTGTCTGGCTTTACATGGCTTCTGGAGATCCAAACTCAAAGTCCTCGTAGTTGTAAAGCAAGCATTTTACTGATTGAGTCACCTCCCGGGTAAATTATGTCCCTCTATCTACAACAATCACATTCTGTCGTTTCTAATATGTGACTTAAAAAAAGATTTATTTTATTTATATGAGTGCTCTATCTACATGTACACCTGTATACTATAGGAGGGCATCGGATCCCATTGTAGATGGTTGTGAGCCACCACGTGGTTGCTGAGAATTGAACTCAGGACCTCTGGAAGAGCAGTCAGTGCTCTTAAATGCTGAGCCGCCTCTGCAGACCTCATATGTGACTTTTACGTTTTACCAGTCATTAGTATCACCTGGAGATGGTGCTTACTCAAGGAGATCATTGTGCCCACCAATACTGTTCTTAGTGTCTAATCAGGTGATGCCCCCTCTGCTGGGCTGGATCACTCTGGAAGATCTACTGTGCTAAGCAGTGAGATCCTTTCCTTTTTTATGCTTATGAATGTCCATTGTGTTTCCTCTTGAAACATTACCTTAAGTTTATATTTCTCTCTCCTGAGGTTCAGAGGGTAGGCAAAGGAACCATTTTCTTGCTAGAAAATCATTTTGAGAGTGCAGATAACCTCAACCACAGGTTGAGTTCAGACCAACCACAGGTCTTTCTCCCGCGATAGAGGAACTTCTCATTCTGTTTCAAATCCCTACCAATTTTGTCTATGTGTTTCTCGATTGCTGCCAAATTGATGATCTGTGGCAACATAAATACACCCATGGATGCCATAATCATTTATCATTTTGAAGAGCAAATCAAATGACTCAATACTTTTACCTTTGTTTGCATGCTTTTGAGAAAATATTCAAGGAAATTCTACTTTTAATTTTCTTCTTATGAATTACTTTATACGAGGTCTCACCATACTTCTTACTCTGGCATTGAAGTCACAGTTCACTTTTGACAGCCCGTTATATAGGCTATCGAGGTCTCTTTCTCATGTAAATATGAGCAAAAAACTCAAGTTAAAATTGCATAGATCTACTCATTAGCAGTATAATCTCCACAAGCCTTCTAAGTTGTGGTTTATACGGACACTGAATGTCTGAAATTTCTCAGGTGATAGAGTATTTCTTTCTGTATGGGAGGCTTTGAGTAATCACAACATTAAATTTATTTTAGGAGGAACAAAATCAGTTTTATGTCACCCCAAAACTTTATTTCTCTAGTAGGATCAGGTTGTGGGAACTCCTGATGATTAGGATTAATTGTAGTCATATTTTTTCTATACAGAGTTGCCTATAGAACCCCCTAAAAGTGTTTACAGATTTCCCCATCCCCCCATGTTCTGATCCTTATATTGTGACTTTTTGCATTCATTATTTTTATTTTAAATTATCTGATGAGCCATCTCACCAATCCTCAGCAAATTATTCTATCAGTTAGACAAATGCATTAAGTGGCTTAGTTTTTTTTTTTCCTCCCCGTTTTAATAGATTTCGTTTGGACTGTATGGCAGATACTGTAGTGGAAATTGTCATCCCTTTTCCTGGGCACCAAACTTCAGCACTCATAGCATGGACAGTTCCCTGCACAGCGTGGTCTTCTCTTTTAAATATCTTTGCTCTTTCTCAAGACTTGGAAAAGCAATTTAGCTGCAAGCAGTCGCAACTTTGAGATTCAAAGATGTGTTAGAAGATGTGGAGCGGTCTCAGCTAATATGGAGTGGGAATTGGACAAGTGGTTTAAAATCACTTTGTGAGGACAATCCAGGCCTTCTTTCCAGCTCCTCGAAGTGTTCTTAATAGGACTCCAGTGACCCACAGCTCCTGAACACACCTTTAGGTAGCTTAGCCTACCCCACTTGCTTTATGCCTTTGGTACAATTTCATAGTATCATATTTAAAATAAGCCATAATTCCTGTGATCTCCAGACTTTGCTTCTAAAAACAACTTAAACCAACATTTTGCAAATGAGGTTAGGGTTCCTCAGGAAAGGGCATGGTTAGAGATAAGTGCATAATGCACCAGAAAATTCAAGGGTCCAGCCCATCTCACAGAGGAAGATTGGTGGAATTACAATGCTATTAATCATTTCTACAATCAGAAAAGAATTTTTAAAAATTCACATTATGACAGCCCCCCCCAAATTAGTACATTTCTTAAGTGCAGCAAGATTTTGACTAAATGTTTCAAAAATAATTATCCTGTCACCACACATGCTAATATATTATTGCATAAACTCCTTTATCCACAATTACAAAGCTCAAGAATGTCAAGGGCTGATTAAAGGCAGATGCAATGAAGGTGTGAACAATGCTACATTTGTGAAGCTCCTTTTAATATTGACAGGCATCTGGTGATGAAAGCTTAATTTACCAATACATATGTGATGTTGTGTAATTAATCCCAAGACTTCGATTTCATACGCTAACAAGAAATAAATGTAAGGCACCTTGAGACCCCTATGAAGCATAGCATATGGTAGACTGGCTCTGCATTATTCTCTTTGAATAGCAGCATTTTAACTACACAAATCATAGTGTAGTTTTACTGTGGTGTAATTCATGTGTGATTTACTCAGGCATAAATTTTCAGTAGGCCAGAAATTACATAAAATGAGGCACAGTTGTAAAAGTCAGAGGATATACAGATATTGCCTATGGGAATAATTATAAATGAGGAAGTGATTATTTAGTTTCTAGAGGGGGCAGTTAGTTACCCCAAGAAGGTTCAAGATAAGAGAAGTTTGGTGGAATCAGCACCTTTAATTACACCAAAACATTATGGATGGTAGCTCTTTATATTGGTCAAGATTACTCACGTTTGCGCTGCAGGCACTTTGCTGACTAAGCCACTTCCCCAGCCCTCAACTGTCTTTCAGCTAAGAAGAGCTGATCTTTTCCATCACTTTTGTCAGTGATACTAGTTACTTTTCTATTGCTGTGATAAAACATCACAACTAAGGCAACCTATAGAAGAAAGGGCAACCTATAGAAGAAAGGAGTTATTTGGCTTATGGTTCTTGAGGAATAAGAGTCAGTTACGGCAGACTAGAGCTATGGTGGCTGAAGCAGGAAACTGAGGACTCACATCTTGAACTGCAAGCAGAGAGTGTGATCTTGAAATAGCCCAAGTTTTTAAACTCTCAAATCCTCCCTGCAGTGAGAGTCTTCCTCCAACAAGGCCATACCTCCTAAGTGTCCCCAAACAGGGCCATCAACTGGGTACCAAATAGTCAAAGCCAGGGACTGTAGAGACATTTGTTATTCAAACTGTCACATTAACTGATTCATTTCAAGCTTTTGTTGCTATAAAAAATGATGGTTTCTAATACAGAGGTCACAAAATTATGTCTTTCTAAACATCAAGCAAGGTTGCGCTAATTCCTAGGAAGTAACTGTCCTCACAACCTACTTCCCTTTACATTCCTGTTATTACCTCTCTCTTGTCTGGGCTCCTTGAAGCAGTCAGTCACTGGAGACTTTTTCATTTTTCCTCTGGCAAATTGCTTATATTCTTTGCCCATTTCTCTTTTAGGGTATTTGTCTCCTTTGTGTAATTTCATAGGTAATTAGAGTTTATGGAGTGGGCATAACTTTATTTAACCTTTTGATTGATTTCAAGACTTTATGATGCTGAAATGAATATTAAATTCCAATGATCTTGATTTTACTGGTTTCTGTATTGCAACGTTTTCTACCTAAACAGTAGCAAAAAAAAAAAATGCTACTGTCTACTTTTGAATACTTTTTCTTAAATACACTACTTAAGGACTTATGTTTAATTTTAAGTTACTTCAACCAAATTTCCTCTCAAATAGGAAACAGTTTCACAGCATTTTAAAACTTGTCCTTTTTCTCTTCAGCTAAGAATCTATACATCAAACTCTCAATAAGCATTGCTTTAAATGCATAGACTCTCCCTTTTCAATACTAAAATAATATAGATGTTTATTTTTTATTAACACCAAATTGTAATAACTAAAAATTTTTTATTGTAAATTTTGAAATTTCTTTCTCCTTTAAATGTAACTAGATTTGTTTGATTCTGATAGGACAATCTTAAGATTTTTTGCATGTTTGTTGTCTACAGGGATTTTCTGCATGGCCCTGGTTGTCCTGGAACTTGATCTGTAGACTAGGCTGGCCCCAAACTCAGAGATCTGCCTGCCTCTGCCTCCCAAGTACTTGGATTAAAGGCATGCACCACTACTGCCTGACCTGAGATTTATCTTTTTATATTTCAAAAATGTGCAGGCCATCTTTGGATAGTAATTTTCTCATATGAAGTTTAAACTCAGCATGGCATTCCTCTACCACAAAATAAATATGTGAGGGCGAAAATGTCGAGGCATTTAGGCAATAAGAACACACACACACACAAATACGTGTGTGAAACTCGATCGAGATTGGAGTTACTGTAATGATCTGGAAGATCAACCAGGTTCAGATTGATATAATTTTAAGACAAGTAAATATATAAAACTATAGTATTATTATTTAAAAAGCTTTTATGAATGTATGATACCGTGAAAGTAAAATAGCTAAAAAGCTCATGGAGGGTGTCACTTTTCTTCATAACGAACTTTGGCTCTGAATATTTATAAATGAAGAAAACGATAATCTTAAACTTGGCTTTATTTTGAATCTGTTTCATTTTTTTAAAATTTTTACTCTTTAATTCTGCTAATATGCGTGGTATGTGTATTTGAGTGAAGAACTCTTCCAGAAGAGATTACTTGGGTCCCCTGGAGCTGGAGTCACAGTTAAAGTTAAGTTGCTTGCGATGCATGCTGGGAATGGAACTCAGCTCTTCTGGAAGAGATGCAAATTCTTTTAACTTCTGAGTTATCTCTCCAGTCCCCCACCTTCATTCATCTGGGAACAAATGTCAAAATATGTTTTTATGGATTCATAATTTGAGTGGAAACTCAGAGAAGATTGTATCATTGGTTATATGTGTGTACATACACAGTAACGTTGCTTTCATCTGTTAATAAAAACGAAAGGAATAAGTTGCTCACTATCATTATGACACAAATGATAATTTTATTGACAATGTCACATGTTATATATTGTAGTGTTCTGAAGTAGGTTGGCCAAGGCTTTTCCTGTTTAGTCAGTGATAGTTTAAAGTAAATTATAGCCATTTATCATTCTCTAAGATTATCCTTTGCTGCTATTTGATCTCATATTTTCAGATGGATTTCCATTAACTTGCATATGTATGTCAGTTTCAGAATAAATTTTAATAGTAAATGGATTTTTAAAAAACTTTAATAAATCAAGGGTCTAATATTTGACTCCTCTGCCACCAAACCTCCTGTCGCTTATAACATGTACTACTCAACAGTTTTAACACATGCAGTTCCCAGTTCCTTTTTACTATGTCTTTTTGAGACTTCATGTCTTGTCTGTTGATTATCACTCCTTTGATGGGATGAGTCTTACTCTTATTCTTTGGGAAAGAGAAACTCGTCATATGACGTATAATAACATCATTGTTTATAGCAGCAGCTGACTTACTGGAATGCTGTATTAGAACTTCATAGTGAGAACTATAAAGAGCTATGACTCAATCATAGTTCTGTCAACTTTCTGAGTTTCTTCTCAGATGTGTCACAGCTAAGGAAGTGCTTGTGGTAGAAAAGATGTCCACTGTTGATTATTTCATGAAAAAGAACTACTCTAATTGTTTGTTCATTGTGTATTTTACCAATAAACTTTATTGACCATGGTTCCTAAAATATTGGGCACAGTTATTCAGCATTTTGATCTTTCAAATGTATTATCAATCTTGTTAAAAAATTTTGTTTCTAGCACATACTAACAAGTAAAAAGCTCAGGGTCAGGAATAGGTCACCTTGTTGGGTAGTTGTTGGCCAGAGGAGTTCCACAGATCTACAAACATTCAAGCTATTGGCAGTATTTTTTGGTTATCTTCTTCTCAAATGGGACCGTATGATCCCATTTGAGACATTGAAGACATTGTGTACTTGAGCCATAGACCAGAAAGAAATTAAGATAATGCTGACTTGAAATCTCCAACCCTTTGGTTAGTGCTGGAAGGTCCCATGTACACCACCTTAAGAGAAAAGTAATTATCATGTTTACCCAGCTGTGAATTTTATGAGTTACAATACCAAAAGCCTGGGAAGACACACCCACTGGTATAAAAGTGGCCGAATGTCATGGGGGGTAACCAACGATGTTCTGTTTGGATTTAAAGCCATAATATAGAACCCATATTTGGCACCATTATCAACACCAAGAACCTGTGGCTACACAGGCAATGGACTCTAGAACAGAACCTACTACTATTACTATGCTAAATGGTCAAAATATTAATCTGTATCCTAATGATTTATCATTATCTTGATAAGTTAGTGCATCTCTCAACCTTTATACGAGAAACTTATTTTTTCAGTAGATGGTGATTTATGCAGAGACTCACAACTGGTCAAGATGCAGATAAATGACTGGGGGATGCTTAGTTCTAAAGAAGGCATATATATCTCCTCCTCTCAAGGCTCAGGGACCCTTAAAGAAGAGAGAACAGAAAGATAATAAGAGTCTGAGGAAATAGGTGATGACAAGGAAACATTTTTCCAGAAACAACCTGACAGATACACAAACGAACTCACACTTAGTTGTGACAGCATGATCTGTTCAACTTCAAGTCAGACCAAATCCCAGCATGGAGACAGAAAGTAAGTGTCAAGTCTCGCCCCTACAGGAGGAGCTATTGGCAACTGATAACTACTGTAAGATGGGAGCACCAGTTTTCTTTAATGGGTGTGACCCCCTGGTAGGTTTACCAAGCTCCAGTGGATGGCTGCATATCCGGGAATATGGGTACCACTTACTGGATTTGAAAAAAATGAAGAACAAAGTAGGACAGGAAGGGAAGTAGGTTAGATATGGTAGGAATTGGGAGAAGGAGGGTAAATATAATCAAAATAGTATTCAATTCTCAATGAATTAATTAAAAACCCTATGGCTAAATAGCATAAGTAAAATATAACCACTATTTCTTAATTTAGCCTTTATTCTTTTCAAATTGTATGGCCATTATTAGCACCTATGTTTCTTATGCCTTATATTCTTAGCTAGTGTTTTGTACTTAAAAATATAGTAACAGGGAAAATTGTTTTTAAAACACTTAATGAATTTGAAGTATTTAATTCTTGCTTCTAGTACCATATCCTGAAATTCTGTGAGCAGAACAATACAGAGACTTGGGAAGCATGGATCAAGCATTTCCATTTTCAGTCATTAAGGAACACTCACAGAGAAGGGATAATTATTTTCTTCTGATTATGAAACTTCAGGGTGCGATGATATATACAGAAATTTTGTTTAATTATAAACAGAACAGACTGTAATTTGGCATAGTGAGAGTGGCTAGAAAAGTAAGGTTCAAGTGCTCCTCAAGCTGTGCCTACTTCATTAATGAGGAGTTGTTGCCTTCACTGGCTTCTGGCTTCTTACCTAGGAAATGACGAAGAAAAGTGTCTGTTTAAGTTCTAATACCAGTGATAGTGTAATCGTAGACTATTCTTCTACAGAAAAGCAAAGTTGTTACTTCCCCAGTCTCTCTTGTGGGTAAAAAAGTACTAGGAAGTATTTTGAATATTATAACTGGCTACATAATTCTTTATCAATCATTAATAGATTTGTCCTGTGTTGGGCATTGGTGTGCTAGGTAATTTATAGACAGACCTCTTCTACAACTCTCAAAACTACAGTATAGGGTCACATCATTGCCCCTGTTTCAGGAGATGACTGTCATTATAGCTGTTCTAATGTGAACACACTGAGGTTGTTTGTGATGCCATGCCATTACACAGAGAATTCACTTTTCCTCCTTGTATGCAGGTAGCAGAAGGGGAAGAATGTTGCCTCATTCCTGCTCAGATTGAGTTCATTTGCTGCTGTTGTTTTAGTTCTTGTTGTCCTTATTCTCCAATTTCTTTTACATTAATTAATTAATTATTCTCTCCCTCCTTCTTTCTTCCTTTCTCTCTGTCTCTGTCTCTGTCTCTGTCTGTGTGTGTGTGTGGGCGCACATGTGTGCATGTGCACACACATTGTGAAGTCAGAGGACAATTTGGATAACTTGAAGGAGTCGGTTCGCCATGTAGATTCTGAGGATAGAACTCAGGCTGTCAGGCTTGGCAACAAGCACCTTTACCCACTGAGCCATTTCACTGGCCTTTCTGTCCACACTTGTGAACAAACCAATGACTGTAGGGAAAACTCAGTGACAGCTTTGGACCTTACCTCTTGGTATTCCCCCTTTCTCAGAGATATCAGCTCCTAAAGTCCTTGATGCTTTGCAAGCCCATTTTCTTCAGGTCCCTACATTTGTTAATATACATTTTTCTCTTTGGGCTTTCTAGTTGTTTTCAGCATCAGTATCATCAAACACAATAGTCTGCCATACCTTTGAAAAGAATTCTTTTGTGAAGGGATTTTTCCTTTGGAAACAAATTCCAGTATTATGTTGGAATTACAGAAATTTGATTGTTGTCTGTTTGCTATTAGCAGTCCAAATTGCATGAAAACGGAAAGAATATGGTGCTCTCAATACTGGTCTGATGAGAAAAACCGTCCATGTGTCAGCTCATTGGCATTTCCACACACTGCTATTGCTATTGTGGCTGGAAGAGACATGCTAAGATTTCAGATTTTTGACCTGTATTATCTTTATAACTTAAAGCACATTAAATGATTTATCTGATAAAACAACAAATACAAATACAACAATTACAGCCTATTGTGTGTATAACATAAAGGCCATATGGAAGCTTTGAAAATTTTATCATGTCAGAGAATTCCATGGTGTTAATTTCATGACTTTTCTTATGTTTCCCTGATTTGCAGGGAGGAAGCATTAGAAATTGAAGTTACCACCAACTCTGGCTCCATAATAGAACTATGTGGAGACATTTAGCAGTATATATTGTATTCCAGTTCTTGTTCACGGAGACTGTGACTGCATTAATGTGGGTAGGATGCAACTGTCTTCAGTATCTGATCTCCTGAGTTGTACTTCTGCAAATGTCTTTTTGTAGAATTTTTCCTACATCCTTGGGGTCATTTTTCTCTTCTTCGAAAAATGCACTTCCCCAGAGCACTTACATTCACACTGATTCCTTATCAAATCATTGTAATTCTTTAACAAGTCATGAGTTTTGCTTCACAATCCCAACTATCTATTTGGGGCCTATCTCGTACTAAGTTTATATCACCATAAATATATCCCAGTTCCTGGTAAAGAGAAACATGTAAGGGTGAAAATCAACCAAAAAAGCAGATCCTCTCTGGAGAAAATGCTTAGGAAAACGGGGAAAACTATTACAGACCTGAGGAAAGCATACTAGGGAAAGATGATATTTGGGGCAATAGATTCTGTTGTGGAAGTTTATTTTTAGTTATGTTTAAAATGGTTGTTTTGTGCACTGTTGTGTTTTGGAGTTTTGTATTGTCTGCAGGTGTTGGTTTTATGTGGGAGATGTTTGATTTCTCATGATATGCACATTTTATCAGTAGAAGACCTGAGGAGCTTGGGTATCAATTAAAACCCCTGAGATGAGGTGCTTAGGATTCCACTCTCCAATATGGCATTTGCCATGATGGTGCTTCCCTCTGCTGAGGTCTGGCAGGGTTCACATCTATGAATATGCTTCCTTGTCTTTCTTGGTGAGTCCACGCAGTGGTTAACAACTACAAGATGCATTTACTAAATGCTTACTCTGCAGAGGGGAGAGCAGAGGATGGAGAAGATAAGAAAAAGGAGGGGAGGGGGAAAGTGAGCAAGCCAAAGGGATGACCTGATAGCCTTCAGAGACAAGCAGCTGGGCAAATTTTAATAAAAGGATGCAATAATTGAATTTGAATTTTTTTGGTACAATCAAGAAAATAAGAACCACTATGCATGACTCAGAAGATCAGTACTTTGCTACAAACTGGCCTATGAAACCTACTATAACTCATTGAGATCCTCCCCCTCTCCATTTTTAAAATGGTGCAAATGATTAATTCTTCCGATTTTATTTGGGGTCAGCATAGAATGAAACAGTTGGAGTTGATAGACAGGACTCTACTTGAGTTGAAGTAGTTCAGAGACAGCTAAAATGTGGAGTCATAATTCTATCACTGTTAGAATGAAGACATCCTGGGAAGTCATAAACATTTTAATACAGTAGATATTCAAGCCTAGCTCACTTAGATTTTAAGTTATCTAAACTTTAAGGTTTTAAGAATTAAAACTTAAGATACTTCACAGGCTATAGGGCCATAGAATTTTTCTGTCATGTGGTATAGGGATGAGAGGAGAAAGAGAGAGGGGAGAGGGAGAGAGAGAGAGAGAGAGAGAGAGAGAGAGAGAGAGAGAGAGAGAGAGAGAGAAAGTGAAACTGCCTGGGTTTAAACCTGCTGGTCCATGGCAAACAGGGAAAAAAGGTTGTCCCTGAAGGCTTTTTACTGCAGTGGGATACCTCTCCATCCTGCTTTGCATTAGAGTTGCCTGTGGAGTTGAAAAAAATGCATATGTTCACATTCTACTCCAAGCCTATCAATAAAAAATTTTTGGATGAGGAATCTGGGCATGTGTAGAAGAGAGCCACAGGGAGTCTGAGGTGTTCTATGCTTTGAGAAGCAATTCTGTGATATATTCTCAAAAGAGAAATATCAAAGTAAGTGAGAATAGTGATCACTTTTGGAAATTACATCACCCGAGATGCCTGAGTCTGGCTACCAGGTCCTAAACTCATTAGTACCAAAGTAAGTAATGTCAGAATGTCCTTGGCTTTCAAATGGAGATGTGGCAAAGCAGCTGCTGAACTCATTTCTTGCCCTATCTGGGATACGTCCTGGGGAGAATGTCTGACTCTGCCTTCCCATGTGGATCTTATTGAAAAGCAATAGGAATTTTCAGTCTGATTTGTCTCAGGAGTGACTTCAAAGACCCAGAGAGTACAATTGCTGTCTGTGATTATGAATGCCCACACTAAAAACGCCAAACTATTATTTTTCTTATTGGAAATCCACCTGTTCCTGCATCAGGGGATTTTGCATTTTAGAAGTCTAGACTGATGATTATGTCCTGAACCTCATGACAAGTGGATCTTCCCACTTGCCACTGAATGCTAGACATTTAGCAGTTTTTTCTTGTTCATACTAGTACTGGAGCTCTGAACCATAAGGCCTGGTCCTGAGTCCAAATTCTTTCTTGCATTAAGAGAAAATGATATATATATATATATTGCACACACACATATATAAATTATTTCCTGTTTTGATATTACTGTTTGGCATAAGAGAAATTCTGACTCTACCTTGATAATAGAAGTTTTAAATCTCACAGAAATAATGAAACAAAAATCCAAGAACATGCATATTCATATCTGCAAGCTCTGCCAGACCTCAGCAGATGGAACCACTGTCATGGCCAGTGCCATACACATAGTGGAACCCTAAGTGTCTCTGCTCAGGTGTTTTTATTCTATCAGAACTCCTCAGGTGTTTTACTGATATCATGTGCAGATCATAAGCAATTAAACAACCTCCACATAAATCCGAAACCTGCAGACAATACAAAATGCCAAGACCTAGGTTAGGCCCTCACCCAACAGTGCATAAAACAATTATTTTATATATAACTAAAAATAAGCTTCTGCAACACTTTCCAGCTTGAGATTTCCTACAGGGACTGTAATTATTAGGGTACTACAGAAGGACGTACACTGGACCACATGTGCATTCTCTGAGAGTCTTTGATGACCCTTTACTATTGTTATAGAATAATGAAAGTTAAGTTTCTCTAGGATTGAAGATTATGCAATGCAATTCTCAATTACTTTACTCCTGATATAGGCAGTTAGCCAGCTGAGCATTTCCAGTATGTGATATCCTTCAGTGATAAGGATAATATCTGATGTAGTTGTTATCCTTGACTTAGCAGACTCAGCTCTTCCCTCTACAAATTGGTGGCCAAATTGACTGGATCTGGAGTCAACTAAAACACTAAGCCACTGGGCACTTAGGGTCTTTCTTAATCAGATTATTTGAAACATGCAGATCCCTTCTGGTAACAGCCCAGCAAAAAGTTCATGGAGGAAGGAAACTTTTGCTTTTTTGCCTGGTTTCCTTCAAAGGAAACTTTTGCTTTTCTGCCTGGTTGCCTTCATTCTTGCTGGCAAGATCATCTACCCCATTGCTGCTGCATTCCTTTGTTGATATTAAAATCATCAGGCTTTCAAAATAGACTGGAGACTGGCAGGTCTCCAAGGGTCCTTGAAGCCTTTACTATCTGATTGGGAATGCTGAGACATCCAGCCTCATGGGCTGAGCTACTACTACCTGTTTGCTTCTCTGGTGGCAGACAGCCACTGTTGGGCTACCAGGACCATATGGTCCCATGACATCATGAAGAAAGCTCCAGTGGGTTTGGCCCCACCCATTCATCCTTCTAGTACGAATATCATGCATCTTATGTCTTGGAGCAGCTCTACTTTTGCTTGCTGATATCCACAGGACTACCAAGGGACCCGATTTCTCTGGTTTGGCTTCTCTATTTATTCAGAGATCATTGCATCGTGGTCTGGGCCAGGTAGGCTGTCTACTGTTTGAGTTGGCAACAGACCTTATCATTATCACCTTATCATGGTGCTAATGTTTTAATCATGCAGAATGACAGCATTATGAAGGCATGGAGGGTTTTGGAGAGAATTTCAGAAAATTTTCAGGAAAGCTAGTGAGGCTATTTTCCATCAAAGCTTCATCAAGAGTTCATGTGTTATATAAAAAAGCAGAAATGTCTCATGGATAAATATATTCTTGCTTGTGTATTTTGCTGCCTTTCCCTTATATTCCTCTGGATTGAATATCAAGGTACAAGGTTATATAGAATAAATTAATAGAAATACTAATAATAGCTGGCATACATTTTGGTTATGACTAGTAGAAAACTAAACACAAAATTGTATTTATGATTAAATAATTAACTGTTTAATGTTACAAGGAATTTGGACACAGAATGCCTTAGTTGGTAAGTTGAATTTGGCAGTTGAATATTTTTATCATCATAGACCTGGGTTCATTTTATTCTTATACATGTATATGTATGTATTTAAGACAGGATCTTACTATGTATTCTAGACTGGCCTAGATCGCACAGTCCTGCTTCAGCTTCCTAGATGCTTGGATTACAGAAATGGGTTTCCATTAATGATTTCCTTTTATTTCTATACCGTGTTTTTCTTCTTATGGTTTCAATGTGACTCTTATACCTTTAAAAACAGCTTCCATGATCCTGGCAGAAAGGAAAAGGGTAAACAGCCAAAGCAGAATACATCCTAGACATATACCACTCTCCATTTACAAAAGCCTACCTAGAGACTTCTCTTGACATTTTCCTGGTGGGAGTGAGCTGTATGGATAAACCCAGACTTAGGGAGACTCAAGGAGAATCTTTCAATGCTTCGCTGTCTATTTTGGAAGAAGTGAATGCAACCTAATACTGTAAATTTTTTTTTCTTATTTCAGACAGATTCTCAGTTTGTAGACCAGGGTGGCCTCAAATTCACAAAGATCTACCTGCCTGGGATTTAAAAGAAAAATATACCACCATACCCAGCAGTGCTGTGAATAATTTTTGTATTCACAGTTTAAAGAATACTATGGTGTTTTATCTTGATTTGGATTGGATAAAACTTAATGTCATCCTGTCATGATGTAAGTAGCATTTGCTTAGAAACAGTGAGGATGAAGGAAACAGATAAAGAAGAGAGCAGCAGCCTGGCTACCCCTACCTGATAATGGTGTCACCGGCTCTTCCTGCTCCTCCCTGACTCAAGGCAATCTCCAGACTTTGAGAATGGTGCCAAAGCCCAGTGCTGGGGCTAAGCAGATGTGAGTAACACACTTGCAGGATGGTATGGATAGGACAACTTGAGGAAATGAATTGTTTTAAATCCCACCTCAGTCTGTTGCGTATAAAGAAATTTCACATAATTCTCATTAGCTAGTGCACTCACTCATATATCACTGTGACAAGTACCTGACATGATTGAAGAGGAGGAGAGATTTGTTCGGGCTCATGCTCTCAGAGGGTTAAGTCCTGTTTTCAGGTTCCATTGCTGTGGGCCTGAAGCTTGCTTGAGTCCTGATAGGAAGCATTTGGTGGAGCAAGGTGTCCCCCTAATGGAAGCCAGGGTAATGAGAGAGGAAGAGAGGTGGGGAGTGACCTGTGACACAAGGTACATCTTCCAGGGCACACTCTAGACTGCTTCTCCAGCCAGGGCCAACTTCCTACCATCTCTCCATAATACCATCAGTTTATGAATTTGTCAATGGGTTAACCCGCTGGTGAGGTCAGAGCCTTCATGGTTCAGTGACTTCTCCCAATGCTCCTCCATTAGTTGACAGCATAGCGATTGACAGCACGAGAATCTGCGGGACATTTCCGTGTCATAAACAGAAAATGCTTTTTCTATTAGAGGAGATTCAAAGAAGTCAGACAACTTGCATCTGACAGTATGATGGATGGTGGAGCAGAGGGTCACAGACAGGTCTAGCCCCAAGGTGAATTTCATGTCTTTCCACTAGCTGGGAGAAAAGATTAAGAGAAATCACGTGGGTCAAAGCTCAGCAAATGATCTTCCTTATGTTCCTTAAGTAATCACAGAGACGACATTACTTCGGAATTCATCAGCATTATCAGCTTGTGCCGATGCGTTAAGCATCCAGGCAATTTTTAGCAGTGAAAAATATACTGGGGTCTTGACACTGTTTTGTTTTGTGGTAGCATGGGGCCCATTTTACATGTCTTTTCAGAATCAATTTTGAGCCAGTAAAATGAAAGTCTTAGAAAGCATACAGATTTATAAACCATGAAAGCCTTGGTGTTCTGCAGTGTTCCTTTCCGCTGTATAGAGTTTGAGCAGCTTTGGTGATGTTAATTAAAAAGTGGCTCTTGGACAGTTTGCTTAATGCCGCCAAATTCTTTGATAGACACATGCTAATTGCTGGGAGGAAGCACTGCACTGTTTGCATTCAGTTCTTAGTATTAAGAACTACAGTTTATAGTAGAGAGAAGATGGATGTGCATCCTAAGCATCGTATTACAGTTATTCTGGGTTGGAATTTAAAATTCTTGCATTGTTATCCTTGGCGTAGGTGGTAAAGCATTATATTTTAGAGGCTAAATTTTTTGTTGTTGTTTGTGGACAATTTTTCTCTTGTCTAATATTATAGTTGAACAACTTATATGAGATGATTTGGTATATTGTGATGGGCATGGGTCAGCAGACATATATAGTGTTGAAGCAAGCTTCTTTCTCCCAGTGTGGGATGGAACATGTGTGGAGAACATGACTCTGCTTTGCTAGTAAACATCACAGGGAAAAGGGAATCACTCAAGGATAGTGTAGTAGTTTCCATTTTTTTCTTCTATGAGAAATTCCTTTAAAATTCTTTTAAAAACAAAACATTAAAACAAATATTCACACATGTTACTTAGAATTTGAGCATGTGTGCGGGTATATGTGACCATGCATGCTCCAGTAGAGACCAGAGGTTGATGGCTGGGCTTTTTCCCTTTATCATTCTTCACCTTATTTTACTCTTTGAATTTTTTTTGAGAAAGTATCTCTGAGAGTGACTAGACTAGCAAGTCACCTAGCAAGCCCCAGGAATCTTCCAGTCTCTGCTTCCTACTACTGAGATTACGGGTACATCTGCCCTTTTACATGTGTGCTAGGTATCTGAATTCAGGTTAGGGTGTTTTTACTCATTAAGCCATCTCTCCAGCCCCTCTTCCTTATGTTTTAAACAAAAACATTTATTTTCTTAGTAAATTGTGTGTGTTTGTGCACTTGTGAGTACAGGTGTCTTTAGAGTGTAGGTGATGGGGTTGGATGCCCTGGAGCTGGAGTTATGACCCACACAACCCGAGTGCTGGGGAAGTGAACTAGAGTCCTCTGCAAGGATAGGGCGTACTCTTAACCACTAATCCATCTATCCAGCCCCTGCTAAAATTTTTAATGGTGATTGACATGATAAAAATGCTACAGACTTTAATAACACTTTCAAATAGTTTATGATTTGTTAGTAACATCAGTGACTCTTTACAATGAGGAACAAGAACCTTTATGAAACACATGAATTAGTCAACTCACATTCAGTGTTCATGCTATATAGCTGAGTTTAGTATAAATGGCCTGAAAGAATACCTTTATAGAGAATTGTACATCTGTGTGTGAGAGAAGCTAAGTAAAGAAGCCAGGAGTACCAGATGTCTCAGGAGGACCTACTACCTGTCTGCTGGCTTCCGGAAATGTGTAAAATTCCATAGACATCTAGCCTTATGTTCTATGACTTCCTTAAATGTTCACACGAGGCTGCAAAATGACACAGTGGTCAAAGTGCTCATTGCACAAGCATGGGGTCTAGAGTTTGGGTTCCCAGTTTTGAGACTCCCATGGCGAGATGGGAGTCTGAGACAGGAGAATCCCCCGAAGCCTTTGCTGTGGCAGGGAAACCTGTGCCTCCACTGGGGTGGGGAGGAGAGGGCCAAACTTGAAGGTGCTCTTTGATCTCCCTGTCACATTCTGATATATAGAATTGTAAGAGGAAGCAGTCCAGGCTGGCTTCAAACCTGCTACGTAGCTGAGGGTGACCTTGACTTTGTGATTCCCCAGCCTCTACATCTCAAGTGTTGGGATTCTAGCTGTGTGTCATGATACTCAGAACGTCTTCGTGCTAGGCCAAGCATTCCACCACCCGAGCTACATCCTCAGCCTGTATTTTGTTTCTATTATTCTCAAGCTGTTATCATCGAAAGGCTAAGAAAAAAATGAAAGCACATATAAAAACTAGTTGCCTCTATCCATTGATTTTTTTAAAATAATAAATTTAGGAATAGGAAAAACCAATGGATCTGTACAGGCCTAATGGTGCCTAAAATGGAAAAAGTAAATATTTGCTTTAAATGAGAAATTACAAATGGGAAATACAAAGAGAAGTAACAGAATCTAAACTCATTTCTAAGACAAGTGGAATACAGGCAGGTCAATGACATCACTTCGTCATTGTGTATTATTACGTACACTGTAAATTAATAAAAATCTATTTTTCATGCATCCTATTACTTGATCTTGAAATAAAAAAAATGATGGGAATCTAATTATTAAATAAATAGGTTTTACTTTACTAAAATAGGTAATTAGGTAATAGGTAATTACTACCTATTAACTAGAGACTAGTTGTTAAACAAGAAAGCTAATTCTGTCATTTTATTTTGAAGGCTGTGTGTGCGTGTGTCTGTGTGTGCGTGTGTGTGTGTGTGTGTGTGTGTGTGTGTGTGTGTGTGTGTACACATGCATACCATACTGGTCATGTGGAGATCAGAGGACAACTTATGGATGTTGGTTCTCTTTTTCCACTGAGGAATCAGGTCATCAGGCTTAGTGGTAAGTGCCTAGCAGATGAGTTGTTTTGCTGGCCCACACCAGAGTTAAATCTGTATCCCTGGTGGATGGCCACATACCTAAGTATATATGAGCAGCGTAGATTGGGCTTGATGGGTTTAAAAAAACAAAACGTGGACTGTGTTTTATGAGTACAAAAGGGGGTAGACATGGAAGAAGTTCCAGAAGTGTGTGTGTGTGTGTGTGTCTGGTGAATATGATCAAATACATTGTAAGAAATTTCCAAAGAACTAATAAAAATAATTTTCTCTGAGAAGTAATATCAATAATTTAGAACACAGAGCAAAGCATTGTTAAAACATGTTGCTGTTGTTTAATAAATGCCACAGGAGCAACTACCTAAGCCCCTCAAAACCCGTGCAGGTGTTTAATGTCCATAAGTAGATTTAAAGACTTCAGTGGCTAAGCCTAGAAGCTAAGGCACTGCTGTTTCTGACCCCCTGGAGTGACCTAGATTTGTAGAGAGGAATCCAGACTTGTTTCTTCCGTCTCCTTAAATCACCTGAGAAGCTTTGGGCAACTTCATTTCTGAAAATGGGTTTTGGGACTGATTTGAGGAAGGAATAGTTTAATTAAAATAGATATAAAGCCCATTTGTGCATATGGAGCTTGTAAGGATGAATATTTTCTAATTAGGTGCATTTTCATCTAAATAGCTAGTTACCCATGTAAATAGGAATACGGACAAAACATTTTCCCACTACACTTTTATGGGAGACACACATGTCAACATCAAGGAAGCTCATATATAGTCCCAGACTAATTTGGAAATGTTTCCCCCATATTTCTCAGCGTTTTAAGTTATGTCTAGTTAAACTGCCCAATGTAAATTTGAGAGTAATTGATAACATTTTGATGTGGGTCTATCTGGCGAGATCAATTCTGAATCAAATGTCGTTAAGCTACGCCCCGCTCTTGTCTAGCAATCTCCTGCAAGTTGATTCCCTCCAGGAAGAAAGGTGGTGTTGGGGTCACAAAACTGAGGGAGGACAGAGATGTCCTGCATCTGGAAAAGCTGAAACCTACAAGACTCACAAAGACCCCTCCCCAAGATTATTGAAAAAGTAAAGCGGGAGGAGACTCTGAACTCCTGAGCTGCCTGGAGAGGATTCTTGTATGTAGTCGAAGCTCCAGGGAGGAAGCCTTCATGAGTTGCTAAGCCCAACCCAAAACAGATGATGCAGCCACATTAGTGTTGTCCCATTTTCTTGCAAGCGATCCAAATAAAAACTCGTTGGTTCACCAAATTGGATTTTGGTAGATCTGTTACTTTGGTCTGTCAAGGGTTCCCTACCTGGAATGAGTCTTTTGTGTCTGCCTAGGAAGAGTGTCACCCAACACACATGTGCTCTGGCTAGAGCATTAAGTATCATGAAAATGTAAATAATCAGATGCCTAAGACAAAGATGAGGTAGAGAAGCAGAATGTGAGAAACTGAATTTTAGGTAATATTTTCCTTTTGACTACGGACTGAATTTTCTCGTGCTAATGATTTTACAAGGATGAGAATTTCCATGCCGATGGAGAGCTGGATTGTTGCTGGGTCTGCTGTAGCCAAGTTATCTTGAGCTATTTTTAAGCCCCTTAGTAGCAATTTTTTCCTCACCTCTGTACTTGACCTAACATCTGTGTGATTATTAGGTAAGTTCCTTTTTGCAGTGTGCTGGTAGATAGCATCTGGGACCCACAGCTGAGCTATAGGTCGTAACCTCTACCTTTGTCGTATCTTTGTTGTAACCTGCCAACCAGAAGTTCCCAGGATTGTATTTTAAAAATTTTCTTGATTTACGACTTTTTCCTGTTACTATAAAAACTTCACAAAACTGATGCCATATTGGAACATGGTATTCGGGACAATTTGAATATGTGTTCCCACACTATGGCTTTCAGAATAAAAAATGTCTCAATAGGTGTGACACCTTTGAGGTGTGATCTATATTTTTGCATCGATATGACTGGTAAGAGCTGACACTTTACCAAATCAGAATACTGCATAGCAAAGTTGGCTAGGAATCCTTAATTGGAGGCATGGTGGGAGTTTTCATAACAGGTGGACTGAAGTCAGAGATCTCACCGCCATTTGCACTACAATGACTTTAAGGACTTCCAGCGTCATTGTTTTATTATTTACTTGTTTATTGAGGAAAGCAATGACGTGTGTAAAAACTTTATGGAGGACTACAAGGAAGAGGTACTATCTCCACTGTAGGAGAGAAATGGCAATTAGCATTATACACACAAATGTAAAGATGTGGTCAGAAGCCTATGGCTAGGGAGTTCACTGCCTTTAGAGGGAATCTGGTAGTGATATTTTGTTAAATGAACATGTAATTAAACTTCTCTTTTTAGCAATTAAATTTAAACTAAAAGACTTGAGCAGCGCTTAAAACTAGTCAGAAGAAGCTTCATTATCAGTGAGCTACAATCAAAGCAGAGATGCATAACTCATCAAAGTACTGAGAAAAAAAGACTTCTGAATACTCAGCCCTAAATGGGACATCTGTGTCATTCACTGGGAGTCCCAGGCAATGCCCTGGAAGAGGGGCATAGAAAGAATGTAGATATTGGGGGATAGAGAGGAATACTATAAACTACTGTCTTCTGGACACGACGCAGCAATGCCAACCATAGATACTCAGCATCTATGACCGCCTGTGCAAGGACTGTACATGTACGTGCACACACACACACACACACACACACACACACACACACACTACAGAAATGGAGGAGGAGGACTAGTTTTAAAAAGGGGTCAACAAGAGTTTGGGGGCAAGAGAAGGTAACAGCGATGAATATTATCACAATACATTGTACACAGTGAGGGACTGTAGAAACAGGACAAGGGGTCCTGTTAAGGAAAGCAACTGTCAAACTGTTGGAGCAGAATAACTTAATGAGTTGTGCCATATCCGTTATTATGAATATCATAGCTTCTGGCTTTGAATCTTAGATTAGGGAGAACTTTTGTTTATATACAGACAGGGAAGTCACTTAGCTGATGTAGGGGGTCAGAAACCTTTTTCTATAAAGAGCAGTTAAAAATAATCTGCTCACTTTTGAGGAAACTGTAACCCCTGTTTTAGCTACTTAGCTCTGCTGCAGTGAGAGGAAAACCATTCCTTGCACCATGTAAACAACTGTGGCTATATTGTGATAAATATTTCTAAACATCACAGGCAGGAGGGATTTAGCCCTTCTGTTACAGTTTCGAGACCTTTGTTCTGTTCTGATTTTCCCATAGAAGTTACGAAAAGCTCTTGGTTTAAGGGAAAATAAATAATAGATGAATCCTATTATAATTGCATGATTCTGTCATTTTTACAAACTGTACAACAGCCCATCACAGTATGACCTTTGATGGAAACAATAATCCTATCATTGCTGCTTTATTAGATCCCAGCCTATAAGCATTGAGAAAGCAGCATTGACTTATTTAATTTGTGTATTCCTCATGAAAAGCACAGAGTTCATCCCTAAATGTATGCAATAGGTACTTTATATGAAACTTCAGGTGTAGAAATGCTTCCAGGACACTTTAAGGACAACTCAAGTTCTGGAAAACATTTTTTTTTCACACAACCACTATTCTATCTACAAATGTTTTACTTTCCTTTGGAATTGTTTTTATTGTTGCAACAGGAAGACAATATTTTCCTCTGAAACCTTTTGTTCAGAGGTTCTGTGTAGTCAAAGGCACAGACTAGAAAGGCTTATGTCAAAGTACTAGTGAAGGCAGAGTCTTGAGAGCTAAAATCCAATTTGGAAGTGTTGTAAAGATTGTGCTGTTTGTAGCTCTGCAGAAATAACTCACAAGGTGAAGCCAGATTGTGTCCTCAAAGCTTTTTGTGAGATCCGTAAATATTACTGTAGTGTCGTAAATCCCCTTAAGTTTCCATCACAGCTGATGGGCAGAGTGTTGACCGGAAAGACTTTCAAAGAGCAAATGTCTCATTTCCTGGAAATGCTCCACAGCCATTGTCGGATAAAGAGGTTATAGTTTCAGAGACAACAGTTGAATACAGCCAGTGAATTCTCTCCTTGAGACCTTCCAACTCTTTCTATAAGTTTAGTTGCGAGGAGGATAAACAAAGATTACTTGTGAAATGAACATATTATCTTGTTTCTAGGTCCACTTTCATTTGACAGGCCCTATGTGTCCTCTGTCCTGAATGAAACCTCCACCCAAGATCCACCGTCTAGTTATCTTAGAGAGTCACATTTCTGTCATCACTTGTCCTGAGCAAACTTTATTCTGGAAGTTAAATACTACTTGTAATTTCCTAAAGAAAATTTGAGTAAACTATATGAAGCCACAACTGGAGATATTAGAATTTAGTCCAAGGATTACAGTGATGTGTTAGAGACGGGAAGCGCATGAAACAAGGCCTGTGGCCGTCAGTGTAGACAAAAGAGAGTTTCTAGGATGCAGTGTGTGGTGGGTCAATTCAAGCAGAAGCCACTTTGAGTTCAAGAAATGGAGGCAAGGTCAGTCATGGTGCTGTATTCCTGTACTTCTAACCTTCAGGAGGCTGAGATAGGATTGCAAATTCATTGTTTACCTCGGGTGATAGCAAGACATTTTCTAAAAAAACAAAACAAACAAACAGAAAGCAACAACAACAAAACACAAGCAGTTGAGAGTTCAAGGAAATAAAATCGTATAGAGTCACTAAGTCAGAATCGTGTAATGAGATTGTTGCTCAAGGAAAGAGGCCTTCATACCTACTCCAAACCCACAGACAGTTTGTATAGTAGTGGTTCTTGCATGTCTGTTGAGTTAACAATGGATTTGGGGCCTAGGAAAGAAATATCAGAATTATTACTCATAGATTACTGCTAAGCAAGATTGGAAGAGGGCTGTTCCCATTAGGCTGGGAAATTTCATAGTCAATGGACCGTAGGTCCCATTTCAGAAATGCAGACTGTGAAACATGTTAAAGTATTCAAACATTCAAAGCTTCAATAGAGATGTGAAGATATAAAATGCCTACATATAAAAATTAGAATGTGTAAGATTAGAGAAATACACTGCATGGTATTACTGTATCATTTGATGTCACAGAAGTGAAGTTGAAGGTATTAGGATAGACTACCTCAACTGAAACACAGAAAGAAAAACAAAATACACTATATCCACAAGACAACTTCAAGTGCCTAATATACATGCAATTTTAGTCCCCAAAGAAAAGTGAACAGAAAAATGCATGTAAAGATTACAGCTGACGGTTTGCCAAATTGGATGAAACTGTAGGTCCATAAAGCCAAGAGAGCCAATAAATCAATGAATAAATGTACATGGCATGTATACTCCAATAAAACAAGTTTAAACTGGATGGGGGATGGGAGACTCCATTTACATATCACCTTCAAAAATTAAATTTAAGCAGTAACAAACGAATAGAATGAAAATAAATGTTGCTATAATGCTAATATCAGTCAAATTATTCTCTATTACTAGCAAATAAAACGCATAGACAAGACTATCATCTGTGAATAAGTTACTGCTGGGTCCAAGAGTCGCGCCCACAAAGACCACAGTGACTACATGTGTAGAAAGCAAGAACACTTTTATTCTGCAGAGCGGTCCTTCCTGCATGGGCAGCTACTTTACAAAATGGTGACCCCAGGGTGAAGGCTCTCAGGCTTTTTGTAGGTAGAAAAGGAGGATTTTAGCAAGGGTGATATAGCAGGAACGTAATTGGTAGACAGAGAGACAGTTACATGAGTCAGTTTTTGGTTGGTCTGGGCACAGATGGCCAACTGCCCACATTCTTATGACACAGATAGTTAACCGTAAGACAAGACACTCCTGCCTTCCCGTGGTTGTCTTCTTTTCTGATGGGCTGCCCTCTGGGTGGGGGAACTTTTATGGCCTTTTTCTGGAATTGATGACTTTTCAGAATCAGGCCCAGGTCTAGCCTAACATGGATTCCAAATACAAGACATAGTTACTCAGGCCCTTCATTACCAACTTACTAAAATGACCTATAAACTAAACTATTTATTTACCAAATATGGTACACCAAAATACATGGGATAAAAGCTGAGGAACCGAGGAAATAAATCAAGCCACCAGTTAAATTAGAGCTTCTACATCGTTTCTCTGAGGAACTGAGAGAATAATTACGCATATAGTCAGTGAGCTATGGAAGACTCCACAAGCATTCTCAGCCAACTCACGCGATTGATCCTGCAGCTAGTTCCAGAGCTGAATACACACAGTTTTTCAAGTCAAAGAGATGATGAGCCAGCACATGACATATTCTAGGTGATAATGAAAGTTTAAATGATTTTGTGAGGAGTCAGGCTGTACAAAGCATAGCCTTTAGCTGGATAGAATGAATTGAAATCTAACAAATCTCTGGAAAATCCTCAGATATTTGAAAACTAGCACAATTCTATATAAATCCTGAGTCAAAGAACTAGGTAAAAAGAAAATTTAAAAATTTTTTGATGTAAATGATTGGGGAAACCAGACATACTGAGGCTTTATTAGAAGAAACCATTGAAGTCACTCTTACGAACCAAAGGAAAAGAACAAATGAAACTTAGCAGATGAAAGAAAGTAAATTTCAAAGCAGATATCAATGATTCTTTGAGAAAGCAAATGAAATCAATAAATTTATAGTCAGACTAATCAGAAAAAAAAAAAAACAAAACCAACAACCAAGTAATAAATGACCAACGCTGAATAACTTACAAAGAATTACCATTGATTCCACTGATACAGGAAGGGCAATGTCATGTCTACTGTCTTTACGTTTTTCTCCTATTTCTCTTTAGTACTATTAAACTCATGAAAACTATCATTTGAAGTTTTGTTTACAGGTTCTAGCCAAGGGAAGGCATCAAGACACTTGTAAGCCACTCCCCTCTAACATGTTAATTTTGTTCCGTTTCCTGTGTGAAACTGAGGCTCATGGGAATCGTAGTTGCCTTGGATTCAACTCCATGTTACAATTGGAGATGCTGAGTTAAAGTGGGAGATTCTATGACAGGATTTTAGTGAAGAGTCATGTTGTCATGTAGTCACACGATCAGGAAGGCTGCTCTTAGTGCTTAATCTGTGGGTAGACTTCAGGAGGGGCAGTGAGCAGCCACGACACGCATCTCTGGATCTGCTTCTATCCCTGCTTTGCCAAAGTTATATTCAAGTAAAAAACTTTAAACCAGTGTGTAAAGCCTGTACTTTGAAGGGTCTTATCTGTACAGGACGAACCTGCTAGGACCTACTTTATCAGTCAGGTCCGGAGATTTAGAAGGACAATTTTATTTACAAGGATATGTAGCAATAATGACAGAAAAGTTATTCTTCTTTAGAAGCATCTTTGCAAACGTTGAAAATGGACGATTCTGCTGATCACATGCTTAGAGTCTTATATTGACACAGGAAGAGTATTTTTCTTTATACCTTTAGAAATACATGGTATGTTGCATAATTTAGACAATAGTGTTGGGAGTCCAGTAACACATGTAGAATTTTTTTTGAGGAGTATGTGAAATGATTAATATAATTTTATGATCTAAATGCAATCAAATGAGAGCAGGATGGATTTTAGAGGTTTTAAAAGAATGTTTTGAAATGTTATTTTTTATTATATACAGCCAAACTTATTCCTAAAATATTGTTTTGTTTTTGTTTTTGTTTTTTTTGTTTTTGGTTTTTTTTTTTTTTTTGTAGTTCTAGGGACTGAACCTAATGCCTTGTCCAAGATTTTTTGGGGGAGATGGGAACAAATGCCTACTCACCCCAAATAGGGTACCAATGACAGACCAAGGTACCAATTCCACAAAAATCCAAGGTGAACCAAGTTTACTGGATTTACTTAAAGAGCATACAGGAGCATGGATGACCCAAAGAATCCTCACCACTGAAACGTCTCCCTCTAGCCTGGATGACAACTTCCTTATAGCTGCACAGGTTAGGTCTTCCACTTCAAAGAACCTTCCTTTTTCTTTATATATGTTATCCCTCCTCAGGATACTAGACCATGCAAATTTAGGGAGAATTACAGACAGCTGGGAGGAACTGTAGGCAGGAGTGGCTGGAATCTCAGCTGAGATTTCTGTGAGGGAAGGTCAGTGGGCCAGATCATGAGGGTCTCTTGCTGGGACATGTGCATAACATCTTTAGTTTTATTACAAGTACACTTGAAGCACAACTTTATCAGAAATAATTCACTTAAGAGTTCCTAGTATATTTTCACTGAGTGCCAGAACACCACCATCTATCACGTAAGAACCTTTCTGTTCCATAATTCATTTATTTGCCAATGTAGCCAACAGGAACTAATCTGTATCCTCCTAGGTCCAGAGCCACATTTGCTAGGCACATATGCTCTTGTATTCTTACCTTACTTTCACAATGCAGTATGGTTTGTAGTGTTTTTGAAGTATGAAATACGTTGAGATTTATTCTGGTTGTGTGTATTTACTTTGAAAGCCATTTCTACTCAAATAGATTTAAATTTATATTTTTTTGTTATAGCTACAAGACTTTTTTGCATTTTCTTCAATTTGCATGTATAGCACACATTTTCTCTCTAACATTTGTGGTTGTTGATTTATTTTTTATACAAAGCTTCATTAAACATTGTTATTATTCTCAATGAATATACTTGGGTATGTTGTGATTGTTACTATCATTTCCTATTTTCTAGAAGAATACTCTGAGTTACAGACAACTTAGAAGTCAAATGCAAAATCATTGTTGTATTAAACTGGCACAAGTATTGTTGGACTTTTTTATATGTGATAAGAAAAACCAGTGCTGCAGTGGTAGAAACAAATGCAAGATGTTGAGAGATACTTAACTGGTCAAGGTGTTCGGATCTGGTGGTTTGTTTTATCCCTTCAAATGTAAATTAGTGACTTTTAATGTATTTTTTTCTTCCCTCAAAACTTGGTCCTCATTTCCTATGACCCGAAGAACATGGTACCAGTGGTTCTGTGTCTCTGCTTTGAAGTGTTATAATAGGTCATCAGTTCAATAAGAAGTGTAAATATACTAGTTACTCTTTGCCCAGCCTTTATAGAATAGTTGCCTGTAAGTCACATTCTTCTACCAGCTTTGCAAGAAGGTTTTATTACTATTATTTTTATTTAAAGACTTATTTATCTTATGTGTTGTGTGTATGTGTGTGTGTGTGTGTGTGTGTGTGTGTGTGTGTGTATTTTGTGCACCTCATGTGCATGTGTAAGTGAGAAAGGAGAAATTGGATTTCCTAGAACTGAAGTTACAGGTTGTTTGAACCACCTCATGTGGGTGCTGGGGGTGGAACCGGGGTCCTCTTCAAGAGCAGCATGTGCTCTGAACTGATGAGCTGTCTCTCCAGCCCTTTGCTGTTATCATTTTATAGGTGCATAAAATAAATAACACAATTTTCTTTTCTTTTTTGTTGTTTAAATTTTACTATGGAAATATTCAAAGATACAGAAAATAAAGTGAAGAAATGGTATGAAATCAAAGTAGAGAACGGCCTTTTGGCAGTCTTGTTTTATCCACACTCCCATTCCTTGTTCTGCTCTAATACACACTTTTACTTCTCACAGACTTGGGGGACTTAAATGACTTGCCCAAGATTACACAACTAACAGACTTTTAAGCTATCACCTTTGGTTAGATGCTATATGAGTTTTATGGTCAGAAAGAACATCTGATTCATTTTAACAATAGCACAAATATCAACAATGATTTGTTATCTTTTTATCTATCTATCATCTATCCATCTATCATCTATCTATCTATCTATCTATCTATCTATCTATCTATCTATCTATCTATCTATCATCTATCTATCACCTATCCATCATCTACCTATCTATCATCTATCTATCAATCTATCTAACTATCTATCTATCTATCATCTAACATCTATCTTTTATAAGAAATGACTCAGTCATTACAAAAATCTTACATGGTTAATAAATTCAACCCCATTTTATAATTGTGGAAACTGAGTCACAGAGAGGGCAAACCACTTTTCTGAGAGAGTGGAAAAGCTAGAATTCTGACCCAAATATACTGGCCCCAGAGGTAGGGAGAACAACCAAAGAACAATTCGCAGTGGCAAAACCAGTGTCTCAAAGGTGCAGCTTTTTGTTCTCACATGTCAGCCAGCAGCCATTTCTGCTGACATTTGGCTCTCCACTTCCAGTTTTAATATCTCCTAAGGAGAGTGAAATTGGAGTGACAGCACAGTTACCATCAGAAGCTTGGTCTGGCTGAGGCTCCCTGATACTTCACATGGTCAAGGCAAAAAGAGGAGAGAATGCAGAAGTCGATTGTTGAATTTAGTCTGCTTACTGTTAAGCCTCTGCTAGCGGAATTATGTGTTTGAACACATTTAGTATGAGTTCATCCGACCAGTCTCCGAAAAGTCTACAGGGAATTAAAATTTGTTTTAAATGCCAGCTGGCCTTTGTTTCAGCCATGCTGAGTTAGTTTCAGCATGCTGGACTTTTATGTGGAGCATGTTCACCTTGTCATCATGTTATGTTAAATGCTATCACAGTCAGTCATTATTATCCATTGTCCTTTTATCTGTAGCAAAAGGGGAGAGATTTGCATGAAGAAGGAGCCCCAGAGTCACTTTTTGAGTTTGACACAGATATGTGGGGAGCATGTGACTCTGATTAACTGCTTATGTGACTAGCAGAGATTTTCTTTCTTGCTCTGGGGCCTGAAATGGCATCTCTGTTACCTACAATTCAAATGCATAGAAATGCAAATGGATTGCCACCTTATTGGAATAAATAAAGGAGAAAAGCAACAGGAAATGGAGTGAATCTGGACTAGAGTACATTTCCCCCTTTTGTTAAGGCAGTGGTGCACACCTTTAATCCCAGCACTCAGGAGGCAGAGGCAGGCAGATTTCTGTGAGTTCGAGGCCAGTCTGGTCTACAGAGTGAATTCCAGGACAGCCAGAGTTACTACAGAGAAACCCTGTCTTGACAAACAAAACAAAACAGGAACAAAACAAACAAACAAACAAACAACAACAAAGAGTCATGCTATCATGAGTTAAGGCATTGAACATGCTGCAGTTAAAACTCAGAAATGAATTTGTGGTACAGAATTGTGTGGTTGTTGCAATTTTATTTTGTCATGAAATTCTTTTCTTAGAAACCCAAGCAGAATCTTCTGAGCCTGCCTGCTAGAGAAAAGTCTGTAGCTCTAGTTGTTCCATGTGTGTCAGGGGATGCGGTTGTTTTGACTGCTGGAGCATGGTGGGGCTGTATAGATTCTCAATTGCTTCTGAGTTTATTTTGTAAACTGCTTTCAAAGGTTGTATTTTCTGGATGCTTCACAAGCTGCTGGATAGCTCCTGTTTCGTCGGTGAACCTTTCACTTATACATTATAGCAGTCTCCCATTCCCATTCACCTTGTAAACTCTCATTGAGGTTTTAATGGACAGAAACTGTGACTCTCACTGAACTTCCTTTCCTACTAAAAGAAGGAAGGAAAGCAAACTATGTCTTCGTGATTCCTTAGATGCAACCACACATATCTCGTTCATCAAGTCCCAATCTCTCCTAAATACCAAGTTCTAACAATTATAATCCAGGAGGCAAGGGAATAATTTATCCCAACAGTTTATACACTTGTAAATGCCTGACTAGGTTCATGATGTAGGCTATTGTATAGGGCTCATTAGTGTGCCTGACAAGTTTAAATATTAACTTTGGGCAATAGAAATTTTTACATTATCCAACAATTAGTCCTATCATGATTTGCCAGCTATATGAGTTCTACGTTGTTTTGCACAATTGTTAAGTTTTGAAACTATTATTGTCAAGGAAGCTCTCTACTCTTTTAGGAATGTTCAGAGTTAATTTGAAGAGTCTAAGTGCAACCTTTACCTCCCTACTTTGCGTGCTTTGAAAAAGCACATTGAAGTGTGATTGACACATAGAAGCTGTACATGGTTAATATATGCAACTTGATGCATTTGAAGTACACGGTTCTCAAAAATTATTTTAAAGAGAAATTATGCATCCTTATGTATCTAATGCAAATGAGAAGACAGCACAGTGACAGATTCACATTTATTTTTCTATATGCATCATTATTAAGGAGCACAGGAGAGGTAAGTTGAACTTGAGAAAAATAAATTATATTATTGATGAGGTTTAATTTGCATCCTTGGCAATTGAATAAATAAATGTTATCAGTTATGTAAAATATTTTGTTTCTGTTGAGTACTAAATTTGTTGGAGGATTACTTCTGAATTTATATTTGCTTGAGATGGTGAGTTTTATTTTTTTCCTGACATTACTATAGAGTCAGTTTTTGTAGAGGATTAACTTTTTTTGGATTGGACTCTGAGATCACTACCAATATCAGTTATTTTCTGAGAGAGAAAGAATTATGTTACAGTATGGCACAGTTCTTCAGTCAAGCAGAAGTGTTCATAGATAGGCAGATAAGATATGGAAGTTGAGGTATGTGGTTATAGGAGTAGACAAGTCCAATAAGCTGCTGCTGTTGCAAGTTGATGTGGTATGAATCACTCCAAGCATGAAGACTTGGAGATAGGAGAAAGGAAGCCAGTACTCTAATCTCTATCTGAGGCCAGAGGTTTATGTACAGTGATGGGAGCGAGACAGCCAAATGGCTGAGAGTAGGTGGCCTAAGAACAGGAGCATAGATGTTCATGAGGAGAAACAAGAGAGAATCCTAGACATGATTCCTCCTCCTTCTGTCTCCTTATATCTTAAGCCATGCATCCTGCCCTTCTAGGACATCAAATGTCCCAGGTCCTGCCACTACACCTGGCCTTTTTGCATGGGATGCTCTGTGAGCCTCAGTTTTGGTGTCTTTGCTTCTTCTCTAAACTTACTCAGAGATCTCACTCTAGCGGAGCTCTTAGGCAAAAGAACTTTAAGTAGTGGCATCACTACTTGCCCATGCAAAGAACATGTCAGTTTCTTAAAAATTAGATAATTAAAATTAGATATTTAAGCAATGATTGTGATTTCAGGATAAGGCATACCCTCCCTCTTTGGAGGGCTAGAGGCTTGAACCCTACTTTTTTCTTCCCTTTTTAGTTATTTAACTGTGGTTCATCTATCTCATCATCATAAGTCCATGCAGAACCTGCCTTCTAGACCTCTCAGGTACTCTTACATCACACCTTCACTCACTGAAGAACAGGTGTTTGTCTAATGGGCATTATGTTCGAGGCTCTGTCTTAGGCATTCAGTGGTGAAAAATCAGGAAAAGTCCTTGACTTTGAGGGGAACTGGACAAGCCCAGAATCATACACGAGTCATCTATATCTTAGAGAAAACAGGTGCAGATGTATTGGGAAGAAAAAGGTGGGCAGACAAGGGTAGAGAAGAGAGATGTTATGTTATAGTAGGTAAAGGGAAGCCACTCTGATAAGGGATCTTCTGACCAGAGTCCTATAGAATGTGAGGGAGAGAGGGCTAGAGATATGGTTCAACAATTAAGAGCACTGGCAGCTCTTCCAGAGGTCCTGAGTTCAATTCCCAGCAGCCACATGGTGGCCCACAACCATCTATAACGGGGTCTGATGCCCTCTTCTGGCATGCAGGTGTACATGCATATAAAGCACTCATAAATAAAATAAACAAATCTTAAAAAAAAAAAAAGAACATGAAGGAGAGATTCAAGGAATATCCAGGGAAGTATGTTTTAGACAGAGGAGTATACTTTGAGATGGAAGTAGGTTCAGCATGCCCAAAGGCCATGACAGCAGTAAATCCACTGCAAGGTAACAGTTGTTGAAAGGATGAAAGTCACAGAAGAGCAGGCAGGCTTATTATGCAGGACCCTGGGTTTTTTTCTAAAAGACTTACATTTTTATATGGAAAAAGACCAGGAAGCATGATTTTTGCTTAGACATAATGTGCTATATATTTAATAGGACCATTCTTATTGCACCATGGAAATAGTGTATACAGTAAAGTAAATCAAGAGATGCACCTGTTAAGAACTATTGCAACAATGCAGTTGACAGACATCGATGGTTACTGGGGTGGGAAAGCACTCTTTACTGATAGTACTTGTAACTTTTAACAATGGGTTACATGCGGGTAGTGAGTAAAAGACCTTCCACTTCTGCTTTATAGAGAAAGAGGAACACATTTCAGTAGATTTCCTATGTCTTACTGAGTAGTGTTTGGATGGGGAGATGTAGACATGGCAGTTGGGCCTCCTGCAGAGCTCAGGCTTTCTGCAGCCTTCATATGTCCTGTCCTCTCGGACATATCCCCCATGGTCCCGAGGGTTCATTCCCTGCTCGTTCTCAGGCTCCACTGAGACTCTGGGTAAGACAGTCCTTCCTTCTCCTCCTCTTAGATGCTGCCGTCCTTCGTGTGCATGTGGCTCCTCACCTGGCTGTTTAACACGGTCACATTCTCACGTGTCCCTGTCCTTCCTTCTTCTGAAATGAACACTGATCATCATTCATACTGGATTAGGGACTCACCCTGGTTCAGGATGACCCCATCTTAACAAAACGTCTGAAGCCGCTGTATTTGCAAGTGTGGTCACATTCTGAGGTGCTGCGACTTGTGGCGGTAGTGCTTTTTTTCTTCCAGAAGTTTTTACTTTTTCATTTTATTTTTGAAGTTTTCTGAGTTTCTAGCTTTCTCCCCCAAAGTATTCTTTTTAGAATGAAAGTAATAATAAAAAAATGTAATATTCTCCTAAAAACTATTATTACTAATTTTAATTGTGTGCATGCAGTACTCATGAATGCCAGAAGAGGGCACTGGAACTGGAGTAGTGAGGTGTCTGACTTCAGGAACTGATCACTGCAAAACCTGTACACACAGTTAATAGGGGGCCATCTCTCTCTCCCTATCCCAGTATTCACCCCCTACCATGTCCAGTACCCATTCTTAGGGCTGTTTCAAATTTAGTATGCAAGATCTTAGGAAGAAGTGCAGTTAGCAACAGGTTCTTGGAAACAATGGCACAGTTGTGCGAGCGTCAGAGAAATGGAAGCAGAGACCATCTCCAGAAAACAAGACACCTGTCATTGGTTTATAAAAGTTAATTTCAAAGAGAAATTTGATATGAAAAAAGAAATCTTCGTCAATCCATTCCTGGAAACTGTCTATGAGCTGATGAAATTGTTGTTAGCTGTTGGTAAATGGGAATTTGGACTTAAGTTTATATATTAACCTGATTCTCATCTGTCAAAACAGGATGTAAAACAGGGACAGAAAAGGACATTCTTTTTTTATTTCCCTAATCAGAAGTCAGAAAGCTACCTAGTTCTTTGGCTTCATGTGGGAGCCCTAAGACAGGCTTTTGTTAAGTATTTACACAAACTTTACAGTCTGTATACATTTCTCCTTTATGGCCTTGGCTTTGTCATTTTTTTAAAAACTGTTTCCACTGAGCATTTTCTCCTCCTCCTCCTGCTTCTTCTCTCTCTTCCTCTTCCTCCTCCTCCTTCCTCCTCCTCTTCTTCCTCTCCTCATCTTCTTCTTCCTCCTTTTCCTCCCTCCTCCTCCCTCCTTCAGTTTATTTGCTATGGGCCTGGATGGATGAAATGCAAACTCTGAAGAAAATACACATTTCATAGGATTCCTCCCACGTCAATTTGCAAATAGAGACAGAAGCATCAAATGGTCACTTCTAGGATGCAAGTGGTTATTTCTAACTTGAATTGTAAGGATGGCTCAGTATGCTCTTAAGTTTATATTCAGTCAGAGCCTGTTTATGTTGCTCACCTCTAAAGCTTTAATTTGGTTGACTGTTGTTTTATGTGTTTGTTGGAATTTATGGAACCCAGCTCTCCTCACTTAATGGTATAATTTACTGCACTGCCCAGATGTTTGGCTAGAATCTGGCTGTCAGTAATTAATAAATACTGTTACTTAAAGCTATGGAAGGAACTTTGATCATAAAAGTTTATACAAGGGGCACACATTTGCCTTCTATTGTAATGTGAGTTTCCTTTGTCTTGATTAGCAGTAGAGTTACCATTTGAAGAATGCCAATTAAGTACAGAGCATCTCAAGAAGACAAATGCCTTTCAGACACAGGCTGTGTGCAGAGGAGCACAGGCCTTTGGCAAACCATCAAAGTCAGAGGCTGGAAGATTGCATTTGAATCGCAATGCCGCTCCTCATTAAAGTCCTTATTGTGGGAAAATCTTTTAACTTCTTGATGACCATCTTATTGACAATGAGAATGCAAGAGCATCTCAAAACTGAGCTCTGCATATAATGACATTTGTTACCATTTTTAATGTCTGTGTGTGATTTAAGTTTACTTTAAAGTATTTTATAAAACTCCGTGTTTATGTTTTGACTAGCATAAACAAAACATATACACTTATATATCCATATATAATTTGTCATGGATCTACAGATGGGATGGAGCTTGATAGAACAGTGCTTACCTGTCCTTGTGGCAGCTGGGATTGCTAGAGTGGCAACTGGTAGGTCAGTTTTCAAGATGCTCATTTGCAAGGGGCTCTCTGCCGTGGTTGGGAACTCAGCTGTGGAGCTGGGGTTTGGATCCTCTTCCCTTGGGCTTCTTCATGAACTGCTGGGAGTTGCTTACAGCTTAGCATCATAGTGGCAGACCAAATGCCCAGGTGTCCTAAGAGAATGGGAGGAAAGACTCACAGCTTCTTGGAGACTCAGAAAGAGTGTTATCTTGTTGGAAATTCTTAAGCACCTGGAGGGATCAAATTTAAAGTGAGGGATCAAACAACATCTTTCAGTGATACGTGTGTCAAAAAATTTGAGTGCAATTTAAAAGACATTCAATGTCATAGTTTGTTCCCAAACTGCTGACAACATATTTAAACCAGTGATTCTCAACCTATGGGTCATGACACCTTTTGGGGAGGGGTCAGATGACTCTTTTACAAAGGTCACCTAAGACCATATGCATACCAGATATTTACATTATGATTCATAACAGTAGAAAAATTAGAGTTGGAAGGTAGCAGTGAAAATAATTTTATGGTTGGGGGTCACCACAACATGAGGAACTGTATTAAAGGGTTGCCACATTAGGAAAGTTGAGAACCACTGAAAATGATATTTTCAACATTTCATTTAGTATTTTTCTTTAAAGTATGACTTTCTCCCTTGATTGCCTATATCATTCATCACCACTATAGTAATTATTCATGTATTTATACCATAATTAGAGTCATTAAACTTATTTATTTGTATATGTGTGTCAGGGTCATAGGCATGCCCTGGTGGTTGGATCCTGAGTTCCAATTCAGGTCATCATGATTGACAGCAAGCTTCTTTACTCCCTGAGCCACGTTTCCAGTTTTGCATAATATTTTTCAGTAAGACAGATGGACAACGAATTAGACAACAGAAGAAAAATTCCATTTGCTATCACCAACCTCTAAAGGGTGCTGGTCAAAATATTTACAAAACAACTTGAATTAAGGAAAAAGAACACAGAGCTGAGGAATTCTCAATGGGATGTCAACGTAGCATCAGAAGGAAAGCCTAGGATACAGCTAGAGAGCTGTCTCTGGTGGAGTATAACAAATACAGGATACATGGGACCATTCTTATCAGTGTCACCGATGAGTACCCTCAATGACAAGAGCAGGAGTAGTGAGCCAGGTGGTGAAGGTAGTCACACTGGAGAGGAGGCAGCTTTGTGAACACTCCTTCTGGTTGGCTGCAGGGTATCTACGAAGCATCCACATAGAGGGAATGGAGGAAGTCTCCTCCTCCAGCGGCCTGCATAGCACCCTCTGCTACTATGAAAACTAGTCATCAAGGAAAAAGCTTTCTAGCATGTTCCAACATGTTTTCTCCTTGTATTATGACCAAAGTGTGTGGTGTCGTCAGTGAAAAGTTTGATGGGAAATAAAGAGCAATGAGGCCCATCAAAACAAAGTCCTGCAATAGGTCCACAGTAAGCTACTCTGCTATTTAGACCATGTGATCCAGTACATCCAATGTGGACTTGTACTATTGATGAATATGGGGGTGCTGTTTGTATCTGTAAGTGAATCTAAAGACTTCTTTTCTTCTTCTTCTTCTTCTTCTTCTTCTTCTTCTTCTTCTTCTTCTTCTTCTTCTTCTTCTTCTTCTTCTTCTTCTCCTCCTCCTCCTCCTCCTCCTCCTCCTCCTCCTCCTCCTCCTCCTCCTCCTCCTCCTCCTCCTTCTTCTTTTGGTTTTTTGAGACAGGGTTTCTCTATTGTAACTCTGACTGATCTGGAACTCACTTTGTAGACCAGGCTGGCCTTGAACTCACAGTAATCCACCTGCCTCTACTTCCTAAGTGCTAGGATTAAAGGCATGTGTCTCTCCCACCCAGTAAGACTTCTGACATTTAGAAGTGAAGTTCTGTTTTCCTCCATGTATAATCCATCTTCTATTGAGAAGCAGTTGTCTGCTATTGGATAGTAAGGGTTGAATTCTTAGCCACAGGCAAGCCAATCACATTGTATCCAGAGATACTCATCAGGAACTTGGCATTATATCATCTACCATGCCATAACACTGGATATGTGTGACAGCATTCCATCATAACAGAAAGTGTTATTTGATTTTCTGAAGTAGGCCCTGAAGGCAGAAGTAAATTGTTTAAAAAAGTGGTCCAAATGTTTGTGGTCTCTTCTGCCCCCTTTTCTATCTAAGACTGCACCTGTGGCCTTGTGAGGACTTTTCTCTGATCAGCTGAAAAAGGAAAAAAAAAACGAGTTCACAGATGGTCTCGTATGATGTATAGGTACTGAGCTCAAGTGCACAGCTGTGGGTATCCAGCCTCCTGGAACTCACCTGAAGGACGACAGTGAAGGAAAATCCTTACTGGGCAGAAAGTCGAGCAGCACATCTGCTTGTTCAGTTTCTTGGAAGGAGAAGGGACCGGACATGTAATTATATGCTGATTAATGGGTTGTGGCCAATGGCTTAGCCAGATGGTCGGGGATTTAGAAGGAACGGAAATGAAAAAAAAAAAAAAAAAAAGACAGGCAAGCGGTAGATAAGTTAGGCTTCTCTAATTGGGCTTTGTAAATGAAGAGTTTTGTGTTGTACATGAATGCTCAATGGAATAGATCTAATAGAAGGTGATTTTAAGAATTAAGTGGAGAGTACAAGTCAACATTACCTTCCCTTTTAGACAGTCTTGTCATTGCTCAATGGGCTTGTGAACAGCGTGGCCATCATGGCAGGGTGAAGTTAGGTATGAGTTCAGCAACACAGACTGCACTTACCAAGATTAAACTGCATTATAGCTGTTGTTCAGTGTCCAATATGCTGGCTACGAAGACCAACACCAGCTTCCAGACAAAACATCATCCCCTGACATGACCTGCCAGCTACTGGAGGACAGTTTATCACAGTGGACTACTTCATCACTGGAATACATCCCCTTATGTATGGGGACTGGCCTTCGCTGAATACAATGTGTCTATCAAACTCATCATCTGTACATTTAGAAAATGCCTTCTTTAGCATCATGCTAGTCTGTGTGGCACCGTTTCTGATCAAGCAGACTACATCCCTGACAATGAGATACGGTAATGGGTCTGCGATCACCATCTTCACTGGCCCTGCCATGTTTTTCACCACCCTGAACCTGTTGTCTAGATAGAATTGTGAAAAGGCCTTTTGGAGACTCACTGTACCAATGGAGTGGGTGTACCTTGCAGGGCTGAAGTTCATCAGGTGGTCAGTTAGCATCTGACATACGGTGCTATATTTCTCAGAGTTAAGATTGACAGGCCCAAGAAACCAAGAGTGGAAATGGAAGTAGTATCATTAATGATCTCCTAATGACCTATTAACAGACATTTTGCTTTATATTCTCATGATTTTATTTTCCACTGATCTTGAGTTCTTGGGTATAGAGGGAAAAAATGCTTTAACCAGGATACCAACCAACAAGATTTCATTGCATTAAGGTTGCTACTACGCTATTTTTGGGTTCCTCACCAACCCGAGTCAATGGTCCAAGAAGGGACTTTTGGCTGGGGTTACTAATTCTAAGTGCCAAAAAGAAATTGGTTAGTAGTAAGTAAGGAAGAATATGTCTGGAATGCAAGCCGATTACTTATGCATCTCTCAGCATTACTCTATTTTGTAAATGGGATGAAGAAAATAGAATAGGGAACAGGAAAAAGCATACATCAGCACCAGCTGGGACCCATGTGGCAAGCACAGCCCAGAGGACTGAAAGCTGTTTGGCAGTGAGAGGAATAGATATGCTGAGCTACATCTCCAGACCATGAGCGTTGAGATTCTTTTAATCTTCCTCATTTTGATATCAATGTGTATGCAAGTATGTAGTATCTGCTTTATTTTATTACCCCCTATCATTAAACTGGAGATATATTGACTTTACACCATAGCATTTAAGTACTCTTAGATCTATGACTTGGTACTTAAGCTATAATACATTAGAAATGTCAACATCACTCATGAATCTTTCATCTTTTATTTTCAGGGAACAGGATCAGTGTGATTTTGATTTTGTATAGCTTCATTGCACTGTATTAGAGGAGGGGTGGCCTTATTAAAATGTAGAGGTTAATGTGCACTTTTAAAGGCAAGTGCATTGGTGGAAAGGGGAAAGGGGTAGTGATTGCTGTGGGTTGGATGTGAAGTGACCCCCACAACCTCATCGCCTGAGCACTTCATCCTTAGCTGGAAATGTTTGGGGATGTTTGTGGAACGTTTCAGTTATAAAGCCTAGCTCATAAATGTAGGCCATGAGGAGAAACCTTGAGGCTTAGTCTTTCTCAGCCATGCTTCTGCTTGGCCCTGTGCCCTGCTTCCTGTTCCCACAAGGTGTGAACAAGTCATGCTGCAAACTCCTGTCACCACAGACAGCCACTTTAGCCTCCATGCTATGACAGACTGTTGCTTCTGATATCAGGCATTTTGCCACAGTAATAAGAAAAATCATTTGCAAGTGATAGTTGATTGTATATGTCCAGTAGGCTGGGCCATGGGGTATTTAGATGAATACATAACCAATCTGGATGCTTAAGGGGAAAGCTTTTGCCTGAGATTAATATTTAGGTTAATGGACATGAGTAAAGTCGAATGTTCTCCATAAAGCAAGTGTACCTCATCCAGTCAGTTGATAGGCTCAGTAGACTAGAAGACAGACTTCCCCTAAATAAGAGTGAATTTTGCCAACTGATGGTCTTGAAAGTGACTTAACATCACTTTCCCTGTGTCTCTTCTTTTTGGCCCCTGCTCTCCGTGGGCTTGGAGACTTGGAGACTCTTCAGACTTGGAGTAGAGCCCAGGCTCTTCCCTGTGTCCTGCATGATTGTTGAAGAGATTGGACATGCCATCCTCTAGAATCATGTGAGCTAATTCCTTCAATCTCTATACAAATGGCAATTGGTTCTTTTCTTTGGAAATGCTGATACACCTTCTAACCTCTCCAATAAGGCAGTAGCAGTAGGGGAGGAGGAGGAAGAGTAGGGGAAAAGATGAGAGAGGAGGCATTTTACTATTGGCTAAATAGTAGATCAGAGTATGATGCATATCAGAGCAATTCTCTACTTTGTAAAGACAAGAAGAAACCTCCCTTGTCTTTACAGCCTCACAAATACAAAAATTACATGTGTGTTCTTAGGCTGAAACTCCTTCACCATCATGTGTTATATTCTTCCTGTATTCAATTGGTAATTGAAGCTATAGGGTTCCATTGCTCAGCATTACGTAAAGCAGCAATAAGCTCTCATGTCTTCATGATAGAGGGTAGTTATAGATTGAGATGCTCACCTAAGTTGGCATCCCACCCTCCCTCTAAAAGCAGAGGTCAGGCTGCTACCTTTTTCATGTTTCCACTTCAGATAGATGGCTCTCAGCCCCTTGAGAAACTCATTAAGTTGCCTAGTTGACAGCAGTTCATTTAGCGTTAAAGAAGATTTACATGCATTTCAGAGGGACATGGAAAGAATTTACAGTAGATTTATTAAATAAAATGATCTAGAACAAAAGAGCAGTTGTCTCCTTTGCTGTGTGAAGCCAGGGGAAAAAACCTTGTTGTCTCTTGATTTGACTTTATCTTTAGAGTATTCATCATTGTGTTTGTAGATTCATTTTTGATTGTAGGAAAAAGTGATTTCTTCCTTTTCACAGCTCACAGTTCATTCCATAGCTGTCCCACCTTACACTATGTATGTATTCTCTTCTCTGGACATTGAGCTAACTTGCAACTTATTGCTGTTCTGGCTGTTGAAAGCAAACTCTGATGTGAATATAAAAGGAAGAACTCAAACTTAATTATTATGCAAATAAAATAACAAGGTAGAAGAGGCATTCTATAACAATGACAATTTGTTTTGCTTACTCTGTATTAATTTCCCTTTCTCTAAAAATTTACTGTTGCTCTTATTGTCAACACTTAATAAAATCTGAGTTGCAAATTGTCATCAATCTAATGTGTATAAGAAGTCTTCTTTTAGTTTTTATATTTCTGATTACAACTGAGAAGGGAGATGTTTTCATTTATTTATTACACTTGTATGCTTTTCTTTTTGCTCATTCAGATATTTGTCTCCTTTTTTTTCTCTGTAAGAATCGTTTATATATTGTCTTATATTACCTCTATTGAAAATATGTTCTAGGTTTGATATTTGGTTTTACATTTTCTTTAGATGTTTTATTTATTTAATTTAAAATTAATAGGTTATTTTCTTATGCAATAAATCCTGATTATAGTTTCCTCCTATTCCTCCCAGTTCCTCCCACCTCCCCTCCCCTCCAGATCCATCCCCTTTCTGTCTCTCATTAGAAAAGAACAGCTTCTAAGAGATAACAACCAAACATGACAAAATAAAATACAATATGATGATGTAAAACCTATCATATTGAAATTGGACATGGCAACCCAATAGGAGGAAGAGTCCCAAGAGCAGGTACAAGAATCAGAGCCCACTCATTCTCACAGTCAGGACTCCCATAAAAATACTAAGCTAAACACTATAACATGTATGCAAAGGACCTGGTACAGACGCGTGCTCTCTGTGCTTGCTGCTTCAGTCTCTATGTATTTACCTTGTTTAGTTGATTCAGAGGGCCTTGTAGTCATTCATCCCACCTGGCACTTACAATCTTTCAGCTTCCCCTTCAGGGAATTCGTGGGATTCCCTGAGCTCTGAGGGGAGAGACCTGATGGAGACTTTCCATTTAGATTCTCTCTCTGGTGTGGGTCTCTGTATCTGTTCCCATCTGCTGCCGAAGGAAGCCTCTCTGATGATAACTGGATAAAGTATTAATCTATAAGTATAGCAGAATACCATTAGGAGTCATTTTATTGATATTTTATTTTTAAATTAAATTAATTTCATTTGATTTTATTTTGGCCCAGCAGTGTGTGGTGTTAGCCTAGGTCTCTGGGCTATATAGTCTCTGGTTCTTGGTTATGAACAAGTGCTGGGTATGGGCTCCTTCTCATGGAGTGGGCCATAAGTCAATTCAGACATTGGTTGGTTGCTCCCTTATGTTCTGTGCCACCATTGCCCTAGCATATTTTGCAGGCAGATTGTTTCTGATTACAATTGAGAAGGGACAAATATTCATTTATTTATTATACATCTATGCTTTACTCTTTGTTCATGCAGTCATTTTACTCTTTTTTTTTGCTTTGTACGAATTGTTTTTACATTCTGCTTTATATTTTCTCAATTATGAAATACGTTCTCTGATAATATCTGGTTTTACATTTTCTCTACATTTAAAAAATATTTGTTTATTTTTATTTGTGATGTGATATGATGTGATGTCTCTCTCTGTCTCTTGTTATACCCAGATAGTGAGGTCTCCTAAAACACCAGGAGTCCGAAATTGTATGCAAAAAGCAAAGGGACTTTATTTAAACTCAAGCTCATACTCTCAGTGTAGCAGATCAGTCTTGAGAGCCCCGAGCAGCAATTTTTATCCTGATTACAGTAGGAGGGCTGTGGTTTTTTACTCAGCAGTTGGGGTGATATTTTAGCATGTAATGTTCTAGCACGAAGGAAATGGTGGGCTAGGGGCACAACTTCTGGTTGGCTCTGTCCCAGATGGCCAGCTGTCAGTCCTAGAGGGGGGTGTTCTTAGTAATGCTGGCTTTAAACAAAGATATCAGCAGGAGCAGACAGCCTTGCTCAAACAGATGGTGGTGCTTGGGATAAGGCCTTCCTGCATCCTTGGGCTCTTTATGGTTTCTGATAGGTTGCTATGGGAAGTGGGGGTGTTTATGGCTTTTTTCTTAGATTTTACTTAGCTTCCAGGGTCAGGCCCAGGTCAGGAGCTTGAACATGTACATTGGTGGACCTGGACTAGGCCTGAGACAAGGGACCTTGCATGTACACATGAAAAGAAATGGAATTTAGGTCCTTCATATCTCTCTCTCTCTCTCTCTCTCTCTCTCTCTGTCTCACTCTGTCTCTCTCTGTCTCTCTCTCTGTCTCTCTGTCTCTGTCTCTCTGTCTGTCTCTTTCTGTCTCTCTGTCTCTGTCTCTCTGTCTCTCTGTCTCTGTCTCTGTCTGTCTGTCTGTCTGTCTGTCTCTCTGTATGAATGGACCCGTGCATGCACCACAGCACATTTGTGGTGGTCAGAAGATAAGTTGCAAGAATCAGTTCCACTGCATGAAACTTGGGGATTGAACTTAGGTCATCAGGCGTGGGATCAAGCTCCTTTACTGTTTGAGCCATGTTACTTTCCCATATTTGCATTGTCTTTAAACCTATTTTTGGAAGAATAAACCCTAAATTCTAAGGAATAAAGTTTACTTATTGAGGACAAAAACATATACTTAATATGTAACTTTTCTTCACATGTAAGTCTTTGACCTCACTGATGTAACTGTCATATAATGGTACTTTTACTTCTTTGTTTTAAAAGCATGCCTACATAGTCGGTCTGGATAATTGTTGTGTTAATCCATCATTACGTCTCTATGGTTTTCATTGCCTTTCCCGTTGTATGCCATGTTTACATTTGTGCAAGTCTTTTTCTCCCTCTTTATTCAAGAGTGTTGCTGTTGTGACATTTGACATGTTGCGTTTCTACTTTGATTCCACTAAATTTAGTCCTGTTCTTGATTTTTTTTACCTTTCTCTTTGTTTTATTCTTTTGACCTTTCATGACTTGCTAAACAATCTTACCTGTGTCTTTGATTTTCAAACTTTTCTACTGCTGTGTATATAGTTTGAAGCTTTTCTGTTTCGTAAAAGCTAGCTTGAGTATTTTCATGTTTTATATCTGAAGAAATTCTTAGATATTCTTTTGTATTTTATATTTATTTATATATTAATTTACTTATTTAGTGTGTGTATGGATTTTTATATTTATTTATTTATATAATGTACTTATTTAGTGTGTGTGTGTGTGTGTGTGTGTATGTGTGCGCACACACACACGCACCATGGCATGCATCTTGTGGTCACAGGACAACTTGCAGGAATAAGTTCTCTCCTCCACTTGTTCCTGGAGACTGGACTTTGGTTGTTGATTTTGGCAGCAGGTGCCTCCACTGGCTGAGCCATCTTGCCAGCATGAGATAGTCTTTGGCTATTGACCATGCCTTTATCTTTGTTCTCTTTTTGTTTGGAGCAATGGTTGGCCATGTAAACCTTCTCATTTTATTCTCCAAGATTTAAAAGTTATCCCATATTATTCATGCTGCATTTATCTAATTTCTTTGCCTGCCTTTTATTCAGTTTCTCTCTGGTTTTGCTTCTTGTACTGTTTATTGCAGTCCCTGAGTTTTGAGCTTCAATATTTATACTTCTTTTCAAGACCTTTGGCTTCCCAGACCTTGGTTCTTTGTTAACTCTCTTCAGTCATTTTCAATATTCTCTTGATTCTTTCCTGTCTGTGATTTGATTCTTTAAACACTGAATTCCTTAGTTAATGGTGAACTTATATACGATATATTTTAATGTTAGAATCCTTGGGGATCTAAATATGTTGTTTTTATAATTTCTACTGATTTTCACTCAAGATGGCTTGTTTTCTTATGTGTTTGATAATTATTAGAGTCTGTGAGGAAATTATATGTGAACTTAATATTCTTCCCAGGAGGTTGTGTTGTTATGGGAAGGCCACTGGTGTCTACACCTCCCTTCATCCCTGGATAGCATGATGCTCAGCCCCCAGATGCATATAATAGTGCTGTGCTTAGAATTTTAAATAAGAGGCTGTCTTCATCCGTCATGTCTTTGCCATGCTGGAACAGAGGGCTGGCTCAGACATTGTCTGAGGTGTTTCATTGTCTCTCTTAGCTCCTTGTATGCCAGACTGAGTTGTGTGCTGTGCTCATGCTCAAGGGGTCTTACATACAGCAGTTTCTCTCTTGACAATCCCCACCTAATCCTCAGTGTCCAGCGTCACAACACTTTAGTACCCAAAGGGCTAGTTCCTGTGATTGGCATTTGATCAGTAGATACTGTCAATTTTATCTCATCAGCCAAATTTTAGTTTTTTATTATTATTGTCATCATCATTAATTTTGCCCTTGGGGATCTCCCTAGATGTTTTTACATGAGCATTGCATTAAAAATATGGGGTTTGGAGAGATGATCTAGTTAATGTCTGCTTTTTAAAAACGCTATGCATCAGTAGAGGACATTTGGAGTTTTAATTCCCAAATGGCTAGAAACAAGTTTAACACAGTTTCAGAAATACAAATACCCAATATTTCAATTACTTTGCACTCCTAGGGGAAAATGATGTAAATGATGTGAGAAATTCCACTGAAACAACTGCAAGTTTTGACAGGGAGAGGTATGTGGGATGATAAATATTACTAACGGGTTATACTTTAATGGTAGCTGATGCAGGCTAGAAGAAACTAACTTTGTTCTCTAAGTGTGAAGATTTTATGGTGTTTTAAAATTTTATTTGTAAAGAGTTAGGTGTATATGTCTGTGTCTATGTGTAAGTATATGTACATGAAGCCAGAAGTGGGCATTTGATTCCATGAAACTTTTTTCCACGATGCTGGGAGTTGTCTGATGTTGGTACTGAGCTCAGGTCCTCTGGAAGCACAGTACATGCTCCCAACCTCTGAAGCATTTCTCCATCTACTCTATGTTTAAAATCCATATATCACGACCAAATCTACATACAGGGGTCACAGAGAAAATCTCTGCCATAGATTTCCTAGTCCAACTTTCTCATCAGAGTTTCTGTTGTAAGACCCTTTTGTGTGACAGTATCTACAATGTGATTCTTAGATATGACATAATGTCAGTATTTGTTGAATGAATTCATAGTTATAATGTACTTACTGTGGTCTAGCCCTGGCCAGGGTTTCAGTGACCTGGGAGGGAGAGGCAGAATCAGCACTGACTTCATTTTTGTAAGCAACAAAGTAAGACCACTCCAGTAGTGGAAATGAAATGTTTTCTGTAAGTCTTATTAAGGATTTAATACTCTAAGGAAGTTAAAAAGATTTTCCAGTGAAATTTCTTCATAATACTGGAGGATTTAGAAGGTCTCCTATTCTTTTGTCCAATTTGCCCTACTGGCAACTATTAGAATATTTTCTTAAAATAAATGTCAGTATCTGGTCATTATTCCATTAAAGGAGCTCAAGTTAATTGCTATTTCTACTATTAGACATTCTTTCCTGTCTGGATGATCAGCTTGAGATCAATTGTTCACAATCTGAATCTGAAGCCTTTTGCTTTCATTAAGCTGATTTAGGGAAGCCTTTCTTTATACTTTATTTTGTATGTAGCAAGATGGTCAAAGATGGAGTAGCAGTGATTCTCATCTTTCTTGTGCCATTCAGTGGAGTGCGATGAGGGAGAAAGGAAAGGGAGGGAACAAAATTATGTGAGAAAAAAATCACATAACATAAGAGACATAACCGAAACTTAGGAATGTAATCCTTTCTTTTTCTAATTTTCAAAAACACCTTTCATATCTTATATGATATTTTATTGTATAACTTTAATATGCTTTCCTGGGATAGTAAAAATTTTGATAGGCAAGCCAAGAGTGTTGTGTTTGTGCTGTCTCTTTGCGATCCTCTGACACATTTAGCAGAGTGCCTTGCCTGGAAAATGTGGGAAGGCACAGGTAAGGCAATAAAACTAGTAACAAGAGGATGGCATAAACCACTCAGCTGCCATTAACCAGATGCTTGCTTCTGTTCTGGAGTTTTGTATTTAACCTACAATGACCTGTGATATCACTGTGTATCGTTTCTGATTGCCATGATGCATTCTCAGAGTAAATAGCTTAAGGAAGAGAAGGAAAGCTTTTGGCTGAGAGTTGGTGAGATGTCAGTCTATCACGGTGAAGAAGTATAGGTAAGCATGGCTCCTTCCACAGTGGCTGTATCAGAAGGCAGCTGCTTCTTCATGTGACGAAAGGCATAACAAAGCATCCTGCAAGCCAGAACTAGAATAGGTTCAGTCTTCAAAGGTGCACTTCTAGTGGACTGTTTCTGCTGCCTAGACCCCATATCCCAAAAATTCCTTAACTTTCCCAAATTCTACCACCAGTTGGGAAGGGAATGTTCAAACATGGCCCAGTGGAGGTTTTTTTTAAGACTCAGACCACAGCAGGTTGGTATCTTAATCATTCAGCCACCTAGGGAACCGACCACAGGGAAGTTCAACGAATCACTCAAGTTCACATAGAAGCCAGAGATAGGTACAGAAGGCACCCTGGAAATAGAGACTGAAGTCACAATGTATTACCCTTAGGTAGCTTTCCAAAGAAAAGAACTGAAGCACAATAGTCTTGGGAACTCTACATCTAATGTTAGCACATTTCTCTGTTTTTCAGACTGCATCATTGATGGAGACTACAAAAGTCTGTCTGCATTAAAAGACTTTCTTTATGTTTGGTAGGAAATCCTTTAATGTCCTTACCTTAAGACATGAAAGATTGACATATTTTACCTCCAGCAAAAATTGGTTTTTGTTGTCTTGTTTTTCTTTCAAGCAGGGTAGTCCTCAAAGGACAGAAGCTTCATTGGTATGCTAGCTATTTCTTATGTTTTACAGGGAAACTTACCTAATGCTCAGAACATGAATCCATTTTACCTGTGATGCATAACAACCACTTTATAGCTTGCATATTAATAGAATGCACGGACTGAAAGTCATTTGAAAATGTCGACTTCTCCTGCCCCTTTTTCTGCAGGGTCCTCTTACCTTCAGGCCTTGAGATAATCACAGCTCCCTGGAGTTAGAAGGGGCTTTAATATAATCACATGGTCCAAGGAAACTTCAGCTTAGACAGGCTTTGACTCTATGCCACAGGGAAAATTGAAGGGGAATAAAATGAGAATAGTTCTAGGGATGAATAGTTCTTAGAGATAAAACTGTCATACACAAGGTAATCAGATGTGTGATTATGTGCTGTGGAAAGACAGACCCATAAGCCACTCCCTGCATTCCAGTCAAATGCAGCCAGTAGAGGACGGTGGGGGATGAGAGGCTAACTACAGTGTGTTCTGATGAGGCCTATGCATGTGACAGAGGCTAGGCCACGTGGGACTTCAGAGGAGCAAAGGACTTGCTGAGAGCATGCTCACTGTATCTTCGGGAAAGCTGCGTATTATTTATTCATTTCCTACATGTCTGTCTCGTCCATGTGCCAGGATGATGGTGCGGAATTCAGATTTAATAGAGCCTTGTGCTCTGGACGTGGGGTCAGAACAACTGAGACTGTAATTTAAGAAAAAAATGGCAAAAATATGCAGCTTTTTAATCCTTTTTTTCTTTTATTGAAAATAGAATTTTTTCATATAATCTATTTGATTACCCCTCCCAGTTCCTTCCACCTCTCCTCTCATCTGGATCCACACCCTTTCTGTCTATAATTAGAAAGCAGGCATCTAAGGAATAACAGCAAATAAAATATATTAAAACAGCAAAAATGTGGCTTTGCTAATTAAGAAGTAGCATCTGTCAGGAGAATAACTGAATTAAATGCTCAGTCTATTTTTTCATTAGTACACAATGGGTAAGGAAGATAGAGTATCTTAGCTAAGAACAGGCTGAAAGTGCTTCTAAAGACACTCCCAGGATGGGGAAAATAGAAAGAATTAGGTTGAAGCTACAGTTTTTAAGGTAGATTCAAGACTTCTGAGGATGAAGAGATTTTTCTAGCACAGGGAATAAATACGAGTTCATACATTTTGGTGCATTTTTGTAGTAGCACACAGCTTTTAACACTAACTGTTATAGTAGGGCCATGCAGAGAAACTAATCACTATCAATGGGATTCTAAACAATGAAGCAAGTCTTCTAAGAACACTCTCTGTTCAGTACACTCTATGCCCCTGCCTAAAGCAAGGAAGATCTAAGGTACCTTATATGTCCTACAGGAGACAGTATTTGGGGAGGCACAGGTGACTTTTTAAAGGACATTTTTACTTCTGTCTTATTCACTGTTCGGTTTTATTTTCTAATTTAATTTTAAATTTTTAAAAAATTTTTTTTTCTAGACAAGGTTTATCTGTTGTACCTCTGGCTGTCCTGGAACTCACTCTGTAGACCAGGCTGTCCTTGAACTCACAGAGATTCACCTGCCTCTGACTCCCAAGTGCTGGGATTAAAGGTGTGTGTACCACCACCAGGCTCATTTTTCATTTTTAAACAATGGGGCTTAGACTGCAGATTGAAATGGGAATCTTATTCTTTAGGAGCTGTTTGGATGTTTTTGTGACATAAAATCTCCCAGTAGGCAATTTTAAGTCATGTTCTTGCTTTTGTATGTCAGCTCCTCACTAGTATTTAAAATTACTCCTCCAGTATATTTTAGGTTCGTTTGTTCCTAACATCTCTCTAGAGGTGGATGGTCTTTTGTTATTTCTTTAGAATGCAAATACAAGAAGTTTATCATGACTATAGAATCTTACTGATGATGAACAGAATGGGGTGACAGCCACCCTTTTAGTGACTAGTGGCTTATACTAGAGTTTTTATACATTATCAAGCGTAAGTTTAATTGCGGTTGGAAAATACTTTGCCCTTTGTAAATGTAGAAACTGAGGCTGTGAATGTTAGCCCAAGGTCTTCCAACTCCTGTGTTTGACTTCCTAGGATCTGTTTTTAATCTGGTCAGAGAAATAAGTCAAAGTAATCAATAACCTGCTTGGCTAGACCCCAAGACTCTCCTGATGAAAGGCTTTTCTTCTGGCTAAGGGAGGAACTATTCCATCGTCTTAAAACACCACTTGCAACTTTGCTTTCAGTTTTAAATATTAGACTCCAACTGTTTACCTTAGTCTTCTAGTCATTCTTCATCATTACCTTCTACCTGTGAGTTCATTAACATTAAGCATGGTAACAGTGTATTTAGACAGTGTACTTTTGTAGCATATTAAGATAGATTAACTCAGGGTATACAATTATCCTTCAGAACCTACAGTAGATTGTTTTTATAACCGTCTCCTCTTCTTCCTCTAAAAACCAGAATCTGAGCATGGTCAAGTAACTTAGAAAAATATTATAGCGTTCATGCCCAGAGAGGGGGCCATGTAGTGTTGCTTTTGGTTCCCCTTGTAACTTAGATTGAAATTTCTGCAGATGACAGAAGTCCTTACAGTCTCTGCAGCATGAACTCACCTGAGTGATACAAACTCTGATTTCCAAATAGAATAAAACATTTAAAAAGGGAGAAGTGATGGTTTCTACATTCCAAATCTGAAGAGGATCTGGGAGAAGCAGCTGCTGACAGCTCCAGTCATTGTTACCATTGGAAGTCCTTTTGTCATCAACATCCAGAAATACTGGCCATCTGCCTGTGTGACTAGAGCACTCCAGTTGCTGTCTCTATCATTCCCAGGACCTTCTCTAACCAGAACGCAGCCTTATGGGAACTGTATCTTTTGCTGGTGACTGATTCCAGGGGTGACCACTAATCCCTCACTAAGGCATCTGATTTCATTCTCTCTACCATAGCTCTGAGTAACACAGGTTCCCCTATGTACTACAAGGACATTGTCACCCATGCAACAAGAGGGGGACCCATTCGTAAGATCTGATGTGGTGGATGCTAGCTGGGAAGCTCTGTATATATGTGGCAGCATCTCTGGTAAACATCCATGGAAAGCCATGTCTAATTTCTGCTTCTATAAACACCCTGAAACAATGGAGAAGGAAGGGATAGCCACTGCTTAAAAGGCTATGATCAAGGAGGATTTCAGGGTAAATGGATTGTGCCAGCTTCTGAGTCCACTACTGCTCAATTTGAGCCCAGAATGATCCAGAGGTGTGCAGGGCTCCTCTGTGCCTATCCGAGCTGAAGAGTGGGGCACCCAGTCTTCCCAGTGAGGATTGCTCTGTAGCTCCCACTATTCAGGCCAATGAGTGGGTAAGAACAGCACTGAGTTGTCACATGCTGTTGAATAAACACTGATGCAAAACACAAAGAATGTGGGTAAAAGGGTTGAAAAGAAAAGCTGCACCATTGCATAAATCCCACTTTGATCCTCATGTACTTGTAATGATCCTTAGATTCCTTATAACATCTAATACAGTACCCATATTCTGGATTCAATTATGCTATATTGTGAGAAAAGCCTGCATGTTTAATACAGATACTGTTTTCGTTAGTTTCTTGATGCACTTGGCTGGATTCATGGTTGTGGAATCTAGGGGTAGTTTTGAGTTAATTATTTTGTTATCATCATAAATATACACATATGGAAGACCTTGAGAACTAAGCATTCTTCTAAAGATCTTTGCAAGCCTTTTGTCCCCAGATATTTTCCCCTAATCTCCTGTTCTCATTTTGTCCACTCCACAGCTGCTAAACTGTAGATTCTTCTTCTCTGGAGTTCTACCCTGCCCCAAGGTTAGCATAACCTGTTTCATAGAAACTTCTGAGAAGTCGAACAACAAACAATTCCCAGAACAGAATTTAATGGGGTTTGCTTTTTTTTTTCTCACAAAAGATTTTCTGAAGGTATAGTAAGGACATACATAGCTTGGAGCTTAGTTTATCTGCGTGGCATTGAAAAGGCTTGTCTTAGGGACACATTGGGTAATTAGGGATTATGTGACCTTATCCCTAACTAACCACGTATGAGAATGGTGAAGTTTTCTTCTAAAAGACTCGTTGTGAATTTTAATCATCTCGTGGAAATATCTCAAGTGAGACCTTGAAGAGATTCTTAGAATGTGGAATCTTTGCTCGATAACCAGATTAAGTCTGTTCTCACAGGAGTGTGCTAATTATAAAAGAGGGAAGTGTGGCTACTTTCCTTCCTCTCTCATCTTCTTTCATGCCACATGATGTTTTCCATCGCAGGATACAGTAGGGTAGCTTTCAACTGGAAATTTCACCATGTGTGCCCCTTACCCTTGGACGTCTCATTCTCAGCCTCTAGAACTGAGAGGCACATAAATATTTATTGTTTATAATTTTTTCTAATGAGTGCTGTTTTATTATAGCAGCACAACTAAGACACTGATTGATTAGTATCATGCTTCGAGAGGTGTATATGCTCCATGCCATTCATTTCCCAGAGAAAAGGCATGTGGCGTAACTATAGTCCCATTTGAAAATTACTGGAACTAAGGTCTAGCATAGGTCGTTGCTGAGGTCACAGATAGTAAATGTCAGAGCTCAGTTTGGAATTCAGGTGTACTTATTTCTAAAGCCTGGTATTCTAACCTCTACAGTGCACACTCCTGCAATTCATTCCTTAAAAACAACAGCCACCAAAAGTAGCAATTGACACCAAAGCCACAGTCCGTTCACTGAAACTGTTACATAATCTAAGTGTCATCATGGAGAGCAAAATTTTGTATTTGACCACAAATCATAAATGTGCTCCAAATATTTCTTCATTAGCTCTTCTGACTTTCGGAATATTTTGTTTGTTTTAAAAGACATATGTGAATGCTGCTTATTTCTACAAATAAAAGTGTCAGAAAGCACTTTATTGAACTTAAAAGTCTATTAATTTGTGTTTCCATTATACCTTCAGAGGTGAAAAATCAGGGTTTAAATACATCTCCTTTATAGTCTTATAAGTATGAGATAACAACATAGCTTATTTAAATTTAAAGAATATATTCAAGATAGCTTGACAGGGAATTTGTCTAAATGACTCCCCCTTTCTGGATACTTCTTACTGAAAGATCATTTTCTTTCTTTCTTTTATTTAATTTATTTTTCTTCTTTTGTGTAACACATGTCAACACTCCTCCTACCCCTGCCCATTCCTCCCAGCTTCCCCCATCCTTTCTCTCTTCCTATTATATATCCTTTCCATCCCTACCCACTCATTACTGCCCCTCCCCTTCTCACAGTAGAAGAGAGCAGTCCTCCCAGACCACCAGTCCCCTCATCCAGGGTGGATCAGGAAACCCAGCTGGAGGAAATGGGTCCCAAGGGTAGGCAAAAGCTTCAGAGAACCCCACATACACTCTAGCCTGCAGGCTTACTCCAAGAACCAAGCCAGACAACCACCTATCTAGGAGACCCTTCAGGTTCCCTGTCTTCGGCTTCAAGCTCTGAGGGGCCCCCAACAGCGCTTGGTCTGTGGACTCCGTGAAGCCTGCTCTCCTGATGTCCTGGACCCTCTGGTGCCGAAATGCCTCCTGCCCCTATGAGTTTTCAGGAGCACCTGATGTTAGTCTCTGGGCCTCTGCATCTGTTCCCATCAGTGGCTGGCAGAAGCCGCTCTGAGGGAGACTCAACTAGATACTGATCTGATCTCCTGGGGCTGGCTTCAGGATCATTTTCTTGACACTCTCTATGATTGTCACTGTTAAGCATTTTACTGGTCATGTGTTTCACTATTTATTTATTTTGTTACCAAGACGGAGGGAAACAGTCAGCAAAGGCTTCACTGGTAAAGAAGACACCCATGAGCTCTTGCTGTCTACCAAATCTTCACAATATAAAGGGCGCCTTTAAATAAACCCTCTGCTGTTTCCCAATGATAACTGGATAACCCCGTGCCTGCTAAGGAGACAGTTAGTTACATTTTAGAGCATAATTTTTGTTTTTTAGCAAAATCTTAGTCTGGCCATTTTGTCCTGTTTTCCTGCATGTTATGTCCCTGTCATTAAGGCTCAACAAAATCACCACAATCCTAATCATTTGCTGAATCATTCCAGGGATGGGTTTGCATCAAAGACTTTTGAACAGCAGTGTGCATTTTAAATGAGTAAGCAGCAAAATGCTGGCGTGAGCTCAGAATGTGGAGGGTTTACATAGCTTGAGAGTCAATTAACTTCTGCAGAGCTCTTCTCATTTTAGCATTTTATTAGTGGATATACTGTTTTACTCATACTATAGATAATTCATAATGTATCGTACTGGTAATGTTTTCATATCTTTCAAATCTGTGCATGGTGAAGACACATTTTTACTGTGCTTACAGAGTCAAAAAGCAACTAAATACTTTAGTTTTGTGTAGAAAGCTTGAGTCTGCATGCATAAGTGACATTTTTCAATGAAGAATATGCTTCATGCTCTTTAGTTTACTTAATTCCAGTGAGGAGGAAGGATGAAGGAAATACTTATGTTTGTAGGTTCCACCTCACATACACATACCATTCCCCCTCTCCCACCACATTCATTTACATGCCACTGACAGGAAATGCTTTATCTAAGCAGAAAACAAGCCTAGGGATGAGGTCAAATTAGAAAGCACTTGTTTAGACTTCTAGACCAGTATGAAATTTGTCATGTTATAGTATACACAGTAGTCAGAAGAAAAAATTAATCTCTTCTAAGGATTTTCTTAAGTCCCTGAAATAAATTTCATTAAATGGTCAGTTCAAAATAAAAAAAAATATATTTCTAGGGCTGGAGAGATTGCTTAGTTGTTAAGAGCACTGGCTGCTCTTCCAGAGGACCAGGGTTCCATTCCCAGCACCCACACGGCAGCTCACAGCTGCCTGTAGTTCCAGTTCTAGGGGACCCGACATTCTCATATAGACATACATGCAGTCAAAACATCAATGCACGTGAAATAAAAATAAAGTAAATTTAAAAATATTTCTTTTACTTTTTGAGCTTATAATATAATCATATCGTTTCTCCCTTTCCTTACTTCAAACCCACTCATGCGCCCCTCTCTTGCTCTCTTTCAAATTCATGGCCTTTTTTCTCATTAATTATTGTTACATATTTATGCATATGTACATACATATATTGTATTATACATGTGCATAGTATATACACATATGTATATACTATATATACATATATATGTATATATGTACATATATTGCTAAATACATAGTGCAAGCTGCTCCATCTCTATAATGTATGTTTTCAGGGCTGACCATTTGGTATTGGATAACCAATTGGCATGCTCTGCTCCTCTAAGGAAAAACTGTTTCTCCTGCTTTAAGCATTTCTTTGTTGCCTGTGGTTAGTTCTTTGTGGAGGGTTTGAGGCCTTGTGGGCTTTCCCTTTTCCACTTTAATAGAGCAAAATTTCCTGTCACATCTTGGATATCTTAAAAATCTGGCAAACATTTTAAGGAGAATCTTTTTTTTTTTTCTGAGAGAAACATTAATCTTCATGTAAAGTAATTACATCACACACACACATTTATATATGTGTGTGTATATATATGTATATGTATATGTATATATATGTGTATTTACACACACATATATGTATATATATACATATATACACACATATATATGAATATGAATATATATATGTGTGTTTGCATGTGTATATATGTATGTGTATATATATATATATATGAAAGTTTATAAAGTAGTAGGCTTCCATATGGTTTTTATGGTCATTCTTTCCCCCAACCCCTCCTTTTCCATAGCTTCCACTCTCTCCCCTCCATTATTTTCTCTGTCACTTTTTATTACCTGTGTTCTATTCTCCCTCCCTTTTGAGAGTATGCTTGAAGCAAGCCCACATTTATGAAGCACTGACAACCAAGCACACTTTGGCTTATTGAGAAACACTCAACCTACATCCCCTTGTTTCTGTCCGGCACTAGACTGCAGAGACACTCTGTGAATACAGTTCTATTCAGCTCCTCAGCCATCAGTCTGCCGCATGACTTCCCTCACGAATACTGAAAGTTGTTCTAGTTTACATTCCCCACTTTGACACTGTGCTGAGGAAGTCTGGACAAATCAGATCTTGGTCTGCTGCTGAAATTAGATCGTGTTCTCTGGGGAGGGTGGGAATATGGGTATTACTAGCTTCTCTCAGAATGTATTCCTCTTACCTATGTCTCCTTAAAATTTTTCTTAGGTTTTTGTTTTTTTTTTCCATCTTGCTTATTTATGATCCACTAATTTCTAGTACCATGGCAACATGATTTGGTTCATCTCCTTATCTTTTTGCAGTTACTACTGCAGGAGCATTGGCCTTCTGTATGTTAGTATCATAGCCCTGGATCTCACATTTTCGTGGGTTGACTATCTTTACCATTCCATCTTTTCTTCAATTAGCTTTTTAATGATGTAGTCATTCTCCTTTAGTTTTGAGATTACCTAAGATGTTACAACACTCATTCATATTCTTGTTGCCTATTTTTGTACAACACATTTAATGCCATAAGCCAACATTTTTTGGTTCCTTAAATTTCTGTGGTGACTGTGGCTTACGTGGCAATTTTCTTATGACCTCTCATAGATGGCTCTGGGTAGATGATGCGTAGAGCTAATGTCATCCAAAGACAAAAACTTTTGTTTTTATTTAACAACTGCATTCTCTTAGCATTTTAATTCATTTTCCAATTTTTTTTTCTAAGCTTACTTAAATCACCCTTGATGTTCTCACCGAGGGATAGTAATTAAAGGGATTTTTCTTTCAGGCTTTATAGTTTTATCAGGATATAACTGACAAATAAAAATTACATATACATGTAGCTTATACATTATGGGAGATAATCACCACATTCATCACTTAGCATAGGGCTCATTATTTATCAGCAATTTTGAACAAATAATAATCATTGTTAGCTACAGTCATCATGCTGTACAAAGTTCTGCAGAATTAATTTGTCGTAACTGAAGCTTTGTCATCCTTGAATAACACTCCCTCACCCTCCGAGCCATCCCCATTTGGGCTGCACATTTCTGTTGACTCTTTCATGTATTCCCTTCTTCTGAGGTTGATCTGACCCCACTATGACCGATTTTCCCCAGGAGAATATGGAAAACATCATCCTGCATAGCTACGGAAATGAAACCGCAGGGCGACTTCTGGCTATCTGGACTTCCTTGTGTGTTTACTCCTCAGCTGCCTCTTTCTGGGGTACAGTTCATATGACACGCAAGGTGGCAAGGTCATGGAAATGTCCCCAGAGAAAAGTAACCTCAAGTACTGGGTCCCCTCTTTGAACAGCTTTTCTTTTTAGGTCTCAGCTATGTAATCTGTTGGCTTACTGTCCTTTTTTTGTGTTATTAGTCTATATTTTGTTGTTAATGACAGAGTACCCAGATTATGTAATCTCTAAAAACTAAATTACTTTTGTTCTAGACCAAGGCTAAGGTATTCTTGCTGCAGAGCCCTGCTGTGGCACCAGACATCACATGGGGAGAGACAGGAAGCCTACCTTTGTCTCTCCTGGTTTGTCTTCCTTTTACTAGTCAGACTTACCTTCTGTAATCACATTCCAATGACCTGTACTCCAATTTCCACCCTCATAATGCCTCACAGTGAGTATTAAACTCCAAAACGGGTTTTGGAAAAGACAAAGACATTTGGTCCATAGAAGCTGTTGATACAGATCTTTAAGGTATGTGTATGTACCTTCTCGTTTCCCTTAATCAGGGAGACTGGGATTATCAGTATAAGAAGTAACATTTCCAACTGTCTGGTTGTTTGACTTACAATACTGAACTAACAAATCTAAATCAGGGATTTTTCTCAACCTAATTGAATATCATCAGCCATTTATTGGATATATGGGATTCCCATGCTATGTAAAGATAGGACCTAGGGATGAGGGTGGGAGGTAAAATAACAAAAGAATAACTGTGAATTTGTTTACTTCTAATTTTATTCTGAAATTAGCTTACTTTGAATATATGTTATTGAGTATATATATTCTCAAATATATGTGTGAATATATTTATCTATATATACATATATCCTTGTTAATGTTATCTACAATCGCTTAATGAGAGTCCATCGTTGAATTTTCCAATGCTCTTTATTAATCACAAACCATGTCAAATCTCAGGAAATTCTATACCCAAGCCGATAGGCAGAGAGCTCACTCCAAGGCTTCTTCACCCCATGCTCTCCTCCTCATTCTCCTCCTCTCCTCCTACTCTTGCTCCACCTCCTCCTCCCTGCTCCCTCCTTGCTCCACCCCTCAATCCCCAGGTGTTTTTCTTTCTGTTTTCACACAGACCCTCAATAAACAAATAACAGGAACCTCCTGTGGGGGGAGTGGAAGCTGGGGATGGTACAGAGGTGTAAACAAGTAAAAGACGAATCTTAACTAAAACATTATCCACAACTAAACATACCACAACATATCTTTATATATATTATTATTTATAAGAATAAATATATATTTATGAGAATATATTAAAATATAAATGTATATATTCTGATGTAGAGCTTATATTGGCAAGGTGGCATATTTTTAATACTAAGGGAGTCATGTGAAAATATTTCTGATAAGCCCAGGACAACCAATAAATCCCCATGTTCCTTATAATGTGGGCACTAAGTCCTTTGAAATTGTGCCTTCTTCTTCCTTGTCCTGTAATATATTATATGGGAATCATCCACTAAGGTGTGTGTCCAAGCTGCTTATGGATGTGTCCTAGCTCACAGTGCAGGGACAATTTCAAGGACAATGACCTTTCCCACTTATCTTTTATCCTCAGTACCTAAATATGACCATTCCATAGTCAGAACTCAATATATAGGTATTGAACTGGCCTAAAATGAAGCACAAGCTGAAGATTTGAGATCAGTATATTTCTAAGGATATATATATATATATATATATATATATATATATATATATATATATATGTATATCAGTTTAGTTCTCATGGATTCTAGGTATAAAAAAACTATGTATAACTAATTTGCTTGTTATCTTTGTAATAAACCACTATGACCAAAAGCAACTTAGGGAAGAAGAAGTTCATTTGGCTTATATTTCCATGTCACTGTCTATCACTGAGGGAGGTTGAGGCAGGCATTCAAGCAGGTACCTGGAGGCAGGAACATAAGCAGAGCTCATGGAGGAACATTGCTTACTTTCTAACCCTCACATTCAACTACCTTCCTTAAACCTCACATGACTACTTGCCCACAGTCACACTGCCCACAGTAGAGTGGACCCTCCAACCTCTGTCATTAATAAAACATCCCATAGACTTGCCTACAGGCCAATCTCGTGGTGGCATTTTCTTAATCAAAGTACTTTCTTTCATCAAGATGACTCTACTTTGTGTCAAGTTGGCAAAAAACAAAACACCAAACCCTAACCAATATTAGTATTGAGCTAAACTATTTTATTCAACTGTAGCTATGAATTAACTAGTGTTATCTCATGTAAATCAGTGTTTGCTTTAATGTGAAGTTATTACAATGGTCATCAGGAAAAAGAAAAAAAAATCAGTCACTGTGTACGTGTCCCTGAAAATATAGTTTTTTTCTACCTCTTCCTTTCTTTCATGTTTGACCTTTATTTTTCTAATCATTATCATATGCAGGTGACAAAACTTGATTTCTAGAAATAGCAAAGAAGGCTATACTTGGAGGCAAATATTAATCGATAGTTCACTATTTTCCAGGTATTATTTGAGACTCCTATGATAGTTTAGTGAATCCACATAGACCAGGTTGCTGCTTTCATAACAGCTAGGCAGTCACTCCTATCCTTGATGGGATGCATGAAGTGGAAACCATCACTATTAAGCTGTGTGGATTCAGGGTAAGCCATCATAACTAAAGACAATCTGATCAAGTCTCAAGGTAGAGGAATTTGAATAGTGGCATGGTTCATGTAAGTGGGGCATACCCTGTTTATTAGAATCCTTGGGTTTGTGACCTCTTGTGTGAGAAGTACAGTCTGACTAGACCAGAAATTTTAGCATAGGTTGAATGGGGAAAAGATTGAAAGAGAGATGGAGATTAGATTGTTAAAAATAAGTATATTAGTGCCTGGGCTTGTTCCATCTTTTATGCCCTGTTTGAGTGGTAACCCTGGGAGGACTGCTCTTTTCTGAGGGGAAGCAACAGCAGGTGAGGGGTAAAATCTGGGGGAGAGCAAAGATAGGGGAGCTGGGAGAAGTGGAGGAAGGGGGAGAGGGGGATCAGGGAAAAGAAAAATAAGTCGATAAATAAATAAAAATTTAAAAGGCATCTGTCTGTAGCCCCTTCACTCCACAAAAATAAGACAGTGCGATACAATTAAATAACTGTGTGGAAGTGGAGCCATGTACATGTGGAAACAGGACTTCTTACATTGATAAAGCTTCCTATTGTTCTCTAATCATGCCACAGCCGATTGCTTACGCATGATGAACTAGCATCTTTCTACACCAGGGCTTGCACTTTCATAGCACTTTAGTTTGTAATAGTCTCTAAATTGAAGCAACTTGTATACCTATCTCAGATGAATAAATCACGATGTATCTGTATAATAGAATATCATGAGCGGTCAAAAGAATTACTGATATACTCAACAACAGAGATGAATTATAAATTATTGCATTGATTAAAAGTTTCCAGAGGAAAAGAATTCATGCTTTGTATTTTCTTTTACATAGAATTCTAGAAAACACACAATAATATTTGGTACCATATTAGTGCATGTTTGGTACTAGTTATTTCAGAAAAAGAGAACCAATAGGATAGAAAAACAGAAAGATAGATAAATAGATTCATTGTAAGAATTAGCTTATACAATTCTGAAGGCTGATGAATCTCATAACCTTTTGTTGGGAAATTGAATCCAAAAAAAATGATGATTTAAATTTTCCCTCGAAGGAAATCACTAATGTTTCAGCTCAGTAATCGTGGAGAGAGCTAGAAGGACAGAGGGAAGTGGGGGTGATGGAGTTCTTTCTCTGTCTTTTTCCCTATTTGGGTACTTAAGGAACTGGATGATGCCTGGCATCACCCCAGGCCCTGGGGAATACAACTGTTTTGCTTAGTCTCTGGGTAAATTTTAATCTCATTTAGAAGCCTCCACAGAGATACACGTCAAATGAAATATTCTTCAAATAATGTTTTTAAGAAGTTTGTGCTTATCACGTACCCTATTTTGTGTTTGACTGAACATATGTTGATTCCTAAAAGAGGAGAAAAAGTTTTTCTATAATGTGTACTTTGACCTGTCATAACAGAAACGTGGTGATGTGATGTCAGTATGTCCTATACTACTTGATGAAACAGTGAGAGGAAAGAAAACAAAGGCCATTGCCATTACACTTGAATGCATTCCTAACAAAACAAGAAGGATATGACCGCTACAGTCCTTGTTTCTAACTAGTCATGCAGACATTGCTGAAATTTATAGTTATCTTCTTTCACTCTCCATCCTGCATCTGTTTATCTCTAGGAAATGCCTAAGCTGGTGGTAGTTGTTTGCCTGGCTGGAACCCAAATCTTGGCTTTTGAAGAGTCCATCCTGCCTTGAATGAGTTGCTGTCACTTTTTACTGGCTTTAATCACATGACATTTAACTTTCTTCACTTTAATAAAACACCTCAGAATTAGCTTGTCAGGAGAAAAACTTAATTTTGAGTCATGATTATAGAGGTCTGGTGTTTCATTAGGAATCTGTCACATTGGCAGTTGGGGCAAGAGAACAGGCTTCAGAATTTACAGTCTAGTCCATGATTGATATAGACCAAGGAGCTGGTAGGTTTTTCTGGATGGCATTTGTAGGGAGCTTGTTGTAGAGCAACCTTCCTGCTTCATGGCCTAGAGTCTATAGAGAAACAGATAGACAGAAAGAAAGAAAGAAAGAAAGAAAGAAAGAAAGAAAGAAAGAAAGAAAGAAAGAAAGAAAGAAAGAAAGAGACAGAAAGAAAGAAAGAAAGACAGTCAGACAGACAGACAGAAAGACAGACAGAAAGAAAGAAAGAAAGAAAGAAAGAAAGAAAGAAAGAAAAGAAAGAAAGGAGACAGACAGATAGAGACAGAGAGAGAAACCAGTGTCCCAAAATTTCCTTCAAGAACACTTCTCTGAAATGACTTAGGGACTCCTGAAAGGCTTTAACTTTTAGTGTTCCCTTTACTTCCCAATAGTCCATCCTGGTGATCTAGATTTTAACAGGTGGCTCTTGGGGTCCAAGATCAAAACTACAGAAGCATGGTGATACACAGAGATAACCTAGAGAAGCATGAGAATCCTCAGAGACACACTGAGGACCTCTGGCATTTGAGGCACAATCTTCCTTATATCCCTTGAAAAGGATTTCAATTTCTATTAGATAATGAAGGTTCATCACATTAGCAAGCTCAGTCACTCCTTGGCCTTGCCTGTTGATTCAGAGGCATGAGGACCCAACTCCTTAAGTGGTCTGGTGGCAATTTTCACTTTCAATTCAAAGGAATCAATTGTATATCCTGGTTTATGGATTCTGAAGGTTAAAACAAAGACCAGTAGACCAACAGAGCACATGATTGTGGGAACAGGAAATAAATGCTTTATTAATGAGTCACTGGGGTAGATACAGAGAAGGAATATTGCCCTTACTTTACTCCTGTGTGTCTGACCTGTGAATCATGGCTGTAGGAAGAACAGGATCAAATATTAGACATTGCTTCAGAGCCCCTACAGCCTTCTGTCCTAGCCCTGAAGGACTTGCCGCATAGCTGGTGCTGTAACTCAGTATTCAAAGCCCTCCCACAATTAACCATCACATTTGGTATATTAGTTTCTATATAACATATGATCCAAATCAATTGCTTCTATAACATACATTAATCATGTTATACTTTATGAGGAGTAATAATTTGGGCAGATTTGAGATGGGTCCTTTGCAAGACATTAAGGTGTTGGCAAGAACAGGACCCTCATCTGAAGAATAAATAGCTTTGGATTTCCTGTAGTCCTCAGGAGCTTTATGTGGATTGCTGCACTGATGATGTGGTTTTAGTTCCCTGGCTCATGAGTTTCTCAAGATGGCAGCTCACATAATGGCTGTTAACTTTCTCAAAATAAGCAAATGAAAGACTTTTCTGACAAAATGGACATTACAATACGTGTAGAAATGTCACATACTTGCAATCATGTATATACTGCTGCCTTTGCTGTATTCTTTTGGTGATCACCAAGTCAGAAGTTGAGCTTCTGACTCATCAGGAGATAGTAAGCAAAGGCACGGTCAATAAGATCCTTTTTGGAGTCTTTCTGCCATATTTGGGGATGTAATAGGGGCCAAAATGGACGAGAGAGAGGGAGCTATACAGGAGATCAAGGAAGCTGTTGGGGAAGATATACATTCACTATCTTGATTAACATGGCAACTTCATGACTATAAAAACATGTTCCAACTTGTTAAGCAGCTCAGTTTGTAGAGAGCTTGCCTAACACGTATATATGAAATCTGAGTTTGATCCTCAATACCACATACACTAGGCACAGTGCTACATACTTAAAACCTCAGCATTTAGGAGGTGGAGACAGGTGGATCAAAAGTTCCAAATCTTTCTTGGCTACATAATGTGTTTAAGACCAGCACAGGATACAGATATTTGTCTCAGATAACAAAGCAGAAATGCAAAACACATTAAATTACAGCCATCCTTCAGTATCCATTGGAGTTGGATCCAGGACTCCTATGTCTTCCAAAATTTAAGGATACCTAAAAGGCTTGCATAAAATGATGTAATGGTTGAACATAACATGTAAAATCTGTTTGTATTTTGTATGTTTTATAAATCATCCCCATGTTTCTTATAAAATCAAATTCAATGTAGCTGACATATAAATAGTTGTTATGCCACATTGTTCATAGAATAATGGTTAAGGGGAAAGTCTGAACAAATTCAGGTATAATTTTTCTCTCCAAATATTTTAAATACAAGGTTGGTCAAATATTTATATGTGATACAGGTAGGTATGGATGGACAATAATAGTCAAATTGTAAAATTTATTGTATGTTGATGACCTACCAATAAATCTATTTTTAAAAAAGAATCATACTTCATTATGTAGTCAGACTAAAATTGATGCCAAACAAGAACTGGGAAGGGAAATCATTGGCCTTTGCTCGGCTGTAGCCAGGGAGCTCATGGATATACCTTTCATGCTTTCCATATGAAATTATGGTAATGATGTTGTTATTAGCTAGCTTTATGTAAACAAATACAAGATGCACAAAGTATTAATGCAGCTGACATCAATTTAAGTGTTATACAGTTATGAGCTGCTGTAGTTTGTGACTTCTCAGGAATAACAAAGAACAATGCAACCTGTGTGTTTTTCAACTTGCAAGTTAATTCCTTGCATAAAGCATGAACAGAATAAGAAAATAACCTGTCACATTTGTAAAACTGGAGGTAGAGCTACTAGACAGATACATTATTTTAATGGCAGAACACAACTTCTTTCACAGTTTTTCATGATAGTGGAATTATGAAAATTTGTTTTATAACACGGACAAACATGCTGTAATGACAGAAATGTGGATATTAAACTGAATTGCCATGTTTCCTACTCAGTTTGAATGTATGGAAGATCTGTCATCTAAAGTACAAAGAGAGGCAACATAGTCAGGTATTACTTTCTGTATAAAGATAAATTCTGGTAGATTAATATAGTCTCTATGTAAGGAAATGGAATTCATGAAAATTTTTCCTCTTTCTTTTCTCCTCTCCCTCCTTTTGTCTTCTTCTCCCCCTCCTCCTTTCTTCTCCCTCTCCCTTCTCTTTGGATTGAATCTAGGGCCTTGCATATGTATGTGTGTACTATAGCACCGAAGTACATTTGCAGCCCTCAAATAACTTGCATTCCTAATGAGAAAATGAGGTAGCAGCTGTTGAGTAGTAGCTGTACGGTAAAAAAAGAATGACAGGGCTGGGGAGATGGCTCAGCAGTTAAGGATGTTAGTTGCTCTTCCTGAGGATTTAGGTTCAATTCCTAGTTTTCCTTCTCATGTTTCAGCTACTCTCAATGTCATGCGTGATATATGTTTATTTCTTTATTTCTAATTCTTAAATTCACAATCAATTTATTAGGTTTCAACACTTTACTTTTCCATGTTGTGATCCTCCTTTTTAGTTATATGACCTATACACACACACACACACACACACACACACACACACACACACACACATGTAACCTTGATTAATAATATTTTCCAGATTCATCCTTGTTCCTGAAATGTCATAATTCATTTTTTGTTCTTCAAGGGTGAATACATTTTCACTATGTGTTTGTACCACATTTTTATTATCATGTACTTTTGTATTTGTAGCTCCCTGGATGGGCTTTACTTCATCATACTCCCATCACTGGATGGGACAGCAGTGAATGGGATTGGGGATTGGGGGTTGGGGGAAAGTTTGAAGAGAAGATCTCTGTGTTCCACTGGGAAAGGGGGCACTTGGGGAAGCAAGGTTATAGTGGGCCTTCTGTTACAGAGCTATGGGGGCTTAAGCAGGCTTGGATTTGGAGGAGATGAGGGAGACTTGAAGGTCTGCAGTTGGCCTTCCTGTTTCCCTGGCTTGTGTTCCCAGGGAATATTTACTGGTGTTGGAGGCTGGGGTATTAGAATGGGTCCTGGGAAGAAAGGTTAGAGGAGATCTATCTGATCAGTTGGAGATGGGAGTCACAGAGGAAAGGGAGACCACAGTAGTTCTGCTACAGAAATGGGGATGAGACAAGGGGATTGGACTTGGAGGAATGGAGGGAGAGGTGAAGATCTGCAGTTAGCCTACCTGCTTCCCTGAGTGCCAGAGTTCCCAGAGTGAATCTTTGCTGCTGGAGAATATTTGAACATTATCTCCAGAAATTGTATTTACTGATTGTTTACTGTGTGCACACCCATGTACCTTTAAAGATAATCATTGTGGTGGCAGCCTGAGGTACTGGTCTGATGAGTGATTTCTATAGCTGAAAAGGCCTGCTTTATAAATATAAATGGCTGCTGCTTTCTGTTAAAGGACTGCTTCCTGCACCTGTTCAAAGGCCGAGAGCAGAGTCATTGAAGCCCCACTCTGAAGTTGTTGTTGAGGAAGTCTATGGCACTCACCCCAGCCTCAGGCAACAATGGGAGGGAAGCACTCCCATTGGGCTTTGAACTTCCCCAATAAAGGTGACATTGTTTGGCTGCTGAAGGGTTGCTGAAAGAGTCAAGCTATGAGGTTTCTTTCCTCATGCAAATAGACCTTTGGATCAGCAAGGAAAGGCTTTGATTTAATAGAACTCGAGGACAAGGCAGAGGTGTTGGCAGTCAAAGATGATGCTTGTCATGATACCATTCCCTCTGCTGAGGTTTGGTAGTCTTGTATAGATGAAAATGTCTGCTATTTTTGTTTTTGTTGTTGTTGTTTGTTTTTTGGAGGGGCTTTTAGAGACAGGATTTCTCTGTTGTAACTCTGGCTGTCCTGGAACTCACTCTATAGACCAGGCTGGACTTGAACTCACAGAGATCTGCCTGCCTCTGCCTCCCAAGTGCTGAGATTAAAGGCATGCACCACCACTGCCCAGCTTTCCTTGTTTTTATTAAACCGTGATGGATTAATTACCCACAACATCTGGCAAACCAATGTGGGGCTTGAGAACAAGCAGGCGCCTACAACACTTTGCCATCTGTGACTTTTGGTATGCTTAAGGGTCTTGAACCCAAATCCCTTTTGGATAGTGAGAAGTGCTTTATGTAGTCTCCTTTCACTACTTTTTAGTGATTATATAAGCTTTAACTATAACATGACTGGATTTGTTAGAATGACTAACTGAATGATCATAATTCTTAGTACAAGCCAGAGAGCACATAGTGTCTAATTTTCTGCTTCTATAACTAGAGGTACTGTACATATAAATTACAATGGCCTTTTATTGCTGGAAAGAATGATATAATTAAAATGAAGTGTCATGTCATGTTTGCTCATTGTGATGGATAATCTTGATCATCAACTTTACACCTGGGAAAAATGAACCTTAATTGAAGGAATTGTCTCCATTACACTGGTTTGTGCACAATCATTGGGGACATTTTCTTGATTGTTAATTGATACAGAGGGCCCAGCCCACTGTGAGTAGTATCATCCCTAGGCAGGTGGGCCAAGACTGTGTAAGAAAGGTAGCTGAATGTGAGCCTGGAGGAGGCCAGTTCATAGCATTCCTTCTTGATTTCCTGCCTTGGCTTCCTTGGAGGTGTAATGTGGCCTGAAAGTTGATTTTGACCATGGAGTTTATCATACAACCAGTAAATGAAGCTAGGACACAGATTCAATTCATATGTTGCTATAATGCATCGTATACATCACAGCAGTAGATGCTAGATCTCCATTGCATTGGCTAACCTACCATACATCCTCTCTCTTGTATTCACAGCTTATAAATCTAAAAGTATCTAATAGTTATCTTTTAAAGATAGTTTTTTGGTTTTGTCTTTGTTTTTTCAAGACAGGGTTTCTCTGTTGTAACTCTGGCTGTCCTGGAACTCACTCTGTAGACCAGATTGGCCTCGAACTCAGAGATCTGCCTGCCTCTGCCTCCAGAATGCTGGGATTAAAGGTGTGTGCCACCACTACCCAGCTTAAAAATAGTTTTAAGAAGCTCAAGAGATTCAGAGTCATGACTTTCAGTAGCAAAACCCCCCAATTGGTAGGATCTTGTGGCTAGGTACATGACAAAAGGGAATTAAAATTATAGTTACATAGGGTGCCAAGCAGCCATCTTTCCTATGTCATTATCTTGGGTTGTTTGGGTTAAGATGATCTCCTGAAGGCTTCTAAGTAAGAGAAAAACAGATGTCAAAAAGATACAAAGAGGACATGACCTGCAGATGCTTTCACTGAAGATGGAGTAAAGAATTTCTGAGCCAAAGAATGTGATGGCCTCTGACACTTGAATGGTAAATCAAGAAACTCTTCCCTTGAGCTTCAGAAAGACAAGTAGTCCAACCCAACACCTTGACATTAACTTAAAAGACCAGTGATATACATCTGACCTATAAAAGGATAAAGTACTAAATTTACACCGTCTTCAGCAACTAAAAAACAACATGAGCAAGACTTCACACTAGGCATGGCTATTTTCAGTGTCATTCCTGGTTCTAACTACAGTTGTGTAGAATAACTTTTCGTTTCAGTAAATTGTCATTATTGCTAGATACCTCCTAAAGGTCGGTATCACTGGCTTTACACAAAAAAATTGAATTATTCCAGAAGGGATTTTTAGATTGGAACAGATTTTAAGCAAAGTGAATGATTCCTTGAGAAAAAATGTCATCAATCCAAGAAAATGAGAAAAGTAGGTATTTAGAGTGAAGGAAAAAACCTCAGGATTTCTTGAAATCTCAGTCCGTGGGTGGTCATGTATGGCATAGCTTACTGGTTAATTCCCCTGGTGTTTAAGTAACACTACTTCATTTACTTGTATGTTAGGGAAGGAAACTTACTTAGTTATTAATTATCTTGTGTTGTTAGTATAGAGCAACACTAAAGTGTCTTAGCTGAGTTAACAACATTGAATTTTCTAACTAAAAAGCGATGACTGTCAATCGATGGCTGCTGGGGGAATCAGTTTTCTCCAGGGATAACTTCCCATAGGTTATCCAGTCCCAAGTGGTCATCCTTAAACATAGGTATGTACAAAGAATAATAAATAGACTCAGTAGGTGTGTGTATGTGTGTGTAAAACAATAATTATTATAGACTAAGAGGTCATGAATTTGACAGGAAGTGGTAGGACAAGAGAGAGTGGTGGAAATTATGTAAATATAGTACTTATATGTAAAATGCTCAGCAAAATAAAATTTAATTGAAAAATGCGATGACTTCTTAGAACTTGCTCAACAGAGATGTTTTAGAATTAGGTCCGAGAAATGATGTATTTCCAGCTGAAGCTGAGTGACCTATTCTGGATTTAGGGAAATAGTATTTACAGCTATCGCGGAGGCAGGGTGGAACCTCCTTTGGGGTACAACAAGATTCTGCTTGTGCTTGTTTTCCCTATGCTGTTAACAGAAACACAATTAAATCGTACCAAGAACACAGTAAAACTGGGATCTACTCTTTGGCTCACTGTATGTACAATTATCTTATTTCTTCTTTCTTAAGTGCCAAGAATTCCAAAGTATTTTGCAAATCAGATGAATTCTAGCTAAAGTATTTATCATCCACAGCATAATGTCCTTTCAGCAAATGAGCTGGAAAGAGAGAAAATATATTTTATTGCAATAATTTCCTATAGCTATGTTTTAATTTGAAGATGTTCTTTAGATTACATGAGTAACATATAAAAATGGGCTCTTTGAGGAAAATTTTTTAATTGCTAAGATTATGTATTTCTAGAGTAAAAATCTATCATAGCATCTATATTCAATTTACTTTCTCACTTCAGACAAATATTATAAACCTGCTACACATTTTCTAGATAAACTCCCTTAGTTGGCTGCAGTTTTAATGTAATATGATAATTCTATTATCATTTCCTGAACATGCTTTCATGACAATGAAATATTGAATATGCTACATGTTAGCATATCCCGATTCTCTGTTACCACCTTAGTTCTGCGCTGTAATTTGGGTCTTGTATTTTACCCATGAGGTGACTGGCTTTTTAAGGTCCCCTGTTCTTGCTGTGATTTGCTGCTTCACCCCACCCAAAGCCTAAAAGCAAAGGTCTCATCAGCTCAGTTACCAATTAGAACCTTGTCATTGAGAGTCAAAACAAACCTTTCCTTTATTAACTTGATGCATCTCAGATATTTGTTGTAGTAATAGGCAGTAGACTAACACACAATATGTAACAAAAATATCTCTAACTTAATAACTTTAAAGGATAACCATTTATTTTTTATTTTAAAAGTATTTTATTTTATCATTATTTTATGTGTACTGGTGCTTTATCTGCATGTATGTCTGTGTACCAACTATGTTTGTTCCTTATATGTGCACAGGTAACCAGAATTGGAGTTACAGACAGTTATGAGACACCTTGCTGGTGTTGGGAGTCAAACCTGGGTCTTCTGGAAGAGTAGCCAGCACTTGTAACTGCTGAGACACCTCTCTAGCTCTCATTCACTATTTATTTTTTATATTTTATTTATCTTTATGTACAACTGCTGAGCCATCTCTCCAGCCCCAGCATTTTTTGTGAGTTTGTTTGTTTGTTTTGTGACAGGGTTTCTCTGTTGTAACTCTGGCTGTCCTGGAACTCACTCTGTAGACAAGGCTGGCCACAAACTCACAGAGATCTGCCTGCCTCTGCCTCCCAAGTGCTGGGATTAAAGGCATGCGCCACCACCACTTGGCTTCATTATTTCTTATGAGTATATAGTCACTTGATTCTTTAGATAGTTTGTCGTTTTTTTACGTACCTATTGGCAAGTTGGTAAGAAGCTGGCAGGTCCATGATAGCCTCAGCTGAAAAACTTGACTTTTCCCATGTCTCTCTCACATCTCCTATGCACAGGCTATAAAGGTGTGTTATAATGGGGCAGGAAGGACTCCAGTAGTTAATAGAGGTGTATACAAGAAGTTCATCAAGCTTCCATAATCATAAAATACTAGATCAAGCCCAGACCAACAGGGACACGTAATAAGAAAATCTGTAATAATGAAAAATATGAAAAAAACCAAAGTCATTAATACATCTTACCACGGTACAGCATATTATTGATTTCATGTATCATAATCAAGTATGGTCATACCAATTGAGTATGCACTAATCCTGAACCCTGGATAGACATTGAGGGTACCACTAGCTTCTACCGAGACAGACACTTTTTAAAGAGCGTACTTTAGCATATAGTTCATGTTCATGTTTAATTTCAGATTGGTAAGGCATTCCAAAAAATATATGGCATTCTTTTTTTTTTCCATTGAAAGGAAAAGAAAGATTGAAATATAGCCCGCCCCCCCCCCCAAAAAAAAGGCAAAGTGACAAGAATGCTGTTCTCTCAAACTCACTCACTGCTCTCTGTCTTTGAAACTAACACTTTATGCCCCACAGTTAAGTGTTTGTCTTGCTGTTGCATTGGTGAAGGGCAAAAGGCAAAGGGCAAATGGCAGAGGGCATGCTTGTGTTACTTCTCTGCTTACCCCCTTAGTGGTTGGGGGTCCAGAAAGAAGAAGGAGTAAAAGACCTGCTGGTTCATAATTTCAGATGAATGTGTTGATATAATGTTTTTATTTTCTCTATTAAGCTAGAATCTTATCTTGTGGCTTAAAAAATTATCCAATGTGGGGTTCCAGTTAAGAGCACAGGGTGTTCTTGCAGAGGACACAGGTTCAAATTCCGACACCTACATGACAGCTCACAGCCATTTGTAACAGCAGTCTCAAGAAATCTGATGCCTCTTCTGACTTCTGTGGGCACTACATGCATGCAGTACACAGACATGCAGGCCAAACACCCATACACATAGAATAAAAGGTTATTATTATTGTTATTATTTATTTTGTTGTCATATGTGGTTATTTCCTTTGTATGAACTAACTGTGACATTGTGATGTTAATAATCCCTAAAATAAAAAATCCCACATATCTATTTCATACCCTGAATATAGTGTTTATAGTGTTTGAATCACTTCCCATCACAAGTGGTATTTCATATATTTTTGCTCAATTAATACTGAAAATTTGTTGTAACTTATGCAATAAATTCTGTTCATAAGAGAGATTACGTGACAAAAGTGGCTAATACCCAAGATCTGGAAAATCTTGTGTCCTTTTTTTTTTCCTCCTCTACTTGAGATAGTATTCCATAGACAAGGATTCTGTTTTTCTCTATCATTTAGCCAGTATTTAAAATGCTAGAATAATAATTCTCTGCCATTTCACAGTTCCATTAATGCTAAGATGAGTCCCTCGGGTGTAGTTTGAAGACTTGACACACTGTAAATGGATTTGTGAAGCAGCGCCCAAGGCCTTGTGTGTGGTCACACAACTCAAGAAAACTTTCCTAACTATAATGAGAACATCTGAGGCCTAAAAGCTACAAATTTAAAGGGAACAGACTTATGCAAGGGTGATAAACACAATCATTATGCGAAGAATGCATTTTTTCCCCTACACTTGAATTTCTTTCTAAGCCAAGGCTCAATTTCTTTTACTTATTACTGAACAGTCCCTTTGGCACTGCCTTATTTTTCTTTGATTGTCAAATTTGGTTCAAAGAATAGAGAAAACTAGAGTGCTATTGGTCAGCCTTAGAGGAGAGATGATTATATAAATCACCAAATTTAATTAGGACTGTAGGAAACATCTTTTCAAGGCTGTTGTCTGTAAAGGCAGCATGCTTTCATTGTAACTAGTAAGAAAAAAAAGTCTAAAACAAAATAACATCCTGGAAAAAATGGTTAAAGTAAAGCCAATTCTTTCATTAACTATAAGCATCATTACTAGCAATGATGTATATACCAGTCTCCAATATTTGTGCTTTCAAAAGAACAAACTGAATTCATAGAAACTCTTTTCTTCCCAAAGTTTAGAAGTCACTGAGGCATGATGACTTGGCTGCATTTAGACAATGTTTTAGAAGAATTCTTCCCCCCAAGAAATACTGCACAAAAATATATCTCTCCAGGCAGCACAAGGTCTAAGAGGTATCACTTGAGAATCACTGATCCACGTTTGCTGATTCAGCACCATCTCCTCATAAGAACCCAGGGGCGCTGCTGCTAGTTCTTTGGCAAAATCCTACAGGTATCTCAGAGTAAGATTTCCCTCCTCTGACACAGCACAGGGGCTCTTCCTCAGGACTCCCTCAGCACTCCCTCGTTGATACTGGTTGCTTAGCTGTTGCTCAGGGCTGTCAGAGCAGCCATGGGTGCAGGGGCACTGAGAACCCAGGCAGGCAGCCTGCTGCTCCGACCTCCCAGTGATGACTCTTTCAAGACATCTGGTGGCATCACTGTGCTCTATTCTGTGTTGAATGTGAATACATCACTTTTCTTGGTTCTGTGACATTTTGCCTCCCGGAAGCAAAGCCATTCTACTTGTGTGCAGTTGTGCCTGGGTGGGATACCTGAGGAGTAGATCTGGAGCTTTGACCCTAAACTCCTTTCCTTGGCAGTTAGAAATGAGTCTGTAGGGCTTTGCATGTTACAGCGAATGGATTCTAAATACTTTTCACTTGAGTTTTTTATCTGCACGCACCACCCACATAGACACTCAACTTCTTCAGACTTCATCCACAAAGGGTTCTTTCAAATTGTTTCAGGAAAACCAACCTCTTATGTCACCTTCCAAGAGTCCAGGCATTAATGCTTAGGTGAATGGCATGTAACTTTCCAGTGACAGACATGGCTTAGGAATCTCTTTTTCTCATTTTAATACATAAAGAACTGTCCAAGGATGTCAGAATACAGATTCTTCATGATTCAGTCCTAACAGGCTCCTAGTTGATGCTGATACTGCTGCTTCTTGAATCACAAGAAAGGTACTGTTGTAGAAGTCTATTTTTAGTTATGTATAAAATAATTGTTTTGTGCATTGTTGGGTAAGGAGCTGATTTACGTCTTGGCATTTTGTATTGTCTGCAGGTGTTGGATTTATGTGGGGGGATGTTTGATTACACATGATCTGCATGTGCTGTCAGTAGAACACCTGAGGAGTTCTGTATCAATAAATACACCTGAGCTCAGATGCTCTGGGTACTACTGTCCAGGATGGCACTAGTAAGGATGAGGTCTGGCAGAGTTTGCACCTATGAAAATTCCTCCTTGTCTTCCTTGCTGAGCCACCCAGTAGGTGTACTACTACAAGGTACCAAGATCTACAACAGGAAAGAAACTTTTGCTTGATCAGCAATTGGTCAATGCAGGATTACACTTGATGTATGTAGTGGAATGTTGAAAGTTTATCGGTTTACCATTCCTTCTTGTTTGTTCTCCCCATGGTTAACTAAATAGACAAGAAAGCAGTTATGCAGAACCAGAATATAATACCTGTTCAACATCCAGCTGTATTGTGACTATGATCAAGTACAAACCATGAATACAAATCTTTCTGAAGAAATGCAGGCTGGCATAGACAGCTTAACATTCATGGGGTAGGTTATGATTATGATGGTGGTAGTTGTCGGGAAATTTTATCGCAAATTGTCTATTCCTATAGTTAAGATTTTTATCGCTGTTATCGATTTTGGCACCAGTAGTGTCTTACTTTGAAAGAATGAATAATTTTCTGCATAGTCACAATGTGAATGGGTTGTAAAAATATCTGCACAAAGTGTATAATTTATGATTCTAATTATAAGAACAATAACAACAGTTGTTTGCTGTGAGATGTATAATGCATTAAAACCCAGTGTAGGTTCTAGACTTTAATTCTGGTAAAAATCCTGTGGACGACTTCACACTTTTCAAATGAGGAGACTGAGGCTCAGAGACGTTATTACCTTGTGCAAAATTACAAGGTTGGTAATTAGTGAAGGAAGGGGAAATTTGAGGGCAGGTCACTGAACTTAGTTAAAATGAGATGTTTCCCAGTTAACCACAATGACTTAAAGAGTCGATTGTTGTCAGCTATGTGGTTCAAATGATCTTTACTGTCTAATGTTGGATTCTACACATAAATGACTACATACCCACATGCTGTAAACTTATATTATCATATTAAGCATTCTCCATTCTCTAGTTTATGCCTAGTTTCTTCCTCTCCTATCAAATAACCTTGAGATCCTCTTTTTATTATCTCTTGGTAACAACTGTCTCTTTCTTTCTTGCCGAATCACACAAACTGCATGCAGACGTGCCTGTGGGAACACGTAACTCATTTTACGTGCTTTTTTGTATTGCGTTTCTTTTTTCCACTTAACAGTTTCAAAATTCTTAATTCAAAGGTTTAATTCTTACTCCTTCTTTTCCTTAGCCATGAAGTATATGGTCATGTACCACCTTAAGTTGCCCAGAATTTCTGTGACACTGACCTTCTATTTGTTTTCAATTTTAGTCATCCTAAGCAGTGTTTTAACTGACTTTCTTTAAGAAAAAATTTCACTATGTGGTCTAGACTTGGCACAGGGACATCTGTGTGGCTTATGCTGCTCTCAAAATTGTGACCCTTCTGCTACTGCCTCCCACGTGGTGCTGCTGTAAATGTGTGCCACCACGCTGAGGAACAACTATTATTTTTATATGTATATCTTTTTTATGGCTGTTGCTTTGAAGGTGTGCAGGCATAAATTATTTTAAATAATTATTAATAGATTGCTTTCCAATTGTAATTGCAATAAGCTCATTTCCAATGGAAAGCATGTAAGAGTGCTCTTTGTCCAGCAGTCTACCTTTAAGGACTGATAAAATAATGTTTAATTTTTACCTCTGGAGTACTATAATATCTCTCAAAGATTTAGTGTGAACTTCTATCCCTGCTGCTATATTTGTTTCTCCTAATACAAAAATACATATTTTTGTATAAGTACATACTTTCTTGGTTGAATTTTCTGAGGATTGCTTTCCCATATTCTTATTGTAATTTTCTCCAGGGACACTTACATTATCCTTAACTATGGGTAGAATATCCTAGCATACTATATTGTTCTCACATAAGATATTAATAGCTTTGTTTACTTTAAAATATTTTTAGACTCATTCTGTCTGCGATAGTCTAAAAATAGTGCATGTTAGATATTTTAACAATTTCCCAGGTATACCATCCATTGACTTTCTCGCTAACTCAGTCCTGTTTTTGGAAAAATTAAAGTTTGCAGGAAGCACTGTATGTAAACCCTTAGAAAAATGACTTAGAAAAACGTCAAAACAAATGACTCCTTGTGAACATGTTTACGCAGAGATACGTGCTTTTAGCCTGTGGCTGAAGCATTTTCATATGTCACAGAATCATGTCACTGGAATAAAGCTATAAATCTCTGTGCAGATGAGGTGAAGGATTATATGGTTCTTTATGCATAAAATATCCCTGGTTTCTCTTGCTCCGTTCTCTCATTTGGTTTGAGATGAAGGATGTCGGGGTGTATAATGAGGAAGCCAGTTCTCATTTTCACCAAGACTGCCCAAATTTAATACATGTGCTTCAAGCTTCAGTGTCGTTCTGAGTAATAAGCTGCAGGATGTCTTACCCCGTGCTTGTCAAATGTGCGCAAGGGCATTATGAGGCTTATATTTGTTTTGTTCAACCATCTGTAATTATATTAATTGAAGTCACAATTATTTACTTGGATCATTAAAAGTTGTACTGCTCAGCTCTTCTCATGCGCTTTCTGAAGAATTTAGATTTATTAGAGTTATTAGGAGTAGCACTCAAAAACACTTCTGAAAAATATTACTAGCATGTTTATAAATGTTTAAATTCATAATCAGGAGATAAATGCTACAGAGAACTATATCTAGGCTAGGATTATGAAAGATGTTTTTCCCCCTCCAATAGAATTAGTCCAAAGTAAATTATCTACTACCTGTACTTTAAATGTCTCTGTAGATTATTCTACACCTGTTTGGAATTCAGTCAAATAAAAAGGATCGTGTAAGGCTACTGCAGAATTATATTTTATGTCCTTTCCAAATAGCACACACACACATATGTTATGCCCACATAAGTACATAGATACACATGCATACACATCAGCACATGGACTGTGAACTGTCTCAGTGGCTAGCTCAAGTTTTATGCCTGAAGAATAGAGTAATAGTGATAAATTAAAAAAAAATGCAAAAAGCAGCTTCATATTACTAGCCATTTCTGGGAGTAAAAATAGTAGAGGACTTTAAATAGTTTTGAATAGAAGTAGAATTGCAATTCCTTTATTTAATAATACGTTTACAAAGATATTTAAATTTCTTATTTATTAGAAAGAGCGTTATAATTTGATCCTGCCTATTTAATTAAATTAGGCTTCCATTTACCTGGAAATACATGTAGGAAACAAAATGGCTTCAAGGAGGAATTACCCTGAGAGAGGATCAGTCACAAAGGATTTCTTAATTGTCCACCTCCGCATGAGACCCTGGGAAAGGCAAAGGAGCTGGAGGATTCCATTGTAAAGGGGAGAGACTAAGTAAACTGTAAAGTATGTGTGTTTGGGATCAGGCTCAGAAATCATTAGGAGGTTTGGCATTTATCTGCAGGATAATCCTCTTATGCTAAAAGCGGGTAGAGCGGCAATGAAGGAGGCAAGTTGAGGAGAACATGGGAGTGGAAAAGACAGTTAGATGGGAGCAGGTCACATAATGAAAGGGGCCTGGCAACACCCAAGACCTCTGTATTTGCTTTTGATCTGATTTATAGGAAAAGTTCAGCTCCAGAGATAAAGGTTAAAAATAGAGGCAGCGTGAGAAGCCATTGAGCAAGATTATCAGAGCCTCAGAACATTGCAGGGGTTAGACAAGGACTAAAAGCTAAAACCAAAATCAAATCCATGACATTTACAAGGATGTGCTTATGCAAGTATTTATTGTCCTGTTTTATTCACCAATCTGTTTGCTACAGCCATCTCTGGAAGACATAAAAATATTGCTTATAATTGACAAAGATAAAGAAAGAAGACATTTCTTTTTTTCTGTCTTTAAAAAGACTTGCTAATTTTACTTTATATGTGTTTGCCTGCCTCTATGTATGTGTACCATTTGCATGCCCAGTATCTATAGAGGTCAGAAGAGGGTATTGGATTCCCTGGAACTGGAGTTACAGAAGGTTGTGAGCCACTGTGTCCATAGTCGGTACTGGGAACTGGACCAAGGTCCTCTGCAAGAGCAACAAGTACTCTTTAATTGCTGAGCCATCACTCCAGCTCTGAGAAGACATTTCTTAGAACTACCTGAAGTCCAGTCCTCAACCAATGCCTGTTAGAATTTAGTGAAGATGAACTCTTTTGTCTTACAGTATTTTCAGGTTTTCTCATTATGTCCTCCCCATGAGCCTTCTATCTGGACGGAGTCCTTACATGCACAAGCAGAGGAAGTTCTAGGAAGCAGAATCCAGTTCGCTGATTCCCTCTGATAAATCTTATATTAAAATGAGTAGACTTTGGCAGATTTTTTTCTGTGTATTTTGTATATTTTGTTCCTTTTGAAATGCTTATTCTTTTATTTTCTTCTTTTCTTCCGATGCCCTCTTCTGACCTCTTTGGATACCGGGCATGCAAATGTACACATATGTACATGCAGGAAAAACACTCATACATGTTTCTGATAAGAGAATTATAGAAAGCATAATTCAGTGATCTCCAAAGTGAGAATTAAATGGCCGAGGGTAAATTTAGTTTTAAATAGGTAGGAGGCAGCAGTCCTGATGTCTCTAACACTCATATCTGTTAAACAGTTGAAGTGTCTCATGCAAGACACTTGACGTCTGTGGGCATTGGTGTCTTCATTTAGGGATGACAATAACTTTTGCTAAACAAAAATTAAAAGAGGCCGTTGTTTTGGAATAAATTTCAGACCAGGTTAAAAGTAAAGCGGAGTTACTCATATAAAAGTTCTCCATGAAGCTACAAATAAATGTCTCATTTGACCTTCTAAGAAATTAGGTTAGCGTTAAATCAGCCAGTTTCTCGCCTGGTATTATAGGGAAGTTCCTCCAGTCCTCACCCTTTCACACACAAGGAAAACATGGAGCTACCCACTGCTGACCAGCCAGTTGCTTTTCTGTGGCTCTGGCTTCCTGTCCTGAGCACATGAGTTCTGCCCAGGTTATTGGGATATTTATCTATTTTGTTTTATGAGTCTGTAGCCTGATTCTAGAATAAAAACTAAAGCCAATCAGATTATTGGCTCAGTCAAAATTTTGTTCTTTGACACTTACATTTCTTTATATGTCAATTACCATACTACTACCTAATATAACCCACTAAAAACCATGCTGAGTTTTTATATATATTTGTATGCACAGGACTCTGCAAGTAGCAATCAGTCATTATAGAATGAATATATGGAATAGATTATTCTTGTATCATTGGCTACATTTGTAGGGCCATAAATAGGTGCTACTATCTTTCCACACTAATAGCTATTTTGTCCACCTGACATATTTTCATAACCTTTCTTATTCGATTTATTTTCTCCACAAATTTTCAACATTTCATTATTTTACTGCTGCCAAGAAATTCGAAAAAATGAGAAAAAAAATCTCATTTTTGAGACTTCATTTGATGCATAGGTAAATCTCATAGGGAAAAAAAAACTAATTATAGGTAAAAGGATATTCACCGTGTTTTTCAAATTATTCATTCAACTATAACCAGGGAAGGTAAATTTCAGAAATCGACAGATTGTTGAAAGGGATAATGTATCAGTGAAAATAGGAAATGTTAATGGAAACCACTTTGCAAACTCTTCTCTAGTAATTGTTGTAATTGGAGATGCTGGATTGAAAATGTGATAAAAATGTTCAGCAACAGGCACTGTGCCAGCCTTCAGAGTGAATCTATCCAGGCACTTTACAACATTAGCTCTTTTGAATGTTCTATCTCCTTGTTATTTGCTCATGAGCTCATTATTTTCTTTGTACAGTAATGCTGACAAAAATTTGATCTGACCCTCTCGTACTGCAAATTCCCTTAAACGCACAGCTACTGGCAATATTGCTACATGCATATTGAGCAAGCTGACAATAAAACTGTATTTGAGTAATGCAACAGCTTCATATTTTCAGTGGTAAAGAAGGTAAAGAATTGTAACCATCGAAGCATGAAGATGATATGCCTACCTGTGCAGAATGTTAGTGTCTTGCATGTTAAAAGTTTAAATCCTTAGTTAAAATGCTAACAAATACTTCCAAGAGCATGACACACTCTCTGACGTAATTCCTTGAATTCAGTCCCCCTAGCTCTCCTTTAGGTATTTTGTGTTCCAGAAATGCCAGAGACCAGCTTCGGCAAAGTGGCCAGTGGATGCAAAGGGGGTGTGAAGGGGGTGTGAAGTCAGCCAGGAAAATGGGAATAAGTCTTCTGGATGGGTCAAAGCAAGCTCTTTCTTTATTTTGGCTTTTTTCTTTTTTCTTTCTCTCTATTCAATTTTTTTCCTCTGTATACAATTAAAGCTTTTCCTCTCAGTACAACTTCTTTCTCTTATTTAAACTTATTCTCTACTGTATTTTTCCATAAGAAGATCACATACACACACACACACACACACACACACACACACACACACACACACACACACGATCTTGTGGAAAAGACAAAGCTTAAACATCCGTTTTCTTTCCAATCCCCATAAGAACACACTCATTCATACATTCATATATCTTGTGGAGGAACCAAAGCTTTCAACACATACTCACCACACACACGCACTTTACCAATACCCATCTTGCAAGCTTTCTCTTTTTCTTGTGGATAAAGCAAAGCTCCAACATACATGCATCTCACTTATACCTCTTATAAGCTTTCTTCTGTAAGCTTCTTTTTCCTTATGGAAGAAGCAAAGCTCCAACACACAGATCTTAACCACACATCTTGCAAGCCTCTTTCTTCCCTTCTCTTTCTTCTTATTTCCCATATACCCATATATATTTTAAACAATACCCTCCATGTAAGAAGAAATCTCATCATCATCATGAGTTCTATTTTCCCAGTGGATGATTACAAGTTACATATTTAAAAACAGGTTGTTTCAATACCCATACATGATTATGCATGAACACTCAGTTTTTTCATGTACTTTTCCCTATAATAAATCTATATTCCAGAAACAATAATTTTTATCATTATAGATTAGCAGAGTTTAAGCAAGCAAAGTAATCTCACAGCCAGCTTCTATTGTACCTGGCAGGTAGCAGTTTTGCAGTTACTAGAAAATGAATACACATCATAGTATTCTAATTTGACACAATTCATACTTAGTTAACACAGTGAAACGAGTTTATTATAACTAGAAAACTTTAAGTCAGGGATCTTTTTGCTTTTCTCAGGTGAAAGGAAAATCTGCTGCACAGCTCTATATCCTCAAGGCACACCCCAAACTGATCAGTAAACTTTTGATTATAGAGACGAGGAGGAATCAGTTTTATTTGTGTTCGAGGACGTTCAAGCCTAACAGTGGGCACTGAAACACATTTGTTATTTTTTGATCACGGGTTTGATTTTCATAGGTGAAACTTGTGGGCCCTAGCAATTAAGCTTTCTTTGTTCTAGCTTTCATAACCCTGACCAAACAAGTCCCTAGCAAAAAATATTTTTTCTTACTTTTATGTAAGTTTTACTACTCTTATATAAGGTAACCTATTACCTTAGATTACTAAAATTTCCTAAGTTACTGATTCCAAGGCAGCTGGCAAAACACCCTAATCGGATCCTGTCACTATATGTGAAAAACACCTACTGTTCCTAACTATACATGTTTTTTAGTTATTCTTTCTGGAGTTTCAGTTGAATCACTATTTAACTAAGTGGCATTGCTCAAGGAAAAATCATCACCATTGTTATATGTGCAGTAATGCTGCCCAGTGAGGGGTTAGAGACCCCCATAGAACTTTCATACCACAAGAGAGACAGGGAGTCCATGGTAGCAACAAGCACAATAAGGCTCAGCAGTAGCAAAGGGCATTCAGGAGACAATCCCCTGGAAGACCAAGGTTAAAAACCTACTGTTGCCTTGCTAAACAGTAGGCTGTCTCCCCGAAACCCCACCACTGGCTGTTGTTCCCCTGCATTGCTCCCAGCACAGAAGGATTAAGAGATGGTATGGTGAGCGTGGTAATGCCGTCCTTCCCCACTTGTACTTTCATGGGTTTCATTTACGTATATGATTCCTATGGGTTTCTTGGTTTGTTTTTCTTTTCTTTTTTCTGTTTGTTTTCTGAAGAGAGAGGGAAAGAAGGGGCCATGTAGTTGGGTGGGTGATAAGGATCTGAGAGGAGTTAGAGGAGGGGAGGTCATGATCAGAACATACTGTATGAAGCCAGACAGTAGTGGTGCATGCCTTTAATCCCAGCACTCAGGAGGCAGAGGCAGGCAGATCTCTGAGTTACAGGCCAGCCTGGACTACGGAGTAAGTTCCAGGACAGCCAGAGTTACAGCAGAGAAACCCTGTCTCGGAAAAAAAAAAAAACAAAGATAGAATATAATGTATGAAAAAACAATTTTTTTTTAAAGCAAGCCAGTTTTCCTGCCTTAGAAGCCCACCCTTCTATTTTCCTAAAAAGGAAAAACCAGATAGAAAGTCAGAGTAAAGTCAGGTTTCTCAGCTTGTTCAAAATGTCTCTTTTTATCCTGTTATTTAAGGAGATGGAAGTGAAGCTAGAGTTCCAGATGGCCAGGCATCCCCGAACACTGTACGAGAGCAAACTACATAGGATTCTTCACAGTGGGGTTGGCATTCCTCATATACAGTGGTATATGATGCAATGGACAAGAAAAATACTACAATATGCTAGTTATGGCTCTTCTGGGGCTCCACCCTGAAGATCTCTTCAGTTTCTAGTCAAGAATTTTCTCATTGAAGACTGTACTCTTGTTAGCTGACCAGATGATCAGTAGAATCAAATACGTGTGTACAAATAATCTTATACATGAAGACATTTAAGCAGATAACTTCTTAATGGGTATTGGGCGTCACTGTAATAAGTTACTCCTTATTGATTTTGGTTTGACTAAAAAGTATAGAAAGAACAGGACAAGGCAGCACATTCCATACAGAGAAGATTAAATACCTTGTCCTCACTGTCCAATGTGCTAGCGTCAATGCGCATCCACACCAGGAACTGAGCAGAGTCGCCGAGGTGACATGGAATCTGTAGGATATGTCTTGATGTATTTTTGTAGAATCAGTCTGCCAGACCAGGGCAAAAGGCTGCAGCAATGAAATAAAAATATGAAAAGTTAGTGAAAAAGTCCACTCCTGTTGAAGTTTTGTGTAAGTGGTTCCCCGCAGAATTTGCCAGTAATTTACCTAAATTACTCTTGTGGGCTGTGCTTTGAGGAAGCTCCAGATTACATGTATCTGAGGCAGCTATTCCGAATCCATTTTAGAACCCTGAACCACTAATGTTTGATTGGTTATTGTTAAAGCAGAAAGCAGAACAGCAGGCCGCCACTTCCGGTGGAGTGGGCAGGGTCAGTAGACCCAACCCTCTACAGGACAGGCAAGCAAACTAAGAAAGCCAAGAGTAACATGAAAGGTGTCCGGGCTTGAATCCAGGAAGAGAAGCAGCAGAGCAGATAACTGGAGCAGCGTTCATTTCTTCTCGTATCTAGAAATCTTAGTTCACATGTGCACTAGCTAGTGGTTGTGGACAACCATTTACTTGGTGGAAAGAACTGAATTTCAGTATAAACTGGCTCCTGACAGCATTGCCAATGCTGATACTGCTGAGCTGTAGCTGCTGTAATTGTGAATATTAACCGAGGCAGTGAAATATGATGTCTGGTTTTCTATTGCATTTTTTTTTCCTTCTGCAGAAAAGTTATCTACATGATCAACACAGGAATGGGTAGAGAAATTGTCCATACGCCATTTTTTTTTGTTGTTGTTGTTAGAATCTTTTATTTTGAACTGTACTGCTTTGCGGTATCATTTTAGAAGAATAGCATGAACAGTCTTCAGCCACAGCTGTGGTATTTGTTAACGTTCACAGTTCTCAGGCTTTTTCTACCCCAGGGGTTTGCAAGTTGTTCACTTAAAACACTCTTTAAATGGCTGTCTTCTTGTTTGCCAGCTGATGTGGTAGCAAAGATTCCAGTGTTTGAGCATTTGAAAGACTCTGCCTGTTTACCTTTGCTAGAAATAACAGCATCTAAACTGAAGATTTAAGAAAAAAAACATAGCGACTAATAGATTACCCTTAGGACTCTGCATTAACTCTATAATGATCTTGCTACTAAAAAACAAATCATATTTGTCACAGGAATTTACTTACCATCCTACAGCTGAACATATATGGATGTTACCTACGTAAATGTAATCACTATAATATCAAAAATAAAAGAAAAAATTCAAAAAAAAGAAAAAAGGAAAAGAAGAGATGGTATGGTAAATGCTTACAATCCAAGCACTTCAAATGTTGCACAAGGGTATCACTGCGAGTTCAAAGCCAGTTTGCTAACTAAGTTGGAGGGTAGCCTAGTCTACCAGTGAGAACCTGTCTCAAATCTCCAAAATAAACAAGCAGTAAAGCTTATATTTTCTCCTGTGTCTGTGCCTTGATAGCTCATTTCTTTGTATTACTGAATAATATGCCACTGTGTGACGTTTGCCTATTCACTTATTGAAGGAAATCATTTGTTTGCAGTTATTGAAAATTATGAAGGAAGCCGCTATAAACATGCATGTTGTAGAGTTTTATGTGGACTGAGTCTTCAATACACCGAGCTAAATCCATACACGTGTGATTGATGAACAATTGTAATGATGGTTGAACTTAATTTTTCCCTTCATAGGTTGTGCTTTTGTTAGCTTAGCGAAGGAGCATCACCAACCTAAAATTACTAAGGTTTTCCCTTGTGCCTTATTTTCTGGAAAAATTTATGTTGTTTTGTGTTTCAAATTTTGGTCTATGATCTCTTTTGAGTTACCATTCATGAAACTCATAAAAAACTGTCTATATTTATTTTAGTGCATGTCCTAGTGCCCTTTGTTGGAAATACCAACCTTTGGCTCTACTTTGGTTCCTTTGTGGAAGCTCAGTTGGCTATATTTGTCAGGGCTATTCTGGGCTGTTTAGACTATTTATTCTTCTCTTGATCTATTTGCATTTTCCTGACTGTTCCATGCTGTCTCTGTTGCTGTAGTCTTGCACTATGTTGATGCCAGGTGGTGCCAGTCCCCCACCTGCATTCTCTCATGTATTAATTGCTGTCCTTTAAGCTCCTGTTTGATAGCATCCATATTTCTACCTTGTCTGTTGTGTGTTTCTGAGGCTTACATTGTCACCAGCCTGTGTTTTTACCTTTCAGTGTGTCTTGACAAGTTTGGTTGATAGACAGCATATAAGAAATGCAGTGGACAGGCCTTTAATTCCAACTTCTATGGTGATTGGACATGAACTTCCATGTCACTGTTGGCTGAGAAGCAAATGTTTCCCCTGCTAGGGATGGAACCCAGGGCTTTGAGTATGCACTTGAGCACTCTACCACTGAGCCTTACTTCAGCCCTTGTTCTTCTGTGTCCCTAGGAGAAGGGTGTGAACAGAGATTCAGGCGCTCAGTGCTCTCAGCTATGATCTCCTTTACACAGGAGGCTGGCTGACATGGCTAAGGATGAGGGAAGCAGAACATCCTGTGGTCTTCTTAGTAGGTCTGGGTCTTTTAGAGAGTCCGTGTATCTGGGCAGACAACCTCTCAAGTGCTTCTCTGCCTTCCAAACTTCTTCACCCAAGAGAGAGCTAATGGTGAGGATCTTCTCCCCTTGCTACGAAGGATGGACTGGGCTGGGATTGGTGAGACTCTGGGAAAAAGTCTTATTGGCTAGAATCTGGTAAAACAGTTCTTGCTGAAGGCAGGCCTTCAGTAAGGAGGGTAAGGGGACCATAGGGATCAACCTGAGGTTACCTTTCTCCTTCCAGTTCTAGGGCTGTGTGAAAATTTTCCTCCATTCTTCACCCGAGACATGGCAACCTCCCAGGGGAACATTCACAAAAGTGCCAGTCTCCCTCAGGACAAGTTCCAAGTGAATGTGTCTCTCAAACTCATCCTTGCATGTCCTTAATTGTCTTTTCAGTTTTCCTGACAGCACCTGGCCTCGGATCGCTCTGCTCCTAGAATTCTCTGCCTCCCTGTGCTTGTCTGGGCCTCCAGTTTTGAGGACAGCCTCAACTTAGGGTTTTGAGTTAATTGTATCTAAAGTTAATATTCAAATATTTCAGAAAACTTTATAAACATTGTTCCCATCATACATTAGATGATTTTTTTTATCAGTGTTTTCAAGATCCCTAGATCGTTGACTGAATGAGCAGTGCAAGCAGTCTTCATAAAAATAATGTACACACTTTATTAATTATGTTTATATTGTATTAATTTATATTTATATCTAATTTAAATGGAAGAAATCTCAACTTTCAGAATCCATAGAAGAATATATGGTTTTAATAAATTGAAATGTATATAGAGAGGTGAGAAACATCATGAATTTGTTTAATGTAGTTGCTACCACCATACACATTTTGAAACTTTTAAGTTGTATAATTCACGTGTATCTGTAACCTTTGGCTTTATTAGCACTCCCTTTGCTATGTGGTTGTTTGCAATGTAAATATACTGTTCCTGTTCCATTTACCCCAAAGGCATCATACCCAATAGCTGCTGTCCCTCACACTGTCTAAGGCTCAGCACTGGGGTCAGGTTTGTCAAGTTTCCCCTTTGAACATATGGCCTTCTAAACGAGGCGATCCACAGCCCCTTGGGAAAAGCTATGGGAAAATGACCATGGACCTTTAATAAGGGCACATCCCCACAACATTCTCTGTCCTTGCCTGTTGGCCAAGCTGTCACTATCAGACTCCCCACTGCCAGGGCCAATCTCTCTGGAATTTATAAGCAATATTGTTCTGTTTCGTGCTGCTTGATTTCATCTCTTCCTTATCCCATCTGGCTCACTGTACAACAAGGTTGGACTAGGATGAACCCCTAACAATGCAAAATCTTAACAGCTGTACTCACTCATCAACTTCTTATGAAGTTGCCTGTGTTGCTCACTCTGCTTTTCACTGTTGCTTCACTGTAACAGAATGTCCGCCGCCATGCTTGGACCTGCATGTGCAGAAGTCCCCTGTCTTCTAGTCTAGCTTTGTGATTCAGTGTGCTATTGAGGAAGGGGAAACTGGAACTGAGATATGTTCACTGAATTCTTCAGAGCCTTCTCGCTTCACTCTTTTGCTTTCCAGTGTACCAGAATTACCCGTAGGTTAAAAGGAAAACCAAATCAGCCAATGTAAGGGTAACTTCTTAAAACATGTTTTTTGTTTTTGTTTTTGTTTGTTTGTTTTTCCCCCATCCTAACCATTGTAACAACTTCTGGTAAAGTTTCCAATCTGGACTACCCCAATTACTATCTTTCCTCAGGTTTACAGTCCAAGCAATGAGTTTTGTCAAATAAAATCAAACAGACTTAAATCACAAATGCAACCCTTACAGATAAATTTAGGAAGCAAGTTTTAGTCTCCCGCTTGTTTGACGTGTCAGCAGCTGGTTACGTCACTCACTGCATATGCATTATTTACTGCTTTTAGTATTAGGTTTATTTATTTATTGTGTGTGTTTGCATATTTGCATGTAATATCGCATGTGGAAAGAGGTCAGAGAACAAGTTTTGAGAGTGGGTTCTCTCCTACCATGTGGGTCCTGGGGCATCAAACTCAGGCCATCAGGCTTGGCAGGAATCATCTTTAACTCTCACTAGTTCAATATTATTTCACCCTTTCACCCTTGCGTCTTCTGAGACCATGCAATCTTTTCCCACTTTACTACCCACTCCTCAGTCTTGTTTTTTCTTCCTGTTTACATTGTTTATTTAGTGTGTGTTTGTGTGTACGTGTACACACAAGCCATTGTGTATATGTGGAGGTAAGTGGATCACTTGCCAGAGTGGGTTCTTACCTTCTATCATGTGGGTCCATGGAGCAAAGTCAGGTATCAGGTCTGGTGGCAAGTGTATTAACTCACTGAACCATCTCAACAGCCCTTCCCAGTTTCCCAGACTGGCTCATTCACAATCTTTTCCCTGAGTATTAAGTAGAGAATACTGTAGTGTTGAATCCCAAATCATCTCCCCCGCCCCCTTTTGTGTCTCACTATAGGATAGGAATTCTAGGCTATCCTCTGTATCCTGACATCTCCTTCAAGCTCCCAGTTCCAGATAAACATCCTATTACCTACATTGCATCTCATTTGTTGATATATGCCATCCATCATATAATTGTGGGGATGATATGAGACATAGAGTATTATGTGATTTTGTTCACTGTGTGAACATCATGGAGTCCAATTCCATGAATAACATTAACAGTGAAGTCACTAGACAATACAATCTTAAGATGCAAGAATTATATAATGCAGTAACCTATCAACTGAGAAGCTATGTGATACATACCTGTATTCAAATATGAAGTCATCATTTCCACCCACTTCATCTCCTCTTGCTCATCATTTTTATATGTATTCGGCAGTGAATAGTAGTTTCTCTGAACTTTTTAACTGAGGAAACACAAGCGTCTATAACTCCTTTCCCTTTCAGGTGTACAAATGTCCCCAGTACCTTCTGGGTGTGGCACATAGGTTACTAGTGGGGGAATACACTCTATAATCATGATAGGATTCTATGCTGGAGGGGATAGGCAGCTTCATTAGTTATTTATGCCCAGAGAAATGATTTGTTGATTTCCAGGGATCTGTAGTTTGAAGTCACATATGTACTTAGAAACATGTCCCCTGGGAAAACAAGTCACCTGTGAACATTGCTTCATTAGAGAGCCTGTGAGGTGAAATATAGACATAGCCTAAATCTTGGCCTTTTGACCTGTCTTCTTTGCTTTGAATCCCACACTGGAGTGGGAAAGGAGGTTATAAATAGGATGCGCATGTATGGAAATAGCTAAGAAAGTAAGAACTGACCTGTGCAGTTGGATTTACTGAAACTAAACCAAGAAGGACCTATTTTGTATCCTGTTACATAATCACACTCCAGAATATTGAAAAACATCTAGAAACTTTTCACAGAAAATACTTTACAATTTTTCTACCTGTAAACTCCATTTTTTTAAAAAATTCTGGTTTAAACCAGTAAGATTTCCACCTGGATCCTGGAATAATATTTTTTATTGTTATTTTTATAAAGAATTTGCAAGAACTGTCAAGTTCTGCATCTGTGGTCTTTACTCATCTCTGTTTTCTGGATGGTTATACCGCAAAGAGAATTTCTTCCATAGAATGTACTCACAATGCAGCCACCAGACAAGGACAGGGCATAAATGCACTGAAGGGTTTGCGAAAGTCGTAATACTGCATTCGCAGCCCATGTGTGCAAAAGGCAGACTTAGTTGACGTTAAACCTTGTAATGTTATATAAACAGTCATTTGAGCTATGAAAGCATCTTTAGCATGTATGGGTAAACTTGTTTCCTGTGTTGTGAACATGTTTCCTTTGCTTTATTTTTCTACAATAGTCTCTGACTGTGTCATCTCATATCATATGCTCTTCTCTAGACCCCATGTTGCCATGGTTCCAGTTACCATTTGGAAAGCATCCTGGATACTGTGATTTCCTTAAAGAAACTCTGAAGTATTTCCCCATCAGTGTTAGAGTATAGAGACCTGTATATGTCACACTAACACTGCATGAACTGGCTCATGACTACTTGACAGGACATGTGAAGCAGGGTTTCTCTGCCCTTGGTAGGTTTCGGACCACATGTGTTATCTATTCCAATGCAGAGCCTTTGCACAGGCTTCTCTTTAGTCCTTCGGTGAACTCTGATAAATCCTTCCATACATTCATGAAACCTAACATTCCCTATTCCTAAACTCCCTTCTCTTTCTTTCCCTCACGCAGTACAGTAAATCTGCTTTTTTTTTTTTTTTTTAAATTTATTCCTTCATTCCTTGAACTCAACTTCATGGAATTACAGACTCACCTATGTTCATTATAGAGGCAGGGTCTTTCCTTGTGTTTACGGGACAGACTCTAGGAGAGAATACAGTATGCACTTGGTTAACGAAAGGACCCTATGAATAAATCACTGGTGCATTGATGAGGGATGTTTGTGTTTATAGACTAAAATTTCTTAAATAGAGAGAAAAAACAATGGAAATAGGTTTTAAAAATGCAGCTGAAATAGGATTCTCACCACATATTAACATACTAAGAAGAAGAACTCAGTAGCATTTATTGCGTTTGCATCTGTTTTAAACTACCACCTCTGTCTAGTTTTACTTCGTTCTTCACCCCAAGGAGACCCAATCCCACTTATTTGTATAAATTTTTGTATAATTTGTATAAATTATATAATTTTGATTAAACTATACTTAATATTTTATTAAGTATAAAATATACTTATTTCCTATTTGCCTCTCTGGTAGTAATCGATATGATTTGTGTCTATACCCTTTGTTTATTTGTTTGCTTGCTGTTCTTCTGGATATTTCATAGGAGTTGTATAATGTGTGACCCTTGGAGTTGACTACTCTGGAATGTCTTCAAGGTTCATTCAAGCTGTCACATTTATCAGTTCTGAATTCCTTTGAAAGGCTGAATACTATTGCACTGCCATCTAGATCCACCTCATCCATCCTATGCATCTATATCTTTATCTATCTATCCTATGCATCTATAACTTTATCATCTATGTCTCTATTTTTCAATCTGTGCTTCAATTAATTTTTCCATAAGAGCTAACTTTAAGGACAGATATATTTTCTTAGTTTATTCAGGGTAATATAGTATGTAGTTGCTACTGCTGTGGTGGCTCATAAGGAAGATCCAGAGGCATTTTCATAAATCTAAAGCCCGCCAGACTTCAGCAGAGGGAACTACCGTCATGGCAAGCACCATCCTGGACAGTGGAACCCTGAGAATCTTATCTCAGGGGTTTTTATTGATACCTAAGCTTCACAGGTATTCTATTGATACCATGTACAGATCATGAGGAATTAAACATCCCCCACATAAAGCCAACACCTGGAGACAACACAAATGCCAAGGCCTAGGCAGCCCTTCCCCCAACAATCATTTTAAACATAACTAAAAGTGAATTTCTACAACAATAGTATATCTGTTTGTAGAGAATTTACCCTATCTGTCTACCCTAAAAAGCTAAATTTCTTACCTAGTGGCAAAAAAATATAAAATTATCAAATCTTATACTCTGTTGGTTCTTATAGAAATATGAGGATTCATAGTCAATTCATTTAAGCTTCAAATACCCAACTTAAATTGATTTCATGAATACTACAGTACACTAACAACTCTAGGGAAAATATTGGCACACAAATCTAGTTTACTATCTGTGTAAATAGAGTTGTATTAGAACACAACTATATCCATTCATTTCTATGTTGCCTGTGATGTTTTCGTATTCCAATAGAATTGAGTGGCTTTGACAGAGGCTCACACAGCATCAAATCCTTCTTATCATACCCCCTACATAGAACAAGCTGACTAAACCCTGTTCTAGATTACTCGAATCAATGCGGAATTCGTTTTCAGCCAGGATCTCATTGGTTTGTATCTCTTCAAGGGAAAATCTCAACACAAATTATATATTTTTATTCTGATGGTTGGAGTTATTGTTTAATAATAGTAAAAGTGAAAACTCAGGGTTTTGGTCTGGTGAGAACATCCAACCCACGGTGGTTACATAATACTTTTGGGATGATTCCAAAGCATGGTAAGCCAGGAGAATTAGAGACAAACCTCCAAAAATTTGGAAATAGTTTTTAGAAATTATGTGTCCTAAGTATGTCTCTATAAAGTTAAGAAAAATGACTTTTTATTCTAGGAGAGAGAAACTAGATGTTTCTCTAAACAAAAACAATTGTAGTTTGCTATAGAGCAATACCTTTGAGTTATAACTTCAATTACCATTGGCTCCCATCTCACCCTTTGCTACCATTAGTTTTGGAGGGAATAGTTCTGAAATAAGAGTCAGCCTCTCTGACCATCTTGTCCAATTAGTTTCAACGCACTGTCTAAATGTCATCTGTGTAGACATCAGAAGCAAACAATCCTCATCTGTTTTTTGACTTGGATAAAATTGCTTTTCTACCCAATTTTATTTCTGGAATTCTGTTGTTTCATAAGAAAATGGATTTCAGCAGATGACATGATATCCTTGAAGAAACTTTCTTTGGGTCTCCAAGGCTAAGATACTATAGTAGTTTAATTTCTTATCCTAAATTGAGTATATAAATTAAAAATTGTTTTCAGAGTCTTTTAACTTATAATGTAAATTCTTGAAGTCAAAAGGATAATAACAATATTTCTATCAGGCCTTAGTGGTGATACAGTTTTCACTGTTTTACTTTAGTGTGTATGTGTGTGGTATATGCCTGTGTATAGCAAGAATGTGTGCCTGTGTTCACATGTGGAAGTTCTCTATCACTTCTCTGTGGTATTCTATTGAGACAGGGAATCTCACTGAACCTGGGGCTAGATTGGTCATTGGCTAGCCCAAGCTATCTTCCTGTCTCAGTCCTCTGGCAGAGCTGGGATTACAGAAGCATGCTGCCATACCTGACAGGTTTTGAATGTGGCTGCTTGGAACTGAACTCGGGTCCTTCTGATTTTGCAGCAAGTATTCTTACCCACTAAGCCACATCCCTAAGGGCCCAGGATGTTGTTTCAGACAGGCTAAGAGTTCAATTGCATTGTTTGCTTTTCAAGGTTCCTGTGTTAAAAGATAACACAATTTTACTTTTTGTTTACTTTTTTTCTTTCTGTATAAATGACTATAGCATTATAGGCAACTTTTAGTTTGCTGGAGATGATTGTATAGTCTGTGAATTTTTTCATGATTCTCTAATCTGGTTGCTCCTTTTTTCAATGTCCTTTGGTCCCTGTAGTAGTTTAATGAGAACTGTTCCCCAAAGGTTAGTATTTTTGAACTCTTGGTGCCCTGTTGTTGTTGCCTGTTTAGGGAGGTCATGGAATCTTTAGGAGGTGGAGCTTTGCTGGAGGAAGTGTGACACTGGGGGTGGGCTCTGAGAGTTTATAGCCTCTCTTCACTACATTTGGTTCCTTTGCTCTCTGTGTGTTGTTGGAGATGTGTTTGCTTGGCTTCTTGCTCAGACTGTTGCTACTATGTCTTTTCTACTGGCATGGACTCTCCTTCTGAAACCATAGTCCAAATAAAATCTTTCTTTGATAAGTTGCTTTGGTCATGGAGTTTCATCAGAGCAACACAAAGCAACCAAACAGTCTATTTACTAAAAACTTGAAAAATAAGGAAAATTAAATATTTATTGCTACTTAAAAAACTATTTTAAGAACATATTGGAAGGCTACTATGTCTATGCTGTCAGTATTGTGACAGTCAGTAAGATATTTTACATGTTCTTAAAGGCTGATACGCTATGATGAGGATGAATTTGCCAAAGGTATACTTTAGTTTTCCTGATAAACAATTCAAAACTGTATTTTAAAAATTTATAGGACAGTTTGATTTTTAAATTAAAAAATTAAAATGCACTGTCTCTGAAAATTAACATTAATGGATTTAGAAATGATACATTGATAATGAATTTATACTCTATTGCATGCATAGACAATTTCTGTTTCCTTGGACTCAAGCTGAGGACCTATAGCTGCCTGATTTCATTGACTTGAATCACTTTTTTTCCCTGTCATGTAAGGATAGTTTTCTCAGTGAATAATCAGTTGTCCCAATTTCTATAGTCAGCCTAACCTCCTTAACCAATATCTGATGCTTTTTTCACATTTAAATCTTCATGAATCTTAAAATATTGTGTGATCATATTAATTATTTTTAATCAATATATAAAATGAAATATTTTTAGGACTACACTAACATAAAATAATATATTTTTAAATTTCTGGATTTTCAATTTGTTTTCATCTAAGATGAAGCTGTAACTATATTCACAATAGAAACTATAAAATTTTCAAACCAAACTTCAGTTGCCATTTTGAAATCCCCCCAAAGTATGAACCTCACTTTCAGATATCACACCAAAGTAGTTTGCTAGCACTATTTTTAGTATAGTCACTGCCGTTCAGGCTTTGGACTGCCCCTGCTCTCCACACACTTGTTTCTAACATGGCTAATTCTACATCCTTAACACTGCTAACTGCTGGTTGAGATAACCCTTCAATTTCAGCTTCCATAAAACCTGTGCAGGTATCTGCAGTCTTCTAGCTTTGTGATGACAGAGGTATTAGGCTTAGATTTCTGATTAGTGACTCTAGAACCCCTCTAGTTTGTTAGAAACACAGTTTGGATGTAGTCTTCCTTTTTTTTTTGTTTTCTTTACCAACTTTGCCAACTTGCTTTTCTTCGATTTCAGTTGCTGCTGCCAACTCGGCTTGTTGAGCAGATGCTTGTGTGAAATCATGCTCCTTGACCTGAAACACTCATTCATCACTGTCTGGTTCTCTCCCACACTTTTGTGGCGAACTCAGAACCAAGAAAGTGACAGCAAGAGTTTAATATTCTTTTTAAAAATTATTGCATTCTTCATGCCATACAGGTAGTCTGAAGGTTTTCCTGCTGGTCCTATCAGAAATTGTGTCTAGAAGCATTATCGTATATGCATACACTCGCTGTAGTTACCTAGAATAGTAGAGTGTCATTTGTCTACTGAGTGCTGCTTATCCAGAAAATAAAATGAAATGCGGTGTCATGAGGTCATGTGCTATACTAGAAAAATCATTTCAAAGATCACAATACATGGAACATTTAAACTACTTTGCTATTCTGAAATGCAAAAGTTAAACAAATAAATATACTGCAGGAGTACAAACTACAACTTCCAGATTGTAAGGGGAAGAAGTAAAATTACCACAGCAGAAGAGTAGAAAACCATAGCAAATTTGAGCAAACTAAAGGCAGGCACAAGGAGAAGGCCAACTCTCTGTTTTCGCGTCCCCCCACCAAAAAATGAAACAAAACAAAACAAAACCCCACTAGATCCTTTACTGTGTTTCTGTTTCTAAGTCTACAAGGCATGCTTTCAGTCTCTCCTATTTCTGCATTTCAGAAACCCAATGATCTTAGATGTAGACTCATAGCCACAGCCATCAACCATCTCCTCCTTGTGAATTTCTCATCTTGCCTTTTCACATTTCTTTCTGTCACTTTGAAATAGGTCCAAGACTTTTTTCTCTTTGACCTTTGAGCCACTTCCAATGTTGCAAATCTCTCCTGCCATCACTCCATGGACCCTGCCACACCTGGGAAGTCTACTTATGTATTAGGTTATTTTCTATCTGAGCCCTGAGGTGGCCATCATCAATCAGTTTGTCAAATATTTATCAAGTTCACAATAAAACATCAAATTCTCGTGCTCTGCCCCACCCCACACTTTCTTAATATGTGCAGAACCCCAGTAGACTTACAAGAGCTGCTAGCTGGTTAATTTTATCCACCCTCTTGTAATGCTTCATACGTTAAGCTAAGGTTGGCTTTTGCCACTCACATATGCTGACTTTTATTTTTCTCAGAAATGTACCAACTCTCTAAGGACTCATGGGCATATGAGTTCATTGTCTTAAAAAAAAAAATCTATTGATCCAGGTACCCTCCAGGGCAGGAATAGAAGCAAGGATTAAGAGAGCATAACCGAAATTGAAAAGGAAGAAGCAATCTGGTCTGAGCTGCTCTTGGCTCTGCAGAAATGAAAAATGATACAAACTCCCAGAATGAATTCTTAGGCACCAAATATATCTATCACAAATACTACAGGCTAAACTTTACCTGGTGTACACTCAGGAAAATTTGATTGGGAAGTCTATTTTTGCTTTTAATTTAATCTGAAACCCACTGAGACTTTTAATGTTTAAAGGTGTTGAATAGGAATCGGAGTGTTGTTGTCTCTGACTAGCCGCAGAGATTTCTGGCTAGGATACTTTACTAGTCTTCCTTCAGAGAAATTTATTTCATTATTTTTTTAATGTAAAAATTTTGTAGTGTCAGGTGCAGGACGCTCTTATTAGATCAAATTGTTGCTTATCTGATTGATATTACGTTCTTGCCTGGGAACTCTAAACTGTTTAAATTGGTGCTTTTTGGTTTTGTTTTCTAATTTTGCATGTGTTCACTGCCTCCCAAATGGGAAGAGTTCATTTCCATATTCTGAGCTGTGTGAAGAGTTCTGGGTCCCACGGGAGTGTGTGTACTTCCAAGTGCCTTTGTGTTTTTTGAGGCAAAGGTGCTGAATTAGTAACTGAATGATGTTAAGTCCAGTTCGCAAAATAACCAAGTTTGTAGTTTTTCCACGACTTGGTATGACTTTGGACTTGGTTATCTTTTCAATGGTTATTTGTTAGATGCTCAAATGCAAAAGTCAGTGCTTTCTAACTTTACCCTTCCTTGATATTCCCATCCTCTCATTTTCTTCCTTTCACAAAAGCCTTGTGGAGTACCTAATCTGTGCCAGGACACACACCCAGTACCGGCACACTCAGGACACACTCATCACCACGGTGATGAGCAATACAGTCTTCATGCTTTCATTACCTCTTTCAAATGAAGCACATAAGCTGATAAATACCAACAGACTATAGCCCTTTAAAATAAAAACCCCAATAACATGGACAGGGTGAGGAAGATAGCCTGTGAAGGTCAGTTTCTATTTCTGGTTTCCGGACGGCACCAGTGACCCCCAGTGCCGGTTCCCACCCTGAGCCACAGAACTTTATTACAGCCCAGTGCGGCAGTGCCAGCACTTCACTCCATAGGGATTCTTTTTATTTCAAACCTTTTGTTATTTTTGTCTCCATGGATTTGCTCTTGTTTGTAAACTGATCAGTCGGGTTTTAGGATTGATGTGTTCTCTATAAGGCATTTTTTTTCACTGTATTTTTCATTGACATCTCTTAAATAACCTCTCTTATTCCTTTACCTTTTCCCTTTCCACTCTTTCTTTGTAATTTTTAAATGACCTTCTGTAACTTTAACAATCTCTAGAATCCGAGATGATAACAGTAGTTCAGCTTTTTTTCTCCTAGCAACCTTACCCACATTGGCTTTCTTCCTTTCCGAAACAGTCTAGTATTTATCCCTATCCTGACCCATCCTACTTTTCTCTTTCCTAATTGTATTAACCGAAATCTGAGTATACAGCACACTATCCTTGATTGTTTGTCCTTAAATAGTTCTATGACGTTGAAGGCGTCACTGTTGTTAATTGGCTAGTACAACACTGGCGTAGTACTTTCGGATGTAGTGAGATGGTCCCTGTGCATGACGATGGTCCTCTGCATCTTTATTTTGGTCATGACACTAGACAGGATCTGTCCTCTGATGGAGATGTTACCTGTGAAAGAGCATTTTTTGGTCTACATAAGCACCCTCAATGGCCTCTTTGGGCATCTTGAAGCCTAGACCTATGTTCCTGTAGTGCCAAGAAGCTTCTACTTGCTGGTTTCTCCCAACAGAGACCACTTCTTGTTTTTAAAGATGGTGGGCTGCTTTTGGTAAGCACAATGTGTACTCTGAATGTCTGCCATCTTTTCAGAAGCCTGAGGGAAAACTAAGAGATAAGGATATTATTAATATCAGGGCAGAAGTTAATGAAATGGATAGAAAGCCAAACACATCATTAAAAACACCGATGAAACGATTTGCTTCTTTGAAAAAATAAAGAAGGTTACCACGTCTGTAGCTAAACTAACTGAAAGAGAGAAGACATAAATTACCTAGAGTAGAAATGAAAAGTGAGTTTTATGACAAATACCACATATCCTAACCCTTTCAACTAGTACCACTCCCTGGTGATCAAGCATTCAAATCTATGAGCCTATCAGAGATGATTGTCATTCAGACTCATCCATCACCTTCCACTCATGGCCCCCCATCGGCTTGTGGCCGTATCATAATTCGAAATGCATTTCGTCTGACTTTATAAGTCCCCAGAGTCTACCACAGTCTCTGCACTGTTTAAAAGCCCAAAGTTCAAAGTCTCTTCTAAGACTCATGGCAATCTCTTAACTGTATCATTCCCTATCAGTTTTTAAAGGACTTTATCCTTTAGAACATTTTTAGGTTATAGTAATCATGAATAGAAGTTAGAGTTTTTTCTTATACTTCCAACTTCCTACCATTATGGCTGCACCAACTGTCACCATGCCATACCTGTGTAATGTATTTGTTTATATTTGATGAACCTCCATGGAGAAACCAAAAGTGGTGCATATAAGGGCTCACTGTTGGTGTTGAATAGTGTATAGGTTTGGACAAATGTGCATATTTATAAATATTCACCAGCTACGGTAGTATTGGACTTAGTAGTTTTATTAGACCTTAAACATCTGTGCTCTATTTTTCATCTCTTCCCTACATTTTCAAATTTTGGCAACTGCACTCAAAGCCTCAGTAACTGTCCACATACAGGTTTTATGTGAACATAGCTTTTAAATTACTTTCGGCCAATACCAAAGAGCATAATTGCTGGGTCATATGGCAGACGTGTATTTAGTTTTGTAAGAAACTGCCAAATTGCCTTCCAAAATAGCTATACAAATTTGCAACCCCACTAGCAATGTCAGAGCTACTGCTGTTCCACATTCTGGCCAGGCTCCTTGTCCTTGCAGTTTGGGGTTTGGCCACTCTCATTGTTATTTTAATTAACATTTCCCAGGTGCCATATGAGCTAAAAAGTGTTTCACAGGCTATATATTATTTATATATCTTCATTGCTGAGATGTCTGTTATGCTGTGTTTCATTTTCTTTAACTTGCTTATTGAGTATTAAGGCATCTCTGTTTATCCTGATAATAGTAATTTTGAAGATATATTTCACATACATTTTTTCTCATTGGAGGTTTGTCTTCTCATTCTACTTACAGTGTTCTCTGTTACAGACATTTCATGAGTGTAAAGAAGCCCTGCTTGATCATTCATTAATGGATTGTGCTTTTAGTATACTGTCTAAAGAGTCATTACTAGACCTAGTGTCATCTGTAGTCTATCACGTGTTATCTTTGATTTAACACTCATTTGTCTTTTGTTTAGGTCTGCAGTCCAGCTTTAGTTAAGTTTTGAGAAGGAAAGCCTGTGTCTAGGTTCAATTATTTACAGGTGTCTGTCCAGTCATTCCAGCACGGTTGGCTGGAAAATGGTTGAAAAAAATCTGTCTTTCCAGATTTTGTGAATTTGCTCATTTGTTAAAGATCAGTTGACTATGAGTGCATAGATTCAGCCCACTGTACTGACAAACAAGACCAGTTGATCACATTGCTGTGCATCAATTTCTGGGGTCTTTACTCTGCCTCACTGACCTTGTATAGCAAGGATATGGCTCACTGCACCAACTTCCCAGGTTCTCAAATTTTTTAATTCTTTTTATTTTTTGTTATTACCCTTGAGTTTATAAAATACATTTATAATTAATCTAAGTTTATTCTTAAATGTGCTGCTTCATGGCTATGAATAAGTATGAATCTTTTATTAATAACAAAATAAATAATCTCAATTTCTGTTTCCCATTTTTCCATTTTTGTATGATTTTTACTGCATTTATCTACAATTTTATATATATATATATATTTATTTATTTATTTTTTTTTTTTGGTTTTTTTTTTTTTTTTTTTTTTTGGTTTTTCAACACAGGGTTTTTTTCTGTTGTAATTCTGGCTGTCCTGGAACTCACTCTGTAGACCAGACTGGCCTCAACTCACAGAGATCCTCCTACCTTTGCCTCCTGAGTGCTGGGAATAAAGGCATGTGCTACCACTGCCCAGCTGTATACATATTCTCATAACCACATAGATATTTATATAAAATCAGATCGTTTGTATAAAATGGAATTATATTCATAGCACATTTAAATTTATAAAAATGCAAATGACTATTTGAGTATATTACTATTTTGAATAATTTATCCTGTCAACGTACTAAAAAATAAGCAAACTAAAATATATATGTTGCCTTCTGTTATTCCTTCATTGATTTTTTTTCCTTTTTCATGTATATATGAGATTATGGTATATGTTGTTATTTTCTCTTAAAGTACTTCTGATATTTTTTGTAACTCAGGTTTACTGGCAACAGGTTACCTCAGTTTTTGCTTGCCTAGAATGTCCTAAGTTCTGTTTAGGATTCTAAGGACAATTTTGGAGGTTTTAGAATTCAGATTGGTGGGCTTTTGCTGTTGTTGTTTGCTTGTTTTCACCTGATGTAGAATGCCAGTGTTTTAGAGATATCCCTTTTTGCTTGCCTGGGATTTGAGGAAGTTAATTGTAATTCCTCTCCATAGATGAGTTTCCTCCCCTACCTCCGGCTCATTTCATGATTAATTCATGGGATGCTGATAGGACCTAAATAAAAACAGGGTTGTAGGTATCTTTTCTTCAAAATTCAAGTAGAACATGCAACAGCCTGAAAGTCATATTTGGAAGAATTCTGTGGGAGTTAGACTGATCTTGTTGGTGAGGGCTCCCGGCAGTGGGAGGATTTGAGAGAGGATTGCATGAGTTTTTATGTTGTGTTTGCGTGGAGAGTTAGACTTTAAAGGCTATGACACATATCTGAGGGAAGCAGGAATGCTTTACTTTGGTCAGTTCCAGAGGCTTCTGTCTATGGTCACCTAGCTCTGTGGCTGTGGGCCTGAGGCAAGGCTGAGCATCATGGGTCAAGAACTGGTAGAGCAATCCGACTCATTGGGTGGGCAGGAAGCAGAAAAAAAGAGAGGCATATGGGAAAGAGGCAAGATCATTTCAAAGAACATGCCCCACATGACCTGTTTCTTCCAACTGGGCTCTACCTCCTAAACTTTTACTCCCTTCTGTGCATTAGAAAAGAATATATTCAATTACAGTCACTCTTATTTTTTTCTCATGCTACTGTCTTAGTTAGGGTTTTTGTTTGTTTGCTTGCTTTTTTGAGATAAGGTCTTTCTCTATGTAGTCCTGGCTGTCCTGTCACTATGTAGACCATGCTGGCCTTACATTCATAGAGATCCACCTGCCTCTGCCTCCAGAATGCTGGATTAAAGGTATCTGCTACCATGGCTGGTCTTAGTTAGGTTTCTATTACTATAATAAACACCATGACCAAGAGCAATGTGGAGAGCTTATATTTTATAGTCCGTTGTGATGGTCCAAGGGAAAGAGTCCCCGAGGACTCATATATTTGAATATTTAGTCCCCAGTTGGTAGAACTGTTTGGGAAGGATTAGGAGGTGTGGCTTTGTTGGAGGAGATGTGTCACTGTGGGCTAGCTTTGAGGTTTCAAAGGCCCATGCCATTCCCAGTTAGCTCTCTCAGCCTTGTTATGTCTCAATATGTCTTAGCTACTCCTCCAGCACCATCCTCCCAGCCTGTCAGACTCACCCTCTGAAAGTGTAGTCCCCAATAAACTCTTTCTTCTGTAAGTTGCTTTGGTCCTGGTGTCTCATCACAGAAATAGAAAAATAACTAGGACCTCCATTATGTGAGGAAGTTAGGGCAAGAACCTGAGACAGAATGAAAGCGAGTCCATGGAGGAACACTTCTTCCTGCCTCTCTCCCCCTAACTTGCTCAGTTTGCTTCTTATGTAGCTCAGAACAAACTGTCTATGGATGCCACCATCGACAATGGGCTGGGACTGCCCACATGCGTCATCATTAATCAAGAAAATTCCCCATAGGCATGCCTGCATGCCACTCTTATGGACATATCTTCTCAATTGAGGCCCTCTATCTTGTGTCAATTTTTGCTAATTTAAATATATCTAGAGAGTATATGCTGTAGTTCAAGGAGAATTATATGACATTTAAAGTTGCCTGCTACCCTTGTTTATACTTCTGGGTAAAGGAAACAGATGTACTTTTAGCAGTTTCTCTAGTATGACTAACTATAAACACGAATTTCAACTCTATTCTTCTCTTCCTTTCTGCCATTGTCTGTAACTTCTAGAGTTTTAAGTAAAAAAAAAGTATTTGTGTAGTTTTACTTATGTGTATATGTGTGTGCCTTGTGTGAGTTTATTGAACCACATACATGCAAATTCCTGTGGAGGCCAGGAGAGGCTATCAAAGGCTCTGAAACTGGAGTTACAAGAGGTTGTGAACTGAACCTTTGTCCTCTGAAAGAGAAATCAGCATGCTTAACCACTCTCTTTCTAGCCCCCAAGTGTATTAACTCTACACAGTTGGGAATTTTGCTGCTGTTTCTTCATCTGCATTTTAATATACTTTTAACACATTCACCCATCTTTTACTTTTTCCTAATTATGAACAAATGACTAAAAAGTAGATGATAGCATTGACAATTAACAGATCATACAAATTGCTATGCTGTTGACCTTAGCTTTTCTGTTGACACTGGCACTTTGATACACTGTAAATGCTAGAGGTCTTTCGAGAAGGTTTTGGATGTGGTAGACCTTTGGGGGCCATATAGGTCCTTTGTTGAGCTAAGAAAGGTCATTTAAAAATAGGTGACATACAGATATATTTATATGAATTATTTATAAGGAATGAAACTGTAAATGAATGATCATGATCTGGCATACTACTAGGGGAGGGAAATAGATAACAATGGTAAATGATCCTCAAGAGTACCAGCTAGCAAATTATTACATGCGTGTCTATGCCTCTTAGATATACTATGAAGTATGTCCTGTGGGAAAGGGTCATATGTGATTATCTTTGAGTCTTCCATATCTGATAAATACCATCATACATGATAGGTCTGAATACATGCTTACTAAACTGATAAATTATGTTTCGTGGATCATATGTAATTAAATGCTGTTTATGGTAGTGTTGTCTAGAATTTCTTGGGAAACAGACCTCTGGACAGAAAAGTGTGGGATTGTCTTGATTATGTTAATGGATATGAGAAGACTTATGTTCATTGTGGGTGGGGCCATTTCATAGGAGTCCTGAGTTGTGTCACTGGAGAAAAAGAGAGGAGACATGCATTCATTCAGTGCTCTGTTTCTTGACTGTGGATACCATGTCACCAGCTGCTTCAAGCTCCTGCTGCTGGGACTTCTCTACCACAATGCGCTGGATCCAGGAACTGTGAGCTCAAACCAACCATTTTTCTCTTAAGTTGCTTTGGCAGAGTATGTTATCACAGCAACAGGAAAGAGACTAAGACAGTGTTAGAAGCTAAAACGTTGAAGTAGAATTAGATTTTAGGAAAAATTGACCCTATGCATCTCAATTTGAAAACTGTTATTTTCTTTCTAGTAAGGAATTGGTGGAGTCTTTTCACATTACAACTAAATAATTCAAACCCAGAACACTACAGCTTCTTCATTTTTTAGCACTGACTTTACCAATCTATCTGAAAAATTGTCATAATTTTAAACACAGTTTATCTTAGTGTATTTTCTTCTTGCTGTGAGGAAACACTATGGCAAACAGTGTTAAGGGAGAAAGAATTTCTTCACAATTTTCCACTATTACTAGCAAACATTTATTGTTGTTATTGTGTGCAAAGTGACTCCAGACACTGGAGCTGAGTGTAGAAAATATCTCTCACTGGAAAGTTGACCTCATGACACAATTTAAACAAAATAGAGCTATTTACACGGAGTAACTTTTGGTAGATTTACTTAAAATTTTTGAAAAAATAAATTAGGGACAAAGAAAATGACAGGGTTTAAAAACCCTGATGTGGCATTTTCAATTTGAAGACATGATAGGGTTTGACAACATAAAATTACATTCAAGCGATCATGATAACAAGAAAACTAAATATGAAGGAGAATGTTCAACGGCAGATGGAGAAACATGCACAGTGTTATCTTGCTTGAAGTCGGAATGGCCATTGTTTATTCTCAGTTGCTGTAACGTTGAATTGCTACTCAGTTTTAGAAACAAAAGTTTCGCCCTGCTGAGATAAGGCCTCACTCATCCAGTGGCGTGGCTGATAGCTTGATTGCAGGTAGAGAGTTATACGTGGAATGATAACAGATGCCCTTGGCTTCTTGTGGTAAGGGTGAAATTAATAGCATAGACAATATGAATTTCTCTTTAAAGATTTCTCTCTATGCTGACATTTCATTGAATGGGATATTGACAGGGTGGCCAATTAAATCCTATCAGACACTTGAAGCATTACATGGAGAATCATATCCCTAGTGCATTTCTTCCTCATTTCCAGCTCATTTAGTTTCCATCTTCAAATCCACTTGGTGCCTCTATTACACGGTGAACAATTTTCCAATTTAAACCATATTCATTCATATTTTACTGAGTTTTGTTTTGTTCCAAAAGAAATATTCTTTAGGATAAGACTTAATGATCACTGCTAATTAAAATTTTACAAAAATTCCACGTTTTTCTTTTGAAGTTTACATTTGCTTGGGGAATTGGGGATTTTGTAATTTGGTAGTATTCTTGAGGAAACATGATTTCAATCACTAAAGAGAGGGCTAATATTCAAGTCTGCCCTTGATACAAAGGTTGGGTTCTTAGGGCTTTGTATGTCTGGATAGAAGGCTAATGAATTGAGATCATGGTCTGTTTCTATGCATAATTATATTTGGTTGGGGATCTAATTGATATGATGTACTGACTTGTGTCCTAAGAGTCATATATTAAAGACCTGAGCTCAAATGTGATTCTATTTAGAGATTGAAAATCTGGGGATAATTGGGTTTAGATCAGCTCATGAGGGTGGATCTCTCAGGACAAAAGATTTAAAAGAAGACACCAGATTTGAAAGGCCACTGTTGTCTATGTGATTCAGCTTGTAGTAGACAACTACGCTTTAAAAATGGTTACTGAAAAGCTGCTTTTTAAATAGTCTTCAGTGCCTATCACCTCTCTTCATTATACCTCTGAAGCTGTTCAGATAATATTAGCACTTAATCTGACAACTAAAGGGATACGTTAGGTACCATTTTTAATTCCAGCCCCACATTTAGCTCAAGATGGAAAGAATCACGCACAAGGCTCCTATTTTTAAAGCTTAATTTAGTATTTGTGTGTGTGTACGTGTGAATGAGGGTGTGAGTACGTGCGTATCCTGATGCTCCTGGAGGCCAGATGAGGACATCAGACCTCATGGAGCACTGTTAAGACGGGTTGTGAGCTACCCAGTGTGTGCTAGGAACTGAACTCTGGTCCTCTAGACGATATTCTTCACTGCTGAGCTGTTGATCCATCTCTCTAGTTCCAAATATGAAAACTTAAAAACAACCTTACAATTAGTCAAATGACTGAGCCTAACCAATGAAATAAGATCTATTCATTTTCATGTACAATTACCTTATTATTGTCAGTCATCTATTTGAAAATTACACATATATACCACGCATACACGTATAAATGCATTATAAATAGACATACACAAACCATATCCACCAATCCATATATATAAATATACACATCATTTAGCTAATTTGTGACCATGGATGACTTGTGTATTCTGGCCCTGATTTTCCAGTCCTGAGTTTTTGCCATCCATCTCTGATCTCCTTGTTTATACCACACTGTCCCTTATTTTTGTCAACTTTCAGTAAATGTTATAGGAAATATCAACTTTGTCTTGTGTTTTCTCAGACACTAGGAGCCACATGTCTGGGTACCTATTGCAGTGTGGTGGAGTTGTCCCAGCAGTGCTGTCCCCACCAGATAGATACATGCCTTCTTCGTTCTGATGAGGCCTTCCAATCTACGAGCAAATGCAGGACATTATTAGAGTCTCGGTCCTTACTACAGTTTCTGACCTACTCCTGAATCCTGTTGCCTAGAAACACTTTCCATTCATTCTGGAGACTTTAATTTCTGGTCTGTGAACTATGACTGCTGCCGTGCTGCTGTGTGGGGGTTGTAGGATTTGGAAAAGGAAAGGTCAAGTTCTGGGGTTGACAGTGATCAGGAAAAAAGTCTGTTTTGGTATGCAGACTTTATGACACTTCTCCCTTTGATACAGAAAAAATAAGTTTCTTGATTTAGCGACCTCTCTGCTTTCTCCTTATTTATATCAAGCCTAGAGTACATATGTCCTACTTTCAAATGTATCATCTTATTTGATTTTTCTAGCATCAAGATAAGTTAAGATGCTGAAGTCTGCATTTTTTCATCTACAGACGAGGGCAGAAAGGTACGGAGTAAATATACCCTTGACAATATAAATAAGCAACATTAATAATAGCAACAGCAGTATAAATGCCACGTTAGAGTCAGCCCTCTTCAGTGTCCTAACATAAATGCAATTCCCTGAAACTATAGGCAAAGACAGACAATTTTCTGAAAAGGGAAATATGTAGATTAAGATTTTAGAAATTATTGGCTGTAGTGAGATGTGATTTCACCAATGGTTCTAACCATGACGTGTCTAGTCCAGCCCTGATTACATGCTTCTGACTTTCTTTAACTCCATTTCTTATCTCTTCATCATGTCATTTTTACCTTTTTTTTTGTGCTGTTGCTTTTCCTCTTTGTTTCCTTGCTTTCCTCAGATATAATTTTGTACCTGCAGCACCATTATTTGGCTTTTTAGAAAACTAAGGTAGGAATTCCTACTCCCCCCACCTCCGCTTTGCACTTTGTTTCTGTGATGTGTTCAGAAGACATCTGGGACTCATTGATAAGATGTTGGGGTAGTTTTTTTAGTGGTGGCAACTGTGCCTTACTCTATTTGAGCCTCTTTAGCATCTAGCAAGTCTTCACATGGACATAAGTATGTGACACACTTATGTTTATTCATGCTCAAGGGAGAAAAGGAGCTGCAATTAGAATTTTTGCCCTTCAACAATAACAACATAAATGAAGAAAATAAAGAGAATCAGAAGCGACAATCATAAAGTAACAGCAAATGCTCATGAACATGTCTTTATCATTACTGTATTATTCATAAAAAGTTAAGTTGTCAAAAGACATTTAGAAAGGAATGGTAAAGTCTATCATTTTTACTCTGTCAAAAAGAAATATAATTTTTTTACGTAGTCTATTCATTGATTCAGTAAACAGCAAGTTATCTATCATCATTTTGATGAAGTTTAGGGATGTTACATTGCATGACAAACAGATATAGCTTTTACATTTATAATGTGTGGACGACTGTGATAGAAAGAGAGCAAAGAACAGCAGTGTGGTGGACTTCTTCAGATTGTGCTGTGATTTCCTCTACCCCAACAAGGGTTCAGATATTGAAGGTTTGGTCACTAACATAGAGTTCTATTGGGAGATTGGGAAACTTTTAAGATAATGTGGTTTTTAGTCAGTTGGGTCATTGGGATGACCCCTGAAAAGGTTGCTGACTTTGATTCCTTCCTCTCTTTGTTTTTTCCTGGTCCCAAGAGAGAAGCAGTTTCCTTTTTGATGTGCTCTCCCCATGATGTCCTCTACTTCCCCAGGTCCAAAGTAACAGGTCCAAGTGACCCTGGACTGAAAGCTCAGAAAATGTGAACTGTTTATTTTCTTTTATATTCATCTTAACATATATGATATGCTTTTTTTTTTAAAAAAAAGATGTATTAGTTTTATGTGTATAAGTGTTTTACCTATATGTGTATGTGCATATGCATTTACATGTGTCTGTGTCTGTGCCTATGTCTGTGTCTATGTCTGTGTCTGTGTCTTGTGTCTTTATGTGCACTACATATATGTTGTATCTGTGAAGGCCAAAAGAGGGCATCAAAATTCCTGGAAGCAGTTGCCAGCCACCATATGGGTTCTGGAGACTGAAGGCAGGTCCTCTACAAAAACAGATAGTTCTTAATATCTGAACTATTTCTTCAGCTCTATGGTATCAGTTTTTGCTGTTAGTATGACTTCTTTTGAGTTCAGTATGAACTTGGAAGGACTGGAAAAAATTGTAGGTCTTAGGTGGCCGTTCTCATAAAAGTCAATTAAATGTATTTTTCTAAGAAAAAATACTTATATTTCAAGGGAAGAAAAAGTAATGATAGACAAAAAAAAATTTTAAAAACTGTTGCTTAATATAAATTCTATTGAGAAAATGCAGGAATTATTCATTTGAAGGAAAAGAGTCCAGTTGAATAATCAAGTCAGAGAAGTAAATTAAAACCATGGCATCAGCAGTCCATGCAATATCAACACAACTCCAAAATATATATTCACAGAATTTGTCTAACCAATTTTCCCATGTATATGGGAGTTAAAGGACAAAGGGAAGTTAAAAAGATAAAACAAAACAAACAATCAAACAACCAAAAACAGAAACAGGAAACTACAGCCAAAAGCAGAAGGGAGGAAGACTTACCTTATTGTGTATCAAGACGCTGATGAAGACCTTGCGGCGTCAGAACAGAGAAAGACACGCTGAATAATGAAGGGAATAACGTAAGCTTAGATACAGACCGTAATATTCAGAAGTTGGTGTTTGAGAGAGGTGGCAAGGCAGTGAGTGAGTGAGGGACCATTTTTCAAAGGAATCCTGAGCTGATAAAACCTGCACCAAACTGAAAATCCAGTCTCTAATGAATTGATAACACACAAATATCATAAAGTTTAAAACTTCTAGAAGACATGTCTTCCTAGGTTAGAGTTTGAAACGATGTCATCAGAATAAATTGTGTGAAGTGAAATCAAAAGCACGGGCACATATATTACATAAAAATAAAATAAACTCCTCTTTACCAAAAGCTACCTTGGAGAACCTGAACATTGACTGCACCCTGGAAATAGAATATCTGACACAGTACTCAAATTGAGACTCCACTTTTGTGGGTAGCTTTCTGTCTCTGTGTGTCTTTGTCGTTTTCTCTGTTTGTTGTTGTTGTTGTGGTTTTGCTTTGTTTTTTGTGTTTTTGAAAGCGAGGGAAAAGAACATAAAGTTGGGAAGACAAGAGATGCAGAGGATCCAGGAGGAACTGGGAGAGGGAAAGACAGGGTCAAAGTACTTGCATGGAATTTTTTTCAAGAGAAATGATTATTTAAGTAGTCCTATTAATTAATATACAAATACAAATATCACAACATCCCAGACAGAGAAATCCTGCTATCCACCATCAGTCTGACAACTGTAACACTACGCTGTGGATCAGCAGCATCTCTGTATACTGAGAATCAGTGATGAACTGAACACCAGGGAGCATGTTCACAAAATGCTCCTGAGGGGAAGGCAGCACCAGGACACACACATGCAAGTGACGTCAAATGATGCAGGAAGTTCTTCCCGGGGAGGGCCCAAGCCAAGCTTTGAAGGTGGCCATTAGTGCAAAGGACACATTTTATTTGGAATACCTGGGAAGGAAGGACTACACTGTGTGTGCATGTTGACATACCTGTGAGCCAAGACACTAGATTCCTATACATTCCATTAAAGATGACCTGAATATATATATCTCACAATGAAAGGACTATTATAAAGAAGAGTTAGCATATGAAACAATGGGAGGATGTGCACTCTGAAAATTGGAAGTAAAAGATAATCTAGTTATATAGCTCAACAGAAGAGTACCTGTTTAGCAGTCATCCAGCCTCTGATTGCATCCCCCTCACCACAAATGTACTTACATACACATATGCACACACATACACAGGCACAAATAACCTAACTGTATGCATGGTGAGCCTTAAATTAGTCGAGCTATAAAAATACAGTTGAAACAATGAATTAAAAACTAAGAAGAAAAAAATGTAGCTGGCCTTGTTAATTATAGCTGTCAACCTGATAGAATGACAGAAAGACTGTTAGACACAGCTGTAGAGAAATAGTGGATTGAAGTATACAGCTGAGAAATTCAGAATAAATTACAGAAAGAGAAATGAGAAATGTATGAGATAAAAAATGTAGATGATGTTCAGCAGGGCTAAGTGTAATGTATTAGAAACCCAGGAAAAGAAAGAGGAGAGTAGAAGAGAGACAAAATTCAAGGAGATAATGTATACAGAAGATATTCTAAAGAAAATGACAAGAATCAGATCTGAAGATACTGATTCTTTGGTTGGATAAATGAAACAGAACTCACATATCAAACAGATACACACAGAACATTTGGCATGAGAGAAGCTTTTGCCACAACCAGAGAGAAAAGACAATTATTGAAAAAACACTGACAGTTGTGCCAGTAGCAGACTTCTATCTCTGAGCCTTTCCAAATGAAGACTATATTTAGAAGCTATAACCTAAAATTAAAAACTCTGCCAGTCTTTCATTTATAAGTAAGTGTTTTACAAAAGGATAAGCAGAACCTGGTTGCTTTTGTTTTTTATCTCAAATCACTGCTGAAGGTGCTACTAGTGTATATCCATAATCATGGTCTCCATCCAGAAACAAGAAGGGTGTTCAAGACTCACGTGGATGAGCCAGCGGCTTTGACAGTCAGCAATATCAGGACTCTCATATCAACAACAATATAGAAATGCCCACTTTTAAGACAATATTTTAAAAATATGGGAAGAAAATACGAACATATAAATGCCCATTAAATATCAAAATGTGGGCTGGTGAAGTGTTCCAATAGGAATGCTTGGTGATTAAGTATGAAACACTTGGGTTCAGATGTTTTGCACTCATGTAAAAAACTGTGAGTGGCCATGTTTGACTGTTACTCCAGCATCAGGGGTGAGGCAACTGCAATAGGAGGATCACTGAAGCTTGCTGACCACCCTAGCTGAAATATGACCTTCAAATGCATTGACACACACACAGTGGAATGCACACACACACACACACACACACACACCACACAGACACATACACAATACACACACACTCACAAACACACACATACACAAACACAGGTACACACACATACACACATACACACACAGTGGAATGCAAAACACACACACACACACACACACACAGGCACACACAGGTAGATATCAAAATGTGGTTGCTTTCCAACCTAGTGTGGAGTCTAGCAAGGATGATACGAAGCCAATAGAAAGTGCTTTGTAGTACAATATGATGGTAAACAGTAAAATCATTTATACTAATAAAAAAGTAGGATACCTTCCAGAGTTATCAGAAAATGAGAAAAGTTACAAGCAAAAAAAAAAAAAAACACAATTCAAAAGTGACCATACATACAGACATTCTGGAGATTTTAAAAATAATAAAATCTTGAGTAGGTTTCTTCTGAAATTTGATATAAGATTAAATGTAGAAAAATGTCAATTATAAAAATCTTTCAAAGAGAAAGAGAAAACACAATCTAATATCACTTTGGTAAAGATTTGATTGATATGTATAAAATCCACTTATAAGTTATATACTTATAGCAATTTGTATAATCTACTCCTAACAAAATTTGAAACCTTCTCAAGAATGGGGTGCTGTCAAATGTTCAAAGAAAGAAAAGGAAACAAAACATCTTGATTTTTATTTGCTGCTCTGCAGGGCATTGGTTCTGCCAAGGTCAATTTCCAGTTAGCACCATGAACTCACTAAAGCTGGGTTTGAGAAGAAATGTGTTCCTTGAATCTCCTGTAAGCCAATATGAGCCTAGTATACCAGTGCCTGTGTTCCTGTTGTAGTTTTCATTTGAAATCTTCTTCAAAGGCCCAAATGCTAAAGGCTTGGTCACCAGCCAGAGCACTATTGGGATATGTTGGATCCTTTAAAAAATGGAGCCCACGGGAAGGAACTTAGATTATTGGGAGTATGCCCTGGAAGGAGACTTGGAGTCCTTCCAATCTTTTTGCTTCCTGACCATGGTGAGGGGAATATGTTGATTCAACCCCTGGGCCCTGCTATGATTTATGGCTTCACCATAGGTCAAAAGTAACACAGTCTGTAACAGCAAAAGTTATATTTAAATTTTAAATTTTAATTACTTTGCCTAAGAGATCTGTTTAAAAAGGACATAACTTCCTGGAGTGCTAGGTGGGGCTGTTCAGGTGAGATAGTCCTGAATCTCCCTTGACCAAGGACATAACCTCTTGCAATGTTGGGTAGGGAGTGTCTAGATCCTATTTAGTTGACCTAAATGCACAGATGTACTTCTTGTAGGCTGGGGATAACCCAGAGAGGAAATACATCAGGATAGATGCTTACCAATGATTGAACCTGGTGGGAAGTACGTAGGCTTATGGGTCCTGCCTTTTTAAGCACCTCTGCCACAAGTCAGTGCCATTCTGTGGGAATTCTGAAGGTGACAAGTTCACTCCATGGGTACCTCAGAATGGACCTGGTCAGAGTCCATCTTCCTGGCCAGTATTTAATTAACTTAGTTAAAGCTTGCTTACTGCAAATTTGGCTCAATTGTGGTGGTCTTATTCTCAACCAGATTTGGGATTTATAAGCCAAGCAATTATAGACTGAAACATTGAAGGGATGGCCTATATACCTTCCTTCCTGATCAGCTGATTTTCTCAGCTGTTATTGTCTCGGCAGTAGGAGGCTGACAAACACACCTGTCTTTGCGGGTAGAAGGGTAGACCTGAGGTGGAGAGATTAATGATTTCTTTAGATTTGATGTCCTTCTAATTCTGTACCCACAACTTTATGCTGGTTTATGGAGTAAATACTACCAGTTAGCAAATACTTTTCACATATTTGCTTTCTTTTCTATAGTACTAAAGTCTAAAAGAATAATTACGTATTCATCCCCAAGACTGCATTGTCAGCAACAAAGAGGACAAGTAATTTCCTCAGAGAGGGAAATCATATAAGAACAGAAACCTTGTTTAATAAGCAGCCAAGGGCAACTTTGATAAGAAATACCTACAGAGGAACAACTGCAAAGCCACTATCAGCCTTGTTTGGATTCTTTTATCTTTTACAACACCAAAAGAAGCCTTATCCCCAAATTGATCTTCCCTGTGATTACAGTTGGTGCTGGGCATTGTTAGGCCGAAGTGCAGACACAAGGAACAAAGATGAAACAGAACTCATTTGAACTTTGATTTGTGGCTGCTTCCCCTGTAGTTTCAAGTGGCAAGTGCAGGGACACCAGGCTGACAAGCTATGTATCAGAAGGAAGAAAGGCAGCCAGCTGAGAGCTGCAGAGAAAATTCTGGAATGCATGTCAGGAGCATATCAGCCCAAAAGATTCTTTCGTCACATATCATAGATTTGATATTTCAGGATTGAATCTACACTATCTCAACATTAGCTATTTCAATTCCTTATACATAAATAGCTTGCTAAGTAGGAAAGCTAGATTACCTATATTTCTAGTTTATCTTTTACTGAAAATGGAAAATATTTTCCCACTTTCCCCTGTATACTCAATTAAGCCAGATAGTTAGAACAGAGTATGTCAGATGTTGAAGTGGATTTTGTTTCTTACCTAATCTAAAGCTTTTAATAATTAATGACACTCTCTAGTCTTCTCTTTAATATACAAAGAATTGAGATAATTCAAAGCTGTCCTTGGGCATGCATATTTAATTCCCAGAATTTACTGACTCTGTCTTCCACTTGAGCTAAGGTGAAGAAGATAGCAAGATGGAAGCTTGTTCACAAACATACTTTCAACTCCACATTCAACTCTGACCTGTGAATGTGAGCTCATATGAATACAAGTGGGTTTTAGGCAACCAGAAGCTATTTAGAGAAGATTAAGCATTTACCTGACTGGTGTACAGTTTTCAGCTTGAAAATGAGTTGGGTCAAAATAAAGATGGTTTCCAAAGACTGAGTATGACAGAAGGTCATGTACTCACATGAAATTTTATATATTTTCCTAAGTTCTCCAAAATGGAGTTGAGACATAAAACAATGAATAAAACAAAAAACACATTTTGTTCAAATCTTTAAAAAAAAAAAAACCATCAGATGGAAAGATGACTACGAAAGTTTTGAGAAGAACAAATTTAGAACAAACAAAATGTTGGTGTACCTTGTGCAGGAAAAGTAAGAACACTGTAAAATATTAAAAATGGATTTTAATAGTCAGAGAGGAGATGTGGTCTTCTTCCACCTCTTCCTCTCGTTTAGTCTCTTTATCCTCTTTTTCTACTTCTTGTGCTTCTTCTACCTCCTCCTCTTCCTCTCCTTCCTCCTCCTCTTCTTCTTTCACTTCCTCTCCCCCTGTCCCCCTTCTTCTTTCTTTCCTCTCTCTTTCTCTTCCTCATCCCCCATCCTCCTCCCTTTCCTTCTCCTCCTCTTCACAGAGCCATCCTGTGTTGTCCAGGTTGACCTCTGGCTCACTGTCCTCTTCTGTCTCCAAGGACTAGGATTATAAGCATATGTCTCAATTTTTCAACTGATTCATGTGCATTCCAAAAGTAATAATTTCAATGTTTTGTAGTCATTCATAGACATGCAGTGTTGGGAGATTTGAATTGCCCAGTATACATGTGTCCAGGTAAGACAGGACAAGGCAACAGTCTATTTTCCGGGTTTATAAGCAAGTGTCCTTCGTGAGTTGGATTTAGTGTCTTTTTTTTGTTTTGTTTGTTTAGTTTTGCATTTCTGTTCTTACATTAGGTAAGTTTTTTTCAGGCATGAGTTACAGTGTGATTGGTTATATGTTCAGTGCTAATCAGTCAGCTCTTAAAATATAAGCATATATATATATATATATATATATATATATATATATATATATGCAAGCAACAAGGATTTGATAGAGTCTAGACTGAAAGACAAGAACAAGGTTATCTATGAATTAGTTGAGCTAAGTTGTGATTAGAGACTCTCATGAATTTAATGTTGTGTGTCTCTTAGGCATCTTCAGTATTATCTAATTAGTGACTTTGTAGAACATAACAAAGAGAACAATGAGACTCCCCACATATGCAGTGTGGGTGTGAAAGGATGCTTGGGAGACTTAGAAGATGTCTCCAGTATTTTCAGGTTGTTGTTTCAGAAGTTGTACAATATGGAAATCGGTCAGATGAAGGAATAAAAAAAAAGACTGATTGCCTAGACAGTTGTAAAAGGCAAAGGCTTTTGTTCTTAGATAATTGTTTTGAAAGAAAGAAGTAGTCAAGAAGCCAGGTTTTTATTTGAATGATGGCAATATATAGAAATCATCTGTATGAGAGAGTGTGTGGGTTCTAAACTTGGGAAGATCATTGGAATCTACTTTGTAAAGGGATCTGAGAACCAAATATGGGTACCACTTGCCCTCCAAATTGCCATTGGTTAGATGGAGATAAAATATTTATTTTTCTGGAAATTGATCGTATGTTTTTTTGCAATCACATAATCTTATTTGAAATTTGATCATGTCTTATTATAAAATGTAACATTTTCAGTTACGGAGCCATATGTATTACAGCTTACGGAAGAATAATTGCCTGCACACATGAAGCGCTGGATTCATTCTTGCCCACCACCCAAAATAAATGAGCAGGTGCACACAGAACCCTAAGCCAAACCAAACCAATCAACCAAACAAATGACAACAGCAACAACAACAAGGAAACAACCTAAAATTATAACTAGGGAATCTTTTTAGTAAGCTGAATTACTTTTTCAAGATCGTACTAAAATATATAGTGCTTTGAAACCTTGAAGAGAAAATCGGTTGCCTTTAGCAGAAGTATTCTAGCTTTTTTGGTGGAGAGCCAGCTCACCCCGTGTTGAATTTCCCCGTTGGGTATTTCCGCCTCTCCCCCTCTGCCCCAGTGCCCACTTCACACTGGCCAGGTGAGAAGGGAGTTCCCGACCAGGAGCTGGGGAGGAGAAGTGGCAGGGAAGAAGGGCACGGTTCCAACGGACTTCGGGATCTGAATCTCAGCACAGAGAAACCAACGAATGAACAAGATGCAATGAATCAGGCCTCGGAACCCTCTTCTGGTGGAAGCAGAGATCACTTTAATGCGAAATGTCTGTTACATATATCTGGGGCCACAAGCAGGGGAGGGTCTTTGGTACCCAGGGTGGAGGATCCATTGGCCCAGACAAGGACACTGGGGTAGCCTTATTTGCACGTGGGGTTCAAGTCTAGGTGCCAAGGCCCTGCAAAGGCACCCCCTGCACAAGGCATGGTCTCATAGAGAGAAGGAGGAAGGCATCCTATTAGCCAATGGGCCCATCCCTATGTTTCCACCGCAGATAAACACCTACCAAGCCACACTCCTTTTGCTTCTGTGAAACAGGCAATATTTAATATTTAGCTGGGATCTGGTCAGGGGCAAGGTGAGGAGCAACTGAACGCCTACCACTCTCACCTCCTGGGATGGTGTAGTGGTTCCTAGACGCTTGGACCCTCTCTTAGCTCCATGACAGTCCTACAACCCCCCTGCTCTTCATCCACATAGAATGACCATTGAGAACCTCCCATTGGAATTCTCCAAAGCACTGCTTTTGCCGGGCCATCAGGATTGTCTTACTTACAGATTTGAGCTCTCATGGAGCCAAGGACATATGTCCAGTGACTACTGAGAAAGGAAAATGTGACTTCCTAGCCCTTTTAACTCTGGCCACCAAGAATCAGTCATGCCAGCTCTGTGCACAACTTCTGATAAAAATCTGATAATGAGGCCAGATAAAGGGCCAGGAGAGCTGAGTGGAGGAGAAGGGAGCCTTGTAGTTCTTCACAGCTGGTTAGGGTTTTTTTTTTAGCTGTGTAAAGGCCACCTTCCTTGTGTTCTTGGTTTCATTGTAAAATGCTAGTTTGAAATAAGATTTTTACTCTTATGGTTAGACATGTTCTAAAACACAGATGCTCTACAATTAAAGTTCTGAGTTTCAGAACCAATGAGAATACTCAGCTTCAAATCTTGCCTTTCACCTGCTAATCATGACTCAAAAGCAACAGTAGAATTCTTGAGAGAAGGTCTTATGTAACCTAGCCGAGATAATAATTATTTCTGAACAGGAATATACTAGGAATTTTCTTCTCCGCAGTAGTTTGCCCTTGGCACATCACAGGCACACTAAATAGAACATGCCAAAGAGTTTCTCAAATTTATTTATTTTTTTGGTGACTGAACCTTTTACTTAAGACTGAAAGAATTTAAAATAAAATAGCATGGATTATTTTAATAAGAGGTATACAGTAATTGGATTTTCCATCATGCTTTTAAACTTACTTTCTATTCATTAAGATAACTTGATTTAGCAAGAAAACGTGGGAAAATTCAACTGATCATCTCTGTATTATGCACTTGTTAAAACAGGAAGGTCAAGATGTAATTGGTCTCAGTTTCTAAGATGCTCAATATAAAAGCTAAAGTTTTAAGCTATAAAATATTAAAAGCATCTCTTTGCCAAATTAGTTCTGCCATTTTAAGCTTTACTGTCTATTAGGAGAAAGTAATTTAGTGTTAGCTAGTACTCCTTGTAGGGAATATACTACTTGACTGGCCAACCAAAGTACAGTAGCAGTTCATCTAGCACTTATCTGGTAAAGTTCACAGAGAGAACTGTGGCTTCAAGAAACATTTTGTAAATTACCTTTATCTTGACAATTGTATGGCTTTGAAATTCTTGTTATGACAAGAAGGCTATCTTTTAGGAGGACAGGAAAGGCGACCAGTACTACATTACATTTTTGCAAAATATTCATTTTCCAAAGTATAGCTCTGTAACAAATTCAGGAAAATAAAAACATTTAAAAAGTCACTTAGAGAAAATGTGAGCACGTCCAGGAATGGGAACTGCTGAGTGTCAAGGGGATATATCTTTAAAAGATCAGTCTGTCATAAATTCTACTGGCTGCTCACCAGCTTTTAAAAACATGTTGAGTTTGAAGGTCAGGGATGCAAAAATGAACAACAGTCAGATTATACCAGCCATATTTCCAAAGCCTTGAAAACAACTTATTAATTTACCAAACATGATGTATGAGAAATGGCTAAAAATGTGAGCCACAGTGGCTATAATTCTTTACAGAGTAATCTATAATTTGGTATTCTTTTTTAACCAATGTAACAAAATAGATTATATCTACAGGGATACAGGTTCACAGAAAAAGTAAATTGAGAGAGAACATAGAAAAATGGGCTAAGTTAATTTTATTTACTTATTATTTGCAGGCGTTTGAGAGTATGTGTTGTATATGTGAACATGTGGGTGCCATGGTACACATGGGGAGGTCAGAACACAACATTTTAGGAGTTAGTTCTCTCATTCCGCCATGTGGGTCCTGGTCATTGAACTTGGGTGATCAACTTGGTGACAAGTGCCTTTGCTTGCTGAGCCAGCTTGATGCCACTACTACTAGTACTACTACTACTACCAATAATAGTAAACGATTGTCATTTTCTGTGTCCATGTTTGTGTATTAATGTGTGCATGCTTAAGAGGGTGAATGACTGTGCACATGCGTGAAGGCCAGAGGGCAAGCGTGAGTGTTGTTCCCATCGACTGTTTTTATCTGTTATTTTTTTTACTTTTGTCTCTCTGTTTCTGAGACAGGGTCTCCCCTATGGTTTAGTTGAAGACCTAGTCTGTGCCATTCGCCTAGCATTCTTCTCCTTCCTGTATGTCTATACAAGATTTGGTTTTTTCACAGTATCCCATAGATCCTGCATGTTCCTTTTTGTGTTTTTATTTATTTATTTTCTTCATATTCTTTGCTTGTGTGGTTTAATTCCTTTCTTCAACCTCCGATATTCTATCTTCTAATTGATCCGTTCTACCTGTACAGCTTTCCCCTGAGTTCTGTAAATCGGGTCATTGAGGTTTTTAGTTAAATTTTTTTATTCTATATGCATTTCAGCTTGAGTTCTTTTCAATGTTTCTGTCTTTTTATTGAATTTGGTTTTCAAATAATAAATTGCCTTCATCATTTCATTTAGCCTTGTGTTTGTGTTTTCCTGGACATCACTCAAGCATTTGCCAGATATGACAAAATAAAATACATACCAAGGCTGCGCCAGGCAACCCAATAGAAGGAAAAAAGCCCAAAGAACATGCAGGAGAATCAGAGACCTGCTTGTTCACACTCTCAGGAATCCCATAAAAATGCTAAGCTGAAAGCTACAATATATACGCAATGGACCTGGAACAGACTCTGTAGGTCCTGTGTTTACTGCTTCAGTCTCTGTGAGTTCTTAAGAGCCTTGCTCAGTTGATTCAGAAGGCCTTGTTCTACTGATGCCCTCCATCCCCCCTGACTCTTACACTCTTTCTGCCTTCTCTTTGTCAGGGTTCTTTGAGCTCGAGGGGAAGGATTTGATGGAGCCATCTCATTCAGAGCTGTGTGTTTCAAGGACTCTCTCTCTCTGACTCTCTCTCTCTCTGTGTTTGTGTGTGTATGTGTGTGTGTGTAATATCTAGAGTGGATGTCTGCATCTGTTCCCATCTGCTGCGGGAGGAAACTTCTCTATGATGATAACTGAAGAAAGCAATCATGAATATAACAGAATAGCATTAAGAATCGTTTTAATGATACATTTTTTAATAACAGTAGTGTTTGGTTTTACCTTAGGTTCATAGGTTGCTTAGTCTTTGATTATTGGTCATCTAGCAGTGTGAGTATGGGTTCCTTCTTATGGAATGTATCTTAAGTCAATCCAGACATTAGTTGGTTACTGCCACAAGGTCTGTGCCATCATTGCCCTAGCATATCTTGCAGGCAGGACAGATTGAAGGTCAAAAGGTTTGGGGCTGGGTTGATGTTTATATTTCTCTTTTGGGGGCCTGCAGAGTACCTTCCCACACCAAAGAGACTAGAACATAGATGCAAAGGCTCCAGCATGACTTTTCCATATCCAGTGAGTTGTGTGAGTGCTGTCCTCAGCAATGGGATCTTGCTGTCAGCTGGGGATACAACCCATTGTCTTGACAACAGGCTGGGTTGTTTGGGGATTTCCATGGGACCCCCTTGGCCGACAACTCAATTGAATGCAACCCAGTCCTGCTTGTAAGAGCCTTCTTTGATGAGAAGAGATTGCCAGTTGTGACTCTGTCTTCCCCATTATTAGGAAACCTTATTAGAATCACCTTCATATATTTTAGGAAGTTTCCATGATACTAGGTTTCTATATCATCCCTCAAATGCCCCTCATTTCAGCTGTCTCTCCCCACATTCCCTCCTCTTTAAATTCCTTGAATTCTTTTTTTGTTTCAAATTTTGTGTGTTTAGTCTAAACAGAAAGTGAATTCTTACTAACCGTAAGATTTCAAAAGCATGTTAACTTTTGAAAACATGATTTATAAAAACCTATGCAAACCACATTACATATTTTCCTTAATTAACAACTTTTAAAATGTAAATTTTTGTTACAATATAGCTAGGTATAAATGTACAGTTAGATAGTGAATCTTATAAATAGGGCAGTATTCTTTTATCTATCATTTTAATGAATTTATTGGTTAATCATTAAATGCTATACTTTTTTCTGTGTCCTTAAATTGACTTTCACCTGATTGCCATAATATTGAGATTGTATAACAGCTTTTGTATATAAGTAGCAAGATACATATTTTCTTTCTGTTTTTTTTTTTCTGGTTTGGATTTTTTTCCTTTTTATTCTTTTACTGAAAATAGATTTTTTTCAGATAATGTATTCTAATTATGATTTCCCTTCCCCCTACTCCTCCCAGTTCTTCCCTGCTTCCCTTCCTTTTAGAGCCACAACCTTTCTATCTCTAGTTAGAAAACAAACAGGAATCTAAAGAATAATAATAAAATAAAAAATGACAAAATAAAAATAAACAAATCAGAATAGAAAAAACAAACAATCAGAAGAAACAGAGCCAAAAAAAAAAAAAAAAAAAAGCATGGGTAGTACCTATGGACATAGAGACACACATGTTCATACACACAGGGATCCCATGAAAACACAAATTTATGAGCGCTCTTTAAAGATCTGTACTCTGGGATATGTCTAGGTAATTCTTATTGGAGAACAGTTTCTTGGCCTGGAGCTCCCCACATAGGCCTGGCTGGCCAGTGGGTCTTCGGGATTTTCTGTCTCTACATAAACAGTGTTGGACTTGTGATTGTGCAATGCTATTCCTGGCTTTATTATGTTGCTATTATCATAATCATTGTTATTTGTGGTGCTGGAGATTAAACACTGAACTTTGCTCACACAAGGCAAGAAATGTTCTAGTATGTAGCTACATTGGAAGCCCAGGCTCTCACTTTAGAAACAAGGAATTAAGCTCATTTAAAATAAAATACAGAGTCTAGAAGGTGGAGGGTGATTGCTGAAAATACCAACATCAACCTCTGGTCTACAATCCCTCCCCCGCACTCCACCCACAAAAACACATCCACATATGTGTATGGATGCACAAAAAACAGCTGAGGATGAAGCAGTGACAGAACACTTGCCTAGGATATGTTGTTATGGGTCTTTATTAAATACTGGCCAGGACCACTGATACGGGTCACCGAGACTCACACTCAGAGTATTAATCTAATTCAAAATTAATCAAAGGCAAAACTCACAAGGCTACCTACTTCCTGCCTTCATTCAATCAGAAACAAGCACATATCCTGATGTATTTCCTGCCAATGTGTAATCAAGCACACACCCTGTGCAACTGGGACAACCAAGCTTGTTTACAGAAATGAAAACATGCAGTTTGTTATCTTACCTGAACAACAGCCCCCAGAGTTCCAGGAAGTTATCTGTCCTTAGACAAGAGGGACTTACAGGTTAGAGGCTTGTTTGATAGACAGATCTCTTAAGTGAGGTAGTTTAAACTGAAGACATAACACTAACCATCACAGTGTAAGTTTCTTGATTCCACCCCAAAAACTGCTACAGAGAGATGGGATAAGAAAGGGATGTAGACAGGATTTACAATCTTACAAAGAAATTCTTTTAAGAATTTAAATTGTTTTTAATTACTATTTAAAATTAAAATGTAATTTTGTAAGTCAAAGAGATAGACGTGTATAATTTTAAAGTTCAGTTGCATCACACAAATTATAACTTTGCAAAGTTTTATTCCAACTCGATAATAGCATTGCCATGACAGTAATAATAAAATGCAATTATTTTAGAAATTAATTACATTGTGTTTTATTATAATACTTGTTTTGGAATACCATTTGTGTATGAAAAGTTCTTCATAGTGAAATTGCACACTTGTAGATTTTACTTACTTATTACCTACCTCAGAGAATATGGCACCTAGAGACTAGCCTTAAGATCAAGCCAAGTTAGATCAGGAACTTCTCTGATACAGACTGCTGCTCCCCAAGTCTGCCCCCTGCTTATCATTTATGATGTCAGAATTTTATGATCTTCTATGTGGAGTTGTACCTCTTGGATTCATGTCTTCCTTGTTTTATTCAACCACTTTCCATAAAGAATGTCATTTATTTACTTCATGGGAAAGCTTGCTTTAAAAGCACCTTTTAATCTCGTTTCTCTAAAATTGACAGTATCTTTTTTGGATGCTTGGTACTTAATATTGTACAAAATTCAAGATTAAAAATTATTATCAGTTCATCATTCCAAATCATGGATACAATTTCTTTGAGCATGTTAAGGTTGAGGTTAAGCAGTCATGTGCTTCTCTTGCCTCCAGGCTTTTGCAAGAATATTGTTTTCTCTGAAAACTTTAGGAGACAGCTTTATATTTTATATTCATGATACTTTGAAAATTACAGTGTTGTAGTAGTATGATTTTCTCTATTTATCTTGAAGGGCACATAGTTGTTTTTTTTTTTTTATTCTGAAAACATTGGAACAGTTTTCATATTGTTTTACTGGGATTTATTTTATTTCTTGTCTCTTTGTGTTTTATTTAACCCTTAATTAAAATGCTTCAAGTTTTTCCCTACATTTTCTACTGAACCCTAAATTATACTGTTAATTTTAAAATACTACATTCCATTTAAAATCTTCAACTATTATAGAATTCTATTATTATGCTATGTTGTAATTCATTTTCTCATTTGTCTAAATAAGCATATGATAGTTTAAAAATTTTTTTTTAAATTACTCACTGGAATATTTTTCTATTCTCTGAAGGCTTGCTTTATTTATTTTGATACCTTCTTTCTTGTTTTTCATTTGCTTTAAACACTTGATATTCATCATTTATTTGTTTTTAAGCCATCAGTGACCTATCAATCTCAATAGATATTCTAGCTGAAAGCATATTGCTGATAAAGAGATGCTTAAGGATAATACCGTAGGCATTTTGTATAAACATGTGCCTAGTATTAGTGACTGGAAGCCGTAGTATACATGCAGATAACGGTGTAGACTTGTGCAGGCCCTGTGCATATTGCATATTGCCTCAGTCTTCGTGGGTCCAAGTGAGCTTTGGACACTTGATTTAGAGAGCTTTGTTTTTCATTCCCTCTGACTCTTACAACACTCTTTCTGCCTTCTCCTCCACAGGGTTCCCTGAGCCTGGGAGGGAGGGATTTGATGGAGACATCTCATTTAGGACTGAGTCTTTTCTCTCTGCATAATGTCTAGCTGCAGGTCTCTGTATTCGTTCCCATCTGCTGCAGGAGGAAGCTTCTCTAATGATGGCTTACAAAGTACTGATCTGTGAGTACAGCACAGAGCAATTTGGAGCTATTTTCTCATTATGGCTTTTTTTTTTCTTTTCATGTGGGAGTCGAGTCCAGCTCTAGTCCACTCCGGGGTCCTTGGCCTACACGAAGGGATAAATAACGAAGTTTGACAAGTGAGCGCAGTACCTCACTCTTTAAGGGACCTTTTGGTTGATACGCTTACGCGCTTTAAAGAGACACATAGAGTACACTTTATGATGATGATGAGACGCAAGAGCGTTTTCTTTAATAATAAAAATAAAGAAAATTGAAGTAAGACAAGTTAAGAGAGAGAAATTAACAATGTGCACATTGGGGAAAAAATTACAAGACTCCCCTCAAGACAGAAAGCTGTCCTGACTCAAATAGCAAAACTGTAACTTCTTATCTAGCAGGTGTTCAGGCAGTGTTCATCTCCTCCTAGCTGCAGGCTTCTCATCTTCAAGGTTAATTCTAGTGGGTAGCCTTAACACAATAGTCTATTAATGAATAGCTGAATTTTAGGTCTGTATGCTTGTTACAAATAAAGGGAGGGCAGGCATTCAGGGGTGAATTATCTATTTGCTATTTCAAGCTTGCTAACATACTGTTGAGACTTAGTTTCTGTTCTTGACTATGGCTGTGTCTCTATGGGAAGGTCAGCTACCAAGAATAATTTTTTGTATCTCTACAGAAAGCATGAATAGTATTCACACATGCCAAAAACCTTGAAGGCCAGTTACAATTACTTTGAGATGGCCTTGCTCCTCTCCCAGCCAGCCCAGGAATAGGTTTGAGTTTAACTATTAGGCCAAAAATAGACAATATTATTGATGAGAGGCTTTTGTCACCATACAGTAAAGATGAGAAAGGGGCAAGGCAGTTGGTGGGCTTCAGACTCCTAGCTAAGGGAAAAACCAGGATCCTTGTCAAGCTGGTTACGTCCACAGCCTGGGTATCATCAGCCCCCTACATTTTCAGATCAGAAGTATTTGATTTTACTCTCGGTCCCTGGGCTATCTGGTCTCTTGTTCTGGGTCACCTAAGCAGTGTCAGATATGGGTTCCATCTCATGTAGTGGATATTAAGTCAAATCTGATACTGATCTGTTACTCCCACAAGCTTCATGCTGCCATTAACTTTGCACATCTTGCCAGCAAGATACCATTGTAGAGCAAAGAGTTTGTGGATGGGTTAGTGTTTCTGTTTCTCTTTTGGTAGCATGCTGAGTAACACTAGAAAATAGGAGTAAAGGCTCTATGTGGAACCAGTTTGACGTTTTCATGTCCAGTGAATTGTGTAGGTATTGTCTTCAGCAATGGGACCTTTCTATTTCTTTGTGGAGAGCAATTTAATTTGTCTTGGCCACAGCCTGGGTTGTTTAGGGATTCCCTTGGGGGCCAACAACTCAACCCAGTGCCTGTGCTGGAATCTGATGACAAGAGATGGCCAGTTGGGATTCTGTCTCCCTTATTATCTGGAAATTTCATTTAGTTCTCTTTTGTATATGTACATATTTTAGGAGTTCTACTGTATTAGGCTTCTATACTAGTCCTCAAATGGCCCTTCATTTTGGTTGTCTCTTTCCATATTCTCTTCCTCACCCCCGGCTTCCCTTCCTCTCACTATTTGATATTCCTTTCCGTCCGTAAGTATCTGCTCTACTTCCCTTTCCTAAGGAGATCTATCTGTATCCTCTAGGCCATTACTCTATATCTATCTTCCATGGTTTTATGGATTGTAGTTTGCTTATTTTTGACTTAACAGCCAATATCCACATAAAATCTAATTATCAATATTTGTCTTTTTGCGTCTGGGATACTCACTCAAAAAGCTTTTTTTTTTCTAGTTCCATCATTTTCCCTGCAAATTCTGTGATGCAATTTTTAATGACTGAGTAATACTCCAATGAACATCACTGAGCAAAGTTTTCTGTGGTAGGAAGAAGCAACGTTTGTGGATGTCCAAGAGTAGTATAGCTGGATCTAGAGGTAGATTGATTTCCATCTTTCTGAGGAACCCACACTGATTTCCATGGTGGCTGTACAAGCTTGCAGTCCCACCAGTAGTGGGTGAGTCTTCTTATTCTACATTCTTGCCAGCATGAGTTGTCACTAATGTTATTGATCTTAGCCATTCTGACAGGTATAAGATAGAATCTTAATTCACATTTCTCTGATGGCTAAGGATGTTCAACATTTCTTTAAGTGTTTCTCAGCTATTTGAGTTTCCCCTATTGAGAATGATAGTATACAAAAGAGACCCCAAAATTCCTACCAGAGAGCTTCTACAGCTAATAAACACTTTCAGGGAAGTTGCTGCATACAAGATTAACTAAAAAAAAAATTGGTAGCCCTCCTATATACAAATGACAATTGGACTGAGAAAGAAATCACAGAAACAGCACCCTTCACAATAGCCCAAATAATATAAAATATCTTGGGGTAATTCTAACCAAGCAAGTGAAAGACTTGGAAGACAAAAAGTTCAAGTCTTTGAAGAAGATATTAGAAAATAAAAAGATCTATGCTTATTGATTGGTAGGATGTACTCCATTTTTTTGAATTGGATTGTTTTCTTGCTATCTAATTTCTTGAGTTTTTAAAAACATTTTGGTTATTAACACACTATTGAATGTGTAGTTGGTAAAAAGCTTTTCCCCATTCTATAGACTGTTGTCCAAATGATAATGTCCTTTGCCATGCAGAGACTTTTGGGTTTCATGATGTCCCATTAATTGTTGCTCTTAGTACCTGTGTTAACTGTGTTCTGTTTAGAAAGTCTTTTCCTGTGCCAATGATTTCCAGGCTATGTCCCACTTTCTCTTCTACCAGGTTCAGTGTATCTGGTTTATGTTGGGGTTTTTGACCCATTTGGAGTTGAATTTTGTAGTCAAAGATGCCAGATATAGATGTAGATTCAGGTTCAAAAGCACTTTATTCTTTGCCTAGTTCAATCTCTGGTCCTGGTCCTGGAGTCCTGGAACATTTTGGCCAACATATAATCTAAAACATGTAAGCCTAGAACTGGAAGGCTTCAGCCTCAGCCTCTGAACAATCTAGAACATTTAAGCATCTGATGATTACTGCTGACTGAGCCACTCTGAGTAGCTCCTTCTGAACTCAGAGCTGTACTGAACTCAACTGACTTTTCTGATTCAACTCAACTTCACTAGCTGTTCTGGCTCCAAGCTAACAGATTCAAATAGACCTTCTGAGCCAGTTGACTGTTTTTTACTTGAGCAGTCTCTGGCTGACTTGTAGAACTTCTCTAACTGAATCGCTCTGCTTGACTTCAAACTGACTCTCTCTATTAGTGGACTCATTCTCCCAAATCAACTCTTTCTTCTGCTGAACTGCTTCTGTGTCTCTGCCTCAGAATGCCCTTACTAACTCTCTGCATTATCCTCAGTCAGACTGCTTCATTGTCTTTGTGTCTTGTCCTCTCTCTGCCTCTCTGAACTCTGACTCTATAAATGAGAACCTGCTTTTATATCGTGAGAGTTGGGCATGTCCTTACTCTGCTGACTCTTCCTCTGACTCATCTCAGATGTCACTCATTTCTGACACTGACTCCTTCTGATCTCTGCTTCCTGTCTTCCAAGTGCTGTGATTAAAGGCATGAACCTCTACTGCCTTCTGAATATTGGGAATAAAGGTGTGTGCTACCACTGCTTTCTGAATAATGGGATTAAAGATGTGTACCAACATTCTTTCTATACTATTTTGATTCTTTTACATTCAGTCATCCAGTTTGACCAGCAAGCACCATTTGTTGAAGATGCTTTATTTTTTCAAGTATGTATTTATGATTTCTTTATCAAAACTCATGTGTTTATAGGTGTGTGAATTTATGTCTGGGTGTGCAGTTAGATTGCATTGATCAACATGCCTAAGTTTGTTCTGGTATTATGCTGTTTTTATTACTATGGCACTATAGTAAAACTTGAAATTGGGGATAGTGTCACCTCCCTCAATCCTTTTACTGTTCAGAATTGTTTTAGCTGTAGTTTTTTTCTTTTTTCTGTGTGTGTGTGTATTTCTATATGAAGCCGGAAAGTATCCTTTCAAGGTCTGGAAGGATTGTGTTGAATCTTGATGGGTATAGTACTGAATCTGTGGATTGCTTTTGGTAGGACAGGCATTTTAATGGTATGTATGAATTTCCTTTTAGAAAAGTTCTTTAACTTTATGCTAATATGGATTTTGGTGCAAAATATAGATGATTAACACCCAAGTTTAGTTTTAAGTGTCTTGTTCTTCTTTATTGGAAGAGGAGTCATTTTGTGTTCTCTGCTAACAGATCTCCATATCCTAAATCTACAGTGTTCTCAGGAGCAGTTTCTGTCTCTCAAATCCCTCTCCAAGTGCTTTTAGACTGAGTTCATAATTCTTAGGCTTATAATAAGCTAGCCATGGGAATAGTAACAGAACATTTTCTTTATGTGTTTCCACTCTGCTATTGGTCCCATTTTTCATTTTTATATTAAAATGATGCATAGTTCTTAGATGTTTCTAGTTCAAGGTGAGGTAGGAATCAAGAAAGCAGTAGCATTTTTTTTCTTCTATCTAAACAGAAGGCTTAAATAGAAGGGATTTCAACGAATATGTCTCAAATAAAAATTATACTATTTAGAAGTTTATAATTATGCATTACTGTGAACCACACATTAAAAACAATTAAAAATATCACTATAAGTTATTTCTTATTTAAACGTTTTTCCATTTTGTAGTGTGTTCTCCTTGAACAGATGATAAAATTTGATTCAAAAAGTGCTGTGACCTTGACTCTCCTTTGCTTTTCCTCTTCACTAAATGGTAAATAAACCATGCATTTTCTCAGCTCCCACATGAAGTAAAAGATATTTTAATGCTAACCCCCCTCCCATTTATTTTATACTAAGAAATTAAGACATCAACAAAGGAATAGAATTTTAACAGTTGCATTTGTGTTGGAAAATGAACTCTTTTTCACATCTCTTGGGTTTTCCTTTATATCTCAAAGTTTTCCTTCTAAAACTTTCCAGAAAAAAAATTTCTACCATTCAAAATCCACAGTAGATACTGATTTCCTTCATTAGCATTCTGGCCAGCTTAACACAGTAAACTTAGCTGGCAAACTTATTTCAGAAAGCAAGAAAACTTGCTCTCACTAAAATGATAGTTATTTGTTAGGGCAAACACAGTACCCTGATTTGCATTTAGAACTCGATTGCTATCTTTTGTTAACTTTTGATTGCTTCAGAGGTGAACTTTCTGTACCTTGGTAGAATGACTCAAAAGTGCAGAACATTTTCGAATAAGTCAGTTATCCAGGCAGAGAGCAGAATATTAAATTTTCAATAAAGAATTCAGATTTGATTTTAGTTAGATAGAACTGGGAATTCATATGTGAACAATACCCAGAATGCTGTCACAAAAAGTAAATTCTAAAGTTGATGGACAGCTCACGAAAACCAATTTACTCATGTGTGTTCCATTTACTACTGCTGCATAACAAACCCCTCATACCGAGGGACTTAAAACATGAAGCATTTCATTCCATCCCATGCATTGTGTAGTTGAGAACATCGCACAGAGCTCAATTATGTAATTCTTCTGTGCTGTTTGCCGGCAGCTAAACCTCTGATACTCAACTGATTGAAGAATTGGTCTAAAGTCTCCAAGTTGGCTTTATTTTTACTCTTGAGCCTTGACAGTTGTTGCTAACAAGATGGGTTCACTGGATAGGTCAGGATGTTGCTATAACCTCTCCAGCAGAGTTTCAGAGGATTCCAAGTTTTTACATGATAGCAGACTTCCCTAAATAAAGCTCTCAAGAGAAGCAACCAGCAGCTGTGTTGCCTGGTAAACTTCATTTCAGAAGTCACAGGCATCCCTTTGCTAATTCTCAGGGTTTCAATTGACCCATATGGCAAACCCAAGTTAATGGATAAATGAGAAACTCACCAAATCACGTTGTTGATAATGCGACATGGGATGTATTTCTGTGGTCAGAAATGTGCTAAGGATTTTTTGGTTTTACTTAGCTTTGTAGCTTTGTGACTTTGGCTAACATAATCTTTTATCTTTCATTTTATTATTTTCAAAATAGCAAGCATCTTTAGAGATGGGATAGGAAATAAAATATAAGTGTCTTTAGGAGGAATGTTAAGTTCCAAATGCTCAAAAGAGTGGCTAATATTATTTATTAGTATGAGCCTAAAAAGACCTACTGAAGGGAAAAACTGTAATTTGGGCAATTATTGAAAGAAAGCAGTCTCTTATTATTTGGAAAGCTAGGGAGTAGATACATCTTAAATCAATATGACTACTTTAACAAATTCTAACTTTATCAAAGCTGATTGTCTCATGCTTTTACACATGTTATACACATATTACATTAATTCCCACCACATCCTAATAGTACAGGTACTGTTAGTTACAGGTACTGTTATTTTACATTGAAGAAACAGAAGCAAAGGAGGTGAAGTCACTCGCTTAAAGTATTGTGAGAGTAAGCAGAACAATGATTTGAGTCTGCTTTCAGAACCCTTGCTCTATATCCCTAATTTTCACTCTTTAGTATTAAAATACATGATTTTAATTTAAGTATAATAATTTTCTAGAGACTAAAGGAAATATTTGTCATAAAAATCACTTGACTTACACAATAAGAAACTAAAGAATTTGCGACTTTCCCAGTTATTGAGTTACCTTTGTTTCTTACACAGTTTCTAATCAGCGAAGACTAAAACCTCGTGTGAAAACCAAAAATATCTGGTGTAAGTTTCACGGCTTTGTTCATAAAAGTTTATTTGATATATTATTAGAAATTATTATTTTAGTTTAGATTTTTGATCTTCTTCACAATTCTAATGCATGAGGTAAATGATCCCCAATGACTAAAATGGGAATATTCCTAAGAAAGGAGAAAGGTGTAAATATTCTACATGAATAAAGCATAATCAATGTATTTCAAATTTTTAGTAGCATTTTAATATAATTATATTCTTAAATATATTTAGGAAATTTGTGACATTTAAAAAATATCATTATAGTAGTTGTAATGTGAACCTAATTCTTTTGTCTACATTCTGTTTTATTCCTGCTCATGTTACATGGATTGTTTTATGTAGATTTTTTTAATCACTTTATTACATTGGCTTTGTTAAACTACCAAGAAAACCATTTTCAAATGTATGCTTTGAACACTAGATCTAGTTTCAGGGTTGTTAGCAGGCATTTAAAGAAAGAAAAATATGTTGTCTGAAGAACTTTGGGAAATGAACTACTACACACCCGTCTCCTGGAGATGTCTTCAGGCTTTAAGGCATGACTTGCCTGAAAATCTATGAGATGCTTTGCTGCTGTGATAGTTCCTGCACTAATGTGAACGTGTTTTAAGTGGGAACTTGATGGTACCCACCTCATGAGCTACATCAGCATGAGCAGAAGTGCTCTGAACTTCAGGACTGAGGGGCTCCGGGATTCTATTGGTTTCAGGTTTGAAACCTTTGCATGACTCCAAGCAATGTCTTCCTTTTACATTTTGTTCAGAGTTTATAATTGTTTATGGAAGAACTGGTCAATAAATAACTGGGACGCCATTCTAGAAATAGAATTCTTCCACTCTTATTTCTGGTGAACTCTGAAAACAACTTTATACAGTCATGATTGGCATTTTATAAAGCTGTGCATATTGAATGCAGACAACTTAATGAGTTTGGGGACAACATACAACCATAAAGCTATCTCTATCATCTATTCCATAGACATATCCAGCACCTCCAAAATTCTTTATCCCTTTTTCCACATGCGACTAGACTATTTTGGTGACAAGTAAGCATTTAAATAGATCTGAACAAAAATTTGAATGCTGCTAACTATAGACATTAAGCTGGACAGTAGATCTGTATAATATATTTATGTTGTATAATTGAGACATTTTCTTTTCAGTCACTTCCCTCAATCCCAAGCCCTCACAACAAATACTCCTTTCCATGCTTCTAACAGATTGACAGTTTTAGATTCTTCATACAAATATGATCATGGAAACCTTGTCTACTGAAAGAAATTGAAATGAGCATATTGCCTTTATCTTCCTTCCCATGTTCAACGCAGGATTATTCATAGTATTTAGTGTCATAGACACATTCTCAGTTCATTGATGAATGAAGGAATAAATAAAAGTACAGTAGTTACAAACAATGAAATCTAACTTCACAAAGAAGTAAATTCTAAGTCTACCAGTTCTGACAAGTAGATGAGCCCAGAGGACATCATAGTCATGTTTGTTATTGATGATTATTTCCACTAGGGATAAAATCTGAGCTCATCAGTTATTGTCTTTCAGCTGTTGAAAGATAGCACTCCATTTTCTTCTTAGTTTCATTACTTGGAATTTTTAAGATGTTTCATTTGCACGTGACTTTTGTTGTAGAACAACAACATTTGGTAGGGCACAAAACACCATCCAATATTGTTTCCAATTATGTACATGCCTTCCTTAACTATTCATGTGGCATCAGGCTCGCTTATGTGACTTGTTCTGACTGATGAAATTTAGGGAAGATTTCTCCGTGGAATTAACATATACATCTTTAAGAGTATTTGTGTGGTTCTCTTACTTTGCTTTAACAATACTCCCAGAATGAGGTAAATACAGAGAAGACCCAAAGTGGGAGTGGAACATAAATGAAGGTAATTTTGTGTTGTCACAAGCAGGAGATTTGGGGAATAGGTATTTTGTTTCCATAGACTTCTGAACTTTGCCAAAGCCAAGTATACCAAGTTCTTCTTCTTTTACTGAGTATATATGGTCTAGTCATATGAATTTTTATTTTTCATAAAGTTTTGTTGTTTATATAAAAGTAGACACTATATATTTGTGATTAAAAAGAAAATGGGTTTGGTTCTATGTAAAAACTGCATTTCTTTTTGGCCTACACAAAAAGGAAATGAAAAGATAGAAATTGTCCTTGGTCCTGGTCTGCTATAGAGTCTCATTTACTTCTTCAAAGACAGAGTATATCTTTCCAAGTTGCCTTTGGTAGTGTCAACTTTACTCTTATTTCCCTTGGTTAATTAATGATGCTACCAGCTATTTGCAGGTCTCCTTATTCCCTTGTCATCACCAGGAATAGAGAACAATCCTTCTACAAACTTTTCAGAAGCATGAAATAATTCTTTTATATATTTCCAATAAACTTTTAATTGTATTGTTATGACAAGAACTGAGTCAACCATCTATTCTTGCTCTAATAACCCTAACCAATCAGCCTATGTCTAGAGCCCAGACATATAATGAACCTCTATGGTTAAGCCACTCCCAAAGCATATGGGAAGGTAAATTTTCCCAAGGAAATAACATTCAGTATTTGTATGTGTTGGGCAAAATTATAGTGCCCATCATATATAAACACAGCTGACTGACTTTCATCATTCCTAATGTATGAATATGTGACACATTTATATGCATCAGTTAATTTGTCTTTCATATTTTTGAATTTCATGTGAATTTCACAACATGGGAGGACATATAAGAAATTATTAAGATGAACAAAACGAACAAATTATGGTCCAGGTAGCACATATGGTCTGGGTAGCTCATTTCACATCACTGGATTCAGCCAACAGGTTTATGGCATATCATCTAGCATATTCACATAAGGCAGATGTACAGTATTTCCAGATTTCATGGTCTTCATCCATCCATCCATTGGTCCATTCGCCTACCCACCCATCTATCCATTCTTCCATCCATTCAAAATATCTCTTTATCATGTGTCTCTTTTTGTATCTGTGGATATTCTATCTATCTATCTATCTATCTATCTATCTATCTATCTATCTATCTATCTACTATTCATCTATCATCTATCTACCACCTATTTATCATCTATCTATCTATCTATCTATCTATCTATCTATCTATCTACCTATCTATCTGTCTAATTTATCTATCAATCTATCATCTATCTACTATCTATCATCTATCTATCTACTATTTATCTATCATCTATCTACTATCTACCTATTTATCATCTATCTATCTACTATCTATCTAATCTATCATCTATCTACTATCTACTATCTATTTCTCATCTATCTATCTATCATCTCTCATCTATCTATCAAGGTTCAGAAGAGAATGAGAATAGAATAGGAATTGAAGAGGGAGAGAGAAAACATTAAAACATGACTGAAATATGTTGGGATTTTTTTTCTTACCTTTTTAAATAAACACTGTTCTTTAAAAAATATCTTTAGGTGCAACAAAGTTCATCCCAAATACTATATATTAGCTTCATGAGATAGTGACTTATTTTAATATAAACCTTCATAATAAATAATTTTAGGACTTTTTCTACATGACCCCAGAATTATACTTCTTCAATCAAATATAAGAAAATTAATATAAACACCTGGGCTTGTTTCAGTATTGTTTTCTATTAAACACTAACAACTAACCAGGTGTTGGAAGCATTGCACCAGTCCAACTATGACATATCCAGTTGAAACTTTGAATTTTCTTCTTTCTTATTTGCTCAGTTATTACACAGATGTGGTCTAAAGATTTTTGCTGAGACGCTATTTCATTTGAAATAATTTATAATCAATGTGGATTTTCTGGTTCTGCTGGATGGCTGATAATTTATGTATTACTTGTTTGAGTGTTTTATATTTCAAAATAGAATTGCAGTGGGCACTGAATCAATTAGAGTACTTTTAACAATCATTGCAGATTAACTGTATGTGGGCATCTACACTTTTTATTTTAATAAATAGCATACTGAGAACTATGGAGACTCTTATTAAGTCAAGGAAATGTAACAAAAATTTCCTATTTTGATATATGAAGTAGGCACTTTAATTCATCCTAGAATTTCAGAAGTTCCAGGTTGATAAGAAAATGGATGGTATACAATCTAGCAGTTTCTTTGTAAAAACACATGTGTAATATTTAAAATTGCCCAATCTGTAGTTTAATATTTTCATTTAAAACATGTGTGGTGTGTGTGTGTGTGTGTATGGATATATATATATATATATATATATATATATATATATATATATATATTGAAGTTAACTTCCCAATCATAATAATGTAAACGTCTTCCTTGGTTTTTCTTCTCTAACCTCAGTCATTCATGGTCTATCTGCCAGGGAAGATTCTCTGGGGAAATTAACGCGGGTAAAACTCAACCACAGAGTTCTGCGGCATAGAGCTAGTGGAGGCATAGCAGTGAAAGTGCTTTCCTAAAAACAGTGTCTTCAAGTGATGCAGTATATATTTTTCACTATAAATAGGAACCAAAGGAAGCACTTGTTTATAGCGTGGGGATTGGGAGGTCCCCTAATACCTGAAATTCTGTATGGAGATTATTTTCTTTCCAGGAATATGGAGGGGACAGTAAATATATCCTGAATATATGCCAGGGGAATTAATTGCTTTGGATCAGGCAAAAATAATTTTAATTCCAATTACACCTAAATAGTTCTGTAATCTATAGGCAAATCACCTCACCAACAGGACTCAGAGTCATCCCTGCTTCTCCTTGATGTTGAGAGAATGATAGGAATTGGGTTAACATGAGCAAGAATAACTTGGTGCCCTATCTACCCTGCGGAAAGATTGATTGAATCCTTGCCTTCCTTTAGTGCCTTTATGTCTGCGCATAAAAGGGAAGGGGATGGTTCTGGAGGTTAACAAAACCATTTATGGTTTGAGTGAGCACTGGCCCACAGTTAGACTCATCTTCTAAACCTGACAGTGGAATGCAGCAGAGGTGTTTGTTGATTCTTACACATTGGGATGTGGGCTTATATCACACAACTTTTAAAATAATTAGGTAATTGATTTATATATAACCATAAATATGCTCTGCCAGGAAGAAACCTTGGAGTCAGAGAGTTGAATACACTTCATTCTAGAGCTGTGAGAAAGCCCTTTGTCCTCTCTGAGCTCCAGTTGCCTCTTCTCAAAGTTGTAGGAGATGAAGTATGTAAATTGATGTAGTTCAGAGTATGGCTCTCAATGGATTTTATACCCAGGGGGTTCATTATAAGACACAAAGGAGAGCTGCCTCACTGTGTCCAATTTTAATCCTGTACCTGTCAGCCCGGAGTTGGCTGTGTGAAGGTCTTGCCTGGTGTATCCCTGAGCTCCAGCTGTCACAGATAATTGTATAATCACTCAGTTAGCACAATGTTAAGTTGTGCTTTCAGACAACTTATATATTTGAGAAAGGACTTCAAATCATTTCAGAGAAGGTACCTGCATTTCAATTAATTCTAAAAGGTGTCTGAAGCACTCTGATGACCTTGGATTTAAATTTTTATTTAAAGTATTTGTCAGAAGCAGTTCTCTTCTCAAAAAAAAAGTTTTATATTTAGTATATAATGAATCATTTTGACATCAGAATATACAGTAGTAATTGTATTGCATGTTCCATCAGTCAGGAAAGCAGTAAGAGTTTATTGCTGCACTTAAAAATCTAATGCTAGACATAACCATTAAATTAGTTTCAAATGTTTTAAATTCAGAGTAATATGGAATGTGATTGGCCATGCTTAACAAGCCTAGTTGCTGCCAGCCTCTGATATATAAATTTAGCAGTCGGGACTCAGTTTGGGGATTACAGGTAAAGTAGTTAAACTATGAATATAGAATGGGTATTAGCATTGGCTGTGAAATTAAATTGGACTGTGATGTGGGATGTTGAGGGATCAGGTTGTTCTCTAGCCTGTAGCAGGGCATCACACCTGTCTCTGATTTCAATAGCTAAGTTTTGTGTATTGTTCATGAATAATGAGTCTTAGAATTGATGAGCAGTGGCAAAGGTCACATAAATGCTGCAAACTTTTTATGACCATGTGCATAGTCACTGTTTCACTTTCTGAGATGTGAGCATGGGCCTTTTAAATTGAAGTTGCTTCTCACTGCTCTCAGAGAATCTGCTTTTGGTAGAGTTTAGGGGGATCAAGTGCAAAAATTTTTAGTTTATTTTATTCTTCTCATTAAGGTCAGTGGATATATATATATATATATATATATATATACACACACATACATATACATATATGCTAATGTTACTAGCACCCAGATGTCACAATGAGACTCACTGGTACAAAGGAAGTGCTTCCATTGGGATGTGTTAGGTATCAAGTAATGGAACACCTGGCTTGAAATGATCTCTCACAGACTCCAGAAGCTGTAAGAAAGGCCCAAGAGTGAATCCAGTGTCATAATGTGTCATTAAGTCATTTTTTTAAAAACATTTTCACTGTTGGTTATGACTGCATTACAGACATCGGAGACAAATTTTGTATGTAATGTTGAAAAGTCCTTTGTTTCACCCAAAGTGTTTGAAACAGCACAAAATATCCCTCGCTTATTTCATCCTGATTCCTTCTCTCCCTCTTCCCTTCCAACCACCCTTTCTCCTGCTCATCCCTTTGAAACATTTCCACGAGAGACTCTTGTTTCCACAACCTCTTCATATTAACTGCTTTCCCCCAACTTCTTTCTTTCCCATCTACACAGTTTCAAATTACATTTACAACAATAGATAATTGTATTCAGCTTTTCAGAGCTGCCTGCCTCTCTCTTTCCTTCTGTAGGGCACAGGTGCAATTTCTCTCTTCTCTGTTCCATTCTAAATTTTCTACCATTACTCCTTTGGGAAACAAGCTTTTTGGCAAGGCACTAAAGCTTGGTGCACCTTGCAGAGATCCACCTGTAACGAAACAGAATGCTTCACTGATTGTCAGAGCAGATGCCTAGTCTTCAGAGGAACCAGTGTTCAGAACTCCCAGGGTTTCTGCCTGCCCTGCTGGATTGTACCCCTACATGGCTCCCCATCCTGTACTCTCCCCATTTCTGGGAAAGCAGTTCCATCTTTGACTCATTTCTGTTTCTTTCCTACTCTGATATCCCTGAAATAATTTACAACTTTGACTTCAGAGCATGCTGCAAATCTGATTATTTTTCACATTTCATAGCTATGGCACTGGTCCAATCCAACATTCTCTTATCTGGTTCCTCTCTTATCTAAGTGTTCTCCCTGCTCTCACCTTGGACTTCTTAAATTTATGCTCAACACAGGAGTCAGAGCAATTCTATTAAAATGTAAATAAGACCAAGCCACTATTCTGTTTAAAATCCCTCAGTGGCTTCATATCTTATTACAATTAAGAGGCAAAGGTGTGACACTGGCCTCCAGGGTTTATCAGTGATCTGTGCTCCTCCCCACCTCTCTGCTCCATCATGCTAGAGGTGCCACCACCTTGGGGGCCTTGCACCTGCTGCTACCTACCTACTGTGATCTATTCTTTACACTCTTCTGGCTTTACCTCATGTAATGCCTTCTCAGGGAGTCTCTCCTCTCCTGTTTAAAATTGTATCCTTTACCTCTGTCCCTCACCTGTTCTCACCACTGTCTCTCTTTCAGATAAAGCTATTATGAGCATGCTATGCTTTAGTTTTTACTTCACCACATATTTGCTTACTGTTTCATTTCTTTGTTCTTCTATCCTTCCATTCAAATGCAAATTCTGTGCATCCTATTATCATCAGAAATGAGAAGGGTACAAAGTACAGAGAAATCGTGAGAGAAATGGGTTGACTACATGAATAAATAATACTACAGTAACATATAATTATTATTATTAATATTATTAATATTTTTTGATACAGGATTTCTCTGTTATAACTCTGGCTGTCCTTGCACTTACTCTGTAGACCAGACTGGCATTGAACTCACAGTGGTCTGCCTGCCTCTGCCTCCTGAGTGCTGGGATTAAAGGTGTGAGCCACCATCACCTGCATAAAATTATTAACAAACATATGTGAAATAAGGGTATGGATTCTATGCTACTCACTCAGACTCATCCGAGGTATTATCCTCCCTCATTCTCCATGTAGTTCCCTGGACTCAAACTCAGGCCATCGGGCTTGACAGCGAGTGGCTTTAGTCACTCGACCATCTGGCTGGCCATGTATATTTTTTTATATGGAATGAAATAGCACCAAAGATTACTTTTCAGGACTTAGATACCATTATCAAATATTGCTTACTGAATTATATTTTTCCCACTTTGAATGTACCTATGGCATCAGCTGACTTATGATGTACTCTTGGTTTGAAGGGGAAGTCTGTTTTTCTTTTGCTTTTTTCCAGATGAAAAATTATACATTATACATACACGCACACATACATAAATACATGCATATATATGTGTATGTATACACACATTGCCAATCTTATCTGCAGTTTTCAAAACTGCATATACCTTGTTATCATTATTATGGGACATTTCATCTACTTGGAAATACCTCTTGGGTCTTATCCAAGGAAGACATTTCTGCCATTCTCACCCCACCCGGCTAGGCAGTAAAGACTCTGATGTCTCTTCAACCTAACTTGATTTTACCTGCTTTAGAGCATCATGTGAGTTAAATCCTACTACAGGGATTTTAATTTCTTTCTGCTTCCATTTATGCAAATAATGTCTGTGATATTCATTCATGTTTCTCTATATATTAGTAATTAGTTCCATTACACTGGAGAGTAGTATTTGATTATATCATATAAGGTGATTTATCATTCTATTTTAGCAGTGGTGGATGTCTAACACTGTTTCATGACCTGGAAAATGGTCTGTCTAGATGAATTTTTCATGTTAAGCTGTACAGGATATCTTTTCAGATAAAGAATCTCATCTAAAAGCTGATATAAATGTTATTGTACAAGTCCTTTGGGGAGGAATGTGCTCTCATTTTTCCTTAGATAAATACTTGGAAATATAACTTTTAGGCCCAAGTGTGTGTTTTGCTGTACAACAAATACTAAATATATTTACAAAGTAGTTGTAGCATTTTTACATTTCCATTAGCAATGCTTTATGGCTTTAATTAATTTCCCTGATGGAAAATGATATTGAGCATTTCTTTCAAGTGTCACCACTGACTCCTTTGTCAGATGTCTTTGTAAAAGTATCTAATGTGTTCTGTTTATAAGACCTTCATCAACTGCGTTTTTCTACGTTGTGGCTTGTGGTGAATTTCTAAATGATGTCTCTTGATGGGGAAGTTTTAAAGTTGAGAGAGGATAGCCCGTGTTTTTTATATATATATATATATTATTCCTGCTTCCTAAGGAAGCTTTTTCTAACCTTAGTCTGCAAAGAGATTTTTTTTATGTTTTCTATTATACATGTTAGGATCATATCCTTCATATTTTGGCTTCTGCTTTATCTCTGTATAATTTCAAAATAAATAAAAGAAAACTTTTTGGGGCAGGTGTGCCATAGTCCACTTGTGGAGGTCAGAAGGTAAACTGTGGGAGTTGGTTTTGTCTTTCCACCACATGGATCCATGAGCAATCTCAGGTCATCAGGCTTGGCCACAAAGTCAGTTTACCCCCCGTGTCACCTTGCTGGTCCTGCATAGTTTTAAATGTGGCATGGGATAGATATTGCTTATTATTATTTAGATAGCCATACCAGTTGCTGAATGACCTTTTCCCTTTTCCGTCGTACCTTTGTCAGTTATCAATCAGGCATGTAAATTTGGCTCTGTTTCTGGGCATTTTATTGTCTTCAAATAACCCATTTGTTTCAGCTGACAAAAAGAATAAGCATATCTAAATGAAGATAGCAAAAAACAATATTAAGTCAGGTATTAAACAAAGGAAGACTAAGAAAACAAATAACATAAAATCAACAACATGACAGGAAGCAATACATACCTTTCAGTAACATTTTAAATATTGTCTCAACTCACCAATCATCAAAAGACGCAGACTAACAGACCAAGTTAAAAAGAAGAGCATTCATCATTTTATTGTCCCCAAGAAACACATCTTATCACCAAAGACAAAAACCAGGTTAGAATGAGGGATGGGGTAAGGGTTCTCCAACCAAATGGAACTAGGAAATAAGCAGGTGTCACTGTTCTAATATTAAAAAAAAATACTCTATACATTAAAACCTATCAAAAAGACAAAGAAGATTACATCATACTGACACATGAACTCACAGTGTCTATGGCTGTATGCAAAAGAGCTGTGTAAAATCAAGTCAGACAAAATCCCTGTGTAGATATGGGATTGGGTCACAAAGTTCCATTCCTTTCTGAGGAGCTATTAACAATTTAGGGGAGCTGAGGGAGAGAGTGAGTTTTCTACAGGGATATGACCTCTGAGAGGCTACACATGCTCTAGGAGGAGATCTTACATTCATGCACATATGTAAAAAGTGTGCACATGAAATTTGAGGAAATTATGGCTGGGAGGTAGGGAAGGAATTTGAGGGGAGGGAATGAAGTGTATTTGAGCAAAACACATTATCGAAACACATGTACAAAATTCTTAAGCAGAATAAGAAAAAAGAAAAGAAATGTATTCTGAAGTTTGAGGATATGATACTTATAAATAAAATTATGATGGTTGATTGTGTGTTAGTTTTACCCTTTAACAAGGAGATGCACAACGTCTCTACTTGATTCTGATGCTTGCTGTCTCCTCTCTTCTCCCCTGTCCTCCCTTCCCCTCTCCTCTCCTCTCCTCTTATTTTCTTCTGTCCTTTTCACCAATTTGGGGGTTAGCATATTTCCCTGTGACTTCACTTCCCTGCATGAGCTGAGAAGAGACGTTGACTTTTCCATTCCTTCTGCTTTTAACTTGTTGAAAGTAATGACACCTCTGCTCCACATGTGATAGGGACGATTACTGACAGGAATCAGTAGCCAGCCAAGAACTTGAAGAGACAAGGACAACTGATAGAGCCTTTGGGGGCAGAATGGCCCTGTCACACTTTGGAGTTCACCGTTGGAGCTGAAACCACAGATTTTCATGGCTTAAGCCACTCAGCTTGTGATACGTGACATTTATACGCACATACATGCAAGTTTATGCTCAGTCAGTATGTGTAATTTTTTTCTATATTCTGAAAAAGGCAACGTTCATCTGACCAAGCTACTTTCCACCACTCTGCATTACTATAGAACAACTCTTCAGAAATCATATCTCTTTTTAAAAGAGTCTTAACTCTTAGAATTTATACTGTAATTATATTTACATAGATGATTATATTTCTGTTTCTATTACTTGGAACCCCAGGGATTTCTTACTATGTGGTGACTCTGTTTTCTTAACAAATGCTTATCTTAGTCATTTGGAAAAAATTGGGGCAAAATTGACTTTTCCTTTCTAGTTGGCAAAATATTTACATTTCTCTTATGAGAAAAATATTTTGTTTATTATATTATGAATGGATATGTATAATAGGATTTAGAGAAGTAAGCCTGTGCTATAGTTGTTGATTCATCTGAGAAACAGTAAAGAACATGTATGCATGACATTATAATTCTGGACAAGGTAAGACAATATGAAATTGTATCCATGTAGAGGAGATAAACAATGACTTCTCAGAAGAGAAACAAGACAAGACAACATTGTAATACAGGATATGATGAGAGCAAAAAGAGAGGAAGCATGGTAGAGAGTGAGTGTGGAAATTTCATATGCATCTGCTCAGGTTGTATGTTGGAGAGTTTAGTTTGCTGCTCACATAGCCTTCAGCATCAAGATCACCCTTGGAGTTGGGTGGTCCAGCAGGCCTGGCTGGTTATCACATTCTCTTGGGTCAGAATACAATATCTCTGGAAAGTATGTTCCAGTGAGTTGATAAGAAACAGCAGCTAGCATTGCAGAGATTTGTATGAACTGGACAGCATCAGGAAAAGCTGATCAAAGTGGACTTTGTGAACTGAAATAGAATGAGTGATGGAAGTGTTGTCCAGGTCCAGATTACAGAGGAACTGCAATTTTACTCTGTTGGAAGCCATTAAAACGGTTAAGGCAGGAGCGCTGTTTTATAAGTCAAACACTGTTTTATAACTTAAATAGATTATTCTTTTCCAGGTTCCATATAAAAGTGAACAATACAGTACTTGTATCTCTGTGTCTGGCTTATATCACGTATCATGATGTTTCCCAGGCTCACTTAGATGGTTGTGCTCATAGAAACCAGGGGTAGAATGAGAGTTCCCAGAGTTTAGGAGCATTGCAAGAGGTAAAGTGTGATGTTGTTCAAATGAAACACAGTTTTGACAGAATGAATACATTTTCTTTGTAGTTGTCTCATGTTTGTGATCTTCTGTGACCATGTAGGCTATCTGAGATGATGAACATAAAAGAAAAATAGATTTTTTGGGAGGTCACAGATTTAGTCTACAGTGTGGTGACTCCATTAGTTTTAGTCCTATGGAGAGAAAGAAGATTATGACAAGCAGTTAGTGGTTGTACAAAGTTGTTTACTTCATTGGTGTCCAGGAAGGAGAAAGAAAGGAGGAAGAAGGGAGGAAGAGAGGGATGAGGAAAAGGTAGGAGAAAGAGAGGAAGAGAGAAAGGTTCAGAGTCCCAACATTCTCCCTCCAAAGGCATGTCTTCAGTGACTTAAATTTCTACTAGTACAGCCCAGCCTTTGAAAGTTCTATCAGGTCCTAATGGCAATGATCAGATCTAATGGCAATCTATTAGATCCTAATGGCAGAGATCAAGGCTTTAATACAAAACCTTTGGTGATGTTCAAGAAACAAATCGTAACAGAGTTATGGCATAACATGGTGACTGTAGTTAATATGTATCATGAAATTATTAAAAGAATAAATTTCAAATACTCTCACTATACATACATAAAGGACTAGTAATTGAAGTGCTAGATATGCTAATTAGCTTGATTTAGTAGTTGCAAAGTTACATATAGGTCAGAATCTCATATTGTACCACATTGTACCACAATCAATGTGCAACTATTATTTGTAAGTTTGAAAGACTCTTCTCACTATCTCATGGATAGGATGTGGGATAGTGGGTGGAACAAGCAGATGCTGTCCTGTAAATGGTAGTCATGTAAATGACTGTCAAAACTCAGCTCTGCAACTACTTTGTTTTAGAACCATGTTAGAGTATTTCTGAAAGCAGACAAGAGAGATTTTCTGTTACTCCATGGATATTGAAGCCAGTAGATCCTTAATGCTCTAATACAAGTCCTTGGGATAAATGCTGGAATCCAGTAAGCAACACCTTTATATTTAGCTTCATTTTCATCAACTCTGTAGTCCAGCTAAAAGAATTGTCACTTCCTGAACTTGATCTGTGAATTTCAAGTTCTTTACTTCTTCTTGGTTAAAAGTAATTTTTCCTATCACTTAAGTACTTGTTTTTGGGATCTCATTCAAAGACTACCAAGGTCACCCCTGCCCCCAAGCATGTGTGATGACATGCTGTCTGTTATATTTCTTGTGAACTGTATTCTGTGCCATACTACACTTTAATGGCTATTTCCTATTGTCAAGTATGAACAGATTTAAGATTTATCTTAATATCAAGATAAAATTTGTGATTCTCAATTTCACGCATGCTGATCTGCAATTTCAAGAGCCCAGGAGACAAGTGACACTTAGGTTTGAGACACAGCCTTACTGTTTCATGGATCCTTTTTCATTCCCTAGGATCAGAGAAGCCTGGGTAAGTACTCTGTATACAACAGTTTTGTATCAATGTTGAGAAAACTCAAAATTTAGGAAATTGGATCTGTGTGCTAGATGTCCTTCAAGAAATTTTTGGATGAAGGGAGGTATTATATTTATAGTACTGGATAGTTAACAAACTTGATTTTTTGTTCTTGCTACCAGTTGCTGTTTATTCTGAAAACATCCTGGAAGAGATAGGCTTCAGCAAGAAATTTCCTAGTTGTTGTTCGTAGTATCATGAGGGACCTATGTCTCTTAGTGGCTTTAATACAAATTTCATTTATGATTGTGTTACACATGTCCCTAGTCTAGTGTACATACATATTTAGGAAATAAATACAAAATATATATCCTATAAAAGTAGCTACTTATATTACCTATTTCTATTGTCTACACTTGTCCAAGTCCTACCAAATTGGATTAATACTCATTTTATATATTCGTCTTAAAAACTTATTTAAAAATGTAAGTGGTTTATATTGTCATCTTAACTACTTTTGAGGTTGGTTGCTTTGGAGAAACCAGATTTGTCAGATAGTCAATATGTGTTGTGTATTTCAAAGCATCAGATATACAAGCAGGAAGTGTTTCTTAAACAAAAATGATCAGTGGTAGGAAAGGAATCATTTCTCATCTGAATGTAAACTTAGAAGCAGAGGAAAGAGAATCCTTAGCTAGGCAGTAAGCAGATACAGTTGTTTCAGAAGGGGAGCCCATGCTCAAACTCCCAGCAGAGGACGCTCCAAAAAGAAGTCCTGTAGCGTCTCTACTGTAAACTGTCATTTACTCAAGGATATTCTTTATTGTGAAGGATTTTCCCAGAGCTTTTCAGAGCACCTAGCATCTCTCATTCTCAGGCCGATGTGTCAGCCAAACTCTCCAGATACTATTATTATATGCATGTGTATATTTGTCAAAAAATACCCTACAGCCAAAACAAAATATAATGAAAAAATATGCCCAAAGGGATCATATTGTCTCTGGTTAGGAACTACTGGGTGAGATGAAAAAGTTTTAAGGTGATAAACTGTCTGTCAAGATCAAGATAAATTCTAATGCTGCATGGGGAGCAGCTACTAGAATTGAGGGCACAAGATTCCTGGACAGAATATTATTCTCTTTAAGGTTAACTCCACAGATTAGTTTCCTCACAGATACAGACTTCCCTGTGAAACGTTTCAATTCTATATATTTTACTTACACTTTTAAAATCCAATAGCATTTATTCATTCATTGTCTAAAATGTTTCCCAAGCTGCTGCTGGATGATAGATACTATTTTTTCTGGGTATTAGAACGAGGCACTAGACAAAGAAATATCTTGAATCAGAGAGTTATTTATTAGGAGGCTGTGCTGGTTAGTTCTTTCAACTTGACACAAACTGGAGTCCTCTGGGAAGAGAGAATGTCTATTGAGGAATTACTCCCAGATTGGCCTTTGGACATGTCTGTGGGGAGACTTTCTTGATTGATGATTCATTTGGGAGGTCCCAGCCTACTGGGGTGGTATCACTCCTGGGCAGCTAGTCCTGAGCTGTATAAGAAAGCAAGCCAATTGAGCCATGGAGAGCAAGCCAGTAAGCAGTGTTTTTCTAAGGTCTCTGTTTTGATTCCTTTCTCCTCTGTTGACTTCCTGCCTTGGCTTTTCTCACTGATGGACTGCCACCATCAATGAGCCTTATAAACTCACTCTTCTCCAAGTTTCTTTTGGTTACAATGTTTATCACAGTTATAAAAGCAAAATAGGACAGAGGAGATAGATTATCTATCATCTGTCTGTCTGTCTGTCTATCTATCTATCATCATCATCATCATCATCATCTATTATCTATCTATCAGTTAATAAAACTGCAAATAAAACAAACAAGTTCATGTAGTACCAAATCCCTAAAGATGCCCTTGGTCATGGGACTAGGGATTGTAGCTCTGCAGAAGATCTTGCCTAGTAAGGATGAAGTTTTATGTTTGATGTTCAACAATGGAATTACTACACCACCACCACCACCACCACCACCACCACCACCACCACCACCAAATTCTTCTTGAAATTATAATTGAAGATAAGATCTTACTTAGATCCCCAGAAGTTGAGGAAGACTTCTAGTGATAAATAAATAAAGATTTAAATATCCAAAGCAATTTGGCCTGAGAATCCCTGGTGTGGGTGTTGTTCCATACAAAGGAAGAGCAAAGATGCTGAAGAAATTGAATGTGTCACTTAAATCAGCTATCATTGGCTGGGTAACTTTGTGATTATGTGATGATAACTTACATAATTATGAAAGTGATGACTCATTTCCTGAGCCTTTTAAAGGCACTACACATGCGTTATTGCACCCAGCTCACATAGCTACTCTGTAAGGTGTGTATGATTCTATGATTATCAATGAAAGAAATGATAGTATCCCGGAGTAGTTGAGACACTTCCAGATTTGAAAATCCAACCAGGCCTTTTGGACAGCAGTCCCTGTTCTTACTGGGATCCTACTCATTTTTGGATTATTAATTTGTTTTGTGTTCTTATCTTGCATTCTAAGTATAGTCTGAAGTTTCCCAAAAATAATGTATTAGTTAATTATCACAAAATGCCATTGTTTAGACGGGGTTGCTTTAATCAGAACATTGTAAACGTTTTTCACTTGTGACTCCTTTCCACTCATGAAGTTATTATGTAATTCCCAGGCATATATGTCTGCAAAGTAGGTATATAGACAGATATTTTGTGGGAAAATGATAAATAAATAATTTTTAAAAATAATTATCAGGTCTATATATGATTTTATTATCTATAAAAACAAAAGTCCATTTTGTAAAAACAGAATGGATGTGTTTTTTTTATTTTTAATTTTTAATATTTTACTTTATTTTAGTTTTTAATTTAATTTTACATTAAGAATTAAGTCTGATTGCATATTTGATACCACAAGAAACAGCATTTTCAAATTGTTTTAGAGTTGAACAGTACTTCAATTGTATAACCATCTAGGCTGAGAATTTTGCTTCACACAAACACATAGTATTGTAGCAGAAATTGTTATAACTTTTTGCCAATTTAAAAGCTAAAATTTAGGATTTTTAATGAAACTGAAGTCATCAGTATAAATATCAATATTTAATTTTGAATTAGTATTTGATCATTGAGCACTCAGAAACCCTTTACTCTTCCTGAATAATTTTGCAACCCTCACGATCCATAATTTAAGAACCTGAGGCTTGCTCTTGGACCACCGTTTTCTTCCTGCTGGGTTGCCTGGTCCATCCTTGATGCAGGAGCTAGTGCAGGGCCTTGTCCTATCTTGCCCTGTTTGAGTGGTAGCCCTGGGAGGACTGCTCTTATCTGGGGAGAGTCAGGGGGGATAGATCTGGGGGAGAGGAGGGATAGGGGAGCTGGGAAAAGAGGGAGGGCAGGAGGAGGGTTGGATGTATTATACAAAAGAAGAAAAATAAATGAATAAAAACAAAAAGAAAGAAACTGAAGCTCAAACAAGAATTCCCAAAGTTCTGAAGGTGGAGGCTCCAAGATAACAGTGCTGATCAGTTCTGCTTTGGTTAAACTCATTCTTCCTAGCATGTAGATAGCTGCTCTCTTTATTCTCTTGCTATGTCTTCATATTATTGGGGGAGAGGAGGGAAGGGGAGGGGATGGAGGAAGATTTCTGATCTCTTCCTCTCTAGGGGGTGATCTTACCATGAGGGCCTTACTTATATGACCTCATCTAAACCTAGTTACCTCCTAAAACCTCACCTCCAAAGAGCATCTTCTTCTGGGAGCAGAGGCACTTGGAGTGAATTTTTGGAGACCACAAAGATTTAGTCCATAAAGTTGGGAGCCACATATTGTGTATGCTGGAAATCCCTTAAAATAATTATCCTTAAGTGCTATTGGTTGCAATAGTGATGCCAAATTAACTTAAAGCAAGACCTGGTTCCTCAGTGAGGTTCGCTGTGGCTTTAGATACCTTTGATTCCCTGCTCTGGAATATCCTAAACTGACATACTTTCTCCTCCTACCTCAGGCTCCATCTTATCTACCAGCTTTCCTGGGAAAGCTTAACTTGGCTTCTTGTTTTAAATGTTTCCTTAGCACACTGGATTTACATTTCTTGTTGATTTTTTTACAATTTCATCTGACATAGAAACTCTTGGGAAATCATCACGCTTGTATCCCTGTTGTTTGGTGGTGTGGCTTCTGTTATAAAGTCATTGATTAATAATTGTTAATTTAATTGTTCTTTTAAATTGATATGTGACTATTGACTAGTGTGGATAATCCCTTACTGTTAAAAGACTGAACCAAACTGGTGGATATGAAAGTCTTCTGTCTTTTATCCCTCCTGGATCATGTCCATTATTTATTTATTCTTCTTTAAAGTTTTTACTTTCCTTGCAATGTATCTCATGGTTGAGCTATGAGAAGGTTAAACAAACTGTGGCAGGTGATCTCAAAGTAGATCTACAGCTCTAGGATGGGAGCTGTAATTTTTTAAATTCCAAAGAAAAGCAATACACTGATTGTTTTGTCTGAAGGTGACCTTTTACTGCACTGGAGATATAGGCAGTATGCTGTTTATAATAACATCATAATATAGAATCAAGGCCTTTCCTTTGTCTGAGTCAAATTACACTGGATTGCAGACACAGTTACAGCAACAATGCATTTCAGTCAGAAAGTTAGGTCACATTTTGTGCCAAATGTAAACGTGCTTATTAGATGAGGACATTAATTTTGATATAACCTGTTATCTAACTTGCATATACTTTCTTTTTTAGCAAATAAAAAAATGGTTTTGGACCCAAGATTATATACGGTAAATTGCTTTGTGCACATCATTTATCATTAGTTTTCCTTACAATTACTTGTTTATTCTAGAAAAGTTCCAAGTACTAAGATTTCACGGTGGGCTCCCTGGGAGTCTTTGGGTCTGGAGGTTTGTGTATTCAGATATAGGCTTTTAAATCAATGTCCTCACACATTTCTCTGATGATTTATTTCCCCATATTCAGTTTTTCTCTCTTTGGGATATCCACTAGAAGGAGGTTGAGTGTCCTGGACCAGTGCTCAAATGTCCTTATTTTTCTCCCTTTAACTTCTCTAACTTTTGTCATTCTCACCTACATTCTAGAAGATTCTTTTTTCTCTTTTTTTCCCTATCATCTCTATTAGATTTTATTTTAATTATTTAAAACTTTGATGTCTCAGTATTTTCTTGGTTCTCCAGTGTTTTCTTCTCACTGAAGTTAGTTAGATTTAATATCATTCTTTTATTTTTGATATAGTTTTTTATAAATTCTGACCATATGGCTATTTTCAAAACAGTTTCTTGCCTGTTTGATCTGTTCTTTCTAGTCAGAGGCTATGTTAGACTGTGCAGGTAGGTAATAATTGTCACACAAAAGCAAAAGGATACACAGGTTTCTTCAGATTCTAAAATTTAGAGGACCTGTTACAGAGTTAGATCAACAGGAAATCATGGTGAGAAATTAGAAGTTAGCAGTAATGAGGAGTGGCGGGGTGATGGGGAATCGAAAGGAGAAATTAAATAGATTGCAGATAGCATTAATTATAATAGCCTCGAGGAGAGAAGGCTAGCTCAAAGTAACCACAGACGTTTGTAAACTGTTATTACATTGCTTAGAGAGACATAGCCCCTGCTAACCTATGTCCCAGCAAGGAGAGAGACTTTAATGTTGACCTGTATCTTCTGCTGCTGCCTCCTACTCACCTCAGACCCCTGAGAGCCTGGCAAAGCATCCTTTAGGGCACAATCTCTTGGCTCATGGTGAAGACTGGAGAAGGAAGGGAGGTAGTTCTGAAAGAGACAAATTATTTACCTTAGGAGCATTTTCCAAATACTGGTGACCTTTGACTAGCCCCTCATTCATGACTGATCCAGTTGGAAGTAAGTGGGAGCATGTAGGGCTTCCTGGAGGCCAATCCTAGCTCTCCTGTGGGTAAGTGGAGGAAGACGTGGCTGGGTGAAGAGTAGAGGCTAGAATGCTTTGGGGACTGAGAACTTTAAATGATCATTATTTTTTTTCTACAATGCAAATCTGGCTCCTGGCACTGGGTAATCTCAGGATCTCAGGAGGGGGATTTGTTTTTAATTCTCTCCCTTTCTGCTAAGTCCTCAGCAAACTTTCCTTGTGTTGGCTGTCATTGCAAATTTTTGTTGAGATCTGATTTTTCTTGTATTTATCTTCTTACTCCTTTTGTATTTTGGCGATCATATATATTTCGTTTTTATCCAATTATCAGATTCATTATCTATGAATATCTTCTGTGTTTCACTATGATTACTTGGCATTTTTAATTGATTAGTTTTTTAATTAGTAATTTAACTGATTTAGTTGATTCAGAATGAGTTAAGTTTTACATATCAACTAGTAAGTGAATACATTAAGAAACCTACAAATATCAATTTCATTAATTACACAGGTCCTTAGCTGAAGACATTCCTGAATCTGAAAACTCTGTTATAGCGAGTATTTACCATATAGGGTAATGATCCCTATAGTCACTTTTTGTTTGAAAATGAGCCTATACAATGAGTAGTGTTAGTGATTCGAACCCTGGAGTCTCACAGGTGCCTGGCAGGGATTTGTGTGTGTTCCTTCTCTGTTTCCGCATTCTCTAGCAAGAGTGCAAATACACTGACACAGCAAAACAGGAGGAAGGAAGAAGAGAGACCCAGGCCTTCTGCCCTGAGTGATGGAGAACTGGGTGCAAAGGACAATACCAAAAGGAAAAGAAAAAAACCAAAACCAAAAAACAAACCTTCCTGTGGTCCATTTTAACCAAACAGATTTATAACTCAGTCCTTACATTTGTTATTTAACAAATGAATTGATTTCATTTAACGGGCAGCAGATGGTGTGTGATTACTGCCTTCTCAGTCTCCCCCTCCCCTCCCCCTTCTCCTCCTCCTAAGGCCCGCGCCACATCGCTCTGCGTTTATTGCCTTCTTAATACAAAAATGCCAGTCCATACTTGTTAAATACGGATTAAGCCAAGGGTAACTACAACTGTTTGGTTTTTCATTCTTTCCATTTGGATTTGGCAATTAAAATGTGCAGAAATCCCGTAGATTACACTGTGCATCTAGGAGCCTCGACTTCAAAATGAAGTAGTTTATGTGAATTCTTCTGGAAATAGCACTTTTCTGAGCTGTTTTAAATTAGGATAAGAAATTATCCCTATGTACGCAGAAGTAGAAGCTCTCATGTTTTTAACTTGATTATGCTTCTGAAAAGCTATCCATGAGCTCAGAGCCCAGGGAAGCTCTGCAGCCAGCTCTAGGCTTTTTGCGTGAAGACACTAGCACAAAGGATCCTGCATATACAGGCTCCCTGACAGTGCAAGTAGCGGATTGAATTTAAATGGTGTTTTCAGTCTTCAGAAACTGTAACCACATTTTATAAAGTAAATTATTATCCAGCGAGTACATGAACCTGTTGCCTAGAGTCCAGGTTCTAACCTGCCCCTTTAACTGCACCGGGATGGAGTAGCTGCACTTTCCCTTGGGAGATTTGGGGCTGGACAGGATTTGTAGAAGCCACCACATTGGAAACAATGCAAGTCATTTTGTCACAGATACAGGCGGGGTTTTCTGTGTTATTTGTTTTTGTTGACCGTGTCAGAGTTTTGGGGTTGTTTGTTTTCAGGCCTTTGCCTATTTGAGATTCATTGTTCAGCCTGCAGCTCTGCTCATTTTTCAGGGAAATCTCTGGTTTAGGCAGGCCTGGGGGTGGTCTCAGCTGTGCTCCATCTCTCCCTCTGGGGCACCATTGATCTTTCTCAGCAGTGAATCCATCACTTTCCTCTCAGCTTCTGACAGTTCATTGCTCATTCTTCTCCTGACTAACTTAGATGCCTCTTTCTTCAGTTAAGAAAAATACTCTCTGCCAGTGATTTTTTTTTTTTTTTTCCTTTTCCTTGGAAAGAAAGTTTTTGGAACTTTTTTTTTTTTTTTTTTTTTTTTTTTGTATGCCTGTTTGAATGTTTTGAGGTGCTAGCAAACACATGGGAAAAGACACACACAGAAAAAGACAGGCAAAGGGGGTGGAGGCAGCTGAACCTTGGTCTCTAAAAGAAGCCAGGAAAGCACTTAGGTCCTGAGTCCCTCAACAATAATTGGGGACATAATCAACTGTATATACATATTTTGTAAGACCAGCAATTGAGCATAAGCAATTTTATATGATCCAAATTTGATATCTGAGAAAAGTTTTATAAAGTGAATAAAATTTGATAACTGTTAGGTAGCCAATTGGCGTTAAGTAACTTTGGTAAATTTTAGTCTTTTGGGTTAATCTTATATTTAAATCCATGGTTACTAATATTGATGTAGAAAAGAGTCACTGCATATAAAACCATGTTTCAAGCTTGTTGTGAGATGTTATTATGGGATCATACTCCTGTGTATATGCTCTATGGGGAAAGGGTGCTTCCTGATGCCTTGCAGCATGTAGGGGACTCGCTTCCTACACCTGTTAACACCTCTGTGCTAAAACCAATGGAGTAACCCCCAGACCGCCATATGAACAGGCCATTTGTTCACCTTAATGCAAATGAAGGATCCCTAACACCATCAATGTTCTGCCAGGTGATTAGAGAAAAACTCTGACTCATCCCCAGCTTAGACACTGGCCAGGATAGGCAACATGTCTGCTGGCAGACCTTGAGAAGTGTTAGGTTCAATTCATCTCTATAATTAGGGCTTGTGTGGAGGAAAAAGGGAGTTTTGAATGAATAAAGCACCTAAGGGGTAAGGGAGGGTGAGAGGAGAACCATGAGGCGAACAGTGTGAGGCATGAGCTCTCTGCCTAAGCCGCCTGGTATTGCATCCCTAAGAGTTATCATGGTTCGTTATTAATATACCGTAATAATAATAATGACTAATAATCCTTTAACACAAGTTAAATTTCGAATGTCATACAAATTTACATTTGTGTCTACATGAGGAATGAGACAATAAGTATAATATATGTGAAGAATAAAATATGTATATGAAAAACATACATATACAGGACATATATTCTCTATTATATGAAAAATATGTTGTCATTTCTATTTTGTAAATTTGTACAGGACTAATAGCTCATTTGTGTAGGTCACACAGTTGGAAGTAGAAGGCACAGGCCTTCTACTCCAATCTGTTCTACAATCTTTGCTCCAGCTCCTGTGGGCTCTCTATGTTAGCCACTTTCAAATGACTGTTTCTAGTACCCTCCCCTCCTCTCCTCTCCTCTCCTGTAGGACTGACAATTCCATCTTTTTTCCTGTCAGGGTTACTGTACCTCCTCTTCAGCATTCATGCCCAGCTTTCCACTTGCTTCACTCTTTATACCTCTTGGAAAATTAAAGCACTCCCCAGGCAGATTCCATAACCACCCAGTCTCCTGCCTAAATTGGAATTATCTATGCTTAGCCTAGTCTCCAGAGAGTGTTGTGTTCTTCCCTGTGACTCCTGTCTTAGGCACTAGAGTACATCCCTTTGCACCCACATAAAGATAACCCTCTGGGATTATCTCTTCTTTTGCACTTACTATTTCCTTCCCTGGATCCTCTCACAAACACATAAATGTGATGTAACATCTTTATTCCTAAAAGAATCTACTCAGGATAGAGAAATGGCTCAGTGGTTAAGAGTATATATCTGACTTTCGGAGTACCCAAGTTTGGTTCCTAGTGCCCATGTTAGCTGGCTCACAACCTCCTGTAACTCTAGCTTCGGGGGATTAGATGCCCTCTTCTGGCCTCCACAGGCACTGCATGCATGTGAACACACACCTCTACTCATAATTAAAAATAAAATAAGTCTCTAAGAAAGAGCTTGTTCCATTTGCTCATGATTTTTTTTCTGTTTTCAGCTACTGTTTCATCTTTATTTTCCTTCCCACTAAGATAGAGCTCTTGGAAAAAGTTGTTTCCCTAAACTCTTCTTGTCTTATTTGGTCTTAAACACCACACATGGCTTTCCAATTTGTGCTCTTGACAGAGCCAACCAATAATTACCATATCATGGGTTTATCCAGTGGCTATTCCATGATCTCTCAGCTTCAGTCGACTTCACTGGTAAGTCTCTTCACTCTGTTCTTGAATTTAATTTTGAAACCCCTACATTCTCTCATCTTTAGTGTTTGCTCTCCATGACCTTTATTTTATTTTATATTTCTGGATTCTGAACACTAAAGGAATCAGCATAGAAGTTTATCTCCCCTTGCCACCCTCTCGCTGTAAATTTCATATCATGTAGATCATATAGCCTGAAAATTGAGGCCTTATATCAGCTTATCCTGTAGCTCTCTTAAGTGTCAGAACTTGCAGGAATGTTGCACTTGCTGTCCACAGCTGAGGATAGCTGTGAATGCTGCCTAGCACAAAACCATAGCTTTATTTAAAATGTGATGAATGTCTTGTACTTGTTTAATGACCTTGTAGATGATAATGTATGGTCACAGTATAAAAAGTAATACATGCCTGGCCGTTTTTTACTTTTGTAACTATTTTGTTTACTTTAAAGAAATTGAAATAACTGTAATTTTAATTTCAAGAGAAATATTTTCTGAAGTAAACATTATCCGAATGTTTCAAATAAAGTAGCAAAGCAAACTCTCTTTGCCCCACTAATAAATGTTTTTAATATTGTGGTTTATAGTCTTTTAAAATATTCCAAAATCTTTGGAAGTTTTTGGTTGAGCCGATCATATTGAATACATCTAAAAACAAGCTTTAAAAATTTCTACCATCAACTCATTTTTTTAAAAGCTTACATATATTTATTTATTTTGTTTAAGCTGGAGGGCCATGCCATGGCTTTTGAGTAGTGTAGTGGTCAGAGCACAAGCAGTGAGAGTTGGTTCTGTCTTTCCACCATAGGGGATCCCTCCTGCCACATGGAGGGGTGAGAGTTTTAGGCATTTGTTAGTTAACAGAATCAGCATGATCCTAATTACACGTTTCCACACACACAGATGCCTGGACTCACAATTTGTTTATTAGAAACTGTATTTCTTGAACTGATTTTCTAAATGAGAAGGGATGATGATGATGATGATGATGATGATGATGATGTGTGTGTGTGTTTCTAAATGTTCCATACTATACTACTTATATTTTCTTCATATATATTTAAAGTTTAAAGTCCCAATGAGTGTGTAAAAAGCCAGATGTGACAATATATCTCTAACTCCAGTGGTGGGAGGTAGAAATAAGAGGACCCCAGGAGCTCAGTGGCCAGCCAATCTAGCCATCCAGAAAGCTCCAGCTTCCGAGAGTTAGCAGGAGAACAGCAGAGGAATGCATTGACTTCTGGCCTCCACATGCACATGTGTGAGTACATACATATATGTGCAAATATACACATATACCACGTACTACATCACACACACAAGCACAACTGATGATAGGACAAAGATTAATATATAGCTTCCCATGGAGAAGGAGCTTTGGAAACATGACAAGACGAAAATTACAACTAGATAAATTGAGAACTGAAAAGTTTGCTTATTTAAAGAAATCTTTCCATGCAGTGACTTGAGGTAGAATTGGGTAGAAATCGTGATTTAATAGCTCACGATTGACAGAACAGGAAGTTGAAGATTCAGAGTAGCTTAGATGGCACAAACTCACAGGTAGTCTATGAAGAACAAAACAATGCTGATGGATGCTTTTGGATTCAGTGTCTAGGCTGCAGGTTGGGGCTGTTAATTTGGATCCTCATCCTCTTTCTACTTTGTCTACAATTTTGCAGAAATGTAGTTTCTAAAACCAAGGCATGTATTTTGACACCCTCATCATGAACAAAGAAATGATCATTTCTGTCTGGTGATGGGTGTCCTCTACTACGAAGTTCCAAAACCATGTAACTTTACTGTTGACTTTCTCTGTTTTCCAACTACATCCAGTTATATAGCTACCTTACATCACTGACACATTTATGACGCCATCTGTGGCTCCGTCTAAAGGCTAGCACACACTGTGTCCACAGAGGAACTCCCCGACTTTCATTTTACACTTTGAAGAAGTGGCAAAGTATTGAAGTAAGCAGTCAATATCCAGTATTGTGAGTGTTAAGGAAAAAACAAACAAACAAAAAAACCACCTTACATAAGTTAGAGCGAGAGCAGCTTCCTCAGGACTCAAACTCTCCCTCTACCTCTTCCTTATAAATATTCATCAAAGAGTTAAGGTGAAAAGAGGTTTTTTTTTTTTATCACCTATTAGCTATTTCTGGATGAATATTTGTGTTATTATTTTTAAAATCACTTTTATTGTGGTTTTTTTTCTTTTCTCCACTTGAAATACTCCACATAAAGATTTCAGCATTCATTCTCAAAGCTGTGCTGGATTCTGGATTGGAAGGGGACTGCACCGCTGTGGTTCTGTAAATTTGTGAAATAAAATGTCCAGTTATTTTCCTCTGAATTTCAAACCACACATTACATTGTAGAAATGTTAGTATCAAAAGAGAACTACGAATTTTGCTCAATATTTCTATGAGAGTATGAGTAATCTCTATGTGGCAATGCAGTTTAGTGGCTGAGCACAGATTTAGTAGGGTTGAAACTTTACCCTCAGCTCTTTCAATTGCTAAGTGATATGAACTTATCAAACTAACTCACTACAATTTGTTTGAACTTTGAAAATATGATTTAAAGATTGCCTGTTTCTTTGGCTATTATGAGGATTCATGTGACCAAATGTATGCTTGAGTCGTGTGCCTAGTACATAACAGAAGCATGATTGAAACATGGCTAGTGTTTTACAGAAGCTCAAAGCATTAGCATTGATTACATTTCAGGTAGTTCTACTTTTTAAAATGAAAATAGCCTTTGGTTATAAATGATGCATGCCATTGTTTTAAACATCGATGTATAATTTAATAAAAATAATTTTTGTAAAGTACAGTTTCCTCCCTGGGGAGTAGTCACAGTCCAATCAGAAAGATGCACACTATCTTCTAGACCTTTCTGTGTATGTACACATGCGTTTACAGCATTTTATGACATGAACCACTTCACATGCTTTCTTGTACACTAGCCATTGTGCAAATGTCTTTTCATATTGATTTTTGCAGATCTGTAGCAAAAGTCAACAACCTCATTGTTCGTAAAGATCTAGACAGGATATATTTTAGTCAGCCTTGCAAACAGCATGCAGTTTATACTGTACTGTTTTGTTATTATTGTTTTAGTGTACTTTAAATATATGTGGAAACATTTCTTTCCTTGCAAGATATTAAAGAGTAGCCTGTAGCCAATCCTTGATCTGTATCTTAGAAAACTTATTTTGAGACAGAGTTTTGCTGTTTAGGTCAAGCTGAACTCAAACTCATTATTTAGTCCCGTATTATCAAAATTAAAATTAAAATAATCCTGCCTCAACTGCCATGCCTGGCCTTGATTTTTGAATAATGACACTTATAAATACATTCTGCTCATTAAAATTTTAATATTCATGCTCTGTTAAGAAATCTAGCATGAAACCCCTATATAAAATTTTCAGAATAATTGTAATTGTTCCCTAGAGAAATTTTAAAAAGATGTGGTTGGCTGTTTTATTTATTTATTTTTGACACACACTAAAAATATCTTTCAAGCTAATTACAATATACTAATTCAGGAGTATGACCCTGTCGTATAAATTGCTAGCTGCTGCACATGGCCTCTAGCTGTTGGTGGGTGCCTCAGAAACCCCTCAGCTCATGCTCGGGGAAGACAGTACAGGGTAGTACTATGCAACTAATGTCCACTTCAACTTTCATATCATGCACTTTAAAAAAACTCAGTTCTAAATAGCTGTGGTTTTCTCAAGCAAACATTTTCCCATTTAGTTCCAATTATATCAGGGGTTATGAAAAGACTAGCTAAAGTCATTCTGATTTCTTCCTTAAGGAATAATATCCTTGCTTTGAACTGTTATAAACATTTTTCTCCATTAATGTCAACTCTTAGTCTGCAGTTGTGGTCTCCTTATTGCTCATTTGTTGTGACCTTATGTTTTCCTGGGTTATATAAGTGTGCAGTGTGGATACATTGATCAAGACGGTATCAGGGGTTGGGGAGATGACTTGGTAGAAAAACTGCTTTCTGTGTAAGCATGAAGACCTGAGTTTGGTACTCAGAATTCACATAAAAAGCTGGTGAGGCTTCACACATCTGGCATCCCTAGGGTTGGTGAGATGTAGACAGAAGACTCTTTGGACTTGTTGGCTAGTTTGTCTAGCCAATCAGCAGCTTCTGGTTCAGGGAGAGATCCTGTCTCAGATATAAGGTGATAGCATTTGAGAAAGACACACAATGTTGACCTCTGGCCTCCAAACTCATTCCCACATATGTATATACAACCTCCTTCACACACACACACACACACACACACACACACACACACACACACACACACACACACATTCTCTCTCTCTCTTTCTCTCTCTCTCTCTCTCTCCTTTCTCTTACTACTCTCAATTTCTTCACTCCCTCTCTTTTCTCCTCTCTGTCTTTGTCTCTGTCTCTCCTCTCTCTCTCTCTCTCTCTCTCTCTCTCTCTCTCTCTCACACACACACACACACACACACACACACACACACACACACTGATCTCAGTCACCTTCTCAGTTCTAATGGGAGCAGACAGGAGGCCACAGTACACTATGATAACAAGCATGAAATTCTCACAAGGCAAGGTGTTCTTTGTGCAGCAACCACATTTAAACACATCTGAGCTTTAAGAATGCGAAAAAGAAATCCATATTGGTATCTTTTCCTCTGGTTTGTATATTCTAGGAGGTCTAAACTGCTTTGAAGTCACCAATTATAGTCCTACTATTTCCAAATGGATGCAAAATTAATTTTATAGATGGAGAAAATCTTAGACTGGTGTGGACTGAATAGGAAAATAAGAATATAGACTGACCAGTTTTAAACAAACTCACATCAATAGTGGTTCTCAATCCTGAGGACCGGAGTATGAATTTTCTACTTAAGAGTTAAACAAATTAGAGGAAAAAGAGCAAATTGGAGCATTTTGATGTGAATAGAGGTATATACGAATCCTATTCAAGAACGTTTTCAAAGCACCCCTACCTTTGAAAACTCTGCTCCTTTTCATTTAGTGTAGTGAATTCCCAGTATCAATGGCTGTCCATATTTTGTGTTCAGAGTACCATTTGTGTCCAAATGTACCAAAGCTTTCAAAAAAAATTAAAAAAATACTGCCCTAGGTATATTGTTATAACTAAAATATATCAGCTTTCATAGCAAGGAGACAAAGTGGGTTCTGGACTTAAACAGATGGGTAATGTAGGCACCTTGATGGGGATGAAGTCAGACTTCCTTCCTATGATGGATTTGTGTCTTTGAGACTATATTTCATCACTGAAAAGCAAGTCTGATACCATCCGTGTATCTTTTTAGGACCAGAACTGATTCTTAGCAACACCATGCCTTTATTGTTACAGTCATCATTTTTAGGGGGTTTGACTTCAGGTTTTTCTTTAAATTATATCAGGCAATACAAATCTTTAAATCTTTATTTGTAAATTTCAAATGTATCTATTCAAACTTGATATAATAAAGGGTCATCTAAGTTAAATGAGACTGATTTATAATCCCCAACTTGATTTATTTATTTTTATTAATTTTTGATATGTTTCTATTTATTCTTCGAGAATATCATACATGCATAAAATACATTTCAATAATATTAAGCTCCCCCACCATTCTCTACCTCCAACTCCTCTCAAACCCAACCATATTCCTCTTTCAATTTCATATTCTCTTTTGGGGGAAGTTTTGAAAGACAAACATCAGCTCAGCAACTGCCCTGTAATGGTACCTGTGGCTATGATTGCTATAGTCAATGCTGTGTTTATTCTTTAAACCTTCAACAGAATTGCATGTAAATTCTAAAAATAGACAATTATAATTTGTACCTGGAATGTCTCTTACTAAGACCTGTGTTAAAGGTTCTTGTTGGAGTTCTTAGGAGTTGGTGGGGACTTTAAGAGGTGGTGCCTAGTAGGTGTGTGGTCATTTGAGGATCCTTGAGGGAACTGTTGGGTTATAAACCCTTCCTGTATTTCTACTTGTTTTCTGGCTGCCATGAAATCAGCAGTTTCATGTACCATGCACTTCCCACATGACACATTGCTCTTTCCCAGAAAAGCAAAGGAGCTAATCAGAGACTATAAACTTCAGAACTGTGATCCAGAATGAATCTTTCCTCCTAGTATTTTTCAGAGTGATGGAAATTGACTAACATGAGATTAAATCCATCAGTACACATTTCAGAACAGATAGGCAAGCAGTTATTGAGAATTTATTATTTCCATGCATAAGGAATAATGCCATTCACTGTGTGCCCAACACTGCCGAGATCTTCACAAACAGTTGATGTCCAGCAACTGTTACACATTTGAATGCAACTCTAGTAGAAGTATGATTGTGTAATTTCAGCTCACAAACGAGAGAAGCCTGGTGTGATGTTCTTACAAATTATTTAGAATATCTGAGTGAAGATTTTGTAAATGTACTTTGCTTTTGGATGAGGGTTTTTCTTTCAAAATTATGTTTTAACTGATACTAAAATATGAAAATTGTATATATAATGAGATACTGAACATAATTTTTCAATATAGTCATGCATTGTTTGATGTATAATGAGATTACATATATCTATCTCGAGTTTGTATCATTATTTTTCATGGTGACAGCGTGTACCATCCTTTCTTTTGGTGTTATGAACTGAGTAGTACATTATTTTTGTCTATTGTCATGATGCCATTGTGAAGGCTAGTCGCTGGAGAGAAGCCACTCCTTCCATTGATGGTGCCTATTAAATGATTGAACATCAAGATGGCAAAAAGTTTGGGATGTTGCAGGTACAAAGCCTAATTTAACTTTATCTTGAGCTATTTTCAGTGTCCTTATCGGCCATTCTTTGCCCATCTCTCATATAACTTCCCATTGACTATCAGAGGAAATCTTTTGAAATGTATTGACTTAGCAGAGAACTAACATCTACTGACTCCAAAGCTAAGAAAGTCATCAGGTGGCATCTAAGGCCTACAACAAGGACTTTCCCAATGTGCTATAACTTGCATGTCTGAGGTTTCCACTGATGTATTAGAAGAGTATCTTGATTGTTGACCTTCTTTGCCTTGTTTCTATAAAAACATAAGATTGTTATGTCATTGGAATATGGTATTTAGAGAAATCTAAATCTGTGATTCTGAGTCATGGTCACTTATCTTTGGCTCCAGGATAAGCCATCTCTTTTATCTCTTTGAGGTGAGAGTTGTTTCTTTCTTAGACACCACGCTATATTGCCTTACAAGTTCCTCCAGTGAATTAACTGATCTATTACTCTTTAATTAAGTCTCACATTTTTAGAACATAGTCAGAATGTTTGCAGATTCTTGCTTTGATGTCATGAGTGACTTTTTAAAAGCCCAATTCATGGTAGAATCTTTGTTCCCATTTGAAGCCTTTTGAGTACAGTCTTTATTTACTGTCCACATTTCTAACCATATTCTAAACTTTCACCAGAAAGAGCAGTTTGTTTGTTTGTTTGTTTGTTTTGTAGTACTCTGGCAGTCCAAAATCTTTTACATGTTTCCTGTAAACCAATTACCAATTTCAGAGACCTACAAACCACATGGCAGGATTTGGCTGCCACAGAGACACAGAGCTGTATCCAAGCGCCTAAGTCCAAATACTTTGCAGTGTAAGGGAGGGAATGTTTAGTCAGGCTCCAGGTTCCGAAAGTTTAATCCACGGTGGCATAGAAGGCATGGTAGAAGGAAAGAAGTGCGTGGTGGGCAGAGCGTGCGCCTGATGCTCTTCCTAACACTGCAGTGACCTGGAGGGAGATCCCGAGACAAGTGAACCTCAAAGGTCCTGTCTCCGGTGACCTACTTTGCTTTGCTATCTTCCACCTGCTAAAGTTTCTAAACCTCACAAAATAATACCATCTGCTGGAGACAGGCATTGAAAACATGAAACTGTGGGAGATATTTCATATTCAAACCACAACAGCTGCGTACCCGCTCAGGAGTGGTATAGCTCTGTCATGTATCAATTCCACCTTTAGCTTTTGAGAAGCCTCTGTATTGATTTCTATAGCGACTGGAGTAGGTTACCTCCTCACAAGCAATTTAGAAGGGTTCCTTTCTCTCCGCATCCCTGTCATCATTCATTGTATTCTTTTACTTGTTTTATTTTGTTGAGGATAGATGTAAATACTATGAGATAGGATCTCAGACTTGGCTTTGCTTCCATTTCCCTTGTGCTTAGAGATATCTAACATTTTGAATGTATACACTGGTAAGTTTTTAATTTTCTTACTTTGTTTTCTTTGACAATCCTTAAGTATTTCTTATATCAAGCCACCTGTGGATGATATACTGGACAGGAGGAAGAGTGAGTTCTCACACATCTTCCTGGGCTCAGCTTTGCGAGAATCTTCTCATGTTGCCCTGTGTCCACTAGGGTACAGCTTCTCCTCCCCGTGCTTTCTCTTTTTTCCCTTGCTGCATCTTTCTTTCCCTCATTCTGTCCTTTCTCTCTTCCTTCTCCACATTATTCTCTCCTTTCTCATCTTCTTCTGTCTACATGATTATTTAATTTGTCCTTGGCCGATGCTTCTGTTTAACCACAACAATCCTCTTCTTTTACTATTGTGTTTGGTGTTCAACTAAAAACTGGGACAACTCTAGGCCTAACACACATTTCAGTAAACTTCATACCCTCACCAATTTTTCAAAGTAGTTGAATAAAACCCTTTCCTCGCATCAAAAAAGGGAGAGTAGCTTTTGTTACTGATATTGATATTCTGTTTCTTCATCCATTTTGAACCTTAACTAAGTCTGTTTTGCAAGACCATCTTAAAAGATACTAACCATCTTAATTCTAAACATTAAATTATAACATTTTGTTAATAGACTACCTTAAAAAGTAAAATTTCCAGGCTCTCACTGATTTTTATTGTGAATTATTTAATCAGAAAGTGCACTAAAAAGAGTTTAGGAATTAGCAGAAGATATGCATGATGATATGCAGGTTGGAAAGATATCTCAGAGGACAGTGGTACTCACCACACAAACGTGAGGGCCTGAGTTTGAGTCCCCAGAACTCAATGAAAATTCAGAATTCAGACCACGTGTCCCGGGAGATGAGAGGCAGAGGCAGGGGAATCCCCAGAAGCTGTTGGTCAGCTTGTCTGTCATAAGCAGCAGCCAACAACAAAACAAGCCGTCTTTGGCAAGGCAGAAGGTGAGGATAAACATCTAAAGTTGTCTTCAAAGTCCAGCCTACACTGTGGCATGCTTGTATCATATTCACATACAGAATGTGCTCACATGAACACACATGTATGCATGAATGTCTGAGTATATACAGGCATACATAGTACACACACACAAGCACACACACACACATGCATATACACACACATATACAATATATATATCCAGGAAATGAAGGGATAGTTGGATACTGCAATGACAAAAGACTGTATAGTTAAGAGATAGGATGGAGGAATGGAATGGAAAAAAAATACCACTTCCACAGTTCTCAATAAACATATGTATATATCTGCATACATATGTATATATCTGTGTGCGTATATAAATGTATATATACACGTATATAAACATACATATATCTGTATATATATGTAAACATCTGTATAACACATGTGTAAACTTGTTTCATTTTGGAACAATATTAGAGTTGGAGAGAAGACAATGAGAAGATCAACAAAACGTAGACTGAACCAACACGTAAATCAGTTCAGCAACCCTGTCCTTTCTCTTTATCCTTTTCTAATTGTGATAGGATACATAGTGTAATGGTACCAGTATGTTCTTAGACCTCAACCTTGTGGAGCTCACTTGCTCCAGACTAAAGTAGTACAAAAGACCTAGAACAGCCTATAGTAGGCATTTGCTTTTCCTACTAGCTGCTCAGACACACTTTGTTGTGCCCCTCCCCTCACTCTTCTCTCTCTCAAAAATGTATGTGGTCTAAGTATGTAGGGACCTAAACAGTCTGGCTGTGGGCCCACAAGTATCTTGAAAAGAGTCCCTAGTATTCACTGAAATTCCAAACTCACTTATGCTTTCTTCAGTTCTGCACAGTAGCTCTCCATTGGGTTGTATTTTGTTTTTATTGCAGAAACCAATAATAACAAACACCTACCCTACCATGGAGAAAAGCAATAGAGCCCAGCAATTTGAGTGATCATATACTTTTAATTACTCCAGAGCCTCTGGTCCAGGGCATTTTGTATTGTTTGCAGGTGTTGGATTTCTGTGGGGGTTGTTTAATTGCTGATGATTTGTACGTGCTGTCAGTAGAACACCTAAGAAGTTCAGAGTCAATGAAACACTTTAGCTCAGATGCTCAGGGTTCCCCTGTCCAGGTTGGTGCTTACCATGACAATGGTTCCCTCAGCTGAGGCCTAGCAGAGCTTGGTACCTATGAAAATGCCTCTGTGTCATCCTTGGTGACCTTCTAGTAGGCATACTACTACATTTAAATGTCTAAGCAAACAGGTCTGCTGTGCTAAGTATAGGCCCCTAGTCAAGAATGCTTTATATCCCGAGACTTAGAACAAGAGCAGTTACATAAGACTCCAAGTCGCTTGCTCTGCAGAATACCCAGAAGCATCTGAGTTTGAATATGAAGCACCATAAAGAAGTATGAAGAGGTTTATACTCTGTCCTGGGTTTTGTGTGTGTGTGTGTGTGTGTGTGTGTGTGTGTGTGTGTGTGTGTGTCCTCTGGAGTGGGATCTGTACAGGATACAGGATGGGATATGAATTTGGCTGAATATATAATCTTGGTGACTGTGCAGATTATTCCTTCTTAGGGGTAACTCGTTTTTCCAAGTAGTATGGCCTCTGGAGCTTACAATTAATGTGGGTTTCAGGTCATACTTCAACTACATATAATCCAAGTTCATCAACATATCAGAGTTTGACACATCCTCCCTCCTGAGGTATAATGGCAGTCAGGATGGATTTGCATTCAGAAGTGTGAAATAGTCGAATAACACCCAGATGAGAACCAAAAGAATCTATTTATTCATAGTTTACAAAGGAGTCAGTTGCCTTGGTTACACAGAGACTCAGAGGGAGACAGGAGGGTGAGAAATCTCTGGCTTGGAAGAAAGAAAGTCTTCATGTGTGTTCTGAATTGCCACAGGGAAGTTTCAGGTAGGCTGGCTAAGGAAAAAATGGGCCATGTATCACTAGTTTGGGAGCACATTTGATGTTCTCTGGAAGAATCTCAGTTGGATAGAGCAGCACAGGAGCAGCCGTCTGTCTGTGAGTACACCCTAAGCATTCTGTGCCCGATGCTTCAGTGATTGTCATTTGGCTCTCTAGCCTGGTTGCTGGGTCAATGTCGGGTCTTTTCCCATGTGTTAGTTCTATCCATTCAGCCTCTCACTGGAGCAGGTCCAACCAGTTCCTCTGTGGCATGAAGCTGCTGCACATGTCACTGCTTTGTTTTGTTTTGGTTTTGTTTTTTGACTACTATCCCCTCTGCCCTCCTCTATTTCTGTAGAGTCAACTAATTTTTTGAGAATTTTATATATGGGTACCGCGTTTACACAATTTTTACACTAACTCCAGCTCCTCAAGTGCCTCCCCAATTCACTCTCAAACTCATGACTTATCCTTCTTTAAGTACATCATTTCACACACACACACACACACACACACACACACACACACACACCACACATATATGCATAAATACATATGTGTATATAGATACCACCTGCTGAATCCAGTTAATGTTGCTCATTTACATATGTATTTAGGACTGACCACTTGGGATTGGATAACCTATCTGGGCTTTTCCCTGAAGAAGCATGAGTGACCTCATAGCAGCCATTATTTTTCTATAAAGAGAAAAAGAACAGTGGGGGATCTTGGAAGGGGAGTGTCCTTTCAGGAACTCTTCACTGTCCCATTCTGTAAGATGCTATGAGACCTATTCTTCACAAACCAATGGATACTTCTCTGTCTTAGGAGTTGTTCCCACTTTACTCTGCTGTCGGGTGATTAGTGGGAAATTTTAGCATAACCTGATTGTGAGCATGCTGGGCCTGATCATGGAAGAATGAGTTTATACACCAAAGAAGTTGTGAGAATTAGCATGTACCATCTAGAGCTTAAAGGCAACTATGGCACTGGATTTTGAAGGTAATAAATGCATGTAAACTAAAATCCACTAACTTCAGAGAAGTCTCTTGGTATACAAGATTTAAAACTGTAACTAAGAGCCCAAGCAGTTGGGGGGATGAACAATACTGGTTATAATAGAGATGCTCGAGGTTCCCTAGCAAGGAGAGATATGGAGTGATGTAAGGAGGCTCAGAAGATGCACCATTGTTAAATGCAGAAAGAAACTGCCCAAGAAAGGGACCCCAGCATTGCCAAGCTTAGTTTTGGCCATTGTAGGTTAAAGGCATGGTCACAGGGCTAGGCTCATTATCAATGATGAGGACAACAGGTCTCTCCAAGAATTGAGATTGGGTCATAGATTCTACTGATCAAAAGCCAAAAGTCATCAAAACCCTATAATGATTCTGAGTAGCTTCATAATGGCTGAGGAGAGCCAAGAGGTATGGGTTTGAAATAGAAAAGACAAACAGCAACAACAAAAAATCAGCTGTACAAAACCAACACATTGTGTGTGTGTGTGTGTGTGTGTGTGTGTGTGTGTGTGTATATATATATATATATATATATATATATATATATATATATATATTACCCTTGGAAGGGGTCAAGCCTCGAATCCTTGGTTGAGGGCGCTAAGTCGCTGTTTGCTCATGGAGTGAACAGAACACACAGTCCTCCCCGCCTTGCATTGATAGACCAGGGTTCCACTCAAGTTCCAGCCCTCAGGAGGGCCACCTGGGATTGGCAGAATTGCTTACCTGTCTTATCATCCCCGCCCCCCAACCCTAATAAATACATCTGAGCCCTTGCAATAAATCGAGTTTGGCCCTCACTAACTGGCTCTCCCAGAAGTCCTTGAGTTCCATCGACTCTTAGGTTCCCAGACTGAGGATCTGTGATCCATGCCCCCTCCGCACTACACTTCCTTTTGGCACTTCCTTCCTGCCTACCTGGAGCCACCTACCCTGAACAGCCGAATCACACGGCCAGTGTTCAGGTCACTTCCGGTGAGAGGAGGTGAGGTGAGTTGCGCTGAAGACAGATTAGACCCGCCTAGGCCCCCAACGAGCTGGGAGAGAGAGACCTACAACCGACAACAAAACACCTAACAGATTGAGAGTGAAGACGTAGGGCGTGTTGTGTGGGGTGAGTGCCACTTTTACAGAAAGGAAATGACACATTCAAGCTGTTAAACTCTTGTGCTGAGGAATGGTCAAAGGACCGGCAAATTTTTATGATTCCCTAAAACAACCTAATTTTACTTGTAGATTGAGTCTGCTTTTGCAAGTTGATGATTTTAAAAATAACTTGAATTTAGAGACTCATTAAAATTCTTGTGTAGAAGTTAAGAGAATTGCTTATGAATGTGTGGGAGCCTAAGGTCCGAATAAAGAACTGGAGAGGGTTTGCACTGTAGAAGGTTCTTTTGACCTCAGCACAACCTTGAGCTTTCCTTGTGAGGATAGCAGCCTTTTCTCTCTTCAGTGGGTTCGTTATCTCCCTCGTGAGCCAGCTTTTCTGAGTGCTCACCCCATCGTCCTTGTTACTCTGGAGCTATAGGCAGATCTGGGAGGAGCAGAGTGATAAAGCTAAGGGGATTTCAACATTTGTCAAATCATGTTGATAAAAAATATGGGGAATGCATATCGGGCGGAGGAGTAACTGACTTGGCTCAGGTAGTGAGGAAACACTGAACTGAGGGAAGTGTTTGTTTAGTTTTGGTCGTCTAGAATAATTATGACTACTCAGTTTAGTGTTAGACTCTATGGAACTTGGCATTTAGTATAACTGAGGTGCCTATAATGAAGTAACTCAAGTTATATAGTAACTCAAGACATAGTAAACAGGACTCTCAGAGTAGAAGGTTTAGTGGCTAATGTCATGTAGTAACCGTGGCATTATTGCTATTGTTTGCTTCCTTGTGTTCTATGTGCTATGAAATGAGATGGCCTAGAAGACCTGTTTGCCAAACATTTATAAAAATTCCCTCATGAGGAGACCTTCAGAATTCTCTATTTGAACTTTGTATGGAATGGAGACGGTAATATCTCAAAATGATACTGATTTAGTAGCAAAATTTAACTATTGCAGGCAAGGTTAATATGGTTGCCATAATATAATATTCAACAATGTCATGTATACAAAGCATCTAAGAAGAGGCGAACAAACCTTGAAGTGCACAGCATTAAAATGGGTGGGTCACTTGTTTAAGTACATTGTACTCTGATATAGAAACAGCAAGTGATTGTCCTGGGTGCCTAGCTGTGTCTTTCAAATGGAGAGACTTATTAGGGCATAGGAAATACTCAGCATTTGTTAAATTATTCAGCTGGTTTAAGTTGATATTAATCCCTTGGCATCTAGAAAGACACCATTGCTGATTTCTCAGAGATGGGAAGTAAGAATGCTGGTTGATAAGTGCACTTCAGGACCAAGTCCACTTCCCATTGAATTCAATAATTCTATAACTTCATTCCATGATTACTTTCGCACATTGATAAGAGGGTAGTTGGCACAGATTTATTGTGTAACTGGAATGATTGTCACATTAATTCACTTATTTATATACAAATGCAATGGATGAGCTCATTTTCTGTCATGAGATCCTGAAGGCCACCTCCAGATCTAATAATTTTTAGGAAATATTATGACTGTGTGTCTATACTGTCCCAGATTCATACCCTGTAGCCTAATCCTAATGTGGTGGTATTTGGAGGTGAGAATTTGGGAAGTAATTAGGTCATGATGAGATTAATGTCCTTCTAACAGAATACACAGAGATATGATCTGTTTCTACTACTATCTTCCTTTCTTAAGTCATGAAGGATACTTGAATCACCATAAGGTATTGTATTAAAAAATAGCCCACCCGCTGGCTTCGCAGCATGGTTTATATCTCGGGGCCCATCTGGTCTAAGATCAGAGATCTGTGAGCCAACAAGAACTAATGAATGATTCTTAGGAGCCAAGAGCGAAGAGCTTGTACTCATTTAATGGGGGAAGGGCTTACATACTTACAGTCAGAGGAATGATCCCCATATCCCAGGAGCATCAGTGGAAGCTTATTGGCTAGAACAGGCAGTTCCACTGGCATATTGGGTGTGGCTTAGGCTTAAGTATTTTCCGGGGAACAGAGGGATAGACCTGATAAGGAAAGGTTTAGCTGCAACTCCAGATAAACAACTCTGCTGGGTCATGGGCCCTTGGATGGGGTGGTGTTTTGCTGTGGCTTGTGGTCTGTCAGCTACTTTGGAGGGGAGGGTCCAGATTCCTGCAAGCTCTTCAGAATGAGAGCTTGGGGTTCTAAGTGCCCTTGGACCCACTCAGCTGCGACAGCCCCACAATAAGGTACCATTATTCTTAGGGTGGTAAAATTGCCTCCACCTCAGGAAATGGATCCTTAGCAGATTTGTCAGCACCTTGGACTTTTCATCCCCTAGAACTATAAAGAGTAATGATGGTGTTAGTTGATTGTAGCAAAGCAAACTGACTAATAAGTTATCATAGAACACAGCATACCATTGGACATATCATTAAACTTTATGATCACAGAAGGATACAGAACAAGATTAGCAAAAGGAAAAAAGAACACAAGGCAAATCCATGGGAAACCAGGAAGAAACTTCCAGAGTCCTCACTAATTGGAGTCACACAGGACATCCTCAGTTTACTAAATGAGGAATCATGGCAATGCATGTGAAATGTTACAACCAGTAATACTCCTTGTGTCCATGGTATCAGCCGGGTTTATTCATGTAGTCAGTTTCTGCTTGGTATGCACCAAAAATCTGGCCTCCCACAAGGAAGACAAATACTTTGCATAATCCATATTGCTTACACTAAGACTTTAGGCACTGTGATTTACCCTAGTTAGTTACAAAATAGTGAGAAACCCTTGGAAACAGAAGAGTCCGGATACGAGCCAAGAGGCAACACTGTAAACAAGTTTTTCTAAGAGGTGCACTTGGATGTGCCATGTAAACTCGTTCCTGTACATGTAGGAATCGACAAAGGGAAGGTGCATGCCCGGGGAAGTGGAGAAATGTGACCTGCCATTGGCATATTCATCCTTGTCCCCACTAATTTAACCTGCCTTCTTGTCCTTTGAAGAAGATGGATGAGCCTTGGAAAATAACGGAGGGTTATTGAAAATATAATCAGATTGAGGCTCCTGTAACAGCTGCGCCTCCAGATGCAGGTTCTGTACCAAAACAAATAATCAAGTTTTCCTACAAATATCAGCTTGGAAAAATGCATTGCTTTCTTTACACATTGAGCAGGCAACTCTAGAAATATTTTGCTTTCAATTAGAGGACAACAATACACTCTTAATATCTATTTGTGTGTGGGTGTTTGAGTGTCTGCATATATGTGTCATATGTATCTGTCAGTGTTCACATATGTATACTCATGTACCTGTGTTTGTGTGTATGTGAAGTTCAGAAGTTGATGTGAGTAGTTTTCCTCAAATGTACTCCACTTTAATTTTTTTTGAGACAAAGTCTGTTACTGAACCTGGACCTCACCACTTTAGCTAGGTTAGCTGGGCAGTGAGTCCTATGTATCTTGCTCTCAGCCTCTTTGCTGCTGGGATTACAGGGGAATGCCTCCATGGTTGGCGTTCATATGAGGGCTAGTGATTTGAACTAAGGTTCTTATGCTTTTGCAGCAAATGCTTTACTGAGCAAATCATCTCTCCAGCTCTTATTTTTACTGGAAGACACAATCACTCCATTTGTAGTTTGCAGGGATTCGGTGGTTTCGTTATTGGAAAAGTCACTGTGACACACATGACATTGTTTTAGCAGAATCTGGTCACCATGAACAGGTTGCCTAGAGCTCTTTGTAAAATCTATACATGCAGAAATTGAGTGATAACCCCCCATACACACTTCTGACACTTTCATGAAGTTAATGGAGAACTGAGCTAATTTGAACTAGAAGACAATTTCCTGCATCTTGTAGCTCATATCTCTAAGAAAGAGGTAGAAAAATCAGTTGGCGCCTTTGAAGTTTTGAAGATAGATTTGTACAAGGGGAAATGTGATGCTGTGTTGTGACTAAATAAGGCAACATTCCTGAGCATAAGACTACAACGTCAACATCTGTGGGAGATTAACTAATCTGCCCTGCAAGGCTACCTCTAATGTAATTGCATCCAATTGCCAGTCTCCAGTCTTTTGGACCAAAGTCAGCAAACATTTCTCCTATTCTTGAAAAATAGCTACTAGGGACAGATAGAGACTAAATACCCAGGAGACACCAATGACCATGCCCCTGGAGATACTTCTAGTAAATGCAAAACGATCCACCATATCCTGCATTGAAGAGTGCAAGCACTAACAGCAAAGGGAGAGAAGTGCACAAAGAGCAGACTTAAAGAGGTCCCCAGATCTCGAGTACGTCCCAGAAGCAGAGGGTTCATACTCTTGTTGCATCTATTCAAAGCCATATGACTAATTCATGTTTCCTTTCTGTTTTTCTAAATTTCCACTTTTAAATATCTTATTTTCGTTTTCCACTTGGCACTGAATGACATTACTATCAGCAGTCATCTGTGATACACTGAATTTTTTAAAGTAGATAAAAGCTAGTTTGACGAGCTAGCATTTTATTTCTATATATCCTCTCCGTGGATATAATTATAAATGTAGTTATTATTTTGGAGCTGTGGGGAATAAACTCTCAAGTTTTTATTCATTCTTTGAGTTTTTTCAACATTTATACGATGTGTTTTGATCACATCGATAATACATTCTCCTCCAACTCTTCTTAGACCCATTCCCACCACATCTCCCTCCAAGCTTCATGTCTTCTTTTCATAGCCCACTGAGGCTCACCCTCTGCTGTGCTCAAATGCATGGGTGTAGGGCATTCACTGGAACACAGGCAACCCAAAAGGGGCCACTTCCCTGAAGAAGACTGACTCTTTCTACCCAAGTAGCCTTCTCCTGCCAGAGCTCCTTGGCCTTGGGAGCTGAGGGAGAATATAATGAGCCAGTCCCCCATCTTGGACTGGCTTGATCTTCTGTAGGTCTTGTACAGGCAACCTATCTGCTGTGAGTTCAAGAGTGCAGTGACCCTGTCGTGTCCAGAACTCACTTTGGGCAGCCATCTTCCGAAGCTACTGACCTTCCCGAATAAAGATTAGAGTTACTCATCTGTGTTTGTTTGGTGACATTTTCTCTTCTCACTATGAAACATTATTCCACTGTCTTTCTGTTTGCATCAGTGTTGTTGGGATGTTGACAGTGTGTACAGTATTTCTTTGTGCGTAATACGTATTGTCTCTGTTTTTAAGACATTCTTGTTTCCTTAGGATGTGTCTGACTACACAGAATCAAGCTGAATTTAATTATTTTTATTTATCGTGTACTGCTATAGTATCTTTCATTTGGGGAAAATTACTTAAAATATTAGCTCTTCTCATTGTCTCACATATCACTCCTATAAAATTCTTTTAGTCACCCGTTGAACCTTGTCATCCTGTGTTCCAGTTTCTCAAACTATACAATTTTATATTCCTCATGTAAATCGATGCTGCATTTTGCACCATTTGTGCATATCTATGTAGCCATAGATTCTAGATGTAGACACTCATTTGGGGCAGAGACTTTTTATTCTTTGGCTAATCCAATCCCTAGTTATTAGTCCTGAAGACCCGGAATGTTTCAGCCTCCTTACAATCTACTCTTAAGCCTAGGACTGAAAGGCTTCAGTCTTAGCCTCCATACAATATAAACCGTTTAAATCTCTGTACAATATATAAACCTCTGGACTTAGTGATCTCAACTAACTTTTCTAGTTAAACTCACTTGGTGTTCCGGCTCAGGCCCTTCTTCAAGCTGCCTGGTTCTGAGCCACTTACTGTTTCTGATTGAACTCTTCCGACTCTGGCTGACTCTGCCTCAGACTGAACTGCTTTGCTCAGCTTCAAACTGACTCACTCTTCCCATCCAATACTGACTTCTTCTGCTGAGCTACCTCTGTATCTCTGTTTCTCTCCCTGAGCTCTCACTACTCCATACTGCCTCTGTGACTGAATCTGCTGTAACAGACTGTTCTGAGCTGAGAGCCTGCCTTTTTATGAAAGTTGGCATGTCCTCACTCTGGCTTACTCTGCAAACTCTTCCTCTGATTAGTCACTTTGCCTGCCCATCACTGACTCATCTCAGATGTTACTTCTTGTGTAACACTGACTCTTTCTGAGCTCTGCTTCCTGTGTCTGCTTCTACACTCTGTTTTTGTCTTCGGGATTAAAGGTGTGAACACCACTGCCTTCTGAACACTGGGATCAGAAGTGTGTTCCACCACTGCATTCTGAATAGTGGGATTAAAGGTTTGTACCAACATTCTTAACATTCTTTCTACAGTCCATCTGGACCACACAGGCCTCTGAATGTGATTCCTTCATATAGACCCCTGGAATACAGACTCTTTGTAGCTTTCACACAGGCCTATTCCTCTACATATCTATATCCGCTTCACTAAATTGTGTGTCCGCTTTCATTATGCTCTGTTTATACCAGAGCTTTTATTTGTTTGCAACGATTATCCACAAACACATGTCTCATTATCAGTTAGTGTTATGTGTATTTTAGAATTTAATCTTCCCATTATTTTATAGGTGGTTGCTTTATTTTCTTTACAGAACAGGTCTACATATCAAACACAGTCGGTGTGTTGATTGTGTTGTCTCCGTCATCAACTTGCTTTACACATGGCAGCTGATGTCGCCTGGTAAGCTCTTATTTGAATGATCATAATCTGTGGAAACCTGAACTATATTTTTAAACATGCAAGAAATTTTTCTCTAACAAATTCCCTTTCTAGATTTGGAATTTAGTATTGGAGTATGTATTTTTTAAGTAATATCAGTATTAATTTCCTATTTATTCAGATTGAAATCCTTTTATTAAAATTTTCATTTAACCTTTTAATATTAAGGATGTGTTTATTTTATTTTTTTTAGTACAATGTGGCTTTGGTTGTTAATACTAATTCTCCTCATCAGACCTTTTTACAATGATTATTTTAGCATTAATTATGGAGTTTCCCCTAAAGTATTATTTTAATCATAAACTAGTTCATCAACTCCGTATTCATCACTCTCTTTCCGATCTTTTTGTTTGTTTGTTTGGTTTGTCAAGACAGGGTTTCTCTGTTGTAACTCTGGCTGCCCTGGAACTCGCTCTGTAGACGAGGCTGGCCTCAAACTCACAGAGATCTGCCTGCCTCTGCCTCCTGAGTGCTGGGATTGAAGGCATGAGACCACTTCCTGGGTTCTCTTTCTGATCTTAACATTTGTTTTTCACTTTTTAAGTTTAAGATCTGCATTTAAAATTTATATTCTATTTATAGAATTTACAATTTTATAAATTTATATAAAATATATATAAATTTATAAAATTTTTATTCTATTCCACTCAACATAGAGCTTTTTTTTTGGCTAACTTTAGAGTTGGCTAATTTTTTTAAGTCAGTTTTTAGTACTGGTGTATGTATTTATATTAGGAGTGAGGGTGTAGGTACTCTTGTACTCGCATGCAGGGCCACAGATGGCATGGCATGAGTGTAAACATCAGAGAACAACTTTTGGGAGTTGGTCCTCTCCTTCCACCTTGCATTCCGATGATCTAACACATGTAGTCAGGCATTTTCAGCAAACGCTTTTACCTGCTGATCCATCCAGCTAGGCCGCAGAATAGCTTTACAAAATAAAACACAAAGTGCAATTAACCATTTTTAAACCCAAAATAGAAGCAACATGTGCAGCACATTTTTATAAGTATCTTTATGTACCTTTCTACAAGTTATGAATTCTCATAAAGTAAGAACATTGAATTATTCTTCATTATGTCTATCAACACTATCATTCTTTTTTTTAAAATTCCAGTAGTTAGCAAAGAATAGGTATTTTATTTTTTATAAAGTGAAAATCTACATTTAAGATGCTAATTGACTGTTTCACACTTGGCATCTTTCCTAGGAACTTCATAATCTATGATGACGTCACTGCTAATAAAATTCAACAGTTACCTAGGCCTTAATGGAGGCTTCTCCTTAGAGTTTATGTCCAGGATCACCTTTTAATTGTTATGTGATCCTGGACAGGTACCTACTATGTGAGTTACAGTTTTTAAAGCTAACATAGAGAATAATGCAAGGGAGGTGGTAGTACATGCGCTTAGTATGTCCAAGGCCTTGCGATGGTTGCAACCTATAAAAGAAATAAACATTTTATTCAGTAATTCTAACAATCTGGTCTGATAATAAGGCCCCAAGTTTACATGAGAGGGGTTAAATGAACATAAGAGTGAAGATAGAAAATCTATATCTAAGTTTACAACTTTATTACAGTCCCCAGTTTATGTATTTGCTCTTTGTTTTTAAGTTTTTTCTTTCAGTAGATAACAAAATCATAAAACTATACACAGGGCTATAAACAGCCACGTTCAGCTAGCTACAGACATGGGGCAGTTACTCAAGTTAAATATTTTCCAAAGTCCTTCCTCTGAAAGAGTAAATTACTGCCTGGAGAGTCATGTTAGAACTGTATCAAGAGAACTAGAGTGTCCAGTCACAGGAAACAGATCCAGGAAACAGAGAGCAAAGAAAGGCTTCCAGTTATGAGCGCTCATCTTACAAATGCCTGATATTGCATCCCCGACACGAAGGGATGTTCCTCTCCCAGGCGGCTTGGTCAGCATTCTCAATGAATAGACCTTCTTGTTTCCTTTGGATTGTCTGTCTTTTCATTTCTCCGCTGAGTCAGCAAGGGGCCCAAGCCTTTCGGTGCAGTAATGGAGTCTCTTTGCCTTCTGAGCATGTGTGTGACTTCACAGACCATTGTGGGGACAACAGCGATGAGCACCAATGTAAGTCATTTTCCTTCCCCAATTCCAGTTCCCTGTCTATCTTCAGCCAGGGTCTAGATTCTAGATCCAGCTAGATTCCCACCCTGGGTATGGATTAATTTCAGAGGCTCTAAGAGTGAAGATATATCATTTAATAAATATGATCCATTTATAAAATTGTTATAATATCAAATAATTAAGATTTTAACTAGCTAAAAAGGGTTTTAAAACAATTTTTACTGATTGTAAAGAAGTGATAAACAGAAATTTAGCTTTAATGTTTGACTAGCAAGGCAAAATTTCAATGAAACTCATTAATTCAGCTGCAAAATGCTAGAATGGAAATTATGAGCTAAAGTGTGTATTTAATATGTAAACTAATTTTAATTTAGGTGAGAGATTTTACACTACTGCCAAATGACTTAGTACATGGAGCACAATTCAGCTTGTGTATTTTACTCAGAAGAGTGGAGAGTATGATGAGCATTCGGTCTGGGGTGAGCTATTTGTTGATTGCATGTACTTGAATATTTTATTATAAAAGATTTTTAAGATGAGAGAAATCTATGAACAAGTGAGAGCATGTTTTATTGCTTATTGGAATAGTGTTAATGATAGGAAGTAACTTACCAAAGGAGAATACGGAAGGTGACATGAATAGATCTGATGTTTCTGCTACAGGGTATAATCTTGAAGGCACACCATACTGTGCAAATGGAGACTGGTATTCTTTCACAAAACCACCTTTTGCAAACGACATTTTTATAAAGTTGCGACAGTTTTGTTGTTGGTTCATGCAACCATTGATTCAATTATCAGGGCCACTAATTTTTATCATTACGCATTACATTACTCAAGTTTCTATTTTTCTAATTTTATTGAGATAAAAGCAGTCAGCGCTTATAGAATTTATTTATTTATTTAATTTTGTTTTATTTGTAAAATAAAGCTCTATATTTTATCTTGTCGTTGCTTTCCTTTTACATAGTCAGTCATAATGACATCAAAAAGTAAGGAAAATGAACAGTTTTTCTCCTTAAGAAAACAGGGTAATAATTCATCTCCCAGTTTGGGATTTCCATGTGGTTCATATCTAGTGACTGTTAAATACAGAGGAAAACTAAGGACAAGGATCCATTTGTATCTGTCCAATTTTCCCAGTGAGGCTAAATGTGGATTTGCTGCCCCATGCTCGGGTCTGTCTGTGAAGCCCTTCTTGTCCTCAGTGGGCAGCAGAGAGGAACCGGTCTGTTGGTTTGACAGGAAGTGCAGTGTCCCTTCCGTGATTACTCTCCATGAAGCTTCCTTGAGCACTCTTGCTGTAATCGCATGTATGGCCTCGCTCGGGGAAAAGGTTAATGTGGAGAGGGAGAAAGCTGCCGAGTGGGAAAGGTCTCTGCTGTATGAGAAACTTTAATAAGCCAGACTCTGAGGGAGGGAGACGCGTGGATCTGTCGAATAAACACATTTCATTTTATATGTTACACTCGGAAGTCACCTTTTGGCTTTTTTGCTTTTCCTTGTCGTTTTCTGAGAACTTTCTGCTTTGATATTTTATTTAAGATGTGGAGAAGAGCCTGGAGCTAAAGATGAGAGGCACTTTAAAGTGTTAGCTTATTTTTACTTTTTTGTACACAACACCAGGGAGAAAGTATTGTGAAGGAATGGTGGACAAGCAATTTCACTCACAAAAACTTGTGATGTTAAGCTTAGTTTGGTTTTAAAAAAATCAAACTTAATAGTGATGGTACAGTAGCTATGCTGAAATAAAAATCAGCCTATGTTCCCTTTAACATCCAAATCATGTGACCTTTAAGAACTAGATTAACATGTAAGTCTTCAAGACTTTTCTTAATAAAATTGGTAGAACCGAAGCTCAATTTTAGAGGCAGCTGATGTTATTCACACGTTTTAAAAATGTTCTTGTTCTTATTTTACTTCATGCACCTTTTTTTTGTAATTTAAATTTTCCTTTTCTTCAGTATAAATATATGGTATTTTATTATTTCTACCCCCTCCTTCTCTACCCTTCAACTCCTCATGTTTCTCCTATCTTTTTTCTATAATCATTACTGTACACACATGCACACAGAAACACTCTACTGAGTTCAGTCAATGTGGCCCTTATATATATGTATGTATATATATATGTATGTATATGCCCTTATATACAGCTGACTGCTTAAGGTTGGGAAACCTATCAGGGAACCGGTCCCTGGAGAAAACTGATTCTCTCTCCTTCAGTAGAGGTCAACTGCTGCAGCTAATCATCTAGGCTTTGTGACTTTCCCCCTGTATGTTCATGCATTCACTGGTGTGACCTTGTGAGGTCTAGTGGAAACAATCATATTGTTGAGTGTTTGTGGGTGCGGTATCCCAGCATGCTTTGATGGCAATGTTATATGTGCACAA